>CAWUFW010000495.1:1725000-2985491 GCA_963921515.1 Calotriton arnoldi | reverse complement strand
AGCCCTTGGGCAGTGCTTTCCTGCATGAACTCTGGTCCTTGCCTTTCATGTATAAATGCCTTCGGGACGGCAAGGAAGTCTTTCTCACGGGGAGTCCTGCGACTCGACTATGGGTCATTCGCTTATTTGTAAACACATTAAATTGCATGGCTCATGTAGCGTTTCCGCTCCTAATCTTGCTTGTGTGCTGAAAGGTATTCCTGCTCCTGTTATTTCTCCTACTTTCACTCTCCTTTCCAATGGTAGTTATTTACTTTTAAATAACGAAAACTGTTGCGGCCTGCAGGCTGGCATTCCTTACATTGTAACAGTTTCGCACAGGGTTGTCTGCTGCAAGAATGTGCTTTTTCCTCCCCCTCATGGCAAGGTTGATATCTCTATTTGGCCTTCCATCCCTACCATGGAGGCAGATTTCAATAGACTGAGCAGAATAAAGGCACTATTATTGAACGAGGAAGTTATGCTCACGTCCGCCCGGGAGACATTCATTCTCCAGGTGGCGAGTACCCACAGTGAAATACAGGCCCTTTTGAACACTAATCTCCCCCAACATTTTGGGGAGTTAATACATCGTATTTTCAACGCATCTAACACTGAAGGCCTAGTACACTTTTTTAAGGTCGTTGGGTCGGGCTTGGTGTCCTCCTTCCAAACTATTTTTGGTGTCATCCCGGCGTTTATTCATTCTATTTTTTCCAGTGTCTTTGGCGGTTTCCCATTGATCCTCGCTTTAGCGGCTGGTGTCTTGCTCTTAATTTGCTTTCTGCGCAATGGCTGCTCCCCGATGGGACCTGCTCGATCCAGAACGCCTCCAGTTGCTCCGTGAGCGCCTTTTGGCCGGTTTTGGTGTCTTGCCATTGGCGACACTGAGTGTGTCATATACTCTTTCATTTCGCTTTGCGTATTTCACTTGCGTGCAACCTGTGATGACTGGTGTCCGCTGTCCTTTCACCTGGACTCTGGATTATTGCCTCTCCAATTCGTCATTGTCTGTTCCGGATTTTGTTCAGTTGATGGGTCCCTTAGAGGCCCATGAGCAGGACTGTTCCGTTGCTGGCTGTATGGCGCGTGCGGCTGCACTGGGGATTTTGGCGCAATGGGATATCTGGGCGGCTGCCCAGGATCTCCTACAACGAAGCTGTTTCAATTATCACGCAAGCTGTCCCGCATTGCTTCTGGATGCTCCCTTTGTTGAGGAGCATTCCTGCTCTTTTGATCTCATGGATTGGATGGCATCTATGTTTTTTGACAATTCCAATGATGAACTCTTGGAGGGTATGGCTTTTCTCTGCACTTACACTTTCATGGATTGACCTGCCCTTCGCCGTTTGGGCGCTCCCTGTGCTCCAACGGCTGTGTTTTTCCTCTGATGGGCCTCTGTCCTGGCCGCTGGACTGACCAGGGGAGGGTGTCTTGTGGATTGTTACCTGCCTTGTTATGTTGGCCTAGGGCCTGGCTGCCATGCTGCTTTTCTTTGCGCACGTTACACTGAGCCGGGCCTCCCTCGCCCTTTGCTCGTGCCAAGTTCTTTTGCACTGTCTGCATTTTCTGTTGTTCACCTTTTTGGGCTCAGTCTGCACAAACATGTACAAGGTCGCATAACAATGTATTTTGGTTCTTCCTGATATGGCCAGTCTCGCGCACCCAGACATAACATTAGGTGCAATTGCCATGAAGAATTTGGTATGCTTTTAATACTGTGGTTTACTAGCGCTTAACACACACTTGGAGAAATCCTTTCAGTGAGAAGAGCTATGATGTCCTGCTGATGTAATTCTGCATCTAGAGACTGAGGTATGGGGGTTCGCTAGTCAAAGCCCAGAGGTCTTCTATTATTATAATAAACTATCTTACTGCAAGGGGAGGGTGGTAATGTTATTTATACGTTTATCCACTGAGCTCTGAGATGCTTTCCCCGTTTGTATTCTATGGAATTGTAACCATGCTGCTTATATTAGTCATATGCATTATGCTATTAGTACTGACACGTGTACTGTACATTAGAGCACGTAAGTTGGATTAAACATTTTAACCTATCCAGTGTCTCTTCCTACGCACCTTGTGGACAAGTACGAGTGAGTGATGAAAGAGTGTTCTTGCTTCTGCGAGTCCTGAGATAAAGATACCGTGTTCTGGGTTGTCCAATCATTGGTACTTGGGTGCTAATGGGATGCTAAGCTAGTTGGGTTGGGGTTTTTGGGTGCTACGGTATATGGTGGCAAACCACTGTATTCCGGGGTCCCATTTTCCTGTGCATAGCTCTGTGTATGTGCAGAAACCTTATGACAATTCCCTCCCAAATGCGAATCTGGGGCATGGCCCCCATGTTGCCATATGCGTTCCTAAGCGTTCCATTTGAACCCCAAAAGCAAAGTACAAACCAGACCCAGGATGGGCCAGGAGCCCGCATACACCAGAGTCACAATAAGTAGGGGCACAGCAACACACCCATCGGCATGGCCAATCCGTCCCATGCCACATGTGCACAGCACACAGTCCCATTGCCAAGCACACACAACTACAGATGCTACAGCCACACACACGCCTCCGGGAAACCCATGTACGAGATTGCACGAACTGTCAATGTCAGACGACAAATACATACTTCGCCAGGTGCAACACAATAACTAATCTCATTCTCTCCACAGGTGACGAACTGCTGGATGCTGGGGATGGAGCCAGCAGCCAGCACAGCCAGCCTACAAGCCCCCAACGAGGACACACGGATCTGGAGGATCTGTCCTCCTCCTCGGACACGGACAACGAAGCAGGCCCATCTGGTGTGGCAGGGCCCAGCCGCTCCCCAGGACCCCTCCTACCCACCAACCCATCATCCAGGGCTGCTGAACATTCACAGCCCCCTGCTGCCACTGTCGTTGTGGCCACACCCACGGTCATTGTGGCCACTACCACTGCCGCAACCGCCACCATCGCCGCACCGACCACCACCGCCGCCACCACCGCCACGTCTCCGCTGGCACCAGCCCCAGCGCAGGTGGTGGCCCGAACGACTGGATCCACCCTGGGAGCCACAGCGAGGACCGTGGTGAGCAATGTGGCTAGTGGGCAGGCCGGTGGCAGCAGGACTGGTAGGAGGAGCAGGGTCAGGGAAACGCCAGCCTCCCCTGGGAGCCATGCCCTGCCTCACATGGCCAGAGTCCTTGGGGCCTATGAAGAGGCCCAAGGACAATGGGTCCGGTCTGCCTCAGACACGCGTGAGGTGCTGGGGGTGTTGAGGTCCATGGACGCCCGTATGGGCCAAATCGTGGACCTCATGGGACAGCTGGTGGTGGCGGTGAGGTCACAGCCAGGGACAGCAGCTCCCCTCCGCCACCACCTGCCGGGGCGCAGGGTGGAGCAGCAGTGTCCAGTTCCCCTGCGTCCACAGCCAGTGATCACACCTCAACCACCAGCATGTCGCAAGCAGGCACCCCCTCGCAAACGTGGAAGGGGCCGTCCGAAGAGGAAACAGATCTCCCGGGAGGACTTCGCACGCTCCAGTCGCAAGTGAGGCAGCCAGCCAGCCTTCCGCCAGCCTTCCTTGACCAGCCACTGCATTGACCTGGACTACGATCCCACTCCACACAGCCATCTGGATGGCATGTGTGTGTTGGACTATGGACATAGAACCAGTGGGTACACCCTGATCATCACGCAGCCATGACCGACAGCTCATTGTCACTGCACGCACCACTTTTGTCATCACCTTACACACAATCACATGTCACAGTTTGTAATAAATGCACCTTTTTCACTAACTGCTGTTTGTGCCCTGTGTTTTATTTGTACGGAATACAACGGCCACCTTGGGCGGAAAGGCACCTGATGCGTGGCATGGCAATTGAATCCGGAGGGCCTGTAGGGACCTAGGGGTGGGAGACAGAACAGGAGCACATTCAATGAGTGTGTCACACACCCATCACACAGTACATGTCAACAACTACAAGCAATGTACACACATCGCACAGAGCAATAGGGCACAATGCCACAGCCACCAACAGTGGCATACTACCCTGGCCATGGAGCGTTGACACACAGCACGCAGTGAACAAACGGCCACCCTGACACAGCACACACACACCTGCACAGATACAGCCACATCAGCCGTCGTACATGGACACTCACCGTCAAGTGAAGTAGCGGGCGATGAGCTGCTGCCGCACATTACCAGCTTCCTCCTCTCCGCTGTCCTCCTCACTCGAGCTGTCCTGGTCTGCGGGCTGGGGCCCTGGTTGATCTCCGTCATCCACGATGAGGGGGATCTGCTTCCGAATGGCCAGATTGTGCAGCATGCAGCACGCCACCACTATCTGGCACACCTTCTGTGGGGAGTACGCCAGCGCCCTCCGGTGCGGTCCAGGCACCTGAACCTGGACTTGAGGAGGCCAAAGGTACGCTCGACCACACGTCTGGTCCTCCCATGTGCCTCATTGTAGCGATCGTCTGCTGGGGTGCGAGGATTCCTCAATGGACTGAGCAGCCATGCCCCATTCGGATACGCAGAGTCACCTGGGTGTGAGGGACACAGAGAACCGTTGCTAATCCAACTGGACAGGGGACAGCATCGCACAGCCAGCACGCTACACCACTCCACATACTCACCGACAATACAGGCACGATCCTGTTGCATATTGGAAGTGGAAGAGGTGTGGTGCAGTGGCCAGGGCAGCTGACTTCGGAGCACAGGGCTCACGGTTCGGTCCCCGGCTCCGGCGGCAGCTCAGCTCAGCACCTTGTGACTCTGGGCAATAGCTCACTTAATTTCCACGACGGCCCCCAGCGCCTTGAGACCCGTACGGGTGAGTAGTTTGCGCTTTACAAATACGGATTAATATTGGACATCAGTCGTGGCAAGATGCTGTTGCGCATTATGTGTGCGTCATGGGCCGAGCCTGGGAACTTTGCACACACGTGGGTGATCACCATGTCCGCAAGGCACACCACTTGCACATTCAGGGAGTGCGTGTGCTTCCTGTTGCGGTACAGGTGCTCAGTGGCCTGTGGTGGAACAAGGCCGACATGTGTGCAGTCAATGGCTCCAACGACGTGTGGGATTCTGCCAAGGGCATAGAATGCACCCTTCACTGCCGCCAATTCACGAGCCCTGGGGAAGCGGATGTACCTGTTCCGGTACAGCATCATGGCTGCCAGTACATCCCTCAGCACTTTGCTGAACATGGGCTGGGACATCCCTCCTCCAATGCCCACTGTGTGCTGGAATGACCCAGTGGCGAAGAAATGCATGGCGGCCATCACCTTAGCCGTGGGGGTGACAGCAGTCGGATACACCCTGCGGGGACGGAGATGGGGTTCTAACATGGCACACAGTCGATGCAGGGTTGGCCTGTCCAGCCGAAACTTCCTAATAACCTCTGTATCGTCCATGTCCGCCAGCAATTGGTATGGGCGGTCAATGTTCGGTCTCCGCCTAGGGACAATGGCAGAGGACACATGTCAAAGCAACACGACACATGGCAATTTCGCATACACATCACTGACATGACTGAGTAAGCACAGGAGCCACAGCCCAGCTGTCAAGCTGGGACGGCACGGCCACAATACACTTACACAGGTCTCCCAACAATGGCAATGGCTAGTGATACAAACCACTGCCATGTGCATGCACATGGGGATCTAGGCCCCAATGACTTGCGGGGCGTGCTGATGGGGACTGACTGCATATCCGTCAAGCGGCAACGCCACGGCAACATGAATGTCTGCTGAGCATGGAACTGCTTCCGCGGCTGGATGAGTATGGCACACGACGACGACGATGTGGGCACAGGCTGAGCGGCCAAAACAAGTGGGACCTGTGGCACGAGGGGATATGAGACAGTAGTAGGTGTCAGCACTGCACCCTATGTACAGCACTGTACGGATCACACCTCCCGAAACATTGACAGGTGTCCACATTGACAGCCCCATGCCAAGACGGCTGTGTGCTTGCAGTCACACGTCACAGGTGAGAGGTTACATTGCACAAAGCTAGGTGGCAGACGTACACAGTGGGAGCTGGCATGTGTGTGCATGTGTCTCCTGTTCAGGATCCACCAGATGGGCGCTGACTCTGTACTGAGCATTGGACACAGCATGTTCCGTGGAAGGCTTGTGTGTGTGGGATGGTGGCACTGGATGTGCCTCCGTTGGGTGGGGGGCCATGCACAGGGCGGGTACGTCGATGATTGCGCATTGTTGGTCACGGTGGGTGCACCAACTGAAGATGTGTTGCCCTGTGTTCAATTCCTATGTCCGCATGATGATGGACTGTAGATGTGGGCAGACTACACATTGGTCGATGTGCTGTCTATATGCATGTGCCTTCACACCAGGCACAGCTGCCCCTGCACATGTGACCCCTGCTGGACTCGCTGCTGGGTCTGTGGAGCTGATGCACCTTCTGCGCGTGGGGCGGACAGCTCTCCTCACTTCCCTCATTGCGCATGTCATGACTTTGCCGCAGGTGACATGGATCATGGAGGGCCCACATGTACGCGTGGGTAGGCTACACATGATTGTACACTGGTCGCCACCCCCAGTCAGTGTTTCGAATGGGAAGGTTGTCGTGCTGGTGGTATGTTCGTTGTGGCGGATGGGGGGCCTAGGTGCGGGCTTACATTCCGGACATGGGGGGTAGTTGAATTGGCGACTAGTTGCAGTACACACGGGACACGTCTCTTCCTTTCCACACCTGGGTCATCCCTTGTACTAACTGACAGTGATACAGTCATCTTCGCCCCAGCCCTCATGTCCTCCCCTCGCTCCCCCAATATGCATGCTCACCTGCGAGGCTAGCGCTTGCACAGGCAGCCCCAAGCTCGCACCAGAGAGGGCAAGGAGTGTATGTGTGGGTCCAGTTGCACGAGTGGGCTGTCTCAGGGTATGATGTGTTGCGGGACGCCGTCCACCTGCGTGGTGCCCCAAATGGAGACCCGGCCTGCATGGACTATGCATCACAGTCTTCGCCTTCCGGATCCGCCACCTGCGACACCCAGTGGCTGTGGCTGCCCTTGCGGCCAGGCCGCGTCCGTCTGTGGCTGATGGCCCACACATTCACTCTTTGGCCTCTCTGGGGAGGGCTCGGGGGTGGTGGCGCACGCGCTTGCACTTAGTCGCAATGGCATGTGGCGTGGTTGGTATGATGGGCAATGGATGGGATGGTGCGAGCCACCTCCCGTGACGTCAGTGCTGCTCGTGCTGTGGTGCGTCCCCCATACACTTCCATGTGACTTGTGCCATGCTAGACGTTGAGGTTCTATTGCCTGCGTGATATGACCAGGAGGAGCGCGAGGAGACCTCTCACACACCATGCTCCACTGCCATCCCGTGCCCTGTATCGCCTGTGCGGATTGACTATGTTGGGGTTACACCTGGTCGACTGGGGCTGTGTGTGCCTTGTCAGGGGCATGGCGGGCGCACAACAGGATCCAGCTTGTCCACAGAGGGTGGGCTGAGGTGCGCCTGGTACCGCTTTGTACGTGTGCCCGGCTGCTATGCACACACGTGTTCACTCCCCCCGACAGGTGTCCTCTCACAATGCCCAGGGAAGCGGTGGTGTACTGTTCATGACCCCTCCCAACACGGCGTGCTCCAACTTGGCATGTGCGCATCTACCCGTCGCACCCACCCACCTGAGCACTGCGTCCATACGACTTCACACGACACATGTGTGTCTTCCACAGTAGTGCTACTCATTTGCGTTGACATCCAATACCAGTGGACTACATGGTCATGTCACGACTGCCGTGTACTTCACATACTCTCATCCTCTCTCATTCGTACTTGTGAAATGAGTCAGCGGAGACAGTTTTGGTTTCAAACATTATATTGAGTCTTCTGTCCTCTGTGATGCAGTATAGTGGACACTACTGGCAGCGGAATACATGTTGAGGATATACTGAGCATGATTGCAAATGGGATAGGGTGTGGGGTTACATGTGATTGGCTGTTGCATGTGGGATGTGGGCTTCAGAGTGACATCTGCTTGGCCAAGGCTGTGCTAATGTACATTTACGTATAGCTGCGGAGCTGCGGACTTTGACACAGACGGTATACATGTAGCCTACCAGACCGCTTGGCATCATGGGCACAGTCCATCTCAGTTCCATGTGACAGGTTTGCTGCGGTTGTTCCTCATGCACGCGTGCATGTGAGATGACATCAGGGCATGTGCTTGCGTGCATGCAGCGGCGTGCCACTTGTTGTTGCACTGTGGTGGTTACTGGACATGTCACAGTCACTGGGGTCGTGTTGTTGTTGTATGCACTTGTCGTCCATGCAAAGGTCCTGGTATGGGATTCCCGGGGCGGGGGTGGGAGGGGTGCAGCACCCACAGACTCCAGGCGACCTATTCATGTCCACTGAGCGGTGTGTGTGTCCATGTGCGCTGGATCCATGTCGTGTCCTGGTTGTTCGTGCAGTTCCGTCCATGTGGGTGCGATACACAGAGCCCATGCCACTGCCTCCCACGATGCATGCGGTGTTCCTGGATGTGATGGGGAACAGTGTGCATGTCCCGGTCATATCCGATGTCATGGCGATGTCGTTGATGGTGTGGTTACTGTTGCCGGTCGTTTGGTATGGCTGTTGTGGTGGTGACTGGCCAGTCCGTGCGGAAGCTAAGCATGGGTGCGGGGTTGGACATCATAGGTCACTCGGGGAACCTGCGTTGTGGTCCGACGTATTTACAGGTTGTCAGGTATGCGATGCCGTCCAGCAGGGCTTCCATGTCATTGGTGGTGTACATGTTTGCCAGCCAATGAAGCGGATGGTGGCTGTCAAGGTGTTGTTCGTAGGTTGTCCCTTGGAGGACCATGATGGGGCATGCTGGGTGACATTCGATGTAGCTGTTCTCGATGATCCGTCGTGTGGAGGCACAGTGGTCCCATTTCAGTGCGGGTGCGATGTTGGCCACATACGCCATGCCCCCATAGGCAGAGCAGGCCCTGTCGTGTGCGTCCAGAGGGAGGAGTAGTGGTAGCAGGTCCGCCTTCAGACATGCCGGGTTGGAGAGGCATATCTCGACGGGATGCTGGTAGGGACACCTCCGACAGTAGAAGACGGGCATGACGCAGCTGAACAATGTGATGCGGTAAGTCAGTCGGTAAGTTACGTTCAGCAGGGACAGGAGATCGCATCCCAATGTATGGAACAGGTTGGTTTTGTACAGCTTGAGCTGTTCGGCGTAGTTGGGTAGGTGTGTTGCGGTTGCCATTTCGCAGCGGTTCGTTGAGGTGGCGTGCTCCGGCTGTGTGTGCAGTCTGCAATGTGCACGCTCCGGGGTTGCTGTGAGCTCTGTGTAGTCGTGGGGAGACAGGACTTGTGTTCTGTTGGCTTGTTTGGAGGACACGTGCCCTCTTCCCACATGCTTCTCAGACAGTTCAAGGTCAGTGCTGTGTGACTCCTTCCAATTAACTTGCATGTGGCCGACATGGGGGAGTGTTTTCTTCTTTCTTCCCCGTCCGTTGTGTGCTTCTGTGATATGCGCTATCTGCCCTGTGGTCGGTCTCCTCGGCATGCCTGTGTTGGTCTATTCTTGGACAATGGCTGTATTCACCGGCTTCTGTCGTAGGGCTGTGGTTTCGGAGTTGGAATGGAAGGTCATTCAGTGCTGTCTGCTCTCCCTTGTGTGGGCGGCAGGCTGCCTTTCCGCTCTGCGTTGGGCCTTGTGTGTGAATGTTATTCTTAGGCCACCTGTTGTCGGTCCCCGGGCTCTTTGGTGTTCCGTTTTATATGTCTTGTTCATATGTGCAGGGTGGTATGGGTGTTTCTGTGTGGTACTGGCGTTCCTCTTCCCGAAGGGGCCCTGCTTCTCCTAGTTGGTGTTGCCGCCGCTGTGTGCTACGCCATGTTTGTTACACTGGGGTGTGTCCTGCTGTTGCGTGTCTTCACTGACATGTGTGCGTCGGTTGTGTGGCGTTGGGTGTTGTCCGTGAATTGGGCGTTGGGGACATGTCTGTGGCCGGCCTGTCACGTGTCATGTGCGTTCGGGGTGGGGCTGATGTGTGTGCTGCTTGGTTGTGTCCCTGTGTCTGTGTGCGACGCATGCATGGCGCTGCGGTTGGCCTCTGCGTTGTGCGCATGTGTGGCGGCGTCATCGGCGCTTTGGGGCCGTGACGGGGTGGTTGGTTCCTAGTCCCAGGTGGTGTGTACACATGTGTTCTGCGATGTTACGATTTGGCCTGTGTGTCATCTGTGGATGCGATGGTGGATGTGTTGTGTACACGCGCTGGTGGGGGTTGTCCGCTTTTTCCGCCCTTGCACTGTGTGCGCTGTTTGCGTGCACTTGTTGTGTGTGTGCCTACCTGCGTCTCCGCGGTACGTTGCGTCCTTGGTGGTGCATCAGCAGAAGCATGGGGAGGGCCTGCAGTGCTGGATTCATGCTCGGGGAGCCGCTTCTTCGTTGTCCGTGCTCTGCGTCCGTGTTACCGCCTCTCTTTCACATGCGGTGTCTCTTAGCCGTGGGAGCCGTTTGTTTGCGGCATCGTAATTTATGCGCCGGGCGGGACGTGTTTCGTCGGACGGTGTGTGTCAGTTGTGCTGCGCCGCTACGTGAACGGGCGCACTTTGATGGCGGACGGTGTTGCTGGCTTGCCGGCGGTGTTTGGTCTACTTTTCGCATCGTAATTGGGCGGGCGTGTGGACTGCTGCGTGCCGGCGGTAACTGGTGCTTTTTGCATCCGCCAGCACGGCGGTGGTGCTTCCGCCCGCCATCGTAATGGGCCCCTTAATCTCCTAAAATGCAGCATTAGAAGCATGAGTAGGAGAGTACAAATAGCAAGGGAAAATGGACTCTTATCAGCCGTGAGAAAGAACGAAAGTTGAAAAGCACTGGTGTCATGTTTCCCCTTTTTTAAATAAATGCGTACTTAGACTCTCAGAGTGTGGCGTCTTTTTGGTTCAAATATAAACATATGAGGGGTTGATCACCCGTACGCCAGCACCAACAAGTGAGTGCGCCGACGCAGTGTTTGGACCAGCATTAGATATATATATATATGCACACATACATATATATATATATATATATATATATATATATATATATATATATATATGTATGTGTAATATATGTATGTGTGTGTATATATATATATATATTTATAGATATATATATATTACAACAATCTCCACTCCTCCACGCGGCGAGGATTTCACAGCACCATAAAGAGTGGATTCGACAAGTAAGTTCCCTTTTAAAAAGTATTTATTTAACACACCATAGCGCAGAGTATGGACGGTCTACGCGTTTCGGCTCTTCGCCTTCAACTGGACCATAGAGTCCCATTGTCTAGATCGCCTATTTAAAGTGAAGAAGTGCATTTAGATCCCTTGTCAGTTTCTATTGTTGTGCAAATGCTAGACTACTGACCCTCATATTAAATATAATATATATAAATTACCTACTTGGGGTCGCCAGTAGGTAGTTATAGTTAGGACCTAGTTTCCATAGACAAAGCTTTTTTTGGTTTGCTAATAACTTTGCACAGTTTGACGAATCTTCACTAAATTTTCAAAACGAGTTGCCAATCACTTTAGCTACTGTCTGGAAAGTTTTGGGGTGATTCGTCTTTGGAAGCCAAGAAAATAGGGGGGTCCCAAAACGTGTTTTCCCCATACAATTTCCCATAGGGACTTTATACACAACTACAGCCTGAACCACTGAACACAATTATACTTAATTTGGCAGAAAGCTAGATCTTGGTCCACAAAGATCTCTTTTTGTAATTTGATGTAAATCCATTCTGCCGTTTTGGAGTTAGTAAAGGAAAAAGATTTATATATCTAAGGATACGAATCCTCTGTGGATCTGACAGATCTCAAACTGAGATCTGCTTGACTGCCAACACTTCAACCAGGAAGTGTTGGCAGCCATCTTGGGACTTGGACTCAGCCGAGTCCCAAGAAAAAATATTTTTTTTAAATAAGAGAAGGGGGCAGGGTAGAAATACACTGACCCCCTAGGTTTGGTGGTGAGGTCCCACAGGTACCCTGCTGGGGGCCAAATGTTTTTGGGGTCAATTGTGCAGCAAATTGGCAGAGGATCCGCAAATTTGCAAAATTGAAAAAACAATTAAACACTATCTCTCCCGCTTGCTTCTTTGCCCCCGAATGGGCCAGGTCCTGGGGGGCGAAATACCTTTTATATTAAGGGGGAGGGAGGCACACACAGCCCGGCTACATTAGAATATGGGAAGGAGTCTGTGTTGCTCCCCTCCCAGGCCGATTGTGGCCCCGGGGACCACATCCCCCGGGGCCTGATCATGGATACGACAGGGAGGGGAGCCATGTGGTCACCCTCCGGGAGCCATTAATGGCCCTGGGACCACCGTGGTGGCAGTCCTACAAGAAGAATGGCAAACTGCTAATAAGGACCATGTAAAATGCTCCCGCCTGCTGGGAGCTGACTTTTCATCTGTTTCCCTACCTGCAATGAAAAAATTGTTCCCGCCCACAGGAAGCAGCATTTTTTGCTTCTACCTGCGGGCTGCGTGCCCTCCTCCCCCTTTGGGATATGTAATTGTAATTGCATTTATATAGTGCTCACTACTCCTGACAAGGCGTCAAAGTGCTTTTTTGGCGAGTAGCATACTACTCCGGAACCCATAAAGGATTAGTGGTGAATTAGTATAGTGAAATATGAAAGTGATTTGAGTGATGGATATGTTAGTCAGTTATTTGGATTGAGAAGGATAGTGGAGGGATAGAAGAGCGAAAAAGGTTTTCATTTATATAGCGCTTGCTACCCTTGATGGGGTGTTGAAGCGCTTTTTCGGCGAGTAGCACGCTGCTTTGGAACCCATAAAGGATGAGTGGTGAATTAGTATAGAGAAAATCTGAAAGTAATTTGAGTTGTGGATATGTTAGTCAGTTATTTGGATTGAGAAGGATAGTGGAGGGATAGCGAAGTGAAAAAGATTTGCATTCATATAGCGCTTGCTACCCCTGATGGGGTGTTGAAGTGCTTTTTCGGTGAGTAGCACGCTACTCTGGAACCCATACAGTGCTAGTGGTCAATTAGTATAGTGAAATATGAAAGTAATTTGAGTGGTGGATATGTTAGTCATATATTTGGATTGAGAAGGATAGCGAAGGGGTAGAAGAGGTAAAAAGGTTTGCATTTATATAGCGCTTGCTACCCCTGATGAGGTGTTGAAGCGCTTTTTCGGCAAGTAGTATGCTACTCCAGAACCCATAAAGCCATAGTGGTGAATTAGTATAGTGAAATATGAAATTAATTTGAGTGGTGGACATGTTAGTCTGTTATTTGGATTGAAAAGGATAGTGGAGGGAAAGAAGAGGGAAGGATTTAGAGTTTTTTTGTTTGTTTTGGAGCTCATAGCAGTAGTAGGAGGGTTGGGATGAGTAAAAGGGAGGTGAGGGGGATGAGTAAAAGGGAGGTGGAGGGGGAAGAATCGGAGGGTTTAGCAAGGCTTGTTTTGGGGATCTGAATAGTAAAAGAGGTATGAAATGATGAAAGGAGGGGTGGAGTAGGAAAGAGTCTCAAAAGGGTTATTTTTGGGGTCATAGTAGTGGTATGGGGTTTGGGATGAATGAGAGAGTGGAGGTAGAGGATATTTTGATAGAGGTATAGGGTGAGAAATAGGGTAGTGCATTGGAAAGAGTAGTAGAAAGAGGTTTGAGATGAGTCAGAGAGTTCAGGTAGAGGATATATTGCGAATGGTATAGGGTGAAAAATAGGGTTGTGCATTGGATATGCTGAATTAGAAGGAAAGTAATAAATAAGTAAAATTAAAAAATATATAGATCCAAAAGTAATAAATATATAAATCCATAAGTACATGGTAGGTGTATAGATGCTTAAAGGGAGGTAGTATATGTAGATTAAAGATTCATTAAATAAACTCTGGCTTTCAAGTGTTGTTGTACTTTAAATTAATTTTATTTATTTTTATATATATATTTTGTAGATGGGTAATGGAATGGGTGCCCCAGGTTGGCGCCCACCATCTGCTTGCCAGCCTCCTGTCTGTCACAGTAATGCCGGCTCCTGCAGTAGGCGGAGAGCCAGCTGGGACTGCGGGGGACCTGAGGCTCCCTCCACAGTCCCCAATATAGGTCACTGGGTGCTCTAGGGGCACCAAGAATAGAGAGGCCGTGCCCTGGGTGATGGGGTCCCCTGGGCCACATCAGATCGGGAGGGGGCCCGAGGACCCCTCCCCATAGTGTAATGGCCGAGCCACGGAAGATGGGGTCCCCAGGGACAAAATCAGCCTGGAGAGAGGGGCTGCGTGCCCCCTCCCTGGAAAAAGAAAATATTTTTTAAAAGGCCAGGCAATGGGAAATGGTGTCCCCGGGGCCAAAATCGGCCCGGGGAGGGGAGCTGTGCAGTCCCGCTCCCCATTACATTTTAAATGCCGGTCCCAGGGGACATCACAGGAGGCTCCCACCTTTCTCAATCACTCTGCAAAGGTGCCTCCTGGTGCACAACTTGTTGGGGGATTAAGTCCCCATGCCTGCTGATGGTCCTTGGGGGCCAACAACCCCTCCTGTTACCGCCAATAAGTCCCACACAGCAGGATTGCTGAGAAGTCATCCAAGGCCCCACCACCTTTCTCCACCACTTTGCAAATGCGCCTCCTGGCGCACCACTGGTTGGGGGATGAAGTCCCTTTGGCTGCTGATGGTCCTTTGGGACTTGTAGTTCCCAATGATATAATGATCAAAGAAATGACATTGAAACAACAGACTTTGTACCGAATGACAATGAACTGTACATATAAAAGTTGATTGATATCTCTATAAAACTGCAATATGGATTGTATAATATATAATTATCCTTCCATTAAAACTTGTGAATCATGAACGCCAGCCAGTGACTGAAACTTTGGTAGGAACTTGCCTTTACTAAACTGTCTGTATTTCACCTCAGCATGCTGATGATTATATTCCCCTGTTTGCATTATGATATCACAAAGTACGATTTTATTCCTATATAACTGGTGCCTGTTGAATGTAACTTTATTTTGTCCTTTAATTAAGAAAAGCTTAAGGAGAAGTACCCCAGTAGAAATAAACTGTATACAGTGGAGTGTCAGTAGACCTGTTTTAAGAACTGAGTGGCTGGAGAATTAAAAGCTATCACAATTTAATGAGACTCCTTCATTGAGCATCTTGAAGTCTGCAGCGTGGGAGGAAGAGTTCAAGACCCTTAACAAGTGCACATGCTTTTTGTGAGCATGGGTGACAGAGGGTATATTTCTTGAGCGTCCTGTGTTAAAGACCTTTGAATCGTTAGACGATTTCCCCTCTGACACTGAGTGGCAGCACTTCAGATAGAGTGACTTGAATGGGCTGACAGCTGAAACCGTGGTGAAACTATTAGGTAGCCCTGCCCTTCAAAGATAAAAGCAGATGTAAGGAAGTCATTATTGTCAGACAGGCATCGGGTCTGTTTCAAGATGTACCCACTGCACTGATACAATACACAACAGTTTCCTTCATAACACTTACCCTTTGAAGCTTCTTTTAAGTGTGCAATTAGATTGAAAGACTACTTCAAGTTTAACAATGTTTTCTACTATCTTTAGGAACAGAAATCAGGAACGGAGAACTTAGCATTAATAGCATCACTAGTCCTAATACCTACGTTAGCACTGTTCTGCTTCTTAGGTTTGCCATGTTATTATTTCTTGTCATTTCAACATTTTTCATGCACTTGCAATGAATTTGCTTTCTGCTAATTTCAAATGTGGGTCTGTATTTTATAGAAGGAAAATTAATATAAAGACTGTTAGTAAAGAACATATTACCACCTCTGCCATTCAAAGTAAAAAAATTGCAAGTATATTATGTTGCTATAATACCCAAGAATTGCACTTTTAAATTGACTCCAATCCTGGTCTAGTTGTATTTGTAATAAAGCAGTATTTTAAAAAGCCGCAACCAAATATATTTTAAAAAGGTCTGTTTATAGGCCCTTAGGGAATGATTAATTTTTTGGCAGATGGGATTCACTGCATCAGGGCAATGGAGTACATTACTCCATCGCCCTGACAGAGTAACTGCCTGCCAAATTTAGAAATGACCACCTAGCCGGTAGTCATTTCTGAAGCATTGGCAAGAACTGCCATCACGGCAGTTCCTGTCAATGCATTTTAAAGCTTGATGCATGGTCTGTCAACATGACAGAGCTGTCGGTCAAACTTATGTGTTTTTTTTATTTTCAATAAGAAAATCCAGAAACAGGATTTTTTTTTTTAAATAAAAAAACAAATGCCCTTCTCTCCATGGAAGTCATCTCCCATGACGATGTGGGCCTTTTTAGTTTTTACTGCCTCTTACCACCAGGGTTTTCCTGGTGGTGACGGGCAGTAAAAAAACAGCTATGTGTCCGCCCATGTTAATTGGGCGGGCAGACATATAGCCATTTCTCTGCTGTTGCCAAACTATGTAATAATGGAAAATAGTGGTCCCACAAGGGGGAAGTGAGAACCTTCACTTCCTTGGAGAGAGTAATTTTAACCATCAAAAGATTGGTTCCATCGCTCAATAAGACCGTTTTATTTCAATTTCTTTAACAATAGGAAAAAAAAATTGATATTTTGTGCTTAAGTCAAATTGAAAATAAGAAGGTGATCCGAAATGGAGCAACAATGCAGTGAAAGTGAAATAAGTGAATGTGAAGTGCATTGGGCCTATACAAACTATGTACATGAAATAGTGACTGATCCAAGATGCAAAAGTGGTTGATACACACTCTGACACAGAGTGAATTGCTCCAGAATCAATTAAAAACAGTACACTATTATTGTGTCATGTCAACGTTTTGACCCTAAACATACAATTTATGCAGGGTCATCATCAGGTTGTAAGTTTGGGAAGCACCTAAGGAGGAGAAAACATGTATCAAGGGGTCTGTTTCACATTGAACACAGTTTTGAATTAATCTGTGATACTGTTGGGAGGGTCATCTAACCTGCCCATGGATGCTGAGATCTTTCGTAGGGGTACTGGCGCATGGGTCGGCTTGGGAGTAGCTGGGAATAAAGCCCAATCTGTGGAAAAAGGCAATACAGTTATGCCCTGTGTGTATGTGTCACTACACTGGAGCGGTTGAAATTGAATCGCTGGCCTGGATGACTCACCTATGTTGTATGGTCTCCAGTTAGAACATGTGTGCAACAGTGTTGGATTCCGGATGGAGCTGTACAATATGCAATGGATAGCCCTCAGCAATTGAGTTACTCTAAAGTATGTCAAACTATGGTCCTCCCCCATTTACATTTGACAGGAGGACCATTATATTAGCTGTTAGAATACTCAGTTGCCATTTTGACGAAGTATGCTTACTGCCAATATATAAATCGGGCTGTCAGTTACGTTTTAGAAGGCCTAAATATGGTTTTCATACTGTGGCGCAGGACAATTCAGTTACAAGGCAGCTATATGGTATGTTCTAGGAATTTCTCATCTAGCAAATGATTTCAATATTTAAGAATCCAGTTTTCTCTAGTAATGATGTAGTATTGCATTTCCTCCTTCAACCCCTTCTTCTTTACTCCTTTGTGTCTGTACTTCTGTGAAGTGCTCTGTTGTTTTGTAGCTAGGATCATGCTATAAAACTCCCCGAACCTACACAGTACTGTATGGAGAGTCCTGTCACAAAACGTCGCTTACCAGAATTCCTTTTCTCAATTATATCACCAACAATCTTACTTGGTAAAGTGCAAACCTTTCAAGAGCACTCAGGAAACTAAACTGGAGTCAACATGAACATTTTTGTCACCCAAGCAAATGCCTTACTGCTATTCATCTTTAATATAGGATAGCAGCTACAATGCTGGGCTATGTAACAAATGGATTGGAGGACATGGAGCAGTTATCCCCAGCACATTTCCTATTGGCTTCTTTAGGTGGTTAAACCAAAGCTGTCTTTGAAGGCGTTGCACTCTTTTGGTCACAAATTTCATTATCCACCAACACATCTAGTGATTGTTACTAGTTGAGTGTGGTTAGTGTAACATCACTGTCTATTGGAAAGAGAAACACACATGCCATATGTCCTGTATTATACAAAGATTAGGAAGGAGTGTTTCAAAAGGAAACAAATTACCTATTAATACTTTTCTGAAAATTACTTGGTTGATTTTAGAGAAACCAAGGAAAATAAATTGGCCTGTTGTATATACAATATCTAATTGCCGCCCAATTTTCTCAAGCTAGAAAGACCAATATTCTAACACATTCTTAAACTCATAGAGGTTGATCAAATAAACATTTATTAAAGAAAGGGTGACCTTTTGAGCAGTACAGATTAAACAGCAATCTTTCATCGGATGGTGGGAACATTGAAGGGCGACAGAGTGGTGGGGTGGTCCATGGGGCTATGTACGTTGTATTCCTGGTAATCATGGAGTACATTAAGTACTACTCCAGTAGAACTATTTACTTAGTACAAAATGCAGTTAGGACTCCTAACTTTACTACTCCTAAACTGAGAAAAATCCTAACTTTAAGACTCTCGGTATACACAGAAGGCATTTAGGAGTCCTAAAGTTAGGACTACTAACTTCTGTGAATACCGAAATGAGTAAGTTCATTCTGTGAATACCAAAATGAGTAAGTGTATTCTGTGAATACCAAAAAGTACTAACTTTACGTTTTTGACGTAAGTTAGTTCTGTGAATCAGGCCCAACAGGTTTCAGGGACGTTATAGTTAGTTGGACATTTCATTCGTACAAAACCAGAGAAATTCGGCCGTTATAGTTAGTTGAGCTAACTATAACTCGCGCCCCCGCAATGCACTGCTGATGACGTCACATATTACATCACTCATGACATGGTCAGTGACATCACTGATGACATCTCAAATGACATCCTCATCCCCCGGGGCCTAGCCAGCCTTTTGTTTTTTTTTGTATTTTGGAGGGGGCCGTGTGGCCCCCCTCCTGAGGCCAATTATGGCCCCGGGGACCCCATCCCCCGGGGCCTTGCCAGCCTTTCTTTTTTTGGAAGGGGGCTGCGTGGCCCCCCTCCTGAGGCCAATTATGACCCCAGGGACCAATCCCCCGGGGCTTGGCCTCATGTTGGGGACCACGGGGGAGACCCAATGCCCCCACGGTCCCTGCCAGCTCCCCGCCTCCTGCGGGAGCGGGCATTGCTTTTGGACAAGGGGAGCTGCTGACATGCAGTTCCCCTTGTCCAAAAGCAATTCTGCTTTGCTTCATGGAAGCGAGAGCCGCTTTCCTGCTCTCGCTTACACGAAGCAAAGTAGAGTCTGCAATGGCAGGGTGGGAGCAGGGCTCCCGCCCTGTCATTGTAAACTGCAATGTCCCAGGGGTAGGCACACCGGGACATTGCTGGAGCCGGCCCTGGGGGGTAGAGGTCCCCAGGACCATGGAGGGCTCCAGGAGTGGCCCCCTCCCAATGTAAACATAGCCCCGGGTAGGTGGTGGTCCCCGGGGCAGTGTGGGGGGGCTTGAGCCCCCCACACATATTATTACTAATAGCCCCGGGGAAGATGCGGTACCCGGGGCTTGGGGGGCCTGCGAGGTCCCCCGCCCCATAATAAGAAATGCTCCAGGGAGGTGGCGGTCCCCGGGGCAGCGTGGGGGGGCAAGAGCCCCCCCAAGCAGTTTTTCAAAAAAAGCCCAGGGGAGGTCCCTGGGGCTGCGGGGGCCCCTGCTACATAAATTTGGATTGCCCCCGGGACCTGGCCCACTCAGGGGCTTAAGGAAAAGGAGGCAAGGGTATGCACGCTTCGTTTTAAAAAAAAAATCGACAGGATTTGCGCACCCAGTGCAACTCTGGATGAAAGTTTTGTAAAAATATGCCTTTTTTGTGCCTGGGGGTCCCTGTGGGACCCCCTGAGCAGGCCTAGGGGGTCAGGGTGTTTCTACCCTGCCCCCTTTTCTTGTTTTTATCTTTTTTTTAGAGTTTTCTTGTGACTCAGTTTTACCGAGTCACAAGATGGCTGCCAACACTTCTTTGTTTGAAGCGTTGGCAGCCAATCAGAATGAAGCTCGTGATTGGGAGGGTTTGCGAATCCACCACGGTCACCAGATATCAATATTTTTTATTTTTACATTTCTCAGGAACTACTGAACGCATTTACACCATTTAAAGCAAAGAGTACACTCTAGACCAAGAGCTACCTCTCTGCCAAATTTGGTGTAATTCCGTTCAGCAGTTCGGGCTGTAACCGCAACAAAAGTTCCTGTGAAAATTAACATGGAGAAAACGTGTTTTGGGAACCCCCTTTTTACTCGGCCCCCGCTTGATAAATCACCCCGAAACTTTCAATATAGGAGCTGACCGGAGCGCCAGATACGTTTTGAAGATTTTGCGAAGATTCGTCAAACAGCGCCAAAGATATTGGCAAATCAAAAAACGCTTTTCCCATGGAAACTAGGTCCTAACTATAACTACCTACTGGCGACCGCCAATAGGTAATACATATTTACTATAACTCATGCCCCCACCATGGACAGTATTGTCCTCAATTATGTAATTTCAGATGTCACGATTGATGTAATATGTGAGGTAATAAGCAATGCATGGTGGGGGCGCAAGAAATAGTTACCTCAGTTAACTATAGCTGCTGATTTTAAGTAATTTAATATTTTAACTGACATTTTCACCTAATTATAGCGTCACTTTAACCTTTATTTTTATTTCTGTGAATTCCCAAGTTGTTTTTTTATTGTAGAGTAAGATATTATTAACAGGCTTAACTATAACTTCACTTTAACCTTTGGCTTTTTCTTTGAATTTTGGATGTTTTTTTACCATAAAGTAACAATAAAAAGCCATTGTAAATAAAACAGACCTAATGGCTTTGTAAAAGGGTCAGAACACCAAAATATAAAAGGAAGTCATATCGGCTTTATCAGGGGGTCAGTACATTAACATATTTCAAGCAGAGCTATTGACTTTGTTAAAAAGTGACCACATTAATTTATCAATAATTACAATCCACTGTTTACTTTATAAATACACACATGACAATGCTCAAAAATAATAATAATTTTTAAAAAATATGGATTTCGGCCCAGATCTCTGTACTGGGGTGAATGTATGACATTGTCCTGGGTTCTGTCCATCAATTGTTCTTTTTGAATTTGTCACACCGAGTGGGACAGGTATGCTCAGATGTGGGTCCTGTGCTCTCCATGCCACTGGAGTCAAGCTAGCATCGCTGATGAGGGGTGTGATAGAGCGCTGATAGCACTCTATTTTGTATGAGTGCACTATACTCATGGTTTAAATGCACTCTCATGTATTCGTATTGTTTGCAGTGTTTTACCACTATTAAGAAATATTTATTTGAATCATTTGATGTTGAAAACTAGTGAACGCATTTAAGTAGAACTTTGTATGTATTACGATTCCTTCATGCATAATGTGCAGGACGATATTATTTCTATACACCATAATTGTGGTTAGTTTAAGTTGCCTGAATTATAGGCCCAAAGTCATAAGTTTCGATTCTCCTTGCTCTTGAGAAATAAATAATTAAATGTTGTTGTGTTCGAAGTTAGAATGTTCTCATCCTACTGCAGGTGAAAGAATACACATAGTTATTTTCAGAGTTAAGGAGAGACCCGGAATGTCTTTGAAGATGACTGGGAAGCGAGAAGGGAGGATGCCTTGCATATCTGGTCTGTCTGAAAGCCAAGGCCACTGGAGAGAAGATATCATTAATTAAATTTGTGTCATAAAAAAAAGCTAAGCTACTGCATAGAGGTGCAGTGGAAAGTTTTAAGAAGAATGACGTATTGCGGGTTGAATCCCATCTTTTGTATGATGCGCAGGGACAGCGAGACCAGACTTCTGCCAAGCTTTCGGAGGAGAAGGAGCATCTTAGAGCAAGCTCCATAGCCATAAACTAAAACAACCCATTTGACGTGAGTACTTCTTAGGAAGTCAACACGTGCTGACATCGTTGGGGAATGATAGAAGAGAGACAGGAAGGGCCCTCATGTAGAGCAGTGTAGGGAAAGATTTTGATTTTCTTTCAATGAGCCGAGAACTGAATATCGCATCTATTCTGTGTTGCATTGTGATTTTGGAATTTATAATCATCTGTCTTTTGGGCCGGATTACTTATATTCGTAAACTTGGCTCTGTATTAATTTTTCTGTACCTCTATACTTTGCTATTGAGATGTATTTACATCCAATTGTTTTTGGCCTTATAATAAATAATCAAACTGCAATTTGGAGTTGGTGGTCTTTTCAGGCATGACGACTTTGCTGATATCTGTCTGGGTTGTTTCCTCCCCTCAACCACTTTTAGTAGGTAAATAAAAGATCGATCGCTTACGCTATACTTAGTAGGGAACATTAGGTGTGCAATTTAGCGTAATCAAATGGTAGCAGAGGATGGTTTACCTCTAAAGTGGTTTATCTCTAAGGTGAGGGGAGTAATCAGGGGTAGGATTGAAGGTCGAAGAGCCCTGAAGTGGAGTGGAAGACGGCGGAGACTGGCGGACGTTGATGGTGCGGCGGAAACAGTGGTGGCGTGAGTATGAAAGGAATTATGGTGTTAAATTGCGGTGATGAGTAAGTGGGTGATGTCTTGCGGAGTTGGGATGTATGTTGAGTAAATGTGGTTTTTGGTTTACTGGTCCGGACACGTGCGGAGCAGGAAGTTTTGGTGAGCGGACTCAAGAGAAGTCCAAGATCCCGGGATAGTTTTGTATTGTAATTGTCTGATCAAATGTGGGTGTTGTGAAGCGCTATCGACGATCCACTTGTGTTAGGGAACTTTGTGTGAATGAGGAATAGGTCACGGTAGAAAGCCTCAGGTACCGGGGGTGGACTATGGCGATTGAGTGACCAACGCAGGTCGGGGAGTCGCAACGGCTGAATGTTCTTGTGAGAGTGTTCTATCAATCTTTTGGGACAGACACTTACTTGTTTTATGTGACTGTAAGTTATTGTAATTGTGTAGGGACAGTTACTTGGTTTAATAACTTTTGGATATACAGTTACTTGTGGTACGAATGTGTGTAAGCGAGTTTGCGGTGAAATTGTAAAGGCGGGTGAGCCGCTGCAAGGAGTGAGAAGTGACGTCAGGGTGCGCCGCGCTGTGATAGGTTGGTTGGTGTAACGCCGTGCTGGGATTGGTGGAAGTTCGTTTGCAGTGGAACAGCGTATTTTGGGCTTGCAATTGATCGATTTTACAATGAGATGCTTTAGGGTATTGCGAGATTTGTGTAGAGGTGACACAGGGGTAGTGACTCGGTTAGGAGAAGAAGCTCCGCCAGAAGACACACCGGCACATTACATGGCAACGAATGTAGGACTTCAAACTATAGTGTGGCTTCAGAATTGGCATAAAATTACAGAGAAAGAGGGTGAATTGGCTTTCCCTCGTTATGGGTCTTTTCGTATGGAAGGGCTGACCCAGCTGAGGGGGGTGATGAATGCACTGAAACCTCCCCTTAGACCCACACCATTTGAGGCATTAGATGCATGGATGAGAGCTGCTCTAGCAAAAAGGAGAGAGGCTTCACAAGGAAGAATGAGGAAAGCAATGAAGGCATATCAGGATGCTAGATGGGATGCCCAGTTGAAAAGATGGAGAGTAGACACCATTGAGGGAGAACGCTTGTACCCATTTCATATGTTAGAAGAGGGGGCTGAAGGGTAAAAGACGACAGAGGAGGACAGTGATACAGATGACAGCTTCCTCGATAGATTGCTAGCGGAACGTCCTCCACTGTGCGACTCTAGATCAGAGACAGAGAGGTTGCGCCCATCAGAAGAGCTTTTAGGTGTGGGACAACTGGGTTCAGAGGAACAATTGGCAGGAGTAAGAGGCAAGATTACAATGGTACACATTCCGGGAGGGTCTGGAGGAATGAGGTATCCAAACCCTGAGCCAGTACAACCTGCAGGAAACATGCAGTTACCAGATGCTTTGTCGGTACCAGTCACAATAGGGCCGGTGGGTCCGATATATAATCCTAGAGAAAGAACCGATGACAGTCAACAGCAAATAAGTGAAGGAGAAGAGACAATGTCTGGAGGGAGCCTTGCAATGAGTGGGACTGGTTTAAGTCAGATGCCAGTGGAATCTAGTACTCCACTGCCAGCTACAGCTGATCCATCAAGAATGGATAGTGGGTCAGAACGAAGACGGACAGGAGCTCTAGCGAAATCTAGGTCTGATCTTCGAATGTGGGTTCAACCAGTGAGAGAGTCAATGATGCCGAGGGAAGAGACAAGCAAGAGACAAGAAGCACCTAGAGTACTGTTTGAGCCACAGGTTATTTGTGCAGGTGACCATTGGAGAAGCCGAAGCTGGGAAAGAGATAGACGCCCAGCTTCGAAGATAGAAGAGGGTGCAGTTCCTAAGAGAACCCAAAGCTGTGACAGGGAAGATACAAGAAATGAGGAAATTCAGAAAGTGTTAAAAAGTGCAATAAAAGCGCCAATGCTAGATGTGGTACGATTAAAGGCAGAACTAGACGAGGTGATTGAAGGTAATCTACCTCTGAACAGAATTGAGACGTATGACTCGAGCGAACTACTGTTCGTAGCAAAGGACATGACAAGAAAGGCCAAACGAGCTTATGATACATTGTTGCTTTTGGCACAAAGGTATGAGGTTGATTTGTCAAAGACCAAGATGATACAGGGTTCTTTCAGATTAAATTACACAGATAAGGATGTGGAAGAGAAGCGAACGATTGGATTAAAAGCACAAATTAGAGAACTAGTGATAGGGATGCGGACATGGAAAGAATTAGACAGATGGAAAGAAAGATTGGCCAAAAAGAAAAGCTTCAAGACTGGAATAGGAAATACTCCGCCTCTGGGTGGAGGGACGGGAGCTGCAGGAAATTTCCGCCTCAGGGAGGTACAGAATGGAGGGTATGTACATGTGCCATGGAGCAGGGGTAATTTAGCAGCATTTACGAATGATTTTCCTCGGCTGAGGGAAAAACCTGCTGAGTGGTACAAGCAAATAGATCGGTTTGTAAAGATTTTGAAAGTATTGTGGATTGATTTAAACACCTTGTTTGATATAGTAGTGCCGGCGGATTTGTGGGCGGCATGTAAGATTGCCATTGAGTGGCCTACTGCAGAGCCACCTAGAGATACATTGACTCATGGTCCTTCACCTGATGTAATGAGAAAATACGAGCAAGTGATTACATGGTTGCAATCGAAGGTAGCTCCTCAGATTATTGATTGGTTGAAGATTGATCGCACCACTCAAGACTCTAAGGAATCAGTACATGATTATTACGAAAGATTGTTGTTAGCTTTTAAGCAGCATAGTGGATTGGATACAATTGAACAGAAAGAAATGGGACAATTTGTTTCGAAGTTTGTGTTGGGACTGAAATCTGATATTAGTTTGATGATACAGCATCACTTGATATGTTGGCAGAATAAGTCGGTGGACGAGATTCTGCGTTATGCTAAATATTGCAGTGATCAAGTGGAGTCGACACAGAAGAAATTGAAGGACAATTTGATGTTGGTGCAGTTGAGAAACGCTGATATGACGCAAGGGATTGGAGGAGCGATAGGTAGAGGTAGAGGAGGTGGAAGAGGAATGGGACAACAGATGGTGACCCAACCTGGTCAGGGTAGAGGAAGAGGACTGGATCCAGGTGCAAGTGAATGGGTGGCCCAACAGAAAAGGGTCACTGCCTGCCACTATTGTCACAAAATCGGGCATTGGAAGCGCGAGTGTAGATCAAATCCAGCAAATCAGATACAGATGGAAGGAGAGGAACAGCTGTCCGAGACTGTCAATACTGTGACAAGACCCAGGTCTATGTATGGAGGAGGATATGAGCCGCAAGTGCAAGTACCTCAACCTCCTAGGATACCCATGCATAATCAGTTATACCATCAGATGCCTTATTTTGAAATACAAGATACATTTGATCGAAATCAAGATTTACAAGAGTGTCAGAGGGGGGTGCACGAGGAATGCACCTTAGATGCGATCCTATAAGTAGATCAGAGTGGGCCGTTTGTAGATGCAGATCTGAATGGATATCCTGTTACCTTCTGATTAGACACTGGAGCTGCTCGCTCCACGGTGAGAAATGAAGTAGTCCCAAATTTAACTCTTTCGGGACAATCGATTCAAGTAGTGGGGGTTAGTAATCAGAAAATGACCAATCCATTAACAAACGAATTACCCGTGAGAATAGGACCATTTCGGGATAAACACCAATTTGTAGTGTGCAATTCAAGTCTGGTCTGTCTTTTGGGACGAGACATTCTGTGCAAGCTCAATTGTACTATATCGTGCACTCCGAGAGGTGTGGAATTGCAAACACAAGATGATGATGCTGATTTTAAAATGGCTAACATGAGTCTGTGTGCAGAAATGTTTGTGGTGCTCACAATAGCAGAATTGCCACATGACTTGAGAGACTCAGTTGATCTGAAAGTGTGGGATTTTACGGGCGAGGATGTAGGTCTGATGAGAGGGGTTGAGCCAGTTAAGATACAGGTCAAACCCAATGCTGAATTCCCACGAACGCCACAATATAAATTGACTCCAGAAACTGTGGCCGGAATAAGACCTGTGATTGAGACTATGATTGCCCAAGGTATTCTTAATGAGATAAGAGGAAGTCCCTGCAACTCACCTATCATGGGACTGCAGAAGCCAAGTGGCAAGTACAGAATAGTGCAGGATCTGCGTCGGGTTAATGAAATTGTGATCCCATGTTGTCCTGTGGTACCGAATCCAGCTATTATTCTATTCCAGATACCATGCAAAGCAGAATGGTTTACTGTGATAGATTTGTGGCATGCATTTTTCTCCATACCATTGCATGAAGAAAGTCAGTTTTTATTTGCGTTTAGGATGGACGATCGTGTGTTAACATGGGAAAGAATTCCTCAGGGGTATACAGAAAGCCCCTCCATCTTTAGTCAAAGTCTGAAAAAGAATCTTGAAGGACTGGTGATGCCCCTAAACTCAGTCTTAGTGCAATATATAGACGACCTCTTGGTCGCCTCAGAGACTGAGGATGCTTGCAGGATTGACACTGTGGCGTTGCTGAATCATTTGGCAGAGAATGGACACAAAGTGTCTCCAAACAAATTGCAGTATTGTTTGTCTGAAGTTCAGTACCTAGGTCACCGGATTGAGAAAGGAAAACGAAGGGTGTCACCAGATCGCATAGAGACGATTCTGCAAATGGGAACTCCGAAAACACAAAAAGAAGTCTGCATGTTTTTGGGAATGGTCGGCTATTGTCGACAGTGGATCCCAAATTTTTCCTTGCAAGCAAAGCCTCTGTTGAAACTGACTCGAAAGGATGTTAGTGATCCGGTACCATGGGATGACGAGTGCTTGAAAGCCTTCCGTGAGCTGAAGGAAAGTATCTGTCGTGCTCCAGCTCTCGGAATGCCGGATTATAACAAAGCGTTTTCGCTCTTTTGCTGTGAAAAGGCGGGATGTGCATTAGCAGTCCTTGTACAGACACATGGGGGTGCCCGTAGACCAGTAGCTTACTTCTCAGCTACATTAGATCCTGTAGCTTCTGTGTTGCCCGGATGTCTGAAATTCGTTGCTGCAACCGGTGTCAGCATTGAAAGATGTGAAAGCATAGTGATGGGTTATCCGCTCATTGTGTATGTGCCCCATTCAGTAGAATTGTTGATGACCAGAACGAAAACACAGTATCTGACCAACAACAGACTCACCTGAAAATGTTACCCTGAGACGTTGTACCACCCTGAACCCTGCTACATTGTTACCTGTTCCGGAAGAGGAAGGAGATGAGGATTGTGAAGAGCATGACTGCCTAGATGTTACTGACCTATCTACCAAACCCAGACCTGACATTGTCGATGAACCTTTGCCCCAATCTGATTTGATCCTTTTTGTTGATGGTTCATGTTTAAGAGACAATGAAGGGTATTTGAGAGCAGCTTTTGCTGTGTGCACCATCATGGGAGTAGTGGAAGCTGCCTGTTTAAATAGTGTATTCTCTGCTCAGGTGGCCGAAATTGTCGCTTTGACACGTGCCTGTATCATTGCAGCTGATATTCGAGTGACTGTGTATACTGACAGTCAATACGGATTTGGTGTAGTTCATGACTTTGGGCAGTTATGGTCACAAAGGGGTTTCTAACGTCCTCAGGGTCACCTATACGTAACGGCGAGTATGTGCGCCAACTATTGGAAGCTTTGCAGAAGCCCAAAGAGATAGCAGTCGTTAAATGTGCAGCTCATGGAAAAGGAGAAGACTTTGTCACTAAGGGCAACAATTATGCAGATGAAGTAGCACGATTTTGCGCTGAACATGCTTGTATTTTCAATGGAGAATATATAGGCGAGAGCACAGAAGAGACCGAGCTCAGCATGATGTTAGCTATAGCCGATACTTGGGATGAGGTGAAGCGGTTGCAGGATGAAGTCCCAGAAGAGGAAGCTGCTTCATGGGTCAGAGCAGGTTGCACAAAAAGAGACAATGGCATTTGGGTGTCCGCAGATGAGAGAGCAGTATTACCCAATTGTCTACTGAGCCCAATGGCAAGGCAAATCCACGGAGCAGTTCATCTGGGAAGAGATGCTATGGTCGAGTGTTTAGGCAGACGTGGTTTAATCCACGCTTCCGGGTGTGGGCTGAAGCGGTATGTCACAGGTGTGTTACTTGTCAACAAATGAATGTTGGAAAGAGAACTGTGGTTGCAATGAGTCACATTGGAAGATCTGGAGGTCCCTTCAATAGGATACAATTGGACTTTATTGAAATGCCGGGGTGCAATAGGTTGAGATACGTTTTGGTGGTGGTGTGTGTATCTTTTCTCGTTGGGTGGAAGCATATCCAACTAGACGATGTGACAGTCTCACAGTAGCCAAGTTGTTGTTAAGAGAATTGATCCCGAGATATGGATTTCCGACATCAGTGGAGACAGATAGAGGAACTCATTTCCACAGTGAAATCATGAAATTGTTGTGCTCTGCTTTGAACATTGATCAGAGACTGCATTGTAGCTACAGGCCGGAGGCTTCAGGTCTTGTAGAGCAGGTTAATGGCACCATCAAGTCAAGAGTGGCAAAGGTGTGTTCGTCAACTTCATTGAAATGGCCAGATGCGCTGTCTCTGGTGCTCATGAGTCTGCGTAGCACCCCTGATAGGAGAACAGGGCTTTCTCCCCACAAAATTTTGACCGGAAGAGCTATGCGTTTGCCTATGGTGCCAGCCACAGCATTGATAAACATCACTGATGATTTAGTGTTGGATTATTATAAGGGACTGGCTGATGTGGTTACTTCTGTATCCCACCAGGTCGAGGCTGCGACTGCATCCACCTCGAGAGACCTGCTGCATGATCTTAATCCAGGTGATTGGGTACCAGTTCGCAAGCACGTGAGGAAGAGTTGTCTGGATGCTCGCTGGCGAGGACCATATCAGGTGATATTGGTCACAAGTACCACTGTGAAGTGTGGAGGATTGTCGAACTGGATACACGCTTCCCACACTCGCCGAGTTCAAGCGCCTGCGGAGGAAGAGAGTCCCCTGGTTCCGCGAAGCATGTGTGGACCTGCCACAGATAACGACGAAGACACAGGCCCAGCTGTAAGAGTTTCGGATGAAACGGAACAGCCAAGTGAGCACGAGAGACGAGAGCTGAGTGCTCCTGAATTGAGCTCCCAGATCCTGAAATAGATGATATTGCAGATGTGAACTTTGCACCAGATCAAGGTGAGCGGTCTATTGCAGAAGGATCAGATCAAGAGGAAGAGAGGAGAGCAGATGCCAGAGCGGAAAAGTGGCCAGCAAGAAAAGAAAGGCTGAATCTCGCTCCGATTCCTGAAACATCTGAATCAGATCAAAGTGACGCTGAAGAAAGACCGGATGGTCTGAGACGCTCCAGAAGAGAAAAAATAGCGCCTCGAAGAAACGCATCCCCTGAGTGGACGTACCTGGCTGCAGATGCAGAGCCCAGCGAAGTCCGGGAGGTTGGGAGCTGGTACGGTGAGCTACGGAGAGGACACCCTCTCGATTGAAATACAGTTGCTGGTCCCAGGCGTAGAAGCGTTTGGAACACTAACTCTGCAAGTTCCAAATCCTCCAAGATTGAGTGGATTGCGTTTCCTGGTCCTCAATCAGGTTGTCTTCCCTTCATTTGGCCGACAGCTCACAACGCAAGAATTAGGAGAAATTCATGCGGAGATTCTGCAACTTGTCCTCGAAATACTTGGATCAAATATCATTAACGATGAAGCTCGAATTATAACCAAAGAAAGCATTAGGCCTTAGAAAGAAGATAACTTAGACCCCAGTTTAAGAAGATTTAAAATTAGGAACTTTCTAGTAGATGATGGAGTGAGGAATAGGGCTGACTACATCTCTTCAATAGGTTTAGTATCAATCGAATGAACTTTGACAATAATTGCATGGGAGGAGAGAAGTGAGAAAGACATTGATAAAACAAAGAAAACAGAAAGAGACTGTGTTTTCCCTTTTGTGCTCCGGAACGGATCAGTAGAAACCATGGTGTCCGAAAAATCAACACGCAAACAGAAGTGCATCATTGGCACCCTCATTGTATTGGTGCTTATTGTTATAACTGTGGTGATCGTTGCATCTCTAGTTGGATCTCAGGATGTCGGACAGAATAGGGTACAGGCAACACTCACTACACCAATCTCTGAGATAGATGAGGGTGCATCCGCAAGAGATCTAGAAATGATTAAGGAAACCAGTCGTAGATTACATGTTGATTTGTCAAAGGGTGATTTCACTTTGAATGCGTATGCTCGATTATTGTATGAGTATGTGGATACCATGGAAGCGAAGGATTGCTATGTGTGTATGCAATTTCCAGCCTCAGTACAAGAAGGCATTCGATACCATCATTTGCCTTTGACCTATGGCATTACATGTAGTGTGTTGTTGAGCATGTTTTATAGCAAGGCACACTTCGAGTACTATTTCTCAAATTATGATGTGGTACTCTCGGAAGTCCCAGTTCTTAAATACATGAATAAATATGATTATTATAAGTAAGTAGAGCAAATGTCAAAGTATTTTGTGCCTACCTTTATTTTAGATACGTCCTATGCCCATAGACACAATTTAACCTGTATGTTAACTGACATTGAAAAGAAATTTATAGATCAGATAGAAGATCGGCATAGACAGACTCTATTTAGACCAGATCCAAAGCACAAGGTTACCCCATGGACTAAAGAAGAATTAGATCATAAAGCAAAGGGGAGTTTTGGACCCGTAGCATTAGATTTCCAGCAGAAGGGGAAGTTGTGTATTAGACACCCGACCACATACTACGATAAGATATTTGTGGGTGAAAGTGATTGTGAGCACGTCTTCTTGATCGAAGAATCAATTAGAAAAGCATTATTGGACAAAATAACAATAGTGCCCAATGTGTATTTTGTGTGTGGAAAGAATGCCTATGTGAAGTTGCCCAAAAATTGGTATGGCACTTGTTATTTGGCTGTGGTATTTCCCAAGATTTTTCATGTGAATGATTTATGGCCCCTAGAAAGAAAAAGACCTCACAGAGGAAAACGTGGTGTGAGTGCAGGAGAAGTGATTGGAGACATATTTGGAGCTATGATACCGAGTATGGGTGTGATTCTGAATGATTTGAAAATCAGAAAGCTGGCAACATTAGTGGATAAGCTCTCAATAAATACAGCTCAGATTTTATTACTTGTAGATGGGGAGATGGTTTCGATAAGGGCAATGGTTTTGCAAAACCGTCTTGCCCTAGATGTGCTGCTAGCAAAAGCCGGAGGAGTCTGCAAATTATTGAAAGTTCAACAGTGCTGTACTTATAGTCCTGACAACAGTCGGGATATAAGGAAATATATCAACAATATTTCAGATATACACCAAGAGTTACGTGAGATGGCTGCTGAAGGACTCTGGGAACAAGTGGGGAACGGATTTGGCAAGATAGGCAGTTGGTTTGGAAGTTTGGGACAAGGGATAATGGGATATATCTTGAAGCCTATTATAATAGCTGTCATTTGTATAATTGTCCTACTAGAAGCCATCAAGGCTTACAAATGGTAAAGGGCACGACATCAGGAGACTGTTTTGAGAAAGCGAGAGCACCACTTGAACGACTGCAAGACAGTCATTACCAGCACCTTAAGGGGTTAGAACGATTCAGACAGGGATGGCAAGCTACAGCTTCTGTTTAGGCCGGTCTCTTCTACAAGGAGAAAAACTACAGAAGAATAGAAAGTTGGTGTTATGACACTAGTCATAAGAGGGGGGAACTGATAGAGCGCTGATAGCACTCTATTTTGTATGAGTGCACTAAACTCATGGTTTAAACGCACTCTCATGTATTCGTATTGTTTGCAGTGTTTTACGACTATTAAGAGACATTTATTTGAATCATTTGATGTTGAAAACTAGTGAACGCATTTAAGTAGAACTTTGTATGTATTACGATTCCTTCATGCATAATGTGCAGGACGATATTATTTCTATACACCATAATTGTGGTTAGTTTAAGTTGCCTGAATTTTAGGCCCAAAGTTATAACTTTCGATTCTCCTTGCTCTTGAGAAATAAATAATTAAATGTTGTTGTGTTCGAAGTTAGAATGTTCTCATCCTACTGCAGGTGAAAGAATACACATCGTTATTTTCAGAGTTAAGGAGAGACCCGGAATGTCTTTGAAGATGGCTGGGAAGCGAGAAGGGAGGATGCCTTGCATATCTGGTCTGTCTGAAAGCCAAGGCCACTGGAGAGAAGATATCATTAATTACATTTGTGTCATAAAAAAAAGCCAAGCTACTGCATAGAGGTGCAGTGGAAAGTTTTAAGAAGAATAACGTATTGTGGGTTGAATCCCATCTTTTGTATGATGCGCAGGGACAGCGAGACCAGACTTCTGCTAAGCTTTTGGAGGAGAAGGAGCATCTTAGAGCAAGCTCCATAGCCATAAGCTAAAACGACCCATTTGACGTGAGTACTTCTTAGGAAGTCAACACGTGCTGACACCATTGGGGAATGATAGAAGAGAGACAGGAAGGGCCCTCATGTAGAGCAGTGTAGGGAAAGATTTTGATTTTCTTTCAATGAGCCGAGAACTGAATATCGCATCTATTTTGTGGTGCGTTGTGATTTTGGAATTTATAATCATCTGTCTTTTGGGCCGGATTACTTATATTCGTAAACTTGGCTCTGTATTCATTTTTCTGTACCTCTATACTTTGCTATTGAGATGTATTTACATCCAATTGTTTTTGGCCTTAAATAATCAAACTGCAATTTGGAGTTGGTGGTCTTTTCAGGCATGACGACTTTGCTGATATCTGTCTGAGTTGTTTCCTCCCCTCAACCACTTTTAGTAGGTAAATAAAAGATCAATCGCTTACGCTATACTTAGGGGCCGATTCCGATTCGGGCCGGAAATCTCTCCGACCGAGCCGGACCCGGAGAGAATTCCGACCGAATCGGACTCTGGCAGTCCGACCGAACGAGTACGATGCGCACGCATGCACCCGGACTCGATTCGGTCGGACTCCCATTGAAGTCAATGGGAGCCGGTCGTACAACGCGTACGCGGGCTCCCATTGACTCAATGGGTGCGAGGCGAACAAGGGCACCCCCTACAGCGGGTACACGTCGAAGCGGGTCGTGCCGTACATGCACAGGTAGGGGGGACCCATGGGTCCCCCCTGTGTGCGACTCGCGCGGCCACGCGTACAGGGGGGTCCGACACGGACCCCCAAAGTCCGGCTCCGACAGCTCTTTCGAGCCGGACGGCGCGAGTCGGTCAGACTGCTCGCGGTGCGCATCGTACTTACCCGGCCGGGGAACGTCTCCATTGCGCGGTGTGAGTTGTGTCCGTGTGAGTCGGTCGGAGCGTGTTGAAGCCGCGTACGAGTCGGTCGGCGATTTTGCGGGCGCTTGCATCGTACTCGCTCGGCCGGACCCGCGTACGATTCGGTCGGGAAACAGGGCTCCGATTCGGATCCGGTAAAGCCGATTCCGATTCAGAGCCCTACCGGCCGAGATCGGAATCGGCCCCTTAGTAGGGAACACTAGGTGTGCAATTTAGCGTAATCAGGTGAAACCCCGAAATCTGTCCCAGGATGCTTGTCTCAAGTCCAGGAAGGACCTAGCCTGACAATTCGGGTTGGACTGTTCCCATAGGGAGCAGGGTCAAGACTGATTTGCATTTGGCTGGGTTCAAACTGAATGGCATAGGGAGCAAAAAAATGATGGATTTAAGCCCAGATCGCAGTACTGGGGTGAATGTATGACATTGTTCTGCATTATGTTCATCAATTGTTCTTTTGCATTAATAATAATAATTGACACAAAATATTTAAAATAAAGCAATTTTATTCATAACAACAATAAACATGCATTTGAGTCTTTCTATAACACTCTTCAGGCCACAAAATGCAGCCATAAGACCAACCAGAAGAGGTCCCCGAACTCCAGTGAAGAGCATACAGCTCCATCTCTAAGTGCTTTGAAAATGATGGCAAGCTCTCCTGGGGTCATGTATTTAATGATCCGCAAGACTTACTGCAAGTTTTTTTTTAATGATATAACCCAACAACCTGCCAAAAAATAAATTCATTCAAATTAAGTAAAACACTGTAAATATATAACCTAGAAAAAAGTAAATTAATCATACAGAAATGACACATCATTAAAATAATAACATGATGTAAAAAGCAATACAATATAACTGAAGAATTCAAAAATAATATCACATACAACTATATTGAAAAAAACGACATTAAAAACTAAACTGTCTTGATTGTGATATTATGTCCCACGATATTCCTGGTATCACAATACTTTTGACATGATACTTGTGTCCAATGATAACTTTGTCACAATTTTAAGGTTGTGCATCCCAGAGATGAGGATACAAGGCACAGTTCATCAGAGTTCATATCTTGAAAACTGTAGCAATGCTATCACAGAGGGAAGGCCAAATATGGTATTAGATAGCAAGGGTATTCAGGAAACTGTTAATTTTAAAGAGAAACCGCTGATAATTAGAGGAGAATTTAATCTGCTGATTATGGATATCAGATTTAGCCTTTCTGATTCGATTTTTAAAAGCCTCATTAGAATAGAAATGATGTAATTGTGTTTTAGTCTAGCCAGTCCATGCTTTTGCTTTGTCTAGATGGGATTAAAATGTTTGTGGTATGGGAGCGGTCTTCAAGGATCATAAAGGCATGTGGACACTTGGGAAGCTACTTTCAAAACTTTCGGATCTAAAGATGGGTCCATTTCAATTTAAGTGCATTAAGGCACAGCAGGTAATCCACAAGAGTGTAGAATACTTGGACCAGGAAGAGGGATTTGAACACTAATCTGAGAGTTGTAACATCAAATAAGAGGAAGAGTATGATCAAAGGTTTTGAGAACACAAAGTCCAGGATATCTCCTGCTAAGTGGATCACACCCAATACCCCTTGAAACACTCCATAGCATTATGGACTAGGTACGACGAATCGGGGTAGAATGTAGGGTTAGATGAGGGTATCAGCCCAAATAATAAAAGCTCCATGGACTATAGTGTCTGTAGCATTAGATGTAGTCAGATTAACAGATTTCAAAGGGTACTAGAGCCCTGCCTGCCAGAAGGAGGAAGCAGAGAGACGAGTGCAACAGACCTTCCTAACTAAAGCAGAAGAAGTAAGGAACCAATGGGCTGACAAAGGGAAAACAAAACAAACATGTAGGACACAAAAGACTGGATGACAAACTTAAGCAATAGCGGAAAGTCACAGCAAAGCATTAAGTTGCCAGGTAGTGTGCAATTAAATTACATGCTTTCTTGTGCAGATGGACCAGTGCTGACTCGGAAGCAGGAGCCAAAGAGTCTGGAAAATCCTACAGTCTAGTTTAGTGTGTGGCGGATGGGTTACTTCATCACAGTTTCATCCAGTTTGCCTTATTACAAGCACCATAGGATATAATGCACTTATAATATAGCGGACAGGATATCCATCACATTTTACTCTAAATCAGTCCCGTACTAACGTGTTAAAACACTAGACCACTAACCTATGAGGAAGTTGAAATTTTTTACCTACATGCCCATTAACACTTTGTTGTGATAGCTCGAGTTGCCATAAGCTACTGCTAATGGTGATGTCTTTGTTTTCCTGACTCTTTGTGAGGAGACTTTCTATCCTTATGCTGGCCATAGCTACTGCTGTGATTAATTCCTTTGACCTGTTTTAAAGGTTGTTATTGCAGCTGTTAGGGAACTCGCCTGAGTTTCTAGAACTTTTTGAGGAGTTCAACCTTTTCTTAGTCATTAGTCTTTTGCTCAAAGTTTTACTTGCTCTGTTTCAAAAGGAACTCTTTGTGGGTGCTTGCTAGGATAAGTTAGATCCTTTAGATTAAGATATGGACTAATTCCTTTATGGAACACGCTGTTATTTTGAATTCTTGTTTTAACCAAAGGTTTCTCAATATTTCTGTAAATGGATTTATTTGACTAATCTGAAGAAAATGACAAAAATACAGACTAATCTCTTAAAGAGAAAAATAAACTTTTAAAACTTCATCAAACTTCTCATCATTGACTGAACATCAAATGCTGAAGACGATATTTATTTTAGAGACGTGTTTTGTTTGTGCTCCATTCTAATACATTGGCCAAGATTCATCCACCCGAAGAGTAGGTTTAAAGTGAAGCTACTGTTAGTATGGGTGAATACGATGTCAATGTATACCATGATGTATGCAGGCCCGACAATGGCAATACCAATAAATGCAATGTCAATGTATGCCATAAACTACGCCAGCATAACAGTGTCAATGGCGGTAGAAGCAATGTCAATGTATGCCATAATCTATGGACGCATAACAGTGATGATACCAGTAAAGACAATATTGATGTACGCTATGACAACTGCGCGTACAATACTGAGGATGTCGGTAAAAATTATATCAATGACCACCACATTATCCATACCCCATCAATCAGGCCTAACGGCTAGAGCGGTCAACCTCGAAGCTGGGTAACTGGGCTTGAGTCTCGGCAGGAATGCTTAACATCCTGTGATTCTGGGCAAATCACTTCATCTCCCCATGCCTAACAAAAATAAATGTGTCCATCTTCAACGCAACTGGTGCTCACATAAAGCGCTCTGATACCTTCGGGTTGAGTTCACGCTATATAAACCCAGCAGCAATGACCCGAGATAGATCGGCGATCTCCAGCCTCCCTCCCGCCTGATCCAGTGGACGCCTCCCCCACCCAACCTCTGCTCCTGGGGGTAGGTTTCCTGGTTGCTTTTTCGTTTGGATTTTGTTTTTCTGCTATTCCGCCATTTTGTAGTTTGAAGTCATTGGGGCCCTTGACTGGGGTCCTCCATCTTGGCGGCTTCGATAGTTTTTTTCGGATCGATGCATGTACCCTGGTCTGCGCCGGGAGGCGCCTGACGGACCTTTGACTTAATAGGGGACCCCCAAATTGGAACACCTACACTTTCATCCCTCTCATTTTTGTATGGTCACTGCGAGGCACCCATTTTGCCCCCCACCCCCGTCAGACCCGTTCCTATCCAAGGTGTTCCGATTCTGGGAGCGAGTCCAGCACTGAATACTGTGATTACTGGTCCCTTACCGGTTTGTTTGACTCGTTCCTTTCTGACTTTTTTGGTGTCTCCTGAAGTTTTTTCCGCCCTCGCCGGTCTGCCTGACCCGCTCTGCATTCCAACCCCTTCACTTTTCTCCCTCTACCCTCTATGCCCCATCGGACTTGTTTCTATGTCATGCTATGCTACTGTAACTCATTTTAACTATGTAACACTGTTTTTACTATATTATGCTTTGCTCCAGTATTATGTAACACTGTTCTACCTCATGTAAAGCGCTCTGATAGCTCCGGGTCTAGCCAGCGCTATATAAAACTCTTCAAATAAAATAAATAAATAAACCTCTCCCCCCCCAAAAAAACCCTGAGTCATAGATACGTGGTTAGACAGGCCCTGTGACCCCAACCCACGCATATGGAGTGACAAGTCACAGATAGGGTCTCACTTATCCCAAAGACAAACGCGCACCCAGGGAAAACCCTGATCGATCCCACAGATAGGTAGTCATACCACAAACAGGACCTAGAAGATTGGCCAGCCAGGACACGACACGCACACCGAGAAAGTTGATCACATGCTCACCACACCGAACATCTGGATACACACACATTGTCCCACACTAGCTCTCCCCGAGGTCGAGAGCCACCTGTGTCCCCCTTATCTGATGGTTTTTCTGGTTATTTATGACTATGATGCCTTTCAAAGAATGTCAAAGTGTTTTATTGTACCCACAAAATGTATATATGTGCAGCCCAAACTTCTGTACTTTGAGACTGTCTTCAGACGTGCCTCTGTCCATACTCTACCGGCCGCTGCATTTAATTAAACCAGCTTGTTCCTGTTTTGCCAAACGCCTCTTGTCTTTCCATTTATTTAAGGTAAAATCATATCCGAGCAACACTACTAATAACATTTTTAAGAGATTTCCGGGCTCACACCTATCAACCTAGTCACCATTTTCCTTTTCTCCATAACCTCCAGACGCTCTGTGTTGTAATCCATGACACTCAATATTCCTCACATTACCGACATGGTATGAGAGGAGCAACATAGCTCACCCTAAGTCCATCCCTACCACTGTTAGGTGCAGACCTTCTTTTCAGCAACTAGTGGTGTGCCTGCTGAGAAGTCACACCCTCCATGAGCAGTGGGGTCTAGCAGCAGCCAGGCAGTGTAGGAAGAAGGGAAGACCAGGTGACCTTCCCGCAATAGATGTTGATGCATGGGAAAAACATAATAACATTGACAAAATGAAACCAGCATTAAAAAAGGTCTCATCTTTGTTACTGGGCACTGACCTATTGGCTTTGCCAATCTTTTTTTTTATTCTGGATGGCTGCTGTGCAGGTATGTGCTTGTACAGCACCCATCTTGTGATTAATTTTCTTACCTTTTTTAAAAACCATTACAAGGTACCTGCCTGTGTATGCACATGCAAGCCAGACTTACAAACCATTGGCAACTCTTAGATCAACAATTCGCCCATCATCACCACTGTTTCTGCCCTTCTGCAATTTAGGGCCTTTGTTTACAAGGTGTTTCTTACCACCATGATGTATCACACTTGCTCAAATTGTTCTGTGTAGGTTACTACACACTTTGTGCCAGATTTATCAAAGTTTTGTATCACCCTTGATCCACGCAAGGGAGCGCAAAGGAGACGCAAAACCTAATTGGGATTTATCAAGACACGCAAGGTCACCTTGTGTGGCACTACATGGCTTGATAAAACTGAAGTAATGCAAGGCAGCGCAAATCAATGCCTTGAGTTACTTTGCCCCAGGGAGGCGTTCCACGTGTGGTATTCCCAAGTAACCACCCATCGATTTTAGAGCATTCCCAGATTTACCATTAGTAGAAGACCTGGGAATGCTTCAAAATGCTTTGCCTTCACAGGTGAGGCATAATGTGGAGAAATATCTTTGTTTCTCCTCGTTGTTTCCTCTTTTTAAGTGTGCTGTATTCTGCAGCACACATTGAAAGGGGAAAATGCCTCTAAGGATTGTTTTTGTGCAGGAGGGTGTCCCTTCCTGCACAAAAACAATACTTCCTTCAATGCAGGCACCCTTGTATCATGACAAGAGGGTAACTGCATTGGCGCTAGGTAGCCAAATTTGTGCAAGCAGTAGGAAAGGACAGGCATGCACTGTATACTGGTAAATAGAGTCATTGAAAAACAAAAGGTACCCCCTAAAAGTAATTATAAGGTCTGGGAGAAGGGGGGAAAATTGAATGCGGGATGGTGGCGGATCGGCACTACGGTGTGCTGTAAATCAACTAAAATTGAGTAGAAAGATTCTGTTCCTAAACAAAGAAACAGATACCAAGGGATTCTGTCCATCCATCAGTAGAAACCACATGCAGAATTGGCCCCGTCAGAACAAATTGGGATACAGCGAACCAATCGCTGGAATGGTCCACCACCTAACGATCGATAATATTAGTGGCTGCTTATACAGCCCAAAGTTGCAGTCGAAGTAAGTCTGAGAGCTACCTTTGGAACCACATACACCTTTACTGTTGGGAATGTTTCCCAGCTCTACACAACTACCAATACATCAGTTCTTATCCGGTAGTATGAAGACATGTTGATCTTTTGATTCCCCATTACCCTCCGCTGTAATAATATTGAAAAGGAGAGGTCCTAAAGAAGGTGGATTAAAGTAATTCTTATCCACTGAAACGTACGTCGGCCAATGGATTCCCAGCTGGCAGCATAATCATGGACACTTATGAAGGGCTCTTCCCATGACTTTAGCATTGCATGCCAATTCAAGCTGGGACTGGGATGTATGTGATGTGTGAATGTGTGAGTACGGTATGAAAGGCTGTGATGGGATGTGAGGTGTGATGTGACGTGAGGTTGATCACAATATGGGGAGATGCATAATTATGCTTATCTTGTGTACAAATGAAGGAATTATAGGATGTTATACACAAATTGAATTGTATATATGAGTACAAAAGAAATGTTTTTTATAAGAAATTTTTTACTCTTTTCTAAAAAAAGATAATAATAAACAAGGATGTAAATAAATTTAACATTATTGTATCTATTGATTCCTATAGCAAAGGGTAGCCCAGCGAGCTAACAGTAGCCATTGCCAAATTGATATAGGTAGAGTGGGAGTGTTTCTCAGTTTATACTGGTAAATAGGGTGCATTTCTGCCCTTTGCCTTTCACGCAGTGCAGCAAGGTAGTTTGTGCATTGCACTGCATGAACAAATGATAAATATGGGCCTTTATGTCTACCACCTGCACGCATGCACATGAGCAAGATGCTGTGAGACAATAGGCCTGTTCCTGATATAACCATCTGTAAAGTGTTTATTTTTTTCTATTGTTGATATAATTGAGACCTGATAAAATAAAAACAGTATAAAGTTAATGGTCTGTCAACGAGGTGTGTCCGGAGACTGAAATCACACTGCACATGTTTTCCCACCAAAACTGTCTTTAAAAGAGAAGCCAAGCAACTGGACTCATTTTCATCATCCATCTGCACAGGAAGTGACATCACTGGATTTCCCATCATTTGTCTCCACAGGAAATGACATCACTGGATTTCCCATTTTCCATCTGCACAAAAAGTGCCACCTGTGCCAGTCCGCGCCTGGACCGTGCCCAGGGTCCAGGCACGGGAACCCTGATCCCCCCTGCTACCACCTTTGATCCTCCACGCCCTCAACCTACGGCCACTGCTCCCTATGCTGCTGCCTCATTGCACCACACAACACTGAGGATGCCTTCTCCTATGCTTTCTGCAAGTTTTCATGCACTTACCCACACAGAACACTCACTGCACCTGCACCAACAGCATCTCCATTCTCTCATAATCGCACAGTTGTGCAAATACCCAGACAACACTCTGCACTCAACATGTTTGCTCCTCAACACCTGCCTACTCACTGAACACGCCACAGAGGTATAGGACCTGCTGCTCAACAATGCCCCAGACCTACTTTCCCTCTTGGAAACCTTGCGGCACCTAACATTGCCACAGCCATCCTCCAAGACTACAAGATTGGCAGGCAGAAAAGACTTCACAAGCCCGGAGGCAGAATTGCTGTCATCCACAAGAATGCCATCAGCTGCACCATCTCTATGAACACATCATCCTCCAACTTCAAATACCTGTCGTTTAAGCTCTACATCACAACCAACTTCAGCTGACGTGGCACTCTCATCTGTAGACCACCTGGACCGCAAAGCCACACTGCATGGTTTTTTAAATACAAAATAACGCAATGCAGTGCATAGTGCTGCTTCGCGTTACTTTCTGTTGGGAAGGCGTTAAATGGGCTGAGCATGGGCATTTCCATGCATCCACTGATGGATTTTGACGCAAGCCCAGATTTACAAAGACTTGTAAACCTGGATTTCTGCCAAAATGGTGCTCCTACCTGACAAAGACTTAACAAGGAGAAATATCTTTCTTTTTCCTCCTTGCTTTCTCTTTTCATGTGTGCCTTATTCTTTAGCTTACATAGTAAGAGGAATATGCCTCTAAGGTACTCCTTCCTGCACAGAAACAATCATGCCTGTAACACAGGCACTCCTGCAGCATTGTGCAAGGGTGTCTGCATTGGGGCAAGACAATGAACAGTGCGCCAATGCAGGGAAAGAGCAGAAATGCTCCATATCTTTGTAAATATGGAGCATTTCTGCTCTCTCCCTTTCACGCAACGCAGCACAGTAAGTTCCCTTGTTGCGTTGTGTTGCGTGAATTAATAGTTAATGTGCCCCCAGGTCTCCTTTAGCCCTCACATGGTCTTTGTGTGACTCCATTCTTATTTCACCCTGTAATGCATTGGCCTGTACCTCCTCAATTATGGCTCGAACCAATGCCCTTCTTGCCCCTGTTGTCTAGCTGCCCCGTTCACAGTCTCTTTGGAACTTCCTAGCTTACACAATTGGTGTCACAAGTGCTGCCTGTGCCTCCTCGCACACTGAGAACTGACATCAACTCACTCCCTTTTCCCACTGCCCTATAATTAGTACTCTTGGAACTTTTTACAATTTAGGATGTCTTAAACATTTGGTATTAGGATAACTTTACTAGGTTTTTTTAAAGTATTTTTTTTAACGTTGATATTGATTTAGAGGTGAATTTTTAAAGTATTATAATAATAATAATAATAATAATATTATAATAATAATACTAAGATGTTCTGGCATCAAAATGTTGTCTTAGAAGCATTGCTGAACAGCGGTGTTGCTGAATACCAAGGAATCTCTTGATTCCATCTCATGCCTCTTTCATCCATCTATCTACACTTCCTACCTCTTTGTGTCACACTTGCAAGTATGTTTCATTCCTTTTTTCTCAGTTTTTTACTGTTTATCTATTTCATTCGTCTTCATTCTTTTCCCCCATTCTGCCTTTCTCTATCTTGCTCTGGCTGAAAGCCTGCTGATTAAAATTAGATCCTGGCTGCCAAAATGTAGGGGGTCATTTCGATGGTGGTCGGACGAGCGTCCGACCGTCATTGTTGCGTGATTGGGACCGGCTGACAAGTAGTCGCCGGTCCTACCCTGCAGATTAGGATGCGACCGCTGTGTAGGCAGTCAGAAACATTCCTTTTTCAATTGCGGCTTGTGCTGCAGCCTGGAAAAGGGCTGCAGCACAAGCCGCAATTGAAAACGTGATGTTTTTAAACATCCATGCACTGTGTGACAGGCACCATGTGGTGGCGCTCACATGGTGCATGGATGTTTGGGGGGCACCACATGTGCCCCCCTGGCCACAGAGCGGAGGCGGGATGGGGTCCAGCTAGGGGCCCCCAAAGTCCCTTTCCGGCTGTCTGTTCATGGCGGTGGAACCGCCATGAACAGACAGTCTGAAAGAGATATCCTAATCCCTACACCGCCCCCATTGTAGGGATTAGGAATCCGACTGCTGTCCAATGGGATCTTTGATCCTGTCAGAGGCGGCGTTCCTATCCACCACCTCTGCGGCCAGACCAGCTGCATTGTAATGCAGTGGTCAGACCGATGCCCTAGATGGTGGGCAGACCGCCACCGATGGCCTGTGAGTGGCAGTACGCCTGCCATCGTAATGAGGGCCTTAGCGCTGGTGCTGACCACTGGCAAACAGCACCATCCCAAATAACGCATTAATTGGCCTATTATTTTTCCACTTTTGCTCAAGCAAAATGAGAATGTAGCCCAAATTTGTCCTTCAGATTACCGTTCTGATTTTCTCGAAGGAAATAAAACTTATGAACCCAAATTGCCACCAGCTTTACCATAAGATTTGGGACACCTGAGTGTCTGAGGCTTTTGCAGTTCTTTTGAGGGTGCAATGAAGTTATCTCTGAGGGCACTCTGGTACTTCATACGGTGCATGTCCTCAAAGAGACCACTCATTACTACTTGCTGCTGGATGGCAGAAGGTCTTTGTCCTCACTGTGAGGATACTTTCTTCTTACAGACCTGATAGAGACACCTAACACCAATTACATTGTGTCTTGATTGGCAGTGTGCACTGACCACCTGCATAGCTGATCATGGGACTTGTTTGTTTTATTGCTTCTAACTTATGTCTGTACATACTGAGGTTCTCAATGCAATGAAAACAATCACTGCTGGGAGTATATGGGGCTCCACAGTTTGGTTATCAAAAAAGAGCTTAAGTCATTTCTGGAATGCCAAATGGAAAGAGCTGTTTGAACTTTATCTTATTTCAAACTTGGGATTCCATGATTTGTATGGTGGCATGGCACATTTTCCCATCCTGGACCATGAGCTGCATAAAACCACCGCCCATGAGATATGCCGAATGCAGACCTCAAATAAGGTGGTCAAGGTATTGTGCCCGTCCATCAAGTGGGGACATCAGGAGGCGGTAAGGTGGATCTCTAAGACCCCCCCACTCACCCCCTCCGGCTCCATAGGTGTTCTATTATGAAATGGTTCCCTGTCAAGGTGGGACTGAAGAAACTTGGCTATGTGCTGATGAATCTTGTCCTCACCTGGCAATGGTAGGTGGGACGTATGTGGCCTCTCACAACAGTGGGTTCAGTGAGTAGTAATGCTTCCTCCAGCAAGTCAGAAAGCCTTAGAGCCTGCGATGAGGCACCATTTCTGCCATTTTTACGCTGGTACATTACGTGCAATTACGTGTAATTGTTGCCCAGTTTTTGTTACTCAATTTATCTGATTTCGGCTGAGCTGGTCTTGCCACATACTGCAGCAGTAAATGTTGAACTCACTGAGACATCCTGCCGGTTAGGTACGGAAGATACTATTGCGTCAGTGAACATAGCAGAGATTTAACGTTTCTTACACATTGGAAGAATCTGAAGACAGTCGAGAGTAAATCGTAGGCACGTGCAATACTCAATAAAGAGAATATGCATGGATTAACGATTTTTTTCACATTTTAATAACACAGTACAATCTTTTACAAAAAGCAAAACCGGTGAGCAATTTCTGTTTCCACAAAATTGGCAAACAAAGTGCAAAGTGAGCATTATGTGCGATATGTTGCAGTGCAGTTTTTTGCCACATCTGTTTTTGTAATGTGTCTTACAGTACCTCTGTGCATATCTGATCCTAAGAACTTCCATCAGTTTTGTATGTTGGCAAATCTCAAATCAACACCAAATTACAATAACCCTGCTATAAAAAGTGCCGGTGTAATTTGACAAAATAATTATTGTAATTAGTCTTTAATGTGAATTAAAAACAACTCTATATTTCCTTTATTATAAGATCTAAATTAATACCGAGGGAACATGATGAGAGTGTTTTAAATGGAAATAAATCTCTGAAATAAATCAAGAGATGAGGGAACGAGCAGATATAATTCTTCAATTAAAGTTTACAAAATTAATTCCATTGCTAATCCTTTGAGTTCAATTTAAAAAGTAAAACGATTTCAGGATTGCCCATTTATAATTGGCACAAAGTTGTTTTAAAGTATTACGCGCATGGCAAAAACACACACAACATCAAAGCAGCTTTGTGTGTTTAAACAATGTTTTATTGGCTCCGTCTCAGGTAATAAGTGAAAAGAAAGTATAAAAGTTAAACACATTGAATTGTGAATTGGACAGGTGACTAAAAGTTTATCGTGGATATTTTGTTTTACCCAAATGAATGCGATTTTCATTAGCTGATAATTAAAAGAAAATTATGCAGACACAACAAATTACTTCCATTGGCATAACTCAAGAGGCAGTATGGCAAAACAATTTAGGAATTCGCATTGCTGTTGCCATTGTCAATTTTGTTACCATGGAAACCTAGGATAAATAATATACTCGGCGAATATAGACACGAAGCCTTGATGTGTTGCTAGGCTCTAAAAGCTAATGTCATTGTGCAAAACAATGATGTTCAACATTATTAGTTTTTTAATTATGTCAGTTAATTAGAATTGTTTCTCTTAATTGCCTGTGATTCATCTGTGGACGAAAAATGCATCAGCAAGCATCCATTCCTCTCTTTCAGCACAACACCTACGAGCAATTAGGGTGATGGTTTTTTAGCATTGCCTTTTAAATAAAAAGGTAATCCTTTGAGTACCAGTAATCATGGTCAAATCTGTGAACTCACATCTGTAAAAAAGGGTTGTCAGAATAAACATCAAACAGTCATGTCATGAACTGTAACAAACGAAGGGGCTTATTTATCAATCTTTCACGCGGAGCAACACAGCCAGCCACCTTGCTGCGCTGCGTTAAGGGGCAGGAATGCACAGTATTAAACATCATACGGCACACACCTGTCCTTTCCTAGTGCTGGTGGACTTTTGGCTGCCTCGCGCCAATGCAGACACTCTTGAGTCATGTTGCAAGGGTGCCTGCTTTGTACGCAGGATTGTTTTTGTGCAGGAAGGAACACCTTTCTGCACAAAAACAATCCTTTTAGGCTTGCAGCATGTAGAAAGATGAAAAAACAAGGAGAAATATAGATATTTCTTCTAGTTAAGTCTCAACAGGAGAGACGCAGCATTTTGCCACATTCCCAGGTCTACCACTAATGATAAATGTGGGAATGCGCCAAAATCCTTGAGTGAATGTGTGGGAACACCCATGCTCCACCCATGGAATGCCTCCCTGCTGCAGATTAACGCAAGGCAGCAATCTGCACTGCCTTGCGTTACTCTGGATTTATCAAGTCATGCAGCGCCACACAAGGTGGCCTCGCGTGGATTTATAAATCTCACTTAGGTTTTGTGTCGTACTTCCACCCCTTGTGCAAACGCGACACAAAACCTGATAAATATGCCCCCAAGTGATTTTCATTGGATTTCTAATCCTGATAGTATCAATATGAATAGTAAGTATGCTGATTTATGACACCCTGCTCATTGCTTTAATCTGGCCAAGAAGGCAGCTTTTATTAATGCCAGACTAATCTTATTTACCCAAAAATAATTTGTATATGAAAAGAATAATAATACATTAAAAGTGTTTCCATCAGCATCCATCAGCCATTGGTTCACTGATAGAATATCGACCCCCAAAATATCCCCATCCACAAATATCGAGTTATAAATATCGATGTAAAAAATATCGACATCCTATATTTATAATGGTATGTACAAAAATATCGGGAAAAAAATATCGATGTAAAAAATATAGTTGTACAAAATATCGATTTTAATATATGTATACAAAATAATATTAAATATATTAAATAATAAAATTAACTTTAAAAAAATTAATTAGATTTAATATACATTTTAACAAATATTACAAATAAATGTAATTAAAAAATTTAAACATACGTATATAAAATGTAATATATATATTTATTTTAAAACAATTAAACTATTTATTTTAATTTATTTTATAATTGTATATATGAAAATGTACAAATAATGATATATATATATATATACCTACACCAATAACATAAAATCTAATAAAAAAAATTATATTATAAATTAAAACATTAAACTATTTAAAAGTCTTTAAACTTAAATTTTCCACTTCAGTGAGTGCAACAGTAGGTAAAGTGTTGGATAGCGGAGGGGTAAAAATTACTATTCCCACTCCAGTGAGTGCAACAGTAGGTAAAGTGTTGGATAGCGGAGGAGTAAAAATCACTATTCCCACTCCAGTGAGTGCAACAGCAGGGAAAGTGTTGGATAGCGGAGGGGTAAAAATCACTATTCCATCCAATAGGGAACGTTTTGGATAGCGGAGGGGTAAAAATTACTATTACCACTAAACTGAGTGCAACAGTAGGGAAAGTGTTGGATAGCGGAGGGGTAAAAATTACTATTCCCACTCCAGTTAGTGCAACAGTAGGGAAAGTCTTGGATAGCGGAGGAATAAAAATTGACTATTCCCTCTCCAGTGAGTGCAACAGTAGGGAAAGTGTTGGATAGCGAAGGGGTAAAAATTACTATTCCCACTCCAGTGAGTGCAACAGTAGGGAAAGTGTTGGATAGCGGAGGGGTAAAAATTACTGTTCCCACTCCAGTGAGTGCAACAGTAGAGAAAGTGTTGGATAGAGGAGGGGTAAAAATTACTATTCCCACTCCAGTGAGTGCAACAGCAGGGAAAGTGTTGGATAGCGGAGGGGTAAAAATTACTATTCCCACTCAATTGAGTGCAACAGTAGGGAAAGTGTTGGATAGCGGAGGGGTAAAAATTACTATTACCACTAAAGTGAGTGCAACAGTAGGGAAAGTGTTGGATAGCGGAAGGGGTAAAAATTACTATTCCCACTTCAGTTAGTGCAACAGTAGGGAAAGTCTTGGATAGCGGAGGAATAAAAATTGACTATTCCCTCTCCAGTGAGTGCAACTGTAGGGAAAGAGTTGGATAGCGGAGGGGTAAAAATCACTATTCCCACTCCAGTGAGTGCAACAGTAGGGAAAGTGTTGGATAGCGGAGGGGTAAAAAGTACTATTCCCACTCCCATGAGTGCAACAGTAGGGAAAGTGTTGGATAGAGGAGGGGTAAAAATTACTATTCCCTCTCCAGTGAGTGCAACAGCAGGGAAAGTGTTGGATAGCGGAGGGGTAAAAATTACTATTTCCACTCCAGTGAGTGCAACAGTAGGGAAAGTGTTGGATAGCGGAGGGGTAAAAATTACTATTTCGACTCCAGTGAGTGCAACAGTAGGGAAAGTGTTGGATAGCGGAGGGGTAAAAATTAATATTCCCACTCCAGTCAGTTCAAAATTAAAAACAAACAAAATATCACCAACACAAAATATATATTTTTTAAATTAAAAATATTTAACAAATCTAAAAAATAGAAACATAATATAATGTTAAATAGATATGACAAATACCTAGAAATATTATATTAAATACATTTAAAAATAATTTCCAAACAAATAACTATTTTTAATTCGAAATTATTTATAAACAAAAACATTAATTATTACATAAATGTAATCTTTTTTATTTCCTACCCTATAGCACCACACAATTCACAACACACATCTAAATTAAAAAAAAATATACCTCCATAATTAACATAATTAACTATCAGTTAAAGAAATATTACTAATTACAAAACAATTTAAAACAGATAAAAATGAATTTACTCCCCAAACGTTACACCTATAAAACTAAAACGCACACAAAAAATAAACAATTACCCTAATTAATTATCAATTGATGAAATATTATTAATGATCAACTAATTGTTAATGAATTAAACATAAATTACTTTCCACCCTCTACCCCTATAAACCCCACAACCCACACCTAAAAATCATTACACAATTTCCATAATTAATTTTAAAATAATAAATTAATATCAATTAACAACTACTTAATAATTAATTAAAAATAAATTACTTCCCACCCTTTACCACTATAAACCCCACAACTTACATCTAAAATTAATTACACAATTGCCATATTTACATTTTAAATAATTAATTAGCATTAATTAACAAATAATTATAAATTAATCAAAAATAAATGACTTCCTACCCTTTACCCCTATAAACCCCACAACCCACTCCTAAAGAAATTACACAATTAACATAATTAATTACTAATTAATTAATTAATAATAATTAACAACCAAATAATAATTACTTAATAATAAATTACTTCCTACAATTAGCACTATAAAATCTAAATTAAATAAATATTAATACATTTAAAACATCATTAATTTATGATAATTAAATTGCTTCCCACCCTATTCCCCTATAAACCCACAACCCGCTACGGAACTAAAAAATGCAAAATGTAATTAAAATAAAATTGATAACTACTAAAAATTTAACACATATATTAAAAAACAAAAACAATACTTATACAAAAAAAATAGATCACATACATTTAAAATACATAATACTACTTAAAAATCGATATTTTAAACAACTATTTTTTGCAAACAATATTAATGACTTCGATATTTTTAAAAATGATATTTCTTACCTTAAAGTCGATATTCTTGACCACGATATTCTTGCTGTCGATATTTCTGTGTCACGATATTTGTGTAAGTCGACGTTTCCAACTCCATATTCTGTCTGCATACCTCAACCATTGCTGCATTTAAGTGCTGTTAGTTCAGCCCACAGAACACTATAAATACAGTGGGCAGTATGTCACTACCTTCCGGCCATTGATTTGCTTCGCAGTGGCATACATATTTTGAGGCAGGGCAGTGTGCCACTTCACAGCAAAATCTGCATTGGAGAAGGGGCGGACAGCACATGGCAAATGAGTCCATCTCACCTTCTGGCCTCCAGGATGGTGCTGTTTGACCCATGCACAGGTGGTGGAGATGGTGGCACCGCCGTGCCCCTCATGCACACTAAGAAGTGATCAAACACTGCTCTTGTACATCATGCACCATGGCATACACAATTTGAAGAGTGCTTTCGTATTTCTCCAAGAGTAGCAGCATTGAGAGCAGTGAGCAATCCTGATTCAGAGAGAATGAGCACCTTGCCATGAAACTGAGATTCATCAAATGTTCTTTACAGACCATTACTTGTGCATCAAGGATCTCTACAGATTGATTTCCTTGCAAACTCAACATTGGCGTAATGCCTGGTTCCAAGTAGACAGACCCTTGAGAAACCCCAGAGTGTGCCCAAATCCTCATATAGAGATATCAGGTAGATGATACGCCCATCAAAGGAACTGCGAGAAAACATAGAAAAAGTCGTAAGAGAAAACCATGACTGGATTTGCCCTCTGGTTGGACTTGCCTCAAGTTTACCAAGTAATTTCTGGGACTTCAAGATATTTTGTATCGATTAAAAGATGAGTAGGAATACAGGAGACCATTGAGACCAGAAAGACTAGGTAGATGGATTAAATGTGGCTTACCCGTATTCAACATCTCTGCAGAGGCCTTGCTTATTCAGATCCCATTTCTTTAGATCCGGAGTCGAAGGTAGAACTCCTTTGGTGGCTGACTCACTTAGACGCTTGGAACGGGAGAACAATTTTCTCTGCCACCCCAGATCTTGTCTTAGAGTCTGATGCAAGCCGGACAGATTGAGGTGCAAAAAGCGGTCAGTTCTCGACTGGAGGTACCTGGTCTCGTCAGGAGTCATTTTTGCATATATACAGTTTAGAGATGCTTGCAGGTTCCTTTGCCATCCACTCCTTTACAAAAGACAAAGCAAAATGCACCAATTTCTTACGGATGGACAATATATCAGCGGTCAGACATATAAATCACCTCGGGGTTTAAGATCCAAACCTCTTGCAGATCTCGCCAAAAATCTTTGCGAGCACTGTCTTCAATGGAACCTATTGGTCAGAGCGGTTTACCTCCCAGGAAATTTGAATGTCGTAGCGGATTCGTACTCCAGACACCTTCAAGATTGCATCTTTCAGTGTTCAATCGTCTTTCTTCCATCTTTGGCAACATGTCAATTGACCTTTTTGCTTCTCGACTGAATACTCAACTTCCTTCCTTATTCAGCTGAAGACCAGACCCTCGGACTCTGGCCACGGATGTGTTTCTCCAAACTTGGCCGCAGTCTCTTCTCTACTCTTTTCCCCTCTTTCTATTGATTGCGAGAGACAGCTTTCATCACTGGTTCTAATCACTCCCTTTTGGTAGGCTCAACCTTGGTATCCAACTCTGTTAGAACTGGCCTCTGATTTGCCAGTCTGGATTCCTCACTTTCCAGATTTACTTCTCAACCCTCAATGACTTTGACACAACATGATTCTAGAGGGCTCACTTTTTCTGATCGCCTGGAGGATTTCGGGTCTTCCTGGAGAACCCCAGGAATTTCGGAGGGGGTATCCACCTCATTCAACAATCCTGGGCCCCTAGCACTTCTAAACTCTACAAGTCAGCCTGTTTGGTCCGGTGTAGCTGGTGTATGGACAGGAATTCTGATCCCATTTTAACAGATGTAACACTGGTAGTTAATCTTAGCCACGCTGGCTTCTTAAGGGAAAGCCTATCATACAATTAATACTTACAGATCGGCCATTTCAGCTGAACATCTCAGAGTGGATGGAAGATCCATTGGAGAACACCCTTGGTCTGTCGTCTAGTGAAGGGAGTAAGATTTGTTAATCCTCCGGTTCCTAAATATAATATGATGTGGGATGTTAATTTGGTGTTGAAAATGTTTATTTTATGGCAAGATAATGTGAATCTTTCTCTCAGTTATTAGCAAAATTGACAATGCTTTTATGTTTCATTTCCTTGAAATGTGTTTCCGATGTTAAAGCACTAGATGTGTCTTCTTTTCACTATTCACCCCTTGGTGTCTCCTTTCAAGTTCACAGGCATACCAAAACCAATTTATCGACAATTCAGTATCCTTTTTCCCTACTCAACCAAAATTATGTGTAGGAGATTGGCTAAAAACATACGTTTCACGAACTGCAGATCTGAGATCGCCCTCTTCTACCCAATTGCTTCTTTCTTTCTTTCTTTCCGGAAACCCCATAAACCCATCTCTTCTCCCACTTCAGCCCGATGGCTAAAATGGACCATGACCTTGACTGGCATTAATATTGATTCCTTTGGCGCCCATTTGGCCAGAGGGTCTTTTGGGCGGGTGCAAGTTTGCACAACATTCTCAAATCTGCAGATTGGTAGAATATTAATACTTTCAGAACTTTCTATTGTAAACCAATTACCCATGTATCTGATTCGGTTATTGCAATGCTTTGAACAAACATAATATGAGCCTATGGTCTTGTAAAACAAATTAAGATTTTCCTAGCGTTGGTGTCAGAAAGGCTAGATTTTATTAAAGACACAGAAGCGAGTATTTTCCCACACTTTTTCAGCAGTTCCAACACCATCTTCCGCTACTGCCACCTGTTGGATTCTCATCTGCAATGCAACCTACTGGACTACTCCATGGATCGTCTCTTCCTGTTCGGAACATGGTTCCTCACCTTCTTTTGGACTACCTTGCAGACTTTTTGACTATGCTCTTTACTTTCTATTCAGTATTGTTGTTTCTTTCTATGCCTTATCTTGGTTAACTCATTACAAGAAAAGAGGATTTGTCTCAGTCAAGACAATTATTGGGTTACTCAACGTCCTATTGGTTGTACTAATGTAATGTCACTGTTTGTAGTCTGTTACCAGGTTTTCTGGGTAATGTAGTTTTTTCTGTTTCTTGGCTGTTCATAACAAAAAGAAAGAAAAGACAGTATAATACTCACCTCTTTATCTTCAATAAAATTTAGCCTTTCTGGCACCAAGGTTAGGAAAATCTCAATGTTTTGTTACTCTGCATTCATTTAAAAATTTGTAAATCTGGCATTTAGTCTCTGGAATGCTAATGTGCAACTGCCTCATAATTCTCATATAAACTTTTGCAGGAAGTTTACGTTTACTCAATACTTCTTAAGTTTTACAGTTTGTAATCCTATGCATTTATGTACATGAGTTTATGAATGTGTTAGTGACGTATGTATTTTGTCCATAGCTGGGTCTAGCAAAAAATCCTCATGCAGACAATAAGCTCTAAAATAAAGGTGTTCAGCTCTCCTCACTAACATTGACACTTATATTGTGGGGGAACATTTTACTTGCTCCTTCTCCACAACTGTGAAATTAGAATATACACAGCATCCTCAACTGGACCTCGAACGAAAGGAGGTGGAAAAAAAAGAGGATGCCTTGTGTATACTATTATCCAGTGCTCAATTTGAGCTGGTGGTTGCTAGTGGGGCCCAACAGCAGGGTCGGCTTTGGGCAGTGCGACTGGTGGGGTGCACTGGGCGCTGACCTGTGGAGGGGGCGCTGACCTCAGGAGGGGGCGCTGTTTAAGCAATCACTTATGGTTGGGGAGATGAGGAGCACTTTTGCCTGGTAATAGTGAAAGAATCCGAGGAGGTGGTCATGGGGTGAGGGGCGTCAAAAATGATTGTTGCACCAGGAGCTCCCATCACTAAAGCCGGCCCTGCCCACCAGCACTTATTTTTGTGGACTGTCGCTCATTTTTCCTCATGAGATATTTACCGTGACCAGGAGAGAGAAAAACACCCAAGCATGAAAGGAGGAAGACTGAAAAATGGTCAGAAAGGGAGAAAGCATGGACCGGCAAGAGTGAGATTAAGGGGCAGCAGTGTCTGGTAGTGAATTGTTGCCGTGGAGAAGTAGCATGGATTTGTAAAATATTTCTACTTAATAAGCTTGCCCTTTTATGAAAAACTTGCAACAGAAGGTGTTGATCCCTACTACCCAGGACCCTCCACTGAAACCACAGTAGTGCTGGGCAGAAACATATTTAAAATGTCTTTCTAAGCACTTAAGGGATATTTGTTATGTGGGTCCTGGAAATAGAAACATGCATATGGGCGCTGTTTCAGGGGAAAGATGTATGGCACAACGGTGGACATCATTAAATATACTGATGGTCCTAACCTATAGGGTGGCTAAAGTTCATTATGGCAATTTTACTTTAGAAAAAATATACAATACCCTTCTGATTACCTGCCTTTGTCATGTTCAATGCTTGTGTATGAAAGGTGTTTGTTTGTGAACCTTCGTTTGGTTCTGGGAAACTATTATCACTCAACCAGATTAGCATTTCACATCCCCCTCAGGAGGTTCTCAAAAAGTATGTCGATCCATCAGCAACGTAGCAGAGAAGGCAAGCCAAGATAGAGGAGATTGCATCTAAGCCCAACATTGTCTTATAGAGGAAGAATGCAGTACAAGGCAAAAGCAAATACAGAAACTATGCATGCTAAGGATGGTCCCTCATACTAGCAGCTCATCTCACTCATGTTTTGCTGGTACTAAGAAATAGCTACAAAGCATCAGTGCAAACACCCCTACATTTGCAGGTTTGTGATAAATATATGATACAATATCCTTCTACACACATTGACTGGCAGATTCAAACGTACATCGAACTATTAGAGTTGCTGGTTCCGCTTTTAATTGTCAGGTGGTGAGTTGGTCTGCCAGAGATATCATAAGTAGTCCCGATTGGGATCAATTTAATCCAAACAGTATTTAAAACCAAAGTGTAAAGTATAAATACAACGACATCAATACAAAGAACAATGCCCAATGATATTTTGAAGATATTTCATACATTAAACTTTAAAAAAAAAGCATTTTAAAGAAGTGTGATTAGTTAAAAACCAGCGAAGGACTGCTGATAAAACAGAGGATGGGTCGCTGGTAAGAAAACTTGGTAAGAATAGTATACCTGACCATATTTCAGGAAAAACAATTTAGATACAGTTCATATAGTGGTGGATTATTCTATTACATCAAGATTCATATTCACATATATAGCAGCAATCTTGAGGCAGGGAATTACCCAATAACAAAATATAAGAGATAACTCAAACCGTAGATGGGAAAAAATGAAAAATATTCCACTAGAGATACAGTAAATTGAGAACACAAACGAAGAGCACTTAATTACATCTGGTTCACATGTGAAGTGAGTAATTGTGTTGGAGAACTTAAAAACGAAATCATAAGGAACTATTGCCTAAAGAAAAACAAGGAGAGGAATATAAATGTGGCCCCAAAGTAATACATTTAGTAAATCGGTAAAGAGAGGAAAAGCTACCGGAAAATCTGTTAGAAATAACACTAATCACAGCTTTTTCATAGGTCAAAATGGTCAAACTGATCCTCACATGAAATCATCCAATTTTATTAAGAATATCGGTGTACACAGCGGCGTCACTAGGGTTGGTGTCACCCAGTGCGGTAACTCATGGTGTCACCCCCTCACGACTTACCCCATGACACCATCACATGGGGTGACACCTTTCCCAAATGAGACTATTTAGTAAATAGTCTCATTTGGGAAAGGTGTCACCCCATGTGATGGTGTCACCCGGTGCGGTCCGCACCCCCGCATCCCCCTAGTGACGCCACTGGTTGTACATATATGATCAAACTTCTAAATATTACGAGGCAGAGACCTAATAAACCACACAGGAAAAGAAAAGAAGAAAACTGTCAGGTTGTGGGGGACAAGCTCAGATCCACGTTCTGGTCTAGAGGCCTAGTGCAGAGACCTGCTATTCCTAATCTTCTGAATCGATGCATCTTCAGGAGCATATGAGGATGGTGATGGGCACAGGGTATTGGCAGGGCCACTGGAATTATGCATCAGGGAGGGCCAAATTATGTGCCACTCTTAACTAAATTACGTGGCAAGAAAGGGCTAATTATGCAGCGTAATGCAGCACATTTTATGATAGTATTTCTTTATTATGTTGCCATTTTTTACACGTGTTAGCAATGTCTGGCATAGGTTTCATATAATTAGTACCATTAGTACCAGTTTAACACCCACACATAGTAGTAAGCAACAGAAAAGTGATCAGTCAACCTTTGCAAAGGGTCTTACACTGCCCTGCAGCATGTATCACTGAGTTTTAGTAACTTTTGAACAGTTTGAGCTACATACAAATTATTTTTGTTAAAATCGGCAGATTATGCAGCAGATGATGGATTATATGGCAAATGCTGCAAATCCATAATTGTGTGAAACCACAGTGGCCACACAATCACTTAATTCCAGTGGCCCTGGCTATAGGCGCCACCTGAGAACATGCTTTTTGTCTCAGTTAGATGCACTATGATACACAGCTGAGTGAAGACAAGAAGGACTGATGTCCCATAAAGCGACTAAACACTCACAAGACTTGCCAATTCCAATTCCAATAGCTTTATTCGACAAATTAAGTCATAAAAGCGTTTACAAAGTAATAAAAACATCTACATATAAAACATCTGCGTTAGCATATCATAAAAGCTGGAAATGGGATATGTACACATTTTAAAGATTGTTAAAAATTTCATTACAATTTTGTTACAATAAAACATAATTTAAAACATTTTAAAATGTACATCTTTTACCCTTGTTTTAGTCCTACATCTCCTCTAGTAGCTCAGTTAGTGATATTAATCACTTCCTTGCTTATCCTCGCCTAAACGTAGGGCTTTAGACCTTAGTGACCATGACCACCCTAAATATTTTGCCATGGCTATTATGATCGTTGCTGATGTGTTAGTCCGTAAGATTCTTTCGGCATCACTAGCCTTTCTTGTGCCCAAAAGCTTACAAATTGGTAACAACCAGACACGACGTGGAGCGGCATAGCCAGCACAGGCAAAAAGTAAGCGAGCCATAGATTCAATGCCGGACTTACATACCGGGCACACATCATCGCTGGGTTTATGCCATCTAGCAGTAAGTGCTCCTACTGGCAGTGTGCCTGCCCTGAACTGGAAATACAATTTCCGATCAAGCGGTTTTGTGATTAGATCCCAATAGGATTCCAGCCTCGGGGTAACTTTATGTTCTAGAAATAGGCAAGCAAAAGAAGATGGCTCGCTATTTCTAAGTGTATTTAACTGGATCCAATCCCAGTATTTTTCCTTCAAGATCTTCTTTGAGGGAAAGATGGAATTTATTGGGTCATTCCAAAGTGAGATCATACCGAGACTGGATAACATATCTCTAACCACCCATAACCATTTTATGCGGTATGAAGTGTCAGCCCTTATTACGTCTTGGAACCCTACCGCGTATCCTGCAAGTTCTGGTGTAGTCCAGAGTCTTCGCCAGTACAGTAGGGGTCGAAGCTTGGCTATAGCTGCAATGGGTTTTCTCCCAAGGTCGTATAGTAATGGACACATTGGGGTACTTTGTGGTAGCCTGGTAATGTTCCTCAGGAACCTATTTTCTGATGATGTAAGCGTGGATAGGTTCTCGCACCCCCAGAGTTCCGATCCATAAAGGGCTGAGCTGATGTCTTTCATATTATAAATCTCAAATACCGGGCTGATGGGCTTAGTGTGTGATGTATTATGTTCTGTGTGAAGCACCCCCGACAATTGCCTGTGTTTAAGGGATGCCAGGTCGATCTGGTGATTCCATTTTACATTGTCCTGAATGTTAACCCCTAGATAGGTGAACTCTTTGACGTGATCTAGCGGCCTATTATTCATTTGGATGCCCCCCTTATAGGCCCTATGCGTGTTAAAGGCCATTAGTTTTGTTTTCGACACATTGACTTCCAAGCCCCGCTGTAGACAAAACTCCTCAAAGGTTTTTAGGGCCTTCTGGAGGCCACTTGGGGTCTTGGAGATAATCAATGTGTCGTCCGCAAACATCAATATGGGGATTTTTTTCTCCTGCTAATACTGGGGCATCAGATGGATTGGAGCTCATGTAGTTCACTATTCCATTAATATAAAGTGAGAATAGCGTCGGGGCCATGACGCACCCTTGACGCACACCTCTTTCGACAGGGAATGATTCAGTGACTTCCCCCTGCCTGCCCCATCTGATTTTGGCACTGTTGTCTTCGTGTAGTTTAATAATAAGTGACAAAAAATCAGGTGGCATCCCTAGTTCTTTTAGGATTATCCATAGTTTGGTGCGGGGTACGAGGTCAAATGCCGACTTAAGATCAACGAAAGCGGCGTATAAACTACCCTTTCCCAGGGTCACCGTCTTCCAGTAAATCAAAACAAACCTGAACACCTGATCTATGGTGCTAGTAAAGGCGCGGAACCCTGCTTGCAATGGTGATAAAACCTTAAACTCATCAATCTGCTCCTGTACTTTGTTGAGCACCAGTCTCCCCATCTTTTGCATACAGTCAATTAAACTAATTGGCCTGTAGTTCCCTGGGCATGACTTATCCCCCTTCTTAAAAACAGGTATGATTTCTGCTCCTTTCCAGGAGTCCGGGATTGGGGCTCCTTGAGCGATAGCATTGGTCAACAGAAAGATGTATCAGCACCATCTGTCCTTATCATGTAGAAAGACATCCCCAGGGATGCCATCTGGCCCGGGTGGCTTTCCACTCATTATTGACTTCAGTGCTATTTCTACTTCAGCCCTACTAAAGGCCCTATCCTGGTAGGGGGTTCTATCAATATCACCCACATTTTCAGCCAGGTTTGAAGCATATTGAGGTTTAAAATGATTCACGCAATCCTTCTGTGAAACATGGTTTTGGGGCTGCTGAGCCTGTCCTCCGCTGTCCCATTTATATACATCCCCAAAAAATTTGGAATTCTTCATGGCGCAGGCTTCCTTTAATTCCTGCCACCTTTGGTCATCCCATGTTTTCTTTGCTTTTAGCTGGGTACGCCTGTAATTAAACCTAGCTTCGCGAACCGCTATCGGGTTACCTGCTTTAAGGGCTAACCCTAAAACTAGACGTGCCTCTCGACATTCTTTATTGTACCACTGCCCAACTTTCTGTTTTGGGACCATCTTACTTTTATTCTGCTTAAAAAAGTGTGTGCGCAGATTTGTGAAGAATTTGTTGTGTATAATTATTGTTTGCGCTCGGGCCACAGGATTTGCTACACTAGCTTCCAATTCATTTATCGCGCTATCCACAGTCTCATTAATATTATCTAGCAGATCTGGCATTTCTATTATTTTTGCCCATTTAAGACGTCTCATATCATTTGATAGAATGAGGTCACTTAGGGAGTGTCCATTTCTTTTTTGGGGTTTAATTTTTTGTCCGCACAAATCCATTGTCACACACAGGGGGTTGTGGTCGCTCTCGAGTCTTGTTTTGACTACCATGTCTCTAAGGGCATACCATAGATCCAAGCTTATCAGGACATAGTCTATTCTACTAGCACTATAGCCATTATTAAAGGTGTTAGCCCCAGAGCTATCAGAATGTGTACGACCATTTGCGGCCTGCAAACCCTTTTCCATACAAATATTATTTGTTTGGATAACAACATCTGTCCACTTCCTTATGGGGTCTAGCTCCAGCTTTGGGATGCCCCACTTGTTGTCTACTTCATCAGTAAGGTCACCTCCCTCTTTAATTAGGGGCTCGAACGTCATGTTAAAATCCCCCGCAACTATGATGTGTGAAACTACCTGTTGTGAGTCGAGGAGATCGTCGAGAGCCGCCAAAACTCCCGACTTTTTCCCTCTAGTCCCTCTCACATAGACATTATATATGTCTATGTTCCAGTGGTCACACTTAGTTACTCTGACTGCCTGGATGTCGTGACTCTGGGTTGGGAGAACCTGTATGTTTAACTCTAGTTCTTGTCGCACACAGATAGTCAAACCCCCCGATGGCCTCCCTTTTGTACCCTTACTTGCCAGGATATAAAAGTTTAAATACCCTACACAAAAAAGAGGAGCCTCTGCCCAGGTTTCTTGGAAGAGGCAGATGTCAAAATCCTCTATAAAAGCGTGACACTCGGGAGAGCCCATCTTCGTGCCCAGTCCTGCAATGTTCCACGACAGTATGGAGATCTTGGATAAGGCTGGAAATGAAGACATCCACTCCATATCTATAAAGGGAGGGTGGCTATCCACTTCCACCGAGTAGTCTGTCTGGGTAGAAAGGGCCGGATTAGTCATAGGGGGTTGTGACTGATCTTCATTTAGAGCTGTGGGGCAAAAAAGACTATCCCCAGTAATTGGACTAGCTGTAGAGCACTCTTGGTAATTTAGGGGCAAAATTTTCCTTAGTCAATCATTATTATCAAGAGTGGAGCTCTCCTGGATGCTATTAGACCTATATCTGGACAGATTATCAATTCTACTGCTAGGAGGAGAGCATCTAAATTGAATTGTTGAGTGCTCTGGTGAGGTAGTGCGAAACTCCAGTGCGAAAAGATTTTCCACTAGGTCAGCATTTTTCATAGTAAGTTCGATACAGTCGTAGTCATGGCTTGGTGATGTTAGCCTTCGGGTGGCTACTATATCTTCCCTTATTACAGAGCGGCATCTTCGAACATGCCTAATCCAATTAATTGCTTTATTGGTTAAGGAGTCCCCGTTCTCTATGCCTCTGCGTGCGTCTATGGCTGTTTGGATATTGTATCTCGAGTGACTTCCCATTGGGCGAGCCCTAGTTTTGTTTATGTCTTTCCAGCCATTTGGGGGTTTATAGAAGTACCCTAATGGCACAACATTTTTATTTTGGGGGCTGGTAAGAGTGCTCCCTAGTCACTCCAAAATTGTTTTCACCAGGTATGTGGAGCCAAAAGTTAATAACACACAGTCCCCTATTAGTGCTTTTTGGGTTTTCCCTACCCAAGCCGTTCTTCTGACCATTTTAAATTCAGAAAAAAATACTCTATGTAGTCCTCTCCTGGTGCTCAACCAGTGTAGGGATTTATTTCTTAAAATCTCCCAGGATTCATATTCTCGTGCTGAGAGCTGCGGGATTTTGTTAAAATCACAATGTATGGGGTTGCTTCAGGCGGAAGATCTAAAGGTCGGACAATGTGTTCGATTTTAGCCTGTGGGTAATGTGTGGAATGAGAGCTTAAATGGGTATAGTGCATTGGAGTTTCATTTGTTTTCCTCCCCTGTTGATTTCCCCGTTCCTCCCCTTGGTCGTTTTGATTTTGCGGAGAATGTTCTAAACCAGTCAGAGTTTTTAAGCCCCTTACTCCCATCTGATTGTTCTGCCTTACTTGCTTTGGATCTTCTCTTTCCCTAATAGCTGATATGTTTGTATTAGCTGGTATGGTTTGTACCTCCAATGATCTCACACTTGTTGTGTTAGGTAGTCTGGGCCTTTTAGGGACCCCACCCTCTCTAATCACCTGATCGCTGTGTGCCAGATTCTTCTCCTGAAGTTTCCCTAGGGCTACCTCAATATTTTTTAACCTGTCGTCCATCTTTCCCAATGATTCTTTTAAGGTGATTTCTAGCTCTTTTATCAAAATGGAGACATCTCTGGAGTCCTTCATTTTGCTATAAGGCTCATTCAATGCTAATTGTATTACATTCTGTCCTACTTGTGTTGAGTTTAATGCCTTTTTTCGCTTCGTCACCTTCCTTTGCTGTTTGGAACTCGGAGTTTTTTTACCATGGGAGTCCCCGTGTATGATCCCCTTTCCACCCTCCGGGTTTCTCACACGCTTGGGGGGGTTGGTATTCTCCATCCTCCTTCTCACTAACCCACACCTGATCAGATGTATTTTGTACACAACCATTTATAGTAGGGATAATAGGAATGGGAATAGGTTCTGTCCCCGTTGTAACCTGGGTGTTCTCTGTTAGGTTTTCTCCTCTGGCTTCAGCATTCAGTGTCTCTTCCACAGTACTTATTTGTTTCTCTATTGCCCCCACCGCACCCGTCAAATAGTTCAGTAATGAGGAGCGAGTGCTCGTGGCCTTCTTAGAAACCGTCTTCCGACAAGACTTGCAAATAGTGGCAGCCATCATGAATGCTTAGAGCATGATTCACAAACTGCATTTTTAGTAAGAAAAGTAATACTACCATAGAGCTATTCACTACAAAATGTAATTCACAAACATACAGCTGGAGACCTCCATCTTTCCCATCTTTTTTGTGCAGAGATCTCCGCGAACGTGGCAGAGATCTCTGTGCATGTCAGTGTACTACCTTGTACTAAATATGTGAAGGATCAGGAAGAGTGGTGGGAAAATGGGGAATAAGTACTCAAGAATAGGTGGGGTTAAGGGAAATTTAAAGATGGGCTTTGGGAGGCAAGTGCTAATACCAAACACACACCCACTACAGAGTAAGGCCATTGCAAATTACAAAATACACTTCTAACTACTGCCGTAAAAGTGTTGTTTAATTGTACTCCAGCCCAGCCATGTAGTAAGTCAAGCACCACACATGGCCAATCACTGGTATTAGTATATATATATATTCTCCCACTTTGGAAGAGAGTACCGCACTCACAAACTGGGATATCAGTAGCTTTTAATTTATTAACAGAACAGCACGGCAATCCAACGTGTTTCGGTCCAGGTGACCTTCTTCAAAGGTAAAGCCTCTGCACTTCTTCACACTGCTTATGTCCACAAACAATTGCCTTAATTTGTCATTTTAGCCCTCTAGTAGACACTCTGGTAAATCTTTTTATGGCATGCTGGAACATGTGGTCCATCAACAGTGTGCATTCAATCCCTCCAATGGCCAATGCCGTTTTATTGCCATTCCGCTTTGAATATATTTTAATATTTCCATTTCTCAGCTCACCGTTGCTCCGTATACAGTCCTATTTTCAAGGCTGTTCAGACCTATACCGTAGAGAGTCTTCGGCGGCAGCCCATTGCCCTTAACGTCTTCACGAGCTACACAGTTGATTCCAAGGTGGGCAATTATGGCGCTCTTGCTGGTGGTGTGTCGCTTGGCGGCAGAACCAAGCCGCTGAATATCAGACCATTCTCCAACTTTGGAAGAGAGTAAGCCGCACTCGCAAACCAGGATATCAGTAGCATTTGATTTATTAACAGAACAGCACGGCAATCCAACGCGTTTCGGTCCAGGTGACCTTGTTCAAAGGTAAAGCCGCGGCACTTCTTCACACTGCTTGCGTCCACAAACAATTGCCTTAATTTGTAATTTTAAATATATCTATATCTATATATCTATATATATGTATATATATATATATTCACTGAAAAAACCATAGGTTTCAGGGGCGTTATAGTTAGTTAGACATTTCCCTCGTACAAAACCATAGAAATTCCCCCGTTATAGTTAGTTCAGCTAACTATAACTCGTGCTCCCGCAATGCACTGCTGATGACGTCACATATTACATCACTCATGACATGGTCAGTGACATCACTCATGACATCACTGATGACATCTCAAATGACATCACTGATGACATCACTGATGACATCATCCTTGTGATAGAGTGGCAGACCTCCTCTCACCCTAATATAACCTTTGATACACACACTCAAAAATACAAACTAACATTTTCAAAACAATGGACATACCAATACCAGTTACAACACACCTATTCAGTACTTCCAAGATCTACACACACATCCACTCATTCACCAACAGTCCCTATACAGTCACTCATACATGTACTCACTCATCATATGTACTCATACACCTATACATCCTGTTACACACCGCCACTCATCCATAGAGTTACTCACCCACATAGTCACACATGCAAACAAAGTATCAAACATCCATTTACTTGCATATACAGTTATACACACACTACCACACTTACTTCTACAGAAACTTACACATACTTACTCTCTTAAACAATCACTTATAGAAACACCTACTTATTTGTACAGGAACTCTTCCAATCTCTCACTCTCACATATACTCACTTATATACACCAATACTCACATATACTAGTTTAAAACATATGTAGTTACTCATAAAGACACTATTGAGACAGTCATTCACTCACTAACACACCCATACACATACTCATCCACCTATACAGTCCTGCACACATGCTGTCTTCAACACATACAAACAGTGAGTCACTCATTCATGCATCTATGCACTAAGTAATACCCCCACCGAACCATACAGACACTCAGACACTCATACTGATACTCAAAAAACCAACTAATAACCCATATAGACACTCATGTAGCTACTCACCAACCCATGCAGTCACTTATACACAAAGTGAGAGACTGATACAGATATTTTCATATTTAAACATTACTCACTAACCCATGTATTCACTAAGATACACTTAGTCAGTTATACAATCAATTTTACAAAAAAATCATCCATTTAGACACTTATATACCCATTTATTCTTCCTTGAGATATACATATATAAAACATATTTAATTTTCAGAAAAACACACATTCACTGGATGATGTCATCAGTGATGTCATCAGTGATGTCATTTGAGATGTCATCAGTGATGTCATGAGTGATGCCACTGACCATGTCATGAGTGATGTAATATGTGACGTCATCAGCAGTGCATTGCGGGCGCGCGAGTTATAGTTAGTTGAACTAACTATAACGGGGGAATTTCTATGGTTTTGTACGAGTGAAATGTCCAACTAACTATAACGCCCCTGAAACCTATGGTTTTTTCAGTGAATTTCTAAGGTTTCTTTAAATGCTAATTTCTAACTATAACGTGCCTGAAACCTATGGTTTTTTCAGTGAATTTCTAAGGTTTTTTAAATGCTAATTTCTAACTATAACGTGCCTGAAACCTATGGTTTTTTTCAGTGAATATATATATATTTATTATACTATGTATACATGTGAAAATGTCTCGGTCCCCTGTTTGCCTTGGTGACACGGAAAAAATGGGTGGAAGTGACGTCAGCACGCCAACGAGGTCCTCTTATGGCTCCGATGACGTCATACGGTGTCGCGAGCGGAGCCGTGCTCGTTGACGTGGGAGAGCTAGGAAAGAATTTCCGTGGAATGATGGTGCAGGGGATATTCACCTAAGTGTTCAGGCTAGTCCTTTGGGAGCAACTGTTTATGTTGCCACTCCAGAAACCGAAACCAGTGATCCGAGGGCAGAGGCCCTGCAGATGGCACACGAGGTGGGGTGCCCAGTCGTGTGCACCGGCGGGGCAGCGAAGTGACAAGCACCACAACCCACAAAAAGGTAACGAGGGCACTGAATAACACAGGATCTTCTCTTTGTATCTGGCAGGAACTACGAAGTTAAAATGCCCTAGTACCAAAATGTAGAATTAGTGCTACAACGGTCTTCAAGAGGACCTGCGATGCCGCTTCTGCCTCCCGTACCCTGGAGGCGGCACATGGGTCACGCGGTACGGTCATACTGCGGTGGGACGCACACTCGTTGACCTCTCATGGCACTGCTCCACACTTCAGGGAGGACGCTTTCCATTAGCTATGTTTTCTGATGACATGTCGCGCCGGCTCCGTCCAAAAACAGACCTCCTTTAGATCCAAACAGGCTCTTCCACTCTCTCACCGGAAGTGAAACCAGGACACGCGGACACTTTCACAATACAACAGCCGGGAATGCACTTTTCGGTAAAAAAACCACATTCCTTCCTCCTAATTAATCAAATAAACGTCTCACTGAAGAACATGGGCCAGCTTCGATCGGTAAACAGCCGTTACAATGACTTTTTTACTTTGCGATACCATTACAATGCATGCATTACCACGCATGCGCTGTACATCACGAAGTCATTACTATGCATTTTTTTAGAACGCATGGTCATTTACCACGCATGCCTTTACAACGAATTTTGTTGTAAAGGTATGTATGGTAAATGACCATGCATTCTAAAAAACATGTAGACGATCCATGTCGTTGTAAGGAAACAGAGGCTGTTCCGTTTCCTCACAACGACGTGCACCGCCCTCAGAGATGACGTGAAGCAGGAACCATGAGGAGAGAGGAACCATGAGGAGTGAGAGGTAAGGGGATTGGGCATGGGGTGGGGGCTTCTTTTCTAGGGTTTAGGGTAGTGCAGTGGTGTTTGGGTGGTGTAGGGGGTCGTGCTGGGGGAAGTGTTTTAGGGTTTAGGGTAGTGCAGTGGTGTTTGGGTAGTGTAGGGGTCGTGCTGGGGGTAGTGTTTTAGGGTTTAGGGTAGTGCAGTAGTGTAGGGGGTCGTGCTGGGGGTAGTGTTTTAGGGTTTAGGGTAGTGCAGTGGTGTATGGGTAGTGTAGGGGGTCGTGCTGGGGTAGTGTTTTAGGGTTTAGGGTAGTGCAGTGGTGTTTGAGTAGTGTAGGGGGTCATGCTGGTGGTACTGTTTTAGGGTTTAGGGTAGTGCAGTGGTGTTTGTGAAGTGTAGGGGGTCATGCTGGGGGTAGTGTTTTATGGTTTAGGGTAGTGCAGTGGTGTTTGGGTAGTGTAGGGGGTCGTGCTGGGGGTAGATTTAGGGTTTAGGGTAGTGCAGTGGTGTTTGGGTAGTGTAGGGAGTCATGCTCGGGGTAGTGTTTTAGGGTTTAGGGTAGTGCAGTGGTGTTTGTGTAGTGTAGGGGGTTGTGCTGGGGGTAGTGTTTTAGGGTTTATGTTAGTGCAGTGGTGTTTGGGTAGTGTAGGGGGTAGTGCTGGGGTAGTGTTTTAGGGTTTAGGGCAGTGCAGTGGTGTTTGTGTAGTGAAGGGGTCATGCTGTGGGTAGTGTTTTAGGGTTTAGGGTAGTGCAGTCGTGTTTTGTAGTGTAGGGGTCGTGTTTTAGGGTATAGGGTAGTGCAGTGGTGTTTGGGTAGTGTAGGGGGTCATGCTGGGGTTAGTGTTTTAGGGTTTAGGGTAGTGCAGTGGTGTTTGGGTAGTGTGGGAGGTCATGCTGGGGGTATATTTAGGGTTTAGTGTAGTGCAGTGGTGTTTCGGTAGTGTAGGGAGTCGTGCTGGGGGTAGTGTTTTAGGGTTTAGGGTAGTGCAGTGGTGTTTGGGTAGTGTAGGGAGTTGTGCTGGTGGTAGTGTTTTAGGGTTTAGGGTAGTGCAGTTATGTTTGGGTAGTGTAGGGTGTCGTGCTGGGGGTAGTGTTTTAGGGTTTAGGGTAGTGCAGTGGTGTTTGGGTAGTGGAGGGGGTAGTGTTTTAGGGTTTAGGGTAGTGCGCCCAACCAGCCACAATATCCGTGGACAAAGGGGATCCTGACTCTTTGGAATGCTCCGTCAATTGAATAATTTGGGTCAAGGGCCCTACCACGTCCAAGACCTATCAATTCCTTTCTTGGGATCCCTCATATACTTGGAGAAAAAGGTACATAGTTTCTCATCAATTTCAGGCGTGTGTGCCACCTTCCCCTTCAGTGAGGGCCTGGGGCATTCTCCCCTCATCCCATTCCTGACCTCCCTTTCAAGGGGTGGATGGATTTTCCCCACCACATACTCTGCCACTTTGGCGTCAGGTGTCCACTCTGCCGACCTAGGATGGTAAATTTGGGTAGGCTCGAACATGTCCGAGTGGACCCCGTCCCCAACCGGGGACTGAGAGGAGTGGGACTCTGGACGCCAGGGACGCCCCGAGTCCTTATCCTCATCGGAGGAGAAATCGTCCTCCGATACACCCTCTCCCTCTAAGGGAAACCCGCTGTCGGGGTCTACAATAGTGGTGACAGTGTCGCAATTTTCTCCGGGCCCCTCCTCCTCCCGGCAGGGTGCATGTTTTAGCGTTCGCGCACTCTTGAGGAAGGTCTCCGTAAGTTTATCAAATCCTTCCAAGTGCCCCGCGTTATGCTTAACGGCGCTTTTATTCCCCATCTGGGAGCTACTTGGACCCGCCACCACCAGATCTGGGTCACTGAACACCCCAGGGATGCTTTTTGCCAGCTTATCAACCTGATCCCTAAGAGGAGCCAGCGCCCTAGAAATGGCCAGAGAAAGGGCTTGGTCCACTGCTGGAGGGAGAAGTTGGGGGGCCATTCCTCCTCCACTTCCTGGTAGGAGGAGTAAAAATGGTCTTCTGGAGAAGACATGATAGCAGAGGGTGTGAGCACAGAACAAATGCCCTTAAAATCCTTAAGATAGCCCCCTCGCCGATGCTCCAACAGCTGGGCTTTCCCCGAAGCTGTTATAAGAATAGACTGAGGCGCAATACCAATTACCACCACCAGGTGGCGCTGGTCACTAACGTGGCCGTGTGGGGAAATCACCGCGTAGAGGTGTCAAAATTAGGCGAGGGTTGGTCGGGAATCAAGCGGACACTAAAGGAGTGACCGGATTCCCAAACGCGCGTAAAGACCAGCGGGAGCGCTCGACGGAGCTGCCTCGCTCGGACCAGACGCGCCTGACAGGATCTCACCGTGCGCAGAGCACACAGCGGGAGAAACTGCGAGGGGGAGAACGCGCTCTCGCAAGAGCCTGCTGCGCAGGGAATATGAAACAATACCAAGGCAATAATGCTAATAACGTGCACAAGAAACCGCTATACAAACAGCAACAACGTCAGATTAAGCCAAGAATGTAAGGAATGCACTTAACTGACGAGCAGTGAAGAAAGAGGAAGCGGAAGGGACGTCACGATATTATATACGATGGACTGTGATATGATTGGACTATAGTTGCCTTGGAGACTACCCCCCTAATGGTTCATGGGTTGTGTAGTCTTTTGTGTAATGATTGTTGTGTTACGTTTTCTTTGAACTGCTATGCAAATAAAGTGAGGAAAGATATGCATAATCCTCGCCTCCGTCCTGCCATAGAATTCATTAACCCCTTTACCGCGGCGAACATTCCACCGCGGTGCGGCACTTCAAAGGAGTGGGCGGGACCGCGTCGGCCAACGGACGTGCGCAGCACTACCGAGGTAGTGCTCGCGACGGCCGTTGGCCGATGAACGCAGCGAAGGGGTTAAACTTTATTTGATCTGATTTAGAAACATAGATCATAAAAGTGTACATAAAAACAGTAAATCCTCTTTCCTAATACAATTCAGTGAGAATTAATTAAAACCAGTAGGAAAAAACGGGTGTTACAAAGCCCGGTTCAGAGCAACTTCAGGTTAACAGAATCGTAAAGTTCAATGTTGCGCAAGATCAATCTCATGTACTTCGTGCAAAATATGCAATAAGGGGTCCAAGTAAGATGTAACGCTCCAATACCTGACCAGTTTGCACTATATAAAACTGCAGAAAAACTAAAAATAAAAAGTGTTTTGCACACTTCTGTCATTGGGCTATATGTGGGCTACATCTGGGTGATATTTGTGCTACATTTGGGCTCTTTTTTTCTCTGGTGGCCATCTTGGGAGACTTATTTGTTATGAAGTTTCCTAATTTTGTCATTTACTGCAGTCTCCTCAGTAGGAAATGCTTTCAGTTTTTTACTTTGATTCCGTCAAGAAGGCATTCAGATGTGTCACACATTTGCCATAAATTCAGAATGTTAGCACTCTAGTTGTTCATTAGATCACTGTAGTAAAGCTACTGCTCACCAGGGAGTTAACTGGAAGTCTACTGCTCGTATTGAAAGTGATTGTTTCAGTCTGCATGTCAGAATTTTCTAATGAAATAGAAGAGGATTTGAGATCTCACTTAAAACATGCCCTAAATTTTCTTTCTGCAGCACTAACCATAATTTCTATGGCAAAATGAACCCCCTCATTTTGTTCCTTTTTAAATTAAATGTTTTAAGTGTTACCAGTTTATTCCAATCAAGATGGCTTCAGGTGTGCCATAATTTTGTCATAAGTAAGACTGTTAGCGCTCTAGTTGTTCTTTAGAACACTCTGGGAAGCTGCAGTAGAACACAAAGGCATCAACTGACAGGCTGCTCCTGTTGAAATATAACAGGAAGATATTTGAGATCTCACTTAAAACATGTCCTAATTTTTTTTCTACAGCACTAACCATAATTTCTATGACAAAATGAACCCCCTCATTTTGTTCCTTTTTAAATTAAATGTTTTAAGAGTTATCAGTTTATTCCAATCAAGATGGCTTCAGGTGTGCCATACTTTTGTCATAAGTAAGGCTGTTAGCACTCTAGTTGTTCTTTAGAACACTCTGGGAAGCTGCAGTAGAACACAAAGGAAGCAACTGACAGTCTCTGCCCTTGTTGGATGTACATGTTTTACTGAGAATGTCAGACTTCATTCTCACATGACTGAGAAAGATAATGTGAATTTACAGAAAATATGCTCTCATTTTAGCTTCTGGAGCACCTTCCAAAACTGTATGGGACAAGCATGTGAAAATAGTTTTCTCTCAAACATGATTCATGATATCCCAGCAGAAGGTTTTTCACAGGGTAAAATCACCTTAGAACACACCACAATTCCTGAAATTAGTATGGTACCATCAACAAATGAATTCTAATGTAACTAAAGTCTGTTATCACCCTTTATAGTTCTCCTTTTGGTAACCCTCAAAATGTTCGATTCACTACAATGCATTTCAATGGGGTACTATCATTTATATTGGTCCCAAGATGGCTGCCAGCAATTCCAGGATGAAGTGCTGACAGCCAATCAGATCTCACGATGACATGTGTGGTTAGGCTCCGCCCAGATATATATGTGTTTTCTTTTTCAAATTTCTCAGGAACTACTGAACGGATTTACACCATTTAACCAAAAGGCACAACTCTGAACCAAGGGCTACCTTTTTGCCAAATTTGGTGTAATTCCGTTCAGCAGTTCGGGCTGTAGCTGCGACTAAAGGTTCCTATGGAAAATTGCATGGGGAAAACACGTTTTGGGACCCCCCTTTTTTCTCGGCCCCCACTTGACGAATCACCCCCAAACTTTCAAGATAGGAGCGGACTGGAGCGGGCCATAAGTTTTGAAAATTTCGCGAAGATTTGTCAACCTGCGCCAAAGTTATTGGGAATAGAATGTTGCGGATTTCCTATGGAAAATAGGTCCTAACTATAACTATCTACTGGCGACCGCCAGTAGATAATATATATATATATATATATACACATCAGCGTTAACTCCGTCAAACCACCGAATTCCTTTTCAAAAGAACGTATATATATATACCCAGTGGTGGTCGCCGCTGGGTAGTTATAGTTAGGACTGTGTTTCCATAGAAAGTGCAACTTTGGTGCCATTTGATGTATCTCCATGAAACTTTCCAAAAAAGTGCTATTTTTTGACTAGTTTGTGCATGGAAAGTTTCGGGGTCATCCGTGAAGCGGGGCCAAGAAGAAAAAAGGGGGGTCACAAAACACATTTTCCCCATTCATTTTTCCATAGCACCTTTAGACATAGCTGCAGACTAAACCGCTGAACGGATTTACCCCAAATTTGGCAGGAAACTAGATCTTGGTCCAGAAAGAATGCTTTTGTGTTTTGCTGTAAACCTGTCAAGTAGTTTTTGAGCAATTAATGCTAAAAAACTTTGTATATCTAGGGACGTGGAGCCTCTGTGGATCCCGACAGATCTCAAGCTGAGATCTGATTGGCTGTCATTACCTCAACCAGGAAGTGGTGGCAAACATCTTAGGACTTGGGAATCAACCAAGCCTCTGCCAGGCATGGTCGAAGGTCGGCTGTGCATGGCAGGGGGTTGGATTTAAGCATGGCAATTAAATATTACTTTATGTTAAATAAAAACTAGAAATTCAAAGAAAGAAACCAAAGATTACATAACATTATAGTTAGCTGAAATGTTCAGTAACAACGTAATGTTTTAAACTCTAAAAACCACAGCAAATCACCAGTCATATTTATCTCAAGTAACTAAAACTTATGTTCCAAGGTAACTATAACTCTTGCCCTCGCAATTCACTGCTAATTACCCCACATATTACATCACTCATGACATCTATGACACCATTAATAATATCTCTGCAGCATTTGAAGGGGAATTATTGATGAGAAAACTGTGCATGTTGGGGCGCAAGTAATAGTTACCTTAGAGTACGAGGATGTTAATCTCCTTCACTCGAAAGTGCTGGATAGCAAAAAAGTGGAGAATTACACCATGTTAGGAGTTGATCTAGATGTGCGTAACTACACACATATATTTTTACCTTTGTGAGTTGTGTCCACAGAGTGTAAGTTACTCATGGTCTTAGGCAGTCATAATACATAGTAGAGATACTTGTTCAGAAGTTTGGAATCCTCACAATCTGTTATTCTTGGAAATCGATGAAAAACATCTCAGGATTTGGAGAAGTATTCTAACATAGCACTTGTGTGAACAGAAATAAACTTTGCACCTGAACATTATTTCCAGACTTCATCAAGGATTTTGAACTCTTTTTGCAACTGTATCTTGCATATGTTTATTCACATCAGGAGTCACCCACCAAAATTACAAACTCTATATTGCACTTGCATTATTTCTACAAGCGTAGTTATAGGAACCTCATCTTGTCCAGGCATGGTATTAAAGTATTGCTTTGAAACAGCATATGTTTTTTTGGCTGATTAGGTGAACTATATGATATTAATGAATGCAGTTATCAACCAGTAATGTTAAAAGCAATCAGAACCAGAGAATGTTTTCATATAATCTTGACGGTAGCTCTATTTAACAAGCCATGTATGATAGTTCAGAATGTTGTTGCAAATATTACTTCATCTCTAGGTATAATAAAAGTTTTCTTTTGTCTTTAGATATCAATGCCCCTGCAGTGCATATGAAGCCAAGCTGTGCTGGCTAGCCACTGCAATGATTTCCAGCATCTGTTTTTTTATCTCATCCCATGCCCGTTTCCCTAAGAAAACTTCTAACCTCCACGTGGTCAATGTGCAGTTGGCAATGGATTCAAATGAGTGAGGAAGCACACATAACTCCTGTTGGATCTGGATTACAGGTTAGTGTCTCATGGCAAAAACAGTGTAACATAAATGCAAGGTAAGCCAACACTCTATAACATTCTAATAACAACCTTAAATGTTGAAAAAATGCTCAAACTAAAGAGGAGTTCAATTTACCAGAACCAACTGTCTAATTGGGCATCCTACCCCACCAAACCAGCAGTCCGCCCAACCTTGACCCAGCAGTCTACCTCAGGACCACCAGGTCATAGGGAAGTCACCCAGCCATGGCGGGTTACTGTCAGTGGTTTTCCCTGCCTATATCTGGCACATGAAGCAAGGTAGACACAGAAGAGACAATGTAGGGTGGACCCTATTCGCAGAGAAAAAATGTACTATGTACCACTTCTATTGATGTTTAGAGAAAACTAATTTCCATTTTCAGAGTGTGTTTTCTCTAAGCAAAAATATTGCAGAGTGGGCATTAGAAGGCCACTAGCTCAGCAATTCTGCATTTTTGTGAAGGAACCCTCTGTAGCCGTAGATCCATTCACAGCAATGGGTTCGCCACTAGGTTTCCCCAGGAAGGCAGAGATGTCTAAAACAGTTTGGTGGAGGTCATGGTCTCCGTCTTGATGGAAGAATTTGTACCATTAGGGCCCTGTAGTTACAAAAATGATGAACATGATTTCTGCAGTCCAGTGGCATTAAAAAAAACTAAATTGAGATTACTTGTCTTTGTGGAATCATGATAGATGAGCAATTCCATTGTGTCTTCAGCTGAGATGAATGGTGATTTTACATCACTAGGTTCTCTCCTTTTGAGGGCTTAGTCTTTGAAAACCTACACATCTTGGAAGCATTCTTCCCAGGGAGCTTCTCAGTATTTAGAGTGTCAAACAAACCCTATGTGTCAGATATAGAGGAGACCAAGGACAACAGACACCACTTCTTCCCAGGACCATTCACTAACCTAAAAGATTGGAGAAATAGCTCCTTCCTCAGGATCCCAAAGTAGTTAAAGTGTTTCACTACAGCTGCATACAGATTCCCAACAAACATAAATAGCATTTGCAATAAACCTACCTCTTACTTGCTTTGCCTTGCATGCTTTGTTTCTGGCAATGGTAGAGCATGACAATACTCTCTCTGCACATTGAACACTCCAGTTTTTTGTTTACCATTGCTGTCTGGGTTATTTTTATTAAAAAGGTTTTAATGCCCTTTGACTAGGAGCAGCTTCTATGGTAGATGGGTTACAGAAACAGCAACCTGTGCCTTCTCAACCTGCATGACTTCTCTGCAGTATTTAACACTGATGAATACCAAGTACCACCTGACACTGCCTTAAATAGTTTCAACAGAGTTACCCTGCAGTAATTCAAGTCATATCCGAAGCAGAGTCTAGCTGACCCATGTGAGCTCCTGAAGGTCCAAGCCTATCCTTGTCCATCAGGTTGCCAGTGATTCTAAACATCTGCATAGAGTGCTTGGACAACCTGCATGCTGACAAGGCCATACGCATCTGTTGTATGGGCCCTTACAGAATAACATGCACTCTTTCAGACTTAATGATCACACACGATAACGCTTACTTAGAGGTATAACAGATCTGCAAGAGCCATTGCTCATGCATCTTTTATTGCTTGAATCTTGCCACAGAACCTGAATAGGGCCACATAACTAGAAGTGAAAATAATGACTCCCCTTTCTTTCACCCCAACGATGGAATGGCCATCCAGCATAGGCAAAACCTAGGGACAGATGGACAACCGTTTTTTGCACTGCAAATGAGAAATCAGCCCGTTTGCGACCGCAAAATAGGTCTCCCCTATGTACAAACCCTATTTTGCGAGTCGGTAACCTATTACCGACTCGCAAAATAGTGTTTCTGACTCACTATTAGGAAAGGGCGTGCCAAGGGCGTCCCTTCCTAATAGCGAGTCATACTTCAATGTAAGATTGTTTTGCAGCTGCCATTGCGGCCGCAAAACACTCGCAGTTTACCACCCATTTCAAGTGGGTGGTAAGCCACTCGCAAATGGGAAGGGGACACCTGGGGACCCCTTCCCCTTTGTGACTGACAGTGAAAATATTTTTTAAGAGCAGGCAGTAGTCCCACAGACCCCTGCCTACTCTTAAAAAATTAAACAGAAACGTTTCATTTTCTTTTTTAAATGCATCCCTTTTTCCTTTAAGGAAAACGGGCTGCATTTAAAAAAAAAAGAAATACTACTTTATTTAAAAAGCAGTCACAGACATGGTGGTCTGCTGACCCCAGCAGGCCACCATCCCTGGGAGTGCTAGCCATTCCCAATGGGGTTGCAAATTGCACCTGCCACATGAGTATTAATGAGGCAGGCAATTTGCGACCCTAATAGGAATCGCAAACAGTGTCTGAGACACTGTTGTAAATTCCAATTTGCGAGTCGCAAATTGCGAGTCGCAAAATGACGCAATTTGCGACTCACAAATTGGAAGGGTCGTACATCTGGCCCCTACAGTCCTACCCACATATGGGTTAAGATACTAGCAACATAAGTTTAAGAAGACAGTAACTCATAACAAACGATATCCTATAAGACAGAAATATTTCTAGGTAGTTCTATCTTTTGGCTAGCATCACGTTACACAGTTTTGCTATTTCTGAGAGGCAGGGGGCACTGTCTTGACTGATACCATGATCCTGTGGCCCTCAGGTGAAACTCAGGGGAACTCAACATGGATGCCTTACTGCCAATAGAAGAGCTGATCACCAGGATAGGTGCTGATGTTTCAAGGTCAAAGCCCAGCAAGCATGAAGAAATTCATAATCTTCTGGATTCATATCTTTTATCCTCAGGCTTCATCTTTTCTGTTACGCACTACAGTTTGGACACATTCCGGGAGACAAGTTGCTGATTTTTCTTAACATATCATAGGCCCTTTGCAGCTGCAACAGAATAGGTTAAAAAAAGGTGTGGAACTTGCTCCTAGGGTAGTGATGGAGCAGGGTAAATATAAAAATTTTAACCTCCTAATATTTTCGTACAATATTAATAAACATGTTCGTTCAAGTAAATAACCAACAATGTATGTAAAGGGTTAATGGTAACACACAATTCAGTGTGCAAAGTAATGGACTAATAATTGTTTACGTTTCTAACATAACAATATTTTGCGTACTAAAATAATAATAAAATGCATGATTTGTGCTTTTGAATAAAACGTGTGGTTGCAAAATAAAGCGATGGTAAGTAAGGGACAGCTTTATATGTTGCTTCTGCTAGGTAATACCTAATTGGGGTACGTAGAAAGACGGGAGGGAAACGAAAGGGTTTATATTTCTTTGTTTTAATAACATTTTGTTTTCTTTAAAAATAGTGTGCTTAGGCCTGCCGAGCAGCAATATAAAATGGCCGCGAGATACTAGAGTGCGCATGAGCGGATGCGACCATGTGATAGAGGAGAGAGGCTGTGGAAAAGGGATGATCACGTGCTGATGCCGAGAGGCTAAGATGAAAGTATGGTCAAGGCTGCTGTGACCCTTCTAAGCAGATGTGTGCCAAGATGATCAGCAAGAAGCGTGAGAAGCCTGGTTGAATCAATAGAAGGAACTGTGTTATAAAAATTGTTGCAGAAAAAGATACAATTTGGACTGATCAGAACGGATGAGCAAGTGCATGAACTGTGGGAAACGATGCTTGCATGGACATTCCACACGGAACTGGTTAAGACCAGGAAGTTTGATTAAAATGTATAGGGACCTGAGTTTTTGACCAATGAGAATGAATCGCGCCATGTAAGAAGAAACATTTTATGCTGTAAGCTAGAATTAAGGTATAAGAAGACCTACTCTTGGTGGGAGGGGTTAGAATGCTGCGGGATGCTGCGGGAGATGCTGAAGAAGTTAGATGCTGTAGATGGGAGAGTTTGCGGTTGCTGATGCTGACGAGCTGATGCTGCTGCTGTTATTTTCCTTTTCCAGTTGAGTATAAGATGCTGTTTTAGGAGAACTTTTATTTGATAGGTTTTTATTAGAATTGTTAGGATTTCCAACAGAGATAGATAGGTTGATCTATAGAGTTATTAGTATGATAACCTCATTTTCCGTCTAATAAAAGTGCCATGCAATTTCAACTATTCTTATATTGATGATAAATGCAATGATCTGAATAATAAGATTAATCTCAAAATCCTGCATTCAAAACTTTATATAAACTTTATTATTCTTTAAACAAATGACTCAGTGATTTTTCTTTAGTATAATGATTAATAATGAAATGGTAAAGAGTTCATTGTGATTGAGCTGGTCTTAATCACCATCAACTGATTCCTACTAATTGGTCCATCGACCAATGAGCGGAATACCTTACAAGAAAATGAGAATTATTGTGTCATTATAAGAGAGGTATCCCGTCTCCTTCCAGCGAATCGTTTTTCTCCTAGGTTTCATGATGGAGGAAATCCAGGGAATAAATGAGTAAGTGAATGTATATGCGGTGTTATGGGCCCCACCGTCATATGGATAATGTGTGTGTGTTAGAGAAATAATTGCACCTGGATGACCAAAAAGCATGATAGAAGAAATTATTTTTATTGTAAGCGCTGGATCAGATTTCTTGGTAGCAGAGTTATGGTTATTATAGATTAGTTTGGTGATTATTGAATTTTGATTATAGATTATTGATAAGTTTATGTCTAACACTTTTTGTTGAGTCGCGTTATGTTATATGTAAGTTTTCACGCTTCCGGGAAGTAGGAAGTGGAACACGTGTGGCAAGAGAAGTCGCATGGAATTTTACACTGTCTGAGTTCATTTTGGTAATAACACAGGTTGTGTTATTTAGGGACATTTTGCGTATAAAAGGTGTGTAAGTAAAATAGTGATCGGTTTTCTTGTGAAACTCTGGCCTTAATTCTCAGGAGCAGTATAGTCTCCACATGTGTTTTATCCCCAGAGAAACGGGTTTACCGCTTGCTTGAAAGAAGGGTAAGGTAGAGGGAAGTGCTACTTTATCGACGAAACTGAAAGTTCTGTGGTAGGGTAGAGGTAAGCGCTACCAAACAATAACCGGTTCAACGCCACAGGGTCCTAGGGAAAATTTAAAGACCTCCCAGGATTCAATCCCCAATACTATATCACAAAACAATATAGAATCCTTGGGTCTATGCAGAAGAGAAAAGTGTAATAAATCACTACTACATAATTTGAAAGCATATAAATGAAAAATAAAGAATAAAGAACCGAATGACTAAGTGCCACAGATCTAGCTATGGGCACTTCCCTTTTAGGACGAAATCCCTCACTCACCATAGGTGACATGCTTCATCATTTGGGATTCTCCTCCCAGAGGAAAAACCTAGTTCCTCTGAGGGCTACAACCCCCTCTCTGAGAGGGAGGAGCTCAGGGATGTTTTGAAATACAAATAGGGTATTATAAAACCCCAAATGAAGAGACAGCTGTGTAAATGAGGGCGCAGCGCAACAAAAAATCAATAAATGTGAGGATAGTGAAGTTAAAACTAGCTAAAGAGTGCAAAAAGGAACTTTATTTAAATGCGCCCTTGCCAGGATTAAAAAGCGTGTATCCGCGGAATAAATTAAACCGCAAAAACAAAACAAGTGGTCAACATGTTTCAGCCATACACCTAATCGTAGGTCGGGCTTTCATCAGGACCTATAAAGCTGCTGCTATCTCAGTGCAAGTGTTGCAACAAAAAGGATATCAAGACAGAAAATCTTCTTAGTCTGTCCATTCGAGAAGGAAAGATTACCCGCTACTGCTGGGTAAGCAACCACACCTCTACCTGGCAACCGCTCAGGAAAGGCGCACCGCTCTCTCCGTCGGTACACCGGAGCTTGCAGAGCCTGCAGCCGGAGGTGCCCATAGCTAGATCTGTGGCACTTAGTCATTCGGTTCTTATTTTTCATTTAGAGGTAAGCGCTGCCTACTGGAAAATACAGAATTCTTGTGTGAATGGTCAAAGCAATCTTTTCGGTTTAGCGAATCAGACAATGGAAATGTGGATAAAATGTTGTAACTAACAAGAATTGTTGAAAAAGAAATTGCCGATAAATTTTGTAAAGGAGGGGTCAAGAGCAGAAGTGACGTAGAGAAAAGCCGCGCTGGGATTGGACAGTGCGATAGTCACATGAGAACAGGAGCAAAGTGACGTAGACAAAAGCCGCGCTGGGATTGGACAGTGCGCCGTAGACAGAAATCGTTGTGATTGGAGTTTTGGTGTGAGTCGCGCTAGCATTGGTTGAAATAACGCATAGGGAACAGTATTGAATTGCGGATTGTTGAAGGAGAAAAAGGTTGTGAATCATGTCGTACTATGAGTATGGAAAAGAGAAAACGTCTTGGATGTCGAAAGTTAAGAACTTCTTTAAGAAGGACAAAAAGGTAGTGACTAGAGAGGGACAAATAATTCCTCCGCCGAAATCACCAGCCTCACATATGATGCTGAAATATGGATATCATACATGCACATGGTTAGAAAATTGGACAAAATACACCAAGAACGATGGAGCATTGGCTTTCCCTGAGAATGGTTCATTTAATGTAGCTGTATTACGGAACTTGCGAGAAAAGATGGTAATGTTAGAACCTAGACCTAGACCGACACAGTTTGAAGCTTTAGCGGAATGGGAAGATGAGATGTATGAGCGAGAGAGATCCAGAGGATTGAAGAATCATGAGTTTATACCTGGAAGGTTGTGGGGAATAAATCATGAGGACAGAGTAAAGCGTTGGAGATACTCTAACATGGCAGGAGGTTTGTTTCCAGCTTTTGCGGTTGAGGAAGAAGCAAAGAGAAAGTGTACCGAGAAAAAGAAACATGTAGTGGTAGAAAAGTATGTGTATGGTGGTAGTGAAACAGATGACGAATTGCTGGAAGATATTTTAAACAGAAACCCACCTCCATACCAACAGACTTCTGTAGTGGTGACACCTAATGCACCACAAATGGAAACTGGGAGGAATAAAAAACCCGAACGAAGAAATGAAATAAATAGGTCACAAGAAACATTTAAAATTTCACAAAATGAAGAGACAGAAAGTGACAATGCAACTGAACTAGCAAAAACGACAAAAGAATTGACTGAGAAAATAAGAGAATTGACAAAGAATATGGAAGCTGTAACTGTAACAGTAACGATAGGTCCAGTAATGCCAATTTTTGAGAATCAGAAAATAAATGAACATTCTTTGGTGATTCCCATGAATTCACATTTGCAAAGAAAAAGAGAAGGGATGGAACTGAATAATGAAGGCGCACATAATTCGGTTAGTACGTGTAGACCAAGTCCACCTACAAATTTGACGATAAATGAGAGTGAGATTAGGAGAATGCCTATGGTAACAGAGTCCGCATCAGGAACACCAGAAAGAACCAGTGATTGGATTGAGTTAAATAGTACGCCTGTAGGTCCGACTCCAGAAGAGTTAAATGAATGGATGAAAGCGCTAAAAGCAAAAGAACCTGATGTAATTAGGTTAAAAATAGACATGGAAGAGTTGATTTTGGGAACAATTGGAACGGAAAAACTAAAAAATTATCAGGATGACGAGATTATGTTTTTGTGCAAGAGTCTTACTTGGAGAGCTAGAAATTTACATGACAAATTGGAAGAGATTGCAGGTGAACTAGGAGTGGAATTTGTGAAAGTGAGGACATTGCAGAAACCGTACAGAGTAGATTTTTGTGAGAAAGACATAGAAAATTTGAACACATCAGGAAGACTGACCCAGATAAAAGAGCTGATTGTTTTATTGAGAAAGTGGGGTGATGTGGATAGATGGAGAAATAGATGGACAAAGAGGAATGAGAAAACAACAGATAAAGCATCTTTGGCTTTTGCAGTGACAGATAGGGAACCAGTTACTAGGGAATACCCGATGAGAGAAACACCAGGTGGTAGTTATGTGCATGTTCCGTGGACCAGACAGGATATACTGTCATTTACAAATGACTTCCCAAAATTGAGAGAGAAACCAGTAGAATGGTACAGACAAGTGGAGAGATTTGTTAAGGTGTCAAAAGTGCTGTGGATAGATCTAGATGGATTGTTTGACATAGTAGTGCCTGCTGATTTATGGACAGAATGTAAGATTACAATTGATTGGCCAACTGTAGAATATCCAAGGGATGCCAAAACAGGAGCGCCAGGTCCAGAAGTGATGAGGAAGTATGATCAGGTAGTTACCTTTTTGAAGAATAAAATTCCACCAAAAGAAACAGATTGGGTGAAAATAGACAGAACAACACAGGAAAGCAAAGAATCAGTGCACGCGTACTATGAGAGATTGTTGTTGGTTTTCAAACAGTATAGTGGTTATGAGACGCTAAGTGAGAAGGACATGAGTCACTTTGTATATAGGTTTGTGTATGGATTAACACCAGAGATAAGCGAAAGGATTAAGCAGCATTTGATAGGATGGCAGAATAGCACAGTGGATGAGATTTTGAGATATGCTAAGTATTGCAGTGATGAAATTGAGAGTAAACAGCGTAAATTGAAAGAGAAAGCCATGTGGGCACAGGTGAAAGTTGCGGAGAAACAAGAAGTTCAATTGAATAATACTAGCAGTGAAACAGGACAGTTTAAATCCCGACCTAATATAGGTAAAGGAAAAGGACAAATGAGCATAGATGAGGCGAAGAAAAAGTGGCCATGCCACAACTGCGGAAAGCTAGGGCATTGGAGAAACGAGTGTAAATTTCCTCCAAAACCTAAGGTGGAAAATCAATCATTAAATTCACAGGTGCAGAGTGAGGTAGTTACTCAACAAGGTCAGGTGCCACAACCACCACTTCCCAAGAGTGCTAATCAACAGAAATACAGTGCAGAAACAGGATTCTACGGAGAACAGGTAAAACAGTTGTCACGTGCAGCTGAAATTTCACAATATTGGTTACGACAGAATGAAGATGAGTCGTATGAAAGTTCATGACGGTGTCTAAAAGAGAGGGAAGAGTGCGTGCTTGGCGCAACTCTAGAGGTAGATCAGTCAGGTCCATTTGTGGATGGAGAAGTGAATGGTGCAAATGTAACATTCCTTGTTGACACTGGAGCTACCCGTTCTACTGTTAGGTCAGTGGAAATTCCAAATCTTCCTCTCTCAGGTGAACATATACAAGTGGTTGGAGTTTCCAATCAGCAAATTGAAACGCCTCTTACTAGATTAGTAAAGGTAAGAATTGGTCCATTTAGTGAAATGCACCGATTTGTAGTGTGTGATTGTAGTCCCGTGAACCTTTTAGGACGCGATTTGTTGTGCAAAATGAATTGCACAATTTATTGTACTCCAGACGGAATTGCATTTCAGACTCCAGATGAGGATGTGCTGTATAAAATGACAATGGTAAATTTAGAACCAGAAGTAAATGGCTTATTTCCTGTATTTGATGCAGAGAAAATCCCAATTGAGCTGAAAAAGACAGTGAAAGAAGAAGTGTGGGACTTGACAGGAGAAGATGTAGGATTAATGAAAGGAGTAGATCCCGTTAAAATTACGGTAAAAGAAGGAACGAGTTACCCAAATACGCCCCAGTATAAATTGACTCCAGAAATAATTGAAGGAATAACGCCAGTAATAAATAAAATGATTGAACAAGGAATTCTAAAAGAAATCATGAGCAGTCCATGTAATTCGCCGATAATGGGACTGAAAAAGCCAAATGGAACATATAGAATCGTACAGGATTTAAGAAAGGTAAACAAAATTGTTGTGCCTTGTTGCCCAATAGTACCGAACCCTGCTGTGATTCTATACCAGATTCCACGCGAAGCAGAGTGGTACACTGTAATTGACTTATGTCATGCATTTTTCTCTATTCCATTGCATCCAGATAGCCAGCCAATATTTGCGTTTAGGTTTGGAGAGCGTATTTTGGCATGGTGCCGAATTCCTCAAGTGTACACAGAAAGTCCCTCAATCTTTAATCAGATCCTAAAGAAATCATTGGAAGATTTAAGAATGCCAGAAAAGTCAGTAATGGTTCAGTATATTGATGACCTACTGGTGGCATCAAAAACGAAAGAAGCATGTGTCAATGATACACTTGCTTTACTGAATCATTTAGCAAAAAGAGGACATAAAGTGTCCCCTTCAAAATTGCAGTTTTGTCAACAAGAAGTCCAGTATTTAGGGCATAAAATTGAGAAAGGAGTACGAAAGGTAACGACAGAGAGAATAAAAATGATTCAAGGAATGAGAGCTCCAATGACACAAAGATAGGTAAGAATGTTTTTGGGAATGGTTGGATATTGTCGACAATGGATAAGCGGTTTTTCACTAATTGCTAAACCATTGCAGAAACTGACAAAGAAGGATGTTAAAGATCCTTTTGAAATGAATGATGAAGAAATGAAAGCATTCAGAGAGCTGAAAAAGAAATTGTGTGAGGCTCCAGCATTAGGAATGCCTGATTATGAGAAAGATTTTGAGCTGTTTTGCAGTGAAAGAGATGGATGTGCATTTTCAGTTTTTGTGCAGAGACATGGAACTATGAAATGACCAATTGCATATTTTTCAGCTCTTTTAGACCCTGTAGCGAAAGCGTTGCCTGGATGTTTGAAAGCAGTTGCTGCTACTTGTGTGAGTCTGGAACAGAGTGAAGGCATAGTGATGGGGTATGCATTGAGAGTGTATGTTCCCCATTCTGTGGAAATTCTTTTGACAAGAACGAAAATCCAATACATGACACATAGTCGGCTGACTAGGTATGAAAAGGTAATTTTGAGTGCAGATAATGTGACCATCGACAGATGTATGAATGTGAATCCTTCAACATCATTGCCAGATGAAGAGAATGTGATTGAAATGGATGAAGTAGATCACGATTGTCTGAATGTGCTCGAATACTGTACAAAACCAAGAGCTGATATACGAGATGAGCCTTTGAAAGAATCAGATTATATTCTGTTCGTGGATGGCTCATGTTTAAGAACGAGTGATGGAGTTTTAAGTGCAGCATATGCAGTTTGCACAGTAGCAACTGTGTTGGAAGCATCTTGTCTGAAAGGTGTACGGTCTGCCCAAGTTGCAGAATTAGTAGCTCTGATTCAAGCATGTAAGTTGGGAAGAAATGTACGGGTTACGATTATGACTGACAGCCAGTACGGCTTTGGAGTCGTGCATGATTTTGGTCAGATTTGGTCACAAAGGGGTTTCTTGACGTCTGCAGGGACACCCATCAGAAATGGAGATTTTGTGAAAAAGTTACTTGAGGCGATACAGCTGCCTAAACAGATCGCTGTGGTGAAGTGCAATACACATAAAAATGGGGAAGACTACATTACTGTTGGCAACAAATATGCTGACGAAATGGCACAGTACTGTGCAAAGAATGTGGTTTCTTTGAATAAATGTCGCGAAAGAGAGCATATTTCTTGTCCTTTGCTTTTTACTAACTCAATTGAAACATGGAATGAGGTGAGACAGTTACAAGAAGCTGCAGAAGACGAAGAGAAAGATACTTGGCTAAAAGCAGGATGTAGGAAACACGAAGAAACTGATGTATGGGTTTACAGGGATGAGAGACCAGTTATGCCTGATAGCATGATTTCTGACATGGCACGGATGTACCATGGACAAGCCCATATTGGGAGAGATTCAATGATCAGACTTTTTAGACAAACATGGTACAATCCAAAATTCAGAGCCATAGCTGAGAGTCTTTGTCAGAGATGTCTTATTTGTCAACAGTTAAATCCAGGAAGGAAGACAGTAGTGAGTCTAGGAAGAATAGGACGAGAAGGGGGTCCTTTCACCAGAATGCAGATGGATTTCATTGAAATGCCACCTTGCAGTAGATTGAGGTATGTTCTAGTGGTCGTCTGTTTGTTTTCTCGTTGGGTGGAGGCATATCCAACAAGAAGGAATGACAGCATAACAGTAGCAAAACTTTTGCTGCGAGAATTCATTCCAAGGTATGGTTTTCCAGTCACGATTGAAACAGATAGAGGAACACATTTCCAGAACGAATTAGTTAAACTGATTTGTGAAGCACTTAGTATTAAACAGAAACTGCATTGTGCATACAGACCAGAGGCTTCTGGAATAGTAGAGCAAGTAAATGGAACGATCAAGAACAGGTTAGGAAAAATGTGTCAAGCTACAGGACTGAAATGGCCAGATGCTTTGCCATTGGTTCTGATGACAATCAGAAGTATTCCGGAAAGGAAGACTGGACTCAGTCCACATGAGATAATCATGGGACGAGCAATGAGACAAGCACAAGTACCTGTCAACAAGCTACTGACTATAACTGATGATCTAGTACTGGATTATTGCAAAGGATTGGCTGATGTGGTGCGTTCTGTGTTTCATCAGGTTGGACCGGATGCGACCACTCTTGAAAGAAAACCAGCTCACGACTTGAATCCAGGAGATTGGGTTCGAATAAAAGTCCACCGGAGAAGAAACTGTTTGGTTCCTCGCTGGGACGAACCACGACAAGTGATCCTAGTGACAACCACCGCAGTCAAGTGTGCAGGAGTGAAACACTGGGTACATGCCAGCCACACCATCAGAGTTCCAGAACCAAAAGATCGACATGTGAGTCGGCATCTAGAAATATCAGATAACAGTTCAGCATCAGAAAGAGAAGAGGAGACAAACAGGGTGCCAGAACCTGAAGATCGACCTGTAAGTCGACATCTGGAAGACCCAACTACAAGTGAAACAATAGAAGAAGAAGAAGAAATAGAAGAAATAGCTGAAGTTCCAGAATTTGAAGATCGACCTGTAAGTCGACATCTGGAAATATCTGATACCAGTTCAGAATCTGGTACAGAACATTCAGAAGGAGAAGAAATTTCAAAAAGAAAGTGGAATTTTGAAAGCATAAGAGAAGAAACTGAGCCAGAAGACAGTGACAGTGAACAACCAAGTACAAGTTGTGGTAAAATTCCTTCGAAGATAATATTAATAGATGAAGAAGGGAGTTACAAACCAAAAGTTAGAAAAATCGGAAAAACCCCGAGGAGCAGTAGGGACAGATAGTCAAACACAAGAACAGGGAAATTTAGAAGCAGATAGAGAAACTGACATAAAATCGGAAGAACCTCGAGGAGGGACAGAAATAGGTGAACGAAGGAAGATAAGAAAAGAACCACAAGTAGATGAAAGCGAAATAAAAAGCTTCAAAATGAGAGGAAGCAACGAAAAGATTGAAACAGAATCAGAAGAAAGTGGAGAAGAAAGAAATGAAAAAATAGAGACAAGAAAAAGAAATTGGAAAACTGAAAGAGAGGAAAAAGGAAGTGAAGCGAAAAGGCCAAGAAAAGGAGACAATTGGCCCAACCAAGTAAGAAAATTGAGATACAGAATCATAAAATTGGATGGGAAAAGTGCTGAACAAGTGAATGAAATAACAAGTCAAAAAGAGCAAGGAAAACAAGGTGGTAAACACTTGCAGAAAACAAAAAGAATAAAGAAGGTGAATCAAAAGTACAGATCGCCTGAATGGTTGTATCGTGCTTTGACTAGTCACAAAGAAGAATTGAACACTCACGAAAACCCAGAACAAAGAAACCTGATGGGAGAAAGTGAAGTGCAACAAACCTGAAAACAACAAAACTGAAGGAGTCTAGATAGTTTACCGGATTTGACAAAACACTGAACTGACGAAATTACCGGATGTGACAAAGAAAAGAATTCTGAGAAAGAATTAAAAAGAAAGTACCAAGCAAAGACAAAATATTGGAAATAGAGTGGCAAGCAAGTCATTTCTGAGGTGTAGTGACACAATTTTCTAGAAAACAAGTAAATAAGGTTAAAAGATAAAATGGAGAATATTAGAGATAGAAAATGTAGATGTGAGTTTTTAAGTAGATGGTGCAAAATGTGCTGTTTTTGTACAGGTTTATTAATAACAGTATGGGTGGTTTTAGCAATAACTATTCCAATTAGTTTAGCTGTAGTGGAAAAGTCTAATAACACTGAGAAAGAAAAAGAAGCTAACACTCAAGAACCAGTTATTTTAAGGAGTAGTGCAGAATTACATAAGGACAAATCAATAACAGATTTTTCCAAAAATGTTTTTACTAAATTACTGTATGAGTACGTGGAAACAATGGATGTAAGAGATTGCTATGTTTGTATGCAGTTGCCTGCATCTGTAGCAGAGGGTGTGACTTATCATCACCTTCCTTTGACATATGGAATAACATGTAGTGTTTTAGCAAGCTTATTTTATAAAACAGGTAGATTAGAATATTATTACACTGATATAGATAAGATTTTTGCAAAGGTTTCTGTAGTTCCCGAGCTTAACAAAATAAAAGAGGGAAAGACGTTTGGTGAATATGTTTTAGAAGATAAGATTTTAACATCAGATAATATATTTAGGTACAACCTTACCTGTGAGTTAAAGAAGGAAGAAAAGGTATTTCTAGAAATGGTTGAAGAGAGAAGGGTAAAATTTGAAAGAAAAGTGATAGAAGAGACAAAAACACCTCTTTGGGCGTTTGAGGAAGACCATCATGATAAGAAAAAGACAAATGCAGCTATGACTCTGGATTGGCCCCAACAGGGAAGGTTGTGCATTAGAAGAAATAAGACAAGATATGACAATTATTTTGTGGGTTCCAGCAATTGCTATGACAATTACAAAATTTTAGGTGGATGGGGATTCAAAGGGGGAAAAGTTCCAATATTTCCAGGGATTTATTACGTTTGTGGGAATAGGGCTTATTATAGGTTGCCGGACCATTGGTATGGGTCATGTTATTTAGGCCTGGTCTTTCCAAAGATTTTTCATGTGAATAGAAAAGAAAAAGGAACACACAAAATGATAAATACCTTTCACGTAGAAAAAGGGAAAGTTTTTTAGAAATAGTAGGTGATATTTTTGGTGCATTGATACCAGCAGTGGGAATATCTTTGAATGCATTCAGAATTCGGAAATTATCCACAGTGGTAGATCGTTTATCTACAGATACTGCTGGAGGGTTCTTAATGGTAAATACCGAGATGGTTGCCATGAGAGCTATGGTGATGCAAAATCGTCTTGCCCTTGACATTCTTTTGGCAAAAGAGGGCGGAGTCTGTGGAATGCTGAAAGTCCAACATTGTTGCACTTACATTCCAGATAAAAGCGAAAATATACAGAAGTATATAACAAATATTACAAATTTGCACAAAGAACTTGTTCCACTGGAGGTTGAAAGTGTGTGGGGAAAACTTGGTAAAGGTTTTTCTTCCTTAACAAATTCGTTAACAAGAATGAGTGGATTAATAATAGGGAAAGTTATAATAATAGCAACCATGATAATAATAATAATATTAGTACTGAAGCTTGCAGTAACATGTATAAAGAGAAGAAGAAAGCAGAATAAGATAGAAAAAGAAAACATGATAAACAGGGAAAGAGAGAGAGAAATAGGTGAAATAGAGTTAGAAGAAATAAAAGAGAACATGTACAAGAAAACGAAGAAACAAGTTGAAAGAGATACAGAAGTATAAACTAACAAAAGCAAATGGATAAAAGATATATGCTGTCTGAGAAAATTGTATAACTTGGGTTTTTGTGGTGATATTAAAAATCACCAAAGGGGGAGTTGATGGAGCAGGGTAAATATAAAAATTTTAACCTCCTAATATTTTCGTACAATATTAATAAACATGTTCGTTCAAGTAAATAACCAACAATGTATGTAAAGGGTTAATGGTAACACGCAATTCAGTGTGCAAAGTAATGGACTAATAATTGTTTACGTTTCTAACATAACATAATATTTTGCGTACTAAAATAATAATAAAATGCATGATTTGTGCTTTTGAATAAAACGTGTGGTTGCAAAATAAAGCGATGGTAAGTAAGGGACAGCTTTATATGTTGCTTCTGCTAGGTAATACCTAATTGGGGTACGTAGAAAGACGGGAGGGAAACGAAAGGGTTTATATTTCTTTGTTTTAATAACATTTTGTTTTCTTTAAAAATAGTGCGCTTAGGCCTGCCGAGCAGCAATATAAAATGGCCGCGAGATACTAGAGTGCGCATGAGCGGATGCGACCATGTGATAGAGGAGAGAGGCTGTGGAAAAGGGATGATCACGTGCTGATGCCGAGAGGCTAAGATGAAAGTATGGTCATGGCTGCTGTGACCCTTCTAAGCAGATGTGTGCCAAGATGATCAGCAAGAAGCGTGAGAAGCCTGGTTGAATCAATAGAAGGAATTGTGTTATACAAATTGTTGCAGAAAAAGATACAATTTGGACTGATCAGAAACGGATGAGCAAGTGCATGAACTGTGGGAAACGATGCTTGCATGGACATTCCACACGGAACTGGTTAAGACCAGGAAGTTTGATTAAAATGTATAGGGACCTGAGTTTTTGACCAATGAGAATGAATCGCGCCATGTAAGAAGAAACATTTTATGCTGTAAGCTAGAATTAGGGTATAAGAAGACCTACTCTTGGTGGGAGGGGTTAGAATGCTGCGGGATGCTGCGGGAGATGCTGAAGAAGTTAGATGCTGTAGATGGGAGAGTTTGCGGTTGCTGATGCTGACTAGCTGATGCTGCTGCTGTTATTTTCCTTTTCCAGTTGAGTATAAGATGCTGTTTTAGGAGAACTTTTATTTGATAGGTTTTTATTAGAATTGTTAGGATTTCCAACAGAGATAGATAGGTTGATCTATAGAGTTATTAGTATGATAACCTCATTTTCCGTCTAATAAAAGTGCCATGCAATTTCAACTATTCTTATATTGATGATAAATGCAATGATCTGAATAATAAGATTAATCTCAAATTTCCTGCATTCAAAACTTTATATAAACTTTATTATTCTTTAAACAAATGACTCAGTGATTTTTCTTTAGTATAATGATTAGTAATGAAATGGTAAAGAGTTCATTGTGATTGAGCTGGTCTTAATCACCATCAACTGATTCCTATTAATTGGTCCATCGACCAATGAGCGGAATACCTTACAAGAAAATGAGAATTATTGTGTCATTATAAGAGAGGTATCCCGTCTCCTTCCAGCGAATCGTTTTTCTCCTAGGTTTCATGACGGAGGAAATCCAGGGAATAAATGAGTAAGTGAATGTATATGCGGTGTTATGGGCCCCACCGTCATATGGATAATGTGTGTGTGTTAGAGAAATAATTGCACCTGGATGACCAAAAAGCATGATAGGAGAAATTATTTTTATTGTAAGCGCTGGATCAGTAGCAAGACATGCAGCATTGAAATTCACTGTTTCCTCCTTATCAAAAAGATAAAAACACATCCTTGCTCCTCAACCCACAAAGTGCTTGATCCATCAATACTGTCTTCAATGAGATGATAGCATCCACAATGCACCTTCCTCATTCCCTCAGTCTTGTCCCCCCTCCTTTCCTCTCTCTTGGTCCCATGTTCCCACTTCTTCTGCCCCTCAGAGACTTAAACAACTGAGACATTTTATTCTGTATCCAAACATGTAATGGAAAGGTAAAGCACAGTACTTTGCAGGAGGCACATTAAACCCTATACCTAGATGTTTCATTATTATTCAAACTTTAAAGTAACAGATTACACACACACATGTGCATTGGATGCAGACATATCATCATGCATGTGCCTGAACCCCCTAAGCAAGCTTCCTAGTAGATGAGTTTTCCCAACAGATATATGTTGTAACATACTCAGGTGATCAGTGTTCCTACTGTGGTTAACTGAGTGCAATCAGGAAGTGGCAGGTTGGAATCTTGTTGAAACCTCAGCTTTCCGTTCTTCTAGGATAAATAAAATAAGCACCACTAAGGTGGGTACTGGCAATTCCTAATAATACTGCCACTAAATTGCATGACTGTGGTAACAAGTGGTAAGTAGAAACAGAAGTAAAGGTAGTCAAATGTGTGTGCGTCTACATATGCACCCTTCTATAATAAACAAGCATTGGCAAAGCCAGTAGGCCTGGCTTTGGCAGGTGCAAGCATATACTAGTAAAATTCAAAGAAGCCATGCTGCCTAAAAGTGGGAGCCATATGCTTAGAATAAAAAATAAAAAATAATGGAGCAGAACGTTTGCAGGCAAGCATACACAGAACAGGTATAGAAACCACTTGTAGATTTAACTAACACACATCACAGGAAAATATGACTCTTATTGATACAGTGAAGAGGTACTATTTGCTTTGAAGTGCCATAAACTGAGGGCATATTTTAAACACACAAAGATGATAAAAATATAAAAGAATGGAAAAAGTAATATGAACTGCAGTCATGTTTATAAAAAAGTAATAACACCAGCCTTCGTAGAAAAAAAATCTTATTCCAGAAAACAGTATAAAGCAATACTAGAAACGCCCGAAATGTTTATTTACTGGTATACATTTCCCTGCCATAAGCGATAACGCAGTGCTTTTCAATTTTTCATAGACATGAACCCAATCCATGTCACAGAGGTACTGTTTTGAAAACCGATGCAACAAGACATTAGGGGCGGGTTTAGAAAAGAAAAGAACACTTCACGAAAAATCCCCAACGGAATGGTGTGACAAACCGATTCAACACCAACCGATGTAAAAATAAATGGTTATAACGTTTTACTAAGCAGTCGATCCAGAAAAAGGGTTGCTTCTGTTTACAGTTGTCTGCTAATAAAGCACATGTACGGAAACCTTGAACTCCTGAGCGCAGAGGCGTTTTAAGGCATAGAAAATCCTCCACCTTTTAAGCCCCCAAGGTGATTTTTCTTAGTTTCCGTCACTTTTTCTCACATGTATTCTTTTTTCTACCATAAACACTCTTCCTCTCTTTTCCTGTCTCTGACTCTATCCGCATCTGCCCAGTGTCATGGTAAGGATTATGGGGCCCCAGGCAAGACATATTTCAGCTGTTTACTGTGAAAACTTTTAGTGTAATTTAATACTGTTTGGCATCATGCAAGCTTGCATTATTAGAACATAGCTAATACAATTCAAAGTTGTTCCAGCTAATACAATTCAAAGTTGTTGAAGCTTAATCTTGCTACCTTATCCACTTGGACCACAAAATAGGTATTGCTGGACGCCTAAAAATCCTGCCCAAGCATTATAAATTCTTCCACTGAATGCTATACCAGCATGCACAGATTACCTGAACAGTAAACATCATTCTGGTGCAAGTGCTGCAGGAGCCACTGGTGGTAAATAAACAGTCTATCTCACTGAGCATTGAATATGGCATGAAATAAAACGACGGTCACAAGTTGTTTTCCTCCCAGTCTGCCTTACAGAAGAGATTCTGTTCTGTCAAGGAAATGTAAGTGAAGACATTTCTTTGTAACTGTTATTGTCGTTATTTAGCGCTTACTATCCCTGACGAGGCATGGAAGCGCTTTTCGGCGAGTAGCACCCTGCTCTAGAATCAAAAATGGGTTATTGGTGGATTAGGAAAGGGGACACTAAGGTGTGAGAAGATGCATCAAATTATCACATGGATGATGTCATCAGTGATGTCATTTGAGATGTCATCAGTGATGTCATCAGTGATGTCACTGACCATGTCATGAGTGATGTAATATGTGACGTCATCAGCAGTGCTTTGGGGGGGCGCGAGTTATAGTTAGCTGAACTAACTATAATGGGGGAATTTCTCTGGTTTTGTACGAGTGAAATGTCCAACTAACTATAACTTTCCCTAAAACCTATGGTTTTTTCAGTGAATTTCTAAGGTTTTTAAATGCTAATTTCTAACTATAACGTGCCTGAAACCTATGGTTTTTTCAGTGAATTTCAAAGGTTTTTTAAATGCTAATTTCTAACTATAACGTGCCTGAAACCTATGGTTTTTAAGTGAATTTCAAAGGTTTTTTAAATGCTAGTTTCTAACTATGCCTACAGAGGTAGTACATGTGAAGAAAGAAGAAAAAATTCACAGAAAAAAGCAAAAGAAATGCAGAAAGAAGCAACAGAAGTCCACAAAGACGAACAAAAGTGCAGGAAGAAGCAAGACATGTGCAGAAAGAACCAACAGAGGAGCAGAAAGAGGCCTTGTTGCAAAATCATCCTGTGCCCACAACTTTTGCAGACGGGTACTGGTGGTAACTGACTCTGACTAACCAGGCCTAGAGCCAGTGCTATGCTAAAGACACTTAGAATACAGTGAAAACACCTATATACACTAGGGAACACTATGCGTTGGGGTACCCCTGTGATTAGCATGACCTCCTCTGTAAGGCCCTAGTACATAATAGGGCAGGGGGATTAAAACTACCTCTAAGTCAGAGGTGCAGAAATATGCTACTTTAACTAGTAGTCACGTTTGCAGAGTGGTGGAGAAAGGGTGCTGGGCGTCCAACCAACGCTCAGGAATTCCGCTGCGTAGGACTTACAGGAGGTACCAGGAGGGATTCTTGGTCCCCAAACTCCCTCAGGACTAAATTGGACTTCATCCCCCATCCCGTAGTTTGCCATGAGGCACGTTTGCAGAGTGGTAGAGAAAGGGGGCCATGGCCTCCGAAGACGTCTTAGAAATCCCACTGTGTGGGACTTACTGGAGGTAACAAGAGGGGTAGTTGGCCCCCAAGGACATCCTTGGGGGCCAACTTCCCAAACTATTACCTCCAGTCAGTCCCACATAGCAGCACTGGTAAGTACTCGTACCAGGCCACGCCCACTTTGCCCACCACTCTACAAACGCGCTCCCTGGCATGCTCTTGGATGGGGATTGAAGTCCCCTTCACTGCTGGGGGTCCTTTAGGGGCCAACTAGCCTACCTTTTACCTCCAGTAAGCCCCACGCAGTGGGATTGGTGTGAAGTAGACAAAGGCCATGCCCCCTTTCTCCACCACTCTGCAAACGCGCCCCCTGGCGCGTTGTAAGTTGGGGGATTAAGTCCCCTTGAATCCTGAGGGTCCCTGGGGTCCAACTAGCCCACCAGGTACCTCCAGTAAGCGCCACAGAGCTGCGTTGCAGAGATATGTAAAAGGGGTGTGGCCTGGACCACCTCTCTGCAACGCAGGCCTGTGGTGTTTACTGGAGGTACCTGGTGGGCTAGTTGGCTCCCAGGGCCCTCAGGATTGAAGGGGAATTAATTCCCCAACTTAAAACGCGCCACAGGGCGTGTTTGCACACATGTCACCTCAGGCCCCGCCCCCTCCCTTCACCACTGTGCAAATGTGCCCCGTGGCGCGTTTTAAGTTGGGGGATAAAGTCCCATTGAGTCCTGAGGGTCCCCGGGGTCCAACTAGCCCACCAGGTACCTCCAGTAAGCGCCACAGAGCTGCGTTGCAGAGAGGTGTAAAAAGGGGCGTGGCCTGGACCACCTCTCTGCAACGCAGCCCTGTGGCGCTTACTGGAGGTACCTGGTGGGCGAATCACCCCGAAACTTTCAGGATAGGAGCTGACCGGAGCGGGCCACAAATATTGAAAATATATATATATATATGCCATGAAGAGATCCTTTTACTTGAAAGAACCAGAGGGACACCATGGGGTACTTCAAACAGGGGATTTATTTCAAAGAGCATGGGCATGACGCGTTTCGGACATTGCCTTTCTCAAATGTCCGCTCCTCCCCCGATCAACCACAGTTCCGTTTAAGTTCCTCCAGTCGTTCCGCCATTGGTGGCTCACCTGATAGGCCAGTTAACCCGTTGCGTGTTTCTGTCGGCCAACGGCCGTCGCAAGCACTACCTCTGTAGTGCTGCGCACGTCCGTTGGCCGACACGGCCCCGCCCACTCCGCTAAACCGCCGCACCGCGGCGGAATTGCCGCCGCGGTTAAGCGGTTAAAAGTCACAGACAGACCTGCAATCCCAGTAGTAAACTGCAAGTCCCAGTTTATATATATATTATTCATAAACAGTTCATACATTTATTAAGCAGCCTATAAAAATATCTATATATTTTAAACCATAAGTGGTATATACATATATATTTTGGACTGAAAAATGCATATATCAAATACGTGTTTACATACACAGGAATATGCTGTACATTTGTGTTTTGAGTCTGGTGGTCATGTAGGAAAGAGCCAACTCTTGAGTAGTGTTCTGAAGTTGTCTTCTGAATTTAAGATAGTTATCCGTGGAACTTATGTTTGAGGTTAGTGAATTCCATAGTTTGGCTGCTTGACAGAGAAAGATGTACCACCCATGTTTTTTTCTTGCATTCTGAGGTTTTGAGGTGAGATGCCAATCTGGAGTGGAGGTTCATTTGGTGTTTGTATTTGTTGATTTTATTCCTGATGAAAAGTGGTCCTGTTCCATGTACTGCTTTGTGGGTGATACAAAGCAGCTTGAAGGTGGATCTTCTGGAAATCGGTAAAGATGATCTGTGGTAGAGGCCATTGACATTATCAAGTTTAGACAGCACAAAAGCGATAGTAGATTGGACTCTGTGTGGAAATCCTAGGTGGGGGAAGACTCGTCACTGAGTTTTTATAGTAATGAACCGTAATCTTGCTAACTTATCCACTTGGGCATTCATTGATAGCTTAGAGTATATGGTCATTTTAAGGTTTCCTACTTCCTTGGAAACTTTAGGAGGTGGTCCCAGATTGTCAGGCAAGGCGCAGAGTGGGTCATAATTTTTCCAATCGTACATGTGGGTATTTCAGTTTTGGACACTTTCAATTTTTGATGTCATCCACCGATCAATGGCTCTGAGGTAACTGAAGATTTTTAAGTTTCCAATGTCTTTGGGGCTTTCCAATTTAAAAAGTATTTATGTGTCATTTGCGTACTTGTAGCATGCGAGCTGAAATTCATTGATCATTGAGGGAATGACTTCATCTAGATGTTGAAAAGAATGGGTGACATGATAGAGCCTTGAGAGATCCATGCTTTTGTGAAATACAGTCTGGATGACAAAAGCAGAGTATGGATGACATTTGTTCTGTTTTTAAGGTAGGATGTGATCCACAGGCTGCAGGCACCATATGGTTAGGACAAGAAAATGTCTAAAAGAGGATTTTAAATTGCAATTAATTTGAGACCAAACATGCCATGTTCCCAATCAAATGATAACATTTTTTTAAATGCATTAAGGTAACCCATTGCTATCCTATGGGAGAGGTAGGCTTCCCAACAATGAAAAATAAATATGGGAGGTTTTCACTAGCAGGATATATACAACTTAAAGGTACATGTCCAGCTTTTTTAATACACTGCACCCTACCCTATGGGCTGTTTAGGGCCTTCCTAAGGAGTGACATATATTAGTTAAAAAAGAGGTTTAGGCCTGGCAATGGTTCATTATGCCAGGTCGATTTGAAAGTTTTAAAAGTGCACTACTGACTGAAATGGCAGGCCTGAGACATTTTTAAAAGGGAAACTTAAGTGGGTGTCATAATAAGTGCTGCATGCCCACTAGTAGCATATAATTTATAGGCCCTGGGCACATGCAGGAAGACGCACTCCACCACACCCAGGCCCCATTTTACCCCGTATCTGGAAGAAAAACACAACACACGACAGTAGACCTATTCACAGTCATGTGACCCTGGACACTGTCAGAAAGCCACACTTGGTTTAGGTGGGAAAATGGCAACTTTCTAAAAGTGCAAAAAAACAATTGATGGACAGAATGCAGAAAAATGTCATACATTCAAACCAGTACAGAGATCTGGGCCTAAATCCAACGTTTTTTTGCTCCCCACGCCATTCCAGTTTGAACCCATCCATATGCAAATCAGTCTTGACCCTGCGCCCAATGGGCACAGTCCAGCCCGAACTGCCAGGCCACGTCCTCCCTGGACTGGAAACAAGCATCCTAGGACCGGTTTCGGGGTTTGACCCCTCATCAGCCAGGATAGCTTGACTCCAGAGGCATGGAGAGCACAGGACCCACGTCTGGGCAAACCCATCCCACTCGGGGTGACAAATGCAAAAAGAACAATTGATGGACAGAATGCAGAACAATGTCATACATTCACCCCAGTTCAGAGATCTGGGCCAGATCTGTGACTGGGGGTGAGTGTCTGAAATGTTTCAGCACTCCATCCATCATCTCCTTGTGTTTGCTTTGTTTGCCCTAAGTTGGCAGGGTATGCCCAGACGTGGGTCCTTTGCTCACTTTGCCACTGGATTCAAGCTATCCTGGCTGATGAGGGGTGTTACCCCGAAACCGGTCCCAGGATGCTTGTTTCTGGTCCAGGAAAGACCTGGCTTGGCCGTTCGGGCTGGACTGTTCCTATGAGGCACCGGGTCAAGACTGATTTGCATATGGCTGGGTCTGAACTGAGGGGGCGAAGTGAGCTAAAGAATGATGATGGATTAAACCCAGATCTGTGACTGGGGGTGAGTGTCTGAAAAGTTTCAGCGCTCCTTCCATCATCTCCTTGTGTTAACTTTCTAAAAGTGTCATTTTCAGAATTGTAACTTAAAATTACAACTCAAATGAATGGAAGAAGAATTTCTTTATCTGTTCCCAAGTTGAAGTTATCACTTATTAGGTGTAATAAGGTAAACCCAATGTTAGTATATGGGAGAGATAGCCTTGCTACAGTGAAAAATGACTTTAAGAGTTTTCACTCTCAGGACATTTAAACTTAAATACACATGTTCTACTTTTTAAATACCATGCACTCCGAGCCTTTAGGGCCTACCTTAGGATTACATATAAGTATTTTAACTGAAGGATTAGGCCTGGCAAAAGGTTTATTTTTCAAGGTCAAAATGGCAGTGTCCATTACAGACTGCAGTGGCAGGCCTGAAACATATTTCATACAAGGCTACTTTATTGGATGGGACAATGTGTGCTGCTTCTCAAAGGTAGCATTTACTTTACAGGCCATGGGTACGGGTACATATAGTACAATTTAATAACGACTTATAAGTTAATTAAATGGACCAATCAGGTGTATTTCAATTTTACCGTGTTTTCAAGGGAGAGCACAAGCACTTTAGCACTAATAGCAGAAGTAAAGTGCACAGATTAAGACAGCTAAACGTTAACAGAAATAGGCTCAGGAAAGGTAGGCAAAAAACTGGGGTGACCCTGAAGAGAGGGCTGGGTTCAACATCATGGCATTGAGGGGGCTATTTATGGAGAATGTGCATTGTACACAAGCAAAAAGCCATCAGTCACAGTCAGTGGAGCCTATGGTTGAAGTGGGCTGTCACATTTCCCCATGTTGGAGGCTGTGATTGGCGGAACCTAAGAGTGAAAGACACCTGAACAGACCAATGGATGAAGAGAGCTGACAAAAAAGCTCCATATGTAAGTAGAATATATAATATATATTTTTTAAAAACACTAGTCTGGCCAGACAGTTAAAGATGTCTCAAAGGCCAGATCTAAAATGTGTGCTTCAGAGGGGTGTGTCATTTTTGGGTGGGCAGAGCTTAAACTCTGGAAATCACTTGCAACAAAAGTGGAAAATCTGACAACACCCTTGGTATAGTTCTAAGTTTAAAAGGCTTTCCATATGTTCCTGCAGTCCCAAGTGTTTTGTTCCTATCTCCTGTAATGGTGGCTTTATTTGATGGCTGCCATTTCAGAAGATAGAAAGCACATGTAAAACATATGGGTAGATGGCACAGGCTATACCTTATTTCTACCACATCTCTTAGAATTAGAACATCAACCCTCATCTATGTTAAGTAAAAAAAATACAACAAGGCAAGTGGAGTGGGTGATTAGAAGCAGCATTCACAGGTGGTGTAATCTTGTGAAATATTTCTTTGCACTGACTGCATATAGGCCAGGTGCTGGCCCTTAATTCAGGAAAGAGCAGAAAAAGTCATTACATTCTCTATGTTATGGTCCATGTAAAATGGCAGGCAATTGATGCAATCTGGGCTAGAGTAGCCAGGGAGAAAATATGGCTCAGAGACTGGTAGTCATAGTCAGGCAGAAGTTAGAGCAATTGGAATGCCTGGGGCAATTCAATCTCCTAGGACTTGTAGCCACTGGGCGGGCTGCATTATATGTAGTCAATGGACCTCAGAAAATCGTAAGCAGTGGTTCAGACATTGGTCTCTAAGGCTACAACGTTTCAAGTATAATGCTGCAAGCAGATACATGCTTGTCCTATGTCTCCCACATGTCTGAATGTGGCTGGCTACTAGGAGCCCTTGCTGTGACTTCTCTACTCTGCCTCCTATGTGTGGCACTCCCTCACCAAATGCATTAGCACGCTACCTAGGGTGCCAAGAAAGAGGCAGTGTGCAGTGAAGCATATTATCTGTTTTCTTCTTCCTTCTCCCTCATGACAAAGCACGTTTGCCATCCTACATGTAACTAGGGCAAAGAAAAAAGAGGAGAGACAGAAAACGTGGGGGGGATGAGCAGATGAAGAAACAAGAACACGGGTAGAGAGCAAGGAATAGAGGAAAAGGGAGACAAACATGGGGTGGCAAAAAAGAGGGGCTTGGCAAGGCAGCTGAAAGGTAGGTGGTCTTATATTTTGTTCCTGCATAGGCTTATGGGGATTCATTGCTTACTTTCATTAGGGCCCATGGCAACTTTTCTATGCCACTGGGTATTTCACTACCATTGAGGTGTGCCATTACTTCCATGGTATGCATAGCCTGCCCAGTACCTAATACTGCTCCTTTACAACAGGAGACAGAATTACCTAAAATTATTGAAACTGCTTATGCAGAATTAGGTAGGGATAGTTTGGGAGCTAGACTAGTAAAACATCAACTGATGGGAGGTCCAGATAAAGAACAGGCAAAGCAAACACCAGTTTCTTCAAAAAAGAAATGGAACAATAGCAAACAACAAAAGAATAGATCTCAATCCAGGGGCAGATCTCCTCAGCAGGAGCCCCCCGAAAGGAGGTATAACCTTAGGAATAGAGATAACATTAAAAATCCTGACAGGTATCAGGACACTGATACACGTTCCTCTCGTTCCTTTCAGGGTTCATCAAAAAACTCAGAGAGGGAAGGACGGTCAGAACACAGACAAGAAGAGCGTACAAAGTCCAGAGACGCTCAACGCACTTCAGACTACGCTTCCAAAAAAGAAGAGAAACCTAAAGCAAAACCTCAATTCAAAAAGAAGAAAGTAGCAGGTCTCAAAGTTAGACATGCCCAGAATTCTGAGAACTCAACTACTGAACGGGGAATGGGCTCTGACGATGCTAGACAGCGCAGCAGAAGTAACAATAGCTCGCCAGAACCTGATGGAATTCTGGTGACAGCAGAGTTGAGTGAGCATATCACGGTGGAAACACCTGATACTAGGGTAAGTGTCCCACATAGGTTACACGAGATAATACTCAAAATGGAAGGGGACAAGCCCAGAAAAATTAAAGGTCTCTTTTGGGAGAACCTGACTTTTGGCTACGACATCCTTCTAGCTGAAAGAGATTAGCCGCCTACTATTGTTATGGAATGCCCAAAGGGAGAAACAGTAATTATGCCAGCCTTTTCCAACCTTGTTCCCCAATACTTAAAACACACATACACGCGGGAATGGGCAGTAGTCCTTGCTCCTGCAACCATGTTGGGTGGGATGAAGAATCAACTCACCACGTGATACCACTAAAATCTACTCCAACTGAAGCAAAAAAACAGGTCAGGGAGATCTTAGATCAACTTGAATACCAAGGTGTGATTGAAACTTGCACCTCTTCAATGAATAATCCTTTGGTTCCCGTAATGAAACCCGATAATTCATATTGTCTAGTTTTAGATTACAGACATCTGAACTCATGCACAAAAACATTTGCAGTACAAAATGCACATAGTGCCGCATTAATGAATAACATTGTGTGGAAAAAATACAAAACAACACTAGATATCTCAAATGGATTTTTCTGCCAAAATATAGCGCCTGAAAGCAGATACTTTCTGTCTGAAATTAAATACGGATAAAACAGAAGTTCTGTTTTTTAACCAGCCATCACCACCTAAAGCTGAACTGTGGTGGCCTACGGAACTTAATCCCCCTCCTCTGCCTGTCCTCTCTGCAAGAAATCTAGGGTTCAAATTTGATTCCGCCCTCTCAGGGAAAGCCCAGATATGCCTAGTTTCATCCTCATGCTTCTGGAAGCTGAAAACCCTGAGGAGATTCCTACATCTCCTGCCTATGGACTGCAGGAAGACGGTAGTCCACGCACTGATCACTTCACAGTTAGACTATACCAATAGTCTATACTTGGGTCTTCCAGACTATCTTATCAGAAAGCTGCAGATCATTCAAAATGCGGCCGCTAGACTCATCAGGAATGTACCACTCCGCCATCATATCTCCCCTCACCTGCGTAGCCTACATTGGCTGCCTGTGAAAAAGAGGATTCAGTTTAAGGCTCTGACCCTTGCCTATAGGTCCTCCAGAGATACCGGCCCCAAATACTTAAAGCACAGATTGCCCAAATATAAGCAAAATAGGACTCTGAGATTGAATCACCAGGGATTCCTAGCTATCCCCCATTTCAAAAAAGCTAGACTGGGCGGTCGATCATTTGCTTATAAAACCGCCTCGCTCTGGAACTCCATGCCTGAGGATCTCCGAAAGGCTGACTCAGAACCTCTATTTAGGAAGACTCTTAAGACCTGGCTCTTTAGCCTTCCCTAGAACCTCCTCCATCAGGTACTATCACCCCCGCAATTCGCTGCCAGCGCCGGGACACCTCCGTTGGAGTTAGCCGTGCGCTTTACAAGATGTATAATAATAATAATAATAATAATACTTGACAGCATTCTCAGCGCTGGGGTCCCAGCGGCAATTTTGTCGACTCCTCCAGGGGTATAAGAACAGCCCGGGGTTGTTTTCAGCCAGGGTAACCGAGTTACTTCAGAATATGGACGAGGAGGTATTGTCCTATGTAGATGATATTTATGTGATGGATGTTGACCTAGAGGAACACTTGACCAGGGTGAGCACCATAATTTTGAGATTCGCCTCTGAGGGCCACAAATTTAACATCAAAAAATCTAAAATAGCCCATCTCAATGTCCTATTTTCGGGATATGAGCTTTCAAGTGAATGGAAAAGCTTGGCAGCCAACTTTTTAGAAAAATGCGCGCTGCTCCAACCTCCAAAATCATTAAAAAATTTACAATCCATACTGGGATTCCTAAATTTCGGCAGAACATACATTTTGGATTACGCAGAAAGCGTTAAACCTTTCTACGACCTCATAAGACCTGATTACTCAGTTAGGCAATGCACACTGGAACACACAGATATCCTTCGTTCCCTACAAGCTGATATGATAGCGCCCAAAACACTTACAGACACGCGTAAATGTCCACAATCTAGTAATCCGTATAGTTGCGGGTCAATCTGGGTACACCTACTTAAAATACAATGAAGGTGAAACTGTCCCAATAGCGTACAAATCACACTTGTACACAAACGCTGAGATGCGTTCTGCATCTACAGAAAAAATTCTGACAGCCATACAGACTGCTGTAGTAAGAGAAAGAGCACTGGCTCAGGCAAAACAAATTATTGTTGTGACTCCTGTACCGGCCTTAGAGGCTGCTACAAAGGCAAGCGTTCCAAATGCTAAAGCTTTACATCCGCGATGAATACAATGGGCTAATTCTCTCACTGCATCAGATGTAGAATATAGGTACGACGCAAGTCTAAAAACACAGGCATTCCTGCAATACGAACAAGAATATCCTCTCCCGAATGAAATTACGCCTCTAGATCAGTATGAATACATAATTTATACTGACGGATCTGCTCAACCGGCCATGGGAAGTAAACAACAATACAGCGCTGCATGTGCGATTGGTAAAGGTCGGATGCAGGATGGCAAGTTCCATCCGAGTTGTACAAAGACTCAGTATCTAGGAGACTGCACAGCTCAGCTTTCAGAACTAAAAGCTCTTCTACTGGCACTGATTAATATGGATCAAGAATTCCCCACACTATTTGTGTGCGATTCCTTTTACTGTGTCCAGTTGTACAATGAATATCTTCACTATTGGGGACAAAATGGGTTCAAAGACTCATAAGGTGGCACAATTAAGCACAAAATGCTATGGGAACAGGTAGCTGAGTTGAAAAACTAACTACCAAGAGCTCACGTGATACACACGCTGAGTCATCAACGTGATGGCATTCACGTTGAAGGGAATTCATTGGCTAATGAAGCCGCGAAGGGGGCAGTATGAACTGCGTCCGTAGCTGCAATCACTCGTTCAAAAACGAGAATAGACGGACAGATAATGGTAGCTGTCATTGTTTCACGCAAAGACAACAAAGCACTGCCAAAAGGTTTTCCACTCAAGTACTCCTACAAGTTAGATGCAAACAACGTTCCATTTGTTCAGATTCCAGGAGTGGGGAATAGAGTAATACCAAACATGGATAACAGATTAGGCTTAATTTTAGCTGCACACGAGGGTCTTGGTTCTGCACACGCAGGAGTTATGGCGACGGTTTCTTTACTGAAACAACGCTATTGGTGGCCAGGATTAACAAAGCAGACCAAAGACTATGTCTTAAGGTGAGACATCTGTCAACAGATGAAGGTCTCTACCATAACACGTCCAGCACAGACACCATTGTTGATATCAGACAGGCCTCTCGCGTGTGTCTATTTGGACCACTGCGGCCCCTTACAATCTGATGGGGCCTACAAGTACATAATGGTTGCAGTGGATTCCTGCTCGAGATTCCTATGGTTATGGCCTCAGCGCTCGGCTGACGCTCGAACTGTTATCAAAGATTTGCGATACTTTATAGGGACATACGCAGTGGGCACATTATATTCTGACTGTGGCCCCGCGTTTAGCTCTAGGGCTTACAAGGAGGCCATGGGAGGTTTGGGTGTAGCAATGCGGTACTCCTCTCCGTACCATCCCGAGGGAAATTCGGTCGTGGAGAGGAAAAACCGGGATTTAAAACAATCATTAACAGCTAGAGTATTAGGCACGGGTGGTATTTGGGTCAATCACTTATATGGGGTTCAGAGGGCCTTAAACTACATGCCAAGAAGCTCTCTGGGGGGGGGGTCACTCCTTATGAGGTCCTATTTGGGACGGGAATGTGGGTACCTGACCTAAATTGTAAAGGCACAGTGGCGGATGAAAAACCTTTTGACATCAATAAATGTTTGGCTGTTTTACAGGAACTGAATGAAACACGGGCTCTACAGAGCAATGTCCAAGTGAAAAGGTTCGCCACTGGGGAAGTCAAGTCAGTCACGGCAAGACCTGTCTGGATTCCAAAAGTCGGGGATCTGGTCAGGGAAAAGATAATGGACAAAAAAGAATTTGGGCCATCATACAGAAAGCCTGTACCTGTCCTGGCAGTTGAAGGAACAAGAACTATACTACTGCACCTCTTGCCGGGAAAAAGAAGAAAAGATTTGTCTCCATTGATCTGATAAAACCACACTATGTGGTCAATACTGAATAGTAGGCCTCGTGGGCTCCTGGGTAGCCGACGCCCTCCTCTCGCTACCATACAGGAAGTCCAGACGGAAAGGCTCATCACGTTTGAAGAGTCTCCCATACGGAATGATGGACTATGCAACAATGCCATGGAACTCGTTCCTCTTGATACAGAAAATCAAAATCAAAATGAAACACAAATTTCAATCCGACCTAACACTGATGTCTACATCAAGATGCCTCAACAAGAGCCATCTACAAATTCAATAAAACCTGCTGAGCTACCAAAAATAGATCGAACTGCATCTGGCTATTTCATCGACTTTGATACCTTTTCTTTGGATCCAAGTGAACCTGAGACATCAACAACAAATCAAAGACTTCTTCACTTTCCTTAAAAAGACTTACCTGGTGTCACCATGGATAGAACTTTGGATAAGCACTTGGATACTTTTATTTCTTTTCTGGATAGGCTTAGTAACTGTTTTTTGCTTACTTATAAATGGAACTTACCTTCGCCAAAACTCTGCAGCATCAAAAGTGAACTTAATCCTGAAACCTCATGTTTCATCACATCGTGAACAAAGAGACTTGTCATCAGTGAACATTACAGCAGTTCCTATACCTGATGGTATAGTATGGACCAAGGTTGATTCTGACATATTTGGCCCGACTGAACTTTTAAAAATACCACATTTATTAAAAATTCCCTTAAATGATATCATTACCTCCAGTACATTTTCCGATGATTGGGATTTTGAAACTGTAAATAACATGTTGTCTGATTTAGAACAATCTGCCGCACTTTCTAGCAATGAAATGTTAGAAGACACATCAGACTTTAACACAATGTATTGTTATCAACATTATGGTCATCCTTTTCTACACAAATCCAGTACCCATAGGAATGTTTTCACATATCACCAATGTGAACATTGCCCTACACCACCGAAAAGTAGTTCAAAACGTTTGCACAAAAATTTTCATATTTTTCAGGGTTTAATGTTTCAGACCCGACCTCATATTACTATTGCACCTAAATCCACACAGAAAAATATGCTAACCAACACCAAACAGATTTACTCTGCTTCCTTTATTACCCAGCTGTCTGAACAGGGTTTCGACTTATGGAAAGACACTATAGACTTAAAATCAGTCTGGGGTTCTAGAGACTGGCAAGTCCAGGGAACAGAAGCACTCTTTAGAGCATGCCTCATCCCTCAGCAGATGATATTTCTAAATGAAACTGTGCAACAGACTTCCTGTCTTGGGATAGCCAAGAACAAGGATTTTAACACGCCTCGGATTCTAACACCATCACAGGCCGAGGGTAATTATACATCACTGAAAGGGGATACATTAGATGACATCTTACAATACAACAGATCAGACCCCAATTGGAAAGGATGGTTGGTTTGGCCCACACACACTAACAGATGTCAAGAAAGATTCAGGGGTACCACCGAAGGGTTCAGTATCCATAGGCCGGACCCACGCTATGTACAAAGAGAACATCCGGGGTGGTGACATCGTACAGTGTTGGGAAGTTATGCCTCGATTGACTAAAGACCTCAACACTACCACAGGTGAAACAACACTTACCCTTACTGACAGAGGATGTGGACCTTCAGGATTTTTTACCAGGTCACCGAAAGCCACGTCAAAAACGTTTCTATTATGCTGTCTATAATGAAATTTGGAAAATCTCCCAACAAGAAGAAGCGGAGAGATTACGAGAAATAGATAGGATTCACCGAGAAAAGGCGTTAGCCGTAGTTGACAATGGCATGACTACGTTAACTTCCAGGATTTATTCACTGGGCAACATTGTATCTTCTGCTATTGATGTACTAGAACAGGATTTGTCCATACTACAGCACGGACAATCACAATTACGTTCTATTATGTTAATGAGCTGGACGCTGCAATCATTGCGCACAGGTTATGTGCCTTGGCATTTTATCAACAGTACGTCACTGTTTTCTGCATACAATCTAACAGAAAGACAGAGGAAAATTTCACAAAGAAGAGCAAAATATACAATGCTGCATATTGAAAAACTAGACAGATTACCTTTACTGTGGTAGAATCACCATCCACAGAATGGTTAATCCATGGCCATATAACATTACCGGTCGCAACTTTCCAGTTTCAATATTGCCTTGAACAACAACAGGCAGGCAGATATGAAGACATGGGTAGGGAATTCATCAAAGAATCTTGGGAATTACCGTACAGATTTTGATGCAGGAGTGGGGATCTTGAAGTGCTTCTGAGCGGTACAAACTGTGAGAACGCTTTAAGTGGATCTCTCATATGCCAGGATATTCTGCTACACAGGGATTGCAACGGTTCAGTTGTGAACCTATCCTGTCATTTGAGGGGTACCCCAGCAGCCGTGACTTTTGATCTCCAAGTAGCAAGGTCCTCGGCAGAGATACAGGCACTCATACGTATGAACTGCCCCTTCCGTTTCGCAGACATCATAAAACGTATCTTTATCATGTCTGATATGACGGGTATAGTACACCTATTTAAGACCATAGGTTCGGGACTGTTAAGCACCTTTCAGACGGTCCTCGGAGTTATACCAAACTTTATACACTCCGTATACGGAAGCATTTTTGGAGGACTTGCACTGATCCTGTTTCTAATAGCAGGTATCCTGATTGTAATTTTTCTTCTACGCAATGGATGTCCCAGTCACCAAGGAGATGGAAAAAGCACTCCAGGAGCGCAAATACCGTGATCGCATGGTAAAACATCTGGGCACATCTCGCCTACGGGAACTGAGTGCATCTTGGTTCCTGTCATTTAGACCAGTCTGGATGGACTGTATCTTACCTGTTCTCCGATGCCTGTTCTGCGGAGAAGAATGCATATTGGATCTCTGTCTGACACTTCCATCAGTTGTGCAACCGGACGTTGATGCATTGCTGGACCCGATAACGGCCCATGTTCTGCAGTGTCCCCAGCGTATTCCTATGTTGATGGCAGCATTCTTAGAGCCTCCACAGGAACTCTCTGCTCCTGTTGGAATGGATACCGGCTCCTCCGCTGACACCCAGGCCTTGGATGGCGCACAGGCTGCCCCAGCATCGGCTGCAGGCAGTACGGAGGATCATCTGTGCACGATTGATGTAATCTGCGAGGTGTTACAGGGATTGTCGTCTGTGATGGCAGGCAACAGCAATGTTGCGTCTACCAGCCAGGACACATAAACATTTTGCTCGTCGTGTGCTGAGAAACAAACTCCAAATTGGAACTCCAAAGCAAATTGACACTTTTTATGACCTGCATGGCTTTCCGATGCATGTAGTTGTTCGAACTATATATGCGGACACAGTAGAGCTATTGCTTGAGTGACAATTCTTCTGTTTTAGCACTTTTTGGAGTTTTTAACATTTTTTAGCAGAACTATGGTTTTTACTACATATGTTTGCGTACCAGTACCTAGACAGGTAGTACATTAGATTATGTCATCCAGTCGGATGAGGAGTGGGTGTTATATTCCATATAGGTACCTTAATATAGGCCAGGGTAACATCCCAACCTTTCACCTATATTCGTCCCTACACTACATACATAAAGGGCAGCTAGGACTGACCCTTTACCTAGTTACAGTACTGCTTACAGAACGTGGGGTTTTCCCTGAACACTAGCCTCATACATTATGCATGAGGATCCTTGGAAACTCAGCAGGACTACCATCTCCTGCATAATAACTATGTACAAGGTTCATTCCCGACGTCATCCTAAGTCCGACAGTGGCACAGCAAGGTAGAACCCCTGGGGATACCTTTGAGTATATAAACATCACATCTTGCTGAGATAGACAGAGGAGATCACAACTTTCATGCCGACACACTGACGCGAGACGCTGAGGTTCCTGCATGCAGATACTCCATCTCGCAGTGGTCTGAACATCCCTTGCGGGGTGTCCAACTCGAGACCAAAACAGGGTCCCACAGTCTCTCACTTCAGGTAATGGGGTTGACTTTATCCTAGAGGGATTCTTGGCTTAACACCTACATACATGCTAGGTACACTTAGGTACATCTAGTTAGGGTAGCATCATAGGAGTACGCATTTTATTGTCATGTATTTTATATACTCGCCTGTATTCATGGTTATAGCAAAATGGTAGAAATCTACCATCCTTTCACTTTCTTAGTGCTTCTAATCATTTATATCTGTTACTGTCTAGTGGTTGTTTCAGCACACCTATTTTACACTAGAATGACGAATGTTCATTAAATGCCTTTTGAAACAGTCCATATCGTTTATTCTGTGCATCTCTCTGAAGACCAAGTGAGCACAAGTGACTGAGCGAAATGTATTGCACTGTTTCCACGATTCTGAAGGATCAGGGTTGTCATGTTCGATAGTTGCCAAGAACTATTCTCTCCTTGATAAGAGGAGTTTCTAGTGGCACTGTGAGCTAGCTGGTATACAGGCCAACATTCCCGGTGGGGGTGTCTGGAATCAGTCTGGACACCAATCCTGCAGTGTATGTTGTCTAAACACGCAGATCCTGTATAGGTTTTATAGGAACTACACGACAATGCCATTACACAAACTGATGAACTGATGAATGATCCTCCCAAAATGGGACAGAGGTGTGCCTGAACATATCACAGCCATGCCATCAAACTTGAGAAATTCATTGTTCTTCTGTGTTGACTCTGAAGATAGATTAGCACATTTCTGTAAATTGGTTAAATAGAAGTGTTTCCTTCCTTCCTTTCCTCTCTGTTTTCAGTTTACATTGATGGGCACGTGCTGTTGCTGCTATCTGTCCACCTCAGTATGAATGGCTTCAGGAGCGGCCCACGCAGGTAAGAGTGGTAGGGCGAATTGGGATGGGAGTTGACAGACGACCACGAGGGAAAATGAAATTTAAAAAAAAGAAAACCACTTACCTAGCACTCGCTGCATCGCAGAGTCAGCGATATGGCGAGTGCAAGGTAAGTGTTTTTCTTTTTTTTAAATTTAATTTTCCCTCATCGCCGTCTGTCAACTGCCTCCCCACCCCGCCCCGCCGCCCCACTGCTCTTAGCTGCATGGGCCACTCCTGACTGGCTTCTTATACGCACGTGCCTGGATACCCTATCGGACGATCAGCCCGCTTTATAAATCCTGATTGATTGATTGATAGATGCTTGGCGCTTCCATGGATTCCATGGATGGGTGAGTCAGTTCACAGGCTCATGAAAGACACAGTTTGAATGTTCAGTGAAGAAGACTGCTGAAGATGCACTCTGCCCGCTGCAATAGACACACCAGGGTTTAATTTGAGTCAGTGGCTGCAGGCGGGGCCTACTGGCACTGATTTTTCCTCATCAGGCTTTGGCCCAGAGCTAGAGAAAGACACAAAAGGGAAAAAGAAGAAGGAAGAGAAACATGGGAAAACAGTGACAAAGAAACAAATTAGACATGAAAAAGAAGATGAAAAAGTGAGATAAAGAGGCAAGGAGTGTCTGTGGGAGCAAGAAAGAGGCATGAGGTGGAATCAGGGATATGCAGCCCTAGTATTTGGCACCCCAAATCGGCCAGCCGCAGGCTTGGGAGCAAAACTTTGGGCCTGGGCATTTATTCTTTCACAAATTAAGCACTGGATATGATCTGCCTTCTTTGAAATACTTTAGCTGCCTTCTTCCTGTTTATTGACAAAAGCGCACCGCTTCCTCACAGATAGAGGGACAGACAATAAGCGGGCACCATACAAAAGACACCAGATGCCAGGAGCCACCAGAGACCGGGGATTGCGTCACAGACAAATGCACTTCAGAGATTAACAGGTGAGAGTTCCTTTCATCATCGATGTTATAAGGGTTTGGGCAGAGTAGGCGCACTTTCTGACTAATGCTAACAAATGATAATGTATTCTTAGTTGTGTAACAAAGGTACATGAGTCACTCTGCCCCCACATGTTTTATTGCTTCAGTTATGTTACAGAACCCGAAAGGGCAACAGTCTGTTTGGGACATAATAAGCATCTATCATTATGCTGCATTGAGGCAGCATTGGGTTAGAAATAGCCTGCGCTGCGTTGTGGCATTTCCTTGCGACATGGATGCACAGTATTTAGGGTACTGCGCACCATGGCGCAAGGACCGATGGTGCACCAAAAATTCCGATGCATCAGTGTGACTAGTGATGCAAAATGTTGCAACGCAACTGCTACCTACGTGTCGCAAAGATGATTTGCGTGTCGTAAAGCACATTTGCGTGCCACAAATCAGCATGGCGTCACACAGCAGTGCATTGCATGGCAGGAAGATTCAAGAAACGACGCATTTCAATCCACAGAACTTCAGAACACCAATAACTGCAAAAAATGGAGGGAGCACCATCTACCAGCCAGGGAAAACCCAACCCCAGCCAAGATAGCCAGACAGCAGCCTTGTTGGTAGGGAAGAAGAAGTGCATCTTCAGGGAGGAAGAGAACCAAATACTAATCAGTAAGGTGACAAAGAATAAACACCTTTTCTTTGTCACCTCCAAATTCCCATTAGAGAAAAAGGATGCCATTTGGGAATGCATAGTGGATAAGATAAACAGTGCTGGTGAAACAAAAAGAACAATACTGGAGTGCAAGAAGAGGTGTCACGACTACAAGCTCAGGACCAAAGAAAAACTGGCGAGGAATCTTAAGGCAGCCATGAGGTTTAGGAGGACCTGATGTCCAGAGGGGGTTGGACCCACTGGACGAGCAGGTGGCATCACTCATCCCAACAGAGTTGGTGGCAGGAGTGGAAGGACAGGACAGTGCTGCAGTCGAGGACCTGGAAGAACTACAGGGTAAGTGAAAGCGAGGGACCATATGTTTTAAACTGTCATGCAGGGCAGCACCGCAAGACACTTGACTGCACTGCACACTGTGCAAGGAAAAGGGCAGGAATGTCTCACATGTTAACTCATCCATCACATAACTGTTATTTTATTGGCCAGTCATAATTTATTCAGTCCAGTCTGGCCCTGCCAAGTTTCGCTTTCCCATATCGGATGTGTTACACCAGTCCAGGTTGGCCTATGAATCCTGGGTCTTGTAATGTAATCAATAACATTATTGACTAGGACTACAAGTCCCACAATTCAAAGTAAAAACACAGGACTAGAGCAGCACATTGTGGATGGACCTTGGAAACTTTGCAGATGCAAACTCTGGATGGTTGCTCCAATACTAGGCAGATAGCCATGCCCATAGTCCTCACGGACTTGCCTTATACTTGTGCCACAGAAGTATGCACAAGGGCAATCCAATAATGTAAATGACAGTGAACAAGGTATGCAAGTGCACCTTGGCTCCCCGTGTATACTGATAAGTGTTCAGTAACTCAGCACATGCCAAAATAGACGACTTATGTTACCCTGACACTGAGAGGCCTAGTGTGTTAAGCGTGAGTTCATCCACATGTCAAATAATTTGCACATACAGATTTAGCATAGGTGGAAGACCAGTGAAGCTGTATGAATGCTACACCTCCCAGGGGAGATGTAAATGGGAGACATATGTGAAAACATTGTTGTTGTTGGCTCCTCTTAAGTGAGCTGCATGGTGTGGCACACTAAGCAATAATATTTTCAAATAATGATGGCTGTTGTCCAGGCGGGTGTCACTTCCTGCACATTTAAAATACACACAACAAAGTAGACCAACTTGCAAAATAGCCATAGGGGGTTATCGTTAGTGCTATGCAGCAGTTTAGGTCACAATACAGGGAGGGATCAGCATTCTGTTAAAAGCTTTAAAAAAATGAGACTCTTACATACCCACTCACTTTCACACAGGGTTCTACAGTAGGAGTCTACCTGTGTTGTGCAGTGCGTAATCTCACTTTCTGAGCCCCATTTTCAGTGTCTTAAGTGTGGAAATGAATACATACAGAACTCAATTCGGAGGAAGACTTACAGGTGTCCAGAGTGCTCTGACAAACCAACATATACCATCTATGAACTCAGAAACTGGTCCATCATGTACTCTACTCACCCAACACAATATTATTAACTTTCATCAAAAAATTAACATCCAACTAGAGAACAATTAAAAAAACTTTATTAATCTACTAAACGTACTACCTACAAAAACAAACTAAGCCTACCTATCCTACACTAACTATCCTTAATACTAGCCTATACTAACTTATCTAACGCTATACCTATCTTATCCACTATTCACACATGACAAGCACTCACACCCCTTAATACACAGATCAGTGCAACACAAACATCAACTACATCCTAACCATATACTAAATGCACATAGCAGCCTAAACAAATATATTTTTGATGGGTTTTTTTTTAAACAAAATTCCCTTATTTTACATCCAAAACATCAACCCCCCCACCCACTAATAAGCCTACCATACTAAGAACAGACTAAAAAAACTACTATCTAAAAATTATTTACTCATCTAAAAACTAAACCTACACCTACACTATAATCCTAACTATCACTATGCCTATTGATAAAAATTTTAATTGAACAATGAAAATGACAGGGAGGGAATGTTCTGAGGGAGAGAGTCAGATCTGAGTCACTATATTTGCCAGTGCCTCCTGGCATGTCAGAAGGACTTCCCTGTTGCTGGTAATGTCATCCTCCAAACGACCCAATCTCCTGTCCATTCTCCTCATCATCTTCATTAGAGAATAGTAGAAGGTGGAGGGTGGGCCATGCTTGACCCTCTTACTGCCTGTGGCTGGCCTGGTTGGTGCGCTTGAGGGTCCCGGAGTCATTTGAGTGCTGCCCTGTTGCTGGTTGACATTCTGGCTTACTGATGGCACAGGGGTCTTCTGTGGCCCGGACCTCCTCCCAGATCCCCAGATTCCACTGACCATTGCCTTTTCATAGACTTGTTCCATTGTTCTATATCCATGAACTATTTTCCTAACGTTGACACAGTGTGCCCGTCGACCCTCAAATTTCCTGGCCATGTCTTCTGTCATGTTATCTAGGGAGTAAATGTAAACACATATTTTCTCAAGTTGCAAATTTACCACACTTAGTGTGACATTGACATGCAATCATAAGTGTCAGTCTACACCAAGTTCTGAGATACATATATATAACACATACCTTCGGTACAATGGTATCTGCTAATACAATATGTCAAACTGACCCAAGTGAGGTAGGTAAACAGTATACCTATGGAGTCACAATTAGATCACTTGCATATCAGTCATACCAGTGAGTCATGCTCATTCAGATCTGTCAATGGCAAAATCTACACATGGTCCAGATATGTTCACTTTTGCTGTTGGTCTTGCATCATGCAAGGGGAGGCAATGTTGGTCACAAACACATGTGAGTAAGTTCAACTAGTGTGCTTCTGCATTGCGTGGCTCATCTGAAGTTACACAAGGCAGCACAAATTGCTGACTTGACTTACTCTGTGTCAGTTAGTCACTCCATAGATGGAGGTTGGGCGGCTCCCTCCTGCAAGACTTTAATGTTGAACACTTCACCAATTTAGCCTCAAGCAAATGCACTGAAATCTGACGTAAAGCTTCTGGTATACAGTTGTACCAAAACCTTGATGACCTTTACATATTTACTTTTCTGTACACTCATTCTCTCAGGGCTGCATTGATCAGAGCACAAGTAACATATGGAAATGCATCTCAGGAGTGTGTGTATACATGGTGGAGTCATCATCTGTACAATAACTTTATTTGGTATAATTCAGGGTCCCTTGCACCATTATGTATTGGTGCTAGCCAGTCTAACTTACCCCCTTAGTAGGTGAGCAGTGTAATGCGCCATATGCTGCTAACGTAGTGCAGTCCTGTATGTGAACTTTTACACAGTGCTGCAACATGATTTTATACCTTGCATTATATGAATAACTCACAGAAATGGCACATAGGGGATATACGGGGCATGAGTCTGGCATTTCAATGCCAATCCATGTGCAGACTAGTGCGCTTGTCCAGCTAGCCACACCATGCCAATGACACTGTATCCATCCATTGAGGCCTACTGGTGCTCCATAGGTTTAACAACAATGACATTTGCACACTGTGCTCCATTACTATGCATTGAACTCAGATATGAGGCCTGGCATCCAGTTTACACCTGCAAAGCCATATGACCAGAACCCTGCCATGTTGACATCTACACTCACAGTGTGCATCAGTCAGGTAGTCTGGTAATGATTTGTACATCACCATGGATCAATAGAGTAGCATACCTACATCCCTGCAACCTCCAGGGTATAAATGTAATAGTTCCTCTGTCACTCAATTTCACATAGGTATGACATGGACTTCTCTGAAGGAGGCTCAGGCACCCCTGAGGCTGGATTACAGCAGCCATACCTCATCTTAAATTACCAAAAGTATGATTTATCAACTTATTAAAATTTACAAACACCCTTACAGAAACTCATGCTGAGATGTCATTTGTACTCTTTCATGGATCAAAATCATGATGCGGATAAACTTTGGCATGTCACTACCACATTCCCAGCATCTAATATTAAAAAAATGGTTGCAATGTGATGACTATCCTGCTGATACTGTCCTCCATGTTTAAACAATTTGGCTTTTGAATTGACACACAGCTACAGGGACAGGTATGTGTCACCAAACATGTTAAGTGTTGATCAGCAGGAATCTCTACCCACGCCTATAGTCAGTCACACTGGAATTATGTAGCAGGAGAGGTTGGACGTATAAAGCATGTATGAGTATGATATGCTGCAAGATGAAGCACGCAATTTGTAATAATCTGATTTCATAATACCTTCATGTTTAGGTATTTTTTGCACCTCATTTGCACCAGTTTCATACTCAAATATGGACATAGGCAATAGAAACCTGCCCAGACATGCTTTCCTAAAGTCATTCCACTTTACTGCTACATCTGTTGAAACATTGTTCGTCACGTTTGTGCCATTCATGGTACGACCAAATTTGATTGTGTTGAACATCTGCAGATTAAGCACCAGTTGATGGTCCATGTGCCAAATGCATCAAAACTATAGATATGCAAACATCACCACAGATGCAAAAATGTATGAATCCTCTGGGCCTGCTTACATAGCCCCTACATTCACAATAACATGCCTCCTTGGCCATTCGAAATGATTCTGTGGACACGTGCTATTGTGTTGGCCCACTGACTGTAATTTGATTGCAGGTGATGAATACCCCCCCCTACATATCACAATGTTACAATTTTCATGGATCACACTCAGACATCACATAGCTACAACCATGTACTCATTGCACTTACTGGTTGCATTTGGATCCCGGAATCTGTCCACTTTCCCCAGGTGAATGAGACATGTCCACCTACAAGACAAAGATTTTGACATTGCATTGTTAATAGTGCAACTACACATGGTCCAAAATCGATAATAAATACTATGACATCCCAGTGTATTCCCAAAAAGCCTACTCTCTTGACACACATACATATACATTGTTTGAATATGGGATTCAGGTAGTCATCTTGCAGGGCTGAGCTGGCGGGATGCCCACCGATGCTTGAGCTGGGAGATGGCACGATCTCCTCCAAACACCTGACACATGTGCCAACACACCCGCTCTCAGTGATCTTTCCTGTTCTTTGGGGGAAAGCTTTTGCTCACCCTATCACCAGAGGCCACCCTGTGGGGCAGGTAGTGCATTATTAGCCAGGCCAGATTAGGCCCCCGACCTCTCCCTGGGTATAATTCTTTACCCTACCCTTCCCCCACATGATCCCATCCCTCCTTAACTGACTAAACCCCAAAAGAACACCCCTTAAACTAATACCTAAACCAAATATAAAAAAGCCCTACATTTACGAACACCCGACAATATGAGGACAAATACTTATACAATTAACTACAAAAACAAAAAGTACACAATTGACACAAGACAGGGAGAGACCAGACACCAACTAGACCAAAAACAGCCAAAATCCAGCAGACACTCTCCAAACACCAACAACAACCAGCTCAAACAGGACTGGGGTGGCACCACTTGGCAGGTCAGAGTGACAGATGGCAGTGTCCAGGTCCTGAAGTAGGGTGATTGGAAGTATTTCATGTCCCTGAGACTTCATGACAGGAGGCCAGGCAGATTGCCCTTGGAGTCACTCTGGGTTCAAGGGATGTATGTGCAGTTCTTATCACCCAGCCAGGGGAACATCAGGCAGCATGGCAGCACAGCAAGACAGGAACCAAAAGCTGAATCCTCACACATCAATTTTCACATGCGTTATCAGGGTACTTACCTGGATGTCCCCCACAGACACATGTGCATGTAAAGATTGATCCTCGGACCTATGTCCCACTGTTTTTGATTCCCTAGTCAGTCCAATCTTTCTCTTCCTGCGATGTGTCAAGGCCTCTTCCTTGTATGTATAACAGATGCAACACATACTTAGGGAAGCACAGAGACATGCTGGCTCACCAATTCTCCAGTATATGTCTCACCCAGCTTGAAGCTTTGCTAGACTGTCAAACTTCATCTGGTGTATTTGCAATAATCCTCATCTTTTGACCAGGCAGCCATGTCTTACAAACATAGGAAGCCAAGGTCTTCCATGTAATGTAGCGGGGCATCCACTTCTGCTCTCAGGGGTATATGTAGGACCCCAGTTGTGTGGTGCTTGTACTACATGTGCGACACAACTCAAAACTGCGATGTATGAAGCCACGCAAGTCTACCTTGCGTAGCCCTGAGTGGCTTCATAAATCTCGAGTAAAGCAATGCATCGCAAATCACTGCGTTGCCTTACTCTGAACTAGAGGGGTATTCCATGTGTGTTGGCTGGGTGTTCCCATGCAACTACCATGGTTTGTGACACAGTCCCAGATTTACCAGAACTAATAAACTGGGAAATACGCCAAAAAGATACACCTTCCCAGGAAAGGCGTAACAAGGAGTAATATCTTTATTTCTCCTCGTTACTTCTTCTTTCAATGTGTGCTGAATTCTGCAGCACACGTAGATAGAGGAATATGCCTCTCAGGACTGTTTCTGTGCAGGAAGGCAGTGGCGTCGTGAACCCCCCACTTTTGCAGCTTAAGCGGGGCTGGTATTGAAACTCACAGTTATTTATGAGCCTTTCTTGTCTGCAGGTCTGCAGACAAAAGTTCTTAAAAATACAAAAATATGGGACACTGATGACCAAGGTCAAGCAAGGAAAGTTAATTGCAACAAAGAAATTAAGAGGAAAAGAGGGAAGAAAGAGATTGAGAGTGGGAGAGAAAGGGCTGGAAGGAAGAGTGAAATGAAGGGTATATGAAAATAAGGAAGAAACTTTGAAAAGAAGGAAGGGTAAAAAGGATGGATGCAAGGGCAAATGGAGTGATGGATGTAAGGATAAAAAAATATTTGCATGAGTGAGAGAAAGAAAGTGGCTGGAATGATAAAAGTCTGGATGAATGGTCGCCTGGATGGAGGTGAGAAAGGATGGATTGCTGGATTGATAAATGGAGGGTGAATTGGTGGGTGAATGAAGAAGAATGGATGAATGAATGGGTGGATGGATGAAAAGTATGTATGAATGTTTGGAAGTGTGAGTGGAAGGATGGATGGAATGGAAAAATAATAATGAAAGGATGGATGGATGGAATCGTGAAAGGATGGATGAAAGTATGAAAAGATGGATAGATGGATGTATATAGGAAAGGCTTAAAGATGAATGGAAGGTGTTAATAGGGGACCTCATCTAGAGTGGGTAGGGCCTACTCGCTTCACTCACCAAATGGCGTTCGAGGTATGGATCAATGTGGGGGGTATTTACATTTTCTGGCTACTCCCTTTCAGGAAGGTGCCCTTTACGTACAAAAAGAATCCTGCAGGCAACCTTGCACCATGGTGCAAGGGTGCCTGTGTTGAGGCTAGGCAGCCAAAATGGCGGCAGCACTGGGAAAAGGCTGGAATGCTCCGTATTCTTTTAAATACAGCACATTCCTGCCATTTCTCTGTCAATCATTGCAGCACAACAAGATGACTTACTGCGCTGCACTGCGTGAAAAATCTCACTAATATGCCCCTCAATGTATAGTCACAGGACATTCATTGACCAATACTGTAATCCACATGTATCATGCTACCACCAGCATACTGACATTCAGCGCACACACTCAGTCTGCACACACCGTTTAGTTCTACATTCCCTTTGAACTGTACTAGAATGTGTCACTTTGAACACACACTACCAGCACACACACATTAACCATGTGCAAACTGTTCCACATGTCATCCTATGTGTTGTGTATGTCTTGCGCAGGCACATGCATTCTGCACATGAATTTATCATGCACACATTTCATGATTAACCTGATGTTGGGCAGTTCTGTTGCTGTTGTGTAACACATCAACAGAACGTCTGAAGAGGTGAGTGAGCCAGTAGGCCTAACTGCAGTGAACCAGTATTGAATGGTCATGTTCACTACTGCTGTTCACTACACAGCCTGCTGCCCTCCCACTTTAGCTCTGTCTTACTCCTGGTGAAGGCAGAAGCGTACGTCCACTAGGAGGGCAGGTTAATGGCACACACCCATATTCCATGTTCCCCCTTGGGTATATATCAGAATTAGTGAGCCACACAACTATGAAGTTGGGCACTCAGGGCAGGGGTAAACTACTCTTACCATGCAGGGAAGAATTCCTACCCAACACCTCCATGGCACCATGTTCAATGAAATTGTGCGTGTACACATACATTTGTGCTTGAATTTTGACATGAATGCTTCAGACATTAACCATCTCTGTCTTCCTGATGTGATGTGATGGTTGGCAAACATCTCCCTTGACTAGCTTCTCTTGTTAATGCCACGCATTGCTACATCATCAGCTTATGTTTTGTTACAGGCCTTTGAGCCTCCTTGCATTGCTGTGCAAAGCATGTTAAATGTGTATTTTGTCAACTGTGGACAGATGTAGTATCTACATCAATCTGCCCAGGGAAGGAGTTACATGTGTGCTGGTTTGTAGATCCATACACATGCATGAATGCATTATCTATAAATGACATTTTGACATCTACATCTGAGACTAGGCCTTTGTTCGCATGTTATCTGCTTTACATTTGCTCCTGTAAAGTGCTGCAGTTCTGCATGCAAATCCACATGTGAGACATTCTACAATTAGGAGTTTATCATAGGGACTGACTTTCTGGGAGATTTGTGATCCATCATACACATACCGGAGGATGCTTTTTAAAACATTTCTCCTGGGGGAGACGCTGAAGGCTTTCCGCTTCTCCCCCCGCCCCCCTCCCGCCCATCTGTGTCATCAGCACGCCGCGAGGTGCTCTGACATCACTGGGAATGCTGGGTGGTAGGAAATTTGTGTCAGCCCAGTGATGCCACAACTTTCCCACACAAAAATGTGTGGAAAAAGTGATTTTGTCAGCTAAATTTGAGGTTTGCAGGGGATTCTGGGTAAGAAAACATTGGGGGATCCAAGCAAGCCATACCTCCCTGGCATCCCCCGGGTGTCTAGTTTTCAGAAATGTGTGGGCTTGGTAGGTTTCCCTAGCTGGCCGCCGAGCACGGGCCAAAAACCCAGGTGACCCCCTTTGCAAAACCAGGTCGTTTTGTAATAGGCAATTTTGATGTCTCCTCAATAAGTTTTGTGCCCTTGCCTGTCGCGGGTACTTGGGCCTCCCACACGAGTGAGGCACCATTTTTATCAGGAGACCTGGGGGAACGCTGGGTGGTAGGAAATTTGTGTCAGCCCAGTGATCCCAGAACTTTCCCACACAAAAATGTGTGGAAAAAGTGATTTTTACAGCAAAATTTGACGTTTACAGGGAATTCTGGGTAAGAAAACGTTGGGGGATCCATACAAGCCATACCTCCCTGGAATCCCCCGGGTGTCTTGTTTTCAGAAATGTGTGGGTTTGGTAGGTTTCCCTAGATGGCCGCCGAGCACGGGGCCAAAAACACAGGTGACCCCCATTGCAAAACCAGATCGTTTTGTGATAGGCAATTTTGATGTCTCCTCAATAAGTTTTGGGCCCTTGCCTGTTGCGGGTACTTAACCCACCCACACAAGTGAGGTACCATTTTTCTCGGAAGACTTTGAGGAATGCGGGGTGGGTGGAATTTTGTGGATCCACACAGATTCCAGAACTTTCCACAACAGAAATGTGAGGAAAATGTGTTTTCTTTTACAAATATTGAGGTTTGCAAGGGATTCTGGGTAACAGAACCTGGTGAGAGCCAAACAAGTTACCTCATCCTGGATTCCCCTGGGTGTCTAGTTTTCAAAAATGTATAGGTTTGCTAGGTTTCCATGGTGCCGGCAGAGCTAGGGTTCAAAATCTACAGCTAGGCACTTTGCAAAAAAAGGGTCCGTTTTCACTGTGAAAATGAGGTGCGTCCACGTTGCGTTTTGGGCCGTTTCCTGTTGCGGGCACTAGGCATATCCACACAAGTGAGGTACCATTTTTCTTGGAAGACTTTGGGGAATGCGGGGTGGGTGGAATTTTGTGGATCCACGCAGATTCCAGAACTTTCCACCACAGAAATGTGCGGAAAATGTGGTTTTTTTACAAATTTTGAGGTTTGCAAGGGATTCTGGGTAACATAACCTGGTGAGAGCCAGACAAGTCACCCCATCCTAGATTCCCCTGGGTGTCTAGTTTTCAAAAATGTATAGGTTTGCTAGGTTTCCCTAAGTGCCGGCAGAGCTAGGGTTCAAAATCTACAGCTAGGCACTTTGCAATAAAAGGGTGCGTTTTCACTGTGAAAATGAGGTGCGTTCACGTTGCCTTTTGGGCCGTTTCCTGTCGCGGGCACTAGGCCTACCCACACAAGTGAGGCACCATTTTTTCTCGTAAGACTTGGGGGAATGCGGGGTGGGTGTAGTTTTGTGGATCCACGCAGATTCTAGAACTTTCCACCACAGAAATGTGTTTTTTTTTTTTACAAATTTTGAGGTTTGCAAGGGATTCTGGGTAACAGAACCTGGTGACAGCCAGACAAGTCACCCCATCCTGGATTCCCCTGGGTGTCTAGTTTTCAAAAATGTATAGGTTTTCTGGGTTTCCCTAGGTGCCGGCAGAGCTAGGGGTCAAAATCAACATGTAGGCACTTTGCAAAAAAAGGGTCAGTTTTCACTGTCAAAATAAAGTGTGTCCACGTTGCTTTTGAGCCGTTTCCTGTCGCGGGCACTAGGTCTACCCACACTAGTGAGGTGCCATTTTTATCGGGAGACTTAGGGTGACACAGAATTGTAGAGCAACTGTTATTACCTATTGACTTTCGATGCATTTCTGCCTTTCAAATGAAAGACAATGGGGCATATTCTCAAAGACTTATTGCCGATTTATCGGCACTTTAGCGCCGCAAAAGTGGCGATAGATTTATCGCCCTATTCTCAAGCTGGTGCAAACTGCCAATATCGCCAGTTTTGCAGCGATAGCTGCCGCAAAAAACATTGCCACGGATGAGTGCGACAACTAACGCTAATGATATGCATAGTAGGCGTTCCCGTGCAAAAACACACGAAAACACCACTTCGCGAGATTCTCAACGACCAGTCAGATCTGCGATGCGAACCAAGAACAGGCGATAAGGTGCGTTAGCAGCAGGGATTTAACACCTGCCTTTTGCTGGTGTTGAGCAGGACGACTACCTGCAGTATGAAAGGGAGCCCAGCACAGTGCCACATCTGAAGACCCACAGATGCCATGGAGCCAATGAACATGCAGCTCGGAGACCCAAGAGGGCCACAACACCCACTGCCACCACCCCCAGGACCCCCCCCTCCCTCCGGACCCCCCCCAGGACTACCACCAAGGCAGCGTAGGACAAGACAGCGGACCTTCCGAAAACAGCATGGCTCCTCAGCCACACAAGTGCAGAATGTGGGGAGAGGTGGGAACCAAGTATGTGTGAAGGAGGCAACTCACCCATGAAGAAGAATGTACACAATGCCAAGTGTGGCGGTGATGTGCTGGGCAGACCACAGAATGCAGAGCACAGACATGTCCATGTGGACATATACTGCTGGGGTTTGTAGTGTTGTGGACAGTGGACGCAAATATGTTACCTCAGGCAGTGGGGAAGACCTTGGACATGTAGCTGTGCCTTCCCCCCCTGTAAGCATAAGCGCAGTGGGCTGGGCCGGCGTACGCCACTCCAGCGTAGGAGTGCGGATAAAAAGGCCGGGGCTCTGGGCGTGGTTCTCTTCCGTGATGGCCAACGCGTCTGCCAGGGCGGCGCACCTCACCCTGCCACGAGTCCGCCGCCGTGACCTCCAGACTCCGCGACACAGGCCTCCAGCGCATCCAGCGGCACAGCAACACGGAGTCATGTGTGTGCCGGATACTGCCTTAGTCCTACACTGCGGTCAGCAGGTCCCACAATTCAAATCGTGCCACATTCCTGTTAATGGAGGAAACCACTAGTCAACAGACATTGCCCCCAGTGCGGCCCGCCCAGACGACGCATCATCGTTGGCTGTGCACCTGCTGAGCGCTCCAGGTGCCACTGACCCTGTGCAACACAAGTCGATGCCACGTGGCAATATTGAGGCAGAATTCAGTAGGCAAAAAAACATTGCTCCCAGTGCGGCCCGCCCGGACGACGCATCATCGTTGGCTGTGCACCTGCTGAGCGCTCCAGGTGCCACTGACCCTGTGCAACACAAGTCGACTCCACGTGGCAATATTGAGGCAGAATTCAGTAGGCAAAAAAACATTGCTCCCAGTGCAGCCCGCCCGGATGATGCATCATCGTTGGAAGTGCACCTGCTGAGCGCTCCAGGTGCCACTGACCCTGTGCAACACAAGTCGACGCCACGTGGCCATGGGCCCTTACTGACCACTGCCTCCAGCCTACACTGCGGTCAGCAGGTCCCCCAAGTCACTTTCAGTTTTGATTCATTTATGGCAGAGTCCAGTAGGCAACAGACATTGCTTCCAGGGCGGCCCGCCCGGACGACGCATCAGCGCAGGCCGCACACCCGCCGAGTGCTCCAGGTGCCACTAACTCAGTGCACCACAAGTCATCGTCACGTGGCTGTGGGCCCTTTCTGACCGCTGCCTCCGGCCTACACTGCGGTCAACAGGGCTCACAATTCAAATGGAGTCTTCATTTATTCATGGCGCAGTCCAGTAGGCAACAGACATTGCTTCCAGTGCGGCCCGCCCGGACGACGCATCATCGCAGGCTGCGCACCCGCTGAGCGCTTCAGGTGCCACTAACTCTGTGCAGCTCAAGTCATCGCCACGTGGCTGTGTGCCCTTGCTGACCACTGCCTCCGGCCTACACTGCAGTCAGCAGGGCTCACACATATCAAATCCAATCCTGACCTGCAAGGAAACGCCATCATCGCTGGCTGCAAACCTGCCAGGACCACCTCCAACCAGCAACTGCCAGAGTCGGAGGAGTCTCACAGTCAGCCTATCAAAGTTGCTCACACCTGTCTTGGATGCCATCATCAGCTTGATACCTTGCTCAGCTCTTCAGGTGCCACTAACTCAGTGCACCACAACTCATAGACCCTTCATGATTGAGTTTTGTGCTGTGGACAGCGGACACAACAATGTCACCTCAGGCAGTGGGGAAGACCTGGGACGATGATGATGAAGATGAGGCAGGTGTACCACACCCCACTGCAGCTGCAGCAGGAATATCCCAAAGGGACCAACTCATTAACAATTTCTTCACATGAGCACGCTCAGCTCTGGTGCCCCTACCTCAGTGCAACTCAAGTCATCGCCACGTGGCGGTAGGCCCGTGCCGGCCGCCGCGCATCCGGTGCCACTAACTCAGTGCACCACAAGTCATGGACCCTTTATGATTGAATCTTGTGTGTGTGATTTCAGATCTGGTGCCCCTACCTCAGTGCACCACAAGTCATGGACCCTTTATGATTGAATCTGTGTGTGTGATCCGATGATCACTGTTCTAGTTGTTGCCAGCACCAACCACTCCCTGAGGGCTGGCTTACACTCACCCGACACCCATCCAGCACAGATGTCACTTGACATGTGACCCTGGTAATAAAAAGGGGCCGGGCGCACGTGCCTGTAGCTAGTTCCACTATCTATCTAAGTGTGTCTGTGTGGTCATTATGTATACATGATGGCCCCGGGCCCTACCACATTACATTGTGCTGTGGACAGCGGACGCAACCATGTCACCTCAGGCAGTGGGTAAGACCTTGGACAGGTAGTTTTGTCGTCCCCCCCTGTAAGCGTAAGCGGAGTGGGCTGGGCTGGGCCGGCGTACGCCAAGCCAGCGTAGGGGTGTGAAGGATTTGCCCGGGGCTCTGGGCGTGGTTCAGTTCTGGCCTGGACAAGGAAGTAACTAATGAGTGTGTCACTGTTGTAGTGTCGGCGCCATCCAGCCCGCAATCGACAATGTTGCAATGTAGCATGCACCCGGAGGGCGGGCTCGCACGAACGGAGAAATGAAGGAGCGCAAGACCGCTCGGGGTCTTGGCTCATACATGCCAAGTGTTGGGTGTATCTGTATTGCCGCAGCATGAGCCAAATGCCTAGCCTTAATCGCAGCGCGAGTTCAGCCAGGCATGAACTCTACATCTGTGTTCGCCCTATCCTTCCCACAGGCCTACACTCACGTGGCCGCCCACCTTCAACGGCCAACATCAAAGTGTTGTTGTCAGGCTTGTGGACATGCGCAGACAGGCATGACAATGGTGTGCCGTAGGAGTGCAAGTGATGCAACCGCGCAGCGCACACAAATAAATAGGCTCGGGGGGAGGGAGGAGCAGCTGTGAGGCAACGTAACACACAGTGATGCCTCTCATTTGCCACATGCAAGACATGTCAAACATGAATCCCAAAGTCGCACACATCCCACCCCACCCCCAACAAGCCACTTCACATTTCCTGAATGCAAGCAGATGAGAAACTAACATTAGGGATGAAAGCTCCTTTGTCTGAACTATCAGGCGGAAGCACATCTGCACCTCCGACCTCGGAATTGCATGTGCCCGGCACCCCCTGACAGATACTATAGCAGCTGATGACGACTCCAACACTATGCACAGCCCGACGAAAGACCAACGTATACACACCCCACACACAGAAGTCCTTGCTCGAAGTTATCTTGCATGGAATGGCCTTCACACTTACTCCCACACCATCCCAGGCGTACAACCGTTGCACACTTCAACAACTCATTGATCCGAGCTGTGGCATTTCATCCACAGAACTGGCGCTGGTCAGAACAGTGCCGCTTCAACCAGAACCACTAACGCAATGGCAGACCATCCCGGACACATGCACAACCCCTGTCACGTGGAACTGTACCGTGCACGTATGCTGCATTTATGGGGGCACTGCCATTGGTAGTGCTGCGGATCAGTTACCGGCTAAGCTTCCGCCTTGCCAACGTCACCTGCGTGCAGCCTGTGTTGCATTGTCGCTCGTGCATATTCGAGTTGTCCATGGATGTCTGCCTATCCAACAGGACGGTAGCCGAACTGGATTTCGACATGTGTGTGCGCCCCCTGTTGGCCCACGACTATGAGTGTCACCGTGACACCTGTCTATGGGATGCCTGGATACTTGGCATACATGCTGGCAGCTGGACCTGGGAGATTGCAGAACTCCTCATGTGCAGTGACCAAATTGAGCCGCTCCCCTATTGGGCTGTAGTGCTAATTGGTGAAAGGGGGTGGACGCAGCACATCTGTCCGGACCTGCTAATGGTTAGCCTCGCCGTCCTGTTCGATGAAGTCGACAACGACCTCATGTTGGAAATGATTGCCTACGAAGCTGCACTAGCTTTCATGGACGTGTAACTACGTACCTGCAGACACAACAGTTTGGAACACATTGCACATGTCCCGACACCTTGTTGGAACTTGGGGTTCTGGTCACATCTCCCACGACGACAGTGGACATGGCTGCATTCGCCTGGACTCCGAATACATGAGCGGACAACAACGCGGGTAAACACACACCTGTGAATGATGCGGCACTCCCCCGGAGTGGACAGCGGCGCTTGGCGACGTTCCACGTTCTGACATACTCCTGCCGTGTTAGGTGAATGAGACGAGGAAAGTGTTAGGCACCCTTATTAATGCACGTTCCCTTTGCAAACATGCCTCTGAGTTTGCTTTGTTTGTAGAAGCACACACTGTTGATATTGCTTTCGTCACCGAAACATGGGGGGAGGCCTCCTCAGACCCTGATTTAGCTATGACTGTCCCTTTTGGGTACACTATGTTCAGACAAGACCGAGTAGGCAAAAGAGGGGGGGGCTGGCCGTAATATTTCGAAGTGCATGGAAAGGAACGTTTACCTCCCAAAACAATGGGCTAACCATGGAATCCCTACTGTTTAAAATTGTAATAGATAACCACTATACTTTCAACGGGGTGTTATGTTACCGACCCCCTGGCCCCCGGGCTGATTTCCTGAAGGCCATAGGCAGCTCCCTGGATGTAATATGCCAGTCACCTGTCTTCACACTCTTGGGCGATTTCAACTTTCACCTTGAGGACTTACTAGACAGAGATGCAGCTCAATTTATTGACATCGCAAATAGCCTTGGCCTCACTCAACAGGTGATTGGCAGTACGCACTCTGGAGGACACCTGCTTGATGGAGTGTTCACTAGTAATAAGTCCTTACAATGCCTTCCATCGCTACCGCTTGTGTGGTCAGACCATAAAGCTGTCATGTTCTCACTTCTCTTCCAAAATTCACAGATAGAGAAATTAAATAATAAGCAGCGGAAAAGTGTGCGGCCTTGGAATAAGATGGATGCGGACACTCTCGAAAAGTCCCTATCTCAGAATCCACTAAATTCTTTGGAGGATCCGAATACGGCAGCTGTTGCCTTTGATGAATGGCTTAGGAGGTCAATAGATCAGGTGCTACCAGCTAAATCCATAACTAGTCATAGGTTAAGACCCTCTGAACCCTGGTATTCAGAACACCTCAGATCACAAAAACAAAAATGGCGCCGTCTAGAAAGGAAGTGGAGATCTTCCTATGATTTGAAGGACAGAATCGTCTATAAACAAGCTTTGCTTGAGTACAAAAAATCTGTGCATGAGGAAAAAACTTGTTACTTTACTACAGCCATACAGACTGCAAAAAATTCCTCAAAGGAACTTTTTTCTATGGTAAAAAAGCTGGCCAAATGTTCTGAGGTAACGGAGTCACCTAAAAATCAGACATTCTGTAACTCATTGGCTACATTTTTCCAAGATAAAGTTAAGGCGGTTTACAATGGCTTCTCCAGATTCCCGGTTCAAGGAACTTCGCCGTCTCCCAGGAAGTTAGCTGTATTTAGTGCAGTCAGTGAAATCTCGTCAGCCCCCCTAGACTTCAGTGACCCCCCTGAATTGTCGTTTTTTCCTTCACTGACTATTGAGGAGACCATTAACCTTCTGCAGTCCACTAAATCTGGTTCCCCAATGGACCCATGCCCCCCTAAAATTTTCCATCTTCTACCAGAATTATTCACCCTACAGTTGTCTCCTATTTTTAACCAAATGTTCTCTTCGGGTATATTCCCCACAAATTGGAAACTGACGTATGTTCTCCCCCTGTTGAAGAAGCCAAACCTGGATGGGGCAGATCTTAACAACTACCGTCCAATTTCCAGACTCCCTCTGCCTGCTAAGATGGTAGAAAAAGCCATGAATGGAGCTTTATCTGAATATATTGAGAAGCATGCTTTCCTGGATGCTACTCAGTTTGGTTTTAGAAAGCATCATAGCACCGACTGGCACTGATCACAGCGTCCAAATTGATTAGGAAGACAGTTGATGCAGGAGGCAATGCAGCACTTGTGCTGCTCGACCTCTCTGCCGCATTTGATACGGTGAACCATCAAAAACTATTGGAAGTACTGAAGGGGATCGGTATTAAAGAGAAAGCGTTTGCTTTACTTGAATCATTCTTGTCTGATCGGGAACAATTTTTGGCTCTTGATGAGTTAAAGTCACCGAACTTCACACTGCCATGCGGAGTGCCACAGGGTTCTTCGTTAAGCCCAACCCTTTTTAACATCTATGTTGCACCACTGGCTAGGTTGATCAGGTCCCTGGGTTTCTCGGCTATTTCATTTGCCGACGACACCCAGGTTGTAGTCTCAGTGACAGGCTCGCCTGCTGATACTGTGGCACAATTTCACACCTGTCTTCGTCAGGTAGGGGATTGGATGGCCACCAATTGTTTGAAACTGAATTCCAGTAAGACAGAGGTCTTACTGTTTGGTGGCCATACTAATTTCTGGTGCCCTACCTTATGGCCTTTGGAACTGGGCCCGCTACCAACTCCTACGAATAAGGTAAAAAACTTGGGAGTCACGTTTGACTCTAGGCTTTCTTTTGAAAGCCACGTTAATCAGGTCACATCCCTCTCTTTTTACACACTAAAACTACTGAGAAGGATTCTTCCATTTATTCCGACTGATCTGCGGAAGCTAGTGGTGTCGGCTCTTGTTCTATCTAGAGCCGATTACTGTAATGGCTTATTTATCAACCTTCGGAAGAAGTGCCTGTCCAAGCTACAGATTGTGCAAAACGCTGCTGCACGTCTTTTGTTGAACATCCCAAGACACAAATCTGTCTCACCAGTGCTCAAAGAACTACACTGGCTGCCAGTGAAGAGGCGGATCGAGTTTAAGGCTCTTTGTATCGCTTTTAAGGCCACGCATGATATAGGGCCGGGCTTTTTTAAACATAATTTACAGCCTTACATAACTGCTCGCAATCTTCGTTCGTCTCATTCCCATAACCTGATAGTTCCCAGGTTTAAAAAATGCTCCTGGGGTGGAAGAAGTTTTCTGGTCGGCACGACCAGACTGTGGAACTCCCTTCCACTGAGGCTGTAACAAGAAACGCATCTGTTGACCTTTAGGCAGGCCTTGAAGACTTGGCTGTTTAATCTCTGATGTGGCCTTGAACCGTCCAGTTAATCCTGTCTGATGAGCTAGCGCCTGGACACCTTCGGGTGATTGTCTCGCGCTTAATAAATTTCTTTTTCATTTCATTGGTCTGCATGTTGTGGCACTTATCTTGGCCGTACTGACACGCATATGCTAATAAAGTCTACGCACCTTCACTTGTATTCAACTGTGATGAGTGTTGATTTGTATGACAATGTGTGTCTCACTGCCTATCTGGGTCACAGCCATACATGCATTACTACACCATCAGGGATGTGGGGTTGTACTAGTACATTATCATCTCACAGTTCCCTGCTATGCCACATGCGAATGGCCATTTTCCACACACAAGCGGCAGCAGTTGTGTCCTCTGTTCTGTTGTGCTGGTAATGCTGTTTGTTCAACATTGTTGTAAATGTTGCGGTGCTCTGGATCTTATGTGTGTGTGCTGCATTGAAGGTGAGTTGCCCCTTCAGCTCTGATTTGGCTGGCCCTTATCCCTTTCAGGCGGTGTGGCTTTCACTTCTGTGCTTATGCAGTGCTGTGATGTTGCAGACTTGGGTAAATTGGGCTCTTGGTTGGTGTTGTGACTCTTTGCCATGGTTTGTTCGCAGATGTGCTCTACTTAATTGTGCATGTGTGCCATTGTGCCCATCTCACCCCGTCCCCCCAGTCCCTGGTGGTTACTCACCCTGTTGCTGTTGTGTCGGGTCATGTTGAGCAGTGTCTGGTCCCCCAACTCCTGCCACTGTCTCCACACTGATGACTGTGGTCACCATTTCCTCCATCTCATCCAGCTCCTCCTGTGGCGCTGGACTCCCACCTCCAGTCTGCATTGCTGCCTTCTGGTTGTCTGCGAGTTTCTGCTTGGTCTTGCGCTTCACATCATTCCAGCGCCTCTTGACCTCGTCCATTGTCCTCCTCAGCACTCGGACTGCATTCGCCTTGTCCAGGATGGACTGCCATATTCAATTTTTTGTTGCCAATGACAATCAATCAATCAATCAGGGCGTTTATAGAGCGCGCTACTCACCCGTGAGGGTCTCAAGGCGCTGGGGAAGGGGGGAAGCAGCTCCGGATCAGTCGAAGAGCCAGGTCTTGAGGTCCTTCCTGAACGTGTGCAGGGTCGGGGAGCGTCTGATGATCACAGGGAGCTCGTTCCAGGTGACACAGTGGAGGTGACGAACAGTTGTTGATGGTGTTCTATCACCTCCGTGATCAGGATCCTGTTTTCCTGCGGACTGAACCACGTCTTCCTCTTCTTCTCCTTGCCCTTCCCTTCCCCGAGGTCCCAGGCTGTTCCTCCATGGGGCTTGTGGGGTTCTGGTTGTCCTCTGTGCTTGCTCCGGGTGCCTCCATGGTGCTTCGCAGTTGTTTGTGTTTTGTGTTGCCGCTTTTATTGTGCTTTTTGCAGCCTAACTTGTGGGACTTGCAGGCCTGGCGCTGCTTATCGCTGGATTTTTTATCACGGTTGGGCACATCGCAACTTTTTTCACGTTCGGGTTGAGATTTTTATCGCCGTCCCGGTAATGTTATCGCGGACATTTGCCGCGTTATCGGGGTACTATCGCATGTTACCGCCGTGTTGAGAATGCCACGTTAACACAGAGTTATTTTCCCGCGATAGACGGCGATATGAAAACTTGCGTTAACCTATTTTGGCGATGTTTATCGCACGTTCTTGAGAATATCCCCCAATGTGTAAAAGAGAAGTCACTATGAAAAATGACCTATAATTCTCATGCAAGTATGGGTACTCACAATTTCGGAAATGTGCAAATATCTACTGTTTCTAAACTCTATATTTTGTTCCAATTTCAGAAATACATAGCTGTCTTTCATACTGATTTTTCCATGTATATATTTTAACAAATTAATTGCTATATACCCGGTACATAATAAAAAAACATTGCCAGACGCTGCTCAGTTATTGGCTCTGGGTTCGTCGGGTTCTTGGTGAACCTACAACTCCTATATATCCCCACAACCAGAAAGGTCCAGCGGATGTAACGGTATATTGCTTTCAAACAGCTGTCATAATTAGAAGAATTTACAGGTGAAAACGTTGGCACCATTGGCTGTTTTTTTCAACTAATTTTCAATTTTTCCTATATTCAACTGTTAGTTTCTATAAAGAAACCTTGAAGGATCTACACAAATGACCCCTTGCTGAATTCAGAATTGTGTCTACTTTTCCAAAATGTATAGCTTTCCAGGATCCATTATTGCTTTCATACCCATTTCTACAGTTAACTGGAAGAAGGTTGAAAGCACAAAAATAGCAAAAATAGGCTATATCCCAGTAAAATGCCAAAACTGTGTAAAAAATTGTTGGTTTTCTGACAAAAGTCTGTCAGTCCCCAAAAGTTGGGAAAATGGTGATTTCAGCCCCATAAATCTTTTGTTGATACCATTTGCAGGGAAAAACCAGACGCTTTCATTTGCAGCACTTTTTCCCATTTTTCCCCCAAAAAACAAAAGTTTGCTGTATTTTGGCTAATTTCTGGGTTCCCTCCAGGGGAATACACAAACCCTGGGTACCTTTAGAATCCCCATGATGTTGGAAGAAAAGGACGCAAATTTGGCGTGGATACCTTATGTGGTCAAAAAGTTACAGGGGCCTAAGCGCGAACTACCCCAAATAGCCAAAAAAGGGCTCAGCACTGGGGGGAAAAGGCCCAGCAGTCAAGGGGTTGAAGTGCGTGAGGATAGGAATTGCTCATTACTATCTAGATATGTGGTAATCCTGCCCTGTCCCTTTCATACAGTACACTGCATTGCATTGGCTTGCTGCGTTAATTTTTGTTTTATTTGGAGTTATGGCCCCATGTTGATCAACAGCTCAGTCAACAAGATTCATAAATGTTGAAGCCTACATCTAGTTGAGATGAGTAACGAGATTTTTACATTGAGATTCATACACAACACAATGTATGAGTTCCAAAAAAGTATTAATCGGTTGATAAGTTGACATATTTTCTATTACTGTTACCATCAAGTGCTATTGATTAAGCAAAAAAATTGCCCACTATTTGGTCCCGTCTCCGCTGACCTGCCTTTGTGTGCTGGATATCCCCATCATTGTCTGCATCCTCTTCCAGTTCCTCTGGATTTTTGGGCTCATAGTCCCACAGCACATTAGGGGGCATATTCTGAAGGACTTATCGCCGATTTATCAGCACTTTAGCTCCGCAAAAGTGGCGATAGATTTATCGCCCTATTCTCAAGCTGGTGCAAACTGCCGATATCGCCAGTTTTCCAGCTATAGCTACCGCAAAAAACATCGCCACGGATGAGAGCGACAACTAACGCTAATGATATGCAGAGTAGGCGTTCCCGTGCAAAAACACAGGAAAACACCACTTCGCGATATTCTCAACGACCAGCCAGATCGGCGAAGCGATCCAAAAACAGGCGATAAGGCGCATTAGCAGCAGGGATTTAACACCTGCCTTTTACTGGTGTTAAGCAGGACGACAACCTGCAGTATGAAAGGGAGCCCAGCCCAGACCCACATCTGAAGACTAACATATGCCATGGAGCCAATGATCATGCAGCTCGGAGACCAAAGAGGGCCACAACACCCACCACCCCCAGGCCCCCCCCCAGCCCTCCCCCCCTGACTACCACTGAGGCAGCGCAGAACAAGACACCTGACCTTCGTAAACGGCATGTTCCCTCAGCCACACAATTGCAGAATGTGGGGAGAGGTGGGAACCAAGTATGCGTGAAGGAGGTAAGTCACCCATGAAAAAGAATGCACACAATGCCAAGTGTGGCGGTGATGTGCTGGACAGACTTCAGTATGCAGTGCACAGACATGTCCATGTGGACATATACTGCTGGTGTTTGTAGTGCTGTGGACAGTGGACGCAACCATGTTACCTCAGGCAGTGGGGAAGACCTCGGTCATGTAGCTGTGTCGTCCCCCCTGTAAGCGTAAGCGGAGTGGGCTGGGCCGGCGTACGCCAGTCCAGCGTAGGAGTGTGAATAAATAGGCCAGGGCTCTGGGCGTGGTTCCCTTCCAGGATGGCCAACGCGTCTGCCAGGGCGGCGCCCCTCACCCTGCCACGACTCTGCCGCCATGACCGCTAGCCTCCTCAGCCGATCGCTGGCTCCCGCGACACAGGCCCCCAGCACACCCAGCGGCACAGCACCGCGGAGTTATGTGTGTGCTCTGCTGACTACTGCCTTCGGGCTACACTGCGGTCAGCAGGTCCCCCAATTCAAATTGAGTCTTGATTTATTTATGGCGCAGTCCAGTAGGCAACAGACATTGCTTCTAGTGCGGCCCGCCCGGACGACGCATCATCGCAGGCTGCACACCCGCTGAGCGCTTCAGGTGCCACTAACTCTGTGCAGCTCAAGTCAACGCCACGTGGCTGTGGGCCCTTGCTGACCGCTGCCTCCGGCCTACACTGCGGTCAGCAGGGCTCACACATATCGAATCCAATCCTGACCTGTAAGGACACGCCATCATCGCTAGATGCACACCCGCTGAGCGCTTCAGGTGCCACTAACTCTGTGCAGCTCAAGTCAACGCCACGTGGCTGTGGGCCCTTGCTGACCGCTGCCTCCGGCCTACACTATGGTCAGCAGGGCTCACACATATCGAATCCAATCCTGACCTGCAAGGACACGCCATCATCGCTGGTGCACACCCGCTGAGCGCTTCAGGTGCCACTAACTCTGTGCAGCTCAAGTCAACGCCACGTGGCTGTGGGCCCTTGCTGACTGCTGCCTCCGGCCTACACTGCGGTCAGCAGGGCTCACACATATTGAATCCAATCCTGACCTGCAAGGACACGCCATCATCGCTGGCTGCACACCCGCTGAGCGCTTCAGGTGCCACTAACTCTGTGCAGCTCAAGTCAACGCCACGTGGCTGTGGGCCCTTGCTGACCGCTGCCTCCGGACTACACTGTGGTCACCTGGGCTCACACATATCGAATCCAATCCTGACCTGCAAGGACACGCCATCATCGCTGGCTGCACACCTGCTGAGCGCTTCAGGTGCCACTAACTCAGTGCATGTCATGGTCCCTTTATGATTGAGTTTTGTGTGTGTGATGTCAGAGCTGGGGCCCCTACCTCAGTGCACCACAAGTCATGGACCCTTCATGATTGAGTCTTGTGTGTGTGAACCGATGATCACTCTTCTAGTTGTTGCCAGCACCAACCATTCCCTGAGGGCTGGCTTACACTCACACCACCCCCATCCAGCACAGGCTTCACTGGACATGTGACCCTGGTAATAAAAGGGGCCGGGTGCACGTGCCTGTTGCCAGTTCCACTATCTATCTAAGTGTGTCCGTGTGGTCATTATGTATGCATGATGGCCCCGGGCCCTACCACATTACATTGTGCTGTGGACAGCGGACGCACCCATGTCACCTCAGGCAGTGGGTAAGACCTTGGACATGTAGCTTTGTCCCCCCCCCCTGTAAGCGTATGCGGAGTGGGCTGGGCCGGCGTATGCCAGTCCAGCGTAGGGGTGTGAAGAATTTGCCCGGGGCTCTGGGCGTGGTTCAGTGCTGGCCTGGACAAGGAAGTGACTAATGCGTGTGTCTCTGTTGTGGTGTCAGCGCCACCCGGCCCGCAATCGTCAATGTTGCAATGTATCATGCACCCGGAGGGCTGGCTCGCACGAACGGAGAAATGAAGGAGCGCAAGATCGCTCGGGGTCTTGGCTCATACATGCCAAGTGTTGTGTGTATCTGTATTGCCACAGCATGAGCCAAATGCCTAGCCTTAATCGCAGCGCGAGTACAGCCAGGCATGAACTCTACATCTGTGTCCGCCTTATCCTTACCATAGGCCTACACTCACGTGGCCGCCCACCTTCAACGGCCAACATCACAGTGTCGTTGTTAGGCTTCCGGACATGCGCAGACAGGCATGACAATGGTGTGCCGTAGGAGTGCAAGTGATGCAACCGCGCAGCGCACACAAGTAAATAGGCTCGGGGGGAGGGAGGAGCAGCTGTGAGGCAACGTAACACACAGTGATGCCGCTCATTTGCCACATGCAAGACATGTCAAACATGAATCCCAAAGTCGCACACATCCCACCCCACCCCCAACAAGCCACAGCACATTTCCTGAATGCAAGCAGATGACAAACTAACATTAGGGATGAAAGCTCCTTTGTCTGAGCTATCAGGCGGAAGCACATCTGCACCTCCGACCTCAGAATTGCATATGCCCGGCACCCCCGGACAGATACTATAGCAGCTGATGACGACTCCCACACTACGCACAGCCCGACGAAAGACCAACGTATACACACCCCACACACAGAAGTCCTTGCTCGAAGTTATCTTGCATGGAATGGCCTTCACACTTACTCCCACACCATCCCAGGCGTACAACCGTTGCACTCTAAAACAACTCATTGATCCGAGCTGTGGCATTTCATCCACAGAACTGGCACAGGTCAGAACAGTGCCGCTTCAACCAGAGCCACTAACGCAATGGCAGAACATCCCGGACACATTCACAACCCCTGTCACGTGGAACTGTACTGTGCACGTATGCTGCATTTACTGGGGGCACTGCCATTGGCAGTGCTGCGGATCAGTTACCGGCTAAGCTTCCGCCTTGCCAACGTCACCTGCGTTCAGCCTGTGTTGCATTGTCGATCGTGCATATTCGAGTGGTCCATGGATGTCTGCCTATCCAACAGGACGGTAGCTGAACTGGATTTTGACATGTGTGTGCGCCCCCTGTTGGCCCACGACCAGGAGTGTCACTGTGATACCCGTTTATGGGATGCCTTGATACTTGGCATACATGCTGGCAGCTGGACCTGGGAGATAGCACAACTCCTCGTGTGCAGTGAGCAAATTGAACCGCTCCCCTATTGGGCTGTAGTGCTAATTAGTGAAAGGGGGTGGACGCTGTACATCTGTCCGGACCAGCTAATGGATTGCCTTGCCGTCCTGTTTGATGAAGTTGACAACGACCTCATGTTGGAAATGATAGCCTACGAAGCTGCAATCGCTTTCATGGACGAGTAACTACGTACCTGCAGCCACAACAGATTGCAACCCATTGCACATGTCCCAATACCTTGTTGCATCTTGGAGATCTGGTCACATATCCCACGACAACAGTGGACATGCCTGCATTCGCCTGGACTCTGAATACATGAGCGGACAACAACTCGGGTTAACACACACCTGTGAAAGGTGAGGCACTCCCCCGGAGTGGACAGCGGCGCTTGGCAACGTTCCAAAATTCTGACATACTGCTGCATTGGTCTGCATGTTGTGGCACTTATCTTGCCCGTACTGACATGCATATGCTAATAAAGTCTACCACCTTCACTTGTATTCAACTGTGATGAGTGTTGATTTGAATGACAATGTGTGTCTCACTGCCTATCTGGGTCACGGCCATACATGCGCATTGATAGCATTACCCAGGGAGTACCTTTTTGTGGAATCACTGTCCCTACATTCATCCATACTTTCATACTTGATTGATCATAGCCATGACACATCTGTGTGAATTAGAATGTTTTATTCGCATTCAGTGGAGTGTTGAAGCTGGGCCAGTACAGGGCCATGCAAACCCCACTTTACATTGTTGCCCCGTGGAGGGCCAGCCAGAGTCCTTTAGGGATTGACAAGTTCATCGGAAGAGGAAGACTTCAGTCCGCAGTGTGATTGCTGTGTCATTGGTAACCAAACAAAATATGGCAGTCCATGTCGAGGTCCAAGGTGAGTGTCGCTGAGTGTATCGGGGGACAGTGGAAGGTGTTATTCCAGAGCATGATGCCACTTTATTCTTACCACAAAGCCAGATTCATCATCATCTTCATCCTCTGATGTGTCAGGTGCCTCACATGTGGGTGGTGGTGTTTAATCTGCATCACTGTGTGGCACTGACACATCAGGGGCTGGAGGTGGAATGTCTGCCGCACTGTGTGGCACTGACACTTCAGGGTGTGGAGATGTGGATGGAGTAGTAGCAGCAGCGTTCATCCGCGCAAGGCCTTGTGGCGGCAATGCCATGACGAGGACCTGCAGGGCATGGAAGATCACAGCTACATCTCGCTGGTGTGCAGCCGTGGCAAACATTCTTTCCGCCTGCATCCGCTCCAAGCTCTCCATCATTCTCCTTATGTGTTCCAACTCCTGGCTGACATCGCTGGAGCCACTCTGACTAGACAGTTGTTCTTGGCTCTGAGTCATGACTCCAGCGATGTCAGCCATGGATTGTTGGAGAGCATGGAGCGGACAGTAGGTGTCCGTTAGGGACTGTAAGTTGTCCCTGATGGGACTTAGACACCCACGTGTGGCATCTAGTTTGGCTGCCATGAGGTTGAACCCCACCCGCAGCTGATCAGCCATCTTCTCCAGGCACCCTAACACACGGCGTTGGAATGCCATGTGTTGGTCGTGGGGGTCCTGGGAGACAGCCGTGGTGGTGGGTGCTTCCTGCTGTGTGGTCTGTGCAGGGGTGGGGTCTCCTCGATGCAGCTGGGCTGCCCTGCTCCTGGAGGTGGGGTGCCAAAGCTGTCCGTGAGCTGTTGGTGGGCGTCGGTGTCGATGTCGGGGAGGTCCTCTTCATCATCAGTGCTGAGTTGTTGGGTCTGCTCTGCAGGAGGTGTTGATTCTCCCTCTGCAATGTGAAGGGGAGATGCAGATTGATATTGTGTTCACATGTATGTTCACGCATTGTACAAGTTTACTAACAGACTGCATGACAATGTACATTGTGACTGTTTGTGAGGGGATGCCTATTTGATGCGGGACAGTTGACATTTCTACACCATCAGGGATGTGAGGTTGTACTTGTACATTATCATCTCATAGTTTCCTGCTATGCCAAATGCGAATGGCCATTTTCTACACACAAGCGGCAGCAGTTGTTTCCTCTGTTCTGTTGTGAAAGTGTTGCAGTTTGTACCACATTGTTGTCAATGTTGAGGTGCTTTGATTCTTATGTGTGTGTGCTGCATTGTGGGTGTGTTGCCCCTTCAGCTCTGATTTGGCTGGCCCTTATCCCTTTCAGGCGGTGTGCCTTTCACTTCTGTGCTTATACAGTGCTGAGATATTGCAGACTTGGGTATATTGGGCTTTTGGTCGGAGTTGTGACTCTTGGGCATGGTTTGTCCGCAGATGTGCTATACTTAATTGTGCATGTGTGCCATTGTGCCCATCTCCCCCCGTCCCACAGTCCCTGGTCGTTACTCACCCTGTTGCTGTTGGCTCAGGTCATGTTGTGCAGTGTCCGGTCCCCCAACTCCTGCCACCGTCTCCCCAATGATGACTCGGGTCACCATTTCCTCCATCTCATCCAGCTCCTGGTGTGTTGCTGGACTCCCACCTCCAGTCTGCATTGCTGCTTTCAGGTTGGCTGCGAGTTTCAGCTTGGTTTTGCGCTTCACATCAGTCCAGCACTTCTTGCAGTCGTCCACTTCCCTTCTCTTCACTCCGACTGCATTCACCTTGGCCAAGATGGACTGCCTTAATTGTATTTTTAGTTGCCAATGACACAGTGGAGGTGATGAACAGTTGGTGGTGGTGTTCTATCACCTCCGTAATGAGGATCTGGTTTTCCTGTGTACTGAAACGCGGGTTCCTCTTCTTCTTCTCCTTGCCCTTCCCTGACCCCGAGGTCCCAGGCTGGTCCTCCGTGGGGCTTGTGGGGTTCTGGTTGTCCTCTGTACTTGCTCCAGCTTCCTCCATGGTGCTTCGCAGTTGTTTGTTTTTTGTTTCTGTTTTTTGTTGCAGCTTTTATAGTGGTTTTTCCCGCCTGACTTGTGGGACTCGCAGGCCTGGTGCTGCTTATGGCTGAATTTTTTATCACAGTTGGGCCCATCGCAACTTTTTTCACGTTAGGGTTTAGATTTTTATCGCTGTCCCGGTAATTTCATCGCGGACATTTGACGTGTTATAGGGAAACTATTGCATGTTACGTCTGTGTTGAGAATACAACGTTAACACAGAGTTATTTTCCCGCGATAGTCGGCGATATGAAAAATTGCGTTAACCTATTTTGGCGATGATTATCGCACGTTCTTGAGAATATCCCCCTAGGTTTTAAGCAGATATTGTGCAATATTGCACTTATGAGGATGATTTAACTCACCATAGGGGGTGAGTACAATAGTCTTCTGTGTCACTTGTCCAGGCAGCGGAACCCAGACTTTAGGACCACAAAGTTCCTCTCGACAACGTTCCTTGTCTTGGACAGTGCACTATTAAATCGTTTTTCTGCCTCCATCTGAGGATTGTTGAATGGGGTCATGACCCACGGCTGCAACCCATATCCATGGTCATCTGAAGAGTGCAAAAAGACCACAGTAAATGATGTTTTACATTGTCACTTAAACATGACTGACCATGTGTGTTATCTATGTTGGCAAACTCATACACAGAAACTCTTACATATATTCAGCTCTATACAGGCATGGGGAGCAAAAAAACTATGGACTCAGGCCCAGGTCTCTGTACTAGGGTGAATGTTTGACATTGTTCAACATTCTGCCCATCAGTTGTCACTCCGAGTGTGACGGGTATGCCCAGACGTGGGTCTCGTGCTCTCCATGCCACTGGAGTCAAGCTAGCCTGGCTGATGAGGTGTGTTACCCCGAAACCGGTCCCAGGATGCTTGTTTCAAGTCCTGGGAGAACCTAGCCTGGCAGTTCGGGCTGGACTGTTCCCATGGGGAACAGGGTCAAGACTGATTTGGATATGGCTGGGTTCAAACTGGAATGACATGGGGAGCAAAAAAACAATGGATTTAGGCCCAGATCTCTGTACTGGGGTGAATTTTTGACATTGTTCAAAATTCTGTCCATCAGTTGTTCTTTTTGCATTTGTCACCCCGAGTGGGACGGGTATGCACGGATGTGGGTCCCATGCTCTCCATGCCACTGAAGTCAAGCTAGCCTGGCTGATGAGCGGTGTTACCCTGAAACCGGTCCCAGGATGCCTGTTTCCGGTCCAGGGAGGACCTGGCCAGGCAGTTTGGGCTGGACTGTTCCCATGGGGAACAGGGTCAAGACTGATTTGCATATGGCTGGGTTCAAACTGGAAAGGCATGGGGAGCAAAAAAACGATGGATTTAGACCCAGATCTCTGTACTGGGGTGAATGTTTGACATTGTTCAATATGCTGTCCATCAGTTGTTCTTTTTGCATTTGTCACCCCCAGTGGGATGGGCATGCCCAGACGTGGGTCCCGTGCTCACCATGCCACTGAGGTCAAGCTAGCCTGGCTTATGAGTGGTGTTACCCCAAAACCGCTCCCAGGATGCTTGTTTCTGATCCAGGGGGGACCCGGCCTGGCAGTTCGAGCTGGACTGTTCCCATGGGAACAGGGTCAAGACTGATTTGTATATGGTTGGGTTCAACTGGAATGGCATGGGGTGCAAAATATTGATGGATTTAGGCCCAGATCTCTGTATTGGGGTGAATGTTTGACATTGTTCAACATTCTGCCCATCAGTTGTTCTTTTTGCATTTGTCACTCCGAGTGTGACGGGTATGCCCAGACGTGGGTCTCGTGCTCTCCATGCCACTGGAGTCAAGCTAGCCTGGCTGATGAGGGGTGCTACCCCGAAACTGGTACCAGGATGCTTGTTTCCATTATAGGGAGGACCTAGCCTGGCAGTTCGGGCTGGACTGTTCCCATGTGGAACAGGGTCAAGACTGATTTGCATATGGTTGGGTTCAAACTGGAATGGCATGGGGAGCAAAAAAACGTCAGATTTAGGTCCAGATCTCTGTACTGGGGTGAATACTTGACATTGTTCAACATTTTGTCCATCAGCTGTTCTTTTTGCATTTGTCACCCCGAGTGGGAGGGGTATGCCCAGACGTGGGTCCCGTGCTCTCCATGCCACTGGAGTCAAGCTAGCCTGGCTGATGAGGTGTGTTACCACAAAATCGGTCCCAGGATGCTTGTCTCAAGTCCTGGGAGAACCTAGCCTGGCAGTTCGGGCTGGACTGTTCCCATGGGGAACAGGGTCAAGACTGATTTGCATATGGCTGGGTTCAAACTGAAATGACATGGGGAGCAAAAAAACAATGGATTGAGGCCCAGATCTCTGTACATGGGTGAATTTTTGACATTGTTCAAAATTCCGTCCATCAATTGTTCTTTTTGCATTTGTCTCCCCGAGTGGGACGGGTATGCACGGATGTGGGTCCCATGCTCTCCATGCCACTGGAGTCAAGCTAGCCTGGCTGATGAGCGGTGTTACCCTGAAACCGGTCCCAGGATGCCTGTTTCCGGTCCAGGGAGGACCTGGCCAGGCAGTTTGGGCTGGACTGTTCCCATGGGGAACAGGGTCAAGACTGATTTGCATATGGCTGGGTTCAAACTGGAAAGGAATCGGGAGCAAAAAAACGATGGATTTAGACCCAGATCTCTGTACTGGGGTGAATGTTTGACATTGTTCAATATGCTGTCCATCAGTTGTTCTTTTTGCATTTGTCACACCCAGTGGGATGGGTATGCCCAGACGTGGGTACCGTGCTCACCATGCCACTGAGGTCAAGCTAGCCTGGCTTATGAGTGGTGTTACCCCAAAACCGCTCCCAGGATGCTTGTTTCTGATCCAGGGGGGACCTGGCCTGGCAGTTCGAGTTGGACTGTTCCCATGGGGAACAGGGTCGAGACTGATTTGTATATGGTTGGGTTCAAACTGGAATGGCATGGGGTGCAAAATATTGATGGATTTAGGCCCAGATCTCTGTATTGGGGTGAATGTTTGACATTGTTCAACATTCTGCCCATCAGTTGTTCTTTTTGCATTTGTCACCGCGAGTGGGAGGGGTATGCCCAGACGTGGGTCCCGTGTTCTCCATGCCACTGGAGTCAAGCTAGCCTGGCTGATGAGCGGTGTTACCCTGAAACCGGTCCCAGGATGCCTGTTTCCGGTCCAGGGAGGACCTGGCCAGGCAGTTTGGGCTGGACTGTTCCCATGGGGAACAGGGTCAAGACTGATTTGCATATGGCTGGGTTCAAACTGGAAAGGCATGGGGAGCAAAAAAATGATGGATTTAGACCCAGAACTCTGTAGTGGGGTGAATGTTTGACACTGTTCCACATTAGGTCCATCAGTTGTTCTTTTTGCATTTGTCACCCAAGTGTGTCGGGTATGCCATGCATGGGTCCTGTGCTCTCGATGCCACTGGAGTCATGCTAGCCTGGCTGATGAGGGGTGTTACCCAGAAACCGGTCCCAGGATGCTTGTTTCTGGGCCAGGGAGAACCTGGCCTGGAAGTTCGGGTTGCACTGTTCACATGGGGAACAGGGTCAAGACTGATTTTCATGTGGCTCGGTTCAAACTGGAATGGCATTGTGAGCAAAAAAATGTCGGATTTAGGCCCGGATCTCTGTACTGGGGTGAATGTTTGACATTGTTCAACATTCTGACCATCAATTGTTCTTATTGCATTTGTCACCCCGAGTGGGACGGGTATGCCCAGACGTGGGTCCCATGCTCTCCATGCCACTGGAGTCAAGCTATCCTGGCTGATGAGGGGTGATGCCCCAAAACTGGTCCCAGGATGCTTGTTTCTGATCCAGGGAGGACCCGGCCTGGCAGTTCGAGCTGGACTGTTCCCATGGGGAACAGAGTCAAGACTGATTTGCATATGGTTGGGTTCAAACTGGAATGGCATGGGGTGCAAAATATCGAGGGATTTAGGCCCAGATCTCTGTATTGGGGTGGATGTTTGACATTGTCAACATTCTGCCCATCAGTTGTTCTTTTTGCATTTGTCACTCCGAGTGTGACGGGTATGCCCAGACGTGGGTCTCGTGCTCTCCATGCCACTGGAGTCAAGCTAGCCTGGCTGATATGGGGTGTTACCCCGAAACTGGTAGCAGGATGCTTGTTTCCATTATAAGGAGGACCTAGCCTGGCAGTTCGGGCTGGACTGTTCCCTTGGGGAACAGGGTCAAGACTGATTTGCATATGGTTGGGTTCAAACTGGAATGGCATGGGGTGCAAAATATCGATGGATTTAGGCCCAGATCTCTGTACTGGGGTGAATGTTTGACATTGTTTAACATTCTGTCCATCAGTTGATCTTTTTGCATTTGTCACCCCGAGTGGGACGGGTATGCCCAGATGTGGGTCTCATGCTCTCCATTCCACTTGACTCAAGCTAGTCTGGTGTGTTACCTCCAAACCGGTCCCAGGATGCTTGTTTCTGGTCCAAAGAGGACCTGGCATGGTAGTTTGGGCTGGACTGTTCCCATGGGGAACAGGGTCAGGACTGATTTGCGTATGGCTGGGTTTAACCTGAAATGGCATGGGGAGCAAAAAAACAATGGATTTAGACCCAGATCTCTGTACTGGGGTGAATGTTTGACATTGTTCAACATTCTGTTCATCAGTTGTTCTTTTTGCTTTTGTCACCACGAGTGGGACCGGTATGCCCGGATGTGGGTCCCATGCTCTCCATGCCACTGGAGTCAAATTAGCCTGGCTAATGAGGGGTGTTACCCTGAAACCGGTTCCAGGATGCCTGTTTCCGGTCCAGGGAGGACCTGACCTGGCAGTAAGGGCTGGACTGCTCCCATGGGGAACAGGGTCAAGACTGATTTGCATATGGCTGGGTTCAAACAGGAAGGGCATGGGGAGCAAGAAAACGATGGATTTAGACCCAGATCTCTCTACTGGGGTGAATGTTTGACATTGTTAAACATTCTGTCCATCAGTTGTTCTTTTTGCATTTGTCACCACGAGTGTGACGGGTATGCCCAGGCGTGGGTCTCGTGGTCTCCATGCCACTGGAGTCAAGCTAGCCTGGCTAATGAGGGGTGTTACCCCAAACTGGTCCCAGGATGTTAGTTTCTGGTCCAGGGAGGACCTAGCCTGGCAGTTCGGGCTGGACTGTTCCCAGGGCGAACAGGGTCAAGATTGATTTTCATATTGCTGGGTTCAAACTGGAATGGCATTCGGAGCAAAAAAACGAAACAATGGATTCAGGCCCAGATCTCTGTACTGGGGTGAATGTTTGACATTGTTCAACATTCTGTCCATCAGTTGTTCTTTTTGCATTTGTCACCCCGAGTGGGACGGGTATGCCCAGACATGGGTCCCATGGTCTCCATGCCACTGGAGTCAAGTTAGCCTGGCTGATGAGGTGTGTTACCCCGAAACCGGTCCCTGGATGCTTGTTTCCGGTCCAAAGAGGACCTGGCCTGGCAGTTCGGGCTGGGCTGTTCCCATGGGGTCAAGACTGATTTGCATATGGCTGGGTTCAAACTGGAATGGCATGGGGAGCAAAAAAACAATGGATTTATACCCAGATCTCTTTACTGGGGTGAATGTTTGACACTGTTCCACATTAGGTCCATCAGTTGTTCTTTTTGCATTTGTCACCCGAGTGTGTCGGGTATGCCCAGACGTGGGTCCCGTGCTCTCGATGCCACTGGAGTCATGCTAGCCTGGCTGATGAGGGGTGTTACCCAGAAACCGGTCCCAGGATGCTTGTTTCTGGGCCAGGGAGAACCTGGCCTGGAAGTTCGGGTTGCCCTGTTCACATGGGGAACAGGGTCAAGACTGATTTGCATGTGGCTCGGTTCAAACTGGAATGGCATTGTGAGCAAAAAAATGCCGGATTTAGGCCCGGATCTCTGTACTGGGGTGAATGTTTGACATTGTTCAACATTCTGACCATCAATTGTTCTTTTTGCATTTGTCACCCCGAGTGGGAGGGGTATGCCCAGACGTGGGTCCCGTGCTCTCCATGCCACTGGAGTCAAGCTAGCCTGGCTGATGAGGTGTGTTACCACAAAATCTGTCCCAGGATGCTTGTTTCAGGTCCTGGGAGAACCTAGCCTGGCAGTTCGGGCTGGACTGTTCCCATGGGGAACAGGGTCAAGAGTGATTTGCATATGGCTGGGTTCAAACTGGAATGGCATGGGGAGCAAAAAAACAATGGATTTAGGCCCAGATCTCTGTAATGGGGTGAATTTTTGACATTGTTCAAAATTCTGTCTGTTAGACCTGGCATCCTTGGCGTGGGTCTCCCTTCCATTTTTTCATAATGCGTCCACTGATGTCGATATGTTTTTGCTGGACTAGATGCTCATGGCACTTTGCCACTGCTAATAAGTGCCAAAGTGCAAGTGCTCCCTATTGTAAATTGTGATGTGAATTAGTGACTCCATGTTTGGCTTATTTGAACTACTGTCAGACCCTAGTACAGTGCACTGAGTGTGCCCAGGGCTTGTAAATCAAATGCTGCTGGTGGGCTTGCAGCACTGGTTGTGCCACCCACAGAAGTAGCTTGTAAAGTGTGTCTCAGGCCTGCCATTGCAGAGCCTGGGTGCAGTCTGTGACTGCCATGTCGACTTGGTAAGTGCACCCACCTACCAGTCCCCAAACCTTCCCTTGTCTTCATATCAGACACCCCTATGGTAGGCCTACGGGCAGGGTGCATTGTAAGGATAAGGTGGGACATGCCTGGTGTGTGTGGCATGTCCTAATAGTGAATTACAGCCATTTTCGTTTTTCACTATTGCAAGGCTACCTGTTCCCCATAGGCCAGAATGGGCAGTTTGATTATAACATCTTATAATCCTAAACTGACTCAGGGAACTACGTAGAAATTCGAGTTTAGTATGCCTGAACTCAGAATGATAAAATACATCTTTTAGTGAAGTTGGTTTTAACATTCCATGTTTGAAAATACCACTTTTAGAAAGTGGGTATTTTCTTGCCTAACTATCCAGCCTGCCTCTGCCAGCTTGTGTATTGTGTGTCTGGTTTGTGCGTGACAGGGGCTGGGGGTGGCTACAGGAGACAGGGTGAGGCAGCACAGGGCTGAATAGAGAGATCTGCATCCAGAGTGGAGGGAGGAGTTGCATCTGGGTCTGAATAGGGCTGTGCCTGCCTCCCACAATGCTGGCTCCACCCCCTGCCGGGCGTCTGAGTACCCTGCCCCACATTCTGAATGGAAAGAAGGAGTCATGTACACAGAGTGCTCCAAAGCTGCACAGAACTGGTTTAAGCTAGGCAAAGGCCTCTCTGCCTTCAGAGAACAAAGAGAAAAGGAGTATAAGTACTGGGGCCCAAACCCAGGAACTTTAGATCACTTTTGGGAGCAAGAAGAAACCTTTGCTGAGGAGCGGAACCAAGAAGAAACTGAGGAGAGACTATCCCTAAGCCTGAAGTGCTGCTTGGGGGATTGGCCTGCAGTGGTTTGCCTGACTGCCAAAGAAAGGAGAAAGGAACTTTTGCTTTGCGGTGACTTTCATCAACTTGTGAAGGATCTCCAAGGGCTTTAGAGAGAGCTTGCCCCCTGACCGAAGTCCCAGGACCAGTGGACTTCACCAGCCTTGTGAATTGCTGCTGGAAACGCTGTTTCAGTGGCTACAGGGTTAGGGGGCTGTGACCGACTCTGACGACCGGCTCGGTGTCCTGTAAGCACCGCATCGAAGCACCGTCTTGCCCTGCAACGCACGGCCCTGGTCTCACCAACTCCATCAACGAGCCGCTGCCTGCACCGCATCGAGGGATAACGCGTCCTGCAACGCTTCGCTATGCCGAAACGAACTGGTCCGACCGACACGGTCACTGCTGCTGAGTTCGAGTCCTGTGACCGCACCGGAGTTGGGCACCGCTCTCACGCTTCGCGACGCACCGCCCGACTCGCACCGCTGTCTGGACTGATCGACGCCAGCTCCCGAATCCGGCTCCGTCGCGCACCGCAACCTGCCAGCACCGCATCGAAGCACCGTCTCGCCCTGCAACGTCAGCCTGGTCAGAAAGTGTGGGTCATGGCCCCTGTGGAGCCTTGTGCGCTCCAGGACAGGTGGACCGGCCCTTTCACGGTGGTGGAGCGCAAGAGTCCAGTTACCTACTTGGTGGACTTGCAGTCTCCCAGGAACCCCTTGCAGGTCCTGCATGTGAACCGCCTAAAGCCCCACTTAGAGAGGTCCCAAGTGGGCATGCTCTTAGCTACAGATGATGGGATGGAGGAGGAGACCGAGCCTCTTCCTGACCTCCTGTCAGCCCGAGAGCAAGATGGATCAGTGGAGGGAGTAAACCTCTCTACCTCCCTCACACCTGAGCAGCAGGGTGACTGTCGCCAGCTGTTGGGACAGTTCCCTGACCTGTTCTCCCTGGTTCCCAGTGTCACTCATTGGTGCGTCCATGATGTGGACACTGGGGACAGTCTTCCTGTGAAGCACAAGGCTTACCGGGTGACTGACAGGGTCGGAGCCTGCATCAAGGAGGAGGTCTCCAAGATGTTTGCGCTAGGGGTGATTGAGTCCTCTAACAGCCCTTGGGTCAGCCCAGTGGTCTTGGTTCCAAAGGCTGCCGTGCCTGGTGCCACACCAGAACTCCGGTTCTGTGTGGACTACAGGGGACTCAATTCCGTCACCAGGACTGACGCACACCCCATCCCCAGAGCTGATGAGCTCATAGATCGGTTAGGGGCTGCGCGGTACCTCAGCACGTTTGACTTAACGTCTGGGTACTGACAGATCGCCTTGACTGATGGGGCAAAGAGAGGTCAGCATTCTCCACACCAGATGGGCACTACCAGTTCCGGGTGATGCCCTTTGGGATGAAGAATGCTCCTGCCACCTTTCAGAGGTTGGTCAACCAGGTGTTGGTTGGACTGGAGGATTTCAGTGCCGCCTACCTGGATGACATCGCAGTGTTCAGTGCCAGTTGGGAAGAACATCTGCGCCACCTCTGGGAAGTGTTGATGGCACTGCGGAGGGCAGGCCTCACAATCAAGGCAAGTAAGTGCCAGATTGGGCAGGGTTCTGTGGTGTACTTGGGACACCAAGTTGGGAGCGGCCAGTTGGCGCCCCTCCAACCGAAAATTGTTACCATTCTGGCTTGGGAGCCCCCCAAAACCCAGACAGAGGTGAGAGCCTTCCTAGGACTCACCGGGTTTTACAGGAGATTCGTCAAGGGGTATGGCAGCATTGTTGCCCCCTTGACAGAGCTGACTTCCAAGAAGCAGCCCAGGAAAGTGATTTGGACTGACGCCTGTCAAAAAGCTTTTGACACCTTGAAGACTGCCATCTGCATAACGCTGTGCTCCAGGCACCCAACTTCTCCAATGAGTTCATTGTTCAGACGGACGCTTCAGAGCATGGTGTAGGGGCTGTTCTATCACAGATCAATGAGGAGGGCCTAGACCAACCTGTAGCCTTCATCAGTAGGAGGTTACTTCCACGGGAACAGAGGTGGAGTGCTATTGAGCGCGAGGCATTTGCTGTGGTCTGGGCACTGAAGAAGCTGAGACCATACCTGTTTGGGACTCACTTCCGGGTTCAGACAGACCACAGGCCCCTCAGATGGTTGATGCAGATGAGGGGTGAGAATCCAAAGCTGTTGAGGTGGTCCATTTCCCTACAGGGGATGGACTTTACGGTGGAACACCGCCCTGGTACAGAACACGCCAATGCTGATGGTCTGTCCAGATTTTTCCGACTTAGTGATGAGAACTCCCTAGGGGTAGGATAGTTCTCCCCACATTTCAGCTGGAGGGGACACGTGTTAGACCTGGCATCCTTGGCGTGGGTCTCCCTTCCATTTTTTCATAATGCCTCTACTGTTGTCGATATGTTTTTGCTGGACTAGATGCTCATGGGCACTTTGCCACTGCTAATCAGTGCCAAAGTGCAAGTGCTCCCTATTGTAAATTGTGATGTGAATTAGTGACTCCATGTTTGGCTTATTTGAATTACTGTCAGACCCTAGTACAGTGCACTGAGTGTGCCCAGGGCTTGTAAATCAAATGCTGCTGGTGGGCTTGCAGCACTGGTTGTGCCACCCACAGAAGTAGCTTGTAAAGTGTGTCTCAGGCCTGCCATTGCAGAGCATGGGTGCAGTCTGTGACTGCCATGTTGACTTGGTAAGTGCACCCACCTACCAGTCCCCAAACCTTCCCTTGTCTTCATATCAGACACCCCTATGGTAGGCCTACGGGCAGGGTGCATTGTAAGGATAAGGTGGGACATGTCTGGTGTGTGTGGCATGTCCTAATAGTGAATTACAGCCATTTTCGTTTTTCACTATTGCAAGGCTACCTGTTCCCCATAGGCCAGAATGGGCAGTTTGATTATAACATCTTATAATCCTAAACTGACTCAGGGAACTAGGTAGAAATTCGAGTTTAGTATGCCTGAACTCAGAATGATAAAATACATCTTTTAGTGAAGTTGGTTTTAACATTCCGTGTTTGAAAATACCACTTTTAGAAAGTGGGTATTTTCTTGCCTAACTATCCAGCCTGCCTCTGCCAGCTTGTGTATTGTGTGTCTGGTTTGTGCGTGACAGGGGCTGGGGGTGGCTACAGGAGACAGGGTGAGGCAGCACAAGGCTGAATAGAGAGATCTGCATCCAGAGTGGAGGGAGGAGTTGCATCTGGGTCTGAATAGGGCTGTGCCTGCCTCCCACAATGCTGGCTCCACCCCCTGCCGGGCGTCTGAGTACCCTGCCCCACATTCTGAAGGGAAAGAAGGAGTCATGTACACAGAGTGCTCCAAAGCTGCACAGAACTGGTTTAAGCTAGGCAAAGGCCTCTCTGCCTTCAGAGAACAAAGAGAAAAGGAGTATAAGTACTGGGGCCCAAACCCAGGAACTTTAGATCACTTTTGGGAACAAGAAGAAACCTTTGCTGAGGAGCGGAACCAAGAAGAAACTGAGGAGAGACTATCCCTAAGCCTGAAGTGCTGCTTGGGGGATTGGCCTGCAGTGGTTTGCCTTACTGCCAAAGAAAGGAGAAAGGAACTTTCATCAACTTGTGAAGGATCTCCAAGGGCTTGAGAGAGAGCTTGCCCCCTGACCGAAGTCCCAGGACCAGTGGACTTCACCAGCCTTGTGAATTGCTGCTGGAAACGCTGTTTCAGTGGCTACAGGGTTAGGGAGCTGTGACCGACTCTGATGACCGGCTCGGTGTCCTGTAAGCACCGCATCGAAGCACCGTCTCGCCCTGCAACGCACGGCCCTGGTCTCACCGACTCCGTCAACGAGCCGCTGCCTGCACCGCATCGAGGGACAACGCGTCCTGCAACGCTTCGCTACACCGAAACGAACTGGTCCCACCGACACGGTCACTGCTGCTGAGTTCGAGTCCTGTGACCGCACCGGAGTTGGGCACCGCTCGCACGCTTTACGACGCACCGCCCGACTCGCACCGCTGTCCGGACTGATCGACGCCAGCTCCCGAATCCGGCTCCGTCGCCACACCGCAACCTGCCAGCACCGCATCGAAGCACCGTCTCGCCCTGCAACGCACGGCCCTGGTCTCACTGACTCCGTCTCGACGACGTCAACGAGCCGCTGCCTGCACCGCATCGAGGGACAACGCGTCCTGCAACGCTCCCATCTTGCATTGCGACCGTGACGTACAGCCATCTGGCTCGCAAGCCCATGCCTGCCGCTTCAAGTAAAAGGTACTGTGACCGAGTCTGTCTACGCTGTGTTGGCCCATCTCGACGCGGTCAGCTGGATTTGGTAGACTCTGTTTGTTCTCGACATCGCCGTAGACGGAGGAGGCTACCGACTCGCACAGAACCTTGAATTAAGCCTTTTTGATCAGAACTAAGCATTCTTGACAGTATTGTGGATTATTTTTGTCGTTTATGGTCTTGTGATAAATCTATATAAAGTATACCTATTTTTATAAATATATAACCTGTGTGGTGTCCATTTGTAGTGTTGTCACTTGATTACTGTATGTGTTCACAAATGCTTTACACACTGCCTCTGAACTAAGCCTGTCTGCTCGTGCCAAGCTACCAAGAGGGTGAGCAGGGGTTATTTCAGGAGTGTACCTACTTTCCCTGACTAGACTCAAGGGTTCCTATTTGGACAAAGGTACCTACCTCTGCCAACTAGAGACCCCCAAATCTAACACTGTCCATCAGTTGTTCTTTTTGCATTTGTCACCCCGAGTGGGATGGGTATGCACGGATGTGGGTCCCATGCTCTCCATGCCACTGGAGTCAAGCTAGCCTGGCTGATGAGCGGTGTTACCCTGAAACCGGTCCCAGGATGCCTGTTTCCGGTCCAGGCAGTTTGGGCTGGACTGTTCCCATGGGGAACAGGGTCAAGACTGATTTGCATATGGCTGGGTTCAAACTGGAAAGGCATGGGGAGCAAAAAAACGATGGATTTAGACCCAGATCTCTGTACTGGGGTGAATGTTTGACATTGTTCAATATGCTGTCCATCAGTTGTTCTTTTTGCATTTGTCACCCCAGTGGGATGAGTATGCCCAGACGTGGGTCCTGTGCTCACCATGCCACTGAGTTCAAGCTAGCCTGGCTTATGAGTGGTGTTACCCCGAAGCCGCTCCCAGGATGCTTGTTTCTGATCCAGGGAGGACCCGGCCTGGCAGTTCGAGCTGGACTGTTTCCATGGGGGACAGGGTCAAGACTGATTTGCATATGGTTGGGTTCAAACTGGAATGGCATGGGGTGCAAAATATCGATGGATTTATGCCCAGATCTCTGTATTGGGGTGAATGTTTGACATTGTTCAACATTCTGCCCATCAGTTGTTCTTTTTGCATTTGTCACTCCGAGTGGGAGGGGTATGCCCAGACGTGGGTCCCGTGTTCTCCATGCCACTGGAGTCAAGCTAACCTGGCTGATGAGGTGTGTTACCACAAAATCGGTCCCAGGATGCTTGTTTCAGGTCCTGGGAGAACCTAGCCTGGCAGTTCGGGCTGGACTGTTCCCATGGGGAACAGGGTCAAGACTGATTTGCATATGGCTGGGTTCAAACTGGAATGGCATGGGGAGCAAAAAAACAATGCATTTAGGCCCAGATCTCTGTACTGGGGTGAATTTTTGACATTGTTCAAAATTCTGTCCATCAGTTGTTCTTTTTGCATTTGTCACCCCGAGTGGGACGGGTATGCACGGTTGTGGGTCCCATGCTCTACATGCCACTGGAGTCAAGCTAGCCTGGCTGATGAGCGGTGTTACCCTGAAATCGGTTCCAGGATGCATGTTTCCGGTCCAGGGAGGACCTGGCCAGGCAGTTTGGGCTGGACTGTTCCCATGGGGAACAGGGTCAAGACTGATTTGCATATGGTTGGGTTCAAACTGGAATGGCATGGGGTGCAAAATATCAATGGATTTAGGCCCAGATCTCTGTACCAGGGTGAAGGTTTGACTTTGTTTAACATTCTGTCCATCAGTTGTTCTTTTTGCATTTGTCACCCCGAGTGGGACGGGTATGCCCAGACGTGGGTCCCATGCTCTCCATTCCACTTGAGTCAAGCTAGCCTGGCTTATGAGGGGTGTTAACCCTGAAACCGGTCCCAGGATGCCTGTTTCCGGTCCAGGGAGGACCTGGCCTGGCAGTTCGGGCTGGACTGTTCCCATGGGGAACAGGGTCAAGACTGATTTGCATATGGCTGGGTTCAAACTGGAAGGGCATGGGGAGCAAGAAAACGATGGATTTAGACCCAGATCTCTGTACTGGGGTGAATGTTTGACATTGTTAAACATTCTGTCCATCAGTTGTTCTTTTTGCATTTGTCACCACGAGTGGGACGTGTATGCCCACATGTGGGTCCCGTGCTTTCCATGCCACTGAGGTCAAGCTAGCCTGGCTTATGAGGGGTGTTACCAAAAACTAGTTCCAGGATGCTTGTTTCCGGTACAGGGAGGACCTAGCCTGGCAGTTCGGGCTGGACTGTTTCCATGGGGAACAGTGTCAAGACTGTTTTGCATATGGCTGGGTTCAAACTGGAATGGCATGGGGAGCAAAAAACGATGTATTTAGACCCAGATCTCTGTATTGGGGTGAATGTTTGACATTGTTTAACATTCTGTCCATCAGTTGTTCTTTTTGGATTTGTCAGCCCGTCGGACCGGCATGCCCAGACGTGGGACCAATGCTCTCTATGCCACTGGAGTCAAGCTAGCCTGGCTGATGAGGGGTATTACCCTGAAACTGGTCCCAGGATGCTTGGTTCTGGTTCAGGGAGGACTTGGCCTGGCAGTTCGGGCTGGACTGTTCCCAGTGGGAACAGGGTCAAGATTGATTTGCATATTGCTGGGTTCAAACTGGAATGGCATTCGGAGAAAAAAACGATGGATTTAGGCCCAGATCTCTGTACTGGGGTGAATGTTTGACATTGTTCAACATTCTGTCCATCAGTTGTTCTTTTTGCATTTGTCACCCCGAGTGGGACGGGTATGCCCAGACATGGGTCCCATGGTCTCAATGCCACTGTAGTCAAGCTAGCCTGGCTGATAAGATGTGTTACCCCGAAACCAGTCCCAGGATGCTTGTTTCCGGTCCAAAGAGGACCTGGCCTGGCAGTTCGGGCTGGACTGTTCCCATGGGGAACAGGGTCAAGACTGATTTGCATATGGCTGGGTTCAAACTGGAATGGCATGGGGAGCAAAAAAACAATGGATTTATACCCAGATCTCTTTACTGGGGTGAATGTTTGACACTGTTCCACATTAGGTCCATCAGTTGTTCTTTTTGCATTTGTCACCCGAGTGTGTCGGGTATGCCCAGACGTGGGTCCCGTGCTCTTGATGCCCCTGGAGTCAAGCTAGCATGGCTGATGAGGGGTGTTACCCAGAAACCGGTCCCAGGATGCTTGTTTCTGGGCCAGGGAGAACCTGGCCTGGAAGTTCGGGTTGGACTGTTTACATGGGGAACAGGGTCAAGACTGATTTGCATATGTCTGAGTTCAAACTGGAATGGCATTGGGAGCAAAAAAATCATGGATTTAGGCACAGATCTCTGTACTGGGGTGAATGTTTGACATTGTTCAACATTCTGTCCATCAGTTGTTCTTTTTGCATTTGTCACCCGAGTGGGACGGGTTTGCCCAGACGTGGGTCCCATGCTCTCCATGCCACTGGAGTCAAGCTATCCTGGCTGATATGAGGTGATGCCCCAAAACTGGTCCCAGGATGCTTGTTTCCTGTCCAGGGAGGACCTAGCTTAGCAGTTTGGGCTAGACTGTTCCCATGAGGCACAGGGTCAAGACTGATTTGCATATGACTGGGTCTAAAATGGGGTGCCATGGTGAGCATAAGAATGATGGATTTAACCCAGATCTCTTGAATGGGGGTGAATGTTTGATTTGCTCTGCATTCTGTCCATCATCTGTGTGTCTTTTGCTTTCTCGCCCTAAGTGCGTTGGGTATGCCCAGACATGGGTACCGTGCTCACTGTGCCACTGGATTCAAGCTAGCCTGGCTGATGAGGGGTGATGCCCCGAAACTGGTCCCAGGATGCCTGTTTCCGGTCCAGATGGGACCTAGATTGGCAGTTCAGGCTGGACTGTTCCCATGAGCCACAGGGTCAAGACTGATTTGCATATGGCTGGGTCTAAACTTGGGTGGCATGGTGAGCAAAAGAACAATGGATTTAACCCAGATCTCTTGACTGGGGGTGAATGTTTGATTTGCTCTGCATTCAGTCCATCATCTGTGTGTCTTTTGCTTTCTCGCCCCACTTGCACCGGGTATGCCCAGATGTGGGTACTGGCCTCACTGTGTAACTAGATTCAAGCTAGCCTGGCTGATGAGGGGTGAGGCCCCGAAACCAGTCCCAAGATGCTTGTTTCCGGTCCATGCAGGACCTAGCTTGGCTGTTCGGGCTGGACTGTTCCCATGAGACACAAGGTCAAGACTGATTTGCTATGGCTGGGTCTAAACTGGGGTAGCATGGTGAGCAAAAGAACAATGGATTTAACCCAGATCTCTTGACTGGGGGTGAATGTTTGATTTGCTCTGCATTCCATCCATCACCTGTGTGTCTTTTGCTAATACTGACACAGACACATACATTTGTCGTTTTGTGACCTGTGATGGCCTTTCCTGCCTACATGGCATTAGCACAGCCTTTGACTTGTTTACTTAATTTAGCATGGCTATTTTATTAGTACATGTAATATATTTACTACATGTGACATGGATAATTATATAGGTTTTTGTATACCAAGGTGTTGTGCTGAACTTAGATTGACATTTAGGTATGGCAATGTAGGCCGTTTTTGTATGTGACAAACTGATGTAGATAAAGGTACCTTTATACTAGAGACACATACACAACACTTTCAGATTTCCCATGAATGTATGTGATTTTGCCTTGTAGGTGATTCAGAACTTTTATGCCTTGATTATGACATCATTGATGTGGCAAGAGAGTGTTCGCTTTAGGATCTTGAGTACACTGTGATACCTCTCCTTGGTTGCATTTCATTTTATGCTATTTACAGGTGTTTGTCATGTTTGACAGCATATTAATTGACTGTGTCAGTTTTACATTGATAGACTGAAATGCAGGAAATGTAGGCAACCTGAGCCACAAAACTGGTCATTTATCACATTAATGTCAGTTGACATCTATGTGTATGTTTGGACCTAGACTGTAGCAATGACTGAGACATATGTGTACTGTGTACTTTTGGTATCACATATGTACCTAGAATTGACATTTGCACATGATTTGAAGCTACACTTACTGTGCATTACATACATGGAATTTACAACTTCTTATTCCATTAGTGCTCCTGATACTTTGGTCAACATACACATTTTCTGCCATGTGTGATAGATTTACTTAGGAACACATGATTTGTTCAATACCCATTATTTTTGTGGAACTTTAACTAATTACAGAGGCTAGATGCACCACTAAACATACATACATCTCACACTTAGCTAATATGTAGCCTTTCTACTCATATAGACTTTACTTGTGAACCACATGATTTGTGTGTTGATTTGGTAACCAGTACATAAAATGTGGTTCTGTCCACTCACACAGTGTGAGATGACGCAATACTTCTCACAGTTGATTTTTTCCTACTTCCATTGCAGGATTAGTGAGGGAATGACACAATGGGGCATCATTGCCTACATGCTGGAGTAAGTTATTCCCACTATGTACATATGACACGAGAGCCATACACAAACACAGAGATGGCTATTATTGTCATATATTACAACTTTTTAGTTGGTATTAAGTATATTTGTGGTTTCCTTACCAATGAGTAGGCCATTCTCATTTGTGCCATTATGACACCACTCATTGATGCTACTGTGGAGGAAGATGAAGGCATCATGAACACTCCCAGGATATTTAGCCAGCACATTTAAGAACATTCCCTGATGGTACACTATGGCCTGGACATTGATGGAGTATGTCCGCTTGCGGTTTCTGTACAGGTGGGATGTTGCAGCAGGGGGCACCAACTGCACATATGTGCAATCAATTGCACCAAGAACATGAGGAAATCCAGCTATGGCGTAGAATCCTTGCTTGGCAGCCAGTTGTTGTTGTGTAGTTTTCGTGATAAGAACGTACTGGAGTGTGAGTGTAATTATGGCATCCAAAACAGAGGAAAGTAAGAAAGAAAATGCTCCTTGTGAAATTCCTGCCAATCTAGCTGTTGTGACTTGGAAGGAACCTGATGTCAACATGTGGAGCACAGCCATAAGTTTTATATGTGGAGGGATGTTAGTGGGCCTTGCAGTTGGTGGCTGGAGACTTGACCCAATCTTCTCCAGCAATTCCATGATAGATTCCCTCTTGAGTCCGTAGAACTGTATGACCTCCGCCTCCCTTAGGTCAATGAGGGATATATGCTGCAGGAAAATATGCTTCCTCCTTCTTCGCTGCTTAAGTGGTGGTGGCAGTGGTAGTTTCCTAGCTACTCCCAGTTGCAGTATGAAAACCTCCATGGCATAATTGTGCTTGCCAAAGTGTTCTGTTGTATTGAGAATTTTATACTACAGCCACTGCATCATTTCCTATGCCTGGTTTTCCGATGTGCAGCAATTCTGGTGCATTTCAAGCTTTCCGTTGGCCTACCCAAAGATGTGTGACGCAGTGATACACCAATACCTCTGTGCTACAGTTGCATCAGATTTTGCAGAGGAATGCCTACATTGTATATATTAAATGTTGCGTGCTGCAGCTGCTTTCAGTGCAGTTTTTGCCCCACACTACCCTTAAAAAGCAATGCGTTTTTGCAATTGCTTTATTTTTTAAATATGACTTACTGCTTGTGTCGCCGTTGCGTCACACTACGTGGCGCAATGCCGGCTCATGCCTCTCATAACTATGCTCCTAGGCCTCTTGATGTGTGTGGCTCATCAACCAGTACTGTCACTGAGCCTCAAGCTCATCACATATTTTAAAATGAACCAAAGCACCGGTAGCAAGTAACACTGGAAACAATGCACACATTTAAATGGAAGTTAGGGACTGGAGAGCATCCTGAAATTAACTTATGCAGCCGGAATGATATGTTATCCAGGGCACTGTTAAAAAATACACCTTGCCAGGTGCCGGGCAAACAGATTGCTCACACTCACCTTTTCCAAGAATGTATGGCCTAGTACATAAAGCTGTGTACGGAGGAGGTGCGGCGGATATTAGGCCCCTCTTTCCTCGGTATGTGCCTACACGTACACTAAGGTCTGGCAGCTTGGGGCTGGTATGCCTCCCTAAAACAAGGAGAGTCCGATGGGGAGGAAAGGGATTCTCATTCCAAGCGGCGAAGCTATGGAACTCCCTCCCCACACAGCTACGACTACAAGCCAACAGGATCCTGTTTAGGAAGGCATTAAAAACTTGGCTTTTCACTAAATCCTAGATTTGCAGCAGCCACACCCTCATCCTCGCTTAGCGCCAAGACGCCTCGGCAAAAGTGCGCTTAATAAATAATTCAGTCAGTCAGTCAGCATCATGGTGCTAACAGAGATGCCCACAACTAAATAGGTATGCATCACATACTCTGAGTACTGCATCCATCCACGATAATCACGCCAGGGCAACGTCTGTGTTAAAAGAGAGTAGTCAATCACTGCTAAACAATCAGGGAATACCCTTACACAGGGTGGTCTATCAGTCCTGCTAAACTCAAACATGAAATTAAACCACAGGCAAAATATGATGTACACTGCTTAGGTGTGGGAGGTAATCACAGTAAGGAAGATAAGAACCCCAGCACAATGAAATGCAGCAGACTAGGTCTCTGAAATGTAAATCCTCATAAATCCATTACTTGAAGCAGAGAACTAACAGATATTTGAAACAACGTTCATTAAAAAAGAAAGAGTGAACATTTTTCAAATCTTGGCTCACCTCGATGGAGGTAACCCTCTTTTGCCTAGAATCCTAGAAATCCATCTGAGCACAAAGAAGGGCATACGTCATATTGCAACGCATACCCTCAAAGGTCTCCAATAGTCTGCCAACACAACAACAATGCTGGGATTTCCCATGGCCCCCTCTTCCAGCCCTCACAATCATCCAGAGATACTGCAAGACCTGACCTGATAGTTTGGGCTAGACCACTGGAGCAGGACCATGGTTTATTAGTATATGGTTGGTTCCGCTCTGAAGTAGCGTGGCGGGCAGAAAACTATTAATTGAAATGCAGCCCCTAGTAATTACAAGATGCTGAGATTGATTCAAGCATTACACCCTGTGGTGACTCAAGGACGCAGGGGGTCAAAGGTAAGTTTCAAGTAATATTTATTAGAGCCTGGATGAGGATGAGCTGCTGGTGGCACACAAGTGAAAACCAAATGCCGAGATTCAAAACAACATTCCACGTGGAACCTTTGCATGACAAAGCCAAGGTTCCATGAGCCTGGGCAGTGAGCGCCAACCATAATGTACATCGATACTACACATCTATCACATGTTTGTTTTATTTCAATGCAACATCTGTGAAGCAGTCAGCAAGGACAACTCACTATATCATTTACCTAACATCAAGACATATGAAGGCTACACAAGACATGAAGCAGCAGCATTACCATACTGCTGCTCACCAGGCACTCCACTCACGCCTGCTACTCCATCCTTTGTGGCAGATTTACCAACATTTTGCGCTGTGTTTGCATCACAAAAGTGAAGCAAACCAGCACAAAATGTTTTTTTATTTACTTTCCAGCACAAAACTTCTTTTGTGCTGGAAATTGCCTAAAAGTAACGCAAAGTAGCGCAAAGTTAATTAACCTGTGGTTAAGCCTCTGGTAGATTGCGCAAAGTAGTCAGGCTTAACTTAAAAGCTACATGTAAAGCATTTATGCAGCACACAAACAGTAATGAGGTGAAAACACAATACAAGAAAAATCCCAAACCAATTTAGAATAATAGAGTAAATCTTTATTAAAAAATGGTACCAGAAAGACAAAAATACAATCAGTAAAACTGGAGATATTCAATTTCACAGTTTTAAGTGAAAATAGCACTTAAAATCACAAATTGCCAACTGTGGTTATCTGGTCATGGCAGGCCTGGACAAAGTCACATGTTCTGGCCGACCATGATGAAGCAGGGAGTGGTTATTCCCTGGTTAGCAAATACAAGGAGATGATGGACGGAGCGCTGAATCTTTTCAGACACTCACCCATAGTCACTATTAGATCTGGGTTGAATCCATCATCGTTCTTTAGCACACTTCGCCACCCCAGTTCAGACCCAGCCATATGCAAATCAGTCTTGGCCCTGTTCCTCATGGGAACAGTCTAACCTGAACAGTCAAGCTAGGTCTTCCCTGGAATGGAAACAAGCATCCTGGGACCGGTTTCGGGGTAACACCCCTCATCAGCCTGGCTAGCTTGAATCCAGTGGCAAAGTGAGCAAGGGACCCACATCTGGACATACCCTGCCAACTTAGGACTAACAAAGCAACCACAAGGAGATGATAAACGGAGCGCTGAAACTTTTCAGACACTCACCCCCAGTCACTATTGGATCTGGGTATGAATCCATTATCATTCTTTAGCTCACTTCACCCCCCCCCCAGTTCAGACCCAGCCATATGCAAATCAGTCTTGACCCTGTGCCTCATGGGAACAATCCAGCCTGAACTGCCAAGCCAGGTCTTCCCTGGACCGGAAACAAGCATCCTGGGACCGGTTTCGGGGTAACACCCCTCATCAGCCAAGTAAGCTTGAATCCAGTGACAAAGTGAGCAAGGGACCCACGTCTGGGCATACCCTGCCAACTCAGGACGAACAAAACAAACACAAGGAGATGATGGACGGAGCTCCAAAACTTTTCAGACACTCATCCCCAGTCACAGATCTGGGTTGAATCCATCATCATTCTTTAGCTCACTTTGCCACCCCAGTTCTGACCCAGCTATATGCAAATCAGTCTTGGCCCCGTTCCTCATGGGAACAGTCTAGCCCAAACAGTCAAGCTAGGTCTTCCCTGGAATGGAAACAAGCATCCTGGGACCGGTTTTGAGGTAACACCCCTCATCAGCCTGGCTAGCTTGAATTGAGTGGCAAAGTGAGCAAGGGACCCACGTCTGGACATACCCTGCCAACTTGGGCCTAACAAAGCAAACACAAGGAGCTGATGAACGGAGCACTGAAACTTTTCAGACACTCACCCCCAGTCACTATTGGATCTGGGTTTGAATCCATCATCGTTCTTTAGCTCACTTCACCCCCCCCATTAAGACCCAGCCATATGCAAATCAGTTTTGACCCTGTTCCTCTTGGGAACAGTCCAGCCCGAACTGCCAAACCAGGTCTTCCCTGGACCGGAAACAAGCACCCTGGGACCGGTTTTGGGGTAAAACCCCTCATCAGCCAGGCTAGCTTCAATCCAGTGGCAAAGTGAGCTAGGGACCCACGTCTGGGCATACCCTGCCAACTTAGGGCAAACAAAGCAAACAGAAGGAGATGATGGACCGAGCGCTGAAACGTTTCAGACAGTCACTCCCAGTCACTATTAGATCTGGGTTGAATCCATCATCGTTCTTTTGCTCACTTCGCCACCCCAGTTCAGACCCAACCATATGCAAATTAGTCTTGACCCTGTTCCTCAAGGGAACAGTCCATTCAGAACTGCCAAGTCAGGTCTCCCCTGGACCAGAAACAAGCATTCTGGGACAGGTTTCGGGGTAACACCCCTCATCAGCCAGGCTAGCTTGAATCCAGTGGCAAGGTGAGCAAGGAACCCACGTCTAGGCATACCCTGCCAACATAGGGCAAACAAAGCAAACACGGAGATGATGGACGGAGCGCTGAAACTTTTCAGACACTCTCCCCCAGTCACTATTAGATCTGGGTTGAATCCATCATTGTTCTTTAGCTCACTTCGCCACCTCAGTTCAGATGCAGTCATATGCAAATCAGTCTTGACCATGTTCCTCATGGGAACAGTCCATTCAGAACTGCCAAGTCAGGTCTCCCCTGGACCAGAAACAAGCATTCTGGGACCGGTTTCGGGGTAACACCCCTCATCAGCCAGGCTAGCTTGAATCCAGTGGTAAAGTGAGCAAGGGACCCACATCTGGGCATACCTTGCCAACTTAGGGTAAACAAAGCAAACACAAGGAGATGATTGACGGAGCACTGAAACTTTTTAGACACTCACCCCCAGTCACTATTAGATCTGGGTTGAATCCATCAGCGTTCTATAGCTCACTTCACCACCCCGGTTAGACCCGCTGAGAGTTTTACCTTATGTCCTTGCTGCAAGGTTTTGCGTCGCTCTGCATTGTTTCCTATCAGGAGCTGCGGAGTGCTGCGATGCAAAACCGTGCGCCAAGTTGCATCGTGCTGCGTCAGTTCTGATCAGGAGCTGCGACGGCATTGATGTGAGGTCCTGTGTTGAGCTGCATCATGCTGCTTAGCAGTGCGCTGGATTTTAGGGGACCTGCAGTTAGGCAGGGAGGTGTACACTCTAACATCAGCAAAGAGACTAGAATCTAGGGGGGCACCTCTTGGGGTTCAGGACTCTGGGCATAGGCTAATGGCAGGGTAAGGCAGGTCCAGTTGCAGCAGGTCGCTGGGCAGTTGCAGGGAGGCCTTTGCAACTTGTTGTGTCCCGGTAGCTCACACAGCATCTTACACTTGGAGTCACTATGGTTAGCCCAGGATGAAGGTAAGCAGGTCCAGTCTTCCTTCTCAGACAGCAAGTCTCCAAACCATCTGGGGTGACAAAAGACAGGGCAGGCCCGATGACAGATTCCTTTGTTTGTGCAGGAGGCAAAGCCCTTAGAAATTAAAGGATGTCGGGTCTAACAAGGGGGAAAGAAGGAGGAAGAGAAAGACGGAAAACAGTGAAAGCAGGAACTAAAGGGGCAGGGAGTGTCTGCTAGTGGATGAGAGAAGCATGAGGTGGAATTAAGATTATACAGCCTGATATTCAATAGTGCTGGTCGCTGGCTTTTAAGCAAAACTCTAGGCATCGGCACTTATTCTTTCACAATTTATGCACTGCATATGATCAAATGAAAAACGTCATGTGTTTTGAGCTTGGCCAAATAGTCCACATAAGAACTAAGCATGTTTAATAGCCAAGTCCGGTAGCTAATCTTCCCAAAAGATTTTTAAATAGTGTCAATGTTCATGTCTCACAGAGGCACGAAGTTCATTCCAAAGGTTTGGACCTAGCAGGAAAAAGGATCTAAAAAAGAGACAGCACAAGGAAGACAAGGACAAACTAGCACTGACGCATGGAATGCACATTTCCATTTCTGTCTGCTGAAGAAAAGTTGAATCAAGGATCAAACAGTGGTCAAAGGTAGTAACCGATACGATGTAATCAAAATAATAAAAAAAAATTCAAATAACAAAATCCATTGTTTACAGTCTTTTGGTGTCAAACAGCGTATGTTTCACAAAGTAACTTTGTTATTGCATCAACAAAGATTGGTCAATCTTTGCACTTCCCAGAACATTTTTCATGCCTTTCTGAATTCGAATTGTATATCATATCATAGTCTTACAAGACGTGCTAAAAACACGTCTGGCGTAAGCCAAACACATTCGAACAACATGTTTGTTCTAACTCTATAAGGGCTGTGACTCATAAGGCGTCTGCTAGGGCTTAATCTTTTGGAGAATAGTCAGGAACTCCTTGAGTGGGAGCCAGCCAGACTGGGTGCGCTGATCCATCAAAAAGAAGATACATGGTTGGACCCCATCCAAGATGGCAGCTAGAACAGCAATAATGGTTTAACCTTTCCAGGATGCTCCAAGTAAAATGCACACTAAGGGGTCGATTCCGATTCGGGCCGGAAATTTCTCCGACCGAGCCGGACCCGGAGAGATTTCCGACCGAATCGGACCCGTGCAGTCCGACCGAACGAGTACGATGCGTCCGTATGTTATCGGACTCGAGTCGGTCGGACTCCCATTGAAGTCAATGGGAGCCGGTCGTACAACGCGTACGCGGGCTCCCATTGACTCAATGGGTGAGAGGCGAACAAGGGCGCCCCTACAGCGGGTACGCGGCGAGCGATTCGCGCCGTACACGCACAGGTAGGGGGACCCATGGGTCCCCCTGTGTGCGACTCGCGCGGCTACGCGTACAGGGGGTCCGACACGGACCCCCAAAGTACGGCTCCGACAGCTCTTACGAGCCGGAGTGCGCGGCTCGGTCGGACTGCTCGCGGCGCGCATCGTACTTACCCGGCCGGGAAACGTCTCCATTGCGCGGTGCGAGTCGAGTCCGAGCGAGTCGGTCGGAGCGGTTCGAGCCGGGAGCGAGTCGGTCGGAGCGGTCGGGACGCCCGGACGAGTCGGTCGGAGATTTCGCATCGTACTCGCTCGGCCGGACCCGTGTACGGTTCGGTCGGGAAACAGGGCTCCGAATCGGATCCGGTAAAGCCGAATCTTATTCGGAGCCCTACCGGCCGAGATCGGAATCGGCCCCTAAGTAGGGGCCTGGATGCTGGCATTTATGTGAATGCATTTTTTTGTGTTTCGCATTTTTTTTTTAGTAATTTCACAATGGTCAAAGCACACATCTGCTTCATTTAGTTCCATCGCTCTCTGACACCAACATCTAGCAAGATCACCTCGACTGTAGAGATTCTTCTCCCTCCTGGATCTTTTTACTTGCTTCAGGCCCTCGCTCCATTACAGGTCCCTTTTTGCATTCTGTTCTCTGTCTCTACTGCTCCACAGATGTGCTTTGTTATTTCGTACCTTAAGTTAAAGATTAAAACAAGCATTGGCAAAGCCAATAGGTCTGGCTTTAAAGGAATTGTTTGGTAATGTGTAGCACTGCAAGTAGAAAGCTTATGGAATGGATATGTATTTGTGTGGAAGCAAAGACCCGTAGAATAATATTGGGGTAGGTATAAACGTCAGGTGAATGTTGCACTGTCAAGTCAGACCTAAAAATTCATGTACGTTAATGAATGTCCTGCTTCTATCTGTGCTGCTGCCAGAGCAAACCGCCATAAATTATCTTTTTTATCTAAGACACTTTAATAGCATTATAATGTCATGTGTGTGCCCATGAAAGTTTTAGCTCAGACAGCTGGACAAATAAACAAAATGATTGCAGCTGCGTGGAGGGCAAGCACTTTTTTGTGGAAGCACACATCATCTGCCCAATCTAAATATGTACTCCTCGCTCTCAACATGTGGATGGAGCCTAAGCCCTTTTCCTGGTGATTCTCACATACTTGTCTGATGGCAGCTGGACCGACAAGCCAGGGCATAAAAAAATCTAATAATTCATAAAATCAATTTGCCAGGAACAATTGTCACCATTTTTCCTAGCTATCTCAAAAAGGGACCTCAGTTAATTTTTGAGAATTGGTTTAGGGGTATATTAAATCAACTGATAAGGGAGATCAAGCCTAACTTGTTAAACCACTTAAGGCCTGCTGGTGACTGAATGAATTATCAACTGAAGCAAAATTACAAAATGAACACAGATCTGAGTTTGTTTAGCGTGACGGCCCCAATGGAGCCCCAGTGCCCCCACTATTGCATTATGTCAGGGAAAAGATACAGCCTTAAACCTGAAGCCTGGGAAGGCATGATCATGGCCTCTGTTTTCAAGAGGGATCCCTGTGAGATTTATCATCTCCTGGCAATGCTTTGCAATACTAGCAAGAAGTTCACCAAACATATATTAAATGAAATTCAAGACTGGACTCCTCTGATTTTGCAAACAAGATTAAGTCAAAATATGTCCACACTCTCCAGTATAATAGATCTTGGGAGCTGGATCTCAGCTGTGTTAACTTAATAAAAAAGTATTCTCAATCCTGCGCAATTATTGCCATTAAATCAATTTTTGATTTACTAGACAGAATTAAGCTTTTCCAGAAAATGCGGAAGAGATTTTAAGCTCGCTGTTGTTACACACCTAGGCTGTGGCATCGGCTGGTAAAGATAATGATGTAATTAATAAGATGGCTACTTTACAGGATGGCACGAGGCTGCTTACTCCTTTTATGTTTAACTTCAAGGTATTGACTTCCATGCTAGACTGACTCAGTATCTAACTGTGTCTTAGGAGATAGATGTTTTATTTTCACATTCTACTTTAACGGAGGAAATGTCTATGCTGCTTTCTATTATTCTCTAACTTCCTAACAATTCTAAGCATGTTTGTATAGCTCCACTGAGCTGTGTTCAAAACATAATTAACTTTAGAATCTAAATGCAAGATTTTTCTCAAAAAGATTAAATGGGAAAAACTATATGTTCTTTCTTGCATCTCATCTGGGTGCTGCTCACAAATAATGTCACTAGAAACTGGGTAACGCTTTTGGGCATATGTACAAGGAAATGTCGGGGTGCGAAGCTGCGCCAAATTTGGCAGCGCTGCGCTCTGACATTTCCAAAACACATGGATGGGACATATTTACAACAATACAGGGCTCCCTTGTGTTTTCCCTAGCGCTGGCACAAAACTTATCTGCCTAGCACCAATGCAGGCACCCTTGCACCATAGTGCAAGGGTGCCTGCCCTTGCAGGTAATGATTGTTTATGTGCAGGAAGGTGTCCCTTCCTTCACATAAACAATTAATAATGGTGATTTGTTCCTTCTATGTGTGATGCAGAAGGCAGTGCTCATAGAATTAGCAAATCATCATTATTAAGTGATTGTTTATGTGCATGGCGTTTTGCTCTTTCTATGTGTGCTGCATAATGCAGCACACATAGAAAAAGCAAAAATGAGTAGAAATAAAAGTATTTCTCCTCGCATCGCCATTCTAACGCCTGCTCTTGCATGGCGTCAGTTTTTTGGCGCTGCCTCAGATTTTCACATCCTTGTAAATCTGGGACAGCATCAAAAAAGGTATGGATGTTGGTGTGGAACGCCCACATCAACACCCATTGCATGCCCCTTTCACGCAGATACCTGTGTGAAAGGGCACTATATTTACAAGGTGGCGTTAAGCCACAAAAAGTGGTCTAATGCCACTTTGTAAATATGGAGCAAGGCATTGCGCCACAGGAACGCCATTATAAGTGATGTTCCGGTGGCGCAATGCCCTTGTAAATATGGCCCTCTGTTTTCTTTCCCTCTTCATCAGAGAGAATCCAAATATATTAGTTCGCTGCTCAGTACCATTCAGAGTTCATAACTCCCATCTAGGTGAACCTCACCATCATCTTCCCTGGTAACTGACTAACTTCTTTGCATTTTTTACTCCTCCTCGTCTGAACGAACCTAAGATATATACCGTCCTTGAAAACTGGCTAAGTCTATGCATTCCAACACAAATATTTTTCTAGTAATTCTTTTGATTTTCAGGTAAACCACAACATGGAGAATAAGTTTAATTAGCAATGTACTAGCATCACTAGATCAAGCCTGGAACTCAGTGTCAAGTGTTCACTAGCCTGGCAATCTAGATCCAATAGGAGTGACGTCAGTATTATGTTGCATTTTAGATATATCGAAGGGGAGGCAAGATGGCGTCCGAGTAGCAGCTACCTAATGCCGCTCCGCCAGTCTGACCCCTAAAACATAGCAAAAACCTCGCCAAGCAACAGGCAAATCTGACCGTATGGGCCGGCACTGTATTCCGACCGTTATCATCATCGCGCAGGCAGGAGATCAGAAGGAGCGTCAAGGAGTGAAGAGACGCCCGGCTCCGGTGATACGAACCGCGTGCTGTGCCGCTCCAGCATCTTCCACGTCAGCGCTTCACATCGCCCTGCGGTTGCCTGCAGGGACGTGGCAGCCCGGGGCAGCTCTATCGGCAATCGGGGGATTCCTGACGGTTCTGCCAGACGCCGCGCCAGACGCCGTGATCGGAGACAGCAACAGTATCGAACTTCTACGGAAAGTGGTGCTACTTTGTTTCCAGGGTTCATCAAAGACCAAAGTGAAGCAAGTAAGGATGGCTGGGCGAGGTGGAGGGAAACCTGCTAAAACTAAAGATAATAAGACAACAGTGCCTGAAATAACTGAAACGACGCAGCAAACGCATGTAGACCCCCAAACAAGACGCCCAGGTACGCGGGGGATAAAAAACAGAGAAAACCTAGATAATTTGAGCTCTATTGACAGATCGGAACAAACGACTAAACTGGCAAAAAGGATTCAAGCTAAAAGGAACATTAAGTTCACGGATAATGCACAGATTCCAGATTCTCAGCCACTGATATCTAATATGTTTTGCCCAACAGCGGTGGGAAAAATACATAACGAACCGGCCATGGTGGGGACACCCGAGGGGCAGATCGAACAAATCACGCCTGTACTAGAAGGAGAAACCTCACAGGGACCTTTAGCGGCACAGTTAGTAACACCGGCCCTATTAAAACCTGTGGGAAATTCAGGAGTTATCCCTACCTCAGAGGCAGATGGTTGTACAAACTATGAGGAGAGCCAGATTGAGCCCCTAAATGACCCACTGGACACAAGGATATCCGGGGCAGAGAACGGGGGTATAGACAGTACAAATACGGTAACTGCGCTACAGAAGGCTTCGGCTAATCTAATAAATACTGTTACTCAACGGGTGGGAAACCGCCACAGCACTGAAAAACCCCACTCTGTCACAGATGAGTCAGAGAGATATGAGACCGGCAAATCGATATCCAGCGATTGTGAAAGGCAAGACTGGGGAAGTACGAGCTCAATGGGCTCAGAAGACTCAGAGGATTCCCGAGAAGAGGCTAAACAAAAAAAGAAGTTGGAAAAGAAAAGGAGAAAAAAACGAATTAGACACAAGAGTGGGACGACCATTGACCAAGGGAGTAACGCCGAGCTCAGATGGGATTACTCATCCTCACAGTTTGCGACTCCTTCTGACCAAACAGTATTTTCAGGCGGCAATCCTTCAACCATGGAAGATTGGAGAAGAGCCCCCAGAGAGAAAGACGAGCCTACCCTCGCTGAAGTCCTCCACTCAATCAAAAGCTTTCAGGAGGAGGTTAAGATAGACAATCGAAAAAATCGTCATGCCACACAGAAATTACAGGGAGTGATTAGGAAAGTAGGCCGAACTTGTGTGGAGATAGTCGATAGAATGTCGTCAGTAGAGGTGCGCACCGAAAATCTGGAAACAGATGTTACCTCTCTCCGGGTACAAGGAACGGAGCATGATGGGATCATAAAGGATTTAATGCTGAAGATCGAGGAGCAGGAGAACAGATCACGACGCAATAATCTTCGCATTTTGGGGGTTCCCGAAGGAGTGGAAGGAAGTGATCCAATGGCCTACATGATCACACTTCTCAAAGGAGCTTTTCCAGAGCTGCAAAACTGGGATTGGGATAAAGAGATACAACGCGCTCATCGCTTCCCATTAACTCCCTCCAAACGTCCTCAGTCTCCAGCGCAATATCCACGCGCAATGATAGTATACTTCGGCAACTTTCTCCTACGCCAGAAGATTTTTGACTTAGCAAGGCCCACTAGTAAAAGGGAGTTCAATGGTGTTACCTTTTTTAGTCGGCCAGATTTTGCCCATGCCACAGTTGAGAGAAGATGGAGGATGAGGCAACTTTTTGCCCCTTTTCAACAAATTGGGGCAACAGTATATCTGCAAAATCCAGCACGCCTTAAAATTATTTTTAATGGGACTACACGCAGCTTCATCTCCGAAATCCAGGCCCAGGCTTATCTGCAGGAGATTACAGAGACTAGAAGCGACAGGATCAAGAAGTGACTCATTCAATATGATGCTTTAACGGATTAAAATACCTAAAGACTTGGGGTATAAATGAGACTGGGGACAATTAAGCGAGGTTAATGATTATGAATTGATTGAACTATCATTTTGGGGGTCAGAATGGGGGTGGTGGGCACGGGGCCCTGAATGCTCAGATGTCCTCATCCTGGTTCCCTCAGAACCAGGTAACCTCAGTGGGTGGTGGAGGGAGGCGGGCGGGGTTCTTAGGGGATGGGTCAGGGGTAGGGGTAGAGGAGGGGGTTGGCACAAGGAGGGTCGGTTTAGAAAAAGGGGGGAAAAAAAAAAAAAAAAAACTTTGTTACTTTAGATGAGTAAATTACGCATCGCAACTATCAATGTGTGTGGCCTTAATGATATTAAGAAACAACGTAATACGGCCGTTGCACTTAGGTTACTCAAGGCAGATATTTTATGTTTACAGGAGACACACATAGAAAGGACACAAATTCACTTGTTAGATTCACTTGGTTTTACTGTAGTTGGGGCTACTACCCAAAATGCCAGGATACGAGGGGTGGCAATTTTATCAGCAAAACGGTCACTTCAATTTATACGCACACTAACTGATTCAAATGGCAGGTGGGTTATTACAGTATGTCGAAGGGAAAATGGGAATTTACTCACGATATGTACTATCTATGGCAGCACCGCTGATGATTCAGCAAATTTAGATTTTTTGAACAATGAGTTGGCCGAATGGCCATTACCTTTAATCATCTGCGGCGATTTTAATATCAATCTGCCAGCAGACAAGAGTATAACCAGTGATAGAAATTGGATATACAGTGGACGAAAACCAAAAGTTTTTAAAGCCCTCAAGGATTTATGTAGGGAGCAAGCACTCACCGATATCTGGCATTCACAACATTCCATGGATTCTGGTTATACCTTTTATTCCTTTCCGCACAATAAAATGGTGCGACTAGATTACATCTTTGCATCTCAGTCTATTCTTTTAGAGAGCTTAATAGAAAAACATCCGCGTATAGTGGCAGACCATAATCCCTTAGTTATGGAAATAAGGGGGTAATGGTGGTCAATAGAGATGTTGCTAACTGGACCTTTGAGAGATCCCTCCTTTTAAACGATGAGTATTGCAAACATATGAAACGCTGGATGGTACAATTTATTAAGGACAATTTAGGTAGTACAGGGATTGAGGTGGTTTGGGATGCACTAAAAGCAGCAATTAGGGGAGAGACACTTAGCTTCTCACTCACTTTAAATAAAGAAAAGCGTCGACAATGGGATAAACTTCAATCTCAACTGGCTGAGGCAGAAGAGAACCTAATTACTGTGCTTAGGGATGGGGAGGACTCGGCTGATGCGCAAGCAAGAATAATATCAGCAAAATCGGCTGTCATGGGGGTAATTGCTAAAAAGCAGCAGATAGATTAGAAATTTGAAAGAGGGAGGCATATGAATGTAGTGAGCAGGTTGGACATCATCTTGCGATTAGGGCAAGACAGAAAGCCACTAGGAATATTATCACAGCCGTTAAAAATGCTGCGCAGGAGGTAGTCTCAGATTTAGAGGGTATTCGCAAGGAGTTCCTTGCTTATTATCAGGATCTATATCATGAGACGACCACCGCCCAGGCAGACGATATTGCCAAATATCTAAACCAAATCCCAGCGGTGCAATTATCGCATGACGACCAGGGTTTACTCGATGAGCCCCCCCAATGGATTGACATACTGTTATGTATCAACTGTCTTCCTAGTAATAAAGCCACTGGGTTGGATAATATTCCAGGGGAATTTTATAAAAGATTCTCCACGGAATTAAAAGAGATTATGGTTCTGCTATTTATTCATGTGTTCAGTGGGGGAAAACCACCAGAGTCATGGACACAAGCTAAAATCATTATATTTTTGAAAAAGCATAAATCGGCATTGGATCCTGCTTCATATCGCCCTATAACCCTGACTAATGCGGATGGTAAAATTTACTCGAAAATATTGGCAGTTCGATTAGCAGGGGTGTGGAGAGGTGTGGTGCAGCGGCCAGGGCAGCTGACTTCGGAGCACAGGGTTCACGGTTCGATCCCCTGCTCCGGCGGCAGCTTAGCTCAGCACCATGTGACTCTGGGCAATAGCTCACTTAATTTCCACGACGGCCCCCAGCGCCTTGAGACCCATAAGGGTGAGTAGCTGCGCTATATAAAAACGGACTTAATACATAAGGTTATATCCCCAAGACAACACAGATTTATACCGGGACGAGGCACAGTAGATCATGTCAGGAGGATCATTTCCCTGTTTGATGCAGTACATATCTCAGGAGACCCAATGGCACTTATTCTTCTTGATGCTGAGAAGGATTTTGATAGAGTCTCCTGGCCTTTTTTATGGGAGACTCTGTCAAGGGTCGGGATAGGCCATGGATGCATTCAAGCCTTTAAGATGTTGTATTATCAACCTACAGCTAGATTATTTATAAACGGCGCACTAACTGACAAGTTTAAAATAAAAAGAGGGACTCGCCAGGGATGCCCAAGCTCACCCCTCCTGTTTGCACTGTATATAGACCCTTTTTACGTTTACTGGAAAGCGATCAGAAAATTAGTCCTATTGTTTCACACGGGTGGGAGACGAAAGTCCTGGCCTATGCCGACGACATCGCCTTGGTGACTGCTAATCCCGAAGAATCTATGGCTGCGGTTGAATTAGAGGCGGCTAGATTTGGAAGTTTGTCCGGGTATTCCCTTAACAGATCTAAAACTCAGATAATCTGTAAAAATGTGGATATGAGTCAGGATATAAGACAAGTAGAAAAAGCTACGTATCTCGGAGTGGAAGTCATGGCAACTGTTGAGAAGATAGTCGAGTGCAATATTGATCCCTTGATTGATAAAATTAAACCAGATTTATTTCGACTACATAAATTGCATCTTTCAATAATAGGGAGATGTAACTTAATTAAAATGCTTTTTTTCCCCAAACTTTTATATTTTATGAGGGCTATTCCGTCAGAATTTAGTAATATGTGTTTAAAAAAGATCGAAGATTTGTTCTCAAGATTTATATGGGCATATGCTAAACCGAGAAGAGCCTACAAATTTCTGTCTCTACCAAAGGATAAGGGAGGGCTGGCTCTCCCAAATATAAGGCTTTACTACTGGGCAACTACTCTTTTGCATAATCTTACTCTTTTATCAGAAAATGTTATAGATAGTCCTTTGAGAGATATACCTACGCCTATAGAACTTATAATGGGTAGAGATGCATTGGGCTGGGCCTGGCGGTTTTTAAACGACTCTCACTACAAGAAGGTACGTCTTAAAACATTGGTGCCCGGATTTAAATGTATGAAGTCAGTTCGCAAAATGCTTGGACTGGGCCGTCTGAATTATTATACACCAATATATAACAATCCAAATCTGCCTGATATTTTTAAAGATGTATTACTACAAAAGTGGCAAAAGAAGGGTCTGGTGACACTGGGGGATTTATATTCTCGCTCTGACATAGCCTCTTTTGAGAGTCTCAAAGAAAGATTTAAACTGGATTGGAAAGATTTTTATAAATACCTGCAAGTACGTGACTTTTTAAAGAAAAAGTGTGGCGGGCCAGCAGGGTTTATCAACAATCCCATTATTGATAATGTAAGGATGAATCACCCATCGATTGGAATGGTGTATAACTCTTTTAATATATTAATGCCGGACGATTTAACATTACGAGCTAGGAAGTGGAAAGAGGAGATTGATATATCACAAGACTTATTTCTTCACTCAGTAGAGTTAGCACAAAATTTGTTAATTCCAGCGCGACTTCAAGCCCAGTATTATAAATCTTGTTTTTCACTGTATTTTACTCCAAAAAAGATTTTAAAATGCGGGACGGGAAGAGGGACCTTTTGCCCACGATGTTTGTGTTTTCAGGCTGATCTTAATCATATGTTTGCCTCTTGTGATCTGTTAAGTAAATTAAAATTTGAGATTACGACTTTTTTTAAAGAAATGTTAGGGAGGGATATTCTCCTATCTCCCTCCCTGATTTGCTTAGGGGTGGATCAGGAAATGCAAGGCAAACCAGGAGAGTATTTGATTTTTATAGCTATGGCAATCTATCGGCTCTGCCTTGCTTCAGCCTGGCTGGATCCATCTCCACCCGTGTACCATCAATGGTTAACGAGACTGGTGGCAAATTATAATTTTGAAAGAGCCATCTATGGGACAAGAGGAGTACGGTCTTGTAAGAAGGGATTAAAGATATGGGAACCTCTGACCAAATGGCTTGAGAGATGATTTAGATAATACAACTTTGTTTCTTTTTTCTCTTAATTATATTAAGGTGTGCCAACCCCGGGGGTGGGAGGGGCGGGAGAGGGGGGTTAAATGTCTATAAAATGTGTGCATGATGAACAAATGCTGATTTATATTAATTAATTCTTATTATTCATGCTAAGTAACTTATCTAATATATACGCAATCTACTTATGGAGTTATAATATATGCATGTTTTGTATTTATAAACTATCCGCAAAGTGAGTGAAAAAAAAAAAACGAAGTGTAACAGGCTTAATTTAATCATGCACCAATAAAAATATATTTAAAAAAAAAAGGGAGTGACGTCAGTATCCTAGCAACACTGAAGTTACTGACAACTGTGATAAAAATATTATGCGAGTCAATAGTGAACCCAGGGAAAGGGGAGTAGGGCAAAAGAGAGAAATACTGACAACGGATATATTCACTCTGCCTGTTCTTACAGCAGGGCTCAACCCACACTGTAGAAGCATTGATATCTTAAACAAGACATAACTCTTTTAGAATTTCACCCCTGGGGTTCCACTTTACTTATCCTAATATGATTTACAATACACCTTGTGACAATCTCTGTATTTCTGACTCTTTCTAGGTGGTTGAAACTCTGGGACTTCCTAGAACTGAAATGCAAATGAAATCTTTACAACAGATGCAAGGAAATACCTGACCTAGAATACTCAGTTGTATATTGCTAATTACCTTCAGTGAGCATAAATTAAGTCTGTGCTCTGAGTGTTTTTTAACGTAACAGCTTCATCAGCTTTAAAATTATGAATATTAGTATTGCAGCTTTCTTTGCAAAGCATTCATTTCCCCACCTGAATACTATACTTAAGTGAAAATAAATTATAAACAAATTCTGTACAAGCTGAGAATTTCTCTCATTCCTGTCAAAGAATAGTATGTGCAATTGAAGTCCACAAACATTATAAGGATGTCTCTAGAAATAATGTGCAATTATCAAAGGCCTAAGGGCCAGATGAACGACCAGCAAAATTGCGCCTCGCAAATTGCGACTCATTTGTGAGTCGCAATTTGCAAGGTGCAATTTGCCATGTACAACAGTGTGTTTAACACTGTTTGCGATTCCCAAAGGGGTCGCAAATTGCGAGGCTCATTAATATTAATGAGCCTCTCGCAATTTGCGAGCCCATTGGGAATGACAGGCCCTCCCAGGTATGGTGGCCTGCTGGGCTCAGCAGACCACCATGTCTGGGACTGCTTTTAAAAAAAGCAGTTTTAAAAAAAAAATGCAGTCCGTTTTCCTTAAAGGAAAACGGGATGCATTTTAAAAAAAATAATGAAACGTTTTCGTTTCATTTTTTAAGGGCAGGTAGTGGTCCCTGGGACCACTACCTGCCCTTAAAAAATAATTTTAGAGACAGTCCCAAAGTGGAAGGGGTCCCCTGGGGACCCCTTCCAAATTGCGACTGCATTACCACCCTCTTGAAGAGGGTGCTAATTTGCGAGTGTTTTGCGACCGTAATTGCAGTCACAAAACATTCATACATTCATTTGCGGATGCAATTAGGAAGGGAATGCCCCTTCCTAATTGCGACATGCAATTCCTAAATAGCGAGTCCCAAATAAATTGTGACTCCGTATTTAGGAATTGTACATGGCCCTGGGCCATTTTGCATGCGCAAACGTGTCGCAAACCCGTTTGCGCATGCAATTTAGGGTCGTACATCTGGCCCTTAGGGCCTTATTTAGACCCCATCACAAACTCGGCGGATGCCCCGTACACTGTATTACAAGGGCATTATAGCCTATGGCATTTATTAAAGGTTGTACGGGGCATTCAACACATTTTGAAAAAGTCTGCTTAACTCCAAGTATGGCCCTAAATCCTATGTGTCTAGTACTATCCAAAAACTGTGGCTGTATTTAGCAAATCTTTGAATACTTCCAGCCATAGCACTTTCCATCCCAAACTCTGATAAGGGCCCGGGTTCAGCAACCTAGTATCTTAATCGCGTACCAAAGAACGTCTGAAAGATTAGGAACTTATAGTCCTTGAATCCAAGATGGTCATCGCCATTGCAAGTCTTGTGAGAGTCCAGTGGCGCCATGGGACTTGTAATCCATCTTAACTCCAATGGCATGTTTTGTGTAATACCTGCATTGCACAGTGAAGCTTTACACCATGCAGATCCTATACGGCCACTAACCTCTTCTGCTGTGGAAGACCCATTTACTCATGAAGTTCAGAGGAGGGCGTCTCCTAACCTATCCAGAATATGCAGGTGAGCATGGTGGTCTGCTGATCATGACACTCAGGGTCCTTATAAACTCTGACAGTACTGACCAAACAAACAAATAATCAGAACCTATTTCAGGATCTCTATTACCCAGAGCTTTTATTAACTCACATCTGACCAACAAGTAGTCAATACATCTTCTCATTTCACAGTGGCCAATTATTTCACCTTTGGACATCGCTCAATTACTCAATTTAGATTACGACAGTGATAGAGAAAAGAAAACATAGGTTTATTTTGTACATTGGTGGCCTGATTTCACTTAGGTGGACAAATAGCTTCATGAAGGGAAACTGCTTCCCAGGAGTACTCCGGAATACTTTGTCACTTCCCAAAAAATCATACATTTGCTCCAAGTCTAAAAGTAATTCTTTTGGAGTTCGTGATTTTTGAACATCATAACCTCTACAATACAGGAACATAATTCACCTACTGTCCACAACAACAGTTAGTGCTCACTGAGATGGATAGCTGGAGTGGGCTCAGACATTGCTCCTGAGATTTAGGAATAACCTGCAAGTCGTAAGTCCCAATCTTTGTGAAATAGGTCAATGGGTTATGCACTTGCTTTTATTCTTCTGAGGGTAGATGCCAACAATTTAGTTTGTTTTGTGGGTTATTTAATTGAGAGTTGTAAATCATCCACTCACAGAGGCAAGATAAATCTGCCTCTGAGCATGAAGGCACCCACTCTGCTCATCAAGGTAAAAACAATAACCATACTCCTCTTGTCTGAGTCCATGCCATTACAGTGCATCTCAACCTGAAGCACCACTATGCCAAAACAGAACAAACATTGGCAAAGTCAATAGGCCTGCCATTGCCTCCAGCCTATTGACTTTTTCAATGTTTGTTTTGTCATGGCTTTGGCAAAACGTAATGTTGGGGAGACTGCCTGGTCCTCATCAATCTAAAAAACACCGGCTGAAAGCAAAGATATGTTTTTGGTCCGAAAAAGCTTACATTAGCATAGTAGTCCTTGCCACATAAAGGAACTACTTTATGTGTTGATGTGATCCTTGTGATAGAATAGACTGTTGTCACTCCCAGTGAAGTCATCGAATTCTTGAGTGGAAGGAAATGTGAATGACGCAATAACAGATCAATACAGGAAGAGGGCTTGCTGAAAGTCCCCTTAATAAGTATATTATACATATACTTTTAATAAAATTCAACAGCTCTTGGCTAATGTCAGACCTAAAAAACTCTAAGTTGTGCACTGTTTGGTAATGGTTATAGGAGATCGTACATCAGCACTCTGCTTGTAAAATTGTCAAGTCCCGGATTCCAAATTGTATCAGCATTTTATTTTATGGATGAAACCTTGGAAATAAACACACCTACTTAATCCTTATCATTTGAGATTATTGAGAATATTTAGGATGATAAATAGACTTTTGGTGTGTGCTTTGGAAGCAAGGTTTGAACAATTACATTCATTCTACTGTTTACCTGGTGCATTCCCTGTCCCACCCCCATTTTGAAATATGTTCGTCCAGGTAGGACCAGATCTATGGCAAATCAATACTAATCAACCACCTAACTAACAGGGGGCCATTAGATTGTCCCTACGGACAACATTTGCGGCAGCATTCCAAATGTAAATTGTCCCAATGTACATTATCACAGGTATTCCATCTACAGCTAAATTTGCTGGCATTGGTCATAATCAGGATCTGCACTGAAAACACAAAAATAGTAAACTATGCTCACTTATAAGCTTAACCTATTCATTTTGATAATTTGCAATAAACAATGTGCTATCTTGTACTCTTAAATGATTTCGATATATTTGATTCCCTTATACACTGATTAGGTGCGTTTAATGCTTCAGTGTGTAAACAGGCCCATAGCCTTAAAGGCATTTTATTGGTGTTCTCCATTATGAATATTTTGATGCTTTTCTAAAATATCACCTTTTATTTTTTCACTTTTTTCTGCTTTGATTCAGTAATAAATTGAGAATTTCAATTATTAGTGATTCATCATGCTGTGAAAAGGCATTGAATTTCTTACCTGCTAAAAGCGATACGGAAAGTCTATCTTTCTTCTTTTTGTCACATGAGCACATGTTGTGATCATTGTGCGCCATGCGTATGTGAACAAGGTCACTGGGTGACAGAAATGCGTCATGGCTGACAATCTCTAAATAAAATACGATTCAGGTGAAACTGGTGTCTGCACCTGGTCCGTTGCGATATCACCATCTATATACATATGCGATATATAAAATATATATATCATATAATATAAAATATATATAATATTATAATAGTGTAATAGTCCAAGCAAGTTGTAACCAGAACCTGGACTACGGTTTACCTGGCTGAGATAGGAAAGAACCCCAGAATTTTCCTCAGGCTCCTCAGTATCCTGAAACAAACGGCAGAGAGAGACTTAATCTGGTGCATGAATGATAAGGTGTTATCCAGCTAGACACCCTGGTTCGTCACTACTGGTTTAGGTGTTGCAAGGCCATTCAGGGAATCTGGCCACCAAGCAGGGAACCAGATAGTTGTTTGACTGCTATTGTTACTACCTCCATTCTGGAGCCGTTAAGTTTAAGACAGTTCTGGCTCATCCACACTCAGCCACCGCAGACAAACATGTTTTCAGTTTAGAAGCCTGAGAAGTTGGTCATTCCATAACAGAGATGAAAAGTTGCATATTATCACCCTAGAAAATTTGACTCACCTTGTGCAATTTAATAATATCTGCAAGCGGGTAGATGTACACCTCTAAAAAGTGTTGGACTCAGAGAGGAACCTTGAGGGACCAACTAAACCATCCACAGGTTTGGCCTGTAAAACGTGGCCTCAGGCCTACCATGTGTAGCCTGACTGCAGAAGCCCATAAACATGCTGTCAAATCTGTAAAAATAAAAACTTTTTGACAGGTAGGAAACCCTGCTTTTAAGTATTAGTAAGTCACCCTTAAGTGCACATTGTCACCCACAAGCTAGGGCTCCTGGTATTTAAAAGTGGAAAATGTGCAAAATTAAAGTTTGCATGTTCCTCCAGTGACTAGTCTCCTAAAAGCTATGTTCACTAACAGGGTCATAGCTGCATCAGAGAAAATGTCAAAGTACAGATTATAAACTTTAATATGTAACGTTTGACAGGAACCAGCTAAAATATTCATTCACATTCAATTGTTCATATTTCTTAAAAGTCCAATTCATTGGTGAAGCTAGATTGTTAATAAATATTTAGGAAAAGTAACTGCTAGAAAGTTACCTTTTCCCTGCCTGAAGCTCCTGGATGGTAATTTGCATTAGCTTGCCAGCAGTAGCCCAGCACGTGCCTGACCTGAATAAGGTGTGAACACTTCCCCTCAGAACAATGACTTAGGACTGGAGACAGGATGAACTGCGTGTGAGGCATTTGATCTCTATCAGCAGAGTAAGAACAGTTGGGGTGGTCCCAGGAACTTCATTAACTTGAAAGAGACAAAGGTGAGGCCTGTCCTTTTATTGTTTAGTGTAAAGAGAGGCTGAAAGAAGGCAAAGCCTTTGTCCTCAAGGCCCAAACAAGCCAGGCCGGCTCTGAACTCAATGTCAGGGAAGCTACACCCAGAACTGGTTTGGAGTGGACACAGAGGAGGGAATTTAGCACAATTTGAGCGAAGAAAAGGGCACCTTTCCAGTGCAAAGCACATCAACATCAATGCATCTCTATGTGTTACTTCACATCACTTTGCAATTGTGCAAAGTCACAGTAAATCTGGACAAAAGTATTAATTGAATTGGTCACAGCACATTCCTTCAAGAAAGATGTTTTTCTGGTCTAATCTTAGATTAGTTCAGTCCACATGATTTGTATTCAGGTAGATCTTTAAAAAGATTACAATTAAATACCCAAAGATTATATGCATACTTAATATATAAAGCTCATTAAAATAATAGGGACTCATTTAGACTATGGCAGGCAGCCTGCCAGAACATCAAGTCGGCTAAGGCCCTTATGCTATACCAGAGATTCCCATCAACCTAGTGGGGAAATGCATAACTTCAGTGCATATTGATCCAAGTTAGCCTAGCAAGGATCTCTATCTCATCATAAGGCAGTGACCTGCAGTCAGGTTTTTTTCAAAGGAAACAAATTTCCATTTTGGGAGATTGTTTTGCGAAAGCAAGAAAATTTGCGCAGGTCCAACAAACATGGGGCCTGCTATGCAAACTCTTCAGACCAGTCACTACAAGTCACCACAAGGTTTAGAGATTCCCTTCAGGCAGGGCAGCATCTCTAACTAGACTGGGCGGTCCTTTGCCAGGCGAGTATAGAACATGGCCTTTTCTGATCTGGCGGGACAGCAGACCTTCCCACCAGGGTCTAAATGATCCCATAAATATTCTGTCTGGAAATAATAGTTAAATAACCACAGTTAGGGATTAGCTTTAAAAAATCAGATGTGGAGATTATCAAATGGTCTTTATTATGGTATAGTTTGGATAAGTGAGAACAACACTCATCTTTACTGATATGGTTTGGCCATTTAAACTCTTTAAAGTGTAATTAGAATTAACTGTCAACCAAAAGTGAGTAGTTGTCAATTTAATAACAAATTATGAGGTTTTAACTTATATATATATTATATACTATAAGAAGATGGGTGACAGACATATAGCACAGGGATCACTGTAACCTTATCAACTAATGCACTCAGTTATTACCCAGGATGAGAGTTCTCAGCAGGTAGTCCTGCCACTTGTAAATTACTGCCCTAATCACTAATCACCAAAGTAAGAAATCTATTCATATATCTTACTCTATCACATACGATAACAACACCATTCATCAGCATGGTTTAGTGCAGATGTCAGTTTTACAAATATCACTACAGTACACACCCAGTACAGAGTTCTTAGTGGACAAAGCACTATGTTACAAACCACTAGTAAAGCCATTCTTGATCCGAGAGAAAGGTGTGAGCAGAGAGCTAAGTTTGTTGAAAATGTCTACTACACTGAGGCATCACACTAGAGAAAGGTCTTAGTGAAGAGATGAATTTATTGAAAGCACTACCATACACATACATCAATAGGAGACACGTGTCAGTGTAGAGGCTAGATTTACTGATAAATAGTACACCCAATTTAAAAGGAGAATAATTCTTCAGATAGTGTATTTGAAAAAATACCAAAACTCATTAGTATTACACTAAAAAAGGACACTCACACTCACTGGATGATGTCACCAGTGATATCATTTGAGTTGTCATCAGTGATGTCACTGACCATGTCATGAATGATGGAATATGTGAGGTCATAAGCAGGGCATTGCAAGGGTGTAAGTTAGTTAGCTCAGGTAATTATAACTGGTGGATTTCTATGGCTTTGTGCGTGTAAAACCTGAACCTAACTATAACGTCCCTGTAACCTTTGATTTTTTCAGTGAATGTTTATGGTTTTTTCAAATTAAATTAATTCCTAATTATAACGTCCCTGTAACCTTTGTTCTTTCAATAAAAAAAATATATATATATATCCAGTGGAAGTCGCCACTGGGTAGTTATAACTATGTCCATAGGAGTGCTCTTCTTTGCCTAGTTTGTGCATGGAAAATTTTGGGTGTTCTGTCAAATGGGGGCGAAGAAAAGGGGGTCCTAAAGTGAGTATGTGAGTGTGTCAATGGCTCCATAAGAGGGTGTGTGGGTATCTGTATAAGTGTCTCCCTGGCTGTCTGAGTGGCTGAAAGAGTGTATGAGTGGGTGTGTGAGTGGGTGTGTGAGAGGTAGTGTGGATCTGTGAGTGGCTATGTGATTAATTGTATAGATCTGTCAGTGGCTGTGTGAGTGATTTTTGGGAGTGGGTGTGTCAGTGGATGGATAGATGTGTGATTGGGTGTGTGAGAGCCTTAATGGGTGTGTGAGTGGCTGTGTGGGACTGTAAGTGGGTATAGTAGTGATTTTATGGGTCTGTAGGTGGATATGTGAATGGTTGTATGGGTGTGTGAGTGGCTGTGTGGGTGTACTAGTGGGTGTGTGAGTGAATGAATGGGTTTGTGAGTGTGTGTATGAGTGGCAGTGTGGGTCTGTGAGTGGGTGTAGTAGTGGTTTTGTGGGCCTGGGAGTGGGTGTGTAAGTGACTTCATGGGTGTGTGAGTGGGATTGTGAGTGGTTGTGTGGGTCTATTGGTGAGTATGTGAATGATTGTATGGGTCTGTAAAAGGGAGTGTGAGTGGTTTTGTGAGTGCATGAGTGGGTGTGTGAGTGGCTGGATGGGTGTGTGAGTGGGTGTGCGAGTGGCTGTGTGGATGTGTCAGTGGTTGTGTGAGTGCCTATATGGGTGTGTGAATGGGTGTGTAAGTGTCTATGGGGTTAGTGGTTGTGTGGGTTTGTGAGTGTGTATGCCATTGATTGTGTGGGTCTGTGAGTGGGAGTGTCAGTGGCTGGATGGGTGTCTCAGTGGCTGTGTGAGAGCGTGGATGGGTGTGTGAGTGGGTATGTCAGAGGCTGGTTGGGTGTGTGAGTGACTGTGTGGGTGTGTGACTGCCTGTATGGGTGTGTATCTGTGTACGTGTCTGCATGGCCTGTGAGTTGGTGTGTGAGTGGTTGTGTGGGTCTGTGAGTGGTTATGTGATTATGTCAGTCTGAAGGTGGATGTATGAGTGGATTTGTGAGTCTGTGAGTGGGTGTGTCAGTGGCTGGATGGGTGTCTGCCAAATTTGGTGTTATTCCGTTCAGCAGTCCGGCTGTAGTTGTGTCTAAATCCCTATGGGAAATTGCATGGGGAAAACATGTTTTGGGAGCCCCCTTTTTTCTTGGCCCCTGCTTGATGAATCACCATGAAAACATTCCAGATATCAGCTGAAGTGATTGGAGTGCGAGTCTGGAACGTTTTGTTAAGATTTGTCAAACGGTTATTAGCAAAACAAAACACACTTCCTCTATGGAAACTAGCTCCTAACCATAACTAATAACTATAATAAATATATATATGTACATTAAAAAACAAGGACAGACGCATATACCCAGAGCGGAACCCAGTAAGATGATAACCAGGTGTACAAAAAGCTGGAAGCATGCCTTTTTAGCAGCATTTCAGAATTTTGCAGCATAAATAAAAATATTTTTGTTGCAAGTGCTAATGCCTATGTTTTCCTTGAAGATCTATGTACTGCGTAGGAACACATATGTGTAGTTAAGTATAACAAATCTGTCCTTGATATGTAGTGCCATCGATATTCTGACTTCGACATTTAGTAGGCACTTCCAAATATTTTAGTTTATTTTCTGAATAGTCTACATTACAGAATGCTCTGATGTCTAGTTTCTGGAATAGTGCACTACGCATGAGCTGCAGACAGCACAGCTCAGAAACATGGGTGCAGCTCATATGCTAAGGGGCCCATTACAAGTAGGCCAGTAATCTTCCTGGGATTGCAGGAATTACTGATAACGCGGGCATCGGTAATTCCTGTAGGGGGAATTACCTCCTATTATAAATTCATTGATTTCTGCATGTTTTTTTCTGCATTTTCGGCCAAACTTCATTGTGACGATTCAGCTGCTTTTATAAAGCAAAGCAAGGGCGTGGTTAACCATCCACTATATCAGCCTAAGCAGGGTGCTACAGAAGCAAATTCTATTGTTTTATGACCCTTCATAACTTTTATCTCGGGCTCGCAGGTCAACGTAAGTCAGAAGGAGAAAGGGTGACAGAGAGAAAGAAAAATATTAAAAAGGCAAAAACATCAGATAGAGACAAATAAAGTGAGAGAATAAAGGAAAGAAAGTAAAATGCAAATAATGAACGAAGGAAGGCAAAAGAAGCATGCAGGAAAGAGAGTACAAAAGTACATGGGAAATAAGAAAAAATATGTAAAAGAAGAAAAAGGAAGGAAAAAGGCAAAAAAGAAAAAAATGAAGGGTGGAAAGAAGGAAAGGAAGGGACAATGAAATAAATAAGAAAAATGAAAGTCAAGAAAGAAGGAAAGCACTAAAATATATTGAAATAAAAAAGAAATGTGAGACAAAAGGATGGGTGACTGAAGGAAAGAAGAGATAAAATAATTAATTGATCGAAGGAAGACAAAAAGAAATGATACAAAGAAGGTGTGAAGGAACAACATGAGCATGATAAGAATAAAGAGATATTAAGAAGGATGGAAAACTAGAAAAAGGTCAGATGGAATGAGAGAAGAATAGACAGAAGAAAAGAAAGTTGGAAAGAAAGAATGAAATATTCATAAAAACAAAGGAAAGATGATAGAAAGAAGGAAGGAAAGAAGCATAAAAGGAAAGAAAGAAGGTGAAATGGATAAATGAGAGAAATAAACTAGTACTGGTAAATGTGTGGCTGTTGGCCAAATTCCTTTAAAATCTTTCTGTAAGATTCATAATTTTGCACCAATTTGTACAGATTGTCCCTGAGGGTACAATTCTCATGGCACTTCATAGGAAGTGTTGGTGTCACTCACTTTACTTGCACATTTATTACTATATATGTGTCAAAGTGGAGGATGTTTTATTTTTCTGGCTACTCCCTTGAAGCAAAGTGAAATGGTGAAAAACCACAGCCAATACTGCTAACCAGCTCCATCGGCAGTTATGGGGCATGCATAATGAAGGCCTAATTCAAAGAATGAATGTGTTGGTGGACGTACTATTGGCATCCCATTTTCAGTCGTGGCTGGTAAGGAACGGTGGCGGGGGCGGGGGAAGGTGGAGGGATTAGGAGAAAAAAAAACTTGCCTGGTGGTCGCCGTCGCCAGCCGCCGCCGCTCCTCCAGCAGGAACCAGGAAGCACACAGCTTCCCAGAATCCCCTGACCAATCACAACGTTGCCTTACAGCAGCGTTGTGATTGGTCTGAGCGCAGTGATTCAGCGCTCAGAGAGGGACTGGTAGGCTGTGCATGTTCTCCACCCAGGCTGTGCAATACAGCCTGTGGAGAACATGCAAAGTGCGCATGACAGTTTGGCCAACCTGAGACGGCCGGGCAAACCGTCATGCGCACTTAAGGTGCAGCCACCACTCCTCTTCCCTCGACGTCAGTGGATCCCAGCCCCGCCCCGCCCTAACAACCCAGCTGCAGTGCAACTAGAATACTGAAAATAAAATGATAATAATATTCCTTTATTATCATTTTATTTTTCCTTTGCACCGATTTAAAGCAGTGGGGCGACGCTCCTCTGCCTTAGTGGAGGAGCGGCCCCTGCACATTTTTAATGGGCGAATGCCCCCCTTCTGCATCGGTGTGCAGGCGTAGAAGGGATGAAGCAAAGGCTCTGTCGGACTCCAGTGGAGGTAGAAATCAACAGAAATGATTGCACTGCTGTAGCCCTGCAGTAGGATTCCCACATAACCACAAGGATGGGTGACAGAAGTTTGTTTCTGCATTACAGGTGCAAAGCATAAACACTGATTACCACCGCTCCCAGTCGGCTTTACATTTGTCTGTTAGGCATTTCTGGTGGCATTTAGAGGCGAGCATAGTGTCTTCAACACCTAACACGAGGAGGTAAAATTAAGATATTTCAGCATTAAACGTGAGCTGGCCAGTGGTAGCATGGGTGCCTCCCAATTATAATGTTGCCATCCATACATATGTGCTTGTGCCTAATAATTCTGCAATTATTTTCCTCGTCTAAATTCGGATTCATGCAATCAAGAGTCCTTGTGAAACGTCAAATGGCTGGAAATTAAGTCCTCGCTGTGAGCGAGATTACAACAGACAGCTTTACAGTGCCGAGCCCATTATCCCCTCTTATAAATAAAGAACATGTGTGAGTGGCTATACAGCTGGGAACTGCAGCCATTATAAACAAAAGCTGTACATATATTATAAAGCAATTACAGGCAATTAAATCATGTTTTGCCAATACAAGAACATTTCACAATGCGGTGGGGATCCTTGCCACCCATTACTCCAATTACTAAAAGAAAATGTATTGTATCTCTCCACCCAAGAGGCTGAATGCATTGCTTTGTAAGAGGAAGAGGACCCTGGTTAACCCATCCAGTGCTGAACAAGGTACTTTATGACTGATTAGGAAGCTCTGCCTTGTTCAATCACCTGATGGGATGTAAGTACCACACAACTCCTCATTGCCAATCACCCTCAAAACGCAGACTGTGAAGGGATAGGATCGAAGAGATTGAGGCCTTTAAGAAAATGAAGCATGACTTCACCACAGAAAACTTAGATCAGAGGCTTTGGACCAAAAGGGAGCCCACCATGATGAGGTCTTAACTTGAAGAGTAGCTCAGTCATAGGATTTAACAGACAGACCTACACAATGGAAAGGACACTCTGCTCGGTCCATCAATATTGCCTACAATGTATGTACTTATTTATTTTGATACTTTCTATCACTACAATGATTTTAATAGAGATGGAGTAAATGGTGAGCACCATATGTTTCTCCTACAACTACCTGAAATAGCTCTACAATTGATTAAGGATCTCACAGTGATGCTCTCATCATCAGCAGTCTGGGATTTAGGATTCGCCAGAAAACCTTTTCAAATCCTGATTACAAATTGCCCTCGGTATTCCTGGTAACAGTAACTCCGGTTACATATGCACCTGCTAAAATCAGGTGGAATACATGCCTGGAAATGAGGCCAAAATTACAGGTTTACATGTGGCATTCCATGTAGTCAAGCGCGCCCAGATGTCCCAAGTTGGCGCAATATGTTTTTAAGCACTAGAAAGTGTTTAATCTTTAAAAATCCATATCTCCTGTTCCCTATTTTGGATTTTTGTCATTTTGGTGTCATTTTAAAGATAAAAATATATCCTATGTTTAAAAATTGGTGTGACATTTTCATTGTGTGTTGTGTCTTACTTATTTAATGTATTGATGTTTTTAAATGCTTTACATACCTGACTCCTGAGTTAAGCCTGCCTGCTCGCAGTCAGCTACCAAGGTTTGAGCTAGGGACTTATGTACCTAGACCTTGACTGGACCTTATATTGTGTTGGTGGCCTTATAGCTAGATGTAGGTGCATACTTACCCCTACTAATAATCCACCTTCCGGTATACTACTCCACTTTACAACACAACAGTATATGCCACTACATTCTACGCTAATACACTGTATGTTACTTCACTCTACTCAACCCAACTGGGCTGCACACCATTGCAATGTACACCACTTTACTCTACGATACTGTTCACCACTGTTTTCTAATACACTTTCATGTATGCCAGTTTACTGTACATACCTGGACTGTAGTGTTTGCAACTCAACGCTTTTCCACTGTACCCTACCCTAATTTATGCTATTCCACTATGGCCCTCTTGATGGTACACTACTGGAGTATACGCTATTTCAGTCTCTGCTACTGGACTCTAGCCACTACACTGTACTGCAATTAACTGTATGCTATTTTGATTTACAAGAGTACATCCTGACCCACTCGACTAAACCACACTTTACTGTACATGACTACACTGTACGCTTGTATAATTAACCCAATTGAGTTGGATGGCACTGTACTGTATGCTACCCCACTATACAGCACTCCACTCTACATTTAAACAGTATGCCACTAAACTCAACTTTATTACAGTAAATACTAAATTATAGGGTATTTCACTCTATCTCACTGTAGATTGTGTTACTCCACTAGACGCTACTGCACTGTACTGTATTACACTGTACCCAACAGTAGTCTACATTATACCACTCAATACCACTACACTATGCGGCACTCCAATATACGCTGTTCCATTCTACGCAATTCGACTTTACAACACTACACTGTACCACAGTCCACTTTACGTAAGCCCCCTGTTCACCTCTAAACTTTACCCCATTCCACTCTATAGCACTCCAGTATACCCCACTCCAGTTTACTTTTTTTAGTTTACGTCACTCCACTGTACCATGCACCACTGTACGCCACTCCACTATATGCTATTTCAGTACAAAATATTCCAGTATAGGCCTCTAAACTATACAGCACTCCAAGGTATAGCGCTACAGCCTACGCCATTACAACATATGCAAATACATTGTAAAATATTTACAGGAAGTCAATCTACTTAACCACACTCTACTTTCTGCTATCCCACTGCATACCAGTGCACTGTACAGCACTACACTATATGCCACTCCAATAAACGCCACTCTATTGTTTTCAACTTCCCTCTACCCCACTTCACTGTATGCAACTGTACTCTCCGCTATTCCGCTATATGGCATTCCAGTATACACTACTCCAGTATAGCTCATTCCACTTTACTCCACTTCACTATAGCGCAATATATTGTACCACAGTGCACTTTACAACACTATTCGCTACCATATTGTACCACACTCCAGTTAATAAAATTCTACTCCACTAAACTGAAGTGGACAAATATTACAAAGATGTTACTAACATTGTAAAAACCGTTGAAATGCACTCAAAAAAACAAAGGTTATAGTTAGGAAACTTTCTTTAAGTTTGGTATACAAATCCAAATTAAGCTCCACAAACAGTAGAACTTCTCCAGTTATAGCTATCTCTTATTTTTATTATTTATGCACCACTTACGCACTTATTTGTAATGTATTTCTGCTAAACACACCTTACACTGCACAACCAAAACAAATTCATAACTTAGACCTCTTTGTAGAATTATCATTTGTGCACCGCTTTTATATTACTGTAAGTCAGACTTATCACTCAGATTTATACTTACGCACCACCTTTCAATTAATATTACTAGCGTACTTTCGTAGACAGTCTTGTCGCCTCACTCGCCACACTACATTAGCTATAACTCGCCACTCTACCATGCACTGTGTTCTGGCTAATAACATAATTTCCAATGTCATAAGTGTTTTATTTAGTGCAATAATTTCACAGCCTATACCTTAGGTAATATCTAAGGGTATAGGTAGTGCATGGAGAAGGGGCGAGTTATAGTTCTGAGGTGACATGGTGAGCAAAATAATGAGCAACTGGAATGTAGCCTGAGTAATTGTCAGTGGCTGAGGTTAATTCAAGCATTCCATCCATCTCTGTTTTGTTTACCTCATCTAGAGTTTGGCTGGCAGCATGCTGTCTGCCAGGGTGGCTGAGAATAATATATCTGCCATCCTGATGGTCTACCGTACACGATATTTAAAGATCTATGCTGGCTTGCGGCGATCACTGTGTATTCTTGAGAGCTGCTTCCATGAGGACTCCACTGAAAGCACTAAACGTTTGCTGAGCAACAGCCAAGAATCTTGTGTCCCGTCAGCAAACCATTGTGTTTAATAAAAGCAAACTCCTAAAGCAGTAGTTTGTTTTTGTAAAACAAAATACTAGTGAATGACAATGCCACCCTGGCTAGTGTTTTCACAAGCTGTGGGGGGTATTTTTATGTTTTTCTGCTTGGAACTACCAGACTTTCTCTGGAGGTGCCGAACATAAAATAGTCGATCAGGCCATCTACTCTAAATGGGGTGGACTGTGTGATGTACTTACCAACAGCCCAAAATCGGTTGGGCTATCGGTGTAAGGTATTTGCTGACAGAGCTATTGAGGGCACTGCTGGCAGAAATATGATGCTCTACCCAAATCTAAGTAGCGCAGGTGGAACATTAGTTTGGCAGACAGTGCACTCCACTATGATTGTTGGAGTAGCCTGCCCCCCAAACTCTAAATTACCCCCAAGGTCCCTAGACCCAGACCCCCTGACCCCACGAACACCACGACGCCCGATGCCGCTACGCCGCCAGCACCCTCCACGCACTCAACGCCGGACGACCGCACACCTGCTACCTGGCCACCCCGAAGCACACCAAAGGACCCTTCTCCTGCTGGAGCTGCAGCTTCACCAGCCTCCGATCCGACACACCGCGACAGGTTCAACCACCTCAGATGCATACTACTGAACACCCGCTCCGCACACAAACACGCCGTCGAACTCTGGGACCTGCTCGACACATCCTCCCCGGACGTCGCCTTCCTGACAGAGACCTGGATGAACGTCTCCTCGGCACCCGACATCGCCATAGCCATCCCGGACGGCTACAAGATCTCCCGCAGGGACCGCACCAACGGAACAGGAGGTGGAATCGCCATCATCCACAAGAACACCCTCAAGGTCTCGACCAACACCGACGACACCCTCAGCACTGCCGAACACCTGCACTTCCAGATCCACACCGATCCCAACACCACCCTCAGAGGAACTCTCGTCTACAGACCTCCCGGACCCCGGCCTCAGTTCAGCGACTCCATCGCCGACTTCGTCAGCACGCACGCCCTCGCCTCCACAGACTACATCCTCCTCGGAGACCTGAACTTCCACCTCGAGAACAACAACGACACTAACTCCACCACCCTGATTGACAACCTCACCAACCTCAGACTCAGACAGATCGTCACAACGCCCACCCACTCCACCGGCCACACGCTTGACCCCATCTTCTCCGCTAGCCCCCACGTCACCTTCAGCCACAGCACCGAGCTCCACTGGACCGACCATCGCTGCATCCACTTCACCTACCGGAAACCCACCACGCACCACCGCACTCAACAGATCCCCCGCCGCAGCTGGAGCAAAATCACCGAAGACCAGCTAAACACCACCCTCGCCCGAAGCCCACCCGCCGACCCCACCAACGCCGACACAGCCGCCCGCAACCTCAGGCGTTGGATCGACAACTGCGCCAACACTCTCGCCCCGATCAAGAAACCCTCCAACAGACACACCAACAAGAAAGCCAGCTGGTTCACCGCAGACCGCCAGGCCTCCAAGCAAACCTGCCGTACACTAGAGAAGAAATAGCACCGCGAACAGACACCAGACAGCTACGCAGCCCACAAGATCGCCATCCGTAGACACCATCACCTCATCGGATCCGCCAAAAGGGCCTCCTTCAAGGACCGACTCGACAACAACGCGCACAACAGCAAAGAGCTCTTCAACATCGTGAAGGAACTCTCCAACCCCAGCTCCAACACCAACGACATCCCACCATCGCAAGACTTGTGCGACTCCCTTGCCACCTTCTTCCATCGCAAGATCGCAGACATCCACAACAGCTTCGATAACCTGAACGCCCCGACACCCACCGACACCTCAGACCCCGCGGCCACCACCCACATCGATCCCCTGCTCGCCTGGACCTACATAAACGACGATGACACCATCAAAATCATGAACACCATCCACTCCGGCTCTCCATCAGACCCATCCCCACACCACATCTTCAACAAAGCCAGCGCCACCATCGCACCCCATCTCCGCAAGGCCATCAACATCTCCTTCGAGACCGCGACCTTCCCGGAGAGCTGGAAGCACGCTGAGATCAACGCCTTACTCAAGAAACCCAAGGCGGACCCGAGGGACCTCAAGAATTTCCTGCCCATCTCCCTGCTCCCGTTCCCGGCAAAGGTCATCGAGAAGACCTTCAACAGACAGCTGACCCGCTACCTCGAGGAGAACAACATCCTGGACCCGTCCCAGTCTGGGTTCCGCAGCAACCACAGTACCGAGACTGCCCTCATCGCCGCCACCGATGACATCAGGGCCCTGTTGGACAACGTCGAAACTGCGGCCCTCATCCTCCTGGACCTATCAGCCGCCTTCGACACTGTCTGCCACCGCACCCTACGCACACGCCTCCACAACGCAGGGATCCGAGACAAGGCCCTGGAATGGACCACCTCCTTCCTCTCCGGCAGAACCCAGAGCGTCCGCCTCCCCCCTTTCCGCTCCGAAGCCTCCGAGATCATCTGCGGCGTACCCCAAGGATCATCCCTCAGCCCGACATTGTTCAACGTCTACATGGCACCGCTCGCCCACGTCGCCCGACTACACGACCTCAAAATCATATCCTATGCCGACGACACCCAGCTGATCCTCTCCCTCACCAAGGACCCCCTCACCGCCAAAACCAACCTCCACGAAGGAATGAAAGCCGTCGCCGAGTGGATGAAGAACAGCCGTCTGAAGCTGAACTCAGACAAAACAGAGGTCCTCATCCTCGGCTCCACCCCCTCAGCCTGGGACGACTCCTGGTGGCCCTCCGCCCTGGGAGCAGCACCGACACCCACCGACCACGCACGCAACCTGGGGTTTATCCTCGACTCAACACTCTCCATGACCAAGCAAGTCAACGCCGTCTCCTCTTCCTGCTTCAACACCCTCCGCATGCTCCGCAAGATCTACAGGTGGATCCCCACCTAAACAAGAAGAACGGTCACCCAGGCCCTCGTCAGCAGCAGGCTGGACTACGGAAACGCCCTCTACGCAGGAGCCTCGGCCAAACTCCTGAAACGACTACAACGCATACAGAACGCCTCCGCACGCCTGATCCTCGAATCCCTCGCCACAGCCACATCACACCACACCTGAGAGACCTACACTGTCTTCCCATCAACAAGAGGATCACCTTCAAGCTCCTCACCCACGCACACAAGGCGCTCCACAACACCGGACCAGCATACCTCAACAGACGACTCACCTTCTACACCCCGAACCGACAGCTCCGCTCCGCCGACCTCGCCCTCGCCACTGTCCCCCGCATCCGAAGAGCGACCACCGGCGGCAGATCATTCTCCCACCTCACCGCCAAGACCTGGAACACCCTCCCCATCCTCCTACGGCAGACCCAGGAACTACTAACCTTCAGGAGGCTTCTCAAGACCTGGCTATTCGAGCAGTAGCAGCACCCCTTCCCTCCCAGCGCCTTGAGACCCTCATGGGTGAGTAGTGCGCTCTACAAATGTTTTGATTGATTGATTGATTGATTGATTGATTGATAGAGAATCTGTGCTCAACTCCAGGTAGATGTTCCACAAGCAGCAGGCAATGCCCCAGAGAAATACAAGTTAAGTTCAAGAAGTACCAATAATTTTTAAGTCAGAGAATAACACACAACAATTATCAAACCAATTTGAAAAAGAGAGAAAATTTACCCCAGAGAAATACAAATTAAGTTCAAGAAGTAACTATAATTTTTAAAGTCAGAGAATAACACAAAAATTTCTCAAACCAATTTGAAAAAGAGACAAACTTTAGTGAGTAAAAAGACACCAAGAGCATCTAATTCAGATATGGGGGACCAACAATATACATTTGAAAGATTTTAAGGCAAAGAGCACCAAGAAAAAGGAAAGTGTCAATCAAACGTCATTGTTTGCAGTTTACAGGGACCTAGGCACAATTTGAGGCCAACAGCGATGGAGCGCAATTGGAGGTACCAAACAGGTCACCCCAGTCACATATTTTACCTTCTGAGTAATTTTCTGAAATAGAAGTAAAGATTTTCCAGGGGGTAAGGGCCAAGGCTGTGGTTCCCCTTAAATTCTGATTCATTGTTGTTGAGCACCCGCTGAAGCAGTTGGTTTTGGCACCAAACCCTGGATTTCTTAGCCACCATGGTTATTTCATGAATTGGATTGTCTTGTGGTTTGTGGCATACTGTAAAAACTCCTGAGTCTGAAGAGAAGAATCGAATATGAAAGTGACATCCGGAGACGTCAAAGATGTTGCCCATTGAATCCAACGGTGGTCCAATGCTTTAGAGTTCGGTACACTTGCTTTGGTCACTGCCTCTAAGGCAGGATATGGTGTTACCACCAGAATGCGTTTTCCCTGTGTCAGTGCGCGCTCCTTTAGAATCGCCATTTGCACTGCCGTTAGAACTTTTTCTACAGAGGAAAACCGCATTTCCGCGGAAGTGTACAGATGTGACTTGTATGCGATGGGTACTGTATCACCTTCGTTAAAGGTTAAGTACGTGAAACCCACTGCCCCTGGTATGATTCTAATCACCAGGTTTGTGTGGTTATCACGCGTCAAAAGATATTTAGACTCAAGAAGGTCAGTCTGCAAAGACTGTAGAATGGAGGTATGCTCCGGAAGCCAACAAGACTTCGAAAAAGTAGGTTGTATCAATGCATACAGTGGCTTGATACGCTGGGCGTATTCGGGAATGTATGTACGTCCGAAGTTCAAAAACCCAGCAAGGACTGAAGCTTCTTCAGATTAGTAGGAGGGCACAGAAGTGCACATTTCTCTAGGAAATGGGGGCTAAGCCCTTACCTTCATTGTTGAGCTCATAGCCCAAGAACAAAACGGTAAATTCAGCAATATGAGATTTAGCAAAGTTAAATTTGTAACCTTGAACCGCAAATTCAAGAATAATGCGGTCTACTCGGGTCAGATGCGGAAACAATTCGTCATCTGTCAGATAAATGTCATCTACGTACGAACATGCGTCTGGATCTATGCCGTCTAACAAAGAGACAACACGAGCGGCGAATACGCCTGGACTATTCTTGTAGCCCATAGGAAGACGCCTGAATTTGAACATTTTACCACCGGAAGTAAAAGCACACCATTGGCCACTCTCCGGGGCTAAGTTGTGCCAGTAGAATCCATTTGAAAGGTCAAGTGTTGTTTTATATTTTTTACGAACAAGACTGTCTACAAGCGCAGAACTATGGGTATTTTGCACCGCAAAGGTCCGACAATGAGAGTTCAAATGCCGGTAATCCAAAACTAAGCGGTACGATCCATCGTGTTTAGAAACCGCGAAAAGGGGATTGTTCATAGGTGATACGCAGGTTTCGATTACTCCCTGATATTCCAACTGAGTCAGAATTTCAGAAACGGGGCCTTTGGCTTCACGTTTTATGGGATATTGGGGTTGTGGCTGCGGTAGTGACCGCAAAGGTATTTCATGGGGGGGGAGAATCTTCGTCCCAACCCACGTGGTTGCGGTATAACGCAGGAGCCAGGGACACAGCCCACTCAGCTGCCAGAGCCTCCGCTTTGTCCTTTGGGACATGTCGAGAAAAGCTCGGAAGGATTACCTCCTCCCCTGTACGTGCAGCAATAATGAATGGGGGTGGCCAATCCACCTCCGCTAATAAAATGTCATATGAAGAAGTTAGATTTTCCCAAAAAATCCCTTTAATAATGCGCTGTATATCACCTTCAATTTGAATGACAATATTAAAAAGTCTATCAGGTGGTGCCACTCTGGTGTCAGCTGTCTCGACAGTAATGAATGTTTCAGTTGCTGTCGCCTCCATATGAGGACGTAGCGCCTCCCGCACTATGGTAACTTCCGCGGCGCTGTCTAGGACTGTTACTGCCCACGTCCAATTCAGGATTCTCATTCTCACCGTCTGTGGCATATTTCGCTGTTACAGCGCCAACTTTCTTCTTCTGAAATTGTGCTCGAAAACGTTGAAATTCTTCTGCTTTTCCTCTGACTTGTTGTCGATGTTGGTCTCGTCCCTGGGGAGCCTCTCGGTCCCTCACTCTATCCTGGCGGTCTCCTCCACCGGCCTGTGACGAAGTCTGTGCCTGTGAATAACGAGGAGAACGCGCATCAGGGATTTGAAACCTATCCGGTGATTTAATTCTCGCTCTATCTCGTAAATCATAAGTGCGTTCAGAAGAGACTGAAACCGGGGATGCGCCTCTCGACCCCCGTTTCTTTTGTTGCTTAACCTTTTTTTTCAGCCCCCAACTCTTTTTTGTGAAGACTGGTTTCTCATCTTTCTCAGGCTGAGATTTGGTTTGTTGTTGTTGTTGTTGCATTGTTGTCTATTATCCTGTGCATAGCTCTGTGTGTGCAGAATAAAACGCTTTGGGTTCGAGTGGCAGAATTACAACAACGTCTGCCGCTCACACAGGTGGTTCACACCCTAGGCCATCAGCGGGTGGGCGCACACGCTGTTGGTAACAGTTTGGCAGATGAAGCTGCCAAATCAGCAGTAGTCACGTGTTCAGTAGCAGCAGTTACTAGATCCATGTCTAAAATAGACACCGATATCTTGGCAGCTATTGCTGCGACAAAGGAAGGCGTTAATTACCCTAGGGGTTTTCCGTCCAAATATTCTTATCAGTTAGGTCCCGAACAGGCTCCTTATGTAACAATACCCGGTGTTGGGGATCGGCTGATCACCAACGCGGACCGCAGGTTTTCCTTGATAACGGCAGCACACGAAGGCATGGCTTCGGCTCATGCTGGTGTGTCTGCGACAGTTTCCATCTTACAGCAGCGTTACTGGTGGCGTGGTTTATATAAAGACACCCGTACTTATGTGCTTTCCTGTGACGTTTGTCAACAGATCAAGCCTTCCACGGTTACACGACCACCTCAGACCCCGCTAGGCATTTCTAACAGACCCTTTGGGTGTGTTTACCTAGATCACTGCGGTCCATTTTCCTCAGACACTGCCTATAAATATATCTTAGTGGCAGTGGACTCGTGCACACGGTTCATCTGGGTCTGGCCACAACGGAGTGCTGACGCTCGAAATGTCATCAGGGATTTGCGTGTCTTTGTGGGAATTTTCGCATGCGGCACCTTCCATTCTGACCAAGGTTTGGCGTTTGCCTCTAAGGCTTACAAGGACGCAATGGGTTCATTGGGGGTGCGGGTGAAATTTTCGTCTCCGTATAGGCCTGAGGGCAATTCTATGGTTGAACGAATGAACCATGACTTAAAGCAATCCTTGACAGCTAGAGTTATAGGTACTGGCAGAAACTGGCTGGCCCACTTGTATACCGTACAACGTGCACTTAATAATCTCCCTAGAAGACCTCTGGGTGGGCGGACCCCATACGAAATGCTTTTTGGCATACGAATGTTTGTGCCTGACCTTGATGGTCTAGACATGGCGGCGCAATCCGCCAAGTTTGATGTAGATAACCATTCTGCTATGTTACAGGACTTACAAGAAGCCCGAGACAAACTTGCAATTGCACATTTGCCTTCAGCCACAGACCCCGCTCTGCAGATTCCGGTTGCCGGCTGGCTTCCGAAGGTTGGCGACCTGGTTCGAGCGAAGGTGGAGAACAAAAAAGAATTCGGCCCCTCTTTTCGTGCACCGGTTCCAGTTCTGGGCTTGAAGGGAACACGTACAGTAATCTTACCACCGCTTCCTGGTCGCAAGGAAAACAGATACATCTCAGTGGAAAATGTCAAGCTACAACATCTGGCCGATCCTGAATAGTGTTACACCAGCGGTCTCTTGTCCTGCCATTTATCGGACATGTGTTCGAGGCACTCCTGCCCGAACGGTCACTGGTGTTACCATGGAGATGGTTGATTTGCCTGAAAATATATTCGAACCCCCTGCATCCCCTGCATCGACGAGGACGAGTATACCTATCCCGCAACAGAGTCGGTGGCACACCAACCAACCACACCACTAAGCCCGACACGTTTTTCCTTTGACTCGGATTCCACCTCTTCAAATGTCCCGTCCAAGTTCAGTCTTTTTGTATCCTGGTTTAGAGACAATTTTTGGGTTCCACCCTGGACATATCTCTGGTTGGTGCTTTTCTTGATTTTTTTTGTTCATGTCCATTGGCTTTGTCACAGTGTTTTTTCTACTCATCAATGGTCACTATTTACCTGAACGCTCTGCTGTGAACAGTGTTGCTGGAACTTGGCTCCACATTCCTCCTCTCACATCATGAAGCGTGACCACACATTTGTGAACATTTCAGCGTTTCCAGTTGCTGATGGCATCGTATGGGATGCGGTAAACTTTCAAATCCATGGTCCGACAGAAATTATTAATGTACCAAATGTCCTTCGAGTTTCGATGGGTGATGTAGTAAAAGTAATATTCATTCTGACGATTGGGATGTGCATGCCGTTGAAGCATTATTTGCTGATTTAAAATATTATGCTTCTTTTAATGCTGAGGATTTGTATATGAATTCTGCAAATTATGCCGATTTGTACTGCTACCAGCATTGGGGCAACCATTTTCTCCACAAACCGAGTGCACTACGTAGCCCTGTTACATACACCCAATGGGAACATTGCCCAAACCCCATACCAGGTAGCTCCCAGACTCTTAGAAATAAATTTACCTATTTCACTGATTTCAATCGATCAAACCCTGGGTCCTATTATTTTAAACTGAGTGCCCCATTAACTCAGAAAATCATGTTGACCCACACAAAATTACTTTATTCGGGTTCCTTTTTGAAAGCCTTAGCTGTGGGTGGTTATGAATACTGGAGGGACACTGTGGATTTGAAATCAATCTGGGGCTCAAAGCCATGGCAGGTGCAGGGCACAGAGGCTTTGCACCGTGCTTGCCTTATCCCGGCCCAAATTGTGTTTCTAAATGCTTCCATCTATCAGTCTACGTGTTGGGGTTTGGTTACTACTAAACAATTAAACGCACCTTCCCTATCATCCCTGTCAAGCGCTCCCAATGATAGTTTGCATTTTAATATGTCCCTTGCGACTTTGCAGGCCATGTTTCAGGACAATTCATTCAATGTTTCTACACTTGTACAGTCACCCTGGTTGGTATGGCCCATATCGTCTAATGCATGCCAACTGCGTTTTCACGGCTCAGTTCCTGGATACAAACAAGACAGGCCTGATCCGAGGTTTTCTGATTCCCGTACTGTCACCACATATTCTGTTGGTAAATTATGCAAACAGTGGTTGCAGCATTCGTCCCTAGATTCTGTTAAACAGCATTTATCCTTCCTTTCAGGCAACATTGAGCTGTCCGACTTTGTTTTGGGGCCTCGTGGTCCACGACCAAAGAGATTCATTTATGAAGCGTATAATGAACTCTGGAAGCTATCACAAATGGAAGCTGCATCCCGTCTTCGGGAAATAGACCAAGCAAATTTGGAAAAGGTGCTTGCTGTTGTTGACAATAGTATTAATACCCTGTCTTCCTGCATTTACACATTAGAGAATATTGTGTCCTCTGTTGTTGATATTGTACAAGATGATGTTTCTATATTGTACCATGGTCAAAATCAATTGCGTTCAGTAATGCAGTTTGCGTGGACTTTGCAAACCCTTAAGTTAGGTAAAGTTCCTTGGAATTTCTTGAACACCACCGCCCTATTTCTGCCTTTTAATTTGACTGAAAAACAGCAGTTCATGTCCATGAAAGATGCATCTTACACTTTGTTACATATTGAGAAAGTGGATCCTTTACCATTCTCTGTAGCGGAACTAGATTCTGCTGTGTGGCTAGTTCATGGGGTTATCGCTTTACCTTTTTCCTTGTTTGAATTTAGCTCATGCATGAAACATTATCCTGTGGGCCATTTCCAGCCTTTGGGTAGTGCCTTCCTACATGAACTCTGGTCCTTGCCTTTCATGTATAAATGCCTTAGAGACGGCAAGGAAGTTTTTCTCACGGGGAGTCTTGTGATTCAACTGTAGGTCATTCACTTATTTGTAAACATATTAAGCTGCACGGAGCTTGTAGCGTTTCCGTTCCAAATCTTGCATGTGTGCTAAAAGGTATTCCTGCTCCTGCTATTTCTCCCACCTTTACTTTGCTTACTAATGGTAGCTATTTGCTTTTAAATAACGAAGACTGTTGTGGCTTACAGGCCGGCATTCCGTATATTGTCACGGTTTCGCACAGAGTTGTCTGCTGCAAGAATGTGCTTTTTCCTCCCCCTCACGACATCGTTGATAACTCTATTTGGCCTTCCATTCCTACCATGGAGGCAGATTTCAATAAGTTGAGCAGAATAAAGGCCCTATTATTGAATGAGGAGGTTATGCTCACATCCGCCCGGGAGACATTCATTCTCTAGGTGGCGAGTACCCACAGTGAAATACAGGCCCTTTTGAACACTGACCTCCCCCAACATTTCGGGGAGTTAATTCATCGTATTTTTAACGCATCAAACACTGAGGGTCTGGTGCACTTTTTTAAGGTTGTGGGGTCCGGCCTGGTGTCCACCTTCCAAACTATTTTCGGTGTGATACCGGCGTTCATTCATTCTATTTTTTCCAGCGTCTTTGGTGGATTCCCATTAATCCTCGCCTTGGCAGCTGGTGTCTTGCTGTTGGTCTGTTTTCTGCGCAATGGCTGCTCCCCGATGGGCCCTTCTCGATCCCGAACGCCTCCAGCTGCTCCGTGAGCGACTCCTGGACAGTTTCGGTGTTCTGCCATTGGCGACCATCAGTGTGTCATATACCCTTTCTTTTCGCTTTGCGTATTTCACTTGCGTGCAACCTGTGATGTCTTGCATCCGCTGTCCTTTCACCTGGACCATGGATTATTGCCTCTCCAATTCGTCGTTGTCTGTTCTGGATTTTGTTCGGTTGGTGGGTCCCTTGGAGGCCCATGAACAGGACTGTTCCGTTACTGGCTGTATGACGCGTGCGGCTGCACTTGGGATTTTGGCACAATGGGATATCTGGGCGGCTGCTCAGGATCTCCTACAACAGAGCTATATTGAATATCACGCAAGCTGTCCCGCATTGCTTTTGGATGCTCCGTCCTCTGAGGAACATTCCTGCTCGTTTGATCTGTTGGACTGGATGGCGTCTATGTTTTCTGACACTTCCAATGATGTCCTCTTGGATGCTATAGCGTTTTTCTGCACTTACACGCTTCTGGATTGAAAGGCCTGCCTTGCTGACTCTCGTTTGTCATTAGAATTTTTGTTTTTTGTCCCTCTCCCTCATGGGGTCTGCATAGCCTACAGACGTTTTTGTTCTGCTCGGCCCATTTGAACTCTGTCTTTGTCCTTTGTCTTGGCCTATGGAATGTCCAGGGGAGGGTGTCTTGTGGTTTGTGGCATCCTGGCCCTGGCCTGCCTTGCTAAGTTGTCTTGGGCCTGGCTGCCATAGTGCTTTTCGTTACTCTAGGCCGTTGTTCTATCGACCTCTGCTCTTGCCAAGTTCTTTTTGCACTGTCTGCATTTTCTATCTTTCACCTTTTCTCCTGTTCACTTTGGGCTCAGACTGCACAACATGTACAAGGTCGAATAACAACGTTTCCTTGTCTTGCTGATTTGGCCAGTCCCTCACACCTAGACATAACACTAGGTACAGCTGCCATGGAAAAATTAGTGTGCTTTTAATATTGCGGTTAGTCCGCTCTAGAGACACTTGGAGACAACCTTTCCAGGAAGAAGAGCTGTGATTGTCTGCTGATGTAGTTTTGCATCTAGAGACTGAGGTATGGGGGTTCGCTAGTCAAAGCCCAGAGGTCTTCTATTTTTATAATAAACTGGCTTCCAGCACGGGGAGGGTGGTAATGTTAGTTAGACATATATCCACTGCTTTATGAGATGCTTTCCCCGTTCGTATTCTATGGAGTTGTAACTATGCTGATTATATTATTCATATGTATTATGCTAGTAGTACTGACACGTGTACTGTATCTTAGAGCACGTAAGTTGAAATAAACATTTTAACCTATACAGTGTCTCTTCTTACGCATGTTGTGGACAGGTACGAGTGAGTGACGAAAGAGTGTTCTTGCTTCTGCGAGTCCTGAGATAGAGATACCGTGTTCTGGGTTGTCCGATCATTGGTACATTGGTGCCAATGGGACGCTAAGGCTAGTTGGGTTGGGGTTTTAGGTGCTAAGGGCTATGGTTGGCTCACCACTATATTCCGAGGTTCTATTATCCTGTGCATAGCTCTGTGTGTGCAGAATCCCTATGACAGGATAGATTTGCCACTTTGCCACGGTCCAAGGTTTTACCCTTTGCTTTAATCACTTTTTAGGAGTCAAAATCCTCCAGCAGGGTTAAGCTGAAAGCTATAGCCGAGCAGAGATCCACAAGACAGATACCTTCACCGCAATGTCCTGCTGAAGACATTTTCAGCACAGCAAAAAGCTCCAAGCTGGGTGAACTTGTTTTTTTTTGCCCACTTAGGCTGCAAACTCTGGGGCAAACCTCAGCAACTTGTCCCAGTCCTTAGACAGTAGAAAAAAAGACTTTCCTGAATATATTAAGATAGACACTTTCCCTTTCCATGTATCACTGCAATGTATTTAAACTGTAGCCTAACTAGTGTACAGTGGTGTGGTGTAAAGACACACTGCAACCCACATATGACACTTAACCTTCCTGTAGGGGTGTGAGAAAGTCGAGTGATATGCTTTTACATAATTATGTGGAATTTCAGGAAAATAACATGAAATTAAGTATAATTATGCAAAATGCAAATCCAGGATTTATCGCTATTTTTACAGTGAAAAACGAAAGTACAGCAAATGACAGCTACTCGTGTTCTGGTCGTTCCCATTGTCCCCATGCCCCCATCCTATAAGTTTGCTGTGAATGTGGCGTAATTATATGACATTGTGTAATGGCATAATTTTGGGAATTTCATGTAACAAGCGTGGAATTCTTAAAATTACTCAAATTGTGACAGAGTGCTTGCATTTTTGCCCGAACCTACATTCATACCTTAGGTGTATTTTACACTCAGTTTTAAAATGGAAGTTAAATAGTTCAACAGGGAGTGCCACAACAAAAATGGGGTGATTCTGTACACTCACCAAGTGAATATCTCACTCAGACTCATAACAAGTGAACTACAGATCACCACTGAACACATCACATTTCTAACAAGTGAACTCACCCTCTTTATCCAACAAATGTCAATTAGCGAATTGCCACCTTCACTAAGCAGCTACAGACCGACCAGCTCACACAGTGTCACCATATGGCACTAATCTCACAGTCACTCAGTGAAGAGCCCATATCACACAGCAAACAGAAGGTGAGCTTGAAACCCATGCATAAAGTACATTTCCAGCTTGTTTAGGAGCCTTGGCACCTTCATAAAATTCCTTGTGGGTATTTAATCCTTTCCAGGACATAGGTGGTGGCTACATAAGGCTTTATCTATATATTTTTGTCATGAATATGAGAGGCTTCTCAGGACATGATGGCTCTAAGTGCCACCCCTCTTCATTGCCCCATCCCTCCTTGGCTGCTTGACAGTGGTGGGCACAAAGTCCTGTCTCCTCCAAAGCCCCATCTCCTCCCTGGAATGCTGAAACATGTTTCTAAGTTCTCATAGCAAGGGTTCTGCCCTCATATCACCAAACACATTTTACACTATTAGTAAATACATGATCTCTCTCCAACAATCATATAAAACATTCATACAATGTGTATTATTGCCTTCACCAAACTAGTTTCATAAGTATAAAAAGGGCAATGTATTTTTCCACAAATCACAAATCAGAATTATTACAAGTGTGCTACACCTCTTCACTTAACAAATGACATAGATGGCGGAAAGCCATGGAGTCCTTTCACAAAGCACATATCAGACTCATAACTACTCTGCAACCCCTCTTCACTAAACAAATTCCACATAAATCACAAGGTCATGCCTGTTTCCACTTAAGACATCACATGCATATTCCTGCCTGGAGACACCACGCCGTACACGGCCACTACGCCGGTTAGAGAGAGGCCTATCATAGCCTCCATTTTTCCCGTACTATTGACAAGATCGTCACACGAACGTTACTGTGCTTTTATACATATGTCAACACTTCGAAGTGGGAGACACTCACAATATAGAGAGTACATATCTACGGCGGGAAGACTGTAGCTGGACAAATTCTTTCCTAAATTGAATCTTTCCATTGGGGAACTTTCCACCCATTGAGGATATATTTCCAGGGTCTCCCATTTCAGCCTTTTAAGCAGCAAGATATTAGTGCATTGGATAATACAAACCCTTTGGATCTACACCTTTGTTTACAATAAGCCTTGAAGAAGTTACAATTGTAACGAAACACGTGTCGGCTGTTTCCATCGTTGCCAACAGGGAGGCTTTATGAACATGACCTCCGTGGATCGGCTAGTGATACCACTACAAGATCTTTGTAAAAGAATATATATCTGTGTCTTGAATTGCATTTTTGATGATTGGGTTTCTACAATTTCAAAGAAACATTGTCACTTGATATTAAATTGAATTTTGCAGAAGTTCGTTAGACTGGACTGGTTTCCTGTGAGCAATCACTCTGTTTATGGAATATAAATGTGCCACACTATTGATAATAGTGTTATAATTTTTGGAGAGTGCCGAGGTATAGTTGTTTTGTTAGGTTTTGCACAGGAGTTCTTTGGAACCTCTGTGTGGTGACATCCGTGGTAGTGGGGTGTTTTTTGTACCTTGAGGGGCACCAACACTGTTATTCTTATACTGACAAGCTGAGATAATATATCGCTTGGAATTGATGTGCTATCCTGTAAACCGTCACTACCTTTCGTTTTATGTTGCATATTGAATATGTCTCAGATCATATTCTTAGCCAGTACACACAACCTCTTCCTGCACACCATCTTACAAAACTACTCATAAAATGCATCTTCATGATCACTCTCAACACCTGAACACAAGGTTGTGGTAGAAACAATGCAATGGTCTCAGCCACCAGCAACCACCTGTGGCTACATTCCAATGCATCGCTTTTTCCTACTATCCCATCCCAGACAAGGATCAGTCTTCTGTATGTGAGACTTGATCATGTCCTAAAATGAACAGTCCACCCTGGACGTCAGGTCTCATGTAGGCAAGATGGTCATCCCCAGACAAGTTTGGGCCTTGTTAGGCCTCATTGCTGAAGTACAACCTGACTCCTGTGTCATGGCCGTACCCATCACAATTATGGAGGCACTGAAGCAGGAAGGCAATGAGTGTAATGTTTTGAAAAGTCTCAGCCATGGGCAGTTCCTTGCAGACGCAAATCAAAACAGCTTTATTCGGAGTATACAAATATATCCATAAAAGCATTCTACATAAAAACAAAGCATCATAAAAAAGTTCATAAAATTGATTACATGAATAAAATCAAATGTCCCTTACACAGAGCATTTATCACAAAAAGAAGAAAACTATCAAAGATAAGATAATTAGAAGATGCGTTGCAGTTTCATCAAGATAAGTATCTATTCAGTTTCATAGCTCAACAGTTCCAGATATGAGAGGTCCTTTCTTCTCTTTATAGCCAGTTGAACAAAGAGGATAACCGTATTGCATGTTGTAACATTTTCCAGATTACATATGTGGTAAAAGGCAGATTTGTACGAAAACAGTCTGTTATTAATAAATATAGGTCGTAAAATTACATTTCTGATGTCCCTATAAAATTTACTAAAAAGTGCAGAGTGGACTGAGAAGTTTTACCATCACACGGGCATTTGGGTAAATTAGAACTCCACTTGCCCATATCGGGGAAAGCGATTTGAAAGTGCAATGTGCTCAGCCTTAATCTAGTTAAATAAAATCTTTGTTGTAGATTTCTTATGACAATAAGATATGGCTGAATGCCTACTGAAATCGGGCCTTCACAATAAGATCTAACAGGTGATTTTTTCCTTGATTCGGCCTCTCTTGCAAATTCTCTGGTTTCCAATAATCTCTTCTTTAGCTCCCCTTTAGAGTAATTCAAAATAGTTTTAGGGTCACATAAATCGATTACCACTTTGCACTCAGATAAAAGACTATGGGCCTGATTCACAGAACTAACTTACGTCAAAAACGTAAACGTAAACGTAAACGTAAAGTTAGTACTTTTAGGTATTCACAGAATACACTTACTCATTTTGGTATTCACAGAATAGTACTAACTTTACATTTACATTTACGTTTTTGACGTGTTAGTTCTGTGAATTAGGCCCACTGGGCCTGATTCACAGAACTAACTTACGTCAAAAATGTAAACGTAAACGTAACCGTAAACGTAAACGTAAAGTTAGTACTATTCTGTGAATACCAAAATGAGTAAGTGTATTCTGTGAATACCTAAAAAGTACTAACTTTACATTTACGTTTACGTTTACGTTTTTGAAGTAAGTTAGTTCTGTGAATCAGGCCCTATAAATATATTTTAACCATGGTATCTTCATACCTCGATCAAGTGTATGGCAGTCCATTATTATATCTTTGATAAAGTGCGTCTCATCTTTAGACCATATTCTAAACCACAGTATAAGCGCAGCCATACTAATCATGTCACTAATGTAAGGTGCGTTTAATTCCTTATGAACAATATAGGTGGCCGTTGAGTTAGGTACCGATAACACCCTTCTTAAAAATTTATTTTCAAGGGTTTGTAATGCGGTAACGTCTGTCCTACCCCATAAAGCTCCAATGTAACAGGCACAAGTTATACATTTGCTACCATATAGTTTAAGGATTTCACGTACTGGTTTGTTGCCTATTTTATGAGAAAATCTAAAAATAGCCTCACTTGATCTGATGAATTTTAATTTACATAAATTGATATGTGCGCTCCATGATCCATTACCATTAAAAAGAAGCCCCAAGTAAGAGAAAGTAGATGTTCGTTCGATAGGTACTCCGTCGACGTAATGTCTTCTATTCTTAACTCTACTTTTCCCGCAAGTCATGACTAGTGTTTTACTCAAATAGATTTTAAGGTCTTTTTCCGTCATGAAGTTTGTAAAATTGTCTATTAGACTTTGTAGGCCGTTTGCAGTCCTAGATATTAGGACTGCATCGTCTGCATATAATAGTACTGGGGTAATACGTTTACCAACAACTGGAGCGTCTGCCTTTACATTCTGTAGTGAAAAGTCGATACCATTAATGTATAATGAAAATAAAATGGGCACCAAAACGCAACCCTGTCTGATTCCACGGGTTACTCTAAATTGTGTGGTACATTCCCGGTTAGGGCCATAGCGTATCCTTGATGTTAAATGGGCATATAGCTGTGATAGGAGGCTTATTATTTCGTATGGAGCACACATCCCCTCCAGCGTTTGCCAAAGTTTTACGTGATTCACTAAATCAAAAGCGCTGGTAAGGTCAATGAAGCATAAATGGAGCTGACCCTCCTTAGCTATTGTGTATTTCCCTATTAAAAGTTCAAGGTTTAAACATTGCTCAACCGTTCCAATACCCCTTCTGAAACCAAATTGGGCTGCTGTTAAGATGTTTTTCTCCTCAACTCAACATTCCAATCTCTTCAGCATTATTCTACCCATTAATTTGGACGTGGAATCAATTAGGGATATTGGTCGGTAGCAATTTGCGCTTCCTCTGTCGCCTTTTTAAAAATAGGGACGATCGTACTTTCCACCCAAGTTATAGGCAGCGTCCTACCAATAATGGCATTAAAAAAGTTAACTAAAATCGGGGACCAAAAATCAGCATTAGACTTAAAAATATCAATAGGGACCCCATGTGGGCCTGCGGCTTTGCCACTAACACTATTCTTTAAGGCGATTTTAATCTCCTCTATAATAATAGGTTCTATCTTGGCAACTCTTAGGAGTATAATTTTACTGTTTTCGTCTGTCTCAATGATCTCATGTGTGGGATTGAAAATGTGCTCAAAATGGAGCAGCCAATCTTCAGGACTTACTAGCATTTCAACTTTAACAGATGAAACATCCTTAAATAGCGGTTGATCTATTGTTTTCCAAAATAGGGCGGAGTCCTTAGTCTCTGCCGCTTGGATCAAGCTATCCCAGGCGGTCTCCTTAATTTCTGTTTTCCTTAGTTTTAATGCTTGCCTGTAACTTTTCCTAAGGGTGCAGATGTTTTCGCTATTTCTGGGTTTAACTTTTAATGCCTCCTTCAGGGCCTTATTTAGATTAGAGCATTGCTTATTGAACCATCTAGGATGGTGGTCCTTATGTTTCTTTGTCCTATATTTCAAATTATTTGAAATTTCGGCAGCAACGTTTTGGAAAGCACCTACTATCTCAGTATTGGTGGATGATTTTTCCAGGCATTTATTAATAAGATGGTTATTATTTTGAACTATATTTTCCATGAAGGATGTTGGATTAACACCTGACCACTTGATGGAGATCCCATTTTCGCCTTGTGTTTTAATTTCTCCGGTAGAGACAAACACCTTCACTGTATGATATAAACTCGGGGTCAGGATTAAGAGTAGGGGATGGTGATCACTGTACAAGCTAGCCTGTATGTAACAATTTTCCACAAAGGGCCTACAATTCCTTGATGTCAAAATATGGTCAATACATGACGATGATCTGGCCCCTTCATAGGATTTATTTACATATTCACCGTCATATTCTCCAGGCTCCGCAATTTCCAGGTTATATTTATGCATAACATGGTTTATTGCCTCACCGTAAAGGTTATGTGGGAAGTGGAGAATACAATCACCATAGGTGTCTCCATATCCACAACTATCCGCTGTTGTAGTGTTACATACTTCACCCCCTCCAAATTAATATATAATCCCCCCCCTACCCCCTTCAGGAAAACATCCAACTCCTCTTCCATTGTGATAATTACCCCATGTTTCGTTTTACCGAAAATGTTATTGTAAAAGTTAATCACCACAACGGAGTGCTGTATCCCTTTGACAGAAAAGAGTAAAAATTGGAAAAACTGTGATTTCGTATAGGTCTTTTTTAGAATCAGGGGGGAGGTCACCGCAGTTAAAGCTGCTAGCCCTCCACTAGCTCTCCCCGCCTTTGATGGGGTTGCTTCTGTAAAAATTGTCTTAAAACCATTTATAAAAAACATTCAGTTTGCCAAGTTTCTTGCAATAAGATCAGTGTACAATCTTGAATACTATTAAGCCAATCTGATTCATGTAACTTATTTCTGATCCCTGCAATATTCCAGGAATAAGCTTTAGGGAACCGTATGTTAGACAACTAGTAGGGTTAGTACCAGGAGTATTCTTTGGGGGAATAACATTATTGCTTTCAATTGGTTGCACAACTTCCTCATCCAGTCAATCGACCTCACTGCAGCTACCCAGGGGGACAAACCTGTTCAGAGTGGTCGGCAACAAGTGTGTCACAATACTATAATTAAATCTACCACTTGAATTGGGAGGCTCCAATCTTGGTCTATAAAAATAGCCAAGGGGGACTGCGATAACACTCTCATCCGAGCGGTCGGATGGCCATGTATCTTTTACTAATCTTTCTTCTAGAATGGAACCTACCACTTCAGGGGTATGGAAATTTACGACAATACAATCGCCTTTACAGGTTTTTTCCATTTTGCCCACCCAGCTCACTCTTCTCAACATAATTATTTCCTGGGAGAGGACTCTTATGTTACAGCTGGTATTTACTGAGAACCAATGTACAACACGATTCTTCAATGCCCCCAGGATTCTGTAGTGTTATCCGACAGTTTAGGAACATTTTTTAAAACGATAACATAAGGGGTAACTTGGGGAGGTAAATTAAGGGAGGCCTCGTGATGCCTCTTAGGCCTTGTTCCATCTACCATTGCTGGGTTGGGCTTATTTTTAGGGTCTTGTGTATTATTGGCCCTATCTTTTGGGGCTCTAACACTAGACGCTTCCTCTGAGCAATTCCTCATTGTTGGGTTGCTTGTGTCTCTTGTTGCTCCATTGGCAGTCTTTTGGACAGTTTGTACTTTCGTAACTGGGTTACTACTAGGCAGAGGTTTCTGACACACATTTGATGGCAATAGGGTTGTAACCAGTCCCGTTAGATGGGCAAGGTCCTTTTGCACTTGTTTAATTTCATTCATGACGCGTCTTTCAATATTGTCAATTTTCCTGTGCAATTTTTTGAACACAGTATCTATGCCTTGCATATGATATGAGGAATCTCCAGACCCCGTTCCTTTTCCATCTGGTTTTGTATTTTTACCCTTTTTTTGTTTAGCTGGATAGCTTGTTTTTTGCGAGCTAATTTTCGTGCCCAAAGTCTGCTGTTTGCTCTTTTTTGCCGGGGGTGATATCAAATCGGAGGTGTCTGAAGTCGTAGATATCTCAAGCGGTTGTATTAAAACACACAGCCCCAGTGAGGTGAGACAGGCCGTATTTGTAATATTAGAAATACCACCATTCTTGCTTTTGTTTAACTCAAGTGTGACAGGCTCTATGGCTGTATCCTTCCGGCAACCCTTATCCCCCCCGGCTAGATTCACCTCCCTTTGGGCGGCATTTATTGCTGATTTAGTGGTCGCTAGTTGCTCCCCCACTTGAACAATTTCATTATTGATAAGGCCCATAGCACTTTTCAAGTACTTGGTAATTGGTTCGTTTTTCCCCCCAGGCTTCACTTTGCTTGGGGCCAGTTTCCTTTTACCCATCTTGTTCCGGGATTCTCCAAATACTTCTACCAATGTAAATACACAACAGGCCTTACCGTTTGTTGGAACTTCGCAACGAAGGGCCAAGATCTATAGCCCGGCCCGGCCTTGTTCGGGCGCAGACGGGCCTGCCCTTGGCCCAGGCTTTGCCCGGGCACGGCCCGGGCACCCCAACGCGCGTCCCGCGCTGCAGAAGCTCACCACCGGCTTTAACGCGCCTCCGGACGCGGAAAGAGATGTCACTGGCGGCCCCAGGTGCTGCTGGGCAACGAAGACCTTGCTGCCAAAGCCTTTCCCCTCACAGCTTGCGAGACGATTTCACGGGCTTCCCGTGCTGCGGGAGCCCGCCGCCGGCTTTAACGCGCCTCTGGGCGCGAAAAGAGATGTCACTGGCGGCCCCAGGTGCTGCTGGGCAACGAAGTCCTTGCTGCCAAAGCCATTCCCCTCGCGGCTTGCGAGACGATTTCACGGGCTTCCCACGCTGCGGGAGCCCGCCACCGGCTTTAACGCGCCTCCGGGCGCCTCCGGGTGCGGAAAGAGATGTCACTGGCGGCCCCAGGTGCTGCTGGGCAACGAAGTCCTTGCTGCCAAAGCCGTTCCCCTCACGGCTTGCGAGACGATTTCACGGGCAGACGCATTCCAGCCCATTGTGTTTTTGCCCACTATGCCCTGCTAGAGAGGGACCAGCCAGGGAGAGGTGTGGTGCAGCGGCCAGAGTGGCTAACTCCAGAGCGTGGGGCTCACGGTTCGATCCCTGGTGCTGGTGGCAGCTCAGCATCATGTGACTCTGGGCAATAGCTCACTTAATGTCCCTGACGGCCCCCCAGCGCCTGGAAACCCTTATCTATTATATATAAATCAGGCTTAGCTTGGCTTTAATAGGCACAGAACAGCTCGATCTGCCAGGCCAGATCTCTTCTAGATGGGAACATTAGCAACCCTAGAGCATTTTACCCTTGTTGGACATAATCAGAAGATGTAGGCCCAGATTTACAAACATTTTGCCTTGGCTATGCATCATAAAAATTACTCAAACCAGCGTAGAAGTTTTTTTAAATGTAACTTTTAGTGCTACATTGGCACCCATGGTTTTTGATGCAAAACCCTATCTACTAACAATAGTACACAATGTTGTGCACCAAATATAACATCACTTTGAAGCAGGCATTACACGCAGACAGGCATTATATCTCCTAACATTTCCAGCTTTGAATGTGTGCTGCACTGTACAGCACACATCCGAAGTGGGAAACGTTTTAAAGTTTTTCTAGGCATAGTATTTTGTACTGGAAGGGTACATTTCTGTACAAAACCTATGCTAGACTCATGCAAACACCCTTGCACTACTGTACAAAGGTGTGTGTGTATGTGGCGCTAGACAGTCTGATTGTGCGCCAGTGCTAGGGAGAGAGCTCCTGCTCTCTCTCTGTAATGCAATGCAGCGCAGCAACTTTGTAAAAGCAGAAGAGGCAGGAAATGGTACAAGAGGATGTGGCCAGTGAAAGACATAGCACAGCTATGCCTTTCATCTTTTTGCAAAACACACAAGATGATGAACGGAATGTTGCACATTGGCAAAACATTCACCCCCAGTCACAGATCTGGGTTTAATCCATCGTTATTTTGCTCACCACGCCACCCCAGTTCAGACATGGCCATATGCAAATCAGTCTTGACCCTGTGCCTCATGGGAACAGTCCAGCCCGAACTGCCAAGCCATGTCTTCCCTGGACCGGAATCAAGCATCCTAGGACCGGTTTCTGGCTATCAGCCGTCATCAGCCAGGATAGCTTGACTCCAGTGGCGTAGTGAGCACGGGACCCACGTCTGGGCATACCCTTCCCACATAGGGCGAACAGCAAAACACACAAGATGATGAACGGAATGTTGCACATTGGCAAAACATTCACCCCCAGTCACAGATCTGGGTTTAATCCATCGTTATTTTGCTCACCACGCCACCCCAGTTCAGACATGGCCATATGCAAATCAGTCTTGACCCTGTGCCTCATGGGAACAGTCCAGCCCAAACTGCCAAGCCATGTCTTCCCTGGACCGGAATCAAGCATCCTAGGACCGGTTTCTGGCTATCAGCCGTCATCAGCCAGGATAGCTTGACTCCAGTGGCGTAGTGAGCACGGGACCCACGTCTGGGCATACCCTTCCCACATAGGGCGAACAGCAAAACACACAAGATGATGAACGGAATGTTGCACATTGGCAAAACATTCACCCCAGTCACAGATCTGGGTTTAATCCATCGTTATTTTGCTCACCACGCCACCCCAGTTCAGACATGGCCATATGCAAATCAGTCTTGACCCTGTGCCTCATGGGAACAGTCCAGCCCGAACTGCCAAGCCATGTCTTCCCTGGACCGGAATCAAGCATCCTAGGACCGGTTTCTGGCTATCAGCCGTCATCAGCCAGGATAGCTTGACTCCAGTGGCGTAGTGAGCACGGGACCCACGTCTGGGCATACCCTTCCCACATAGGGCGAACAGCAAAACACACAAGATGATGAACGGAATGTTGCACATTGGCAAAACATTCACCCCCAGTCACAGATCTGGGTTTAATCCATCGTTATTTTGCTCACCACGCCACCCCAGTTCAGACATGGCCATATGCAAATCAGTCTTGACCCTGTGCCTCATGGGAACAGTCCAGCCCGAACTGCCAAGCCATGTCTTCCCTGGACCGGAATCAAGCATCCTAGGACCGGTTTCTGGCTATCAGCCGTCATCAGCCAGGATAGCTTGACTCCAGTGGCGTAGTGAGCACGGGACCCACGTCTGGGCATACCCTTCCCACATAGGGCGAACAGCAAAACACACAAGATGATGAACGGAATGTTGCACATTGGCAAAACATTCACCCCAAGTCACAGATCTGGGTTTAATCCATCGTTATTTTGCTCATCACGCCACCCCAGTTCAGACATGGCCATATGCAAATCAGTCTTGACCCTGTGCCTCATGGGAACAGTCCAGCCCGAACTGCCAAGCCATGTCTTCCCTGGACCGGAATCAAGCATCCTAGGACCGGTTTCTGGCTATCAGCCGTCATCAGCCAGGAAAGCTTGACTCCAGTGGCGTAGTGAGCACGGGACCCACGTCTGGGCACACCCTTCCCACATAGGGCGAACAGCAAAACACACAAGATGATGAACAGAATGTTGCACATTGGCAAAACATTCACCCCCAGTCACAGATCTGGGTTTAATCCATCGTTATTTTGCTCACCACGCCACCCCAGTTCAGACATGGCCATATGCAAATCAGTCTTGACCCTGTGCCTCATGGGAACAGTCCAGCCCGAACTGCCAAGCCATGTCTTCCCTGGACCGGAATCAAGCATCCTAGGACCGGTTTTTGGCTATCAGCCGTCATCAGCCAGGATAGCTTGACTCCAGTGGCGTAGTGAGCACGGGACCCACGTCTGGGCATACCCTTCCCACATAGGGCGAACAGCAAAACACACAAGATGATGAACGGAATGTTGCACATTGGCAAAACATTCACCCCCAGTCACAGATCTGGGTTTAATCCATTGTTATTTTGCTCACCACGCCACCCCAGTTCAGACATGGCCATATGCAAATCAGTCTTGACCCTGTGCCTCATGGGAACAGTCCAGCCCAAACTGCCAAGCCATGTCTTCCCTGGACCGGAATCAAGCATCCTAGGACCGGTTTCTGGCTATCAGCCGTCATCAGCCAGGATAGCTTGACTCCAGTGGCGTAGTGAGCACGGGACCCACGTCTGGGCATACCCTTCCCACATAGGGCGAACAGCAAAACACACAAGATGATGAACGGAATGTTGCACATTGGCAAAACATTCACCCCCAGTCACAGATCTGGGTTTAATCCATCGTTATTTTGCTCACCACGCCACCCCAGTTCAGACATGGCCATATGCAAATCAGTCTTGACCCTGGGCCTCATGGGAACAGTCCAGCCCGAACTGCCAAGCCATGTCTTCCCTGGACCGGAATCAAGCATCCTAGGACCGGTTTCTGGCTATCAGCCGTCATCAGCCAGGATAGCTTGACTCCAGTGGCGTAGTGAGCACGGGACCCACGTCTGGGCATACCCTTCCCACATAGGGCAAACAGCAAAACACACAAGATGATGAACGGAATGTTGCACATTGGCAAAACATTCACCCCCAGTCACAGATCTGGGTTTAATCCATCGTTATTTTGCTCACCACGCCACCCCAGTTCAGACATGGCCATATGCAAATCAGTCTTGACCCTGTGCCTCATGGGAACAGTCCAGCCCAAACTGCCAAGCCATGTCTTCCCTGGACCGGAATCAAGCATCCTAGGACCGGTTTCTGGCTATCAGCCGTCATCAGCCAGGATAGCTTGACTCCAGTGGCGTAGTGAGCACGGGACCCACGTCTGGGCATACCCTTCCCACATAGGGCGAACAGCAAAACACACAAGATGATGAACGGAATATGTTGCACATTGGCAAAACATTCACCCCCAGTCACAGATCTGGGTTTAATCCATCGTTATTTTGCTCACCACGCCACCCCAGTTCAGACATGGCCATATGCAAATCAGTCTTGACCCTGTGCCTCATGGGAACAGTCCAGCCCGAACTGCCAAGCCATGTCTTCCCTGGACCGGAATCAAGCATCCTAGGACCGGTTTCTGGCTATCAGCCGTCATCAGCCAGGATAGCTTGACTCCAGTGGCGTAGTGAGCACGGGACCCACGTCTGGGCATACCCTTCCCACATAGGGCGAACAGCAAAACACACAAGATGATGAACGGAATGTTGCACATTGGCAAAACATTCACCCCCAGTCACAAATCTGGGTTTAATCCATCGTTATTTTGCTCACCACGCCACCCCAGTTCAGACATGGCCATATGCAAATCAGTCTTGACCCTGTGCCTCATGGGAACAGTCCAGCCCGAACTGCCAAGCCATGTCTTCCCTGGACCGGAATCAAGCATCCTAGGACCGGTTTCTGGCTATCAGCCGTCATCAGCCAGGATAGCTTGACTCCAGTGGCGTAGTGAGCACGGGACCCACGTCTGGGCATACCCTTCCCACATAGGGCGAACAGCAAAACACACAAGATGATGAACGGAATGTTGCACATTGGCAAAACATTCACCCCCAGTCACAGATCTGGGTTTAATCCATCGTTATTTTGCTCACCACGCCACCCCAGTTCAGACATGGCCATATGCAAATCAGTCTTGACCCTGTGCCTCATGGGAACAGTCCAGCCCAAACTGCCAAGCCATGTCTTCCCTGGACCGGAATCAAGCATCCTAGGACCGGTTTCTGGCTATCAGCCGTCATCAGCCAGGATAGCTTGACTCCAGTGGCGTAGTGAGCACGGGACCCACGTCTGGGCATACCTTCCCACATAGGGCGAACAGCAAAACACACAAGATGATGAACGGAATGTTGCACATTGGCAAAACATTCACCCCCAGTCACAGATCTGGGTTTAATCCATCGTTATTTTGCTCACCACGCCACCCCAGTTCAGACATGGCCATATGCAAATCAGTCTTGACCCTGTGCCTCATGGGAACAGTCCAGCCCGAACTGCCAAGCCATGTCTTCCCTGGACCGGAATCAAGCATCCTAGGACCGGTTTCTGGCTATCAGCCGTCATCAGCCAGGATAGCTTGACTCCAGTGGCGTAGTGAGCACGGGACCCACGTCTGGGCATACCCTTCCCACATAGGGCGAACAGCAAAACACACAAGATGATGAACGGAATGTTGCACATTGGCAAAACATTCACCCCCAGTCACAGATCTGGGTTTAATCCATCGTTATTTTGCTCATCTTTTTGAGCACAGGACAATGGCTCTTTCACTCCTGATAATGGCAGATATGTATACAAAAGGGCAATGATGCAAAAGGCAAAATATAACAAGGTGGTGACATACAGAGATAATAACTCACTGGTTTCCACAGTAGCAACAGTGATGAAGAGCCAGTATGCAGGACCTGGATGCTGACCTGGAGCCCTGGGGAGCCACCTTCTGATGTGGAAGACAGGCGGCACAGCTAACAAGAGATGCTGAAGTCTGTTGAGTGCTTGAATACAAGCACCTCCAGATACTGAGGATACAGAGAGACAAAAGGGAGGTAAATGGGAAGAAGGAAAATAATAGGTGCCTGGAAATGGAGGCTGGGTGCGAACTTGACTAACAGCAAAAATGCCAAAGACAGCCATGACATATTGACAGGTGTCGTGTCTTGAGGTTTTCTCATACTGTCTTTGCCAGTCTTGCCCCAAAAGGCCTTAAGGACCCCAGGCATTTACTACACTCTGCCCTATAGGGATTGTAAAATAGGGTGACCAACCGTCCATAAATTTCATGGACTGTCCGTAATTTGGACTTCCTGTGCATTGTCTGTGTTCATCCCTTCACGGACACCTTTTGTCCCCTTCTAGCAGCCTCAGAGTTATGTTACTCTCACTACAGGGGCCAGGTCGCACTCCTGCTATGAACTAAAGGGCTTACAGCAGCCCGTACCCGACCTGGCACAGGCTGCTATCGGCCAATTATCATTCTGATTGCCGGACACTTATCACATACAGAATGATAATGGGCATCTCTGTGTAATTACAGCATTTTCTGGGTCTCCTCCTGCCCCAGTCTAGAGCATAGCATTCTGCTTTTGTTCAGGTGCTGGTGTCACCTCACCAGGGGCCATGCTCTGGGGAGGTGAGGGGCGATGGTTTATTTTGACACTTTTTACAGGGTTAAAGGCACAGACTTCAGATCTCTTGTGTGCCAGCAAATTATAGGCTAAAAACATCAGTTTAACTCTGTTGATTAATATATCTGTTTGAGAGATCTGAGTGCTATTCGTCTGAGTTATGACTCATCATAAAGTAGCGTATGGACGGACCGCTGAAACTTTTCAGACACTCACCCCCAGTCACAGATCTGAAACATTTCAGCGCTCCATCCATCATCTCCTTGTGCTTGCTTTGTTTGCCCTAAGTTGGCAGGGTATGCCCAGACGTGGGTCCCTTGCTCACTTTGCCACTGGATTCAAGCTAGCCTGGCTGATGAGGGGTGTTACCCTGAAACCGGTCCCAGGATGCTTGTTTCCGGTCCAGGGAAGACATGGCTTGGCAGTTCGGTCTGGACTGTTCCCATGAGGCACAGGGTCAAGACTGATTTACATATAGCTGTCTGAACTGGGGTGGCGAAGTGAGCTAAAGAATGATGATGGATTCAACCCAGATCTGTGACTGGCGGTGAGTGACTGAAATGTTTCAGCGCTCCATCCATCATCTCCTTGTGTTTGCTCAGTCAGGGGAGTAGCTATCATTCCTGAAGCCTGTGCAGTACCCAAGGACCTGAGGTAAAAGCACTTCAGCAGCTGATTGTGGGGCAGCTAGTAGAAAGGCATAGTCTATGAACGGAGGTATTTAATTTTATTGTAATCAGTGTTTCTATAAAGTTTTTATTTCAACATTTTCAGTTAAGAGAAAGCGAAGAGCACAAGTAGAAATGCCTACATAACATGACCGATGTGCTCTAATCCGAGAATCAACTAGTGCCACACTGTAACCTGCCAGCCAAATTCTCCAGGAACCTTGGATGGATTTCTCCCTCATTCTTTGAAAAATGTCCTTTTCTTAACAACCAGTGATTTTCTGCCTGTATATATGTATATGTTGTTTCAGTAGGACAACCCTACCCAAACTGGAGCAGAGCACTGTACAAGGTCCAAGACAAAATTTAATTCTGGACACCTGTGCCAAATCTTTGAGGGATATTTTTATCAACATTTCACACAACACGACGCAGTAAGTGAATTTGTTGTGCTATATTGCATGAAAAGGGAAGAGTAGAGTAGCATCATATTTTCAAAGATATGGTGCATTGGAATTGGGATTGAAAGGTCTCAAGTTACAAAGTGAACTGACACACAATCTCTCTGTTCACTCCCTATTCAACCTCTTCATCTCTTGGTTCCCTTTTCTCTATCTTTTCCCTCGTCTCCCCTACCTATTCGTCTCTGCCTCTCTCCCCCACATGCTTTCTCTCAGTTACCCCTACCTCGCCTTTTATGTGCCCCCTCTACCTTTCATTCTCTTTTCAACCTTCTCTCTGTCACCCTCACCATCTTTCTCTATCTGTTTTTTACTCTTTTCTTTGCTCCGTTTTATTCTGTTGTCTTCTTTTCTCTTTTCATCATCTGTTCTTTCTCTCAGCTGGCAGGCCCTAGCTTGCTTTCCTTTTCTCTCACTGTTCCAACCTTCTGTTTCTTCCTCTCAGCATATAGCCCACTCTCCTTTCTCACCATCATTTCCCTCACTTTTTCACACTCTCTAGTAGTGCTACTGGGTGTGAACTCTAAGTCTATGTTCAGCTACAAGGCGGTGCTTCTGGAACTATCATTCATGGTATGGGGGTAGAATTGTGAAATCTGCCTCTTATGTTGGCTGTCAAATTCTGCTTGGAGTGTATATGTTTACTAGTTTTTTAACTTTTAAATCTGTCCAGCTATTTGTGAATGTTTGCTCAACACTCCAATGTGTAATACAAACTAAAGAACATAAACCTATTTTGGCCTGTACTTCTGCAGCTGTCTATTTTATAATCGCACAACATCCTCAGATGTGTCCCTAAAAATGACCTTTTGTCCTGAATTTGTGTCCTTAATTTTGACCCTTTGTCCTGAATTTTTACTGTCACTGTACAGAATTTGCCTTCTTGCCAGCTGATCATTTTAACTGCAATGTTTGTAGTTCTTATTACTGCAATGCATCTTCAAGTTGTTCATAGCCATCAGGTTCTATCTCTAGGGAGAAAGGTTGTGCATGTAACCTGCCACATATAGGCCATGAGAGAAACCCACAACCGGGCACACCCTACAAGTTTATCACATTACATTGAAGCATGATAACATGTACATGTGTAATGTTTCCAGAGTGACTTCCAGGGGCTGAGACCTTTGCAAGCATTCCACCCATCACCTTTGTGTTTCGCTCTCAACATTTACCATGTTGATGCTGCCCTAAATTAAAGCATAAAACAATACTTACATAAACCCACATCATTTAACTATGCCCCTGCTTGTTTGGCTTTCACTATGCAGACTAGGGAGGCCGGGAAGAAGGCATGGATGCAGTTAGAAACGCCTTATTGTTTTATGTAAACATTGTGCAAAGTGCAAACCACCCCCATGCATGTGTCCAGTCTCTTTTCTAAGAAAAAAAGGTCAGTAATGAAGGAAAAAAAGGTTCTCTATGCCTTACCGCTAAGTGCAGCAAGGCACCATCTGCGGTGCTGTCACAGCGAGGAGTAACATAAGGAAGCCATGTAGGAGGTGGAGGACACAAATCCCAATGTGTGGCATCACAGCCAACTTTCCTTTCCAAGTTACTCCCACTCTTCGGTTCAGCAGTAGCATTAACAGCAGGAGGATGAGGGCGTCTACTGCCACAGACAAAACAGTATGTCTGAACAGGGCCCAACAGATGATCCAACCAGCTCAGAAGACATTAGAAAAGGACAACATCATTCACAAGTCACACAATTATTTAGTTTGCAAATGCAGAGAAAAATCTTTTAGGAAATAAAGATTCCAAGAAACAGACCCGACCTGTGAAGCAGTTCAACATTTAAGAATATTCCTAATGTTATGTGAGGAACATTTCTATAGCGCCTTCTGATATTAGTGCTTTATCGATCTGGGCACCTTTTTTTCCTATGGTGATGGAATGTGTTACCTGTCTAGATTAGTAATAGTCTGTGCTGGTTAATGTGTCAGTAAATGAGTGTGAGCCTGCTAAATATTTTTATTGTGGGTTAAAAGTGTTGATTCGTAGGCTGAAGAATGTTGGTACTTTTCATTGGGTTGGGTCATTGGTTGGCCACAGGCTGGACGATACAGATTGTTTTGTAGCCATCATTACTAATTAGGTAATTAACGATGATGTAATGTTCTGCACACAAGCGCATGGTATGTTTTAACTAATTTTATCTGAAGGTTCTACGATGCAGCTTGGAGTTGTTTAGGAGAACGTGCTGTTGAGTTTGTTGATCTTATGGCGCAAAGTCACAGGTGCACATGACGGGTTGGTATGTCACATCTAAAACTAGTAGGTGTGAACTGTTGAGGATAAGAAAGTGAATCCCATCTCTGAAGGGCCAAACACCAGCCTCCTGGTATTAAATATGCCAGTTTGAGGTAAGCCAATTTAACCATGTTTAAAGGAGTGAACACAAGCACTTTAGCGTTGGTTAGCAGTGGTAAAAAGCGCAGAGTTCTAAAATCCAACAAAAACGGTTTCAGAAAACAGGAAGGTGAAGGTAAAAAGTTTGGGGATGGCACTGCAGAAAGGGCCAAGTTCAACAGACTTTGCTATAGCATTTGGTTGTTTGCCTGATGGGAACACACAATGTTAGGACCGTACATAATCAACACTACAAAGTCAACATGTTTCTGCCATACATAGGATGTCGCTAAACACTGGTTTTGGGCATTCATAGACTTACCAGCCTGGCAGCACTTTGCAGCTACCAGGCCCAGGTAGTAAAAAAAATTGTAAAGTACAAGACATGGAAAGAAGTGGGGGGCGGGGAGGAGCAAATCGTGGAGCAGCGGAGGGGAGGAAGGGGAAGGAAAAAATCATGAGAAGAGGAGCAGGAAGCATTTGGGGGCAGAGAACATGGGTGGGGCATTGAAAGGAGGACGAGAGCAAAGAAAAAAGCATGGGAGTGCAAGGAGACATGCACTCCCATGGAGTGGTGAATTTAAAATACAACAAGTCCACTCACACTCATGTATGCAGTCAAAGCATTTAACTCATCCAGTGAGAATGTTGTATCCAAAATGCTCCTGACGGGACAAACAGAAGGCTAGAGGGGAGAGCCACAGAATCAAGAGGAGACAACTGAAATAGACAACAACCATGAGCAATGGGCTGAACCAAAGCCTACTATATGTACATTTATTGTATTGGAAACCTTAGGTCTGGCCAAGAGATGGTTAAAGTTGTGTGTATGTCAAAGCCTACAAAGAGATCCCAGTACTATTAAGAATATTACCAACACGTAAGGGTTTTGTTTTTCATGGTAGCACAAGAATGCTATTTAGCATTAGTTTACACTATCTCTGCCAAATCATTGCCTCTTTAATTGCCAACTGTAGCGATCTACAGCTGAAAGGCAATTAGCTTACTTTTGCAAATGGACATACACAGTATTGCAATCAATATGCAACAATTTTAATAACATTCAAACTGTTGGAGCAAGAAATTACTTTTTTTCCTAAAATCTGAAAAATATGGAGCAAACACTGGATTATATGGTACATGCAACAATGTTATATTGATGCAGAAAAAGCCATAGAGTTGTGTTTTACTAGTGGCCATGTGTATAGCAAACATCAGGCTATACCAGGGAAAGGGAGAAGGAGGGCAAGGGCAAAAGGCTGTGTAGAGGAAGAGGTGCAAACGGAAAGAAGATATAGATGGGCTACTGGAGTGACCAACATTAGCATCTGTCATGGCCCTCGAACTGGTGATTCTTAAGCTTCTTCTTCAAGTGGAAGAAACCTTGTGTGAGATCAAGAGGCGGTGTGATGAGTTCTAAATCAATGCCCTGTTATAGCTTAAGGTTCAACTGCCAAACATTTGCTTGAGGATTTTAAGTACACTTTCAAAAGCTGTTTTTCTGATTTAGCGCTTGTAATATAAAGGTACAATTTTTCCAATCAATGCAGATTGAGCGTACATTAAGTAGTAGCTATGTACGTTTATTATATCGAAGGTAGTTTCTATAGCACAGATATTTGTCCAGGAAGAAAAAAAAATTCATTCTGGAAAAAAATGTCTCTACCCACCAATTTGCATGTGTTGTGTGATTTTACTTTGTGATTTTGAGTGGTTGTGAGTGACTCAAGTTCCAGACAATGAACATCAAAAATCAATTCCAGATAGGTGTCAGACAAGAGCCCCTGGGATGGTGGCAGGGCCGGACTGGCCGTAGCGGGCACCAGCCGTTTGACCGGTTTTTGACTCGAGGGTGCCGCTTTTGTTACAGGGGGCCGGGTTTGCAGCAGTGCTGCAATATCGGCCCCCTGTAACAAATGTGGCAGTGGTGCCTGACACTAACACCCGGTACAGTCACCCCCCCCCCGGCCGGGGCAGAGCTCCTGGGTAGCCCCCCCTCCTAACCCCACATCCCTTGGGCCAGTCGAGCAGAATTGACAGGGTTGGTTTATGGTCCCAGTCCGGCCGTGGATGGTGGCCAAACAGAAACCCAAGAATTAGGGAAAAAGAGTTCTGCAGACAGCCTACCCAGGCCTAAATCTGATCATTCAAAGCCATATTCAGAGCACAAAATATCAGAAGAGGTCTAAAAAGCAGCTGGCATATCAGGATGTCTATATTCAAGGTGGATAACTAAGTCACACCACCTCATCCCTTGCTGTTATGTTGTGTTACTCAGCTTCTTCATTGCACTGAAAGCCACAGGACAGCAGCTTCGGCAGACAGGAACCACTCCTTACAACATCAAAAGCACAAATGTGATGGATGTAAATGCTTGAAGCAATCTAAATCAGCCACAATTATTTTGGGCATTTCAGAGTCCACTGTTTTTTAGATTGTCTGTGTCTTAAAGGGATATTCCCACCAAAACAGCAAGGCCACATCCATGTCAATTGAAACACACAGGCATAATGCAACTTTGTGTCAGGTTTGCACTAACCTAGTAACCCCTTTCAATCAGGAGCGATGCTAGTGTGCACACTTTACAGCCATGCAAAGGATGTCTATCTTGGTCAACAGTAGGCCAAGGGAAAGGGGAATTGGACAAGAGAGAGTTTTAACAGAGACACTGAGAGGTATGTTTACTAAGATTCTGCAACGTGTTTGCATCACAAAAGCGACCCAAACCAACATTTTTCCCTCTTCACGCTGGAAAACCAGTTGAAAGTAACGCACAGCAGTGCATAGCGCTGCTTTTCATTACTTATCGCCAAGGGGGTGTTCCATGGGTGGTGCATGGGCGTTCTCTTTTGACACAAAACCCTATTTACTAAAAAAGGTAGACGGGTTTTACGTAAAAAATAGCACTCATTTCAAATAGGCGCTATTACGTAGGAATGCTTTTATTTCTCCTTTCTTTTCCCACTTTTCACTTTGTGCTGCACTGTATAGCACACATACAAAGTGGAAAAAGTTGTAAAGTTAATCTAAGCATAGTATTTTGTACTGTGAGGGCTTCCTTCCAGTACAAAACGCAGACTCACGCAGACACCCTTGCACTATGGTACAAAGGTGTGTGCGTGGTGCATTGCTGCCTGAATGAGTGCTGGTGCTAGGGAGAGGGGAGGAGATTGCCATATTTCTGTAAATATGGTGTTTTCCTTCTCACGCAACGCAGCACAGCATTTTTGGCTGCTGTGCTGCCTTGCATGAGAATTTAGTAAATCTGGGCCTAAATATTTTCACTCTGCCTGTTCTTACTGTTGGCCTCAGACTACTGTGCAGAGGTGTTGATATCTACAGTAAAATATAAATTGTTTAGTATTTAATCACTTGCATTACAATTCACTATTTCCTAATTCCTATATAACGCACTCCCTCTGTGACTTCCTAGAGGGGAAAGATAAAGTAAACCTTTGTAACAGATGAACGAAATAATCTGAACTATAATACACATTCTTACATAGATAACTACCTTCAATGAACTGTAAATCAACTCTGTGATCTGAATGAGTCCCAGTCAGCTGTAACATAATGAGCACACATTAGATGTGTGCTTCACTCCTGACAACAACATGCATTCCCTTCTCCACTGACAATACCTTAATACCCTACATGGCTCATAATATAAATAAAATCTGTACCAGTGATTCTGGGCAACACATAGTCAAAGCAGGGGAGAATCTGAGGCACATGCACAGCAGTCCTAAAAGTCTGATGATAGGGCACACTAGTAGTGTGTAGATATCGGTGTGGACTTTCTTGATTATCCACTGTGATCACTGTCATTGTGTTTACAGAACAGCAGAGAGCTTAGAAAAAAGGGCAAATGCCCTGAGTCAGTGACTTAAAAGCTGACAGCATACAGCAGTAGAGAAGCAAGCAACACTTTACTGAACTGCACATGGAAAGAGGCCACATAGCTACATGTCCACACAGCCAACATGCTGCACACATGAATTCCAATGACCTATGCCAGCTGTCACACCAGAATCTAACAGTCCTGTCTTTTTGGCCATCAGCATGTTGCATTCTAGAACCTGTAGTTTTGTTTCTTACAACTGAGTATAGACTGATAAACTCCAACATGAATTATGCTGCTGGCTAGAAACCATGAACTGGCTGAAGGAGTTGCAGAGGGTCACTTGGTAGCTACGTGCCCAAGTTGCTAACCCTATGCTTTGTTTTTTTTGTTTCCTAGCTGCTAAGCCTCCCCACATTACACTCACTGCCCACTGCAAAGCCCTTTTTAGAATGTTTGAGGAAGTTTTCACTTAAACCTTCCTAATTTCTTCCACAAAAGATATCCAGGCCAGATTTGCATCCTTTTTTCCCAACATCCAGGGGGTTTAAAAGGTCCCGAGGTTTATAGATTCCCCAAAATATAGCTACGTTTTGGGGCAGATTTACAAGCCCCTTGCGACACTTTTAGCTGCTGCCGTTGCGTCACTTTTGTGACGCAACGGCGGCGTAAACAATGGTGCCAATTTACAACGTGACGCATCTAGGGAGATGCGTCATGTTGTAAAGCCCTGCGTCACATTATACCTGCGTCAGGTATAATGTATGCAGGGTGGGCGTTACCACGCAGGAAAGCCTCGTAGAAGTGATGCAGTGAAATCTACAAGATTTCACTGTGTCACTTCTAGGACGCCACTGCGTCAAAACCTGACGCCTGCTTGAAGCAGGCGTAAGAAGTGACGCAGTACAATAAGTATAGGTCTCAACATACATTGCTGGTGTTGCGTCGTGCTTGCGACATGACTCCAGCAATTCGTAACTTTTGGGCCAACAGATGCGTACGAATTTCAGACGCATCTGTCAATCCTTGCGCCAGGGTGCGCTGTATTGTAAATATGGCGAATCCATGGTGGCGCAAGGGTATCGCAGACTGGCGGAGGGAAACTGACGCATCTCTACAGATGCGTCAGTTTCTTGTAAATCTGCCCCTTTATTTTTGGGGGGAAATGGGAAAACGTGCTGTGCAAGAAAGCATATTCTTTTTCTAAAAATGGTATCAAAGAAAGGTTTGCTTTTCTAGGGTCGCCGTCTAAATGCTTTTAGGAACAAGCAGAGTTGTATCAAAACATATTTTTTTTACCACAGTTTAATTTTGATAGATTGTGAGGTTGTCCATCTTTCCTGAATTTTGTGGTTTGCACCTATTTGCTGTTTATGGTGGACAAGGTGTAAAACCTACGGGTGATCCTGGAAAGCTATACAGTTCAGGAAAGTAGAAAAAATTCCGAATTCAGCGAGGGGTCTTTCTGTAGATTGGTTGAGGTTTTCCTAAAAAATGAATCAAAGAAATCAAAATAAAAAAATGTCATCTGTAATGTTTTGTCACAATAGCCAATTTACAAAACCAATATACAATTACGACACCTATACCCTTCTGGTCGCAATGATATACAGGGTTTGCAGGTTCTACAAAAGCATGTGATGCACAAAGCCAACAGCTGAGTTGCACCTTATAATGAATTTTCATAGTGTACTGACAATGCTGCCTTTCATATGATAAAATATAATGAATGAAAAATGGGTATGAAGGAAACCTATATATTTCCAAAATGTACTGAAAATACTGAAGTTAGAAACAGTGGTTATTTGTATTTGAATTTGTAGTTACCCTTACTATCATGGGATTCAGAGGGCATTTTATAAAATGTCTTCTTTCTACATACTGACTTATATTTGGAAACCACAAATGCAGAGAAATACAATTGGTAATACAAAATATATATATAATATTCTCTGTTCCCACATGTCACCTGACAAAAAAGGTGACCCACTTGTATGTCTGTGACACAAACTGCCACAAAATGCAACCAGGGTATATCACATTCCACCCAGCAAAATCAATGTTTTTTTTTGCAATGTTTGTAGCTGCAGAAGATAGCTAAGCCTCCACCCAGGGAAACCTACCAAACCCAGTCTTTTCTGAAAAATAGATACCAGCGGGAGTCCAGGTAGATTTGACTTCCATGGATCTCATAAGATTTAATTTTATCTAGAAGGTCTTGCAAACCTCAAACTTTATCTAAATACACACATTTCCTCACATTTCTATGAGAGCAAGTTCCACAATATTTTGGGATCCACAAAAGTCCTACAACCCAGCATGCCCAAACTTGTCCTAATAAAAACAGTACCCCAGTTGAGTGGGTGGACATAGCACCGGAAACACAAAAGGGTCCAAAATGCAAGAAAAAAAAGAACATGATTTTACAATGGGAATAGCTGCAGTATTTGGGCCCAGGCTCAGCCACCACCCAGCGAAACCTATCAAGCCCCTATATTTTTGTTGTGGACTCCCATTGTCTCTTTTTTTACCTTTTCCGGTCACGGGCACAAGGCCTATCCACACAAGGTAAAAGATAAAAGAATATATGTGAAGGTTTCTGTGCCTCATCCATGCCACTGTCCAGTTCTCTGTCACTTTCCACCACTCCTCAGCGAGATTGCTGTTCGGGACAAGATAACGTGCTAGGGCAGTGCCATGCTGTTTTTCCCTGATGCACTTCAGGACACGCTAGGAACTATGGGGCCATCTCATCTTCATATCAGCTGAATAAACACCGCATGCAGAAGGAATACATTCCACAGTATTGTTGAGCACCATAATCTTTTTGTTGGGATATACATCTGGAATTGGTGTTGTTCTGTGTTTCAAAGCAATGTATTATTACTATGGAATTTGGAGTTATTATTACATTTATTTTTCAATCTAAGATGGTCAAACCACTTCCTGAATATGGTCACATCTTGTTTGACACTATAAAATAGTAATCCATTTTGAGTCCAGTTGCTCCGCAATTGTGCTTGCTTGATGGCTCACTCACTGGACTAATTCGATTCTCTGTGTTCTTCAGTTCCTGCTTGTCTTTTCCTTTTGCTTTTCACCTTGCTACTTGGCCTTGACAGCTGGAAAGTTTTTCTGGGATCCTGTTTTTCCCTTCCTGGTGGATGTTATTTTCTGGAGCAAGTTAAGACTCCCAGTACATCCTGGGGCCTGGGTTTGTTTCTAAAGATAGGAGGCTGTTCCTTTGCACTAAGAGGAACCAGCACCAAGAAAACCTGCTCTTGACAAGGTATTTCTGAAATGTTGAGTTTCTCAGCTTTCCAGCAATGCCCCTCTATTTGCACAATTGCTTGTGAGCATGATGGGGCAGGGAATCAAGGAAGCCATTTTGTGAATGCTGGTCCTGCAAATGACATGATCACATCACTGATGCAATTGTATCATTTATAGAACCTTCACACCCTCCTGGGCCCATGCTGGAGGGTTTCCCGCTAAGACCCAGGGGGTGTGACTGGGGGCACCAGAGCAGCAAACAACAGATGCTGCTCTGGTGCCAAATGCTTGGATGTGACCTCCGTTTCCATGATGCCCGGTCATGAGCATCTTGGACATGGAAATCACATGCAAGGGGTTAACTAATGGTTCAAAACTGTGAAATTGCTGCTTAGCCGCAAACTGAGATTTGGTGGTTGTCCATAAGTACAGCAAAGGTGCACATACTCTAGGAAGAATGTGCTGTAGTGAGAATTGGATTATTTTTGGTTTTACACAGTTTTTAGGCTAGTGAGTAGTTTTCTCTTCTGTGCATTTCGGTGTCTAATGAAAAATACCATGATATATTGATTTAGGGCTAGATCATGTTTCCATAACTGAAAATTGATGTGTGTTCTTGAAACCATAGCATCTAGTGAGTTGGACTCTGGGGCAAAGCAGCACGGCATTGTCAGTGGGACTTCTCTCCCTCTCTTCAGCAGTGTGTTCTGCCATTATCACTGGAACAAATACAGCCTCACTGAGACTCAGAGAAGACAGTTTTGCAAAAGCTGGGTTTTTCAGCTGCACAGTGAGATACCTCCGAACCCATCACCATCAGATCATGACATGGTAGACGTGACAGTGTCCAGGCCTATACCTCCCCGTCTACAAATATCTCCAGCTCTAAGAAGAATCGCTCTCCAAACTGTCTCCCAGCATTCCTTTACCAAGCCCACAACTCATTCATCCCACTCCTGTCCAACACAAAATTCGACCTCTCTAGCTCCACGCTCAGTCGTACCTTCAATACTCACAACCCACTAAGTATTTTGATCCGTATTTCCTTCAGAGCAAAGGCATGAATCTCACCTGTTGTCAGGCCTCTTAAAACTAAGATAAGAGTCCTGTTTTGTGAGAAAGCATATCAAGAAGCTCTACTGTCATTATCCACTACTCTAGACAAAGCCAGATCCCCCTACTTTCAAAGCTTCACTGCATCCTTCCAACCACGTGCCCATAGAGATGCCTGAAAATATGAACACACTCCTCTCTTGCCACCGCACACCAAAACATATTCAACATTAGCTGCAAATGATTCTGTCAACTATTTTTCATCTAAAATTACAACCATCAGAAATAATCTACATTAATTGCTCTATGCAGCACCCCAATCCTCCTTTAACCCACCACACTCTAACCCCACGAGGCACCCCCAAACTCACAAGAACTTCACTAAATGAGCTCATTCAAAAATCAAACTGTGAATCACCCCTGCACACCATCTGACCCTTTAGCCCTCTGATCATCAAACCCTTATCACTAACTTCCAATGTCATACTTTGCCTAACCTCTCTTTTCAATTATTCTTTCTCAACAAGTACATACCCCACTTCCTTCAAACTGTTGGTGATTCTACATCTTTTTAAAACACCGAATGCTTCTGCTAGATATTGCTAGGTGGCTCAAACTCCCTTCTTTTAAAAAATATGATAAAGACTGTCCTTTAATCATCCCTCACCATACCTATCCTCTCTTTACCTCCGCTGAACCTGCCTACAGTGTCACAGAGCTAAGGCGGACCTTGAAACCAGAGTGTAGAAGACCGTTTTGAGGGCAGCATAGGCAGGCCCCATAGACCTTGTTAGCAGCATTGGGGACAGTCGACTCACTCTGAGATAGTGTGGTGGAATAAGGTAGCAAGGCAGAGCGGCGAGCTACAAGGAAAACACTAAAAAGAAATCTTGTGAAACCAAGAAAAATACTACAACCATCGAAAAAAGTCTTGAAATCCCACTTCTTCGAGTGTAATGTGTCAGACTGAGCTGACAAAGCACTTCACCTAAGCGAACCCTAAGACTTTCTCGACACAAGGGCAAAAATTAATATTAGGAGAATTTACCTGCTCAGAGTATGTAGATTTGGAGTTAAGTGGATTTGAATTTGACTGACTATTCACAATTTCCCATGGAGGCGGCCTGGGTCCCTGCCTCCCACAGTAGAGTGCACCCCTAAATGCCCAGATACATGGTACAAGTTGTAAGAGGGTTCCGTAGGCCGATTTATTCAAGCCAGCCATCGGGTAGCAGGTGTGGAGGTGGAGAAGTCACCTCGGGATCCCCTAAGGTCTGAAAGGGTGTACCATTGGTGTAAGAATGGCATCTGGGGTGTGAAAACAGAGGGGGTGTTGCAGCTTTGGTGCAGCCTGTGGCTGTGTGGAATCATTGGAACTTTGCATTTAAATGAGATGTTGGGGGCGTGGCCAGGCAAGATGGCCGGGTGGACGTGACCCACACCGGCTCCGCAGCCACGTTGCTGTCTTGAACAGAATTTGAGGGTGAATGTAGCTGCCATTAGCCAAGATCCGGTCCCTACACTATGGACAGCCGGCTGAGATCGGCGTCCGATTGCGGGGGATTAAAACGCAGGATGACGAGGACTGGGAGCGGCAGAGTTTTCCAAGATGGCGCCGCCGGCACTCGAGTCCGCCGGAAGATAGCCCCGGACCGTGGCCTCTGGTGGAGCCCACAGGGAGTCTGCAGCAACCGGGCGCTTACTGTGCCATTAGCGGGAGTGGTGGAGAGCTGAAGTGAGCATCGGCTGGCACCCACTGCGGGAGATCTTCAGAAACGGCTTAGGCGGCGAGGGAAGTACCAGTGGCACGTCACAGCACACCGGGGGAGTCCAGACCAGAGGCGGTGAGTGTGACCACTTGAGTACCCAGCAGATCACACGCAAGGCCGGGGGACTGGGGAAGAATCAACGGCAAACCAAAATAAAATATTCAAAGTCAGGAAGCTAGCGTAGGCCGCGCCTGACCTCAAATTGGCAGACGTTGCGCGCCGGTCGTCAGAGACGGTGTAAAGGCCAAAATAAGAGTCAGAATTGTCTCTTGAACCGGCAGAAAGGCCTGTGGGAGCAAGGAGGGGCAGGCCCCAGGGCCAGACCACTTAAAGTGACCGTAGGCTCAAATTCTGAAATTTGCCTGATCCTAAGATGGCAGACATCAGCTAAATCCCTTATGACAGAGAGGTTGTGGGGAATTTCTCCAGCAGAAGCCAACTGATCCCTGAGGGACAATTAGGGACACCCCTTCCCTGGCTTGTTCACAGCACTGTAGTGAGGGGACGGAGGCACCCGGGGGCCAGGGTGCAAGCCTTGCCCACGAATGAGGCGAGAAGTCTGACCGCACCTATGCCACCAAAAAAATCCTCAAGCAAGGTCTCTAGTTTTTTTGCCCCTGCTGAGAAGAAGCAATCTTCAGACCAAAGAGACTATGATACAAGCATGGCACTCACAAAAGCAGATGTGATGGCCTCCCTGAGGGAAACCAAGGCCGAATTGCACACAGAACTTAAGATGGACATGAAGGCCTTGATGGAGCAACTCAAAGCCGACCTAACGGAGCGCATGACCTCCCTTCAACAACATGTGGACTCCATTGGCACAAGAGTACTGGAGGTGGATGCTGAAACACAGGATCTTGACAAGCGAGTAACGGACACTCACGACAAGGTGAAAGACCTCTACACGCAATTGCAACAAGCCCTACTGAAAAACAAGGACCTGAAAAATAGGTCGAGGAGAGACAACATTAGAATCAGAGACTTGGAGGAAGGAGCGGAGGGGCCTGACCGGGAGGCCTTCATTGAGGGACTCTTCGAAGAGGTCCTGGGGACATGCCAACCGAAAATCAAAATAGAGAGGGTCAACCGAGTGGGCCGTCAAACACCAAGAGAACGGAGACGCACCCGCAACATTCTGGTCAAGCTCCACTCATTTAAGGTGAAGCTCCACTCATTTAAGGTCAAGGAGGCCATACTACAAGCGGCCAGGAAGAAAGACTCGATATCCTTCCAGGGCTTCACTTGCATGTTGTTTCAAGACCTGGCATGGTGCACCCTACAACGAAGACAACAATTCAGACCAATAATGGAAAAGTTGTGAGCGGACCACATCAAATATCCATTCGAGATGGCCTTTGACCTCAATAACAAAGCACAACACATCACAGAACTGGAGGAAGGCCTGGAGGTCCTGGGATTACCAAATCCGGAGGAGGCATCCACTCAAACTTCCTTGAAAGGGAAAGATGCAGAGTGCAATAAACCTTTTGAGTAGCGTACACTACCCAAAGGACAACAGTCAAAGACCTAAAGCGGGAAGGAGTCAACCGACCCTCAATAGTCAAGGCTCAGAGGGAGGTGACTGGGACCGTGCTGGTCATACAGACTTGACGGAAAATGGAGGGGTCCGGGATATTGATCGGTGAAGCCAGGGGGGAATGATTTTGGCCCCATGGAATCCAACAGTATCGACCAATCACAAATTTAAAAGGAAAAAGAAAGAACATGCTACACTTCTTATTATTAAGAGACAGCTGCGGCGGTGGGCCTAGACCAAGACACCTGCCGACATGCCCTTATTCTTGATTGACACTGTTGGTGGGGGTCCAAGGGCCCCACAGCTAATGTTCAGTTTTGTTACCTGTTCCAAAGGTTTGGGGGTGGGGTCAATGGATATGGGAGGCGGGGGGGTTACATTGGGAGTAGACAGGCAATACAACACTTCAGCAATAGGTGGGAGCAGGTCATAGGGAAAGGGGTATGGGAACTGACATGCCGAGGGAGATGCATTGGGGCGACAAAGCTAGGGGGGCTGGGCCCAAAGGGGGGGGTGAGTCATGAGATAGGATGATTACAATAGCATTGTGGAACGTGAAAGGCCTGAACTCCCCTCTCAAGCGCCACAAAGTTTGGAAGTATATGGTTGATCACCAATTCGATATTGTTGCACTCCAAGAAGCACATCTTAAGCGCTCCGAGGAGCTCAGGTTACGACATAAAAGCTATCCCCTAATATATAGATCGTCCGCGGGAACAAAACAGAAAGGGGTAGCGTTATTGTTCCACAATGCCATAAAATTCTAACCGGAAGGCATAAAAACAGACAGAGAGGGAAGAGCAGTGCTTAATTTGTGCCGGTGCTTTCCGGTGCTTAGCACCGGCACCTAATTATCAGGGCCGGGTCTACACGCATTGCTGCACGTAATTGATTTGATAGTAATTTACCTCGCTACGGGACTTGGCAGTGGCACAGAGTGTTACTGTTGAACTTGTGTTCAACTACTTCTCGTCCGCAGACTCCGCAGTACTGTCTGCTGCCTGCTGCTCGACGACGTCGTCCGTCTCCCGACCCGAGTCACGAGTCAGTCAGTCTGTCTGACTTCCTCTCAATAATGTTGATGCAGTGGCAGTGGCGGCCCAGCGGCCGCGCCTTAGTTCAGTGTTGCCGGCCCAGTGGGCGGGACACTGAGTTGGGCTGGATTTTGGTTCTCTGCTGGGGTTGGGGCTGTACGCAGCAGCAGGCAGCGTGCGCAGATTTTTTCAGATTGTGGTTTGCGCACGCATTCGCCTCATTGCCACACCCCAGCATACCCGCACGGCCGCACCCGACCACCGAGTCATCGTGGTTCAACGGCTGCAGTGTCTTCAATTAAGTTGGAGCGCGACCCGGACGACTTTGGCGTTGAGCCTTGAGTAGCCAGTACTGGCAACAGCTGCACCAGGTGAGACAGGGCCTGGCAGGCCTAATCAGTTAATAAAGCTGCGCAGCAGCCTAAGGCAGTGCACTCCGAGTGAGTCAGTCCCACTCAATTTACTGGTCCCATCCCACTCCCAGCGAAGTGTGTTGCGGGCGCGCCTGTGAGCCTCAGCCAGGCCTGCCCTGCCCTGGCTGAGCCAAGAGGAGACACAGAGGTTCATGAATGAATGAATCTCAAATCTCAATATCTGACTATTCTGACTCATATGTTGATGGCGTGGTGACGGCCGTTAGTTCGGTGTTGCCGGCCCGGGCTGAATTTTGGTTCTACAAATCTGCCGGGGGTTGGGGCTGTGCGCGGCAGCAGGCAGCATGCGCTGATTTTTTTTCAGATTGCCCATTCACCGCATTGCCATGCCCCAGCATACCCGTGCACGGCTGCACCCCACCACCGAGTCATCGTGGTTCAATGGCCGTTCAACGGTTCAAGAACCGTTCAACTAAGTCTGAGAGTGCCTCACTGCCAGCCAGCGCGACCCGGACGACGCTGCATTAGCGTTGCGGTCGCTGCCAGTGAGTACTGGCATGCAACAGCACCAGGTGAGGCAGGGCCTGGCAGGCCAGTCACTGTGGCAGGCCTAATCAGTTAATAAAGCTGCGCAGCAGCCTAAGGCAGTGCACTGCAGTCAGTGTGTGTCCCAGGCCGGCCGCCCGGCCCACCACGAACGAACCGGTAACTTAAGTTTTACTAAACAAACAGTAACACAATACTGAAGAAGTTAAATTAGTTAAGTAACTTAGTAGCGTAGCCGCCATGATCATGAATATGCCGCCCGTGGGTGGCGTGGCCCATGCCAAAGTAACCGTTCAACTAAGTCTGAGAGTGCCTCACTGACAGCCAGCGCGACCCGGACGACGTTGCATTGGCGTTTAGGAGTAGCCGCTGCCAGTGAGTACTGGCATGCAACAGCACCAGGTGAGGCAGGGCCTGGAACACATCAGGTCACCACCAATAAAGGAGGCTTGAAATGTGCATCGCATTATCTCAGTAAATCTGTCGATTTTGGAGTCCAATGTCAGCATTTTTATTAATTTTGGCGGTAATTCGCGTGTACCCACCACATGTAACTGTTTTACAAACCACAGTTAAACTATTTAATGGTGTTTGTTGTCTTATCAAGAGACAATGAAGGTCTGTCAGCACCGAGACATTTGTTTAAATGTTCTTTTTGCACCTATCTTTCTGGCAACCTCACGCTTTGTATCTGTTGCAATTTCTGTGAGAGTTAAGATGAGATTACTTTATTTGTAATAATTCAGGCCTGTGCCTTTGAATTGAGGTAGTTTCCCTGAGAATGCCTTATTCATGTGCATTTTTGTATAGCATTCACTGTACAACGTAGTTCCTTCTAAGCGCCAGAGCATCGACTTGTACGGCGAGTTTGTCATGGTTAAAAAAACTGGTCCAGGGCTAGGGGTTGCAAGAGACATCCACAGTTGCAATGATATCGGTGAGCAGGGTTTGCAAATACAGCAGTTACATACATGTTCCGAGGGGGAGACAGATTGCGAGAGTGGCAACATAACATGACAATGGTTGAATTAAATTGCATTATTTACAGTGAGTTACAGTACACAGAAATATGATAAGTTTGAAGTTAGTGTAGAGGTTGGCATGAGGCGTGGAGTGGTGCGGATGTCTGAGGGAAGACTGTCCCAAAAGGGGTGTGCTATGACGGCAGATCTCCTGTCACTAATGTTCGTGTTTCTTGGTGTTACTAAGATGTCTTTTTTTCTGCAGTTTTATATAGCGCGAACTCGACCTGAAGTTATTGGAGAGCTTTACATGAGCACCAGTTACATTACACAAGGACACATTCATTTTTTTTGTTTGTTTTTGGTAGGCACAGGGAAATTAAATGATTTGCCCAGAATCATCGCATGTTAAGCCGACGCCAAGACAAAGTCAGCAGCTCTGACCGTTATCCTTCGTTGGACAGAGTGGCCTGTGGAGGTCTTCACTGATTTACTTGTCAACTGACATATAAATTGTAAACAATACTATAAGCTTTTCAGTATAGGGTTTTGACATCTGCTTATTAATGGTGGTTGGATGTTTTCAAGATGGCAACATCTATTTAGAAATAAACATTAGTTGTTTATTGCTGTGTTTTATAAGAGGACATTTATTATCCATCAGACACTTTCAGGTATCTCAGAGTTTTCCCAGCATCACTGTGCCATGACGTGTTTCCTTGTCTTTTTCCATGTGCTGGTGATGGAGCAAGGGTTCAAAATTGAAACTTGCTTGTAAGCAATCCTCCTCATAGTATTAATTTATTAAACTTGTATTGTAAATACTAACTTTTGCATTCACAAACACAAGAGGGACAGAAGCTTGCTTATGTGTTTTACTAATGAATAACGCTTGTCTATAATCCAAAATGTCCGCTAAAGCGCGGGAACCTCAATGCGCATGTCGCAACCCGATCACATGGTGTGACGTCTTTCTTTGCTTGGTGGGAAACTTCTGCTTCTGCGCAGTGTGCACTAAAATGGCCACTAAATGTTTTCACATGCTTAAGCTTGCTCTCATGTCATTATTAAATTGTCGTTTTCTTAACGCTACTAATGCAGGATAGTATTATAATTAAATGGGAATAGAGTAGGGAAAGTGGGTATACAGTGAAACTTTTTATTTGTGATTTTAATATTTTCTTCTTGCACTTTTAGTAATTCGTAAACTTGGGCCTGGGTTGGTGATTTGAAACTCGAGAGACAGATGGTTCTGCGCATGTGTCCTGTGTGCCTGCCAAGTGAAGTCAACTTGGACGTCTCCCAAGGCCATGACCCATTGGCCGAAGATGCTGTACTCTATGTTTCCGGCGGACAAAATGTTACTTTTCTCCTGTAAAATGTATAACATTTGTCGTGAGACGGGTGGGAAATAAAGTGAATGTATTAATTTGAAGGGGCGGGAAGCTAAAACAATAGGCTTCACAATTTAGGCCAAAATTGACATGGTGCGAGAATCCACCCCCTGTCCCTGTCCAATCAGAAGTAGTGGTCCCATAATGTTAGCAACATTAAGGGGAGGTACATGGGCGTAGAAGGGTATAATAGAATATAGCATTAGTTAATTAGTCAGAGCATGCGTTCACGAAGAACAGGCGTCCATACTGCCAGAGCGCTCTTAACTCCAGACTGCCCAGCTGATCGGTTGCTGACTGAATTCCTGTCCGGAAGAGGTCCTGAGGAGGGGGCGGCGGAGTCCATTAGACGGGAGAATCGAGGAGAAGTCGAGTATCAGAGAGGGGAACGGCGCAGGCGTCGTTGTAGAGAGGTTACCGGTCCTGTCCTGATCCTGGAGGAGGTCTTTGCTCTTCATCCTTCCTGGGTCCTATCTTTTCCAACTCCTTGGCTTAGGGGCTTGGTTCTCGCATTTTAGGTAACTATACTGCAACCTTTAGTTGCGCTGCTGTCTCTATTCTCTCCCTTCCTTTAAACACCGTCATTTATTAGCAAAATCATTTCTATGCTTTTTCTTGGGTATTACAATCAAGTACCGTGTTTTCTGTATTTTACTCTGCTAAAACTTTAGATAAACATTTTAAAACTTCCTGACTCAGGGATTATTTCAGGATTATGTACTATAGTGAATGTCACTCATTTTAAACTTCCCAATTAGCAAAGGATCCATTGGTAAGTTATTACTCTTCAATCAGAAGGTAATTGGTAGCAGGGATTTTGATAAAAGAGTATATCTGACACCCAGCGTAAGTATTAGTGTAGTGTGAATGTATGGGCCCAAGTGAGTATATGGTGTATGAATGCTGTTGGCTAATATTGCGCTGGATCAGTTTTCTGGTAAGCAGAGGATGGTTTTTTGTTACTCTTTGTTAATTGGGTAATGAGAATTTTATTTGTATTTTTTATGAACTAACATCCGCTTATTTTTGAGTTTTGTTATATGTTGTCCAGAATACCCCGGGGTAGGTAAAAAGAATAGTGGGTGGCAAGTGGAAGCCATACTGCAGTGAGGTTATCTGTCAGGCAGAAATAGTACTGAGTAGTTAAGCAGGACTTCAAGTACTCGTTAGGGACTCTATGCCTGTGAGTAATAGCAAAAAGGGTACGCTGATAAAAATTTGATGTTATATCACCTAGTAAGGGTAACATTGGAGAAGTAACAGGTACTTCTGAAGCTTGTGTGAAGAGTAGACGGAAGTGTTTTACTCGTAGTGTATGTTTTAGTAAACGGAAAAGTTTTACTAAGTGTGAGCAGAAACTATCTTTTTCGAAATTAGTGGAAACTGGCACGATAGCGAATGTTTTATGTTGTTACTGAAATTTAATTAAGAATTATAGAGAAAAAAATAAGTTTGCGTAAAATTTTTTGTAAAGCGAGGGTCAGTTGCCGGAGAGGGAGCTGACGTCACAAAACGCCGCGCTGTGATAGGTTGAAATAGCGGGTGTGGAAAGACTCTTGTAAAGGAGGGGTCAGTAGTCAGGAGTAGTACTGACGTCACAGGTGCCGCGCTGGGATTGGTTAAACCAGCAAGGACAGAAAAGAGCAGATTGTAAAGGAGGGGTTGACAGAGAAACGTCACCAAAAAGGCCGCGCAAGGATTGGCTCGGAAATAAAAGTTAGCAGACATTTGATTGGTCGAAATAATAAAAGCGAAATTCTTACTGGAGAAAAGATTGCATGTTAAAACGCGATCCAACTTTAACAGGAACTCGTCCTGATAGGAGATTCCTAGGTTTTGCAGAATATAATTTTATACACAGAAGATTAGATAGAATGTACGGAGAAAGGAGAAAAATGTCATTCTTACAAAAGATTAAGAATTATTTTAAAAAGGACAAACCAATCAAAACTAGAGAAGGAATTATTATTCCACCAGCTAAAACGCCAGCATCATTCATGATGATGGAGAGAGGTTATCATACTTGTGTATGGATGGAGAATTGGATAGAATACACCAAAAATGATGGAGTATTAGCATTTCCCGAGAATGGTACCTTCAATGGAAGAATTCTTCAAAACTTGAGATTGAGGATGAATGATTTAGAACCCAGACCTAGATTAACCCAGTACGAAGCCCTAGAAGAATGGGAAACCGAGGCATTTGAACGAGATAGATCTAGAAGTAATAGAAGTTACCCAGGATTTTACCCCAGATATTTACGTGAGTCAAGAGAGGGTCAGATGAAACAATGGAGAAGGGCAATGATTACAGAGGGACTGTATCCATTATTTACAGAAGGAGAGAAATCAGGAGGCAAATGTACAGAAAAGACAAAACATTTAATGAGAAAAGAGGATTCAGAAGACGAATTTATGGAAGAAATGTTGAGAAATCCCCCACCATATCAGGAAGGGACAAGTGGATGCACCCCAAGTGCACCACCGAAAACTCCAATGGTACCACAAGTAATGCATGAATTTACCCTGACTAGAATACTTCATGACAAAGAAAAAGAAGCCCTAGAAAAGACCAGAGCAGAATTAATACAGAAAATAACCCAGATAAAAGTACATCCTGATTCGTTGACTATTCCTGTAACAATTGGTCCAGTAGTTCCATTATATGGTACTCAGGGAAATTGTCCTCAACCCATACTTGCACCTACTCCTGTGAGTAACCCAAAACCTGAAGTTCCAGTTATAATTGAGGGTCAATTTAGTGACTGTGAATCCACAATATCACTTATGGATTTGCCTATTCGAGGTTCTGTAAATAATACTCCAAGAAGAGATGTACCTGGAGGTTCAAAAGATGTAAGTTTAGTAACTTCATCAGGAGCAAAAAGTGCTACCATAGTAACACCTGAAGATCTAGAAAGATGGGTACAAGGGTCAGTTAAACAGTGCACACCTCCAAAAATACTGGATATCCATAAATTAAAAGTTGAATTAGAAGAAATAATAGCAGGAAATGTAGGACTAGAACGCTTAAATACCTATGATGAAGAAGAATTATTATTCCTGTGCAGGAGTATCACCAGAAATGTAAAAATATTCCATGAAAAATTGTCCAATTTAGCACTACAGATGGGCATAGAAATAGGGAGATCAAAAGTATTACAGAAACCATATAGAGCAGAATTTGCGGACAAAGATTTAGAAAATATGAATGCCTCTGGAAAAAGACTACAAATAAGAGAATTAATGCTAGTTTTGCAAAAATGGGGCGATCTAGATAAATGGAAAACTAGGTGGGCCAAGAAAAAGGAAGAAGCACGAACAAGTAGAACAGCATCTGAATATGTGATGAAGGAAGCAGGAAAAGCAGACCAGATGTATCCAATGCGAGAAGTTGCGGGAGGAGGATATGTACATGTCCCATGGAGCAGACAGGATATTTTATCATTTACGAATGATTTTCCAAAGCTGAGGGAAAAGCCGATTGAATGGTACAAGCAGGTTGAAAGGTTTGTGAAGGTGTCAAAGGTATTGTTGAAGGATTTGGATGGTCTGTTTGACATAGTGGTACCTGCCGATTTATGGACAGATTGTAAGATCACAGTGGATTGGCCTAGTGATGAGTATCCCAGAGATCCGAAAACAGGTGCCCCGTCAAATGATGTAATGAAAAAGTATCAGCAAGTGATAACATACCTGAAAGGGAAAATACCCCCGAAAGAAACAGATTGGGTGAAAATAGATCGAACTACCCAAGAAGCTAGTGAAACAGTACATTCTTACTATGAGCGCCTATTGCAGGTGTTTAAACAGTATAGTGGATTTGAGGACATTGGAGACAAAAACATGAGTCAGTTTGTGTATCGGTTTGTTTACGGTCTGAAGCCAGAGATTTGCCAGATGATTAAACAACACATGCTGTGTTGGCAGGGAAAGCCGATAGATGAAATTCTGAAATATGCTAAATATTGTGGAGATGATATTGAGGATAGACACAAGAAATTGCAGGAAAAAGTGATGTGGGCACAGGTGAAAATGGCTGAGAAACAGGGAATAAATCTGGAAAATCCGAGTGAAAATCCAGGAAAAGATTCTGGAACGAGTGGTGATACGGGAAATGGTGGAAAATTTAGAGGACGAATGAGTAGAGAAGAAGCTATAAAGAAGTTTCCTTGTCATGGATGCAGAAAATTGGGGCATTGGAAGGACGAATGTAAAAAGGTTCGGAATAATAATGGCCCAAATCAAAACTTAAATCCACAGATGCAGAATGATTCACAACAGGGTGTAAATCCCCAGAGTCAATTACCACCTCCACCTGTTCAGGGTAATATAAGCAGAGCAAAGCACGGTACAGACATTGGATACCCGGGAGGGAGTGGTAAGAATGATTATATGACATCACAATTTCTTTTGCAGGACAATTTCAGTGAATTCGACTCATGACGGTGCCAAGGAGAGGGGAAGAAGGAGTGCGTACTTGGGGCATCCTTACAGGTAGATCAGTCTGGTCCATATGTTGAAGGAAATGTGAAAGGTAATGATATTACTTTCCTTTTGGACACTGGTGCTACCAGGTCTACGGTGAGATCAGCAGATATCCCAGACCTTCCTCTCTCTGGTGAAGATATCCAAGTAGTAGGGGTAGCTAATCAAAGAATTAGAACACCTCTTACAGAACCAATGGAAGTCAAAATAGGAAACTTCAGAGAAATGCACCAATTTGTAGTGTGCGATTCTAGCCCAGTAAACTTATTAGGTAGGGATTTATTGTGCAAAATGAACTGTACAATTTTCTGCATGCCGGATGGTGTGGCAGTTCAGACACCAGATGAGGACCATGTATATAAATTTATGGTTGCAAAACAAGGTACAGAAATAGACGAAATGTTTTCGTTAATAACAAAAGATGAGTTGCCAGAAGAATTAAAAGGTACAGTAAACCCCATAGTATGGGATTTCACCGGAAAAGAAGTAGGACTCATGGCAAAAATAGATCCAGTTCAAATTACGGTAAAAGAAGGTGCAATTTTCCCAAATACTAGACAGTACAAAATGAATGCAGAAGTAAAAGCAGGAGTCATTGAAGAAATAAATCGAATGGTAGAACAAAACATCCTAAAAGAAGTAATGGGTAGCCCATGTAATTCACCTATAATGGGACTAAAGAAACCTAGTGGAAAATATAGAATTGTTCAGGACCTGAGGAAAATAAATAAGATTGTAGAACCATGTTGTCCCATAGTACCAAATCCTGCAGTAATTTTATACCAGATCCCTTGGAATGCAGGATGGTTCACAGTAATTGATTTATGTCAAGCATTCTTTTCAATACCATTACATGCAGACAGCCAGTATCTTTTCTCATTCAAATTCGAGAATAAAATCTATGTGTGGAATCGTGTTCCTCAGGGGTACACAGAAAGTCCTTCCATCTTCAACCAGATACTGAAAAAGTGCCTTGAAAAATTAGTGATGCCAGGAAGCTCAGTCTTAGTCCAATATATAGATGATTTATTGGTGGCGTCAACCACCAGAGAAGACTGCGTTGTTGATTCCATAGCCTTATTAAATCTTTTGGCTGAGGAAGGGCATAAAGTCTCACCTGAAAAGTTACAGTTTTGCAGGACAGCTGTTAAATACCTGGGACATCAAATTGAGAGGGGAAAAAGAAGAATAACCTCTGAAAGAGTAGAATTAATAAAAAGAATGCAAATGCCTGTAACCCAAAGACAAGTACGAATGTTCCTAGGAATAGTAGGCTACTGTCGACAATGGATACCAAATTTTTCCATGTTAGCTAAGCCTTTAATTAACATGACGAAAAAGAAAGCAAAGGACCCTGTTGAGTGGGAGGATGAAAGTGTAGAAGCCTTTGTAAAATTGAGAAACGCACTTTGTTCAGCACCTGCCTTAGGCATGCCTGATTACAAAAGAGAATTCGCATTATTCTGTCAAGAGAGAGAGAATTGTGCACTTTCTGTCCTAACTCAGAGACATGGACTAGACAGACGTCCTATAGCGTATTTTTCTGCTACATTGGACCCAGTAGCAGCTGCGTTGCCAGGATGCTTAAAAGCAGTAGCAGCAACTTGTTTGAACATTGAACAAAGCGAGTCAATTGTGATGGGACATCCTGTAAAAGTGTATGTTCCACATGCAGTTGTGATTCTGTTGACAAGAACCCGAACTCAGCATCTTACTCCTAGTCGGCTGACTAAATATGAGAGGATAATAATGGGTGCTGAAAATGTGACCATGGTAAGGTGTACAATAATAAATCCAGCAACTTTATTGCCGGACCCATATCATGAAACAAATAAAGATGACGAAGAAGATGAACATGATTGTGTACAGATTACAGAATTATGTACAAAACCACGCCCAGATATAGAGGAACAGCCTCTTAAAAAGCCAGACAGGGAGCTATTTGTCGATGGTTCATGTCAAAGACATGAAGATGGTAAACTAACTGCTGCCTATGCGGTATGTGAATTAACTGGAATAGTCGAAGCATCCTATTTACCAGGAGTAAAATCTGCACAAGTAGCTGAATTGATTGCCTTAATAAAAGCTTGCAAAATTGGGAGGAATCAGAGAGTAACTATATTTACTGATAGTCAATATGGTTACGGGGTTGTGCACGATTTTGGCCAACTGTGGATGCAGAGGGATTTCATGACTTCTTCAGGATCCCCTATTAAAAATGGACAATTTGTAAGGGAATTGCTAGAAGCAATACAATCACCAAAAGAATTGGCTGTGGTGAAATGTGCCGCACACTCAGTCAGGAGATGACTGGGTGGTAGTCGGCAACAGATATGCAGATCTGGTGGCTCAACATTGTGCCAAAACCAGAACTTCAGTAAATAAGAGGGTGGAAAGAATGGGAATCAGCTGCCAACTTATGCTGTATATGCCACCAGAAACTTGGAATGAAGTAAAGAAATTGCAAGATGAGGTTGAGGAAAGTGTAAAGAATTTGTGGATTAAAGTAGGTTGTTCACAAAGAGGAGATGATGAAGTGTGGATCAGTGCAGATGGTAGACCAGTCATGCCAGACTGTTTACTCTCACAAATGGCTAGAATGCATCATGGAGACACACACATAGGGAGAGATGCAATGATTAGGCTGTTCAGACAAAATTGGTACAATCCCAAATTCAGGGCGGTTGCAGAGAGTCTTTGCCAGAGATGTCTAACTTGCCAAATGCATAATCCAGGCAGGAAAACGATAATTGGGTTTGGAAAAATTGGAAAGGCAGAAGGCCCATTTATAAGACTCCAGTTTGACTTCATACAGTTACCACCATGCAGAGGACTAAAATATGTACTAGTCATAGTGTGTCTGTTTTCAAAGTGGGTGGAGGCTTATCCTACTAGGAGAAATGACAGTATTACAGTTGCAAAACTGTTGTTACGTGAGCTCATACCTAGGTTTGGTTTCCCAGTATCTTTGGAATCAGAGGAAAACACTTTAACAGCGAAGTGATTCAGATAATCTGTGAAGCATTTCAAATCAAACAGAAATTGCACTGTGCATATCGCCCAGAGGCTTCTGGAGTGGTTGAACAATTGAATGGCACTATAAAGTCAAGATTGGGAAAAATGTGTGCATCAACATCGTTAGAGTGGCCAGACGCATTGCCACTTGTCCTGATGGGAATCAGAAGCATACCTGACAGAACGACAGGATTGAGCCCCCATGAAATAATGATGGGAAGAGCAATGAGACAAACACATGTTCCCACAAACAAATTAATAAATATATCTGATGATATGGTTCTGGATTATTGCAAAGGATTGGCTGACCTAGTGCGTTCTGTCTCTCATCAGGTCGGAGAAGACGCAGTTTCCAGGCAGCCTGAACTAGAACATGATCTGAATCCTGGTGATTGGGTGGTAGTGAAGAATCACACCAGAGAAACGTGTCTATCACCCAGGTGGAGCAGACCTTGTCAAGTTATATTGACCACCAATACAGCAGTGAAGTGTGCAAGATTTCCTAATTGGATTCACGTAAGCCACACAAAGAGAGTACCAGAACCTGAAGAAGAGAATCCACAGACAACGCCAATCACTGAAGAAGCTGAAGGTTGCCAGGCTGAGGAATCTCAGGCTAGAGGTTCGAGAGAAGCTGACGGAAAACAACCGAGCACAAGTCAGGATTGGATACCAGTGGTAGAAGTTCCTGAAGTATATTACAGAACGAGAAATCAGACTAAATTGGAAGAAATTGAAGAAGATCAGATAGGTGAAGAAGAAGCTGTTCAGGATCAAGAAGAAAAGATAGTAAAAGATCCTGAACAAAATAGGATAGGGAAAGAAAATTGGACACAAAACAGTGAAGATTTAATAGACTTTACACAGGGAAAGACAGGTTTAGAAGAATCAGGTCAGGCTGCAGAAGTTCACAGTGCAATAAGCCCTGATCAGAAGCAGTTAGATCAAGAAGAATTCACTAAAGAAAAAGGGGTTGATACAAATGAACATAAAGAAATAAAAAAGGAACAAGGTCAAAATCTTGAAAGTCATTGTGGAGCTACTGAAGAGAAACCAATCAGACCTGAAAAAGAACAAACAAAAGAAGCAGTAATCAAAGAAAACAAAACAGTATTAAGCAGTGAAAATAACGAGATCTCTGAAGACGAAAAAAGAGAAACAGTGCCAACCAAGAAGACAAGAAAAGGAGATCATTGGCCAAGTGTCATTAAAAGAGTAAAATACCACATAACAACCAGAAGTGAAGATCCAGAACAAGTACCTGAAGTGACAAGTCAAACTGAACAGGAGAAAAAGTCAGGAAAAAGAAAAAGTAAAAGACTGAGACTTGTGAATAACAAATTCAAGGGTCCTGACTGGACTTATATTATTCTTGAAGATTTTGAAAGCTCAGAGTCAAGTGACAGTGGTGGCGAAGGAACAAGTGCAGAACTAACATACGAAGAAGAAACAAGACCACCCTGACTAAACAAAAGAATCCTCTAAAGAAAAGAAGAAGAGATAAGAAGAGCAATCTTCCTTGTCGAAAAATGCCTGATGATAGAGTTACTGGGAGACCAAAACGAAATTGTTGTAGGAGATGCTGTGCAATCTGCATATGTAGTCTAGTATTGGTGCTTATAGTATGGCTAGTATTGATTGTAGCAGTTCCTTACCTTATGATAATAGATAAGAAGATTAATAACGAAACTAAAGGGAGGACAGCAAACATGAAGGGTAATAGAGTAGAACTAATGGCAGAAGATGAGGCAGAAATTCATCATGAAGTAGCTGACAACGACACTAGTTTAAATGTTTTCACAAAGTTATTGTTTCAATATGTAGACACAATGGAAGTTAGTAATTGTTATGTCTGTATGAAATTACCTGAATCAGTAGCGGAAGGATTAACATACCATCATTTACCACTGACATATGGTATCTCATGTAGTGTATTAACAAGTTTATTTAATAGAACAGGTAGACTGCAGTATTATTATTCAAACTTAGAGGTGATATTTTCTGAGGTTCCGATTCGCAAGAGTATGAACCCAGTGCTTAGTAGTCAAGACGCACAGTTTATGGGAGAGTTTTTCTTAACAATGAAATCGATAGACATAACACATGCACATAGACACAATCTAACATGTTCTTTACTAGAAGAAGAAAAGATATTTTTGAATTTAGTAGAAGATAGAAGACATGATTTTCAAAAGAAAGCTTCAGAGCATAAGGCTCAGTTGCCACCTTGGGCAGAAAAAGAAGGGAGTTACACACCTGGCAAAGCTCAAGCTGCAATGGCTCTGGATTTCGTAAAGACAGGGAAAATGTGTCTACATAGGTTAAAAACTGATTTTAACAATGTTTTCATTGGTACCAGTGAATGTGAACACAATTTTTTAATTCTTGGAGGTTGGGGACTCAAAGGAGGAACAGATTCAGTATTTCCTGGAATTTATTATGTATGCGGGAATAAGGCTTACTTTAGGCTTCCTGCACGGTGGTATGGAAATTGTTATTTTGGAATAGTTTTTCCAAAGATATACCACGTAAAAAGAAACACTGGAAGCAATGAAAACAATAATGAATTAATACGTAGTAAAAGAGCTAGTTTTTCAGAAATTGTAGGTGATATATTTGGTGCATTGATACCTTCAGTGGGAATAATTCTGAACTCAAGGAAAATATGCAAATTGTCTACAGTGGTTGATCGTTTATCAACGGATACTGCTGGTGGTTTTCTAATGATTAATACGGAGATGGTTACGATTAGATCTATGGTGATGCAAAATAGACTTGCTCTTGACATTCTATTGGCAAAAGAGGGAGGAGTCTGTAAATTATTGAAGACGAAACATTGTTGCACTTATATTCCTGATAAGAGTGCAGAAATTGGAACGTATATTCAGAACATAACTAAACTTGAGAAAGAACTTAAACCACTGGAAGTTGATAGTGTATGGGAAAGATTGACAAATAGTATCTCGTCAATTGGAACCTGGTTTGCTAATGTAGGGAAAGGACTTATAGGTCAAATATTAGTACCCCTAGCAGGGATAGCAATAATAATATTGGCAATAAAAATATGGTGCAAATGCTGTAGAAAGAATGGAACATATAAAGTGACAGGAAAAGGAAAGAAGAGAAAACTAGATGAAATAGAACTTGAAGAATGGAGAAGTGATTTATACAAGAAGTTGAAAGGAGATGTGAAAAACAGAAAATGTAAAAATGAGAATGAAACAAATTGCTAGAAGTTGGCATCTGATTGAGGGTAGTAATTTTGATGGCTCAGAAACGCCATCAGAGAGGGGATTGATGGAGCAAGGTTTCAAAATTGAAACTTGCTTGTAAGCAATCCTCCTCATAGTATTAATTTATTAAACTTGTATTGTAAATACTAACTTTTGCATTCACAAACACAAGAGGGACAGAAGCTTGCTTATGTGTTTTACTAATGAATAACGCTTGTCTATAATCCAAAATGTCCGCTAAAGCGCGGGAACCTCAATGCGCATGTCGCAACCCGATCACATGGTGTGACGTCTTTCTTTGCTTGGTGGGAAACTTCTGCTTCTGCGCAGTGTGCACTAAAATGGCCGCTAAATGTTTTCACATGCTTAAGCTTGCTCTCATGTCATTATTAAATTGTCGTTTTCTTAACGCTACTAATGCAGGATAGTATTATAATTAAATGGGAATAGAGTAGGGAAAGTGGGTATACAGTGAAACTTTTTATTTGTGATTTTAATATTTTCTTCTTGCACTTTTAGTAATTCGTAAACTTGGGCCTGGGTTGGTGATTTGAAACTCGAGAGACAGATGGTTCTGCGCATGTGTCCGGTGTGCCTGCCAAGTGAAGTCAACTTGGACGTCTCCCAAGGCCATGACCCATTGGCCGAAGATGATGTACTCTATGTTTCCGGCGGACAAAATGTTACTTTTCTCCTGTAAAATGTATAACATTTGTCGTGAGACGGGTGGGAAATAAAGTGAATGTATTAATTTGAAGGGGCGGGAAGCTAAAACAATAGGCTTCACAATTTAGGCCAAAATTGACATGGTGCGAGAATCCACCCCCTGTCCCTGTCCAATCAGAAGTAGTGGTCCCATAATGTTAGCAACATTAAGGGGAGGTACATGGGCGTAGAAGGGTATAATAGAATATAGCATTAGTTAATTAGTCAGAGCATGCGTTCACGAAGAACAGGCGTCCATACTGCCAGAGCGCTCTTAACTCCAGACTGCCCAGCTGATCGGTTGCTGACTGAATTCCTGTCCGGAACAGGTCCTGAGGAGGGGGCGGCGGAGTCCATTAGACGGGAGAATCGAGGAGAAGTCGAGTATCAGAGAGGGGAACGGCGCAGGCGTCGTTGTAGAGAGGTTACCGGTCCTGTCCTGATCCTGGAGGAGGTCTTTGCTCTTCATCCTTCCTGGGTCCTATCTTTTCCAACTCCTTGGCCAAGGGGCTTGGTTCTCGCATTTTAGGTAACTAAACTGCAACCTTTATTTGCGCTGCTGTCTCTATTCTCTCCCTTCCTTTAAACACCGTCATTTATTAGCAAAATCAATTCTATGCTTCTTCTTGGGTATTACAATCAAGTACCGTGTTTTCTGTATTTTACTCTGCTAAAACTTTAGATAAACATTTTAAAACTTCCTGACTCAGTGATTATTTCAGGATTATGTACTATAGTGAATGTCACTCATTTTAAACTTCCCAATTAGCAAATGATCCATTGGTAAGTTATTACTCTTCAATCAGAAGGTAATTGGTAGCAGGGATTTTTGATAAAAGAGTATATCTGAAACCCAGCGTAAGTATTAGTGTAGTGTGAATGTATGGGCCCAAGTGAGTATATGGTGTATGAATGCTGTTGGCTAATATTGCGCTGGATCACTGGTGTTTTTTGACAGTGTGACAAAGGTTGTGTGAACAACATGTACCAGATGCTTTCCCACATGTAGCACGGTGGTTGGGGCTACGTTAGAAAGCTTGATATTGGGGGCGGGAGTCTTCAAATGGAAATCCTCGTCTGTGGCATCTGACTCTGTGAGGGGTATCTGACCTTAGTTTAACTTGAAAAGGCTTGTACTCCGTGCTTAATTTGAACCGGTGGTTTCCGGTGCTCGGTACGGGCACCTAATTGCCATCACAGGGGTTTATGATAGTCTGCCACATGTCCAGACAGGCTAATTTAGGTATGAGTACAACAGCTGCTTATTAGTTCAGTTTACATTTACACTGTTAGTTTAGTTTACATTTACAATTACGTTTACATTTAATACCTGCTTCCCAAGCCATACTTATAGCTTTGGGGGCCAGGAATAGTATGAATTGTCACACTTGTAAGAGTGTGATGGTTAGTATCTGTTTGTACTGTCACTGGCAGCTGGCAGGGGCAATGTGTGGTGCAAGCTGCAGTGGCCTCCGACGAGAGCCCCGGCACTTATTCTTTTACAAATTAAGCACTGCGGAAGAGTGATTATGGTGAAGGGGAGACTGAGGGGGAGACTATGTACATTTGTTTCAGCATATACACCTAACACAGGTCAGTTGGCTTTTATAACCACTCTACTAAATATGATGGGCTGATTCATAGAAGGCCAGATAGTTCTCATGGGGGATTTCAATCTCACCTGACATTCTTAAGTAGATAGTACACACCCCCAAAGGTCTTCCACAGGAAGCTTCTCCAAAGGCGCAAAACAGGCCTTTCAGGATATGGGTCTCAGGGATGCATGGAGGACCTTAAATCCCACTGCAAGGGACTACACTTTCTTCGCACATGTACATCAAACATATTACCGTCTAGACTATGTATTCCTTAGTCAAGGACTCTTAGGGTTCCTACAAGCTGCAAAGATCTATCCCATCACTATCTCAGATCACAGCCCTATCTTGGTTTGTCTGAACTGGGGGATTAAGGTGTCGGGCCCGCCGAGATGGTTTTTTCCTGTCTCTTTTACACAAGACAGGTTGTTTTGTGATGAGCTGCAAGTGGAAATGAAAGAATTTTTCCAACTGAACTTGCCGCAAGCCAATACACCCGTGAACAATTGGGACTCCTTCAAGGCAGTGCTGAGGGGTAAATGCATCGAACTCAACGCCGCATTGAACAAGCAAAGGGCAAGGGAGGTTGCGGCCCTGGAAGTAGAACTGAGGGAATTAGAAAAGGAACATAAAAAGACACCTACATGGGCCCTCTAGCGTAAGTTAAGAGCACTAAAGGGGAAAATCAATGCGATTTATACCAATAGAGTGGAACACACTCTTCTGTGTTTGCGTCGCATCTCTTATGCTCAAGGGAATAAAGTGGGCTCCCACTTGGCAAGGCAGCTCCGAAAAAAAGGGAAAAGGAATACATAGGAGGGATCTACGACGTGAGATACATATAGATTATACAGACGAGGGCAAAGCTAACATATTTGGGGCCTTCTATAAGGAGCTATATCAGGCAACAACTATAGAACTGAATACCCAGCTAAAATATCTAGACTAGATTGCTCTTCCTCAGGTTTTGCCTGCTTGGAACGAGCAGTTGAATGCCCCAATCACTGATGTAGAGGTGGGGCAAATAATCACGGCGTTAAAGCTGCATAAATCCCCTGGGCCAGATGGGTTGATGGCACACTTTTACAAAACATTTGCATCAGAGATCATTCCCCATCTGACCACCCTTTTTAACGCGATAGCGAAGGGCCCAATGGTGACAGCCATAACGGCGGAAGCCATGATAACGGTGATTCCAAAAACGGGGAAGGACCCACATAGCTGCGCCTCTTAAAGGCCGATTGCACTTTAAAATTTGGACGCTAAAGTATACTCTGCAATTTGGGCATCCAGTTTGGGGGGCTTGATGCCGGACCTAATTCACCCCGACCAATCTGGGTTTATAAAGGGCAGACAAACTCATGACAACGTTTGTAGGACACTACATCTGATTGATACGGTCTCAAAACACAAAATACTGGCAATCCTGGTGGGATTCAATGCAGAAAAAGCTTTCGACAGGGTGGACTGGCCCTTTCTTCTTTGCACACTAGAGAGCTTTGGGTTCGGGGGCCCTTTTAATAATATGATCAAAGCTAACTACGCACAGCCCCGATCGAGAGTGCAGATTAATGGGGTAAGCTCACTTCCGTTTTTCCTTGGCAGGGGGACAAGGCAGGGTTGCCCGTTGTCCCCCCTGCTGTTTGCTCTAAGTATAGAACCTTTGGCAGCACGAATTCGAGCAACCCCAGAGATCCAGGATATTAGATTCGGAGGCGAGTAACGCAAGATGTCGTTGTTTGCCGATGACATCTTGATGACACTTACTTCTCCCCGATCCTCACTGCAGGCCCTCCAGGAAGAGCTGCAGAGGTTTGAAAATGTTGCAGGTTTCCGAGTGAACATGGGTAAATCATCCATTTTGAATCTCACCTTGCCAGAAAGGTTGGTGGCTTTTTTAAGGGGGGAAACCCCATTCCAATGGGCTAAGCACAATCTCACATATTTGGGGATCAAGATCACGCCACAATTGGAGGGGCTGTTCAGCAAACTACCCACCCATTACTACAGTTACAAAAAGACCTCAAACGCTAGAAACCACTATACATCTCATGGCTGGGGCGCATTCAGGCGATTAAAATGACGGTACTCCCCAAATTTCTGTACCTGTTCCAGGCCCTCCTGATAGATTTAGAGCGAGACTTCCTCCCAAAACTACACACGCTCATCACTCGCTATATATGGCAAAACGGTAGGGCCCGAATGCCTTTTCATCTGCTAAGGCACACAAAGGGGGAGGAGGGTGTGGCTCTGCCTAACTTTGGTCTTTACTATAAAGCAGCCCCACTTCGGGTAGCTGCAGAATGGTCCATGAGGGAATCGGACAAACACTGGCTCCACATGGAAAGGGCAATAGTGGGAAGGACGATTTGGGATGTGCTATGGAAACCAAGAAAAGATAGACCTCGAAATGCCTACCTGAGTACTCCCACCTGGACCACCCTTAAGGTATGGGATGACGTCATTAAAGGGTTGGGCTCAACAACCTTTCCCTCTCCCTTTACCCCGATTCAGTTCAACCCGGAGTTCCCCCCAGCAATGAGAACGGGACCATTTGACGCTTGGAGGGATGGAGATTGCCTGGTACTTTCAGATCTTTTCCATAATCACGATATTCTCACTTTTGAAAACTGCCAATGAGAGTTCTACCTGGCACCCAGTGAGCACTTCCATTATCTCCAGCTCAAACACTGGGCCCTACACCCACAAATTAGGGAGGCTGCTACTCAAGACTTGACCCCAATAGAGACTTTTGTGCGGAGGGTGGGATCCATGAAAGGGGTGATCTCCTTCTTGTACGGCCTCCTGCTATCTACTCTACATGCCCGAGGCCCCGACACATCAGCTTTTGGGAACACACACTCAGGAGGGGAACCTCAAAGGGAGAATGGAGACACCTATGGACAGACATTGTTAAGAATAATCACTCTTTAGATCCAAGGGAAGCTCACTACAAGACACTCTTTGATTGGTATCTCTCTCCCACGAAAATCAAAAAGATATTTCAGGAAGCCTCTGACCTATGCTGGAGGGGATGCGGCTTGCTCGGGGATTTCCGCCATATCTGGTGGGATTGTCCAACCATTAAACCATTTTGGGAGGAGATCTTAGCCCAATTGACAGATATGTTGGGATACTCCATCCCAACTACATTAGAGTCAGTGCTACTGGGCCTCAGAGATCCTGGTCTGGAACACCAATCAAAGGCAGACAGGGCAATTATGTGGGCTTGGCTCCGGGTGGCCAAAAAGTCAATTGCAGTTGCCTGGAAGAAGAAAGCAGCTCTAGTGTTGGCACAGTGGCACTCCCGTCTTTGGAAAATACTCATAATGGAGAGGCTAGCGGACATCTTTAGAGATGATTACAAGAATTTTGAATATAGATGGGGTCCGTTAGTGACATATCTCACACAGGGCCTCCCGCTGGCGGTGTGACCTCCCACGACGAGAACCATGCACCTGCTCCAGTTTTAACCGTAGTTTACAGACCCACCATCACACCTATCTACTTCTTAGGACCTATGCCTAAACTCCCAAACTACTAACTACTCATACATAGGCATTGCTTTTTTCTTCTTCACCACCGCCATTGTTAGGCAGAGGGATGCGGGGGGAGTTGAGAAGAGGTTATAAAAGTTACAAAGCAGACGATTGAACAGGATGGCATGGAAATGGTGAGATGCCAAGTACTATATTTACCTGCACATTGAGATACTGTGTCTTCTTTAGACATGGAGGGGGCTGTGGGGATTGATTATACGATGTAATGCCTTTACTTTATGTGCTGGTTCTCAATAAAAAAGAGTTTTGACAAAAAAAATGAGATTTTTGGGATGGAAGAAGATCAGAGACACTTCACTTTGATAAACTCCTCCCCACATTATGAAGGTACGAGCATACACACCTTAAAGACCTGTAAAGCTTCTCAAGCTGAATAGTTTTTTTAAATTCTCAGACTCCACCATTTTGTTCAACTCTTAGACGTTATTCTCAAGCACTCTTGTCAAATATACTTCAAAGACACTTTATAAGTGCTCCATACCTGCTCCACACTTCTGCTAAATCTGGGAAGCAAAGCTAAAATGGTTCAGACCAGAGCCAAAGCAAAGCTCTTAAGTAGTAGCTTGGCATTTGCAGGGGCTACAGGTGCAAACGAATCCTTAAAGAATTACTTGAAAAGTGTGGCAAATACTTTATCTAGGGCAAAACTGTACTCAGGAACCTACTATCACAGCAAAGGAAAGATTGATGAGAGGAAACCTGAAAATAATAAAGGGAGCAGGAATTCATCTACTGGTGTAGTGACAAATGTGATATGATCGCCTTTTCATCCAGAGATAGTTACAAAATCTAACACAGTGAAAGAGAAAGAGTTAGAAACTAGAGATCATAACCTGGAATAGACACAGGCAGTTCACAGTTCTTTTGCAAGCTCTTAAATTTGATCTCGAATTAGTAGGAGCAAAACAGTGGCCCAAGGAGTAAAGTGCACACAAGCAGATGTGGATGCTAGCACAAGTGCACGATGACAACTTCCGCAATCAACCACCATTCCGGACTTAAAAGCAACAGTCTAGGAAATCACAAAAAGTAATAGTTGGACAGGTGTAAATCTGAAGACAGTACAAACTGAATCAAGGGACAGACTAGCAGAAAATGGAAAAGAGCAGGAAATGGAAAAACCAGCAGATATCACTAGTCAATTTGGACAATTGTGAGCAGTGAAAGTCAATGAATGAGTCTTTGAACAAAACTGATAAGATCCAACTCTCCCTGGGGGAAAATCCAAGAGAAATGGAAAAATCAATGCAGGTGAATTATATATACTAGCGTGAGATTGTTGTGGAAATGGAGAAAAGGAGACTGAGGAAATGGTGAGAAATCCATCAAATAGGAACACAGAATAAATTACGATACTAACCAGATTTAAGGAATTGCAAAGTTTGGACTCTTTTCAAAGTGATGATGAGAGTTTTGGGAAATCCAGGAAACAACTGACCCTCCAACAAAGACTTTGGACTCAATGACCGTTCTTTTAACATTAACTGTGGATGCCTTGACCATGCAGTCTCTCAAAATGGACATCAAAATTGATATACTCTTTAGGATAGCAATGCAGATGCAAGAAATCAATAAAACATTCATGTGGGAAGGATAAACGTGGTGAACAAGCACAATAGTATGTTACTCTCAATCCATTGCTTCTGTGGAGAAATCATTGACAAATTGGACATTACCCAGTATATTAAATACAATATCATCTGCCTGGAAACAGATTTAGAAGGACATGATGAGACATGTTTTGGATAGAACAATGGCAGACAAGATCAATCGGCCAAATGAAATCAATAATCAAATCATGGATGAAGGATTACTGCAGCAGCGCAATACTTCGGCAGAAAATAAATCACTAGTCAAACAAAATATAACCAATCAGCCTAATTTGATTGAAGCTGCACAGAATGATGCCCTTCTGCTCTCACCTACAAAAACACAACACTTAGATAAAGGCCAGGTAGAACAGGTATATAGAGCAACAACAGCACAACAGGAGAATGATAGAGCAGAAACGATCACTGAGGGGAATGTGCTGGTTACTGGTGAACAAACCCAAACAGGACTATCCAGGAAAAATAAAAAAAGATCGAAAAAGCTCTACAAAAAATATAATAATAATCTAAAGAATGGGATTTATTGAATTTCTTTTCCACCAAATCAAACATCACTCACCAATTGGAACTGGCCTAGCCATGTATGAAAGTGAAAATCTCCAACAAAGTATACATTTTGCACCAATCGAGCCTGGCCAACAACAGTGCTAATGCTAAAATAAGGCAAAAATGTTGTTACCTTTAAATAAACATAATATGTTAAAAAATATGGATTCACACAATATCGACTACAATATTATTGCCAAAATATTTAAATAATCATTAAAAAATATTTAAAAATACTTCATATATAAAATATTTACTGGAAATAAACCTAAAATATTTTAAACACATTCTAAAACTAAACAAAATCATTGCCAATCAATCCAATAAAACATATACCTTAAATCATACTAATACAATCACATTTTTTTAGCATTAACTGCAAACATTTAAAAGGGACCCTAAATATACATATATATATATCTATATATCTATATATATATATATATATATATATATATATATATATATATATATCTATATATATATATTTATATATATATATATATATATATATATATATATCATCACTGATGACATCTCAAATGACATCACTGATGACATCTTACAGTGACTGTGAGTGTTAAAAAGTTTATGATTGTTAAATATATATACCAAGGTGTATTGGTGAATCAGTGGGTGTATGAGTGCCTGTATGTATGATTCAGTGGGTGCGTGACTGACTGTATAAGTGAGTAATTAGGTTTTTCAGTAAATGTATGGGTGAGTGACTGGTTGTGTTTATTTCTGTATCAGTCTGTCAGTTGGCATTTAAGTGGCTGCATAGGTGTGTGAGTGGGTACGTGAGTGGCTTACTCACCCAACAAGCCCTCCTGTTACCTTCACTAAGGCCCACACAGCAGGGTTGCTGAGAGGTCTTCAAAGGCCACACCCCCTTTCTCCACCACTCTGCAAACGCGCCTCCTGGTGCACTGTTAGCTGGGGGAAGAAGTCCCCTTGGCTCCAGAGGGTTCTTGGGGGCCAGCTACCCCTCCTGTTACCTCCAGTAAGTCCCACACCGCTGGATTGCTAAAAGGTGGTTGGAGGCCATGCCCCCGTTCTACATCACTCTGCGAACGCACCTCCAGGTGTACTAATGGTTAAGGGAAGAAGACCACTTTAGTCCTGAGGCCCTCATGAGGCAAGGGGACTTCATCCCCCAACCAGCAGTGTGCCAGGAGGCTTATTTGCAAAGTGCTGGAGAAAGGGGGCATGGCTTCCAAAGACCTCTCAGCAATCCCACTGTGTGGGACTTACTAGAGGTAACAGGAGGTCTTGTTGGCCCCCAAGGACCCTCAGCAGTAGCGCGCCAGGAGGTGAGTTTGCAGAGTGGTGGAAAAAGGAGGTGGGGCCTCTGGCGAATTGCTGTTTTTTTTTTTTCTTTTCTTTTTTTAGGGAAGGGAGGCTGCGTAGCCCCCTTTCCTGGGACCCAGTTTCCAAATAATAAGTTTACAATTTTCCATTATTAGATTAACAATTATGGGCGAATAATAGGTCACCGTTGCCTTTTTCTCACCACAGAAATTTAACAATTCAACTAAGTTTATGTCACTGCTCTTTAACATCCTTAGCTGGTCTATCTGAGTCAAAAGATACAGTAAATGCGATCTATTTAAGGCAATATCATCATCATCAAATAGCATAATAAAATCAAGAGTCATCAAGGTCCCAGACACCTCTGTACCCTTTTGATGTGTGGGTGCCCTTCCCTGGTTAGTCATACTAACATCCCTTTTTTTTGGACCACTTAATGAAGCACAAGATGGTGCATACGATTCTAAGTGCGGGTTTAGAGCAGATAAAGTATAACTGCTCCCATTTCTCCCCTTAGTTTCAGAGGCAGTGTTCCAAGCCAAAAGGTGATGATCCGTATTAGCAATTGGACCATCACCCTCTTAGCCTGTAGTTATACACCTGTCCTCCTCTGATTTTGTCACAACTGGATTCTCCTGGGACAGTCCTTTGAGGCTTGTTAATTGTAACACGGTCCCCTCTGTTTGCGCTTCCAGTTGTCCTTCAATCCTAGGGAATTTGATTGTTCTTGACTCTCTTTGATTTATCATTCTCAGCTTCCTTTTTCCCTTTCTTCCTTCTTTCTTATCTTTTTTCTTCTAGGTTTCTGCACCTCTTCCTAAACAACTTCCTGTGTGCTAGAGACAAGCTTTGTCCCTTTATCCTGTTTTTTTAAAAATTGGGTCCACTTCCACGCTTCTACCCCGCTCAGGGGCTTGGGTTGGGGGCCCTTCCCCCATATTCACATTTTTTACCCTTCCTCTGATGCAGCACACATGAAAAGAGGAAAAAATGAGGAGTGATACACATATTTCTCCTAGTTTTGCCTGCTCTGGGGAGGCGTAAGGTTTTGGTGCTGCCCCAGGTGTATGTGATTAAGTAAATCTGGGGCAGCATCAAAATCGATTGGTGTTGAGTGAGATAGTCCACCACAGCGCCCATGGAATTCCTCCTTGACACAGAGTAAGGCAAGGCAACGACTTGCACTGCTTTGTTTTACTTCATATCTATGAGGCCATGCAAAGTCGAGCAGAGTGGCTTTACGTTGTCTTACAGCGAGTGAGCCACCGGAGCATCAAAAAAAGTGATGCTCAGGTGGCGCATGCCTCTCATAATTAAGCCCCTGCGTGTCTTGAAAAATGTGCAAGGTCCTCAGCAAACATTCAAAGACCTAGAGAATATCTCAGTCACTCAATCGAAGACCGGTGAACGAACGTGTGACTGGATAGCTGTCAAAATCAAGTAAGAACAGAAACAGTAATTAGAAGATTGGGAATGGTTGCCAAGAATCCAAGCCTCAAAAACTGTAAACTACTGGCAAGTAATTAGTATGAGTCAAAAAAGTTCCAAAAGTCACAGTTATCGCTACTTTCTTGGAATATAGTAGGAGTAAGTATACTTAAGACCGACTCAGAACTTTTTGTGTTCATAAGTGCCTATACGATCATATGGTTGCGGAAAACATGAGATAGACTCACAATAGAGATAGATTCTAACTATACTTTAGTAACAGAGATCAGTTTCAAATGCGGAAGTCACCTGGGAATCCAATTATACAACACTTACAATCCTCTTGATTCTGTGGGGATAATAGGAAACGGTAAATCAGCAATTAAACTATCAAGAGCATATCCAGACAGAGACATTATCTTACCAGAAGATTTGCGTGAATTGCTAATTCCTGCTTGTTTGCAAGACACTGCATTAAGTTAACTAGAACACTTTTTTAAGATACCTGATATGGTGACTGACTTTCTCAGAATTGGAAGATGTGACAAAAAGTTCTTGAGAACCTTATTTGGTTGAATTTAAATGGCCTCTTTCATTCCGGCATTCCAGCAACGCCAACTCAGAAAGCTGGCAATTCTGCTAACGTGTTGGACTATGCATAAGTCACTCCTCGTCTCCTAGAGAGGATAAATGCTTTTCTAATGGTTCACTGCAGCAAAAGTGACCACCAACCGCTGGTGACAAGAATTAACCGGGAATTAAACTATAATGAACAACACCATGCAATCTCATCTGAAGACAAAAACAACAGTGTGCACAAATTAAAATGGAACTCCCATTCACAGGAAAGGCACCATAATTGGAAATTATATCGGGATAAAGAACTGTTAGACCAGATAAGTAGAAAGGACGTGGAAGCAAAATGATCAAAGCCTGGGTAAAAATAATTATCTTGCTTATAGAATTTCACCATCCCACCGAAAAAGAATGAAAATGTCAGACCCTCAAGTCAAAAAGTTACATTTATTTATTTATTTTTAGGTTTAAATGTTTTATTTATTTTAAAAACAAAATAACATTACAGTTCATTATCTTGTCCCCTACCCCTTTCCCCCACTCCCAAACAAGGAGAGAGTTGTGAGTCACACCATGAGCAAATAATTTAAAATCCATACATGACATTGGGCCACTTAAACAGCATAATTGGCATTACCGCATGAAATTACAGCAGATCAGCATTACAGACATATCTAAGGAGTATTAATCAAAAGGTTACATTTAAAAATGAATGAACACTCTTGATACAGGGATTAGCAAGTAATTCCACACTGTCCGGGGCCTTCATTTATCGTCCTCCTGGCCCCACAGTTCGATAGAGCTCAACAGTAGCAGAGGCCATTTCTCCTTTTATAATTAAGAGTGCTAATTTTACTGTTTTGGAAGATCTGAATATTCATTTTTATGAAGCCATCTGCAGTTTGGCCTCGTCCACCGCTGACGATTAAGGAAGAGCTGTAAGCAGTTAGAACACACCTGGTGAAAGTCCCATTATCAGGAGGATGAAGCCAAGCTCAAAGCTGCCTCTAAGGTCTATAACAGGATCTGCCACTCTGCTCAGGCAGACTACTACGCCGATAAGAATGACAATGGCCAGAACTCTTCAGAAGAACTCTTTGATATTGTTAAGTCCCTTTTAGATCTTACATGGGTTACCTCATCTCCTTCTCTTTTGCAGCAAAATTGGAACGACCTAGCTAATTATTTTCACAATAAGGTCCTGGAGATCTACATTCCTCTTGCTATTTCTGGTGCTATGAAGCTGAGCTTAGCTTCTAGCGATTCTCCAAAATCCAGACTAGCCAACTTCTGCCTTTTAGATGATTCCACTCTATTGGATCTGCTTGCATTCTTAAAGTCTGGCTCTCCATGTGATCCTCTTCCAAAAAACATTATCAGAAAGGTTGGCCTGCTCCTGTTCACTCACCTGCTTTGGCTATTAAATGCATCTATGATGATGCACTGGCTGCCCCTTGAACAGCGTGTTTGTTTCAAGACGCTTTGTATCACGCATAAGATACTGACAGGAAGTGTCCCAGATATCCTGGGCGACCTTTGCACTCTGTATACCCCCTCGCGTGCCCTACGTTCGGCGAACCAGAATCTTGCATGTATCCCTCACATACGTAGAGCTAGATCGGGTGGCCGCTCCTTTAGACGCCTGGCCCCCACTCTCTGGAACGCTCTCCCCCTATACATCCGCAGTAACCCTGACCATCAGGCTTTCAGACGCCTTGTGAAGACTTGGCTCTTCTCCCAGGTCTGACTCCCTTTCTGTCCTGTCCCTGTTCTTTCCCAGTTATATTTCCCTTTGTCTTGACTCCTGCTTGGACTGGCTTTAGCGCTGGGACGCCTCTTTGCCGAGGCAGCCATGCGCTTTATAAGTATTTTAATCTAATCTAATCTAATCTATTTTAATCTAAGTCAGGGTCTCAGCAACATGCCATGGCTGCTCCTTTGCTGAAGAAACCTACTTTGGATGCCACAGGTTGGGTTACTTATCGTCATATATCGCTTTTGCCCATCTGTGCAAAGATCCTAAAAAAACAGATCAACAATCAACAGTCTGCATTTTTGGAGGACCACTATCTCTTCCATGCTTCCCAGTCAGGATTTCACCCTGGATTTAGCACGCAAACTGCATTACTTGGTGCAGTAGAGCATTTGAGATGGCCGCTAAACAGTGGAGGCACGGCTGCCCTGATCCTGTAGGATTAACGCGCAGCTTTTGACACAGTCTCTCACCCAATTTTACTTCAGAGGCTAGCTGACATTGGAATTTAGGACTCAAGTTTAGTCTGGTTCAGTTCATTTTTACAAGATCACTCATTCCAGTTGTTCTCCAAGTCTCATGCTTCTGAGGTGCTACAGTTGCCAGGTAAGGTGCCACAGTGTTGCTCCATGAGCCCTACTCTGTTCAATATCTCTGTTCAGTCCCTGGCCAACATTGTAAAGTCGCATGGCTTTACCCTCTTTTCTTAGGCTGATGATGCACTAATCATTGTGTCTCTGCACACGAATGATGCATCGAAGCAACCCAATCTCAGCCTATGCCTTACTGAGGTAGCTGGCTGGATGAGGAACAACCACCTGAAATTAAATGGAAAAAGGGCAGAAGTTCTGGTGGTGGGCGATCTGCCACAATTATTGGGTCCATAGTTGTGGCCAGCAGGCCTAGGGCCACTGTCCATCCCGGATCGGAGGTCAGGAATCTGAGTTTCGGGCTGGACGCCGGACTTACTATGGATCATCACATTAATAAGACTGTGTTGTGCTGCTTTAGGGCCCAGTTACGACTTTGGCGGTGCAGCGCTGGGTCCGCCCCACTACCACACCACCAAAGCTGCGGTCAGACCGACCGCCATATTAGGAGTTTCCTCCTGTCTGGGGAGCTTTGTTTTTGACATTCCCACAGCGGTGCCCTGAAAATGAGCATCACAATGGGAATGCCAAAAACAGTTCCTGCATGGCATGGAGTGAAAAGTCCATGCCGTGCATGAACTGATATGCATGCACACAGGGGGCACATGTTGTGCCCCCCTGTGTGCATCCACAGGACGTGAAGCACAGGGGGCTGTGTAGGGCCTCCTTTTTTACCTCTCTGCCATGTGCCATGAAAATTGTGGCAGAGAGAAAACTTATAATATGTTTGGTGGGACTGCGGCAGTCCCCCTCTCAAATGCAGGCTCCTTCCTGCCTCCGCACAAAGAACCATTGTACAGTCCTTGATTATCTCAAGGATGGATTATGGTCATTTTCTATACTTAGGGGCCAAAACAAAGTCGGTGAACAGGCTTCAGATTGTGAAAAATTAGGCCACTCATCTACACTGCCATGTTCCCAAAACGGCTTTGGTCTCCGCACACCTACGTGCTCTTCACTGGCTGCCTATTGTCAAGCGTATTCAGTTCAAAGCGCTGTGCTGTATGCACTATGCTGGGCATGGCTGTGGCCCTAGCTATTTGAGCTCACTAGTGCATCCTTATGCACCTTATCGCACCCTTCCCTCTAGCAATTTGCTCTTGCTATGATACCACATGCAAACTGATCCAGGCTAGATGGTAGGCATTTCTCCTTGCTATCTGTAATATCTATATTATGACACCTTGTCCACAAAGGGACTTGTGGGAGTGCAAAGGGTGTATCGCTAGAGGATAAGACTAATGGCCCATTCTAGGGGCCTTATTATGACTTTGGCGGTGTGGGAGCTGGGTCCCTATGCTGCAGCCCCGCTCCCACACCGCCAAAACAAAACAGACCGCACACCAGATTACGACTTTTTAAGTCGCTGGCGGGCAGTTCTAAGCATTTCCAGTACAGTGCCTTTAAAATATTCACCACAATGGCAACATCAAAGCATGTTCCTGTACAGACTGAAATTCACAATATTGTGCATTTCGTTCCATGCAGGAACATGGGGATTTATACAGACAGGAGGGCACACCATGTGCCCCCCTGCATGCATCCCATGGTGCAGAGGCACAAGGGGGGCCTGTAGGGTCCCCTTTGTTTCATCACCGCCACACTTTTCATGCCGGTCACACCGCCATGAAAAGTGCGGCGGTGAGGAAACTCCTAATATGCTTGGCGGTGCCGTAGCAGCATCACCAGCATATTAGGGGCCTCAGACCGCTGCGCCACCGCCAGGGATTGAGGATCCCTTTTACACACTGACACCTGGGTCACGGTTAGGCTGGGTAATGGAGCGACCATTTCCAAGAAAATACCAACTAATAGGGATTAAAGCAAGGTTGTGTTCTTGCACTTTTGCTTTTTAATTTATATAGAACTGACTAACATCTCATGTTCGAAATCCAATAAACAGTTCCCCCAAAATTAGGGGTAAAACATGTCCTGCTTCTACAATACGCTGAAGATACTGCATTGTTGGATTATACTCTACTAGGTCTTCAATGGGTCTTAAACTGCCGGCAGAAGTACAAATAAGATAATGAATTAAAAATAAACTTGTTGAAAACAAAATTATGAAATTTGGAAACACCAAACACAAACAATCATGGAAGGTGGGAGACCAAAAGATATCACTACAGATTCATTTCTATATCGAGTAGTATGGCATAATAGCAAACTCACTTTCAAAAACCAGCTCAGTGCGATACATATTCGTTCAGGTTATCTACAAAGTAATTTATGAAAACTCTATAAAAGACTAAACAGCCCCAGTGGTACCTGTATATTAGATGTACTTGGGGCTAAACCTGTGCCTTCAATCACATATGGCTCCTTAGTGTTCGGATCAAAGCTTCATGAAGACTTAGAAAAAATCCTCTCAAATGCGATAAGGACATAATTTGGCTTGCCCAGGAGAGCACCAGTTAGCCAGTCTTGTAAACACTGCAACAATTGTAGATTTTCAATTGTTAAACACTGTTTTAGATTAAGAAACACACCAGTTAGGTCTATAAAAACATGATCTGAAATGAACTTTGGGAACATCCCCAAGTTCACAACTATAATGGAATACCTAATCTAGACAGCTGCAATTAGATTAGTGCTGGGAAAGCAATACTGGATCTAGTCTATTTAAGTTGGCAGTGAGGATCTCCTCATTTACTTACTCACCTCGTGCACGCCTGCTCTGGTCCACCACGGCTGAGTGCCGATTGCGTGGAGGGCGGGGCAAATCCCACATTGCGTCACTTCCTGGGCGGGAGGCAGATACTGACAAGGGATCCCCCCATAATATAAATAACAGATGTGTTGCCGGCCGCGCAGAGACACTCGGTAAGAGAACCGGTGTGCGTGTGCTGTTGTAATCGTTTTAGTGGTTTTAAACTGCTGTTTTTTACCTTGCTTGCTCTGAAATACTTTGTTGCACGGAATTTTTATATTTTTATCTTTCAAAGTTTTACTTACTCGCCTCGTGTACGCCTGCTCTGGTCCACCACGGCTGAGTGCCGATTGCGTGGAGGGCGGGGCAAATCCCACATTGCGTCACTTCCTGGGCGGGAGGCGGATACTGACAAGGGATTCCCCCATAATATAAATAACAGATGTGTTGCCGGCTGCGCAGCGGGTGCGCGCAGCGGGCGCGCGCAGCGGGCGCGCCGCAGGCACGCCAATGGCAAGCCCGTCCACGCCCATACGGGCCCAGGGGCCAGAAACCCCGGTTGTCTAGAGGCACTAAGCAGACTCACATATTCAGCAGATGAGCTACACAGATTGGCCAAGCCCGTTAAAACACTCTGCAAGCACACCATCAAGGTGGATAACAAGGAAATAAAGTGTGACTAATGTAATACGACGCTATCATATAAGAACACCAAGAATAATGAAGGCAAGCTACACCTTGCATTATTAAACTGCAGATCTCTAGCCAAACATAAGTATGAAATACATGATCTGTTAAAAGAGAATTCATGGGATGCGCTATTCCTGACAGAGACTTGGCTTAATGAAAGCTCCACTCCTGACCTGTTGGATGCTATTCCCAATGATTTCAGGATAGCAAGGCAGGACCGCGAGGGTCGAAAAGGCGGCGGTATCGCTATAATCCACAAGTCTTCTATTAAATGTGAGATTAAAAAGATAGAACTTGTGGAGTGCGAGGCACTTCTTTTTACTTTAGCAGCTATTGGAGACAATACCATAGTCGGCTACTTAATTTACCGTCCGCCAGGGCCAGTAACACAATTTAAGAAAAGTCTAGAGGAGAAAATTGCACACCATGTTCTCAGACATAAAAACTTCATGGTGTTAGGAGACCTAAATCTACACTTTGACAATAAACTTCACTCCGAGGCAACTACTATCTGTAACGACCTACTAACACTAAACTTAACACAAAGCGTAAAAACTAAAACACATCAAGGGGGACATATCCTAGATCCCATTTTTTCCAATATCATGGAGATAGAGGTTGACACCCCATGGCCTGTTCCCTGGTCAGACCATTTCATAGTCCAATTCACAGTACCGTCACATAGGAAGAGGTCTAGGCAACAGGCTAAAAAATTACCGCTAGGGCATGGAAAGGTTTTAACTCTGCCTCCTTTACACAGGCATTGGAAGAAACAAAGCCCATACTAGTCAGCGATGTGAATCAGGCTAATAACCAACTGGAAGTTTGGATTACAGAAGCACTAGACAAAACGGCTACCTGGCGCATAAGGATGCCCAAGAGGCAGAAGGAAACAGCACCTTGGTTCAACGAAGAACTGAGGGTGGCCAGAAAACAATGCAAAAAAATAGAACGTACCTGGAGGAAGGACTACAGCAATGGGGTTAAAGAAAAGTATAAAAGGGAATTAAAACAATACCACATACTGATTAAGAAAATCCGCTGCAAGTTTTACACGGAGAAAATTGATAGTGCCAATAACTTCCCCAAAGAAATGTTTTCCATATTGAACTCCCTCAGAACCCAGGAGACGGGGGAGGAGATACCTGACTCGGTGGAAAACTGTAATAAGGTAACAGACTTCTTCGCAAAAAAAGTGATGAAGATTTATGACACCTTCCCAGATGAAGCGAAACAAGGCACGGGGCTGACCAATGGTAATCAAATGAACCCTGTAGGGGTGACATTGGATGTCTTTAAGATCCAGGACCTTGAAGAACTCACGTCCATAGCCAAAGGGATCAAATCTGGCTCCCTTTGGACCCAGCCCATCCAAATATAGTTATGGAAGGAGCTAAGGCAATCATGCCCTGTATTCAGGAGCTCATTTCGTGCTCCTTTCTAACTGGAACAGTCCCTAATAAATGGAAACAGGCCATCATTAAGCCACTAAAAAAAATCCATCTGTGGAGTCATCCATTCTAGACAATCTTCGCCCTATTTCTCTGCTACCTTTCGTAGCTAAGATTGCAGAGAAAGTAACCAACATCCAACTGGTAGAACATGTAGAGAGGAATAATCTACTGCATCCCTCTCAGTCAGGTTTTAGAATGGCCCACTCCACGGAGTCGGCCCTTCTTATTGCCACTGAAACTCTAAGGAAATATGCAGATGAAGGTCAAACAGCCGCACTAATCCTGCTTGACCTAAGTGCGGCGTTTGATACTGTCTCCCATAAAATACTTCTGCATAGGCTAGAGAACTGTGGCATTAGGCATAGTGCTCTTGGCTGGATGAAATCGTTTCTCTCAGCACGAAGTTTCCAAGTCAGGCAGCAGTCCTCTGTATCGGAAAGCTTTCCTTTGGCACAGGGTGTGCCACAGGGCTCCATTTTGAGCCCCACCCTGTTCAACCTATATGTGGGGCCGCTTGCAGAACTAGTGGAGAAACATAAAGTATCGATCGTCTCCTATGCTGATGATACACAGGTAATCGTGATGCTATCACAGGAGAATAATCAGGCCCCCATCCAATTTGCAGAGTGCCTAGATGAGGTCGCGGACTGGATGTCAAATCACTGCCTCAAATTAAATGGGAGCAAAACTGAAGTGTTGGTTGTTGGCAAAACCCCGTCTATATGGTCATCCGCCTGGTGGCCTGAATCCCTAGGCCAATTCCCTACCCCTAAGCCCGTAGTCAAGAATCTCGGAGTCTGGATGGATTCCGAACTTACTTTTGACTTCCAAATACGTAAAGTGGCTGGCAAATGCTATGGTGCTATGAGGGTCCTGCGTAAAATCCTGAACCTCCTACCAGCTAACTCCAGGAAGACTATAGTACACGCAGTCATTACCTCCCAATTAGACTACGGTAATGTACTGTACCTTGGAGCTACCAAACAAGGTTTAGCAAAACTACAGAGGGTCCAAAATGCAGCCGCACGGTCGGTACTTAGCCTCCCTAGAAGGTCTAACACTAAGAAAGCACTGAAAGCTTTGCATTGGCTACCAGTGGATAAAAGAGTGTGCTTCAAGGCAATGTGCTATTGCCACCGTATCTTACTAAATAAAGGCCCGAAGTATCTCCAACCACTAATAACCAAGTACACCCCTGGCCGCAGTCTAAGATCTTCAGAGCTGGCATTGGCTACGGTGCCTAGAATATTCAGAGCCAGAATGGGCGAGCGCTCTTTTAGATATAAGGCAGCAAAAATGTGGAACAGTTTGCCTATTGAACTCCGATTAGAGCCATGTGAAAAAAGATTTCGTAGGCAACTGAAAACATGGCTTTATGTGAAGTCCGATGGGTCATAGGGGTCATAGTACCTCTATCACTGTAGTCCGCCTGTCTTACACCTTCTCTCATATTGAGCTTCTCAGCGCGGGGACACACCGGTGGTGTAACCATGCGCTCTACAAATGCTTAAACTAAACTAAACTTAAGAAAAACATTGACGATTTTGAACAGCTTTCGGGTGCACAGCTCCTACTTCCATCACACTAATCGCTCACTTCATAAGCGAATCTTTTCATGAATATGAAACAATTGCTTAGAACAAAATATATATGATTGAAGTTTCTTTTGCTCCCACTTAAAACTTTAGACTCCAGGAAACACCAAGGCAGTTGTAAGTGCTATAGAGGATGTGGACATCGCCTTGAATCAATGGCACAGAAAAACTGCATTTGTCCTTTTTGATTGTGTTTATGAAGGAATTTTTCACACTCTTGTTTTAACAGGTTAGAAGTAAGGTCGACTAAAGAAGCTATGATTGTGTGGGCCAGATCTTCAGACGATTAGTGGGTTACTAAAATACTTGCAATGAACAATAATAGAGTCATTGGGCCCGATTCACAGAACTAACTTAAGACAAAATCCTAAACTTACTACCATTTTGGTATTCACAGAAGGCACTTACTCATTTTGGTATTCACAGAAGGCACTTACTTACTCATTTTGAGTAACTTACTCATTTTGTGTAACTTACTCATTTTGTGTAACTTACTCATTTTGGTATTCACAGAAGGCACTTACTCATAAATGAGCAAGTGCCTGCCTTCTGTGAATACCAAAATGAGTAACTTACTCATTTTGTGTAACTTACTCATTTTGGTGTTCACAGAAGGCTCTTACTCATCAATGAGTAAGTGCCTTCTGTGAATACCAAAATGAGTAACTTACTCATTTTGTGTAACTTACTCATTTTGGTATTCACAGAAGGCACTTACTCATTGATGAGTAAGAGCCTTCTGTGAATACCAAAATGAGTAAGTTACACAAAATGAGTAAGTTACACAAAATGAGTAAGTTACTCAAAATGAGTAAGTAAGTGCCTTCTGTGAATACCAAAATGAGTAAGTGCCTTCTGTGAATACCAAAATGGTAGTAAGTTTAGGATTTGTCTTAAGTTAGTTCTGTGAATCGGGCCCAGAGAAAGTGGAAACTCCACGCATCCTCCTGTTTGCAGTATTTCAGTAGCCCTGTAGAGTCATAGCTTAGCCAGGGATCACTGAACTCAGATGTTATTTGCACAAAACAGAACTTGGTGGATCAAAGAAATAAATAAGCACATGTGCACACCAAGGGAACAGTAGTCAAAGCGGAGTGGGCTCATAGACATACGAAAATGTTCCATCAGCACTGAGCCCCGAAAAAGTAAATAGTACCGGCTTGCATTTTAATCATTAACAATTTTAGTTGCAAATGAATTAGTATATAAGCACTAGTCGGTACTCGTAAAGAATATGTTTATTTGCACTGCAGTGAGCATAGACAATCTAGGTATCAAAAGTTTTAAATGTGTTTTGCACAAAATCATAAACCAATAGGGAAAGAGGGCTTCTAGTTGGTTGAAATGCACAAAAATGTTATCATTGATATTAAATGTCATATGTGCAAAATGTAAACCCCGGGTTATAAAAAGAATAAGCATATTTGCAAACTAAAGGGCATATTTATCATGGTTTTACATCACACTTGTGCCACACAAGGGGTCGCGACGGTGACGCAAAGCTTAGAAAAACATTAGCCAAGCCAAGCGAGGCCACCTTGCGTGGCTTGGAAATCTGGAGTAACACAAGGCAGTGCAAGTCACTGTCTTGCGTTACTCTGACCAGGAAGACATTCCATGGGTGGAGCCTGGATGTACCCACGCATCCATCCATGGAGTTTGGTGCATTCCCAGAGTTACCATTAGTGGTAGACCTGGGAATGAGTCAGAATGCTACGCCTTCCCAGGGGAGGTGTAACAAGGAGAAATATGTTTATTTCTCCTCGTTTTTTCCTCATTCTATGTGTGCTGCATTACGTAGAAAGGGGAAAAACACTCAGAGAATTGTTTTTGTGCAAGAATGTGTCCCTTCCTGCACAAAAATCATCCTACCTACAATGCAGGCATCCTTGCACCATGGTGCAAGGATGCCTGCATTGGTGTTAGGCAGCAGTTTGTGTGTCAGCGTAGGCGGAGAGCAGGAATGAGCTGTATGATGTTAAATACGGCACATTCCTGCCTTCTCCATTTCACGCAAAGCAGCACAGCAAGGTGGCTTGCTGAGTTGTGTTGGTGAATATTTGATAAATATGCCCTAGCAGAGCAGTAGACTATTGAGAGTCGATATGAACAAAAAACGATCAATTGTTTTAAAGATTAATTTTTGACAATGTTAACAGTTTCTTTGACTGTGAACTAATCACTATAAAGTAGAATGTGGCACTCGGATAGAATATGAAGATCTGTAATGCAGTGAGCAGCAATCCAAGAGTAGGTAGTTGGATGATATGTACAAACATCTTTATAAAATCGGACTGGTGCAAGTATACTGCTTTGCACTAAAGAACAAGCACTGGTGATCTTTAATATTTTATCCTGTGTAATTTTATTTTATTGTAATGGTTTTGATTAACTGAACAATACATTTTTATGAACACTATCAACCTACTCAACCCACTGCAATAAGGTTTTTCCACCATCCACTCAACTGGAACAACTGCCATGTGTGTTTAGCTTCATAACTGCTCACCACAACCATCTCTCTTCACCCCTCACAATTCTACACTTTTCTGCCTCCTTTGACGCTGTTGACCATCCCACAACACTATCCTCCCTTCATTTACTTGACATCACTGGTCTAGAACACAGATTTTTTACTTCCTTTCTCTCCAACCAATCTTTTACAGACACTTTGGATTCAAAAACATCTGTACTCACTCCTCTCCAGGTGGGTGTTCCTCAATTATCAGTCTTTGGACCGCCTCTCTTCTTTTTATACACTATCTTTCATGTTAACATCATCTCCTCCTTTGGCTTCTCATATTACCTCTATGCTGATGACACATAGTTTTTCTTTGTTCTAAAACTCACACCCGACTTCTATGCGCACATTTCTAACTGTCTTACAGCCAACGTCACTGGATGGCACTGTGGTTGCTGATGATGAATTCCATCAAAGCAGAAGTGCTATTCTTTTACTCTTCCTCTCACCAACCTCCACACCAACTCAGTCTCATTACATCCTGACTCACTGTATTTCACCAGCTCAGCCAGAAATCATGGTGTTCTCTCCAAACCATCAGTGAAGAGAGAAGCCTTTATAACCAGTCTTGACACAATAGCAAGCCTCCAGCTGCTTCACATCAATGGAATCTGCTCATTGAACCCATTCAACACTGCAGGATCACTTATCAAGTCACTGGATGTTGGCAGAGTGGATTACTGCAATAGCCTCCTGGTCCGCCTTCCTAAATATGGGAAACATCCTTTACCCCGAAGTCAGAACAACGACCTGCCTTTACAACGCCGTCACTACCCCAACATTACCAGGCATTCCTTTAACCCGCAAGTCATTTCAACGACTTGCTTTGGGGGGGGGGCGTTGTTGTATTGGCGTTGGTTTTCTAAGTCCAACACCTTCCCTACTGTTGCGTAGACAGGATTTGGATTAGTAATTTATACTATTCCAGAATTCAGCGCCCCCTAAAGCAAGTCGTTGTAATGACTTGCATGGTAGAGTAATACATGGTAACGCCGCAGTCAGGAAGAGGCTGCGTTGTGAAGGCATGCGGGGTAAATGCATGCGGGGTTCCATCATTCAACCCCTAATTACTCCTGCGATCCCTTAGAATACGGTTAGATTCACTAATCACAACCTTTTGACTAAACCTTAGCAAACCAGATGCCTTTTCTGGCTTTCCTGCCTTTTCTGTGCTTTGCTCATTCCATTGAAATGCCTTTCCAGGTGCGATTCAGAAATCTAACTCGCTCAAGGACTTTGAGATTAGACTGACAGTGTAGCTAAGAGTTATAGTGGATAGCAATCACCTCTTGTGTATATCTATAGCAGTAGCGGCCCGTGGTGGGAGTGCTGCCGGGCGCTGACATGGGGCGGGGGAGGGGTAGGGTGGGGGGTAGTAAACTACGGATTACGGCCGATTAGAGGTCAAATGCGATGCAGCGCGCGCAACGAAATTCGTTTTATTTATTTATATGTTTACTTACCTCTGATCGGCCATAATCCGTAGTTTACTACCCCCACCCTGCCCCTCCCCCGCCCCACGTCAGCGCCCGGCAGCACTCCCACCACGGGCCGCTACTGATCTATAGTATATAAGTTCTTACAAGTCAAACTAAGACATAGGCATAACTTATCACAACAATCTGTTAGGTCTAAATATGTAAATAACACAAGCTTCCCTGACCTATTTAGCATCACAGATGATAAGTATATTTCTGCTCGAAGTATTTTGTTTATGTTGCTAAATGACCATTAAAAATAAAATGCCATCTTCTCGAGGTGCTAGGCTCACGGAGTGTCATCTGGTGGGGGGAAGCACAATTCCAGGCATGACTAGGAATGCACGCGCCAAAGATGGCTAGCAGATGTCCGGAGAAGCCTCTCCATACTGGAAAAAACGTATAGATATAGTGAGCGGGAAAGCACTTTTTTGAGCCCTTTTTTTGTTTTGTGGAAATTCAGTTCTTATAAATATTGTTTATAGACAACTTGAGAGGCAATTGATTTGAACAATATATACCGCTTTTCTGTTCCTAGAATATAGAATTTTAAGACACAATGTTCCTCTCAATACCAGGGAAATATCAAATGTAAAAGAACATCAATTCTGGAATTGGTTTAAATTCCCTGTAGAGAAGTGTGCATTAAACTGCCTTTGGGCTGGTATTACTCCATGGTATTCCTCTTCGCACACTGTTTTGCCCATGCAAATCTTACCTGGTTACTGGAAGACATTTTACAAGTCCTAATGCGTGATCAGTAGCAACTTGCTTGGAAACTGCGATCTGAATCAGACCAGTGCTTAATTTGAGCCAGTGGTTTGCAGTGGGGCCCACCAGTTCTTGCTTTTGGGGACCGGCACTTATTTTTCCTCACTGGACATATCCTCGAGAGGGAGAAACACACAAAGGGGAAAGAGGATGGAAGAGAGACGGAAAAACGGTCACATATGGAGAAACAGGAACCTGCAAGAGTGAGGTAAAGGGGCCGCAAGGTCTGGGAGTGGATGAAAAAGGCATGAGGTGGATTCCAGACTACGCAGCCTTGGTATTCGACGCAGGGACATTTAGGGGCCGATTCCGATTCCGGCCGGAAATCTCTCCGACCGAGCCGGACCCGGACCCGGAGAGAATTCTGACCGAATCGGACCCTAGCAGTCCGACCGGACGAGTATGATGCATTCGCATGCTATCGGACTCGAGTCGGTCGGACTCCCATTGAAGTCAATGGGAGCCGGTCGTACAACGCGTACGCGGGCTCCCATTGACTCAATGGGTGCGAGGCGAACAAGGGCGCCCCCTACAGCGGGTACGCGGCGAACATGCACAGGTAGGGGGGACCCATGGGTCCCCCCTGTGTGCGACTCGCGCGCCTACGCGTACAGGGGGGTCCGACGCGGACCCCCAAAGTCCTGCTCCGACAGCTTTTTCGAGCCGGACGGCGCGAGTCGGTCGGACTGCTCGCGGCGCGCATCGTTCTTACCCGGCCGGGAAACGTCTACATAGCGCGGTGCGAGTCGTGTCCATGCGAGTCGGTCGGAGCGTGTTGAAGCCGCGTTCGAGTCGGTCGGCGATTTCACGGGTGCTTGCATCGTACTCGCTCGGCCGGACCCGCGTACGATTCGGTCGGGAAACAGGGCTCCGAATCGGATCCGGTGAATCCGAATCCGATTCGGAGCACTACCGGCCGAGATCAGAATCGGCCCCTAAATAGCACCAGCCACAGGCTTCTGAGTAGAGCTTTGGGCACAGGCACTCATTCTTGTAGATAAAAGCACTGATTCAGACCAAACACAGTTTGCCTCAGATTTCACATTTACCACAGCACTCAGAGCGAGGTCAATTGCCTCTTGCTCTTCACAATGATAGATTGCGCTGTTTTAACTAAAAACAAAATGCCATTCGACTGTAAGTAAAGATTTAAACAATTTCCTGTAATGAAGTCAACTAAAGCAGAAATTCCAATTGAATCTGAGTAAAATACATTAGGACTCACTTGGTTGATTCTGCTTTTAAATAATCATGTTATTTGAATTTCTAATTTGTTCTGCTGCACTAAGAGCTGTCAGACAGCTAGCTGGAACATTGGCACAAGCTATTTTCACATGTTAATGATCCAAATGACTAAGTGTCCCCTGGAAAACAAAGCATGGAGGTGGCAACCAGTTACATGAGTTTTTGATAGTTTACGAACACAGTAAAAATAATTGTAATAATTTAGTTGGAGTTGAATCATACTTTTTCAGTTTTAAATATTGGTCCACTTAGACCGTATTCACAGCAAGTACATTGTTAGTGGAAAAAAAAATATTGCAGGAGTTCACAGGGATGCACCTTTGCTTCTGATTGGTACATTGCATCTTTGTTTAGTATTGGTCTATTTGGATGTTGCACCCTGTGTGCCTATCTTGTCCGCAACATGGGCAGCACCTATGGCGACAATGACCCACCTACTCTCCTCACCTCATAGCACAGCCTCTATAATAGTCTGAGGATACTAAGGCAGGGAGACATCGTTTACATCGAATGCGCTCAAGCGCATTCCATTACAACACGGTCGTTACAACGACTGTGTTGTTACAACGCGAACCATTACATCGCAAGTCGTTACAACGACTTGCTGTAGGGGGCAGAAGGTGTTGGATTTACAATCCAACACCTTCCCTGCTGTTGCACAAACTGGAGTAGGAATAGTAAATTATACTATTCCTAAGTCCAGCGCACCTCTACAGCAAGTCGTTGTAACGACTTGAATGGAATGCGTTGTAGCGCATTCGATGTAATAACATATATTCCTTTGGCAGGTACTTGAGGGAAAAGGGGACTACAGGGGAAGCAAGAAGGTAACACAATAAAGCAGTAGTTCCTAAACTTTTTAGAATGAAGACCCACTTTTTGAAACAACCAATTTCCATGACCCACTTAGCTTTAATGGACATGAGGCGGGTCAATCAGTCAATCAAGTAGTATTTGAATAGCGTGGCTAATCACCCCGGGGGGTATCCAGGTGTTGTGTGACCCACCAAAAATTGGCTCATGGGTCACCGACCACAGCTTGGAAAATACTGCAATAAACTGATGCATCTTTGTCACAAAACAGGAGACAAGTATGTGCTAAGAATATGCAAAATAACAACAAATGAAAAAGCCACATCACAGTCCCCCCCAATAGCCAGTAGGTTATAAGTAAGGGTTTGGGATCCAAGCTCATTTACGCCTCCTTTGGGTAGAAATAATTCAACGTCAAGAAACATATAAGTGTGTTGCAGTAACTCCTTGCAAAAGTAGATAAACTCATGTCTAGAGTTAGCACTTCAAGTTTGTTTCTGGCACTTCAAGCTCTGACCTTCTGAATTTTTAGCTCTTTGCAAAAATCCCACAAGGCCTTGAAAAAGCTAACTAAACTGTCACAAATATAAAGTGCAGAATCACCAGTCCTTTGGTAATGTCACAACGGGTATGGAATGCAAAATCACAGCTCACAATAAACACCTGGCTGCGCTGTGAATGATGACTCGGCAACAACTGGGAGATAGGATTTTGACAGCAGAGCTGCTTGTCTTTCCATTCTTCCAAGAACTCATAAAATACAACAAAGTATTGCCACCGAGTCTCAAGGACACATGTCGGAAGGCAAGATAAGCGTTCCTAAAACTGTCCTGGTAGGTGCCTTCTCAGGAAGCTGGCCTATGCTGCCTCGAGATAGCTTACTGATCAATCCTCAAATACTGATTATTCGAGGACCGTCCCTTAGTGGCTGGTACGTCCGAGACAGTAAATAAAATGAAAAATACTCCAATATGTCATTAATTATATAGGTCTTACGTGGAACAATGCAGGGAACTTTTTTGTGCCTCGTGTTATATAATTCTTACCATTAATTTGTATATTCACACTAAGACTGCACCGTATATTATGTCTCACGTAGCTCGTTCTATTATTAGCAAATTGCAATTAAATAGCCATAATGAGGAGCACATAGGGGCTGCAACAGGGTTACAAATCAAGCACTTAAAATATATTTTTTTGAAAATTGCGAAGTGCCATCAAGCACCCATAACCTTTGTGAAAACATGATCTTTTTGTGTTTTCCAAGTACAAAGAAGAAAAATATTATTATTATTTAAACAAAGAAGATATAAATGTATACAAGAGGCACATTCTCGGACTAGATGGTTTTTGTACAACCATCAATACATAGTTTTATTGGCTTTTTACAGTGGTATATAATATTGTTAATCACTTCAAAGGTTGCATCCTATAATGGCTACACTCAATTTTTGGACCATCTCCACAACTGTGTTGTTTTGGTTAGGAGAGAATTTCTATTGAAAAACGTTTTTTACTTTCCAAATAACTTTGGTGCTGTTCAACAAATCTACATGAAATATTTATTTTAAGTTCATCTGGGTTAACTACAGCGTGCCAAGTTTTATAATGATCGAACATTTAGAGGGGTGGACTAAAGTTGAGTTCTAAAAAGTGACTTTTCAATTTTTCCCCCTAAGTAACCTTTTATCTGCAGTGTACTGAAAGAAATGCCTATGCTTGGATTGGTGTAACTCAGTTGAGTAATTTTCGAGAGAGAAGAACTTGCTTTTTGCGTTGGGGAAAATGAGGAGGCACAGAAGCAGACCAAGGATTCAGTTGTGTGGGTGAGCTTCACTCATCCAACAGGACAGAAGAAACTCATTGCAAGGAGGGGCACCTGCAAGTTTGTGTGGTGAGAAGCTAAGCGTGGAGCAGAGAGGACTCTACTCCTTTGTGACTTCGACAAAGAGACAACACCTCAAGCTGAAACATGAGCAGAATGTGTGATGTTCTTGGAAGAACAAGGGAAGAAACACCAAACACCACCAGGCCAAGAAGCAGTTAGATCAAAGATTTTCCTGAAGAGGTGCAGCAAAGAGCACAACATAACAATCTCCAACTTAGCATCTTTGCGCTCTGTTGCATGGAGTGCAAAAGCTGGGTGGGGAGAAAATTTCACCCTGCGGAATGAAATAATGCAAAATGTTATATAATTTAATAAATGAGACAACATTTTTTTTAAAAGTTACTAAATTAACAGTGAAACACTAAAAATCAAAAACAAAGTCTCCAAAAAAACAAAAACGAATAAACAGTGGTTTTGACAACCAAATAATACAATAAAAGAGGTTATCTCTATTAACTCCTAGGCCCCTAAAAGACTGCCTTCCATAGGTTTGCCACAGAAACTGGCCATACCCCATCTCTGCATGGGCAAAGGTCAAGCACTGAGGGGGTAAGCTGCTCACTGCATGTTGGCTGCAAGGCCTGGCCAAAAACCAGGCACTCTTGTCAGCCCGTGCTCTGTGTGGCTGAAGACCATGCACAGCTGGAGTTGGTCACCCTCAGCTTTCGCCAACAAGCCACATGCCGGTTCCTGCAGCCAGCCCTTCGGCACACTGCCTATGGCTGTGTGCAATAGGGGAGTTGGTCACCCTGGCAGGCTGGTTGCAGGGCCTGGCTAAAAACTTGCCAAAAGCCTACAGCCAAACCACTGTTGGCTAAGCACAGAGGGGGATGGCCACCCGCTGAAGGGCTGTACGGCCAACTGCTGCTGCACCCAGCCAAACACCTACACAGTGGGAGTTGGCTGCCCATGGGAGTGAGACACAGGGCCAGGCCCTGCATTCAACCCTCGAGGTGCATGGCCAAATGGGGTGTAGTGGGGAGTAGCCACTCTGGCACATTGGCTGTCTGTGGGGGATTGGGCACAGGACGTCGCCAAAACTGGATGTAATATATCATCAAATAAAAACAGATGTGCGTTGAAAAAATGCAGTTTAAGTGCATTTATAGTCCTGATTCGTTCTACGAGCTTAACATACATTTAAATAAACTTCTTCTAGTAATCGTGATAAGAAACAGGCAGGACTCCAGATAAGTTGAGATGCACTTTTGTAGTTTATTCTCTGGGAAAGATCCCATCCACAGCCCAGCAGCGTCCTGTACAAATTGTCAGTATACATCCCAATACATTCCAAATCCCTTGTTGACATGGCAAGATTCTAGTGTCTACATTCCACAAAGGCAGCAGCACTGGGCAATGGGAGAGGAACCAAATACCACACTTCTCTTAGCTTTAAAAAACACAAGTTGCACAACATCCATGCACACCGTATTTCACATACCAAATGCTATGCTTATGACCTCAAACTAGTTACACAAAAGCACATAATTAAATAGTCAAGTCAATTTTATTGTGTAGTTAATAAAAACCTTTACAAACAGTAGCAAATGTTAAAAATACAGAGTTCTATAAAAGCTGTATGGTAAGCCCATGATAAACAAGCATTTGCAATGCAATAGGTCTCGCATTTACGCGAGTTTGAGTTATTGGCATTGTAAATGACAATGCCTTTTATTTATGTTTTGGTTTTTAAAACATAAATAAAAGGCATTGTTATTTACAATGCTAATAGCTTAAACTCTTGCGAATGCGAGCCCTATTGCAATGCAAATGATTGTTGTTTAGGGCTCTAAGAAGACCCTGGCTGGCTGTGTCCTTCAGTGCGTTCGGTTCTGAGAACACGTAGCGTAGGATGGATTGATTGCTCAGGTCTGACTTAGAAAGAGTGGTCAGAGAAAGCAAGTGGCTTTAGGAGCGACAAACCCAGTGGGGGGTGTTTAGGGGTGTCTGTGGATGAACCGAAGAGTAGATAGGGGTGCAATGTGGGAACTTACTGGCACAGTGACTCAATGACTCTACAGAGTGTGTGACAGTGCGCTTACAGCCTGAGGCATGCTAAAATTTATTACAATGAGGCTGTGCGCCGAGTGGGAGAAGAGGAGCTGTGGGAGGGAAAAGGGGGCGTGAGGGAAACAGAGATTAGGAGCAGGCAGCGGAAGTCGGGTGGAGAGAAAATATGCATGAAAAATAAATAAATAAATAATACCTTATCTCAACCGTTTTGCGAGTGCCGTTTCCTGTGCGGCGCTGATATTGGCAGAACCCTTCAGGTTGCAGTTGTGAGGCGGGGCTTGCAGACTGCCCAACAGAGTTTGTCGAGCGGCGTATTACAATATAAAAGCACGGCTCCGCAAACAAGATTTTTTTCAATATTTTATGCTTTTAGTAACCAGCGCAGCATGCTGCCTGACCCGCGCTGCTTATTAAAAGCATAAAATATTGAAAACATTTTGTTTGGCGAACCGCGCCTCTCCTTGGCGAGGAGACGGCACAAAGAACAAGCATGTAAACAAGCTGGCGCCATTGCCCGAATCAAAAAGTGGAGAAAATACACTTTTCAGTCCTTCAGAATGGCGCCCGAGTGTACCGACGCCCAGAGCACATTATAATCACGCAAAACATATGAGGGGAATGATACCGAACTCCGGGAGTGTTAATCACGCACGGTTGCAGCACAAAGAATAAGCATGTAAACAAGCTGGCGCCATTGCCCGAATGAGAAAAATAAGTGCGCACAGAGTAATTAAAACACACGTGTAACGCAGCGAGTAAAAGATCCAGTCCGGGTGGGCGGGGCTAAAAGAGGACAGGGCGGTAACCAGGAGGGACTAAAAAGCCTCCGTTACAATCAGAAGACACCGTTTAGCATAAGTTATGACGCCAACCAACCAAAATAACGGGCGGAGCCGAAACACCACTTCTAAATCTGTATTGATTCCAAGAAGCCCTCGCAGAGCGAGCAGCGCATGCGCGCTGCAACGCCAGGCGAGACCTAAAAACAAGGGAAGCCAACAGACAGGGCATAACATAGAGCCAGCTGAACACAAACAGGAGCAAATGTTAAAAATACAGAGTTGTATAAAAAACGTATGGTAAGCCCATGATAAAAACAAGGAAAACCAGTGGACAGTGCATAACATAGAAACGGCTGAGCACAAATGAATTTCAGACCCTGTACAAATTTCGCGGGGTTCAAGCCTAAATATGAAGCCATTAGAAGTAAATCAGAAGTTCTCTTGCTAGAGGCTGGCCCGGTGCATTTCAGACTACACAGGGCGTACCAGCATTAAAATGCAGTCAGTTCATGACATCATGCCGGCTGTGGACAAGGAGTTTCAAACATTATCAATTTTCACGAGTCCCAAGCTTGAAAATGGAGCAGTAAAGATGGAAGTAAAGTTCTATTACTCAAGCCTGGCCCAGTGCGTTCAAGAGGTGCGTGTTAGAGCTTCTTTACCCAGGGTGGACCAGAATGAAGATGCGGACAGTGCATAACATTGAGCCAGCTAAGATCAAGTAGTATCAAACTGTAACAAGAATTTGCAATGCCATCGGTCTCGCCTATGGGACCTTATATGTATTTAGCTATGCAGCACATTAGCCTGGGTGCTGAAACATCTACTGTTTTTTACTATACATATTTTGTACTATTGACTCTGTGGGTTATTAAAGTAGTATTTGCGCTCAAAAAATAGAAACTAGAAAAGTGCACGAGCTATTTTTTGTGTTGGTAAAAACGTTAATTGCACAGTAGTGTCGCAGGTCCAACGCCCTCCTCCTCTGAAAGGCTGCGGGTCCAGATATATTGAAATGCTGCCTCTCCCGCCGTCTGGGGAACCCGAGGGGCCTCGGAGCACCGTGAGACATTCTTTCCCATCCTCTCTCAGTACCTTTGGTATGTGGTGAGGTGGGTGGGGGCTCATGCGGTGGACAGCCCGGTGTGCAAACAATGAACAGTGGTGTGTTCTTAGGGGGCAGCACCAATGCTATGACCCGGGGGCAACATTTGGAGCCAAGTTTGTCTCTCATTCATCAACTGACTGCCATTGCAAGCTGCAGTGGGGTGCGCTTAGGCTCCCTTTTAGCGCCTAGAAGACGCCGTGATCGCACAATAAAAAATATATATATTAAAAAAAGTACAACGACCCTCCCCTTTATTTTATTGGACTATGCTTAACATGGCTGATTTAATACTTGAAAGCAAAAGTGCAGTCCAGCCTTTGAAAGGAGGTTCAGTGTAAACAAGCATTTGCAATGCAATCGGTCTCGCCTTTTTGACCTTATAAGTGTTTAGCCATTCAACACATATATGACATCTTACGAACAACGTACTTATTTTTAAAATATGCTATGAATTGCTGCTGCATTCGGCGGCCCTATGTGAGCTGAAGAGGTATAAGTGCTTCTCACATTGTCAGGCGACATGTTCTGAGACGCTGGACTCAGCTAAGTATGTAGTATTCTGTTGTTATGGTTTTTCTCCTATGTTATCCTGTCCCTAGCTGCTCAGCCTGTGTGAGTGTTCTGAGTGGAATGTTTGGTGTGTGGGCTATGAGTGGAATGCTTGAGTGTCTGATGAGTGATAAGTTGGTGGATGGGGCTGAGCAGCTAGCAGGCTGCTCCTGGTGGGGCTGTTGATGAGGACTTACAGGCTGCCCTACAGCACTTATACACCTGCTAATAAGGATTTATGCTACCTGTTTACTTACCTGAATAAACCTACTTGAATTACATCATACAGCGTGGACTACATTACTACATTAATTTTGGCGACGAGGATGGGATGACGTCCCCACGCGACAAGAACTAAGCTTTCATGTAAAGTATGCCACCACTCTTATTTCATGGACGCTACGCAGGGTGTGATTCACATTCTCAAGTTATCTCCAACAAGCCTGGCGAACTCTACATCCGTGCGCTACATAGGAGGTGGTCTGACAAACCCTTCACTTGCAAGCCTGACAAACTCTTCATGTGTGTCCAACTTCACAGTGTATTTGCGTACTGCACCTGGTGAGCCTTTTTGCCTACAACCCGATTGACATTACCACGGGAGCGCAGGTTCCTACACCCCGCGATGCCCATGACAGCTCAAAAACAGTTTCTGATTGACTTTTTATTTTACGACTTTTCAAGCTTCAGGGTTGTTTTTCACTGGCTGTGTCTTACAGAATGAAACCAGGTGTGAAGACGTGTTTGGGGATGGACTGCAGCAGTGTCTAAAGTGCCCCTGTGGTCATTGTCAGGTGAGACATTGTTTTGTCTTTGATTGTTGGGCAACGCTGAGACCTCATTGTCTGCAGCGTTACCCAACCGACATCTTCATGTTCAAAATCTAATGAAGCTCGTGACTAGTACTGCACGCGCTTACCTTAGTGAAGTTTCTTCGTCTCGTGCAGTCCTTTCTGTGCAGTGCCCTACGTCAGCTACTGTGATGGACATGTTCTCTTCAGCTCTGGCGATCCTGTATGACGTTTTGGGGCACGCTGATGCCGGGAGCCACCCGGCGCGGCACGATACAGCGTGCCTCCATCTTGGGTTTGCTTGCTTCAACATACTCGATTGTGTGTTTGCCAACCATGCCTTCGTCACTGTTGTAAATGCGGTGTTTCAATAAAGTTATTACAAAGTCTATGCCTCACAGGAACGCTGCGGTGAAGGAAGTGGCTACACGTCTTCTCTGCTTGTTTGCCTGCAGTCTGTTTTCCAGAGAGCAAGAATCACGCAGGTACTTTTCATCCTTTGGGCATTTCTTCGTCGGTACTCTGGTGCATAGTCGGGGGTCCTAAACACTCTTGCTACGAAAAGGAATTTGAGGAGGGTGTCTGGTAAGACTATGTTTGGCCATACGTTCGCGAAGAGAAGCAGCTTGTGGACACTGCACAACACTTCCTCTGGAAGAATGACAGTAACTTATTCGTGTGAGTCATCGCTCATAGCTGTTGCCTACCCCAGATAAGCTGTTGCCAGATAAGCTGTTGCCTACCCCCAGATAAATGACTGTTGCAGACTCATGTTACATGCTAGTAATGTTGTCACGAGCCTTATATAGGGGTTTGCGTAATTGACTTTAACATGGTTAAACTTGTTTTACAAATTATTACAGTGTTTTAACAGTATGATCGTTACAATGTGTAACGGGTTTGCATTGTTTACAGTTTTTTCTGGAGTAATTTTACATGCATGTGTATTGGTCGCATAACCACACTTTTTGTGGCTTGTATTCACACTGTCCCTTACATGAGGGTTGGCTTGGGGTTACAGTCCCTTGGCTTCTTTTCATATTTACTTAATTTTCACTGATCCCTACACGGGGTTAGCTTTATGGGTCCAGTTCCCATATCTACATTGCTAGCTTTAGTGACCTCACTTGGGGGTTGACGTAAGGGTTTTGTTTACTCTTTCGCGCATGAATGGGTTCTTAGTCCCATATTTACACTACTTGACCTGTTGCAAGGAGACACTTTCCTTGCGTGCGTAAGACACCTTGTGCCGCACGATCAATTTTGATGCAGGGTTGTGTTCCCTGCGTGCATAAGACACCTTGTGCCGCACATTATTTGTTTGTTGCAGGGGTGTGTCCCCTGTGTGCATAAGACACCTTGTGCCGCACGTTTTTTGTTTGTTGCAGGGGTGTGTCCCCTGTGTGCGTAAGACACCTTGTGCCGCACGTTTTTTCTTGTTGCAGGGTTTTGTCCTTGTGTGCCTCCTCACACGGAGAGCATATACGTTTTTTACAGGTTGTCCCTTGTTAATGGTGGAGCAGGACATTGGGTTTCAGTCCCTTTAGTCCACACTACTTGTCTCCTTACATGGAGAACACATTCTAACGTACACGCTGTCCCTTGTTTAAGGTGGGGGGCAAGATATTGGGTCTCAGTCCCTTTAATCCACATGACTTGCCTCCTTACATGGTGAGAATACATTTTGACGTACATTTATTCTTTCCTTATCAGAGGAGGGGGATGGGTATTTCTTATTATCCATCTTTCCTTCTTGTCTTTAGTTCCTTTCCCTCTCGTGATGCGGTGTTCCCATCATCCCTGGGTCTGGGCTTTTGACTCATCTTGTTCTAGTTCCTATCCCTTCTGTGATGCGGTGTTTCCCTCATCCCTGGGTTGTGGACTATTTACTATTGCTGAACTTTTATGTTTATAGTTTGATGCATTGGTTTCATTATTCTTCTGTTCAATAGGGAAGAGGTAATGTAGTATTCTGATGTTATGGTTTTTCTCCTATGTTATCCTGTCCCTAGCTGCTCAGCCTGTGTGAGTGTTCTGAGTGGAATGTTGGTGTGTGGGCTATGAGTGGAATGCTTGAGTGTCTGGATGAGTGATGACAGTTGGTGGATGGGGCTGAGCAGCTAGCAGGCTGCTCCTGGTGGGGCTGTTGATGAGGACTTACAGGCTGCCCTACAGCACTTATGCACCTGCTAATAAGGATTTATGCTACCTGTTTACTTACCTGAATAAACCTACTTGGATTACATCATACAGCGTGGACTACATTACTACAAAGTACTGAGCGCTTTGCATTACATGAACCACCCTGGTGCCACCATGCTCATGGTCACCTAGAGGGGTGCTCCTCAAGCTTCCTGGAGTATGGGTGTGAGTGGCGTCTGGATTGTGAAAAGCAACACTGTTCGAATTATGTCAATCTTGAGCTTGTTTGCATTGCAATGTGTACTAGAACCCGACAACACAATAGGAACAGAAGCCTCAGGTCTTACTGTGAAACTTGTTTGCACTGAATGGGAAGTGAATGGGTGTTACTTTCAAGAGGCGGAAGTGGTAGAAGAAGAAGAAAAAAACATTTATTTTTAAAAGTGCCTGTATAAACTTAGGTGGGAAAATAGGAGTGAGACAAAAAAGGCAAATCTGAAGACCGTGTAAGTTTTGGATTGTACTATGTTGTGCTCATGATTGTCAGTGGATGTGTTTGTGCCTGTTTCTGTTTGTAAGCTTGTGTACAGGTGTGCACCTGTTGCGTCTGTTTGAACAAGTGTGATATTTACCAATGGGTACGAATGCTGCACCTAAAGAATGTGAGGTCCGACAGCACCAGAGGGCAAGAATCTTCAGCCTTTTCTTAAATAAAATAAAAAAATGAGGTTAACCTCGTATGGCGGGAATGGCCACCTTTGTGCGTATCGAGGACGTGTCAAGTGGAGAAGCGCACACAAGCATCCCATAGATGTAAACAATAAGTTTCTGTGGCACGCGCGCACACCGCACACACATTAACCTGCCCCCTTTAAATCGATCGGTCTGTATGTTATTTTAAGATTGCCCCCAAATAGTGTGGAAAATTGCAAAGAGCCTAAAAAATATGTTTTACCGCAAGTTTTCAGCAAGTCCTTCGCCGTATATTTATACCTGAAATTCCTCTGGCTGACCGTGAGTGCCAGGTGATAAAAAATTTGGTAGGGGCACGCGACTATTTTTGGGCATCAAATGTGTGCAATCTCATTGCACAAAACAAATGCAGCACAGTTATTTTTCTTTTTTGCACGGATAGAGCCCTCCAGCAAACGACTACTGGGAAGTGAGACCTAAAGCAAAACTTTGGGGCAGATTGAGTGAATATTTAGGAATTCGATTTTTAAATTTGTAGTAATCTGTGCTGAACTGGCCATTTCTCTGGGATAGATTTAAAATGTTGCATTTAACTATGTTTACTTCGGCCCGCGGTGGTCCCTTCAACATTGGTGAACATCCAATGTTTTGGGTCTGATGCTAGTGGTTTCCCCTTATATCCAAAGTGGTGACGTCACGCAGCTGGCCTCTATTTTCCGAAACAATTTACAGGCAGTGACTCGAAGGGCGCCAGGCTGCAGAAAGTAGGGCGTGCTGCTGCAATTAAATACGTGAGGTGTATCACCCGACCAAGCACTGTGCCTCATAGTCATTTTACCACACACACACGAGGTAAAACAATGACTGCTGCAGTGCATTGCGGTCTATATTAGAATGTTTCCTTTTTAAACTCTGGTCTCTTAAAATGTAATGTTATACGGAGGGACACTCACTTATACGCGATGGCACAGGTTAGCGACCAGAAAAGAGACCTACAGCAAACTCCTACAAGAATACATGCTGTAGTATTGCCTAAATGCACATTTCTGCCTGTATATTTGTCTCTCTGGTTTCTCAGTAATTAATCGCCGCCCCCGGCCCGGTGAACGGAGGCGGCCGCCTGTGCACGCTCACTGATGCAGCTGACAGTGTGCATACAGTAAGTGACTCTGCAGATGTTGGATTCTACAGCCCCCACATCCTGACGCCCTGCACGCACCACGTCTCGAGCCTGCAGCCGCGCTCTTCGCAGTGTCCCCTTGAAGTGCGGTTTATTAACAGTGAGCGCAGCAGAGCACCGTATTACTAATCCAAGGCCCCGGAAAAAATGGTCTAGCCGCTCGCGGGCCGCGGCCTCCACAGTTGGTTGACAGTGCAGCTGGTTGTGAGTGGAAAAGAGGAATGTCAGACCCAAACAAGCATTGGCAATGCAATAGGACTCGCATTTACGCAAGACCTATTGCATTGAAAACGGGAGTGCGGGGGGGGGCGCGAGCAGGCACGAGCACGACCAAGAGTGCGCGGGAGGGGGGGCAAGAAGTCACGGACTGCGGGAGGGGGGGTAGGAAGGGACGGGAAGAAAGTAGTCTGTGCAGTGAAGGGGCCAGTAGCCATGGAAGGATACAAATGACTGACATGGCTGTCATGTGGAGGGACTAACAAGCTTAAAACCAATCGGAAGGCAGCATTTTTAACCTAAGCCAATGAAGAAGATGGGCCGGAGAATGGGCGGAGCTTCCATGAAGCTTCCACACTATAGTGTATACTGCATGCCTCGCAAAGCGATTGCAGCGCATCCGCGCTGCAACGCTAGGCGAGACCTAAAAATGATGCAGCAATGGAGTGTGATTAGAAACAAAACTGCACCAATGTATAATAAAAACACGAGCGACGGAAAGCATAGAAGTCGGGGCTGTGATGAGATGCGACCGCTTGCTCCACTCCGTAACCTTAGCCGAACCCTGCTAGCTGTGCTCATCGGCAAAGAGCAGAACCACGCTACCTCAACTTTCTGTGTGGTCAGCGGGGGTGACCCAGCACAGAATTTGGAGCGCCTTGTTTGTAGCGCAGTTTGGAAATACAAAGATCTCCAAAAGCTTTCACAGCACACACAATTCTAATGTTTTCTCTTCCAGTTAAGTACTACTGACAGGAACTAAAGCCCCTCCCGAACTTCCAAACTGCAAGAGTAACAAGCATTTGCAATGCAATAGGTCTCGCATTTGCGAGAGTTTGAAGTATTGGCATTGTAAATGATAATGCCTTTTATTTATGCGTTGGTTTTCAAAACAGATAAATAAAAGGCATTATTATTTACAATGCCAATAGCTAAAACTCTCGCAAATGCGAGACGTGTTGCATTTCAAATGCTTTTTTAAGTGGTTGCCATTATGTAAGCGCAATGCAGCAGCCATCTTGGAAGTATAGAAAATAAAACTTTCTATACATTCAGATTTAAAGATGGCTGGATCCTACTTTTGTTCAGATTTAAAGATGGCTGGATCCTACTTTTGTTCAGATTTAAAGATGGCTGGATCCTACTTTTGGCTTTACCAATGCTAGTGCAATTTTAAACACATCAGTTACTGGCAAAGCAGAGAGTGGCAGGAGGGGAATGAGGTGGAGGAGACGAGCGAGGGCCTGACACCGACCTACAGCAGTGCAGTGTTAGAGGGAGCTCCTGACCCAACACGAATGGGGATAGAAACACAAATGAGAGGGGAGGTCGGGAAATAAAATAATCTGTGCTTCTCCACTATACTGAAGCAGTAACAGTTGGTCATTAATACTGGGTGATTTACCTTTTCATATCAGCGATTTTTTTTTTATTAAAGATTAAAAAAAAGAAGCAAAAAACGGCTGCTGCAGGGGCTGTGTGTGCTAGGAGGAGGAGGGAGGGCTTATTTTTTTGCACTTTTATAAAGACGAAGTCGACCTGAAGACATCGGGGAGCTGTACTGAGTACACAGTGTGTTACAGGCGGATACGTCCGTTTTTAGGTACAGAGAGATTAAGTGATTTGCCCTGAATCAAACGATGCTGTGCACCCTGCCGGAAGACGAAGATGAACACCTTTACCCAGATTTACCTTCCAAGGCATCGTGCAGCGTCAAAATGCCCATGTCAGGTAAAGCATCCGAGGTTTCATTTATTTACCCTTTGTAATCACGTCCGTGCCTTTTCCGCTTCTCTGTGTTGGCAGCGTTTAGAAAGCACTTTTGATTTACACTTTCGGTTTAATACATTTTACTGCTGCCTGGAGGGCAGGGGGAGGAAGGAAGTCCATGGAAAGAGTTTAAAATAAGAAATTGCAATATTTTGAGCAGCAAGAAGCTTTAAAAAGATATTTGTTGGGTATGCTTTAGAACATATTTTATTGTGTGCTCTAGGGTCAGCAGCATATAATTCCTGACACAGAATGAATTTGAACCCATAGCCTGCGCGTGCATGACTCGTTCTCAGCTCTGTACTTCTTCACTATAACGCAGATCCTTACACAAAAATTCACGCATTGCACAATATTTTCTATTCTGGCCATGCCAGCAGCCTATGTATACTAAACATTTTGTAAGTGTTCTTTTGACCTATTCTGGTATGCGGCCAGGATATGAAGTAACGGATGCTTGCAAAACGTATTGCTCAATCTCGTAACCAAGATAAAGTTGGACAAAGAAAGTGCCCGGTGGCCGTGCCTTTGAGTTAAGCTCTTCTGCAGCTGCTCCCTACCGGCTTCCGTGGGGGTCGCGGGCGAGTCCATGGTGAAGCCGGAGGAGGAAGACGAGGAGACCCACTGCGGCTGCACAGTGAAGTGGCCATGTTGCCTCCGCGCCGCCCTGTACCGCTCCCGGGTGCAGTGTGAGCGGAGCAGGGGAACAGACAGCACCAAGGCTCGAGACTGAATGACACTGTTGCGAGTCGCGAGGAGGGTCGCGGGAAAGCAGGGGAACCAGCGCCAAGGCTCGAGACTCTTTAATGCTCTTGCGAGTCAGGAGCATGAAGCTGCTTAGTTACTGGGCAACGGCAGTGAATCATAATCATAAGCTGCATGCGCGCAACACGTACTCGCACTGGCAAACAAACTCACAGTTCAACGCACACGCATCGAAAACCAGCCGCATTACATGACCGCTTGTGTGGCAGTAAATCATAATCATAAGCTGCATGCGCGCGACACGTACTCGCACTGGCAAACAAACTCACAGTTCAACGCACACGCATCGAAAACCAGCCGCATTACATGACCGCTTGTGGCCGCCTAAAAGAATATAGTGCTCACCGACTACACATGAACACACAAAAGCGGACGAAAACAGTAGTTAGGCGCTGCTGCTTCCGGACTAAACGGAAGTCAGTATCGGATCAACAGCCAGTAAAAAGCCAGCTAACAGGAGCTATGCCAACGTTAAACAAATGGCAAGCAGCAGGAGAAATTACCCGGCAATAGGCGGAGTTTCACCTAACATACAGATTACTTGATGTCTCGGAGAGACAGCGCATGCGCTGCCTAGGCGAGACCTAAAAATAGCATCAGTAGGGAGGGAAGTGCTTGATTATTTTGAAGCGCAGCAGCTGTGAATCGGCTGCAGTGCTAAGTGGGAAGTGTTCGATCTGAATTTAAAACAAGCTAACCGACACCATTCCTGTTATGCTTACCTCCACTACGCCAGGTCATCAACCGTTTCGGGGGCACCACTGCCCCCACCGACCCCAATACGGCGGCTGGCTTCCTTAAGCCTCACAAGAACTTCCTGGAATCCTGCAACGCACTCCCCTCACGCCATTGTCCGCCGCCCACCGTCGCTTTCCTCTCCACGGGCAGCAAGCTCGCCCTACACCGCTGCCCGCACTCCCCGAGTCCACAGAATGCGCGCCTCGGAACGCCTGTAACGGGCGGCGCGCTCCTGCCCACACCGCAGCCTGCAATGTGCTCCCCTCACGCCGTTGTCCGCAGCCTGCTGCCAGCGCTTCTCAAGCCGCTAGGTGTCTTCCGACGCACGCCAATCCCACGATGCTTCCGTCGGCAAAAGTCCAGGGTCCGATCAGAAAGGCACATTTAAAAAAAAAAATCCACGAAAAACAACAGACAGAAAAATAAGGCACTAACACCAGTAAAGGGGCCAATAGCCATAGGCGTGCCAAACAGGGAAAAAGGAGGGACATAAAACACGCTAACCCAATAGCAAGTAAGATATTTTGAAAGACACACTCAAAAACAAATAGGAAAACGGAGGTGGAGACTCCCTCACTAAAGCATATACTGCATGTCTCGAACGAGACAGCACATGCGCTGCCTATTCGAGACCTAAAAATGTCGCTAGTCCCAAGCCTGAGTGTGTTTCCAGAAGTTTTGTGCGCTAAATGCAAGTTTCACAGGCCATGAGTCTTGATGTGAACTATCAACTGGAGTGGGAAATGTGACTTCTAATTTTCAATTACTTGCCTGATGCAGTGCGGATGGTAGATTTCGTAGCAGATCCGGTGAAGATGATGGTCGCAGCGGGCAGTGAAGGTGGTCTAGAGCAAACCTATTGATGTTTCTTTTTTTTTAAGCGGCTCTATACAGGAAGTGCCGGCCTACAGGGTATGAAATGAAGCCAGCATTGCGCAGGGATGTGTGAGCTGTAAACTGGTTTCGGAAGGCCTTATGCAGTCCGGACGGAAGATTTTGTAACACGTCCAGTGAAGATGATGGTTACAGACTGGTTTCGGAAGGCAAGTCTTAGATATGAGGCTGTCGGCTAAAGTAGAGAACTGATGACATCATGTTCAATAGTTGGCCTGATACAGTCTGGGCTGAATGTTTTGGTACAGTTCGAATAAAGGTGTAAGCACTGAGGGCGATGGTAGCTGCGTCTAGCCATATGGTGACACAGCGCTAGGGCTGCTTACTAAGCCTAATTTAGTTGCTGCCATCTGAAGAAATTTAACAGTTTTGATGTTTAGTTGTGAATTTGGTGGGTTCAGGCTGTCAATTACTGCCTGCTGACAGGTGTGCACTCCTATCCTGATGAAGTCGGAACGGAGGAGAGATTTCCTTTGATGCAGTAGTTGAGGACAAATGCATAGAACATGGATTAAGGTTTCTTTTACTTGTCCGCATAGGCGACTGCTTGTGTCGTGGATGGCAGAGTGATGGCAAGACGGGAGGTAATCTTAAAAATTCCACCTGCCCATTCTTAGAGCTTTAATCCATATTGGATAGGTACAGGTAATGTAATTCTGTTGCTTGGTTGAGGAGTACGAGTTCATGACTTACCACGCATGGGTGTGTTTGCACAGAACTGCCAGATCCTCTAGTTTCAACATTGTTTTGGGCTTCCTGGCTGCCTGTTGTGTAGTGCTTTGGGGCGGCCCTGGATATTTGCTCGCTCTACTGTACTTGAACATGTTATAGTTGTTCCGACGCCATTGACTGCCTGTGCCCATCTGTGACCCCAATATTGTCTTGAACATTTTTGCATATTGAGCCAACCGTCGAGACGTTGCCACTCCCCAGGGGTTTTTATATCACTCCACAGTTAGAGGGACAATGTTTTTCAGTTCCTTTATATTCTTGGGATTCACTTGGCCGTTTTTAGCCAGATGTGGGAGGGGAGGGGATTGGCATCTTTGGGAGGCTTCAGTTTTGTTTGAATATATTAGTTCACTGTTGCACCTGTGTACAGTACCAGCTACACTACAGATTTTCTTTTTGCTTAATACTGATTGATGACATTAAACACTAATGTATGCCAGTTTGCACACATCACTTTTATGACTTGGAACATGCGCAGTCTCAATAACCGACATAAAGGCAAACAAGTACTACAGTACCTACAGCATCACACTGTAGACATTACCTTTTTACAGAAGATTCACTTATCACCTAGACGCTCACAGCGTCGGATTGGTAAAGCGGGCACTCGGGCAATGCCCGAGGGGCCGGTGTTCAGTTCCAGCTGTGGGCTGCTTTTTTGGGCAGCCTGGGGGGGCCGATTTGGGCGGTGTCTCTGTTGTTCAGATACAGCCAGCGGCCCAGTGGGTGTCTGAGTGGCCTTCCTGGAGGCAGATGGGTGCTCATTAACTCCCGTTTAGCTACAGGCAGAGGTGTCATTCCCTTTCTCTCGCTGGGCCGGCCCATTAATGTATGCAGATTGAGCGGGGGCATGGGGCCTGAGCAGAAGTGGCCTCACTTGTTTTCAGGTGTGTTTCACCAGTGTAAACTAATCCGTGCATTTTTTTACCCCTCCCTCCCACCCCCCCTTTTTTTTAAATAAAATTTCGCCGAAGCAGTGTTTTTGCAGAAAGGCAATATGCAAATGTGGGCCACTTTTTTTTAGCGTGCCCGGGCCGATTTTAAATCCCAATCCAACCCTGGCACGCTCACCCACATTCGCAACCACATGGGGTCTACTTCGGTTCTTTTCTAATTAAAGTACCTATGCGAGAGGGGTTTCCATATTGATCCATAAGAGGCTGTCTTTTTATTCTTACACTGTTCATGCGGATGAGGGGGCATGTACCTCTGTGGCAGGATACCTACTGAGATATCAAGTGCTGTTGGTTAATATATATATCCCCTGAACACTGACAGCCGAGAGTTTTTCCAAACAGTCCAGATGCAGGTGGATCATGTGGATGCAGACTATAGTATTATGTGAGGGGATTTTAATATAGCCATGGTCTGGCTCACTACCGTGCATCAACAGTTTATTAGTGAGCCTTTTACTGTGGAAGAGATCTGTCAAGCGATAGATTCGAGGAACGGTTCTAAGACACCTGGCCTTGATGGCTACACAGGCGCCTTCAGTAAAACATACAAGCATATTTTGGCACCATATCTTCTTGCAATGTACTCTGAGGCAAATGGAGTACTCCCTCCCTCCCACCCTCCGGGAAGCCGTAATCACCCTGATCCTGAAACCGGGTAAGGACCCCCCTAAACTGCAGTTCCTGCTAGGCACTCTGATTGTTGAATTTCGACAACAGAATTCTAGCAAAGATTTTGGCAACTCGCCTTTCATTACTAATGGAACAAATAATCTACCCGGCCCAGTCTGACTTTGTACTGCACCGGTCAATGGCTCTGAATCCGTGCATGTTTTTTGCAGTGCTTCATAGGATCCCCCCCACAGTCACGGCCATGGTCGCCTTATTCGATGCAGGAAAGGCATTTTATTCATTGGAGTGGCCTTTTTTGCATGCCACGCTAAGATGGGATTCCCCCCTGCGGTTTCGCATCTCTCATCGCACTTCTCTATTCACAATCGATGGTTCGCACTAGGATCAACAGTACACTGACGCCTCTATTCGCGGTCACACGGTGGACAAGACAGGGATGCCCTCTCTCACTATTATTATTTATAATAGCAATGGATACCCTAGGGCGCCATTGTCAGGGGAAACACCTTCCTAGAGGTTTGCAGTTCAAACCTGGCCCACGTCTGGTTAAGCTCTATGCAGATGACATAATCATCTATGTGCAGGGTCTAGTTGACAATTTGGCACCTATACTTCGCAAGATAACCTGGCACGGAGCCCTCTTTGGTCTACATATAAATTGGAGCAAATCCGAGGTGTTTCCCCTGACCACGACGACCCCACAGATGTGCTGCGAATTTCATGGTGTGCCTCCTCTGTCCAATATCTGGGAATCCATATCCATAAGGATAAAGAACAGGTTATATGCCTCAAGTATGGCCCGGCAGAGGATAAACAGACCGCCTGGGTTGAACGCTGGTTCCGCTCCCTCTGTCGATGGCGGACCGCATCGCTATCATTAAAATGGTAGTACTGCGGTGGACTGAGTTCCCCATATGCACCTGTATTATCTTGTGGCACAGTGCATCTTCGCTCACCATTGGTATCATGAAGGTGCACAGACCTGAGATAGATCTTGCAGCCCGAACACCCTTAATGGTGCTGTTGCCGGCAGGTCTTCCGCAGGACCCGCACGACATGCAAACATTGGGGCATATTTACAAGGGGATTGCGCCACCAGAACATCACTTTTTTCGATGTTCCGGTGGCACAATGCCCTGCTCCATATTTACAAAGTGGCATTAGGCCCCTTTGCGTGGCTTAACGCCGCTTTGTAAATATGGTACCCTTTCACGCAAATATCTGCATGGAAGGAGCGTCCAATTGGTGTTTCTGTGGGTGTTTCACGGCAACACCCATTGCTTTTTGATGCTGCCCCAGATTTACATGGATGTGTAAATCTGAGGCAGCGCCAAAAACTAACACCATTCAAAAGCAGGCGCAACGAGGAGAATACTTTTATTTCTCCTCGGTTTTGCTCTTTCTATGTGTGCTGCATTCTGCAGCACACATAGAAAGAGCAAATCGCCTTTAAAGATTGACTACGTGCAGGCAGGTGTCCCTTCCTGCACATAAACAATCATTGCCTGCAACACAGACACCCTTGCATCAGAGTGCAAGGGTGCCTGCGTTGCAGGGATGATTCCCTGCAATGCAGGCAGCCTTCGACTATGGCGCTAGGCAGCTATTTTTAGTGCCAGGACAAGGGAAAACACAGGCTTGGGCCGTGTTCTTGTAAATATGGTGCATCCCTGCGTTTTTTTAAATGATGCAGCACAAAGAGCAGACCGTACATTGTGGATGGCCGTCACTGTAGTACAACGATCTTGTCAGCATCATGGACGGTTGTTGATGGAGCTTTGAGTTGGTGGTCACCAGGAGCTGTTGATGCTGTAGCATGAAGTGCATATCTTGTGCTGCTTGTCTTTATTGGCGGTCACTATGGCGCAAAGAGTCGGGTTCACCGGAGCTTCGTGTTGGCAGTTGGCAAGATCATGGTGCAAACGGGCCCATTCATGTTCGTGAAGAGCCCAAAACTTCAAGAGAGCTCAACTGAGGCCACACCTAGGTTTGAGGAACTGAGTGGCACCACTTGGGGGTCAGCCAGCAGGAATCAAGCAGGTCCAGATACAGGCCCAGTTGCAGGTCCAGGCTGCAGGTCAGCTGGGCAGTTTCAGCAAGCCTCTGGAGCTTGCTATGTCCCAGTATCTCAAAACAGGAGGTTAGCTGGGTGACCCTTGGAGTCAATTTGCCTGGGATGAAGGGTGCAGGTCAAGTCTTCCTTCTCAGCAAGCAGGGCAGCAGAGCAGCAGAGTAGCAGGGAAGCAGAATGGCAGGTCTTCTGGCAGCAAAGCAGCACAGCAGTCCTTCTTCTGTCGTATCCGCAGGTACAGAAGTGTTAGACCTGGCCCTTTTTGCAGGTTTATCCCCAAACCTTTTGCCTTTTGCCTCCTATTTGTCTGACCCTGTTTCTGTTGACTATAAGACTCTGGTCATTTTACCACTGCTGTCCCTAGTAAAGTGCACTGAGTGTGCCAGGGCCTGTAAATCAAATGCTACTTGTGGGCTTGCAGCACTGGTTGTGCCACCCACATGAGTAGCCCTGTAAACGTATCTCAGACGTGCCACTGGAGTGTCTGCGCACGCAGTTTCTAACTGCCCTGTTGACCTAACAAGTGCACCCACTTGCCAGGCCCTAACCTTCCCTTTTCATACATGTAAGGCACCCCTCAGGTAGGCCCAAGGCAGCCCTGTGGGCAGGGTGCAGTGTATGGGAAAAGTAGGACATGTACTAGTGTGTGTTACATGTCCTGATAGTGAAATACTGTGTATTCCGTTTTTTTTCACTATTGAAAGGATGTCTGTCCCAGAGGTTAACATAGGAGCTGCCATGTAACATCTTACAAGTGTAACTTGCCATTGGGGCAAGATAGAGAAATGGAGTTTAGGCTCTCTAAGCGCAGAAATTAAAAACAACACCTTTTAGTAAAGGTGGATTTTAAATTGTGCGTTTGAAAATGCCACTTTTAGAAAGTGGGCATTTTCTTGCTTTACTATTCTGTGTGCCTCTGCCTGTTTGTGTATTCACCGTTCGATTTTGGAGTGACAGGAGCTGGGGATGTGCATTCACTCTAGACAGTCACAAGGGGGGTTGAGGTGTGTCCTGCCTTGCCTGGGTGACTCATCGCTAGGCTGAATAGACCTGATCTGCATTTAGACTTGTGGGGTGTCTCCTTTGCACAATGCTGACTCCACTCCCTGTGGTCAAGCTGGACCAGGGAGGACAGAACTGGTTTTGACTGGGCTCAGAGACCCTTACCGCAAAGGGAACAATGAGAAAATGGGGTATAAGTATTGGACCTAAAACCCCAGGACTTTAGATTTCTTCTGGACTAACATGATCCTGCCAAGAAGAAGAGCTGACGAGCTGTCAGGAGGAGTACTGCCCCTTTGCTGTGTATTGCTTTGCTGGGTTGGCCTGCAGTTGTTGCTTCTGTCTGTGGGCAGTGGAAAATACTGGACTTTTGCCTTGCTGTGGTATCCTGCTTAAGAAGATTCTCGAAAGGCTTGAAGGAGAGCTTGCCTCCTGTTCTGAAGTCTCAGGGACACAAAGACTTCACCTGCATCTTGCTAAACAGCACCTGGGCTCCTCTTCTGGACTCATGATTGCCAAAGGGTGCCAATTCCAGTTCCTGGGCCCTTGGAAGCATGTGGTTGGTGCTACAACCCAAGAAAAACAACACTGACGCTGTCAGCGATGCCCCCATTGAGGCCAGTCACCGAGGCCATGGCCACCGCTCGTGAAGTGCACAACGCACCACCTTGCCTGCACTGCAGTTCTGAAACCCGCCGATGCCTGCAAGTTATCGATCTCTCCGACGCCAGTTCTCGCACCGATACGATCGCCGCCAATGCCTGCATATCAATATCACAGAACCGATAACCGATGTGGGTGACTTCCCTAACTCATCGACACCACACTGCTGAACGGAACCGATGCCTCACCGCCAACGCCACCTCACCTCCCCGACTTGATGCCTCGCCTCCTCGCAGACTCAACGCCTCGCCCCTAGCAGTAAGGAGCAGCATTTGTCTTGGCCATTGACGCCGCACCTCCACGACGCCGTGCACCGTCCGTTGACTTAGTTGTCAAAGGTACTGTTACTTGGAGGTCCGTGTGACTCCTGGGCTGGCCCGCGCACCTCACGGTCGGCGCCTTACTTTGGATTTGCACCTGTCACGTCGTCCTAATAGCCCCAGTTGGAGCTATATGTTTCTATGAGCTTTATTCTTGCAGTAATCATTCTAAAAGTTATATTTTGAATTGAGTGTGTTGGATTTTTGTCATTTTGGTCTAGTTTGGTTTAGATAAGGATACTTTATTTTTCTAAACTGGTGTGGTGTCCATGTATAGAGTTTTCACTGTGTTACTGTGTCTGGGTGCAAATACTTTACACATTGCCTTTGGGATAAGCCTGTCTGCTCATGCCAAGCTACCAAAGGACTGAACAGGAGTTATCTAAAGTGTATAATTCCCTTATCCTGACTAGAAGCAAGGGTCCCTACTTGGACAAGGTGCAGACCTCTTCCAACTAGAGACCCCCATTACTAACAAGAGGTGTACTGACAATTTGGGTCTAAGGGTCCATTATTTAAATCTGGTGCCTTCTTTGAAGTAGAAGTAGTTTCTAGAGAATTCCCTTTGCAGTCCTTCAAGGTTCCTGCCTCCAAGACTTTAAACAGTAATAAAATGAAAATACAACACCTGAAAAATCCCACACTAATTCAGAAAAATAGAACGTAACTGTAGTAAGTTATTTGACACCAAAACAACAAATATCCAACCAATAGAACCAGAGAGATGCAATGTTAAAGATTTCAAGTAAGTAAAGCGTGTAAAAGCACAAAGCTCCACTCGTGGTAATCTGGTCATACGAGTCTGGGTGAAAGTCACAAGTTCAGGTCGACCGCAATGAAGCACGGGCAAGATATAAGGACCAGGTTAGTCCAACAGAAAAAGTTACCTTCAAAGTCCCATGTGAAGAGTTCCGTTTGCAGTGGAAGGGGCTGCAAGGAGCAGGCAGAGTGCAGGGGATGGTCATTGATGTAGCGCGAAGAGCAGGCCAGGCGTTGTGGATGGTCGTCACTGTAGCACGAAGATCCTATCAGTGTCGTGTATGGTTGTTGCTGGAGCTTCGCATTGGCATTCAACACGAGCTGTTGATGCTGTAGCCCGAAGTGCAGATCTTGCGCTGCCAGGCGTCATCGGCAGTCGCGGTGGTACGAAGAGTCAGGTTCACCGGAACGTCGTGTTGGCGGCTGCGCGGGCGGCAAGATCTATTTTTCTTTTGTTGCAGTTTTATATGTCATGAACTTGACCTGAAGGTATCAAAGCACTTTACATGAGCACCAGTTGCATTACAGATGGACACATTCATTTTTAGGCACAGGGAGATTAAGTGATTTTTTTCACAGGATGTTTGAGACTCACGCCAGACTCGAACCTGGTTCCCCAGCTTCAAAGTCGGATACCCTAGCCATTAAGCCACACCCTCTCGTGGTCCAAACGGGTCTATTCGTGTTCGTGAGGAGCCCAAAACTTCAAGAGAGCTCAACTGAGGCCACACCAAGGGTTCAGGAACTGAGGGAAATCACTTGGGGGTCAGGAACTTCATCAGAGGCCAGCTGGGCTCAGGCAGGTCTAGATGCAGGTCCAGGGAGCAGGTCAGATGGGCAGCTGCAGGAAGCCTCTGGAGCTTCTTATGTCCCTGTATCTCAAAACAAGAGGTCTGCTGGTTGACCCTTGGAGTCACTTCAGCCTGCGAAGAAGGATGTAGGTCCAGTCTTCCTTCTCAGCAAGCAGGGCAGCAGAGCAGCAAAGTAGCAGGGCAGCAGAGTGGCCATTGTTCAGTGAATAATGCAAAATGTTTTAGAATAGCTTCCCAACATGTTGTACTTTCAGAATGACACATTGATTTACGGCTGCAATCATAGCACTATGAGGAGGGTGTTAGGCAGATTGAAAGAAGTGGAACTTAGTGAAGAAGGATATGTGGCAAATAGGGTTGGTGTTGGCCTGGCTCTTTTTGCAGAGTCACCCCAAACTTTTGGCTTCCTCTGCCTTCCTTTACTGAACCTGTTTTAGATGGCTTTTAGGATTCTATGCACTTTTTCTGTGCTAAACAGTAGTAAAGTGCTTTTGCTCTCTCCCTATAACTTGGTAAAATTGGCCTACAGCTGAATGGTATATTTAATTTACTTTTATTTGCCTAGTATATGGTACCACATGTACTCAGAGTCTGAAAAATAAATGCTAGTAGTGGGTTGCAACACTCATTGTGCCAGACACTAAAGTAGGCTTTTAATACATGTCTCAGGCCTCCCACTGCAGCCTGTAGTGCAGTTTTAGGCTCTCATTTTGACCTGGCAAAATAAACTTGTTGCCAGGCCTAAACCTTCCTTTTTAATACTCATAAATCACCCATAAGGTAGGGCGTAAAGGCTCATAGGGGATGGTGCATGGTATTTAAAAAGTAGGACATTTGTGTTTAGGTTTTACGTGTTTTGGCAGTGAAAAGCTCCTAAAGTCGTTTTTCATTGCTGTAAGGCCTAACTCTCCCATAGACTAACACAGGGTTATCTTATTTCAATTAACCCGTGCTAATATCAGATTGGAAGCACATAGAGAAGTGATGCTTACACTCAAGTAAATTGTCATTTTAAATCCTCTTTAATGGTAAAGTCGAATTTCAGATAATAATTCTGAAAAAGCCACTTTTATAAAGTTGGCTTTTTCCCTCCCAAAGTTTCAAAGGCCTTTCTAGGCGTTTCCAGCTGCCTGGGCCTATTAATGGTTTCCCCATCAAGAATGTTTATTGGGCCCAGACAGTGAACAATGGGACCTGGGTGTAGCTGGGAGAAGGTCTCCCTTGCAGGGTGGCAGGGTAACCTGCCCTGATTACATTCTAAAGGACCTTGGCCACAGTACACATAAAGAACCTAACACCAGGCTTGCCCTGCCTTTTGTCACCCTAGGCAGTTATGAGCCAGAACCAGTTGAAGATGAAGAACTGACCAGAACCATTTTTGAGTTTGGGTCAGGGAATTCCCCCACGCAAAGACTGGCACTAGGTATAAAAAGAGGAATTCAGAGCCACTCAGCAGAACACTGGACCAGTGGAAGATTCAGAGGAAGTACTGCCCTGCTGTCAGGAGGACTGCCCTGCTGCTTGCAGGGCTGCCTTGCTGTCTGAAGAAGAAAGATTGGACCTGCTTGCCTTGATCTCAGGCTATCCAGAGTGTTAGAAGGTGGTTCTGACCATCTGAGCCGCCCAGATTTTTCGCTTTTTGAACACCTATTTGTTGAGCTTTTACTGTGGGAGAGCCTCATAAGTTGGGACTCACCCACAGTGAACTCATGATGAAAGGGACTGCATGTGTATTTTACTGGTGTCCCCCTGGCGCGAGTAGGCCGCTACGCTGCAGCCAGTGTAAGGGGCACTGGGCTGGTTACATGCAGACACGTGTGTACATGCGTGTGCACAAGTGTAAGGGCTGCGCAGGGGAGATTCCTGGCGTGCGCAGCCCAGGAGCATCTACAAAGTGAATGGTGTGGCAAGATTTATGCAGAACTGGGTGGTGACATGGAATAGGCTTTATACAATGGGAAGAAACATTTGAGGGAAAGTCAGTGTGCTTTACTGTTTTCACTCCATTGCTCTCCTATGAGGATGGGGAGCACATGGGCTAGTTTCACTTTCCTAGGGCCTACAAATTCCAGACACGCACTAAAGTCCACTGTAACTTATGTGAGAAGAAGGATTCTGCAGAGTCCAAAGTCATATTTGTACTGCTTTTGGGTCATCCAGAAATGTCATATTTCTCTGAGTCAGCTCATAACTAGGGCCTGGCTGGGGCTGACCCTGCCAGGTTGAATTAATGACCTTCCTCCCCAAGCTGTAGCATCAGAGGCCCAGCCCTGCACAACAAGCATTCCAAGGGCGAAAGCCTCCACTCCAAGAAGAGAAGATGGGTGGAGCTACAGGTTCATCCATCAGCAGCTGACACCTGGTGCCATGCACCAAGCTGCTCTGGAGAGAAGGCAGCGAGGGGGGAAGCAGCTCTCAGAGACCATGTGGCATGAGACCCCTGGACGATGCCATTTTGAACAAACCCAGAGGCCTGGGCAGGAAGGAGGGAGCAGGAGCAGAGAGGTGATGTGTCGCTGTTTGATAGGGCAAACGGAGACTTCCTGCCAGCCCCCTCCAAATTCTTTAAAAGAGTTTACACAGGAAGAGGAGCTCTCTCTGGGGTGTGGTCTGCTGAGGAAGACTGGTGCTGGAGCCTGGCACCATGGGCAGTTGGAAGGAAGAACCCCCTGACTGTCCCAGGATGCAGAATTGCGCCAGGAAGGGAGTCCAGGACCAGTGAGCAGAAGCCTGGGCCTCTGCGCAAGGAGAAGAGAGGCCCAGGAGAAGAGCCAGGTGAGAGGCTGGCGCAGGGAGCCAATGAAGACCGCTCCCTGCCGAATTCAACCTCATGGAGACCAAGAGGGCGAAAGAAAGTGCTCCCAGTGGCTGGGGAGCGCCACCAGGAGCAAGAAGAGGCCAAAATGATGAAAATCGGGTGCCTGGGGGCTGAGATATGCCCCCTAGAAGGTAGGCGACCCTTGCCCTCTGAGAGGACCGACGACGAAGCACGTGGGGCTCCGCCGCCGGTCCTGAATATGCCCCCGGGTTGGGTCAGGTCCCAGGGACTGCCCCCGGAAGAAGTCAAGCCGGGGAGCGCCGTCGCGCTCCCCGTGAACATGCCCAAAAAGGGGTGCCAGGAGCCCACCCTGGCCCCCCGCACCGCCGAAGCCAAGTCGGAGAGTGCCGTCGCTCTCCCCGTGAAGATGCGCTGCGGACCCAGGATCCCAACTCCAGGCCCCGATGTAGGTGGCGAGGCCGGGGGAGTGCCACCGCACTCCCCCGTGGCTGGAGCAAGGCGGGGGAGTGCCGTCGCACTCCCCCGAGGTCCGGCCGGACCAGCGGGAATCTCCTGGAGCGGGCAGACAAGAAGAGGAGTGCCGGCTCCCGCGGCAGCATGCGAGGCTGCTGGCCGGGCGGGAGCCACCGGGGGTGGGCTCCCCTAGTGGCTCTCCATCGAGCCTGCAGCGAGGGGCCCGGGTGGGACCGGGCCCCCGAAACACAACTGAAGCAGCCGGGGGTGGGCTCCCCGAGCTGCCATCGCTCACCTGGGGGTCCGGGTGGGACCGGGCCCCCCACCGAGGCCAGGAGATGCAGCGTGAGGCCGCCGGGGGCAGAGCGGCTCTCCCCGGAGCAGCGGGAGAGCCGCTGCTATAATATGCGTGCAAGGAGCGCTTCGCCCCATAATGCCTTGCAGGCCCGGACCGGCCTGCAAGGAAAAGGAGGATGGTTCTTGGTGTGTAGTGGCCCCAGGAGGACGGGGTCACAACGAGAGGTGTGCCAAGGTGCAGGGGGAGCTGCAGAAGCAATGCAGTCTCCCCCAGCACGACGGAAGAATGTCCCTCCCTAAGTCTCTGGGGACTTGGAAAGAATAACCCCTCAAGGGCTCAGCTAGGCGTCATCAGCATCCCCATGGCTGGAACTTTTGCTCTGCAGCTGGGGGTGCCTTAGGGACTACCTCAAGGTGTGAAGGGCTGAGTTGGGGATGTCTGGAGAAGGGCATCCCCTGGAGGTGAAGAGGTGTAATTGTACCACAAATGCATTTACCTATGTTATTTCTTTTTAGAGGGACTGGAAGTCACATGTGTTATGTGAAGTACCTGTGTAAGTTGATGTCATAAGCAAAGTGGGGTTATGTTGCCAGCCATTCCTGCTAGGGTGTCTGGCTGTAAATGCTTAATCCTGTGATTATACCTGTGATGCCTTTTAGAGGTTTGTGAGCGTTGTGGGAGTGCGGGCCGGATAAACAGACGCGGAGGCTGTATGTAGTGAGCAATTTTAAGTGGTTTATTGTGAACAACAGGCTGTCTGGGCTCGCGGGACGGGAATGATTCTTCTTTCGTCTTTGGTTCTTCTTGTCCAGCGGCCTCAGTCTCTTTTGTAGCCTGGTCTCTTCCCGCTTCCGAATCCAGTGAGCATCCCCGGAGGCTCATAAAGAGGGGAGAAACAAAAGGGAGCCGTCAGTCGCTGCTTTGACCGTATGGTCGGAGTATTAGGCTCCCCTTCACCACACCCAACCGGTGCTTTGGAACAAAAACATTGAGGGCGGGACGGGTAAAGGAAACGTGAAGGACGAAAAAGGGGTATAGGGTAAAGTAAGTTATGGCAGAGGAGATACGGTGCTTATTGATGGGACGTGAGGGATGAGGTACTTCAGGGTTGCGTGTACGACATGCTTTCACCCACACCCTCCCCTATCCCACCCCCGGTATTCGCTCACCTCCTGCCTCCCCTGACCCCGCTGTCTCTCTCTCTCTCTCACGGTGACTCACCGGCTCCGCCGCAACTCTCCTGAGTTGCGGCCGCTATCCAGCCTCCTCCGGTGGGCACCACCACTCCTCGCTCCACTGCTCTTCACCGTCTCTTCCGTCTGTCTCGTCCTCTTGTCTCGCGTCGTCCTCCGTCTCCTCCACGCTCTGGCTCTCTTGCACCTCCTCTTCGCCTCCTGCAAATGCGCCGCCTTCCTCTTCTCTTCGGGCTGTTTTCACGGCCCATGTGTTACTGCTTCCGGGGTCAGTCCCTTCCCCTTCCGCTGACTCCTGCCGCGTAGTTGGTTCCTGTAGGGATACACGACAGGGGGGCGGGGTTATCCTTTCCGATGGCGTTCTAGGGGCATTGTACTCCCCTGGGTTTCGCGTGGATTGAGGACAGTTTTGGACATGGCACTCCGAATTAGCAGGTACAATATGGGTCCCCATTGGCACCGTCTCACAAGGCTGTGATTGCAATGCATTACAACTGTTATCAGCTATGAAAAGTACCTCATTTAAAGTGGTGCCCAAACATGTATTCTTGCTGCTGCGTTAGGTGAAGAACAACCCAGACTGTTAGCCCCTAAGATGTAGAGGTGTATACTATATGGTCAGTATGACATGTTCAGTCAGGGTTATGTGTCACCAGGGCAGGTGTCCCTATTTTAAATGCTTGTTGAGATAATGGGGTGTGTCGCCACTGGGATGGTGCCAGTGCGCCGGGCCCTCGCTCCAGGTTATGTTCAACTAACTGCATTAGGGGGCAAGATGATGTGCATACATGGGAGTGGTGGTACTAGACCCCACCCCCCTTTGGGAGGGGTGGAAATGTTAGGCAATGTCACAAAGTAATTCCAACAGCTTATGTATATTTGTAAATTGTTGCATAGTATTGAGTGGTGTGTGTGTTCAATAAATGTACTCTTACTTTTATAAAGCAAAGTACAGACTGGACAATCAATTATTGAGTGTTATTTCTGCGTACTTGTAATGGTGATTACTAGCCCACACCACCTCCCTTGAGTAAGCCTTAGACTGCTCTGCAACGCTACCCTCTGAGAGTCAAGCGCTACAATAGGGTGTTTGGTTCCCAGTGAAGGACAAATGTGACATGTTATTTGTGCAGGCCTCACAGATACTGCCTCGTTTTCCAACACAGAGTGACTCCAAGGGTCACTTGGCAGACCTCCTGTGTGAGCTACAGGGAGACTGCAAGCTTCCAGAGGGATCCCTGAAACTGGCCAGCTGACCAGCACCAACTGGACCTACATGAACCCTGCTGCTGGCCTCTGCTGGACTGAGTCCTGATCCCCAAGAGGTCCAGCCCTGAGTCTTGGAAACATGGTTGGCATCAGTGACAGCTACTCAACAAGAAAAAGGTGAAAATCTTGAATTTTGGACTCTTTGCGCCAAAACTCTGCCACCCTCTGTTAACTGCCAATGTGAAGCTTTGGTGAAACCTGCTCTTCAGGCCAACAGTGACTGTCCACAATGACCGGCAACGTGAGACTTGCACTTCGCACTACAGCAAATACAGCCCGCTGCGACAGCCAACACGAAGTCCAGTGAAAACCGACTCTTCATGCAACAGCTACGACTGTCCACAATTCTCGGCCTGCTCTTCGTGGCAAAGCCTCCTCCTCCCAGCCTTCTCCAATGCAAACGAAACTCTTTGCGGCAGATTTGGGTCAATAACTCTTCAGCAGGACCAACCGGGTCCCTGTATCGGCCCTGCACTCCATCTCCCCAGCCTACCACAACCAGATAACTGTGAATCGCCTTTCTGCTTTTTGATGCTATTTTCACTAAAACTTTAAAATTCAATATCTCGGTTCTCCTGATTGGATTTTTGTAATTCTGGTATCATTTTATTTATTAAAAACTACTCTATTGTTTTAAATTGATTTGAGATTTTTCTTGTGTTGTGTTTTCACTTTATTTCACTGTTTGTGTGCTGGATAAATATGTTACGCATTGCCTCTAAGTTAAGCCTGACTGCTTTGTGCCAGGCTACCAGTGGGTTAAGCACAGGTTAATTTAGTGACTTTGTCATTCTGCCTGACAAGAATTGCGTTTATTCTTTGAGTGGGGCTTCCACCGCTCTCAACTAATAACCCACATTTTTACAGGTGGAATTTGTGACTTACTTGGGCATATTCTCTCGAAGATGTGGGTGAAGAAAGCACCACAACCCAGCAAAAAAGATTGTTTCTTCATGTAATTGCTAGGTTAGTGGCACCATGAAGACCTATCCTTAAGAAAGGTGTTCAATACATCAGGAGATCTGTAGGGCCCCAAAGCTAGGAAGATTTGATGTTTCCAAATGCACTTTCCTCACCACTGATGTTATCAGCAAGGAGCTGAGAGCCACAGTATCACAAGTTGTGCATTGGAAGGAAAAAAAACATTGCTTTCTCGGGAGCAGATACAAATGACTCTGTTGTGGAGCTAGTGTGGGGCATTCCCTTCATGGTGGCCACTCAGCACAAACTTTTGATCTTTGCTTTTACACAAATGAGCAGAACATACCACTCCTCACATAGTCAAATGTTTATTGGATCTGGAGAGTTTTCATTTCTGCATGGAATATTTGCTAGGCTTAAGGGATGTAGCAGTTGACTATTTCGCATATCAATAGCCTTCTTAGAGGAATCAACAGAAGTTGGTAAAGAGATCATGGTGTCTGTAATATTGGTACAGCACTGAAGATCGGGAGAAAAGTAAGTTGACAGATTAAGTGATAAAATCAGTAAAGAATTGGCTGTGTAGAGAATGGCAAGACAAAACAAGGTGTACCTTCCTGTAACAACTCATCCTTTTTAGGCAGCTAAACGTGAGGTGAGCATGGTGTGCCAAGATTTATTCTGGGAAAATAGATTGCTCCCTCCAGCAATCTTGAGGCATAAGATAGTTGACCTCCAACATGATAGCCATTTGGGACGGAGCCTCACGAAAAATAGAGTGAGGTCATGGTATTGTGGCTGGGGATGATTGAACAAAAGTTGAAATCTTACATTTCCTTTGCTTCCTGCGATGTAACTAAAATTACCCAAAATCCTTCCATTTCTCCAATAGTCGATCCCAATAAGACATGGAGAAACACTTCTCTTGACATTGTAGACCTGTAAGAGCAGTTAGTATAGCGGGTTCCTACATCTTAGTTATGGTTGACTATCACTCAAAATGGGTAGTGTTTTGAGATAAAGGCATCCCAGAGGAGTTTATCATGGACAATGGTGTTCAATTAACCTAGCATGAAGTCAGTTTCACAAGGAATGGCAATGAGTAAAACGGATGGTCAAGTAGCATCTACAATTGGCCTAGGTCAGTAGGATTCCTAGGAAAAGACTATTACAGGTACTCAGTAATATCAGAGCCTATTACACCATCCACAGCTTAATTGCAGTAATGTCACCATTCCAATCCCTCAAAATTAGGAAGGCTGGAACCAAACTCAGACCTGTATATCCCAACTAGAATTTTGAAGTAAAACTAGATAGCGCGCTGCTGAGAAAAAGAGTTCAAACCAAGACTATACATAGGTTCTGTCTGCTCTCTTAATTTTGACAGATTTGTACATATTTTTGTTGTGTGACCACACTATTCAGGATCTAGTCAGCCCTGGCTATATACAGATTGTGTATTGCTAATGATGCTGTATTGGTCATTCGTTATTCTCAGCAGAATATTTGTTTTGTTCTCTGCAACATACCTGTCATCCTCCTACATGGGAAGAAGCTTTGTATTGTAGTTCTTTTGCACATAACCCTTCTAGTCCTTTCTACCTCTTTCAATTACTTCTCTCTTTGTTTCATTGTCTGATTAAGCTTTAGAAAGTTTGTAGCTATTCAGTGACCTAGGGTGGTTAGAACACCAAAGAGAGGATTATGAACTGAGGCAGAGCTTAACTGAGTGGTTTGTAGAGTGTAAAGATTATATATCACCTGTGTGGTATTTGCATACATGTAAAAAAGACCTTCTCATGAATTAAGAAGTTGGTCCAATGGTAAACGAATTGAGCCCTGTAGGAAATCACAGCAGATGGGTTTGGCGTTGGACTTGAAGTAGGAAAATGGTCTGTGTCTAAAGGACCTAATCTACTTAAGAGATAGGTTTCACATCCTAGGTCTCTCATCTTGGTAGGAAATATAGAGTGGTAAACTGTATTGAAAACTGGCAACAAATCAAGCAGGACTAGAGTACTGGTGCCTCAAATAGTGACCAACAGTCATAGGTGATCCAAAACAGACATTAAAACCAGTTTCATGCTGCAAGGAGTGGATGAAGCAGATTATTAGATTCCACAAATGATTGCAGCTGGGTGAAAACTAAAATTTTCCAAGATTTTTTGCCAGGAATGGTAGAAGAGAGATGGGGTGGAAGTTGCTAAGATCAGAAGGTAAGAAAGTGATTTGTTTTAGAAAAGCAGATTTTCTTTGCTCAGGCACCATTGCCTACATCAAGTGGTCAAATCGGAGGCAAAGCATGGAGATAACGTTTTGTGATTCTAGAAGGGCATAGGCCCACCAATGAACCAGACGGAAATGGTTTCTGCCATGTCAGAGGTAGAAATTTCTCTACAAAAGAAATAACTTTGTGCTTTGGAGGCATAGGGGACAGCTAGATTGGTTGAGCTGGTTTGCAGCACAATTCCCTGCTTATTTAGTGCCCTGATGTTATCCATTTTAGCAATATAAACATGGACAAATTGCTGTAGAGTTTCTGTGAGGGTGTCACCTGATTTTATCTGGCTAGCAGAGTAAACAGGTCCTCAATGACTCTTAACAATTCTGCATTTTTAGAATTTGGGTCTCTAGTTGGTACAGGTTTGCACCATGTCCAAGTAGGGACCATAATCCTAGTCAGGGTAAGCTAGATGCACACTAAAAGGTAACCTGTGCTCATCCTCTGGTAGCTTGACACAGAGCAGTCAGGCGTATTTAAAGAGGCAATGTGAAAAGTATTTGTGCAACACACACACACACAAACACACACACGCACACACACAGTAACACAATGAAAACACCACAAAAAGACTCCACACAGGTTTAGAAAAATAGAGAATACTTATCTGAGTAAAACAAGAACAAAATTACAAAAAATCTAATAGATAGAAGTCGAGATCTGAATTTTTAAAGAATAAACCAAAAATAGTGCTTAGAAGTCACTAGTGATCAAAAGTTTACTTGAGGTTGCAGGGGACCAGTACAAATCCAAAGTTCAGGCTGACCGCGATGGAGGACAGGCCGGCTACAGGACCCAGACAGATTCCACTGAAGAAATACCTTGGCTGGAGTAAGTGTCGACTTTGAGAGCCTAGTGCGTTGTCGTGGAGCCGCACTCAGGTGGTCCCACATCGTCATCGAGCTACATTGAAGTGAATGCAATGCGTTGTTGTCGAGATGCACAAAGTGTTGTCATTGAGATACGCAGGCTGTGGATTTACTGTTGTCCAGCAGACTCTGCGTCAGCATCAAAGGATGATGCTGTCGAGGCAATGCATCGGTTTTTTGGGAAATCAGCTGCAGAACCCAATTCTGCAGCCCAGGACTGGACAGGGCATCTCAGCCAAGGTTAGGACTCACAGATGGCAGAGTCCAGCAGCACCAGCAGGATTTCAGGATGTCTTGTGTGTCCCTGAGACTTCAGAAAACAGGAGGTAAGACAACAAACACTTGGAGTCACTCTGGATTCAAGTGAGATCAGTCCAGTCCTTCTCCTCAGCAGTGCAGAAATCAGCAGGCAGCAGAGCAGCTCAGCAAAGTAGAGAAACAGTCCCTCAGAACAGTCAGTCAGGCAAAGTGGAAATCCTTACAGCACAGCATTCTTTACTCCCGGTCCAGTAGTGTACTGAATTGGTAGGGTCAGAGCCCCAGTACTTAAATCCAAAAGGGCCTTTGATGTAGGGGGTGACTTCAAAGGAGCTCTCTGAAGTGCACGAAGATCCCTTTAAACCCAGTCCTGTCTGCCAGGCTAACTGTAGTGGGTGAATCACTGCTTTGTGAGTGGACAGGACATTACCTATTAAAGTGTAAGTGTCAGCCCCTCCCATTCCTCCCTGCCCAGGAAGACCCATCAGAATGCAGATGAATGCAGATAAGTGCTCAGAATGCAGATGAGTCTCACCTTCCTATGTTTGTGGCTGTCTAGAGGGAATGCACAAAGTGTAGCTGTCACCCAGCCCAGACATGTATTGGAGACAGGCTGCAGGCACACAGAGCAACGTTTAGAACAGAGAAATGTCCACTTTCTAAAAGTGGTATTTATAAAATAGTAATGTCAAATCAAACTTTACCACTAAAGAGGATTTCTCATTACCATTTCAAAGATATGAAACATGATTTAGCTACTCCTTTCTAATCAGGAATTACAGCTTAAAGGTGTTTTAAGTAATTCCCAAAGCTAGCCTATGAGATGAGTAGGCATCGTAGCTGTGAAAAACTAATGTAGCTGTTCGTCACTATCAGGACATGTAAAACTTAAAAGTGCATGTCCTACCTTTTAGTTAACCAGCTCCCTACCCATAGGGCTACCTAGGGCCTACCTTAAGGGTGACCTATGTGTAAAATAAAGGAGAGGTTAAGGATTGGCAAGTGGTTTTAAATGCCAAGGCGAAGAGGCAGCAAACTGCACACACAGACCTCGCAATGGAAGGCCTGAGACAGGTTTGAAAGGCTACTTCTGTGGGTGGCACAATTGGTGCTGCAGGCCGACTAGTAGCATTTCGATTACAGGCCCTGGGTATATGGTTACACTTTACAAGGGACTTACAGGTAAGCTAAATATGCCAATCAGGTATATACCAATGTCACCATGTTTAAGGGGAGAAGCTCATGCACTTTTCCCACTGGTCAGCAGTGGTAAAGTGCTCAGAGTCCTAAACCCAATAAGACGATACAGCAAAAAGTGGAGATAAGCAGCCAATACGTTGGGGGAAGACCATCTTAAGGATGACAGGTCTAGCATGCATCCACACTGAAAGCTTCACTGATATGGGAAGATTAGCAATCCAGTTTGGCGAAGGTAAATGTGATGTTTCTACTTGGCAAGAGCAGCCCGTTCAGTGTAGTTTATCTTCTCACACGTACTTAAATCTCCAATGTCCTTCAGCCCTTCTTGTTTCAAGCTTCAATGAGGCACGTTCTTGAGTAAACCAGGAATTGTGTTTTTGGCCAGATTTGATGAAATGAATAGAGGTCTTTAATGGTAGCATGATATCACAAAAGTGTGTCTTTATGGGAACATAGTTAACATCACAAGTACTGTTGGCTGGATAGAAAGGAGGCAGGGAAGGCAATAGCAGCCTCTGAGAGAAAAAGAAATCTCTAGTGTCTTTCAGTCTCTTTCAATTTAGAAAGGGTGGCTGTGGCATTCTTATAGCACACTCTTGCGCGTTCTGTATTATCTTGCTCTGGACGGTCTGGTGGGGGAGCGTCTTATGAAAGGATGGCAGTTGGGAATGAGCTAGGAGAGAGAAGAGAGCCACTGTGGAAGCTCCTGTTGTTGCTCACTCTGTACTTTCCTGCAGAAATAAATTTGCAGCTTTCTTCATCCCACCTGTAAAATAAGTGACTTCTATCTCACTTCTTCATTTACTGCTGCAGCTTAACCAACTCTGGCGATAAGCGGCCAAAACAAAGCAACACAACAGGAGTTTTCACCATCTACTGAATACTGCTGGAGGGCACAGCTGCTCACCAGATTTGGAGGTACTGTCATATGTTGCTCAAAGGCTTTCCTTTTGAGCAAGTACTCAGCTATTTGCTCACGCGACCCTTCTTCCTTGGGCTCCCCTTTTCTTCATGGAAAGGAGCTTGTGAGCTTAGCGTACGTGTCATCATGTGTCCACATCATCACTTTCGTATGCTGCGCCAGTTTGAAGCAGGATACTACTTTTATGGATCACTGACACAATATCGAAAACAACAATATCGTGACAAAAATGTCATTTACAAACATATTGTGTCCCCACACTTATAATGGTAAAAACAAAAATATTGAAAAAAATCGTTTCACACTAATATCATTAAAAAAACAGTCAAATAGCACTTTTAATATATATATAGTTTAAAATAGTAAATCTTAAATATTTTAATATATAACAGTATAATGTATATTAAATAAATTTAAATAATATTTAATACTACATTTAAATATATACTTATATAAACATACACATTTATATGTGTGTGTATGTTCACATATATATACATATAATGTAATACGATTATTAAAAATATATATTTTACATTATATTAAGGTTTTTGGGTTATTTAAAAAAAATTATGTATATATATATATATTTATATATGAACACCACATCCGATTCTCCACACAAAATCGGACACCGACACAGGGAGATTTTAGAAATGCGAGGTTTATTCCTCCATTACGCTGCGACGCGTTTCGGCATTCACTGCCTTGATCACACAGTGATCACTTCCTGATTTAGCGTGCATATATTAAAATTAAGCAGAGTTCCCCGATCACATGATCGGAGCTTTTTCATGAAGCAGGAAAACAGACGGTTGCATCAGTAAGACAACACAGTTTCAAACATTTCATTTTAAATTACAATTTGTTGCATTGTTGTACTCAATATTAATAGGGAGAATCTCATAATTACTTTTAAGTGGAAATTTCCTTTTAAATCCACAAAACAATATGCCAAACATACTATGTGATAGATTTCTATGTCCTACTGTGTACATTCTTGGTGTTCAATAAAGTGCAAGTGCAGAGATTAATTTAAAGAAAACTCATTACATCTTTCACTAGTTTCATAGGGGCATATTATCAAGAACGGCGTTATAATTATCGCCGCTTTAGCGGCAGAAAACTGCCGCTAAAGCGGCGATAATGGGCTTGATAATATGAACTTGAGAATTCCAATAGAAGCCCATGTTGACACCAGAACATGGGCTTCTATTGGAATTCTCAAGGGCATATTATCAAGCCCATTATCACCGCTTTAGCGGCAGTTTTCTGCCGCTAAAGCGGCGATAATTTTAACGCCGTTGCTTGATAATATGCCCCATAGTTCTTTACATACATTATAAAGTCCAAGAACGGGCAAGTGCCCATAGACCCCTGTTGAACCTCACATACGGGTCTTTCTCTGATATTTTCTATGCACCACGATCTATGGATCTAATCCCACAAGACCAATTGCATTTTCATTTTTATATATCATGAATAGTCATGCAACATGGTATTGATTATTCAGGATAAAAACCATATTTTATCATTAAAAACTCTCTAAAACCCAAGGTGTACACTGCATACTCTAATATGATTGAAAAACATAGTTGTTGACAAGACAATATATATATATATATATATATATATATATATATCAAAACGAAATCCCAGAAATGTCCCAGCCACAACGGCGGCGCAACGCACAGGCACAGACTCCAAGAAGCAAAGTTGTAGATTTGATGGTTTTATTCACACATCAATGTCCAAATGACGCGTTTCGGCCGCCAGACATGCGGCCTTGATCACACAACGCGCTGCTTGTGAATGAGTGCATTATATACAAGTGATAGTAGTAGTCTGTTTTCCATACTAACCACATGAGTAGGCATTTTACTACAGTTGGTACAGTTTTACCATAGCTCTGCTTTACTGCTGGGAGTAAGTCAGCAAGTGTTTTGCAAAATACTTGGCTAAATGCCAAAGACATAATGAACAGACTTCCAGTATGCATACAGACAGCGCTATAGCTTCAAGTGCAAACATGTTTGTGTTGAGTCAGGGCACAAATTCAACTTCAAAGGCAGTATCCACACATAACAGCGAAATATTCACATATTATGGCACAGTTAAATTGCATATATTTGAAGACTGGTACACTGTTACGAATCTACCGCGCGAATACGGGTTAGATCGGCTGTGAAATTGACTGCTATTGGAGTTACTATTGTTCGTGAATAAGCTATCTCTGCACTGTCCGTGAGTACGTATATCTATAGGAAACTCTAATGTTTATAAAATGTGAGCTATGTTAAAATCAAAAGGTACTAGTGTATACGCGCAGACATGCGTCGTGTGTTCTATGTGGATCGCCATTACCTGTGGTTAAAAAGTTTTACGAGCTACTACTGTGATAAAAAGTGCTGTGAGTGAACACAGTGAGAGGTACGGGCAGTGACTTGCGGAATGTGAAGCGGTGAAGAGTGCCGTGAGAGCATAGAATTAAAAGACAACAGTGCCTGGGAAATGGGATCTATGCTCACATGTGCTATATGTACAGTGCACAAGAATAATTACAAAAAAGAGATAATTTTAACCAATGCAGCAGGACTACCAAAATAAGAGAGACTAAGCAAAAACTTCATGTTTCCAAATCTGACATGCTCAGAGAAATGCATGAAACCATAGTGGTAAAAGGAATCGAACAGAAGTAAATTTTCACAAATGCAGTTAATAAATGTACAAAGCAAATTAAAAACAATTCGGCAGAAAATAGGTGGCAACAGGCCCCGTTATCGTTAGTTACAAGTGTGGTTAAGAGACATCTATCAAGGAAACAGCAATCAATAACGTAGGTCCCTAAGTTAAAGGAAGTTGTGCAAATCCTCGCTAGTGTTGAGGCCTGAAGGTGTCTTAGTATTGAACTCTAAAATGTATTTACTTTCAAGTTGTCGCAAGAGTTTCTCTCTATTCCCCCCTCTTCTCAATGTGGGTATGCAATCAATTACAGAGTATTGGAGGTGGTCAAGATTGTTATTGTGCACCTCTCTAAAGTGTCTTCCTACAGGATATGATGGATCATTATTAACTATAGCCCTTAGATGTTGTAGGATGCGTACATGCACTTGTAACTTGGTACTGCCTATGTAGCGCAGCCCGCATTTGCACTCGAGTAAATACACTGCAAACTCTGTTCTGCATGTTAAGCGGTGTTTGATGGTGAGGGGTTCTCTTCTGAAAGCAGAATCTACTTGTGTCATGTTCCTTCCGAATTTACACGCCCTGCAGCTGTTGCATTTTACAAAGCCTTTTATGTCTGAAAGCCAATTGGTTTTTGTGACGATCTCAGGGCTATTTTTCACTAGAGCATCGTGCATTGAAAATGCGCGTCTGTAAGTGATGTCAGGATACTTAGCCACTATGGGGCCCAAAATAGGGTCAGATTTTATGATGCCCCAGTGCTTGTTGATTAATGATCTGACTGCGCGTTCCTCTGTGTTGTACGTGATTATGAGCCTAGTGGTAACCGTGTGTGCATATAATTCACTGCTAGCCGTGTGGCTTTCTGGAATAGGTTTACCTGTAAGGAGTTCATCCCTAGGGATGGCGTTAGCCCTGGCCATAGCTTTGTTAATGTTCCCTTTGGAGTAGCCACGTGCCCTGAATCTATTGAATGCCTCCTTTTGACACTCCTTTAAGTCATCATCCGAGCTGCATAATCTGCGTGTGCGAACCATTTCGCCGTAAGGGATGCTTGTATATACATGTGATAAATACATGTGATACATGTATACATGTATGTGATACATGTGATATATACATGTGATAAAGACCACGGAGGTGGTCGAAACGCGTCTTTCTCTGCTATAATAAATACCTCTCAAATCGATCAGTGGGCACCTGGAGATTCTTCTCTTGTTACTCCGTGCATCGTGATATATATATATATATATATACCTTCCATGAGGGGAGGTTGCAAAGTATAGCGAATATCCCCACGTAACAAAGTGAAAAGTGCATAATGGCTGCCGAAATCATACGCGGTAGGGAGGAGGCGGCAGAAGAAATGTTTATTGAAAGTGGTAACGTGCAATTACCAGCACAAGGGAATATGAGAAATGACACCGGATCCTCACCCAATGTCCGTGAACTCTATAGGAAACTAGAGAAGCTCATGAAATCTGAGCAAGCAAAGTGGTAGGAGCATAAGTCCCTCTCAAAATATCTGGAGGTGGGCCGCATCCCCCGCGGACTTCGTATCATGCTGGCCCCAAGCTACGATAGTCCAAACCCGGATATGCTGCGTGAATGGGCCATAAGTAACTTAGAATCATCCCGCCGGCTGGTGGAGATTCTAATAAAATACGCGGAAATCGATAGACTCGAATTGCAAAAACAGATCGACATACTTAACCAACAAATTGAGTCAATAGGAGGTGAGGCATCGGTTAAATACCGGGAAGAAATGATGGCCTGCCTTAAGAAAGAGGAAGATATCATAAAGAGGCGAAAAACGTTAAAGTTCCAAAGAGATAAAAACGACTACGACCAAGGGCAAATCTTCACCTTCGCCCGGAAATTCGAGGCAGCAAGAGCAGCACATAAAGGTTCAAATTCCATGACAAATACGTGTGCAACAGCTGGCCCGAGCCGAGAAGTGCAGGCAATAAGTTCCAATTCGGATTTGAGTTCATCTATAGATACCGAATCGGAGGCAGAACTGCAAGCGAGTCAATCGAGAGACATGTCAACAAAAAAGAATAAACTGTCTCTGGGGGAAGAGCTTGGTTTTTTACAGGAACAGAGGCGCCAAACATTGCGCCCGAGAAATGTACAGGTGGGACAAAGCAAAGGAGAAACGCAAAACGCCATGAGAGAAGGCAACGGAGGTGCCAAAAAGGGAGGGGGCAAGAAAATGACAAACAGAAATTGGCGGCGCAAGTAATAAGTCCCACAGTGAATGCCAACACCATCATTAATTTGACCCCCATTGTACTTGACCAAGCGGAAAAACAATTGTTAGTGCTGGGCCTTTCATACTGCCCTGAACACAATTTTGATTATCCCCAAACCAGAGTAGATATATATAAATACATCCGGAAGTTAAAACTGCAAAAATACCATTTACTCAAACGAAGTAAACAAGCAGTAAAAAACCCAATGGTTTCCCAAGCAGGCAACACTGTACAACTGGTCGCCTCGGATGTGCCCGTATTAAGCAGCCTACAGGCACTAGAACATAATACAGATGATCAAGATCAAATAGAGTCAACACAAAAAATCATGGAGAAACAACAAATAAACATCATGTCTACAATTGAGTCTGGTTTCAAACCAGAATCTACCTTTGTACCGATTATGCCCAGGGACAACATCGACATCTTTAACGAACAAGTAACTAAAGAAATCAAAATACTACACGGTAAAATACAAAGCAGCACCAGAAAATTAAGTTCACACCAATATAAATACAAACAGTTGGTTCAAAAACTCCAAAAAATGATGCTGTAGTAATTCAAAATTTGGACAAAGGGGGCAACATTGTATTATGGCCCCAAAAACAATACCTGGAGGAAGCTCTGAGACAATTGGGAGACAGGAGCTGTTATAAGCTGGCAAACAAACAAGTGATGATAACAGCCCAAAATGAGTTATTCTCCAAACTTTTGGCCTGGAAGAGTATGGGTATGATAAATCAAGAGGAATACAAGTTTTTAAAGAAAGACTACCCTATAACTCCGGTGATTTATTTCATACCAAAAATACACAAAGACAAACATAAACCCCCAGGCAGGCCCATAATATCGGCCAAGCAGAGCCTCCTTGAAAACATTTCTGTATTCATTGACTCTTTTCTACAGAATTTAGTAAAAGCTTTACCGTCGTATGTGCGAGATACAACAGATTTTTTAAAGCAAATATATGAAGTATAATGGAGGGATGACTTTTTATTGCTAACACTGGATGTATCAGATCTCTACACATCTATTAATCACTGTGATGGGCTAAAGGCATTAGAATATTTTTTGGGTACAAGGTCTATTGAATTGTATATGCATAACAAGATGATTGTGGATTTAACCAGATTTTGCTTAGAAAACAACTATTTCCTCTTTCAACAGCAAGTGTACCACCAGGTCAGAGGCGTAGCTGTGGGGGCAAGCTTTTCCCCTAGCTACGCCTGCTTACACATGGGGTGGTGGGAGGAAAATGTTGTAGCCACTACTCATGCAGAAATAATAGCCAACAATGTTATCAAATGGATACGATACATTGATGATTTATTTGTTATATGGCGAGGTGATCAGAAATCCGCAGAAGATTTCATCATGAAGTTAAATAACAACAACATTAATTTGCACCTGACCCACAATATTAGTAAAAAATCTGTATGTTTCTTAGACGTTGAGGTCTACACTAATGAAGGCAGGCTACATACAAAACTACATCGTAAACCAACAGCGGGCAATACCATTTTACATTCGAGTAGTTTTCATCCCAAACACACGATCGGCAGCATCCCATATGGGGAAATGCTGCGGATCCGCAGAATTTGCAGTAATGACCGTGACCTAATAGTGGCTCAAGGAGAATGTAAGTCGAGATTTCTAGCTAGAGGATATAACAGTACAACAATAGATAAGGCTATCTCGCGTACAAGAGCTATGGACAGAGAGGATTTGTTGTTTAATCCATCTAACAGCAAGACTAAACAGATAAAAAACAGAGGACAAGACACAGGAAATCCAAGGCTCATATTGACATACAATAAACAAAAAGATAGCCTGGTGAGAATTATTAAAAAGAATTGGCAGCTTGTCTGTAACGATCCTGTTTTAGGTGATACACTATCTAAATCTCTGGTGATCACCTATAGAAAAGCCCCGAGCACCAGCGATTTCCTAGTGAGTAGCAGCCCCGAAATCAAATCCGGCACCAGTTGGCTAACTGGTAGCAAGGGTTTTGTAAGATGCACAACATGCAAAGCTTGCAGGTTTGGCATCAGTAAAACATCATTTACAACACCCTTCAATGATAGACCGGTAATGATTGATAAACGCCTCACGTGCAAAACTGAGTTTGCAATCTACGTGCTCTTGTGGGCTACGGTATGTAGGTAGTACGAAACTGCCGGCCCACAAGAGAATTCTACAGCACTTACGAGCAATCACAAATGCAGACATAACCTACCCCGTGGCCCGACATTTTGGTGAGGTCCATGATAAGAACTTGGACCAACTAAAATATTATGTGATAGACTGCATTCCTCCACAAAGAATAGGCGGTAACAGGGAGGCCAGCTTAAGGAGATTAGAAACCAAGTATATACTAGAAATTGACAGCAAAAGTCCCCAAGGATTAAATACGACGGAGGACTTACATACTTGGTTATGAGGATACTATAACAATCATCACCTAGTAACCACTTTCTGAAACCATGAAGGGTCCATAGAATATAGACCGCTAAACTGTAAAACCGCAAAACAGATATTCTTTTTTTTAAAAACCCTTTCCACCACCCCTTTCCTCTTGGTTTTTAATTTTCCCTCGTGGTTTCCAGATAGGGATTAATAAAGAACCATTGTTCAATAATTGTTTTAAATTACACACCTTTTAGGCACAGGGGAAATAAGCATATTTGCACATAAGAGCACACAGCACTTTATGCCCACACAGTACACAGTATAAAACCATTGCCCACAGGGGCAGTATCACCCAATATAATTACAACAGAGATACATGAAGTTCTCTTCTTCTAAGTGGTTCCAATAGTTTTTAGAAAAAATCAGTTTTAGCAATTAAAAGACATAGGCTTACCGGAATAGATGAGGGTGGTTTATTTTAAAAATTGTATTTTAAAACCATTTTTTACATGCCTGGATTATGAGGTCTTGAGGGGTAAAAAGAAAAAAGGTACCCTATTGCTATGCATTATGTCCATATATGCTGCTATTCAAACATATTTAAACGGGTAGAATTGCGTAATTTGCACATTGTATTATTGTTGGAACCCACAGATAAAACAAAAGATGTTTCAAAAATTAGGTTGATATATGTACTGTAAAGTTTGAAAGAAATTGGACGGGCAGTCCGTTTTCACTATTTACTGAGCACTTGGCACTTTAAATTCAGGGTGGAAATGACGTAAGAATCATGTGATCAAGGCCCTGCGAGGCCGAAATGCGTCATGATGGCAGCACAGCACGAAAAATAAATCAAGCGCAGAGAAAAAGTGGAGTCAGTTTCGTTTTTGGGTTCAGCGTTGCAGGAACCAGTGACAAAAAGGAAAATTTACAATATATATATATATATATATATATATATATATGCACACGCAATCCGCCACAAAATCCAAACTCTTTGAAAGGACGGTACGGACCCAAATTCAGTGCAAAAAGATTTATTTTCCTTGACCATGCACTGCTGCCATGACGCGTTTCGGCCTCTGAAAGGCCTTGATCACATGTATATATATATATTGTTAATACAATCGTCTGCTTCGTTGGAACTTGGAGTGAAAGTGAGGAGCAGCTTCCGTGAATATATATATATATATATATATATATATATATATATATATATATATATATATTGTTAATACAATCGCCCGAAAGCTTGGCAAAGCACTCGGTTAGTAGCCGTCCAACAGGACTTTCCTTTTCAATCTCCTTGGCACCGCTGCTCTGCATTCACTTGCCAAAGCATATTGGGACATGTAGTCCCTTCTACAAGCCTTTGTAGGTTTCTGTTATCGTTTTATGTGTATGGCATATTTTTTATCCTTTAGTAGGTTGTGCAGTGCTTCAGGAGAATATTTTACTTCTGGCTGCTCACGCTGTTGGTTTAGAAAAGGTTCCAGCCATAGCCCCTTTACAGAGGTGGTGCTCCGCCCACGGCAGGGCCGCCGTGTAGAAAATAGTTAATACAATCGCCCGAAAGCTTGGCAAAGCACTCGGTAAGTAGCTGTCCAACAGGAATTTCCTTTTCAATCTCCTTGGTACCGCTGCTCTGCATTCACTTGCCAACGCGTTTCAGTGTCTCACACACCTTCTTCATGGGCTTGCCAAAGACGTATAGCAGAAAAAGGCTCGCTTGAATTGTTCTCTTGTTTTTCATCTTTGATTAGTTCATGACCCTCAGTGGGCGTGGTTTGATACAACTTTCATTCCAAAGCATATTGGGACATGTAGTCCCTTCTACAAGCCTTTTAATCAAACCTTTGTAGGTTTCTGTTATCGTTTTGATTGTATGGCATATTTTTTATCCTTTAGTAGGTTGCGCGGTGCTTAAGGAGAATATTTTACTTCTGGCTGCTCACGCTGTTGGCTTTAGAAAAGGTTCCAGCCATAGCCCCTCACAGAGGTGGTGCTCCGCCCACGGCAGGGCCGCCGTGTAGAAAATAGTTAATACAATCGCCCGAAAGCTTGGCAAAGCACTCGGTAAGTAGCCGTCCAACAGGAATTTCCTTTTCAATCTCCTTGGCACTGCTGCTCTGCATTCACTTGCCAACGCGTTTCAGTGTCTCACACACCTTCTTCATGGGCTTGCCAAAGACGTATAGCAGAAAAAGGCTTGCTTGAATTGTTCTCTTGTTTTTCATCTTTGATTAGTTCATGACCCTCAGTGGGCGTGGTTTGATACAACTTTCATTCCAAAGCATATTGGGACATGTAGTCCCTTCTACAAGCCTTTTAATCATACCTTTGTAGGTTTCTGTTATCGTTTTATGTATGGCATATTTTTTATCCTTTAGTAGGTTGTGCGGTGCTTCAGGAGAATATTTTACTTCTGGCTGCTCACGCTGTTGGCTTTAGAAAAGGTTCCAGCCATAGCCCCTCACAGAGGTGGTGCTCCGCCCACGACAGGGCCGCCGTGTAGAAAATAGTTAATACAATCGCCCGAAAGCTTGGCAAAGCGCTCGGTAAGTAGCCGTCCAACAGGACTTTCCTTTTCAATCTCCTTGGCACCGCTGCTCTGCATTCACTTGCCAACTCGTTTCAGTGTCTCACACACCTTCTTCATGGGCTTGCCAAAGACGTATAGCAGAAAAAGGCTTGCTTGAATTGTTCTCTTGTTTTTCATCTTTGATTAGTTCATGACCCTCAGTGGGCGTGGTTTGATACAACTTTCGTTCCAAAGCATATTGGGACATGTAGTCCCTTCTACAAGCCTTTTAATCATACCTTTGTAGGTTTCTGTTATCGTTTTCATTGTATGGCATATTTTTTATCCTTTAGTAGGTTGCGCGGTGCTTAAGGAGAATATTTTACTTCTGGCTGCTCACGCTGTTGGCTTTAGAAAAGGTTCCAGCCATAGCCCCTCACAGAGGTGGTGCTCCGCCCACGGCAGGGCCGCCGTGTAGAAAATAGTTAATACAATCGCCCGAAAGCTTGGCAAAGCACTCGTTAAGTAGCTGTCCAACAGGAATTTCCTTTTCAATCTCCTTGGTACAGCTGCTCTGCATTCACTTGCCAACGCGTTTCAGTGTCTCACACACCTTCTTCATGGGCTTGCCAAAGACGTATAGCAGAAAAAGGCTCGCTTGAATTGTTCTCTTGTTTTTCATCTTTGATTAGTTCATGACGCTCAGTGGGCATGGTTTGATACAACTTTCATTCCAAAGCATATTGGGACGTGTAGTCCCTTCCACAAGCCTTTTAATCATACCTTTGTAGGTTTCTGTTATCGTTTTCATTGTATGGCATATTTTTTATCCTTTAGTAGGTTGCGCGGTGCTTAAGGAGAATATTTTACTTCTGGCTGCTCACGCTGTTGGCTTTAGAAAAGGTTCCAGCCATAGCCCCTCACAGAGGTGGTGCTCCGCCCACGGCAGGGCCGCCGTGTAGAAAATAGTTAATACAATGAAAACGATAACAGAAACCTACAAAGGTCTAAAATATAAGACTTTGAATGGAATGATGACCTGTTACTTATTACACTAGATGTAACTTCACTATATACGTGCATCAACCATCAGGACGGACTCAGAGCGCTACAACACTTCTTAGCACTAAGGCCAGTTGATTGCTCACAACATAGCAAAATGCTATGCAGTATGGTAGAGTTTTGTTTATGCAACAATATTTTCCTATTCCAAAACACTCTGTACCAACAACAACGAGGTGTAGCGATGGGAGCCAGCTTCTCTCCCAGCTATGCCTGCCTACACATGGGCTGGTGGGAGGAGCTGGTCCTACAAAAAGAACATGCCACATATGTCAAAAACAACATCAGACTGTTTCTGAGATACATAGATGATCTATTTCTAATATGGTAGGGCACCAAACTGGAAGCGGAAACATTTGTAGAAAGGCTCAATATCAACAATCTTAACTTGCACTTCACAGCTTCCATCAGTTCACAGTCTGTAAATTTCTTAGATGTTCAGGTACTTATCAGGGATGGGAAGATGGAGACTAGACTGCACAGAAAGTCAACCGCTGGCAACTCAGTGTTGCATGCTGGGAGCTCTCATCCACACATTTAATACAAAGCATACCATATGGAGAGATGCTCCGACTCAAGCGAATTTGCAGTCGTGATGACGACTTAAGGGCTGCTCAACTAGCTAGTAAACACAGGTTTTTAGCAAGGGGGTATTCTAGAAAATGCATTGACAATGCTATTAAAAAGAGCAACATGGTCAAAAGAGAAACCCTGCTAAACAAACTCCCAGAGGTGATGGAAAATAGGGCAGAAGAAGCTGAAACTTTCAGGTTCATCCTGTGTTACAATAGACAGGAAAAGGCCATACAGAAGATCATCAGGAAAAACTGGCCTCTGATCCTAGGCGACCCAGTTGTGGGTCCTTTGCTACCTAGTAGAGCCACCATTACCTACAGTCGGGCATCTTCTATGAAGGATGCTCTGGTTCAAAATGACCCAGGTAGTCAGCCCACAGGTACATGGCTCTCCCAAAGAAAGGGATTCTTCAGATGCAAGACATGTAAGGCATGTCAATTTGGTGTAAACAAAACATCTTACAAGACACCATTTTGCGATCAAGAAAGGCAAATCAATAAAGCTTTGACATGCAAATCAGACTATGTAGTCTATGTGCTGGAGTGCCCTTGCGGCCTTTGTTATATTGGCAGTACTGTACTGCAGGGGCACAAAAGGGTGCTTCAGCACATTAGAGCCATCAGGAATCAAGATCTGGCCTACCCGGTGGCCCGTCATTTTGGCGAGGTCCACAATGCAGACCCAAAGGGGTTAAAATACTACCTGGTGGATGCCGTCCCACCTAGCAAAAGAGGAGGAAATAGGGAGAAAGCCCTCAGATGTTTGGAGACACGCTATATTCTAAATTTCGACTCCAAACAGCCACGTGGTTTAAATGCCACAGAGGAACTATACACATGTATTTAGGTGGGCAACTGGGACGTGACAGTCAGAAGTAGGTGGCAGCTACTTAACAACCAACACCCAACATGAAACTACTAAAGGGAAATACGGACCGCCATATCTCCCCCAATAATTTTAAATTTCTACACAGTTTAGATAGGTTTTAATATATTTACACTTGAGGTCCATTTTTGCACTTACCGCTTTCTACAACCTAATATGCACTAAGCACTTTCTTTTATCATAGTCATTTACAACTAGGATGTTTACATCAACAGTACTGTATTTGCACTAGCACTTTAGATCAGCCATTGACAAGTTGGTATTCAAACCGAGATAATTTTGTCAAATAGGCAATATTATGGGACACATCAAATTTTATATTGGATGCTTTATGTAAGTCTTTTATTGCCTTTTATACAGTACAGTGATATTTATATGGTTTTTAAGGTTTCATGGTCTCTACGATTGATGATTTTATGATTATCATTTAATGTATCAGTTTTGGTATTTATACCTGAATGTATGTTTAAACCAGGAACCTAAAAACACAGATTACATTATTGCTCTGATGTTTATGTCTATGATAGCACTTGTCACTTTAAGAAAAAAACACGTACACATAAAAAAAATGGTATAAAAATGTACCTGTCACCGTGATGCGCGTCATGTGATCAAGACCCTCAGGGGTCGAAACGCGTCATGGCTGTTCGTGGAAAGAGCAAATAAACTTTAATGCTGCACCAAACTGTGGTCCGTGCTCCGGTGTTTTTGAGGCGATTGCCGAAGGAATGGTGGAGTGCTTCTTGATATATATATATATATATATATACACATACATATACATATATATATATTTATATATATAGTAAACTTTTATATAAATAAACAAAAAATATAAAAATAAAAAAAATACAAATTATAATAATGGATATAGCTAAACAATGTTAGGAAAAGTATTGGAGTCTGGGAATAATATATATACTATTCCCACTCCAGTTTATGTGACAGTAGTGAAAGCGTAGGCTTTCAGAGAGGTTAAATTTACGATTCCCACTTCATACAGGCCAACATTAGGGAAAGTATTGGACTTCGGAGGGGTTAAATTTACTATTCCCACTCCAGTCTATGCAACAGTAGGGAAAGCGTTGGACTACAGAGAGGTAATATTCAATATTACCTCTCCAATCCTTGCAACAGTAAGGAAAGTGTTGTACTTCAGAGGGTTTAAATTTACTATTCCCACTCCAGTCTGTGCAACTGTAGAGAAAACGTTGGATTTTGAAGGGGGTACATTTACTATTCCCACTCCAGTCTGTGCAATAGTAGGGAAAATGTAGAACTTCAAAGTGGTGAGAATTATCATTCCCACTCCAGTCTGTGCAACAGTAGGGAAAACGTTGGACTTCGGAGGAATTCAATTTACTATTCCTACTCCAGTCTGTGCAACAGAAGTGATAGCGTTGGACTTCAGAGGGGCAAAATGTACTATTCCCACTCCAGTCTATGCAACAGTAGAGAAAGAGTTGGACTTCAGAGGGGTAGATTTACTATTCCCTTTCCAGAATGTGCAACAGTAGGGAAAGCAATGGACTTCGGAGGGATTACATTTACTGTGTCCACTCCAGTCTGTGCAATAGTAGTGAAAGCATTGGACTTCGGAGGGGTTACATTTACTATTCCCACTCCAGTCTATGCAAGAATAGGGAAAGCATTGAACTTTGGAAGGGTAAGATTTACTATTCCCACTCCAGTCTATGCAACAGTAGGGAAAGTGTTAGATTTCGGAGGCTTCAGATTTAGTATTCCCACTTCAGACTGTGCAACAGAATGGAAAGCGTTGGACTTCGGAGCGATTAAAGTTACTATTCCCACTCCTGTCTGTGCAACAGTAGTGAAAAAGTTGGACTTTGGAGGGGATAATTTTACTATTCCCACTCCAGTCTGTGCAACAGTAGGGAAAGTGTTGAACTTCAGAGGGGTAAGATTTACTATTCCCACTCCAGTCTATGCAACAGTAGGGAAAGTGTTGAACTTCAGAGGAGTAAGATTTACTATTCCCACTCATCTTTGTGCAACAGTAGGGAAAGCATTTGGACTTGGGAGGGGTAAGATTTACTATTCCCACCCCAGTCTATGCAACAGTAGGGAAAGTGTTAGATTTCGGAGGAGTAAGATTTACTATTCCCACTCCAGTCTGTGCAACAGAATGGAAAGCGTTGGACTTCGGAGGGATTAAAGTTACTATTCCCATTCCTGTCTGTGCAACAGTAGTGAAAGAGTTGGACTTTGGAGGGGTTAAATTTACTATTCCCACTCCAGTCTGTGCAACAGAAGGGAAAGCGTTGAACTTCAGAGGGGTGAGATTTACTATTCCCACTCAAGTTTGTGCAACAGTAGGGAAAGCGTTGGACTTGGGAGGGGTTACATTTACTATTCCCACTCCAGTCTAAGCAGGGACAGTAGGGAAAGTAAGTCACTTCAAACACATTACATATTTGAATAACTAATTATTTAGAAAAAATATAAAACTCTTAATATGAACATTATTTACTAACCCAATTATTTTAGAGATATATAAAAAATTTAAAACAATTGAACAATTTACATGATTATTTAACAATTTAATAATTAAATAAAAAAATTTAAATTTTGTATTTATTTATTACTTAATTAACTTTCCACTCTATACCCCTAAAAAAAGTCCTAGTTCTAACACAGAATCTGATGCAATTGTTGGTGAATTGAAAATCAGATTCAGTTCTGTATTTAGTGACAAACTTGGTGAATATAAACGTTTTAGGCATCTCATAATTCTAAAGGATAATGCTGTTCCACTCAAACATAATATAAGAAATGTTCCCCCAGCATATCACAACAAACTTGGGGGGAGATATACAAAAAAAGCACACAACGCAGTGCAGCCCCTCGCGAGACAGTGCTGCATTGCACGACAGGGAGGGAGCAGGAGAGTGCCATATCTTCAGAGATATGGCTCTCTCCTCCCCTTTCTCTTTCGCTGGCGCTGATTTCAGTGGCCGTGCGCCAAGCACACCTTAGCGCCATAGCGCTAGGGTGTGTGCATGAGTCTAGCATAGGTTTTGTACAGGAAGGGTACTCACAGGAAGACACAGAGCCCTCACTCAACATGGTGGGTAGTGAAAGGTGAGGTAATACTGCGCAGCTCGGGGAAGCAAGCAATTGGCCGGCTGGCAGTGAACTGTATCCATGTTAGGTAGGAAGATATTCCTGTAGTTGGTAATTCAATTACAATCACCTACTCAGAATGAAAAAAGGAGTGGGAGAAAACACTCCTGTCTAAAGTTGGAACCAGTCAGTTAGGACAAATGCAAGCATGGTGCAAAAATGCTTAACTGCGGTAGAGTAGCATCACTCAGATTATACAAGTACGCAAGAGAGAGAAGACAAATAGCGTGAAGCAGTCTGCTGTTCAGTGCTACACTGAAACTGTGTGAGCCTAAGGAAGCAGGGGCGGTGCGTCCATTGGGGCGTCGGGGCGTTGCCCCACTAACCACATGGACACGGAGGAAGATTGACGTCTTTACCGCCGGCGTCCTGACTCGAAATCCGTCCGGCCAGAGTCAGTCAAGAGGACGCGTTGCTGAAGGGGGTGGGGCAGCACTAGTCGGAGGGTTGGGTTTGTTGTTCAGACACAGACTGAGTGACAGCAGCAGCAGGGCAGGCCCAGTGCGCATGTTCAGGTTTGGGATGGTCATTTTTGTGCCCAGCCCGAACATGCGCGCTACTATAGCCTGCAGTGCCCTGCATTATGATGAGAGCGAGCGAGGGCTGCTACTGGCCAGGGGCCGCAGCCCCCGCTCTCCTATGGGCGGGGACAGTCCATGCCATAGCCAATCCTGGCGCTGCTGAAGCAGCGTCTGGATTGGCTGAGAGGGTTGCCACGGTGCACCAGCCACTCACGAAGGCGCCAACGCGGCGGCGGACCCCGGCACAGGAACACACATCAGAGGCGGCGCGGACCCGGCGTCAGGTAAGTTTTCACGTTTTTTTTATTTATTAAACTTTATTTTTAAACCCCCCCACCCTCGCGCGGCCCCCCCACGCGTATTGCGAGCCGCGACTGCATTTAATGCCACGTGAATCAAGAGGGGTAAAGCGGCGGCTTGCAACCTTCTTATCGCCAGCAGCTTTTAAGGGATTAAAATGCAGTCACTGTTCGCCTGTTGCTGAGGAAGAGCCAGGGGCCAGGCTGCGTGCATCTGTTTTTCTCACATTAACATTTATTTGGTTGCCGGAATGTGTGATAGTAGTGAAACTGCCTAATGGTGATAAAATTGTCTACAAGTACAAGATCACAGAAGCCGCCGCACTACACTACCATATGTTGGCCAGGGCTGTTTTGTGTTCTGCTGCTGCCGCCTTGGTTGGTGTTTTCTGTTGTGTTGTTCCCTGATATTACTGGCACAAATATCGACTACAGCTCAAAAGAGTCAGACAAATGAATGCAGTCTACCCTTGTAAAATAATGGCTACACCGTCACCGTGTCTTTCCAAGTTCAAATTTGCCCCGATTTGCACATATCACACGTGGGCTGGACCGGTGTTTTACCTATCTCGGGTCGCTTTTATTTTTGTGTCCGACATGCTCAGGTGGAGCTTATCTATTTTGTGTTTGCCAGTCTGACCCTGATGTTGTTTGTGCGTGCATCTGTTTTGCCCACATTAATGTTTGGTTGCCGGAATGCAGTGAAAAAACTGACATATAATGGGCATAAAATTCTCTACAAGATCACAGGAGCTGCAACGCTGTCAAATGTGGCCTGATTTGTGTTCTGCTGCTGCCGGCGGCCACATCGGTTGGTGTTTACAGTTGTGCAATTGTTCCCTGATATTACCTCAAACACCGACTACAAAACACAAATGCATGCAGTATACCATTGTAAATTCATAGCTACATCATCACTGTGTGTCTCTACAAGTTCAAATTTGCCCCAATTTGCACGTCATTGTCATCAATCATGTGGGCCGGTTTTTTAGCTATTCATTGACCAGGTGATCATGAAGTTGTGCGTCTATCTGGTTTTCCCACCTAACGTTTTGTTGCCGGAAAGCGTGAAAGTGAAACTGCCTAACCATATCAACCCTAGCCTTGCAAAATTATAGCTACACCGTCACCGTATCTACTGTCTTAAGTTCAAATTTGCACCCAATGATGTGGGCCGGTTTATTAGCTATCTCGGGGTCAGAGCCGCTTTTATTTATAGTGTGTTCGCCAGTATCACCCTGATGTTGTGCATCCGTTTCTCACATTAACGTTTGGTTGCCGGAATACGAAGTGTGTTTACTCAAGTGATTAGTGAAACTGCTTAATAATGTCTGTTTCCAGGAAAAAACTTGTGGCATGTGATATTTGCGTTCATTGGATGCGCGTACGGTATAGACGGAAGGTATGGGAGAGGGGCTTCGAGTCAAACGCTTTCTCTGTAACTGTCCAAAGGCACCGACCAGCATTTTATCCTACTGTGAGCTGCAATAAGCAGGGCTCAGTGTGTCATGATGTATGCACCATAGACCTGTGTTTTACATGTCATGTCCTCCAGAGAAATCCACTTTCCAGGATCAAAGGCTCTGATCTGAAAGAGTCAACATAAAAAAGGAGCTGACAACTGAATTGTTATAAAATGAGCATCCGGGAATCAGGGTGTGTTGAATTCCCAGGCATGTAAATTCAGTTTCAATGCAGGTTGGTTCTAGAGGCGATCTCAGTACAGGGCTTAGTGCAGTGTGTCTGCACACAACACAGGTTCCAGTAAGAGAGACAGATGCTACTTAACTATGCACAACATTTCTCTGGCTTCTACATCGAGACTCAGATGGCCATTACCCCTCAAAACCCTCAAACTTCATTATCATATGAAATGTCTTTATTGATGTCATAACTACACTTTAATTGTTTTTTTAACCTTCGTGCTTTCTCAAATATGCACTTGAAAACGCACCATTAAGCCACTCTTTTTTTTCAAAACATTTTCAGGGGAGAACCCCCCCCCCGAACCCCCTCTCACCACTGGGCACTCAACCCAGACTTTTACGCCTCACCACTTTCAAATGTCACCAGCCACCACTGCTAAGGAGTAAAGAGCAGAGTGCATCATCGGAGAGTTGCAGGGCAATCTTCAACTACTGAAGGCAGACTGTGGGACTCTAAGATTGTCGTGGATGGGCACTCATCAGGATGCCACCTGCCTGTTTGGTGTACATACACATATCATGTTTGAGCAACTCTAGCCGCTCAGAGAAGATCTGCAGAAATTCTGCCAGCCATGCTAAAGGTTCCCCGGGCCCCTACAGCCACCTCCGAGGATGTGCGTGAGCCCTGATTACATTACCTTGTTCAAAGGCATTAATGAGCAGTTCAAGTATTTAGGGTGAACAGAATTCCAGTTTCCTGTAAGAGCAGTAAATATTACTCATGTTCGATCCTTAACTTGAAAGTACAAGTCAATCCTGTTAGCTCTACCTCGTGGAAAATGAACTTCAGGGTAGGAAGGAATTAAAAATAAATTATTCGTAAATCCCTGTAGTCCTAGCACCAGCCAAAATAATCCACTAAAGTTACTTTAGAATTCAATGTTTCAATCAAGGGTAAAGAAGACAATAATTAAAGGATTGTTTACAGTCAAAGACGGAGACAAATTAAATTAAATATAACTCTGTGTTCTAGTATTTCCTTTTGTGTGCCCCCGACCAGGAGGTCACGGGATTTGAACTGAGACAAAGAAAACACACCAGGAATGTAGAAATGGAAGCATCTTAATTATAGTCGGTGATGAAAATCCAATTAATTTAAAGGACATTTTTAGAGCGTTCTTGAACTAATGCATGCTTTGCACAGTCTGTGAAGAGATAATAAACTCTGCCAGCTGAAAGGATAACTGGCCGGAAGCAGCATAGCTGCTGTCACTTTTCATTTGCAAGTTCTGAGTGCCTGTAGATCTTGGTGTGCCTGTCACCTGCCTCAGTCTTCATGTCTCTATCCACCATGTCTTGCTTGGCAACCTCTAGTGCACCACTTACCCATCGATCCCTCGCACCGTCCATTACCATTCCTTAGGTGTTGTACATATTTACAGTTCCACAGGTTTTAGTGTGTGACGGTATTATCACTTCACGGTAATTCTGTTATTGATTATTGCTAGCAAAAAGCTGTTGGTAAGGAACTGGGAAAACTGGCAGAATCTAATTAATGTTCTGAACCAAAGGTATTTTCCACATAAATCTAGTGGTAATGTTGTGCATTAACATAATCACCGCTAATGAGCACTACAATAGGATTTAGCGCCCCTTTCTAAAATGTGATTACACCATCTTACACGTGTTTGAAGAGGAATTCGCTATGCGACTGAAAAGCCGCCACCAGTATTTGGCTTGGCCTTCCCCATTCCTCCCCCATAGGTACAAAAGGAACATATTTGTTTCAGGCTTAGGAGAGGGATGAGCTTGTGAACTGGATGCCTAAAGGAGGAAATCGGTCATGGTCAGAAGTTACTTGAGCACTTAGTAGGGCTCCCAGTAAGAAGTCTCCCCAGCATGACTGTTGGATGCAATCCAAGTGTGGCAGAAAGAGCATGCAAGATTTGGCCAACGGGCTTCTGGAGGAGATGGAGGCCTGTTTCGTAGAGATTAGAAAACTACTGTCGAAGTGAGTATCTAACCCAAGGCTAACCTTGCTGCTGTACCTAGCAATGGTGCATTTCTTGGAAGGCTTTCTGAACTTGCAGAGCTCACACTTGTTCTGCTTAATGCATCTTTTGTGTTTCTCAGTTCCCTTTGGACTCGCTCCTAATTACCTTTTTAATGTCTGTTCCACTTCTTCTGGTTCCCACCTTGAATGATCTCTAATTACCTGCTTGGTTGCTGCTTTCCACTGGGTGATGTGGCCAAATAGCCTGCAAGTGTTGAGTGATAACTAACATGGGTGACAAAATAAAGTATGATTTATATGTGCCATGATACTTACTGAATTAACTGTGTTTGCACACAGGGCCGTAGCCACGCGGGGCCCAGCGGGGCCGGACCAGCCTATATTTTGGTGTGGCCCCCCTAAACGATACAGGCTTTGCTGTGTGTTTTGACCGCTTTATTATTTTAAGTTGTTTTAGTCCTCTGTGTGGTGATCCGCTATCGGGTCACCCGCGGTGCGCTTGGCTATCGGCGCAGCGCCAGACACATGGACACGCACAGCGCTGGTGTCATCCGAAGTGCCGCCCCCGAGCGGGCGCCTTCCTTTTATTGGCTCCCCGCCGGCCACGCCTGGCCGGCGGATGTGGTGCGAACATCCGCCCCAGCGCCCAGGGCACTGGAGCGCTAACCACTACATCCCTTCCCAACTCGGATGTTTTTGAAAAACACAAACTTTGAAAAATTATGTAAAAGTTCCATTAGTCACTTGCCGGTGCTCGGCTCTGCTCTGGATGCTTTTCCTTCTCACCTCAGAGGACAGTTCTCAGCATGCATAATCCCGCAGGCGTTGGCTAGGGCGAGGTTAGGCCGCAGTTCATACCTGTGACCTCGGTGTCTTCCACGCTCAGCTTCCGGACTGTCGTCTTCAGCAATACAGGTGTGGCAACCTGGCGGGGAGTTATCACTGGGCTCGTCGGCCCTCGGACTGTGCCTTGATTCACTTCCTGGAGTCTCTGGTCGCTCGATGATTTGGGTCGTTAACGGTCTTGTTTCCTCTTCCCTCGCTGGTCTGGCGGGGACCTCTTTAAACCATGAGATGTTCCTCGACACGTTCTCTCTCCCTCTGCTCGCCGTTACCATAGACCCCCGGTTGGCTGTCACTGTCAAGGTGCCTGGTTCGTAGTGGGTCCTGAACTTCCCTCCTGGCCGTCGGTCTCTGATGATGACGGTCGCTCCTGGCCGCAGGCTTCGTGGCGTGGCACGGCATCGGGCGCTCGCTTGGTTATTCCGACGCTCTCGCCGAGCTCGGGTTGCTTGGCTGTCCAGAGGTGGGGATACCCACCCCGGGCATGTCGGTATCAAGTCCCGCCTCGGGCCTCTTAGCATCAGCGACCACGGGCTTCGTTGCGTGGTGCAGTGAGGGGTGCTCCGATACTCTCTCAGGAACTCATGAAGTCGCCTCTCTAAGTCGGCCTGTTCTAACGTGGCGATTCGGAATGTTTTATTCAGAGTCCGCATGAATCTCTCCACGTCTCCGTTGGCCTGAGGCCATTGAGGCGTGACTTTCCGGTGGTGTATTCCATGTTGTTGCAAGAACGTGGCGAATTCCAACCCTTGGAATGGCGGGCCGTTGTCGCTCCGGATTTCTTGCGGGATTCCGAACATGGCAAAAGCTTTCTCTAAGCTGGGGCGCACGTGGGTGAACGCGGTGGAAGTCACCAGGTCCACGACGGGGTACTTGGAGAACGCATCCACGAGGACCAGGGTGTGTCGTCCGTCGGGAAAACTCCCAAAGTCTATGCTGACTTTGGACCATGGCTCTCCGCACGCCTCCTCTGTGATGACCGGGATCGGCCGCGTTGAAGCACTGGTCAGTTGGCATGACGGGCAGCAGCGAACAAGCTCATCGACCATCTGTTCCAGTTCGGGAAACCAGACTTTCTCCCGCATCCTCGTTTTCATCTTTGTGGCCCCTTGATGGACTCCATGGGCGAGTCGTGTTGCTCGATCTCTCAACGCTCGGGGTATGACCAGCCGGGACCCCCTTAGCAGGATGCCTTCACTTGTTGCACTGAGCTCGCTCCTTACCCGCCACATCTTCGTTAGCCCTTCTCTGTCTTCCTGGTTCCAGGCATTTGCCTGATGTAGGTAGTCTTTCCAGGATCCTGTTTGCACGGCGTGTAGGGTGCGACCGTATACGCTGTCGTCCCGGGCGGCCTCCTTGATATCTTCCAGGGTCATGGCTCGCGGACATGCCGCTGTGGATACCATATTGAGATACTGCTCGGCTGCCTCGTCATCACCTTCGTGCGTCTGTTGCGTTGGGTGGTGGGAGAGAAAATCCGCTGGGTTCTTTGCCCCGGGTCGGTAGACAACGTCCATCTCATATGACTGCAGTTGCACGGCCCACCGTTCGATTCGCGGCGGAGGGTGGGGAGCTGATCCTTTGAAGAGAGATACAAGGGGTTGGTGGTCGGTGACCATGGTAAACGGTTGCCCTGTCAGGTAGAGGTGAAAATGGCCACAGGCCCATTTGATGGCGAGCGCCTCCCGCTCTATTTGTGCGTATCTTGTTTCCGTAGGCGTCAGGGATCTGCTTGCGAACGATAGTGCCGCCCATCTGCCGGGCTCTTGCTCTTGGGCTAGGATTGCCCCAAGCCCTACCGGGCTCGCGTCGACGAGGACTTCTGTCCGCTTTGCGGGGTCGAAATACGCCAGCGTTGCTTCCCCCAGGAGTGCACCCTTTATGCTTTGGAAGGCCTCTTCTTCCTGTTGCTCCCACTTCCATGGGCTGTCTGTCCGGGTGAGTGCCCTGAGAGGTTCTGCTCGGGTCGCTAGGTCGGGGATGAACCTCCCACAGTAGGTGGCCATCCCGAGGAAACTTCGCACTTCCGTGGGCGTCGTCGGGGCGGGGGCATTCTTGATGGCCTGCGACTTCCTCGGGTCCACCTGGATGACTTCTTGGTTGAACACATAACCGAAGAATTCTAGGGAGGGCTGAAAGAATTGACACTTGTCTTTATGGAGTGTTACTCCGTGTTCGCTTAGGCGCTTTAGCGTGTTCCGGAGATGCTTGTGGTGATCAGGCGCTGTTGCTGAGTGGATTAAAATGTCGTCGCTGACGTTAAGTACGCCAGGCAGGCCAGATAGCATTTCTCTGATCGTGTTCTGGAATACCTCGGCTGCCGAGGATATTCCGAAGTTCAGCCTTTTGTATCTCCTGAGCCCAAGGTGAGTGCTGAAGGTGGTGATATACCTGCTTTCTTTCGATAGCGGCAGTTGGTGGTAGCCGGCGTTGAGGTCGATCTTGGAAAACCACCTTGACCCGTTGACATCGGCTATTATGTCGTCCATCGTCGGGGTGATATGGCGTTCCCGCTTGATGGCTTTGTTTGGCAGCCTCATATAGATACATAGCCCTATGGCACCCGGCTGCTTCGGCTTCTCCGCGATGACTAACGGGGACACCCAGGGCGTGGGCCCGGACACCTTCTCGATGACCCCTTGTGTTTCGAGAAGTTCGAGCTCCTTCTCCACCAACGGCCTTAGGTGGAACGGTACCCTCCGATGTCGTATGGCCACTGGGGTGACGGCCTTGTCGATGTGCAGCTTGATGGGGTCGCATTTGATGCAGCCTAGGCCTTGGAATAGTTCCGGGAATTGCTCGAGCAGTTCATCTACTCGGTGCGCCTGGACTCTTCTGGCGAACGAGACCAGTCCTAAGTCCTCCGCTGTGTGGCTGCTCAGCAGCGTATCCGCTTCGCGGTCGATGACGTGGATGGTAGCCATGACTTCTCGGCCTTCTGTCTTGATCGGTACCGATATTTTTCCTTTGAGTGGTAGCGGCGTGTGCGCCCCGTAGGCATATATCCGAGTCTTTGAGGGTGTGACCGGAGGGCACGGACGTAACCGTCGATACTGCTGGAGGCCCATCACGTTCACTGACGCCCCCGTGTCAATAATCGCCTTTACCTCGGAGCCGGCGATCCGGACTACACAGGTCGGTTGAGGCCTGCGGCGTCGCTTGAGTTCCTGTGCGAACGATATGAGGTATGTTTCGTCATCTTCATCTTCTGATGACGAGTCAGCTGGCCTCTGGTACCTGCGACCTGGTCTCTGCGTCTCCTCCGGTGTCGATGCCTCCACTACCGACAGGTGTCGGAGTGTCCGAGATGGCGGTTTCTGGCCTCTGGCGTCACGACCTCGGCGTCTCCCTCGGCACACAGCGGCAAAGTGGTTTGGGATCCCGCAGTTTTTGCACGATTTTCCTTGTGCCGGGCAGTCTTTTGCTGCGTGCGGCTCGTGGCCACAGTAGCCGCACCGTGACCTGGGCGCGTCTGGTTTTGGTTTCCGGGGATACTCTGTCCTGGTCTTTGTCTTGATGGGGTCTGCCCTCTCGACCTTGATCTCAGAGCGCCCTATCGGTTTGGTGAGGGCCTGGTCCATCTCGTTCGCCCTGGCCGCTGACAGGTCATGGGACCGTGCCAGGATGAGGATGTCTTCTAGCGCTATCCTTGGTTGGCGTAGAATGAGGCTCCTCAGGGTTTTGTCTCTGCATCCCTGGATGAGCTGGGCTCTGATCTCCTTGGTCTGGTCATCCTCGGTGCAGGTACTGGCAAGCTCACGTAGGCGGGCGTAGAACGCGTCTATGGACTCTCCTTCCCTTTGGCGCGCTTGGCGCAGCTTGAAGTGCTCGAAATCCGGGTTGAGCTGCGGGTCGAAATGGGCGTCCAGCGCGGTCACAGCCGCATCGTAGTCTGTCGCGGCTCCCGTGTTCGGCAGGTGCTTAAAGAGCTTGAAAATCTCGTCCCCGGCATAATGAAGGAGGAGGGAGCGTTTTATGGCGTCATCCGCCTCCCGGGTTGCAATAAAATAGTTATTGAGGCGCTCAATCCACACCCGCCAGCGGGGGACGCTGTCGCCGGTTCTTCCAGTTCGCTGAACGGCGGCAGCACGCCTGATGCCGCGTGCTGAAATGGCAGCCGGATGGGGGCAAGGCCGCGGTCGTCGTCAGCCATGATTGCACCCTGCTGAGCCGGAGTAGTAGTAGCTGCAGTCGCTGGATATCCCTTGTCGCTGTTGGGCGCCCCCTACAGCGTGTTAGGCCTCCTTCCGGCACCTGCTTGTAGCGCCTGGTGAGGGGATGGATGGCAGGCGCGACGGCACTGAGGCGGCCAGGGAGAGGCGTAGAGCGCCGGACTCCCGTGGCTGGCCGGTCGGCAGACTAGGAGGATGTGGCTGACTGTGGTGGGCACACTCCTCCCCTTGGCTCAGGGTAGCGCGTGCCAGCGCAGAGCCTCACTGCCGGCAGGAGCACTCATGCCTAGAGAGACGAACCCACGTAGCAGCGCGCACCGGCGCTGTGTTACTCAGGGGCGTGGCCTGAAGAGCAAGGGCAGCCGGACTCAGCAGCAGGAGCGCAGCGTGGCGCACGGCCTCGTTGTGAGCCCCGGTGCTCTCGTAGGTGCGGGGGCTGACTCACCCTCCGATGCGTGTCCGGCAGCCGGCAGGTTAGGGGCCTCGCAGGTTGCGGGTCGTCGCCGTGGGGATGCACGATAGTCCCGATGGGCAAAGGACAAACACACGAGGGTCTCGGCCCCCCTCGTCGCCAGTGTGGTGATCCGCTATCGGGTCACCCGCGGTGCGCTTGGCTATCGGCGCAGCGCCAGACACATGGACACGCACAGCGCTGGTGTCATCCGAAGTGCCGCCCCCGAGCGGGCGCCTTCCTTTTATTGGCTCCCCGCCAGCCACGCCTGGCCAGCGGATGTGGTGCGAACATCCGCCCCAGCGCCCAGGGCACTGGAGCGCTAACCACTACACTCTGCTCGTTGTTCACCTTATTTTGACTACAAATTATGTCTAGGTGGGAGCTTGTCTCGCATATGATTGGCAAAAGGTGCTGTCATGCTGCAGGACAACCTTTTCTTTTCAGTTAAGATGGAAAAATAAACTGAGAAAAGAGACAAAGGAGGGGCTACGGGGAGTGCCCTTCCTTCGCCAGCTCTTCCCTGTACTGTTTCTATGAATAAAATAATCCTCTGATGGTGAAGCGCCACGGAGTCTGCGCAGAGTTCCACGTGCACTGCGCAGCTCAGTCAGGGAACAGTTTCTGTTCCATTTCCAGCCCAGCAGACAGTTTCACAGTGACAAGCTTCACAGGGCCCCGCAGGGGTGCTGCTGCCTTTATTGCACCTGCAGCCTGGCCCACCCACAACGCTATCAGCCTGCCAGAGCCAACTCTTCCCTGTACCTCGAGCCCTTACTGCCACAGCAGCCACTATCACCCATACTATCTCCAGACATCGCCTGCACTGGTATTGCAGCACTAGCTACCAGGCATGGAACAGTGAGCGACCCGAACAAGAAATCAGCAGCCCTCAGGACAGCGGCGTGAGCAAATGTCATCATCTGCTGCTCTGCAAGTAAGGCCTGTACATAAAAACAAACGAAAAAGGACCCCTTTCCCTTAAGAGGTAGGCGAGCCAATAAATGAACAAGGAGTCCTGGCCAGAGCCGAGCTAAGGGTCTGGCTTGGCAGTTTCATCATGCAGCAACCATCATGTAAACAATCTCCTCAGTTTCAAAAAATGTGTATTAAATATTTGGACACTGCGAGCCTTTTACCTTCAAATATCAGATTATATCACTGCTTTGTGAGGCATTTGTATTGGAAAGGGTAGTTTTTATACTTAAAAATATCTCTTCAGATCTACTCCCCCGCCACGCCGACAGTGTCATTTAAGACTTAAGAGGTAAGTCAATTGTCATGTGTACCCTATATGTAATGCATACATGACAACAGCCACAATTCAGGCGAGATACTCATGATTTTTTAAGCCAAAAATGACTTCATTTTGCCTGCCACCCACCTGAACTTGATCTACTTCAAAAGAAGTCAGTGGGGAATAATACATTCCCCCCTACTTTTTTTCTAAAATCTCCTGCTTTCCTGTTCTGAAATATTGGCATGTATGGTAATGTGGCCTGCAACATTGTAGTTTATTAAATCAAAACATGACAGGCTTTTGCTTTTGTACAGCCTACATCCTAAACTCCCATATTTTAAGGTGTTCTCATGTGCAGTAGGAAAGAAAACAACAATATGGTGTTCGGTGAAATAAAACATTTGTCTAGGATCACGCAATTTGGTCAGGTTGTGAAGCCGGGATTGATCACATGTTTTGTAGTTTCACAATTTATCCACTAGCTGGGAATCTCTTTTTCTCTGCTGTTTTGCATTAAAGGTTATGCACTGACTTTAATTCTTTGCAATTGGTGGGAGGCAGAACGCATATTAAATGTTGTCGCATTTTGAGCTCTGGGGGCCAAGAAAACATCAAGCTGAGCTAGAGCAGGCATCTGGCTTGAACTTTCAGTGACCCGCCAACTTCTACTTTCTGTTATGTCATATAATATGTATATGTATTGCACACAACTAAGCCAGGAGGATATCCGGACGCTGAAGAAGGAGCTGTATGGGCCGAGCCACAGTTGGGACTAGGTGAAGGGCCAGGTCTTCAGTTTCTTGCTGAATTCAAGAACTGAGGAGGAGGCTCTGATGTGTAGGAGTGAGGTAGAAGAAGGAGCAACCGCTGGATCTAGTTCTGCATATGTGTGGGGGTGCAAGTAGGAGTCCGGCTGAGCAGATGTGTCTGGTATGTTGTTGGACGTTTATGCACGTGTTAAGGTACATGGTGGCAATGTTGTGTAAGGCCCTTTTATGTGTGTGTGAGGAGTTCAACGAGTATTGATTTGTGGATTGAGAGCCAGTGAAGCTCTGTGAGGTGAAGGGTGACCTGAGTGCGATGTGGGAGGATAAGGATGAGCCTGGCTGCTATGTTTTGTATGGTCTGGAGTTTTCTGGTCAGTTGAGCATTGATTCCAGCATAGAATGTGTTGCCCTAGTCCAACTTGCTGATGATGATGGCTTGGGTGACTGTTCTGTGAGTGTTGGTGGGGAGAAGCAGGTGACAAAGTTTGCGTTCACTTGGCTAATGAGTTGGTTGTTGCTTACTATTCCAAGGTTCTTTGCGTGGGCTGCTTGGTGGGGAGTGGGTCTGAGTTTGGCAGGTCACTAGGTGGAGTTCCAGACAGAGTGGACTGTCTTTGCTGAAGATTACTACTTCTGTTTTATCTATGGTGAGCTTGAGACATTTAAATTTTATCCAACTGGCGACTTTGGTCATGAAGGTGGAGAAATTGGTCCTGGTGTTTGGCGTCTTGTCAGAGAGGAGGAAGATTGGCTGGGTGTCATAAGAATACCCTATGATGTTGATTCCATGGGCACGGATGATGCTGGTGAGTGGGGTCACGTAAGCGTTGAACAGCGGGGGCAGAGTGTGGATTTTTGTGGAACTCCGTAGATAAGGTTGACTACATTTGAGGTGCCAGGCTGACCGACTGGGTACAGGCTGTCAGGAAAGAGAAAATACAGTGAAGTGCGGGACCTTGGGTGCTGACTTCGTGCAGTTGTTGGATATAGATGAGGTGGGGGACTGTGTTCAAGGCTGCAGAAAGATCCAGTAGGATGAGGGTCTTGGTGTCACGTCTGTCCATGATCATCAGGATGTCGTCCATGGCAATGAAGAGAGTCTCTGAACTATGGATGGGCCTGAATCCGGTTTGAGTGGTGTAGAGTGGGTGGTTGCCATTGAGGTGGGTGTCTAAGGGTTTGTCATCTTTTCTATAACTTTTGCCAAGTAGGGCAGCTGGCAGATAGGCTGGTAGTTGGCTAGTGTCTTTGCGTCTGATGAGGGCTTCTTGAGGACGGGATTACTGCAGCATGTTTCTAGGCGATTGGGTACATGGCTAGGATGATTGAGTTATTCAGGATTGGGGTGAGGGCTGCACTGATGGGCTCCAGTCCTTGGACTTGGTGAGAGTAGAGGTCTGAGGGAGCACCAGAGTTTATAGACTGCATGGTCATTGCAGAGTCTTGAGTGGTGATGGTAGGCCAGGTGGTCAGGGTGGTCCTCTGGGTGTTGGTAGAGATGGGCAGCAAGGCTGCGAGAGTGGAAGTGTTTGGTTAGGCTCGAAGTTTTCATTGATGCTGGTGATCTTTTTGCTGAATAATAGGGACAGCTGGGTGCAGCGGTCCTGAGAGGGGGTCACGCTGGTGAAGCTTACTGCCAGAGAGGTGTAGTCTTGCACTACGGCTAAGATATTCTTGGTGCATTTGATAGCTCTGATTTGCTGGTGGTAGTTGTTAGAAATTGGGTTTCTGGTTGGCAGAGTATGCACCCTGTCCAAGCAGGAACAACAATCCTAGTCAGGGTAAGTCAGATACATACTTTAAATTAACCTGTGCTCACCCTCTGGTAGCTTGGCACAGAGCAGACAGGCTTAACTTAAGGGGCAATGTGTTACGTATTTGTGCAATACAACAGTAAAACAGTGAAAACACCACAAAAAGACTTCACACAGATTTAGAAAAATAGATTGGGATTTTATAAATAAAACAAGACCAAAATGACAAACATCCAACAAGTATAAGTTGAGATATGGCCTTGAATAACATAGCGCTTTAAGAGTTAATTGGTCGCGCTGGATAAGGGCAAAGTCAAGAGTTCAGGCTGCCCACCACAGGCCGGCTACAGGACCCATTCAGGGCCCTCTGAGCAAAAGTACCTTAACCTTGGTCGCAAACACGAGATGCTGGATGCATCGATGTCAGTCCCGCAGTTGGGGAGATGCATTGATTTTCTCCACGCGTTGATGGCAATGTGCTAGTTTCCCAAAGATGAGGCATTGGTTCTGCGATGCTTTGATTCCCTAGCCGATGCGCAGGGTTTCTCCACACTGTTGAAGGGATGCGTTGATTGTCCTTCAGCAGTAGCGGTGTTGCTGTGGTCGATGCACCGGTTCTGATAATGCTGCTCGGACCCCAAGTACGATGCGCTGTTTCTGTTCCTGCTTTAGCAGTGATGCGTTGATTCTGCTTGTCGCAGCAGAGGGTGCATCTGTTTCACTGGAGCAAGCACCTGGAGTCACTTCCAATAACCCAGGAGCAGGGTTTACTTTGATGTCCCTAAGTCTTTGAAGAACAGGAGGCTAGTCAACTAGCCCTTAGAGAGGGAGCAAGCAGACTGCAGAGAGCACAGTAAGGCAGCAGTCTTCCAGATCAGCAGTCCAGCAAGCAGCAAACCTTAGCCCACCAGTCCTTCTTCTTGTCAAAGTGGTTTCAGGTCCAGGAGTGCACTGAGTTGGTCCAGTACTTATACCCAGTTGTGTCTTTTAAGTGGGGATGCCTTCAAAGAGGTCCCTTCATCCTGCCCTGACTCCAGACTCACTACAGGGGGTTATGCAGATCTTTGTGTGTGATCAGAGCACAGCCGATTCAGGTGTATGTGTGAGGCTGTGCCTAGCCCCTCTCTCCCTTCCTCCCAGAAAGATGCATGAAGTCACACCCAGCCTTCTTTTGTGTGGGACTGTCAAGACGGAATATACAAAGTGAACTGTCACCCAGTCCAGCCAGTGATCAGAGACCGGCAGCAGACACCAAAGAGCTAAGAGCAGGAAAATGTCCAACTTACTAAAAGTGGCATTTTCAGAATGGTAACTACAAATACAATTTCATCATTAAAGAGGAGATGTCATTACCATTCCAGAGGTACTAAACAGGACATCTTTACCTTGTCTGAATTAGGAATAACAGCTCATTAAGTGTAATAAGGATTTCTCAATGCTAACCTATGGGGTAGGCTTCTCAGGAGTTAAAAACGAGTTTGGGAGTTTTCACTACCAGGTCATATAAAGCTTAAAAGTACATGTCCTCCCTTGTAGTTACACAGCACCTTGTCCTATGGGCTACTTAGGGCCTTCCTTAGGGCTGACTTAAATTTAATAAAAGGGGAGTTTAAGGCTTGGCAATGGGCTTTAGATGCCAAGTCGAAGTGGCAATGTAAACTGCACACACATGCACTGCAGTGTCATGCCTGAGCCATTTTTAAAGTGCTACTTGTGTGGGTGGCACAATCAGTGCAGCAGGCCCACTAGTAGCATTTAATTTACAGGCCCTGTGAATACATGCCCATAAAGATATGCCCATGTTGAGAATGCATTTAAAGGAAAGATAAGGTGATATTTTAATAGTTAGGGCGAGCGCTTCAACTACTTCAATTGAAGGAATATGATAATCCGAGACCTCAAGATATTCTTTATAGAAGCACGCCACTCCACCTCCCCTGTTTGGTGTTCTATCAAAATATTTAATAGAGTATGCAGACTGAGAAGCTAGGAAAATGACAGGTGCAAAGTCATTTTTCAATCATGTCTCTGTTGCACAAAACAGTCTAAATTGGACTCTTTAATTACATAGTGGTCTTCAGAACAGCGTTCAAACAAATACCTTACATTGAGAGGTGCACATTTAAGAGACGGTGAAGGAGCCTTGGGATACTAACATTGGAATAGTGACCTTTGGACAGTTACACATGAATTGAGCTGAGCATATTGACACTGGGACGCTGACTTGGGGACATAAACTGGCAAATGGACACATGGACAAGAAGACATGGTCTCTCTTACATGGCCATTGCCATTTGGACAATAATGTGGGGACACTGATACATGGACCTTGTGACTGATACTGAGACGGGCACTGAAAGTTACACAAGGTATCTGGCACTGGGAGATAAGAGAACAGAGACATGAATGCATGGACTCAAAGACTAGGCCTGTGAGATAGACTGGGAAACCATGGACACTTGGATCCGGGGCATAAGAACAAACAAATCTATAGTCCAAACTAAACAACATTGTTCTTTAACAGCTTCTAGCACCAAGAGGGCATAACATTGGCAATTGCTGTTCATCAGCACAACTTCCTAAATGTTATTGTTGAGGCAATAAATCAGCATATAATCTTCCAACAATGGAATTCCTCAGCCCTGCCAAAATTAACAAGAACTCTGCCTCATGTACATTCCCAGATCTTTACAGTTTACAGCACTGCAAAGAGGTCATATGCTTTCTGCTGTCACAATAAATAAAGAGGGGCTTCAATCAGGCTAAGCCTGCAGCATTTGAAGGAGATTACAGACTCCTCTGTCTTTTTTGTTTGCACCTTCTTCATCATTTAATTTGCACTGCCTGCCACCTGCATAGTCAGTGTAGAGGCAGCCACAGAAAGAGAACACTACAAAGTGAGTTTCTGCCCCCAAATTGTACCAGTGCCACTGCCTGCCAGTGGTTTAGTGTCCAAACAATTCTTAATCTGTAAAAGTATTAGTGCAGGCAATGCAGGTGTTTATTTGGAAGCCATCAAAGCATTTCTGAATACCCCTCCTGCCAAATACCAAGGCTGTTCAATTTTGATTCCACCTTGTAACTCTTTCTTCTACCACCGCACATTTCCTGTGTCATTTGTTTTACTCTTGCAGGTTCTTTTTAATTCTTCCTTTACTATTTTATCCCTGCCTCCCTATATTTCTCTTCCACCTTCGGTATCCCTTCCTATCATTTGGTCAAGGTCAAAGTCTGATAATAAAAATTAAGTCCAGGGTCCCAAAAACAGTGCATATGGCCACCAGCTCAAATTCACCACACAAATAAAGCACTAGCCCAATGATGTGGGACCATGGATGAGCACTTGCTTGACTAGTGCTTTCTCCTTTTGAATAGTGGAATTGCCACATTCCTGTGCCGAGCTGTGCGCATGTATCCTCAACAACCTATGCTCATCTTGTCTTTCTGTTCTGCTTTCCGTGTCATTGAGGTCTCTCCTGCAGGAAGCAGGTGCAGTTAGCACAATGCTGACAGTGGACTCACATCTTTGTTTACATCATGTCTGTGTACTCACAAATGTGACAAAGTGCTTAGAGCTGCCTTTAAAACCCATTCAGTTATTATCAATGATTGTTATTAAAATGTACCTGCAAATGCTTCATTTGCCACATATTTCCTCAAAGGTGCCTTGATGGAGAATACACAACCCCATATATACTTGCATTTATATTCTATTCAGTGTTTAATTTTATTGTCTAGATGTGCTTTCAAAACACCATTTGATACACATTTGCTGAAAGGCTCCAGCTGTTCTTTCTCACTGTGCTTTCAGGGGCATCATTTCCTATTACTTATGACGTATAATTGTCAAGGTAAACTACTTTAAACATACTGCCAAATGTATTGCGTTGTTTAAAATCTCAGTATATCGTATTGTGTTTTTAAAGCTGTGGTAGAGGCAGCCACATCCCTGTCCACCCGAGACACCTTTCATGCTATAGTTATCCTTTGGGGCCAGGCCCCCCAAAACTTCTAACCCTGGCTACGGGCCTGTTTGCACTGGTATAGGCTGTTCTTGTAAGAAGATTTCTGCCAGAGTTCATACCAGAATGCAGTGTGCTTCCCTTTGCTTCCCTTTTTCCCTGTTTCCCGAGAATATCATTTTTTAACTATTTTTCCATTCAGGAGTTGGAATCTATATTTCAGGGTGGCAGTATTCAGAAACTCTGTCAGATTCGCAGTAGATTGCCAGCCCATGGATCCTGCACACAACCCCTTTATTTAAGATATAGATGAGATTTGAAAGAGTTAAGAACAGTTAGGGTGGACAGATGTTATCACTTACAAAGTTGCACCACTAACATGTCTCCTACTGGACTATCAAATCTGTTTAGTGCAGTCCCCACTTGAGACTTCTTCAAACACTATAATTTTCTGTAACTCAGTTCGCTGCTCACCTGGACCATACTGAGAGCGTGAGAATTAGTCTGTCTCTGCTTGATAAGTTTGCAGGAAATCTAAAATGTGTTTATTACAAATTTCAAGATTCCATATACATTTCCTAAGTTACCGCCATAGTATACTTCATCCTTTCATTTTTGAAAAATGAGCTCTTTCACAGGCACCTTCTCTGATTCTCAGACATGATCCATGTCTCAATTGTTATGATGCCTTCCTAGTAAAGTTTCAAGCCAGTTTTGGAAGACAACACACTAAAAAAGAGGTTCCTGTGTGTTTACTTTATTTGAAACAGGATGCACAAGAACTAATATTGTATATTGCCCAGTTTCAACTATATTTGACTGATGCGTCTTAGATATCGTAGGCAGCAAGCCGCATCTTCTATCATGGCCTAAGAGATGATTTAAAAAAGACAGTTGCTATGGTTGTTAATAGACCCACCACCACAGTTGTGATTGATTTAGTTGCACAAATTGACAAGCATCTGTCCATGCAAAAGAAACAAAAACAGCATAATGTACAAGACGCCACATACATTTCTCCTCCACCTACACTCATATCAAATTCAAACTCTAATCATTCAGGCCACTATGTATAACAGTGCCTGTTGATTTTGGAAATTTTAAAGGCTTGACATTACGTGGCAGGGAAGGTTCAAATGTATTTCTAGTTCATTCTGCTGTCAATAAACCTCACTTTTATCTCGCTGTGGGGTTATTGTAACCATCGGATCCATAATCATTTCTGAACTAATTGTTTCTGGAGCTTTTGAATATTTATGAATAGGAAATTTGCCTCTGATGACGATCAGCCCTTAAAATTTAATGAAAGATAATAATTTGTTAGAAGTGTGGATGGGTCTCCTTCCACATCTAGACACATTGTTCAAAAGACTGCACCCATTCCAATGGTCTCTCTAGTCAGGCGTCTTAAAACAATAATTTTCAATATTACTGAACTCCTGCATTTGTTTTGGCTAAGGCAACATAACCCAAATAAAAATGGGACAATGGTGCAATTTCCTTTAACTCTGTATAATGGCAAATAAATTGTTTTCCAGTGCCACAAAAAATGACCAATGCCCATTTAGCCATCAGGCTTGGAAGTATGGCTACAATCTTAATATAGTGTATTTGATGGTTGCGTGAAAATGTGGCTGAGAACTTACCTTCACAAGTCACGTCTGACTGTGCTATTGATTTAATTTCAGGGCAAAGATATCACTTGGATGGATATATGCTCTCACTCAGCGAGAGGAAAAATAATTACAAAGGTGCATTGAAGACATCCCAGCAAAAGGATTTATATGACATGTAAAACCACCTGCTCAGGCACCCCTTTTTTTGTCCCAAGACCTCATGATGAATTATGTCCAGTCATAGATTACAGAAAACTAAATGTCATCACTTTTCAAAATAGACATATGTTGCAACTATTATCTGTTTTAGTGGACCACATTAAAATGGCCCAATGGTTTACTAAGTTTGATTTGGGAGGAGTTTATAACCTCGTACACATTAGAGAAGGAGACAAACAGATGTAATTTAATAATCGGTATGGCAATTAAGAGTAGTTAGTGATGCAGTTCAGATTATGCAATGCTCTTGCTGCCGTCAGCATCCCATCAATGATATTCTCCAAGATTTGTTATATCAGTATTTTGTAGTTTATCTGGATGCCACATAAATCTATTTAGATTCTTTGAAAAAAAATGCCTGTAGCTGGAGTGTCTCTAATAAACTATTCTATGTCAAATTCCTGGCCTGCGCATACAATTCTTCAGAGCCCAATATCACACTGGTGATGAGTGGGAAACGACATCCAGCAACTCCTCAACACACAAGCTTTCGAGAAGAAATGCTCTCAGCGAGAGGTATGAGCGTTAACTAAAAGATCTTATGTGAAATAAAGAAACGTGATATATAAACAATCGAGATTAAAAGCTCAGAGACAGTCAAGGTATTGTTTTCAGTACAAGTATGATCAAGAGCGTGCCAGCATACGTCACTGTAACTTTATTTTTGCTGCCATATGATGTTAGCTATTTAGTAGCACTTTTCAAAGCTATGTGAAGCACTGCCCTGTACAATGAGTATGGTATTTTTGGGAAAACAGTAAATAAGGGCATTGTGTGCAAGGAGATTGGACTGCCAGAGCACAACTAAAATGGATCCACTGGCCGGTTACAGTTAACCGTGCGCACAAAGGGAGATTAGCCGCACGTGTGTGAGCTTGAGCATAAGGTGCAGTTTAGCAGCTCACAAAGGGTGACAGAGGCCATCACGTAGTCAGGAGTGACTTCTGCGTGCAATGTAACTCACCCGTGAGGAATAGAGAAATCGACATGTGTGCCTCCTAATCTTAGCGGCATATTTACAAGGAAGTGGCGGAGTGCAGCGTTAGCTTCCTTGGCTTAACGCCGCGCTCCGCCACTTCTGAAACGCAGGGCTGGGCAGTATTTACAAGAATATGGTGCAGCCTTGCGTTTCCCCATGCGCTAGTGCTATTTTCAGCTGCCTAGTGCCAACGCAGGCACCCTTGCACCATAGTGCAAGGGTGCTTGCGTTGAGGGGAATGATTGTTTATGTGCAGGAAGGTGTCCCTTCCTGCACATAAACAATCTGAAATGGCGTTTTGAAACTTCCATGTGTGTTGCTTAATGCAGCACATATAGAAGTTGCAAAAGGTTATTTTTTTAAATGATTGTTTATGTGCAGGAAGGGACACCTTCCTGCACATAAAAATCAATGGCATATTGCTGTTTCTATGTGTGCTGCACAACGCAGCACACATGGAAACAGCAAAACCGAGGAGAAATTAAACATTTCTCCTCGTTGTGCCAGGGTAAGACCAGGTTTTCCCTGGTCTTAATTTTGGCACTGCCTCATATTTACGCAACCCTTGTAAATATGGGGCAGCGTCAAAATCAATGGGTGTTGCGGTGGAACGCCCAACACAATACCCATTGCCCTCCCCTTTCACACCAAGTATAGCGTGAAAAAGTGCCTTAATCACAAGGCGGCGTTAAACCATGTTAAGTGGGTTAACGCTGCCTTGTGAATAAGGCGAAGCCCCTATCGCCACCACAACGTCAAGAAAAGTGACGTTGTGGTGGCGATAGGGCTTATAAATATGCCCCTTAGTTCTGTGCATACATTTCATTTTGGTGCAGAAAAAGGAAATTCTACGCACCCATCTCAAGAGTAGATTGGATGCTGCATTCAAGAGGCAGTCTTGTGTTATACTTTATGATCCGGGATTACGTTTCATTCGATGGGAAGATCTGAGACGGCACCATCTGCAAGAGAGGTTTAACGAGATCATTTGATTTAACTGTTGATTTGCCATATTCATCAGGGACCCACATTATCAGTGGAATGTGGTGTGTTTTTGATTATTAACAATGATCCACACACTAACAGTGAGTTGCAGCGGTCATCTGTAGTAGATTCAGGTATCCAACAGTGATCCACACTCACTCCTTCCATGAATTAGAATCATATTGCCAGTGTTCACACGTTGGATACAGCTACTGTTAGAAGGTGGTTCTGACACGATGGGCCGCCCAGATTTTTCGCTTTTTGAGCACCTATGTGTGGAGCTTTTACTGTGGGAGAGCCTCATAAATTGGGACTCATCCACAGTGAACTCATAATGAAGGAGACGGCATGTGGATTTTACTGGTGTCCCCCTAGCTTAACTAGGCCGCTGCGCAGCAGCTGGAGTAAGGGGCACCGGGCTGGTTACATGCAGACACCTGTGTACATGCGTGTGCACACGTGTAGGGGCTGCGCAGGGGAGATTCTTGGCATGCGCAGTCCAGGAGCAGCTACAAAGTGAATGGTGTGGCAGGACTTATGCAGAATTGGGTGGTGACACGGAATAGGCCTTATACACTAGGAAGGAACATGCCAGGGAAAGTCAGTGTGCTTTTCTGTGTTTTTCACTTCATTATTCCCCTATGGGGATGTGGAGCCCATGTGCTAGATTAACTTCCATAAGGCCTACAGATTCCAGACACACACTAAAGTCCACTGTAGCGGATGTGAAAAGAAGTATTCTGCAGAGTCCAGAGTCATATTTGTACTGCTTTTGGGTCATCCAGAAATGTTACATCTCTCTGAGTCAGATCATAACCAGGGCCTGGCTGTGGGTTGACCTCAGCAGGCTGGATTTATGACCTTTCCCTCCCAGAGCGAAGACCTCTGTAGGAAGGTGGAATCTGACTATATGGTTGCCCCCACTTTTTTTATGGTGTTTTGCTGGTTTATGACTTAGTTGGACTGGGATCCTGCTATTCAGGGCCCCAGTCTATCTGCTTTCTCTGTAAAAGGTTTCCATGTGCCTTAGGCACATCTCTGATTGGAATCTGGAGTGCCCTTATAAGTCCCTAGTATATGGTATACTATGTACCAAGGGCATAGGTACCTCAGAGGCCTACCAGGGGCTGCAGCATGTATTATGCCACCCCTGGAAGGCCATCCAAACTGACACCACAGGTCTGCTACTGCAGCCTGGGTAGGGTGGTGCATGCACCCCTTACTGTGATATAGGTTACCTATATCACTAAATACATACACACATATAAACCTATAAGTCACTCCTAAGGCAGGCCTTATCAATCCTAAAGGCAGAGTGCATGGTTCCTATGTGAGAGGGTGCCCCTGCATGAGCAGGGCCCCTCTGCAGTGTTCGGAGACCATCTCTGATGCTGTTTGTAGTGCAGCCTGACCATATACTCTTAAGCGCATTATATCCTCGCGGTAAAATGCTAACTTTGGAATGGCTGCACCTAAACATGTCGTGTTTGGTGTCAAACATCTTGGAATACTACCCCCCGCCAATCCTGGCGGCGGGAGTAACATTCCACCCTTCTAGAGGAAAGACATGTTAACTCTGGCTTACCCGGTAACTTCTTTCTGAAGCCCTGGCATCACAAAATGGATGCTGCTGCCACAGACACAAGTCTGGCCTCCTGCTGCTGGACGAAACTCCGGCAGGGGAGGCCTGGACAATAGGTTTCCTGTTGCAGGGAGGTGTGACCACCTCCCCAGACAGGATAATGTGTATTGGGGCTGGGTGGGTGCACTCTTAGAGTGCTTTGAAGTCCTGCACTGGGGGAGCAAAAGGCTCCTCTGTGCATATGCCAGTTCAAACCAGCTCAGGGGCTACCTGCCCCTGCTCTGGCGTGAAACTGGACAAAGGGAAGTGGGTGTAGCCACCCCTCCCTTGACCCTCCCATAGGTGGGGTCATAGAGCTAGTCCATCCCCTCTTTTTAGTATAAGAGGGGAACCTTGCCATTGCAAAGCAGATAACCCCTGGACGACGCTCTACAGAAGAATCCTGGCCCTTCGACGTTCCACTACCTTTGGAAGACAGAAGAATCTCCCTTGGAGTCAAGGAGTGACTCCCCTGCTTGGCAGGCGCCAAAAACGACAACGACGGTCGCAAACTACGCCGCTCCCGCCGGAGTCCGAAGACCCTGCAGCCCAAAAGTAGATTTCCTGACCTCTCCCAGGCCATCGTGAGTCCCCAGCGAAGCTGAGGCAAGTGGACCCCACGAGTAACGAGGAACCGCGACCCCTGTGTACCGTGCACTATTGTCAAGTGCAACCCCTTCACAACGTTTTACAAACTTGTGCTTTGGACCACGTGTGGTCCCGACCTCCAGCAGGACTCCCTCCGAAGATCAGAGGCCTACACCGTCCCGAGTGACCGTGGGCCCCTGTTGAGTGATTCCGCCCGAGGTGTCTTCGCGATCCCTTGCCCGCTGGCTTGTGGGTCCCCAGAAGACTTCTTAAAGAAACCAAAGAGCTCCCCTGGTTGCTCCAGACTTGCCCTGACTTACCTTCGCTGGGTGAGTTCCACAGACCTTGCTGGTCTGCGCCATCGACTTTTCTTCATCTCCCCAAGACTTGCGGCTGCCAAGGCTTGTTGGCTCCGATCGAGTTGCCGACACCGCAGTCAGCTGCAGACGTCGAGGCACACACCGAATCCAGCTCCTGGTCGTCGTCGACGCCTCCTGGACCATGTGGCTGAAGAGTCAAGGCACCCACAACCGACCTGAAGCGACCGACGACGGTGGGCATCCATCTTCCTTGCCCCGGGTCACTGCCAAGTGACTTTGAACACTGTCCCCTCTGCTTTCAGGTCATCCTTCTTCAGAATCCAGGCTTGGATTCCACCGGACACTTCTTCAGCTCCCGCAAGCAGCAAGTCTTCTTTGTTCGCCATTGAAAACGACGCCGCGACCCGACACCAAAGGACACCTGTGCACCCGGCTTCCCTGGGTGAGGTAACTCCAGCACTACGGTGCTCCTGTGAGTGTGGGCCCTAGAACTACTTACCCTGTAAGTGACTTGCTTGTAGGTTCTCCCGAAGTATCCTAAAACTCTTTATTTCCAACCGCGACTTGCCCCATTGAAGTTAACGGCGATTCGCGCCTGTGTATCCACACTGCACGCGTCCCCCGTGGGTCCTTTACTTACCTGCCTTGGGTGGTTTCGTGAGGCCCCAGCACTTCTGAAGGCCCTAGGCCTTGTCTCCTTGCAAGTCGTTGTTTCTAAGTCTCTTACTTAGTATATGGTCTGGTACGCCCCTAGGGCCCCAGCCATATTTTGTGCTTAACTTATTGAGGAACGTTGATTTGTGCATATGTTTGTCTTCTAATCTCATAAAGAGATTAGTAGAGAGTTATTTAGAAATAAATACATATATATTTGATATATATACCTGTGTGGTGTCTTTTCATTTGGTGATTCAAGAGATTATATGATAAAACAAGCTGCTTTACATTCCTCCGAGACTTAGCCTGAAGGCTGCTCTCCACAGCTACCACTAGGATAGCTTTCTTTAAAGGTTGTCTTAAACCTATCTACCATAAGAGTCGATTTGCCCTGGTGCAAGGTGTCCACTTTAATTAGTGAACAGCATATACCAGGCCAACTTCTCACATTGGTGGGCAGCGTGTGGGATTCCAGCTTGCCATTGTTTTACCAGAAAATCTCTATTTGAATTACTAACTGAAAACCATTATAGGTACTCAAGGTACATATAAAGTCAAGCTTAGTATCAATAAGTTCTACTGAACTTAGAGCTGGGTGCCAAGGGATAGCACACCCTTTCCACAGCTCAAGCTAGGATCAGTAGGCCACAAACTAGTGTAGGTAGTACAACACTGCACAACACTAGAATGTCTTTAAGGGGAGGATCAAAGAATCCTTGCAGGAAGCCATTGAGCTTCCACCCTCCAAGTATGATACACTCCCATTCTTGGAATTGAGAGCTTTATGCAACTTGAGAAAAATAAGGACAGGCCAAAGCCCCACCACCCAACACCTCAAGGAGTTGTTGGTGGCTTATGACCTTAGTAAGCCTGTAGGGACTGAAGGGGTAGGAGCTGAGGGTGGGGCAGAAGAAGAGGAGGAGGCCAGGGGTACCAATACCCCCAGCCCCCTCTGAAACTGGCCAGGAGGGTGACAATGACCCTGACCTGGAAAACCCAATCCCTCCTGTGGATGATGATGAGGATGATCAAAATGATGCCCTCTTTGTCCCCCAGGAAGGATTAAGAGTGTGCCCAGGAAGTCTAGATCTCCTTCTCAGGAGTCTAACCACTCTGGCACCTCTATAGGGAGCTCTGTCTCCTCTCACAGGAGGGAATCCTCTCATGAGAGGAGAGCCAGGCTGGTCCGGTATGAGGAAACTCAGCTGGAAATCAGAAAAAAGCAACTGGCTTTAGATAGGGAATCCCTAGATCTCCTCAGGGAGAGAAGAAAGTTGGGACTAGAGTCCCATGGTGGCAGCAATATCCCTAGAGATAGGGACAGGTCTTATGACCATAGAAACCTAAACAAGATTGTCCCTCCCTACCAGAGTGGGGATGACATCCACAAATGGATAACTGCACTGGAGAGGGCCTGTAAAGTTCAGAAGGTCCCCCAGAGGCAGTGGGCAGCAATCTTGTGGCTCTCCTTTGCAGACAAAGGTAGAGACAAGCTCCTCACTGTAAGAGAAGAGGATGCTGACAATTACACAGTCTTGAAGAGTGCTCTGATAGATGGGTTTGGCCTAACCACTGAACAGTATAGGTTGAAGTTCAGAGACACCCAAAAAGCTCAGACTCAAGACTGGGTTGATTTTGTAGATTGTGCTACAAAGGCTCTGGAAGGTTGGATACATGGCAACAAAGTGCAGGACTTTTTAGGATTGTACAATTTGATTATGAGGGAGCAGATCCTTAATAATTGTCAAAACCAGCTTTTGCACCAGTATCTGGTGGACTCTGATCTGACCTCTCCCCAAGAATTGGGAAAGAAGGCAGACAAGTGGGTCAGAACCAGAGTAAAAACTAGAAATCAGGGTGGTGACCAGAAGAAAGATTCTACTAAGTCCCAAGAGAAAGGTGGGGATAAATCTAAGGATAAGTCCCCTACAGGGCCCCAAAATTCCTCTTCTGGGGGTGGGTCCCAAACTCCTTCCTCTCCTGAAAAGAAACCCTATTGCCATGTCTGTAAAAAGCCTGGGCACTGGAAAACTGATCCCAGTTGCCCCAGGATTGGCAATAAAGAAAATGTTCCTCCCACAACTACTACCACCCCTCCTGGTACTACTAGTAGTAATCCTCCAGTTGGGAGTAGTGCACCCAAAAAGTTAGGTGCTTTTGCAAGAGGAACAGAGGTGGGCCCTAGTTTAGACAGGGACCCCTCAACAGACTCCTCTGACTCTGATGGTGGTATAGGATTTGCCACCTTTACCATGGGTCCCATAGCATTGGGCAGGTACAGATTGGAGCCAATAATTAATGGTCAGAAAGCTGTGGCATTTAGGGACACAGGGGCTAGTGTCACCATGGTGGCAGGAAACTAGTCCCCCTCACCAGCTTTTACCTGAGTTTAAATACCAGGTGACCAACATTGATGGTGTCAGAACAGATCACCCCATGGCCATAGTCAATCTCAGCTGGGAGGGGTCACAGGCCCAAAAGAGTGGCAGTGTCCCCAACCCTACCTGTAGATTGCCTGATGGGCAATGATCTGGAAATTTCAGCCTGGGCTGAAGTGGAACACCAAACCCATCTTAGGATGTTGGGCGTCCCTGTAAAGGTTAGTGGGGCTGTGATGGCCACAGCCCCAGCCCAAGAATTTGGAGAGATGGAGCCTGAAAGAATGGCCCACTCTCCCCCAAAAGAAAGCACAAGGGTTGAAGAAAAGTCTTCTTCCCCCAGACAGTAGGTAAGGGTCAGCCTCCTCAGGGAACTGACCCTACCCCTAGTGAAGGAACTGCCACAGAGGTAGTCAGGCCTGGCCTGGCCACGCCCCTGATGGCAGAGGACCCTTCCAAGGTGGTACCCCGTCTGGAGCAGGTAACCTGCCCCTCTCTACCCTGCCTCAGTCAGCCCAGGGCTGCAGAGGTCAGGGAGGTCAGTGGACCCCCAGGGCCCCCTGTCCAGAGGAAGCCCCCATCAGCAGATTAGGGGCACCCAGTCTAGTAGCCCTAGCCAGGTGAAAATTCCTCTACACACTGAGGGATCCCCCATACCTTTATGTAGGGACCTCCCCAGAAGGACTCTGGTAGGCAAGGGCAAACCTGGGACCAGAAGGTTCCAAACCTGCCATGTCCCTCCAGTAGTCCATCCAAAGGGACCCAACCCCCAGCTGTAGGCAGCCAAAGGTTGACCCTTAGAGCAAAGTGCAACTCAGTCATGGAAAGACAGGCATACATGGTGACCAGTGATCTGAGGAAGCTGAGGCCAACATTCCTAGGGCCTCACTTCCCTACTCAGACACCTCACCAGCCTTGTACTTTACCTAAGCACACCACAGGTAGTGATTCCCCATGGTGGAGACCCTCTCATACCCTTAGGGTGAGGGATTGCTTAGTGGACCATAAGACAGGGGGCAACCATGCTAGTGCAGGTGCTTCCTTATATGACCACTTAGTCAATGAAGGCTCAACTGGCCATTTTAGCCTTATCTCCTTTCGTTTGGGGGGGTTATGTAGGAAGGTGGGATCTGACTATATGGTTGCCCCCACTTTTTTTATGGTGTTTTGCTGGTTTATGACTTAGTTGGACTGGGATCCTGCTATTCAGGGCCCCAGTCTATCTGCTTTCTCTGTAAAAGGTTTCCATGTGCCTTAGGCACATCTCTGATTGGAATCTGGAGTGCCCTTATAAGTCCCTAGTATATGGTATACTATGTACCAAGGGCATAGGTACCTCAGAGGCCTACCAGGGGCTGCAGCATGTATTATGCCACCCCTGGAAGGCCATCCAAACTGACACCACAGGTCTGCTACTGCAGCCTGGGTAGGGTGGTGCATGCACCCCTTACTGTGATATAGGTTACCTATATCACTAAATACATACACACATATAAACCTATAAGTCACTCCTAAGGCAGGCCTTATCAATCCTAAAGGCAGAGTGCATGGTTCCTATGTGAGAGGGTGCCCCTGCATGAGCAGGGCCCCTCTGCAGTGTTCGGAGACCATCTCTGATGCTGTTTGTAGTGCAGCCTGACCATATACTCTTAAGCGCATTATATCCTCGCGGTAAAATGCTAACTTTGGAATGGCTGCACCTAAACATGTCGTGTTTGGTGTCAAACATCTTGGAATACTACCCCCCGCCAATCCTGGCGGCGGAGGTAGCATTCCACCCTTCTAGAGGGAAAGACATGTTAACTCTGGCTTACCCGGTAACTTCTTTCTGAAGCCCTGGCATCACAAAATGGATGCTGCTGCCACAGACACAAGTCTGGCCTCCTGCTGCTGGACGAAACTCCGGCAGGGGAGGCCTGGACAATAGGTTTCCTGTTGCAGGGAGGTGTGACCACCTCCCCAGACAGGATAATGTGTATTGGGGCTGGGTGGGTGCACTCTTAGAGTGCTTTGAAGTCCTGCACTGGGGGAGCAAAAGGCTCCTCTGTGCATATGCCAGTTCAAACCAGCTCAGGGGCTACCTGCCCCTGCTCTGGCGTGAAACTGGACAAAGGGAAGTGGGTGTAGCCACCCCTCCCTTGACCCTCCCATAGGTGGGGTCATAGAGCTAGTCCATCCCCTCTTTTTAGTATAAGAGGGGAACCTTACCATTGCAAAGCAGATAACCCCTGGACGACGCTCTACAGAAGAATCCTGGCCCTTCGACGTTCCACTACCTTTGGAAGACAGAAGAATCTCCCTTGGAGTCAAGGAGTGACTCCCCTGCTTGGCAGGCGCCAAAAACGACAACGACGGTCGCAAACTACGCCGCTCCCGCCGGAGTCCGAAGACCCTGCAGCCCAAAAAGTAGATTTCCTGACCTCTCCCAGGCCATCGTGAGTCCCCAGCGAAGCTGAGGCAAGTGGACCCCACGAGTAACGAGGAACCGCGACCCCTGTGTACCGTGCACTATTGTCAAGTGCAACCCCTTCACAACGTTTTACAAACTTGTGCTTTGGACCACGTGTGGTCCCGACCTCCAGCAGGACTCCCTCCGAAGATCAGAGGCCTACACCGTCCCGAGTGACCGTGGGCCCCTGTTGAGTGATTCCGCCCGAGGTGTCTTCGCGATCCCTTGCCCGCTGGCTTGTGGGTCCCCAGAAGACTTCTTAAAGAAACCAAAGAGCTCCCCTGGTTGCTCCAGACTTGCCCTGACTTACCTTCGCTGGGTGAGTTCCACAGACCTTGCTGGTCTGCGCCATCGACTTTTCTTCATCTCCCCAAGACTTGCGGCTGCCAAGGCTTGTTGGCTCCGATCGAGTTGCCGACACCGCAGTCAGCTGCAGACGTCGAGGCACACACCGAATCCAGCTCCTGGTCGTCGTCGACGCCTCCTGGACCATGTGGCTGAAGAGTCAAGGCACCCACAACCGACCTGAAGCGACCGACGACGGTGGGCATCCATCTTCCTTGCCCCGGGTCACTGCCAAGTGACTTTGAACACTGTCCCCTCTGCTTTCAGGTCATCCTTCTTCAGAATCCAGGCTTGGATTCCACCGGACACTTCTTCAGCTCCCGCAAGCAGCAAGTCTTCTTTGTTCGCCATTGAAAACGACGCCGCGACCCGACACCAAAGGACACCTGTGCACCCGGCTTCCCTGGGTGAGGTAACTCCAGCACTACGGTGCTCCTGTGAGTGTGGGCCCTAGAACTACTTACCCTGTAAGTGACTTGCTTGTAGGTTCTCCCGAAGTATCCTAAAACTCTTTATTTCCAACCGCGACTTGCCCCATTGAAGTTAACGGCGATTCGCGCCTGTGTATCCACACTGCACGCGTCCCCCGTGGGTCCTTTACTTACCTGCCTTGGGTGGTTTCGTGAGGCCCCAGCACTTCTGAAGGCCCTAGGCCTTGTCTCCTTGCAAGTCGTTGTTTCTAAGTCTCTTACTTAGTATATGGTCTGGTACGCCCCTAGGGCCCCAGCCATATTTTGTGCTTAACTTATTGAGGAACGTTGATTTGTGCATATGTTTGTCTTCTAATCTCATAAAGAGATTAGTAGAGAGTTATTTAGAAATAAATACATATATATTTGATATATATACCTGTGTGGTGTCTTTTCATTTGGTGATTCAAGAGATTATATGATAAAACAAGCTGCTTTACATTCCTCCGAGACTTAGCCTGAAGGCTGCTCTCCACAGCTACCACTAGGATAGCTTTCTTTAAAAGGTTGTCTTAAACCTATCTACCATAAGAGTCGATTTGCCCTGGTGCAAGGTGTCCACTTTAATTAGTGAACAGCATATACCAGGCCAACTTCTCACAACCTCCTTTCCACGAAGGGAAGATAGGCGGAGCTACAGGCTCATCCATCAGCAGCTATCACTGGGTGCCAGGCACCAGGCTGCACCTAGGAGGGAAGGGCTCTGGTTTCAGAGACCATGTGGCCAGAGACCCTGGACGACGCCATTTTGAACCAGCCCAGAGGCTGGACAAGAAGGAGGGAGCAGGGGCAGGGAAGTGATGTGGCGCTGTTGGATAGGACCAACAGAGACTTCCTGCCAGCCCCCTACTCAACTTTTAAAAAGTGCTTGCACAGGAAGAAAGCTCTCTCTGGGGTGTGGTCTGCTGAGGCGGAAGGTGCTGGAGCCTGGCAATGGGCAGTTGGAAGGAGGTACCCCCTGACTGCCCCCAGGCCCCTAACAGTGCCAGAAGAAGAGCCCAGGACCGATGCGCAGAAGCAGGAGCCTCTGCGCAGGGAGAAGAGAGGCCCAGGAGGAGAGCCAGGCGAAAGTCTGGCGCAGGGAGCCAGTGAAGACCGCTCCCTGCAGAATGCACCCTCTTGGAGTCCCGGAGGGCGAAGGAGAGTGCTCCCAGTGGCTGGGGGCCGCCGCCAGGAGCAAGAAGACACGAAAATGGGGCCGATCGGACCTCCAGGGGCTGAGATATGGCCCCCGGAAGGTAGGCGACCTTTGACCCCTAATCGGACCAACGACGAAGCGCGTGGGGCTCCGCCGCCGGTCTCCAAGATGCCCCCGGGGTGGGTCAGGTCCCGGGGGCTGCCCCCAAAGAGGAGTAAAGACGGGGAGCGCCGTCGCGCTCCCCGCGAAGGTGACCAGCTGGGGACCAGGAGCCCACCCTGGCCCCACCGAAGACGGGGGCGGGGGGAGCGCCGTCGCGCCCTCCCACGAAGAGTGGTCAAGGGGGCCCGGGACCCCATCCCCGGGCCCCGAAGTCAAGTCGGGAGCGCCGTCGCGCTCCCCGTGAAGTTCCCCCGCGGGGGCCAGGAGCCCACCCTGGCCCCCACCGAGCGAAGCAGCCGGGGAGCGCCGTCGCACTCCCCGTGATGAGGAGGAGGGCCCGGGACCCCATCTCCGGGCCCCGAAGTGACCGGATGGAGGGAGCGCCGTCGCGCCCCCGAAGATGCCCGGGGGCCCGGGACCCCATCCCCGGGCCCCGAAGACTGAGAGAAGACCGGGGAGTGCCGCCGCACTCCCCGCGGTCCAGCCGGACCGGAGGACGAGGACACGTCTGCCCGCGGGAGCGGGCAGACCAGAAGTTCCCAGCCGGCTCCCGCGGCAGCACACGTGGGTGCTGGCCGCGCGGGGAGCCGGCGGGGGCAGCCGGGGGTGGGCTCCCCAGGCTGCCCTCCAACGATGAAGACAGGCGGGGGTCCTGGGTGGGACCGGGACCCCAAAGAAGAGGTGCAAGGGGCCCGGGCGGGACCGGGCCCCAAAAATGTGCAGAGCGGCCGGGGGTAGGCTCCCCGAGCCGCATTCCCTTACCTGGGGGTCCGGGTGGGACCGGGCCCCCCACCGAGGCCTGAAGATGCGGCGAAGCCGCCAGCAACTCCGCGCGGCTCTCCCCGGCACAGCGGGAGAGCCGCTCATCTATTATGCGGAAGCGGAGCACGAAGCGCCCCATAATGCCTTGCTAGGCATTTCAGAATCAAGTGTTTTGGTGCTTGTGGTGGCCCCAGGAGGACGGGGTCACCACCAACTTGGTGCAAGGGTGCTGGGGGAGCTGCTGGAGAAGCGCAGTCTTCCCCCAGTACGAAGAGAAAAGTCCCACCCTAAGTGTCTTGGGGACTTAAACAGGATAACCCCTCAAGGGCTCAGCTTCCATTTAACACCTTCTGGGCTGGAACTTTTGTTCTACAGCTGAGGGTGTGTTTTGAAGTGCTTCATGGAGTGAAGGGCTGAGTTGGGGATGTCTGGTGAAGGGCATCTCCTGGAGATGAAGAGGTGTAATTGCACCAGAACTGCATTTACTCACGGTTGTTCCTTTTTAGAGGGACTGAGGGTCACATATGTAATGTGAAGGTACCTGTGTAAGGTGATGTCATAAGCAAAGTGGGTTATTTTGCAAGACACTCCTGCTAGGGTGTCTGGCTGGATATGCGTAATCCTGTGATTTCATCTGTGATGCCTTTAGGGGCTGTAATTGCAACGCATTTTAATGTCCAACAAATGTGCTGAGTACTGTCATTCTAAAGTGTGCGTAAACATGTATCTTTGCTCCTGCGCTTAAGAGAGGAACAACCCAGACTGTTAGCCCTGAATATGTAGGGGTGCATACTGTATGGTCAATATAAGATGCTCAGTCAGGGTTATGTGTCACTAGGGCAGGTGAACCTATTTTTAATGTGTGTTGAGGTAATGGGGTGGGTCGCCACTGGGATGGTGCCAGTGCGCAGGGCCCTCGCTCCAGGTTATGCTCAACACACTGCATTAGGGGGCAAGATGATGTGCATACATGGGAGTGGTGGTACTAGACCCCACCCCCCTTTGGGAGGGGTGGAGATGTTACGCAATGTCACAAAGTAATTCCAACAGCTTATGTATATTTGTAAATTGGTGCACAGTATTGAGTAGTGTGTGTGTTTAATAAATGTACTCTTACTTTTATAAAGCAAAGTACAGACTGGACAATCAATTATTGAGTGTTATTTCTGCGCCCCTGCAAATGGCGATTACTAGCCCACACCACCTCTCTTGAGTAAAGCCTCAGACTGCTCTGCAACGCTACCCTCTGAGAGTCAGGCGCTACAATTGGGTGTTTGGTTCCCAGTGAAGGACAAATGGAGTCATGTTATTTGTGCAGGCCTCACAGATACTGCCTCGTTTTCCAACATTGGTGTCCAGCGGCGGGAAACATAGTATCCCATTCTGGTGCGCATTTATAGCATTTGATAAGTCCAGTTTTGCCACACATTACCTATGCAGTAATGAGCAAATGGAAGAGCGCAAGGCTCTGAGAAGGGTTCAAAGTTTTGGTTAGGTGAACTAAAGGTATGGGAAAGGGAAGCCCCATGCACATACGGGTCATGTGAAGATATTATGGTTGAAATGTAAACTGTATTGATATGACCGCGCTATGTTGATTTTCATGTGCTAGCGGGATGGTGCTTTCCAGGAAATGATTGCATACAAATGTTCTAAGCCATATTGTACACCTTTGAACCCTAACACTACACTTGCATGAGGAGGGTGGCTCCTCAAGAGATAGGGACAGCAACTGATACCTACATCACAGGTGGGGGTGTCGGGGTGGATTGACCTTTGTGGGGGACAGGAGAAAGAGGGGGTCCTGGGAGATTCCCGCGCTTTTAAGGGCAGGGAGGGTTTCCACAGAAGGGGCCCCAGGTATTCTTCCCCCGCTGAAAGTACTTGCATTGGCGCAGGCCAAAACCACTGGAAGGGTGGGGCAGGAGGTTTCTTTACCCCGGGTAGTAACGCCCCAGGGGTTCCCATGGTGGGGGACCCCCAGGAACTTTTCCCACGGTGGGAGGAGGGTGTGGTAGAGTTGGGTGTCCGGTAGGCCCCCAGGTTAACTGGTGGGGAGGTGAGCGACCCAGAGGTGGCCCCTGGTAGGGGGTGGCCCCAGAGGAGGGTAGTTCTTGAGTGATGGTGTGTAGTGGTAGCCCCTAGGTACCCTAGGTGGGCTAGGTAACTGACCCAGTGGAGATCGGAGCGGGGGTGATGTACTCCCTAGTTTCCAGGTGAAGGGTTAGTGGTGGACCCTGAGGCGACAGGGTCGGGTGGACGGTGACCAGTCCGGTAGGTCCTGTGGGTCTTGAACCCAAGGACCAGGAGCATGGGGGCTGTTCCCCTAGCTCGGGGCAGGAGGTGGACTTCTGCAAGGTAGTACCACCCTGAACACAGGTGGGGCCTATCTTAAGTGACGGGACCCTGTGGTTCGCAAAGGGGTGGTGCAGGCCTAGCCGGGATCTTTAGGGTCCTGGCTTGGTGTGGTCGTGCTACCCTGAAGGCAGACCCTGCTCTTCATAAGGGGTGGTGCAGGCCATCCAGGGACCATGTAGGTCCCTGGGCGGTCTCCCAAGGCGCTGCTGGGAGACCGGGGAGGGCCATGAGAAGTGGGCCTGGGTCTAGCTAACTCGGGGCCCACAGGCTCTCTAAGGGTACTCTGGGAGGAGAGCGCGCCTCTCGGAGGGAAGGGTGCATAGGCCCTGTTCTCGCAGCGGAGAACAAGGAAGGGGTCTAGGTTCCCGGGGTAGTTTCCGTGGGGAGCTACTGACGGGGGGAATGAGCTGTAGGATGTCTGACGGGGCACCCTCAGTGTTCCTCCCTGGCACTGCCAGTGTGGTAGTGAGGCCGGTCTGAGGTCCTATCAGGGAGCCAGGCCAGTGGCCAAAGGGTGCTTTTCTGTGTGGGGAAAGCACGAGTGGCTGTGCTTTCTTTAGGGAAGCCAGTCGTCCCGAAAGGGTGGTGGCAGCATAATGACCTCAGCGGCAGGCTGAGGGTGAGGGTCCAGAGAGGTTGCATCTTTGGGGTGCAAGGACCAAACGGAGAGAGGGTACTGGTTGGAACAAACTCCAGAAGGGAGACCAGCTAGTGACCCAGGGGATGGGATGTAGACCTGTCCCAGAAGACCGCATCGGTGCTGAGGCACTGGACCCTTGTCCAGAGAAGGGGTAGGCATAGTGTTGCATGCCCAAGGGCAAAGGTGGGCCTAGTGAGGCCAAGCCCATGTAGACCATGAGTGACCTAGAGGTATCTAACCTAGAGCCCGGAGGGTTCTTAGGGTAGTCTGGGATCCCTATCATAGGGGGAGATTTCATGGATGGGAGGAGTAGGTGGTCTAAGCGGATAACTGGTGAGTAAGGGGGTCTGGTCAGAACCCCTTATAACTAGTTATCGCTGACTAAGGGAAGAATACCCATGTAGAGTGGCTACTTCTTCCCTGTAGGAATCAGCTGGGCGCGGCGTGTGTTAGAAGGTGGTTCTGACACGATGGGCCGCCCAGATTTTTCGCTTTTTGAGCACCTATGTGTGGAGCTTTTACTGTGGGAGAGCCTCATAAATTGGGACTCATCCACAGTGAACTCATAATGAAGGAGACGGCATGTGGATTTTACTGGTGTCCCCCTAGCTTGACTAGGCCGCTGCGCAGCAGCTGGAGTAAGGGGCACCGGGCTGGTTACATGCAGACACCTGTGTACATGCGTGTGCACACGTGTAGGGGCTGCGCAGGGAGATTCTTGGCGTGCGCAGTCCAGGAGCAGCTACAAAGTGAATGGTGTGGCAGGACTTATGCAGAATTGGGTGGTGACACGGAATAGGCCTTATACACTAGGAAGGAACATGCCAGGGAAAGTCAGTGTGCTTTACTGTGTTTTTCACTTCATTATTCCCCTATGGGGATGTGGAGCCCATGTGCTAGATTAACTTCCATAAGGCCTACAGATTCCAGACACGCACTAAAGTCCACTGTAGCGGATGTGAAAAGAAGTATTCTGCAGAGTCCAGAGTCATATTTGTACTGCTTTTGGGTCATCCAGAAATGTTACATCTCTCTGAGTCAGATCATAACCAGGGCCTGGCTGGGGGTTGACCTCAGCAGGCTGGATTGATGACCTTTCCCTCCCAGAGCGAAGACCTCCTTTCCACGAAGGGAAGATAGGCGGAGCTACAGGCTCATCCATCAGCAGCTATCACTGGGTGCCAGGCACCAGGCTGCACCTAGGAGGGAAGGGCTCTGGTTTCAGAGACCATGTGGCCAGAGACCCTGGACGACGCCATTTTGAACCAGCCCAGAGGCTGGACAAGAAGGAGGGAGCAGGGGCAGGGAAGTGATGTGGCGCTGTTGGATAGGACCAACAGAGACTTCCTGCCAGCCCCCTACTCAACTTTTAAAAAGTGCTTGCACAGGAAGAGAAGCTCTCTCTGGGGTGTGGTCTGCTGAGGCGGAAGGTGCTGGAGCCTGGCAATGGGCAGTTGGAAGGAGGTACCCCCTGACTGCCCCCAGGCCCCTAACAGTGCCAGAAGAAGAGCCCAGGACCGATGCGCAGAAGCAGGAGCCTCTGCGCAGGGAGAAGAGAGGCCCAGGAGGAGAGCCAGGCGAAAGTCTGGCGCAGGGAGCCAGTGAAGACCGCTCCCTGCAGAATGCACCCTCTTGGAGTCCCGGAGGGCGAAGGAGAGTGCTCCCAGTGGCTGGGGGCCGCCGCCAGGAGCAAGAAGACACGAAAATGGGGCCGATCGGACCTCCAGGGGCTGAGATATGGCCCCCGGAAGGTAGGCGACCTTTGACCCCTAATCGGACCGACGACGAAGCGCGTGGGGCTCCGCCGCCGGTCTCCAAGATGCCCCCGGGGTGGGTCAGGTCCCGGGGGCTGCCCCCAAAGAGGAGTAAAGACGGGGAGCGCCGTCGCGCTCCCCGCGAAGGTGCCCAGCTGGGGACCAGGAGCCCACCCTGGCCCCACCGAAGACGGGGGCGGGGGGAGCGCCGTCGCGCCCCCCCGCGAAGAGTGGTCAAAGGGGGCCCGGGACCCCATCCCCGGGCCCCGAAGTCAAGTCGGGGAGCGCCGTCGCGCTCCCCGTGAAGATTCCCCCCGCGGGGGGCCAGGAGCCCACCCTGGCCCCCACCGAAGCGAAGCAGCCGGGGAGCGCCGTCGCGCTCCCCGTGATGAGGAGGAGGGGCCCGGGACCCCATCTCCGGGCCCCGAAGTGACCGGATGGAGGGGAGCGCCGTCGCGCCCCCGAAGATGCCCGGGGGCCCGGGACCCCATCCCCGGGCCCCGAAGACTGAGAGAAGACCGGGGAGTGCCGCCGCACTCCCCGCGGTCCAGCCGGACCGGAGGACGAGGACACGTCTGCCCGCGGGAGCGGGCAGACCAGAAGTTCCCAGCCGGCTCCCGCGGCAGCACACGTGGGTGCTGGCCGCGCGGGGAGCCGGCGGGGGCAGCCGGGGGTGGGCTCCCCAGGCTGCCCTCCAACGATGAAGACAGGCGGGGGTCCCGGGTGGGACCGGGACCCCAAAGAAGAGGTGCAAGGGGCCCGGGCGGGACCGGGCCCCAAAAATGTGCAGAGCGGCCGGGGGTAGGCTCCCGAGCCGCATTCCCTTACCTGGGGGTCCGGGTGGGACCGGGCCCCCACCGAGGCCTGAAGATGCGGCGAAGCCGCCAGCAGCTCCGCGCGGCTCTCCCCGGCACAGCGGGAGAGCCGCTCATCTATTATGCGGAAGCGGAGCACGAAGCGCCCCATAATGCCTTGCTAGGCATTTCAGAATCGAGTGTTTTGGTGCTTGTGGTGGCCCCAGGAGGACGGGGTCACCACCAACTTGGTGCAAGGGTGCTGGGGGAGCTGCTGGAGAAGCGCAGTCTTCCCCCAGTACGAAGAGAAAAGTCCCACCCTAAGTGTCTTGGGGACTTAAACAGGATAACCCCTCAAGGGCTCAGCTTCCATTTAACACCTTCTGGGCTGGAACTTTTGTTCTACAGCTGAGGGTGTGTTTTGAAGTGCTTCATGGAGTGAAGGGCTGAGTTGGGGATGTCTGGTGAAGGGCATCCCCTGGAGGTGAAGAGGTGTAATTGCACCAGAACTGCATTTACTCACGGTTGTTCCTTTTTAGAGGGACTGAGGGTCACATATGTAATGTGAAGGTACCTGTGTAAGGTGATGTCATAAGCAAAGTGGGTTATGTTGCAAGACACTCCTGCTAGGGTGTCTGGCTGGATATGCGTAATCCTGTGATTTCATCTGTGATGCCTTTAGGGGCTGTAATTGCAACGCATTTTAATGTCCAACAAATGTGCTGAGTACTGTCATTCTAAAGTGTGCGTAAACATGTATCTTTGCTGCTGCGCTTAAGTGAGGAACAACCCAGACTGTTAGCCCTGAATATGTAGGGGTGCATACTGTATGGTCAATATAAGATGCTCAGTCAGGGTTATGTGTCACTAGGGCAGGTGAACCTATTTTTAATGCGTGTTGAGGTAATGGGGTGGGTCGCCACTGGGATGGTGCCAGTGCGCAGGGCCCTCGCTCCAGGTTATGCTCAACACACTGCATTAGGGGGCAAGATGATGTGCATACATGGGAGTGGTGGTACTAGACCCCACCCCCCCCCCTTTTGGGAGGGGTGGAGATGTTACGCAATGTCACAAAGTAATTCCAACAGCTTATGTATATTTGTAAATTGGTGCATAGTATTGAGTAGTGTGTGTGTTTAATAAATGTACTCTTACTTTTATAAAGCAAAGTACAGACTGGACAATCAATTATTGAGTGTTATTTCTGCGCCCCTGCAAATGGCGATTACTAGCCCACACCACCTCTCTTGAGTAAAGCCTCAGACTGCTCTGCAACGCTACCCTCTGAGAGTCAGGCGCTACAATTGGGTGTTTGGTTCCCAGTGAAGGACAAATGGAGTCATGTTATTTGTGCAGGCCTCACAGATACTGCCTCGTTTTCCAACATTGGTGTCCAGCGGCGGGAAACATAGTATCCCATTCTGGTGCGCATTTATAGCATTTGATAAGTCCAGTTTTGCCACACATTACCTATGCAGTAATGAGCAAATGGAAGAGCGCAAGGGTCTGAGAAGGGTTCAAAGTTTTGGTTAGGTGAACTAAAGGTATGGGAAAGGGAAGCCCCACGCACATACGGGTCATGTGAAGATATTATGGTTGAAATGTAAACTGTATTGATATGACCGCGCTATGTTGATTTTCATGTGCTAGCGGGATGGTGCTTTCCAGGAAATGATTGCATACAAATGTTCTAAGCCATATTGTACACCTTTGAACCCTAACACTACACGCACTACACTTTTATGAGGAGGGTGGCTCCTCAAGAGATAGGGACAGCAACTGATACCTACATCACAGGTGGGGGTGTCGGGGTGGATTGACCTTTGTGGGGGACAGGAGAAAGAGGGGGTCCTGGGAGATTCCCGCGCTTTTTAAGGGCAGGGAGGGTTTCCACAGAAGGGGCCCCAGGTATTCTTCCCCCGCTGAAAGTACTTGCATTGGCGCAGGCCAAAACCACTGGAAGGGTGGGGCAGGAGGTTTCTTTACCCCGGGTAGTAACGCCCCAGGGGTTCCCATGGTGGGGGACCCCCAGGAACTTTTCCCACGGTGGGAGGAGGGTGTGGTAGAGTTGGGTGTCCGGTAGGCCCCCAGGTTAACTGGTGGGGAGGTGAGCGACCCAGAGGTGGCCCCTGGTAGGGGGTGGCCCCAGAGGAGGGTAGTTCTTGAGTGATGGTGTGTAGTGGTAGCCCCTAGGTACCCTAGGTGGGCTAGGTAACTGACCCAGTGGAGATCGGAGCGGGGGTGATGTACTCCCAAGTTTCCAGGTGAAGGGTTAGTGGTGGACCCTGAGGCGACAGGGTCGGGTGGACGGTGACCAGTCCGGTAGGTCCTGTGGGTCTTGAACCCAAGGACCAGGAGCATGGGGGCTGTTCCCCTAGCTCGGGGCAGGAGGTGGACTTCTGCAAGGTAGTACCACCCTGAACACAGGTGGGGCCTATCTTAAGTGACGGGACCCTGTGGTTCGCAAAGGGGTGGTGCAGGCCTAGCCGGGATCTTTAGGGTCCTGGCTTGGTGTGGTCGTGCTACCCTGAAGGCAGACCCTGCTCTTCATAAGGGGTGGTGCAGGCCATCCAGGGACCATGTAGGTCCCTGGGCGGTCTCCCAAGGCGCTGCTGGGAGACCGGGGAGGGCCATGAGAAGTGGGCCTGGGTCTAGCTAACTCGGGGCCCACAGGCTCTCTAAGGGTACTCTGGGAGGAGAGCGCGCCTCTCGGAGGGAAGGGTGCATAGGCCCTGTTCTCGCAGCGGAGAACAAGGAAGGGGTCTAGGTTCCCGGGGTAGTTTCCGTGGGGAGCTACTGACGGGGGGAATGAGCTGTAGGATGTCTGACGGGGCACCCTCAGTGTTCCTCCCTGGCACTGCCAGTGTGGTAGTGAGGCCGGTCTGAGGTCCTATCAGGGAGCCAGGCCAGTGGCCAAAGGGTGCTTTTCTGTGTGGGGAAAGCACGAGTGGCTGTGCTTTCTTTAGGGAAGCCAGTCGTCCCGAAAGGGTGGTGGCAGCATAATGACCTCAGCGGCAGGCTGAGGGTGAGGGTCAGAGAGGTTGCATCTTTGGGGTGCAAGGACCAAACGGAGAGAGGGTACTGGTTGGAACAAACTCCAGAAGGGAGACCAGCTAGTGACCCAGGGGATGGGATGTAGACCTGTCCCAGAAGACCGCATCGGTGCTGAGGCACTGGACCCTTGTCCAGAGAAGGGGTAGGCATAGTGTTGCATGCCCAAGGGCAAAGGTGGGCCTAGTGAGGCCAAGCCCATGTAGACCATGAGTGACCTAGAGGTATCTAACCTAGAGCCCGGAGGGTTCTTAGGGTAGTCTGGGATCCCTATCATGGGGGAGATTTCATGGATGGGAGGAGTAGGTGGTCTAAGCGGATAACTGGTGAGTAAGGGGGGTCTGGTCAGAACCCCTTATAACTAGTTATCGCTGACTACGGGAAGAATACCCATGTAGAGTGGCTACTTCTTCCCTGTAGGAATCAGCTGGGCGCGGCGTGTGTTAGAAGGTGGTTCTGACACGATGGGCCGCCCAGATTTTTCGCTTTTTGAGCACCTATGTGTGGAGCTTTTACTGTGGGAGAGCCTCATAAATTGGGACTCATCCACAGTGAACTCATAATGAAGGAGACGGCATGTGGATTTTACTGGTGTCCCCCTAGCTTGACTAGGCCGCTGCGCAGCAGCTGGAGTAAGGGGCACCGGGCTGGTTACATGCAGACACCTGTGTACATGCGTGTGCACACGTGTAGGGGCTGCGCAGGGAGATTCTTGGCGTGCGCAGTCCAGGAGCAGCTACAAAGTGAATGGTGTGGCAGGACTTATGCAGAATTGGGTGGTGACACGGAATAGGCCTTATACACTAGGAAGGAACATGCCAGGGAAAGTCAGTGTGCTTTACTGTGTTTTTCACTTCATTATTCCCCTATGGGGATGTGGAGCCCATGTGCTAGATTAACTTCCATAAGGCCTACAGATTCCAGACACGCACTAAAGTCCACTGTAGCGGATGTGAAAAGAAGTATTCTGCAGAGTCCAGAGTCATATTTGTACTGCTTTTGGGTCATCCAGAAATGTTACATCTCTCTGAGTCAGATCATAACCAGGGCCTGGCTGGGGGTTGACCTCAGCAGGCTGGATTGATGACCTTTCCCTCCCAGAGCGAAGACCTCCTTTCCACGAAGGGAAGATAGGCGGAGCTACAGGCTCATCCATCAGCAGCTATCACTGGGTGCCAGGCACCAGGCTGCACCTAGGAGGGAAGGGCTCTGGTTTCAGAGACCATGTGGCCAGAGACCCTGGACGACGCCATTTTGAACCAGCCCAGAGGCTGGACAAGAAGGAGGGAGCAGGGGCAGGGAAGTGATGTGGCGCTGTTGGATAGGACCAACAGAGACTTCCTGCCAGCCCCCTACTCAACTTTTAAAAAGTGCTTGCACAGGAAGAGAAGCTCTCTCTGGGGTGTGGTCTGCTGAGGCGGAAGGTGCTGGAGCCTGGCAATGGGCAGTTGGAAGGAGGTACCCCCTGACTGCCCCCAGGCCCCTAACAGTGCCAGAAGAAGAGCCCAGGACCGATGCGCAGAAGCAGGAGCCTCTGCGCAGGGAGAAGAGAGGCCCAGGAGGAGAGCCAGGCGAAAGTCTGGCGCAGGGAGCCAGTGAAGACCGCTCCCTGCAGAATGCACCCTCTTGGAGTCCCGGAGGGCGAAGGAGAGTGCTCCCAGTGGCTGGGGGCCGCCGCCAGGAGCAAGAAGACACGAAAATGGGGCCGATCGGACCTCCAGGGGCTGAGATATGGCCCCCGGAAGGTAGGCGACCTTTGACCCCTAATCGGACCGACGACGAAGCGCGTGGGGCTCCGCCGCCGGTCTCCAAGATGCCCCCGGGGTGGGTCAGGTCCCGGGGGCTGCCCCCAAAGAGGAGTAAAGACGGGGAGCGCCGTCGCGCTCCCCGCGAAGGTGCCGAGCTAGGGACCAGGAGCCCACCCTGGCCCCACCGAAGACGGGGGCGGGGGGAGCGCCGTCGCGCCCTCCCGCGAAGAGTGGTCAAAGGGGGCCTGGGACCCCATCCCCGGGCCCCGAAGTCAAGTCGGGGAGCGCAGTCGCGCTCCCCGTGAAGATTCCCCCGCGGGGGGCCAGGAGCCCACCCTGGCCCCCACCGAAGCGAAGCAGCCGGGGAGCGCCGTCGCGCTCCCCGTGATGAGGAGGAGGGGCCCGGGACCCCATCTCCGGGCCCCGAAGTGACCGGATGGAGGGGAGCGCCGTCGCGCCCCCGAAGATGCCCGGGGGCCCGGGACCCCATCCCCGGGCCCCGAAGACTGAGAGAAGACCGGGGGAGTGCCGCCGCACTCCCCGCGGTCCAGCCGGACCGGAGGACGAGGACACGTCTGCCCGCGGGAGCGGGCAGACCAGAAGTTCCCAGCCGGCTCCCGCGGCAGCACACGTGGGTGCTGGCCGCGCGGGGAGCCGGCGGGGGCAGCCGGGGGTGGGCTCCCCAGGCTGCCCTCCAACGATGAAGACAGGCGGGGGTCCCGGGTGGGACCGGGACCCCAAAGAAGAGGTGCAAGGGGCCCGGGCGGGACCGGGCCCCAAAAATGTGCAGAGCGGCCGGGGGTAGGCTCCCGAGCCGCATTCCCTTACCTGGGGGTCCGGGTGGGACCGGGCCCCCACCGAGGCCTGAAGATGCGGCGAAGCCGCCAGCAGCTCCGCGCGGCTCTCCCCGGCACAGCGGGAGAGCCGCTCATCTATTATGCGGAAGCGGAGCACGAAGCGCCCCATAATGCCTTGCTAGGCATTTCAGAATCGAGTGTTTTGGTGCTTGTGGTGGCCCCAGGAGGACGGGGTCACCACCAACTTGGTGCAAGGGTGCTGGGGGAGCTGCTGGAGAAGCGCAGTCTTCCCCCAGTACGAAGAGAAAAGTCCCACCCTAAGTGTCTTGGGGACTTAAACAGGATAACCCCTCAAGGGCTCAGCTTCCATTTAACACCTTCTGGGCTGGAACTTTTGTTCTACAGCTGAGGGTGTGTTTTGAAGTGCTTCATGGAGTGAAGGGCTGAGTTGGGGATGTCTGGTGAAGGGCATCCCCTGGAGGTGAAGAGGTGTAATTGCACCAGAACTGCATTTACTCACGGTTGTTCCTTTTTAGAGGGACTGAGGGTCACATATGTAATGTGAAGGTACCTGTGTAAGGTGATGTCATAAGCAAAGTGGGTTATGTTGCAAGACACTCCTGCTAGGGTGTCTGGCTGGATATGCGTAATCCTGTGATTTCATCTGTGATGCCTTTAGGGGCTGTAATTGCAACGCATTTTAATGTCCAACAAATGTGCTGAGTACTGTCATTCTAAAGTGTGCGTAAACATGTATCTTTGCTGCTGCGCTTAAGTGAGGAACAACCCAGACTGTTAGCCCTGAATATGTAGGGGTGCATACTGTATGGTCAATATAAGATGCTCAGTCAGGGTTATGTGTCACTAGGGCAGGTGAACCTATTTTTAATGCGTGTTGAGGTAATGGGGTGGGTCGCCACTGGGATGGTGCCAGTGCGCAGGGCCCTCGCTCCAGGTTATGCTCAACACACTGCATTAGGGGGCAAGATGATGTGCATACATGGGAGTGGTGGTACTAGACCCCACCCCCCTTTTGGGAGGGGTGGAGATGTTACGCAATGTCACAAAGTAATTCCAACAGCTTATGTATATTTGTAAATTGGTGCATAGTATTGAGTAGTGTGTGTGTTTAATAAATGTACTCTTACTTTTATAAAGCAAAGTACAGACTGGACAATCAATTATTGAGTGTTATTTCTGCGCCCCTGCAAATGGCGATTACTAGCCCACACCACCTCTCTTGAGTAAAGCCTCAGACTGCTCTGCAACGCTACCCTCTGAGAGTCAGGCGCTACAATTGGGTGTTTGGTTCCCAGTGAAGGACAAATGGAGTCATGTTATTTGTGCAGGCCTCACAGATACTGCCTCGTTTTCCAACATTGGTGTCCAGCGGCGGGAAACATAGTATCCCATTCTGGTGCGCATTTATAGCATTTGATAAGTCCAGTTTTGCCACACATTACCTATGCAGTAATGAGCAAATGGAAGAGCGCAAGGCTCTGAGAAGGGTTCAAAGTTTTGGTTAGGTGAACTAAAGGTATGGGAAAGGGAAGCCCCACGCACATACGGGTCATGTGAAGATATTATGGTTGAAATGTAAACTGTATTGATATGACCGCGCTATGTTGATTTTCATGTGCTAGCGGGATGGTGCTTTCCAGGAAATGATTGCATACAAATGTTCTAAGCCATATTGTACACCTTTGAACCCTAACACTACACGCACTACACTTGCATGAGGAGGGTGGCTCCTCAAGAGATAGGGACAGCAACTGATACCTACATCACAGGTGGGGGTGTCGGGGTGGATTGACCTTTGTGGGGGACAGGAGAAAGAGGGGGTCCTGGGAGATTCCCGCGCTTTTTAAGGGCAGGGAGGGTTTCCACAGAAGGGGCCCCAGGTATTCTTCCCCCGCTGAAAGTACTTGCATTGGCGCAGGCCAAAACCACTGGAAGGGTGGGGCAGGAGGTTTCTTTACCCCGGGTAGTAACGCCCCAGGGGTTCCCATGGTGGGGGACCCCCAGGAACTTTTCCCACGGTGGGAGGAGGGTGTGGTAGAGTTGGGTGTCCGGTAGGCCCCCAGGTTAACTGGTGGGGAGGTGAGCGACCCAGAGGTGGCCCCTGGTAGGGGGTGGCCCCAGAGGAGGGTAGTTCTTGAGTGATGGTGTGTAGTGGTAGCCCCTAGGTACCCTAGGTGGGCTAGGTAACTGACCCAGTGGAGATCGGAGCGGGGGTGATGTACTCCCTAGTTTCCAGGTGAAGGGTTAGTGGTGGACCCTGAGGCGACAGGGTCGGGTGGACGGTGACCAGTCCGGTAGGTCCTGTGGGTCTTGAACCCAAGGACCAGGAGCATGGGGGCTGTTCCCCTAGCTCGGGGCAGGAGGTGGACTTCTGCAAGGTAGTACCACCCTGAACACAGGTGGGGCCTATCTTAAGTGACGGGACCCTGTGGTTCGCAAAGGGGTGGTGCAGGCCTAGCCGGGATCTTTAGGGTCCTGGCTTGGTGTGGTCGTGCTACCCTGAAGGCAGACCCTGCTCTTCATAAGGGGTGGTGCAGGCCATCCAGGGACCATGTAGGTCCCTGGGCGGTCTCCCAAGGCGCTGCTGGGAGACCGGGGAGGGCCATGAGAAGTGGGCCTGGGTCTAGCTAACTCGGGGCCCACAGGCTCTCTAAGGGTACTCTGGGAGGAGAGCGCGCCTCTCGGAGGGAAGGGTGCATAGGCCCTGTTCTCGCAGCGGAGAACAAGGAAGGGGTCTAGGTTCCCGGGGTAGTTTCCGTGGGGAGCTACTGACGGGGGGAATGAGCTGTAGGATGTCTGACGGGGCACCCTCAGTGTTCCTCCCTGGCACTGCCAGTGTGGTAGTGAGGCCGGTCTGAGGTCCTATCAGGGAGCCAGGCCAGTGGCCAAAGGGTGCTTTTCTGTGTGGGGAAAGCACGAGTGGCTGTGCTTTCTTTAGGGAAGCCAGTCGTCCCGAAAGGGTGGTGGCAGCATAATGACCTCAGCGGCAGGCTGAGGGTGAGGGTCCAGAGAGGTTGCATCTTTGGGGTGCAAGGACCAAACGGAGAGAGGGTACTGGTTGGAACAAACTCCAGAAGGGAGACCAGCTAGTGACCCAGGGGATGGGATGTAGACCTGTCCCAGAAGACCGCATCGGTGCTGAGGCACTGGACCCTTGTCCAGAGAAGGGGTAGGCATAGTGTTGCATGCCCAAGGGCAAAGGTGGGCCTAGTGAGGCCAAGCCCATGTAGACCATGAGTGACCTAGAGGTATCTAACCTAGAGCCCGGAGGGTTCTTAGGGTAGTCTGGGATCCCTATCATAGGGGGAGATTTCATGGATGGGAGGAGTAGGTGGTCTAAGCGGATAACTGGTGAGTAAGGGGGTCTGGTCAGAACCCCTTATAACTAGTTATCGCTGACTACGGGAAGAATACCCATGTAGAGTGGCTACTTCTTCCCTGTAGGAATCAGCTGGGCGCAGCGTGTGTTAGAAGGTGGTTCTGACACGATGGGCCGCCCAGATTTTTCGCTTTTTGAGCACCTATGTGTGGAGCTTTTACTGTGGGAGAGCCTCATAAATTGGGACTCATCCACAGTGAACTCATAATGAAGGAGACGGCATGTGGATTTTACTGGTGTCCCCCTAGCTTGACTAGGCCGCTGCGCGGCAGCTGGAGTAAGGGGCACCGGGCTGGTTACATGCAGACACCTGTGTACATGCGTGTGCACACGTGTAGGGGCTGCGCAGGGAGATTCTTGGCGTGCGCAGTCCAGGAGCAGCTACAAAGTGAATGGTGTGGCAGGACTTATGCAGAATTGGGTGGTGACACGGAATAGGCCTTATACACTAGGAAGGAACATGCCAGGGAAAGTCAGTGTGCTTTACTGTGTTTTTCACTTCATTATTCCCCTATGGGGATGTGGAGCCCATGTGCTAGATTAACTTCCATAAGGCCTACAGATTCCAGACACGCACTAAAGTCCACTGTAGCGGATGTGAAAAGAAGTATTCTGCAGAGTCCAGAGTCATATTTGTACTGCTTTTGGGTCATCCAGAAATGTTACATCTCTCTGAGTCAGATCATAACCAGGGCCTGGCTGGGGGTTGACCTCAGCAGGCTGGATTGATGACCTTTCCCTCCCAGAGCGAAGACCTCCTTTCCACGAAGGGAAGATAGGCGGAGCTACAGGCTCATCCATCAGCAGCTATCACTGGGTGCCAGGCACCAGGCTGCACCTAGGAGGGAAGGGCTCTGGTTTCAGAGACCATGTGGCCAGAGACCCTGGACGACGCCATTTTGAACCAGCCCAGAGGCTGGACAAGAAGGAGGGAGCAGGGGCAGGGAAGTGATGTGGCGCTGTTGGATAGGACCAACAGAGACTTCCTGCCAGCCCCCTACTCAACTTTTAAAAAGTGCTTGCACAGGAAGAGAAGCTCTCTCTGGGGTGTGGTCTGCTGAGGCGGAAGGTGCTGGAGCCTGGCAATGGGCAGTTGGAAGGAGGTACCCCCTGACTGCCCCCAGGCCCCTAACAGTGCCAGAAGAAGAGCCCAGGACCGATGCGCAGAAGCAGGAGCCTCTGCGCAGGGAGAAGAGAGGCCCAGGAGGAGAGCCAGGCGAAAGTCTGGCGCAGGGAGCCAGTGAAGACCGCTCCCTGCAGAATGCACCCTCTTGGAGTCCCGGAGGGCGAAGGAGAGTGCTCCCAGTGGCTGGGGGCCGCCGCCAGGAGCAAGAAGACACGAAAATGGGGCCGATCGGACCTCCAGGGGCTGAGATATGGCCCCCGGAAGGTAGGCGACCTTTGACCCCTAATCGGACCGACGACGAAGCGCGTGGGGCTCCGCCGCCGGTCTCCAAGATGCCCCCGGGGTGGGTCAGGTCCCGGGGGCTGCCCCCAAGAGGAGTAAAGACGGGGAGCGCCGTCGCGCTCCCCGCGAAGGTGCCCAGCTGGGGACCAGGAGCCCACCCTGGCCCCACCGAAGACGGGGGCGGGGGGAGCGCCGTCGCGCCCTCCCGCGAAGAGTGGTCAAGGGGGCCTGGGACCCCATCCCCGGGCCCCGAAGTCAAGTCGGGGAGCGCCGTCGCGCTCCCCGTGAAGATTCCCCCGCGGGGGGCCAGGAGCCCACCCTGGCCCCCACCGAAGCGAAGCAGCCGGGGAGCGCCGTCGCGCTCCCCGTGATGAGGAGGAGGGGCCCGGGACCCCATCTCCGGGCCCCGAAGTGACCGGATGGAGGGGAGCGCCGTCGCGCCCCCCCCGAAGATGCCCGGGGGCCCGGGACCCCATCCCCGGGCCCCGAAGACTGAGAGAAGACCGGGGGAGTGCCGCCGCACTCCCCGCGGTCCAGCCGGACCGGAGGACGAGGACACGTCTGCCCGCGGGAGCGGGCAGACCAGAAGTTCCCAGCCGGCTCCCGCGGCAGCACACGTGGGTGCTGGCCGCGCGGGGAGCCGGCGGGGGCAGCCGGGGGTGGGCTCCCCAGGCTGCCCTCCAACGATGAAGACAGGCGGGGGTCCCGGGTGGGACCGGGACCCCAAAAGAAGAGGTGCAAGGGGCCCGGGCGGGACCGGGCCCCAAAAATGTGCAGAGCGGCCGGGGGTAGGCTCCCGAGCCGCATTCCCTTACCTGGGGGTCCGGGTGGGACCGGGCCCCCACCGAGGCCTGAAGATGCGGCGAAGCCGCCAGCAGCTCCGCGCGGCTCTCCCCGGCACAGCGGGAGAGCCGCTCATCTATTATGCGGAAGCGGAGCACGAAGCGCCCCATAATGCCTTGCTAGGCATTTCAGAATCGAGTGTTTTGGTGCTTGTGGTGGCCCCAGGAGGACGGGGTCACCACCAACTTGGTGCAAGGGTGCTGGGGGAGCTGCTGGAGAAGCGCAGTCTTCCCCCAGTACGAAGAGAAAAGTCCCACCCTAAGTGTCTTGGGGACTTAAACAGGATAACCCCTCAAGGGCTCAGCTTCCATTTAACACCTTCTGGGCTGGAACTTTTGTTCTACAGCTGAGGGTGTGTTTTGAAGTGCTTCATGGAGTGAAGGGCTGAGTTGGGGATGTCTGGTGAAGGGCATCCCCTGGAGGTGAAGAGGTGTAATTGCACCAGAACTGCATTTACTCACGGTTGTTCCTTTTTAGAGGGACTGAGGGTCACATATGTAATGTGAAGGTACCTGTGTAAGGTGATGTCATAAGCAAAGTGGGTTATGTTGCAAGACACTCCTGCTAGGGTGTCTGGCTGGATATGCGTAATCCTGTGATTTCATCTGTGATGCCTTTAGGGGCTGTAATTGCAACGCATTTTAATGTCCAACAAATGTGCTGAGTACTGTCATTCTAAAGTGTGCGTAAACATGTATCTTTGCTGCTGCGCTTAAGTGAGGAACAACCCAGACTGTTAGCCCTGAATATGTAGGGGTGCATACTGTATGGTCAATATAAGATGCTCAGTCAGGGTTATGTGTCACTAGGGCAGGTGAACCTATTTTTAATGCGTGTTGAGGTAATGGGGTGGGTCGCCACTGGGATGGTGCCAGTGCGCAGGGCCCTCGCTCCAGGTTATGCTCAACACACTGCATTAGGGGGCAAGATGATGTGCATACATGGGAGTGGTGGTACTAGACCCCACCCCCCTTTTGGGAGGGGTGGAGATGTTACGCAATGTCACAAAGTAATTCCAACAGCTTATGTATATTTGTAAATTGGTGCATAGTATTGAGTAGTGTGTGTGTTTAATAAATGTACTCTTACTTTTATAAAGCAAAGTACAGACTGGACAATCAATTATTGAGTGTTATTTCTGCGCCCCTGCAAATGGCGATTACTAGCCCACACCACCTCTCTTGAGTAAAGCCTCAGACTGCTCTGCAACGCTACCCTCTGAGAGTCAGGCGCTACAATTGGGTGTTTGGTTCCCAGTGAAGGACAAATGGAGTCATGTTATTTGTGCAGGCCTCACAGATACTGCCTCGTTTTCCAACATTGGTGTCCAGCGGCGGGAAACATAGTATCCCATTCTGGTGCGCATTTATAGCATTTGATAAGTCCAGTTTTGCCACACATTACCTATGCAGTAATGAGCAAATGGAAGAGCGCAAGGCTCTGAGAAGGGTTCAAAGTTTTGGTTAGGTGAACTAAAGGTATGGGAAAGGGAAGCCCCACGCACATACGGGTCATGTGAAGATATTATGGTTGAAATGTAAACTGTATTGATATGACCGCGCTATGTTGATTTTCATGTGCTAGCGGGATGGTGCTTTCCAGGAAATGATTGCATACAAATGTTCTAAGCCATATTGTACACCTTTGAACCCTAACACTACACGCACTACACTTGCATGAGGAGGGTGGCTCCTCAAGAGATAGGGACAGCAACTGATACCTACATCACAGGTGGGGGTGTCGGGGTGGATTGACCTTTGTGGGGGACAGGAGAAAGAGGGGGTCCTGGGAGATTCCCGCGCTTTTTAAGGGCAGGGAGGGTTTCCACAGAAGGGGCCCCAGGTATTCTTCCCCCGCTGAAAGTACTTGCATTGGCGCAGGCCAAAACCACTGGAAGGGTGGGGCAGGAGGTTTCTTTACCCCGGGTAGTAACGCCCCAGGGGTTCCCATGGTGGGGGACCCCCAGGAACTTTTCCCACGGTGGGAGGAGGGTGTGGTAGAGTTGGGTGTCCGGTAGGCCCCCAGGTTAACTGGTGGGGAGGTGAGCGACCCAGAGGTGGCCCCTGGTAGGGGGTGGCCCCAGAGGAGGGTAGTTCTTGAGTGATGGTGTGTAGTGGTAGCCCCTAGGTACCCTAGGTGGGCTAGGTAACTGACCCAGTGGAGATCGGAGCGGGGGTGATGTACTCCCTAGTTTCCAGGTGAAGGGTTAGTGGTGGACCCTGAGGTGACAGGGTCGGGTGGACGGTGACCAGTCCGGTAGGTCCTGTGGGTCTTGAACCCAAGGACCAGGAGCATGGGGGCTGTTCCCCTAGCTCGGGGCAGGAGGTGGACTTCTGCAAGGTAGTACCACCCTGAACACAGGTGGGGCCTATCTTAAGTGACGGGACCCTGTGGTTCGCAAAGGGGTGGTGCAGGCCTAGCCGGGATCTTTAGGGTCCTGGCTTGGTGTGGTCGTGCTACCCTGAAGGCAGACCCTGCTCTTCATAAGGGGTGGTGCAGGCCATCCAGGGACCATGTAGGTCCCTGGGCGGTCTCCCAAGGCGCTGCTGGGAGACCGGGGAGGGCCATGAGAAGTGGGCCTGGGTCTAGCTAACTCGGGGCCCACAGGCTCTCTAAGGGTACTCTGGGAGGAGAGCGCGCCTCTCGGAGGGAAGGGTGCATAGGCCCTGTTCTCGCAGCGGAGAACAAGGAAGGGGTCTAGGTTCCCGGGGTAGTTTCCGTGGGGAGCTACTGACGGGGGGAATGAGCTGTAGGATGTCTGACGGGGCACCCTCAGTGTTCCTCCCTGGCACTGCCAGTGTGGTAGTGAGGCCGGTCTGAGGTCCTATCAGGGAGCCAGGCCAGTGGCCAAAGGGTGCTTTTCTGTGTGGGGAAAGCACGAGTGGCTGTGCTTTCTTTAGGGAAGCCAGTCGTCCCGAAAGGGTGGTGGCAGCATAATGACCTCAGCGGCAGGCTGAGGGTGAGGGTCAGAGAGGTTGCATCTTTGGGGTGCAAGGACCAAACGGAGAGAGGGTACTGGTTGGAACAAACTCCAGAAGGGAGACCAGCTAGTGACCCAGGGGATGGGATGTAGACCTGTCCCAGAAGACCGCATCGGTGCTGAGGCACTGGACCCTTGTCCAGAGAAGGGGTAGGCATAGTGTTGCATGCCCAAGGGCAAAGGTGGGCCTAGTGAGGCCAAGCCCATGTAGACCATGAGTGACCTAGAGGTATCTAACCTAGAGCCCGGAGGGTTCTTAGGGTAGTCTGGGATCCCTATCATAGGGGGAGATTTCATGGATGGGAGGAGTAGGTGGTCTAAGCGGATAACTGGTGAGTAAGGGGGTCTGGTCAGAACCCCTTATAACTAGTTATCGCTGACTACGGGAAGAATACCCATGTAGAGTGGCTACTTCTTCCCTGTAGGAATCAGCTGGGCGCAGCGTGTGTTAGAAGGTGGTTCTGACACGATGGGCCGCCCAGATTTTCGCTTTTTGAGCACCTATGTGTGGAGCTTTTACTGTGGGAGAGCCTCATAAATTGGGACTCATCCACAGTGAACTCATAATGAAGGAGACGGCATGTGGATTTTACTGGTGTCCCCCTAGCTTGACTAGGCCGCTGCGCAGCAGCTGGAGTAAGGGGCACCGGGCTGGTTACATGCAGACACCTGTGTACATGCGTGTGCACACGTGTAGGGGCTGCGCAGGGAGATTCTTGGCGTGCGCAGTCCAGGAGCAGCTACAAAGTGAATGGTGTGGCAGGACTTATGCAGAATTGGGTGGTGACACGGAATAGGCCTTATACACTAGGAAGGAACATGCCAGGGAAAGTCAGTGTGCTTTACTGTGTTTTTCACTTCATTATTCCCCTATGGGGATGTGGAGCCCATGTGCTAGATTAACTTCCATAAGGCCTACAGATTCCAGACACGCACTAAAGTCCACTGTAGCGGATGTGAAAAGAAGTATTCTGCAGAGTCCAGAGTCATATTTGTACTGCTTTTGGGTCATCCAGAAATGTTACATCTCTCTGAGTCAGATCATAACCAGGGCCTGGCTGGGGGTTGACCTCAGCAGGCTGGATTGATGACCTTTCCCTCCCAGAGCGAAGACCTCCTTTCCACGAAGGGAAGATAGGCGGAGCTACAGGCTCATCCATCAGCAGCTATCACTGGGTGCCAGGCACCAGGCTGCACCTAGGAGGGAAGGGCTCTGGTTTCAGAGACCATGTGGCCAGAGACCCTGGACGACGCCATTTTGAACCAGCCCAGAGGCTGGACAAGAAGGAGGGAGCAGGGGCAGGGAAGTGATGTGGCGCTGTTGGATAGGACCAACAGAGACTTCCTGCCAGCCCCCTACTCAACTTTTAAAAAGTGCTTGCACAGGAAGAGAAGCTCTCTCTGGGGTGTGGTCTGCTGAGGCGGAAGGTGCTGGAGCCTGGCAATGGGCAGTTGGAAGGAGGTACCCCCTGACTGCCCCCAGGCCCCTAACAGTGCCAGAAGAAGAGCCCAGGACCGATGCGCAGAAGCAGGAGCCTCTGCGCAGGGAGAAGAGAGGCCCAGGAGGAGAGCCAGGCGAAAGTCTGGCGCAGGGAGCCAGTGAAGACCGCTCCCTGCAGAATGCACCCTCTTGGAGTCCCGGAGGGCGAAGGAGAGTGCTCCCAGTGGCTGGGGGCCGCCGCCAGGAGCAACAAGACACGAAAATGGGGCCGATCGGACCTCCAGGGGCTGAGATATGGCCCCCGGAAGGTAGGCGACCTTTGACCCCTAATCGGACCGACGACGAAGCGCGTGGGGCTCCGCCGCCGGTCTCCAAGATGCCCCCAGGGTGGGTCATGTCCCGGGGGCTGCTCCCAAAGAGGAGTAAAGACGGGGAGCGCCGTCGCGCTCCCCGCGAAGGTGCCCAGCTGGGGACCAGGAGCCCACCCTGGCCCCACCGAAGACGGGGGCGGGGGGAGCGCCGTCGCGCCCTCCCACGAAGAGTGGTCAAAGGGGGCCCGGGACCCCATCCCCGGGCTCCGAAGTCAAGTCGGGGAGCGCCGTCGCGCTCCCCGTGAAGATTCCCCCCGCGGGGGGCCAGGAGCCCACCCTGGCCCCCACCGAAGCAAAGCAGCCAGGGAGCGCCGTCGCACTCCCCGTGATGAGGAGGAGGGGCCCGGGACCCCATCTCCGGGCCCCGAAGTGACCGGATGGAGGGGAGCGCCGTCGCGCCCCCCCCCGAAGATGCCCGGGGGCCCCGGACCCCATCCCCGGGCCCCGAAGTGACCGGATGGAGGGGAGCGCCGTCGCGCCCCCCCCGAAGATGCCCGGGGGCCCGGGACCCCATCCCCGGGCCCCGAAGACTGAGAGAAGACCGGGGGAGTGCCGCCGCACTCCCCCGCGGTCCAGCCGGACCGGAGGACGAGGACACGTCTGCCCGCGGGAGCGGGCAGACCAGAGTTCCCAGCCGGCTCCCGTGGCAGCACACGTGGGTGCTGGCCGCGCGGGGAGCCGGCGGGGGCAGCCGGGGTGGGCTCCCCAGGCTGCCCTCCAACGATGAAGACAGGCGGGGTCCCGGGTGGGACCGGGACCCCAAAAGAAGAGGTGAAAGGGGCCCGGGCGGGACCGGGCCCCAAAAATGTGCAGAGCGGCCGGGGGTAGGCTCCCCGAGCCGCATTCCCTTACCTGGGGGTCCGGGTGGGACCGGGCCCCCCCACCGAGGCCTGAAGATGCGGCGAAGCCACCAGCAACTCCGCGCGGCTCTCCCCGGCACAGCGGGAGAGCCGCTCATCTATTATGCGGAAAGCGGAGCACGAAGCGCCCCATAATGCCTTGCTAGGCATTTCAGAATCGAGTGTTTTGGTGCTTGTGGTGGCCCCAGGAGGACGGGGTCACCACCAACTTGGTGCAAGGGTGCTGGGGGAGCTGCTGGAGAAGCGCAGTCTTCCCCCAGTACGAAGAGAAAAGTCCCACCCTAAGTGTCTTGGGGACTTAAACAGGATAACCCCTCAAGGGCTCAGCTTCCATTTAACACCTTCTGGGCTGGAACTTTTGTTCTACAGCTGAGGGTGTGTTTTGAAGTGCTTCATGGAGTGAAGGGCTGAGTTGGGGATGTCTGGTGAAGGGCATCCCCTGGAGGTGAAGAGGTGTAATTGCACCAGAACTGCATTTACTCACGGTTGTTCCTTTTTAGAGGAATTGAGGGTCACATATGTAATGTGAAGGTACCTGTGTAAGGTGATGTCATAAGCAAAGTGGGTGATGTTGCAAGACACTCCTGCTAGGGTGTCTGGCTGGATATGCGTAATCCTGTGATTTCATCTGTGATGCCTTTAGGGGCTGTAATTGCAACGCATTTTAATGTCCAACAAATGTGCTGAGTACTGTCATTCTAAAGTGTGCATAAACATGTATCTTTGCTGCTGCGCTTAAGTGAGGAACAACCCAGACTGTTAGCCCTGAATATGTAGGGGTGCATACTGTATGGTCAATATAAGATGCTCAGTCAGGGTTATGTGTCACTAGGGCAGGTGAACCTATTTTTAAAGCGTGTTGAGGTAGTGGGGTGGGTCGCCACTGGGATGGTGCCAGTGCGCAGGGCCCTCGCTCCAGGTTATGCTCAACACACTGCATTAGGGGGCAAGATGATGTGCATACATGGGAGTGGTGGTACTAGACCCCACCCCCCCCCCTTTTGGGAGGGGTGGAGATGTTACGCAATGTCACAAAGTAATTCCAACAGCTTATGTATATTTGTAAATTGGTGCATAGTATTGAGTAGTGTGTGTGTTTAATAAATGTACTCTTACTTTTATAAAGCAAAGTACAGACTGGACAATCAATTATTGAGTGTTATTTCTGCGCCCCTGCAAATGGCGATTACTAGCCCACACCACCTCTCTTGAGTAAAGCCTCAGACTGCTCTGCAACGCTACCCTCTGAGAGTCAGGCGCTACAATTGGGTGTTTGGTTCCCAGTGAAGGACAAATGGAGTCATGTTATTTGTGCAGGCCTCACAGATACTGCCTCGTTTTCCAACAGCTACTATATACAGAACCATCGGCGAGGGTTCGAGTAGGGAGCCTCACCTCCGAACCATTTGCTATTAACAGGGGCACTCGACAGGGCTGCCCCCTATCCCCACTACTTTTTGCTATCACACTTGAACCATTGGCTTGTGTAATACGGCAGCGGCACAGGGAGTCTGCGCTCAACTTCAATCATAGACCTGTTGGCATATCATTATATGCAGACAACATGGTGCTTTTTGTTCGTGAGCCCCACAAATATCTATCCCCACTGCTATGGGAATATATCCATTTTGGTTTATTCTCTGGACTCTTAATAAATTGGGATAAATCGGTGGTTGTGCCCCTGACGATAATTACTACGCCTCCACAAATGGAATTCCCACTGACTTGGTCTGCAAACCCGGTGAAATATCTGGGTGTGTGGGTGCATCGGGACCCGGAAATTGTAGTCAAGGAAAATTATGGTACAGCTTACACGACATTAGAATCTCAAGTTGATAGATGGTCTTCTCTGCCCCTCTGCCTGGCGGACCGCATCGCTATTATAAAAATGATCGTGTTACCACGATTTCTCTACCTCTTCAATAATATCCCGATTACACTGCCAAAACAACTGTTCCACAATATCCGCACCCAACTACTTAGGCTGATTTGGAATGGCAAGCAGGCTAGGGTGAGCTGGCATACACTTACTCTGGATTATGCACATGGGGGTTTTTGTGCACCGGACTTATATGTATACTACCTAGGCGCACAGGCACAATATGCCTACTATTGGTACAACCCACACGCCTTCACGCCCCACGTGGCGGTGGAAGACGGAGAGGCCCACCCAATCCCACTGGCGGGAATACTCACACATACACGCAGAGGGACACCACGAACGGAAATCAACACAGTAGATGCTACCATTGCCGCCTGGCAGACTATTGGTAAATTAACAGCGAAACTCCCGCTATACGCCCCAGCACTGCCACTTGCACACCACGCTTCCCTATCCGTAACTCAGGAAAGTGGAGCGATCCGATCACTACAAATGGTGGGTATACAACGCATGCAGGATATCTATGAAGAGGGTCAATTTCTCACAACAGACGACGTACAATACATTACCAATCAATCGCTGTTGTTTCGGTTCACCATTCATCGATTGAAGCAGGCGCTTAAAGCTCGCTACGGTTCATTCCCAGTAGAGCCGCCTATATTAAAAGCACTACAGCTTCTACTAGTAGCACCTTCAAAGCGTAAATTGGTGACTAAATTGTATAAAGCGGTGCGCTCTGAGATGGTGGGGGTAGGAGATGACAGTTTAGCTAGATGGAACAGTCGACTAGATCCTCCACTGACCCCATCTGATTGGGAACACATATGTACATTAACTGGTAAACTGACCCCAAATGGCAATCTCAGAATTATCCATTTCAAGTATATTCACCAGGTATATCATACACCTTTTGAAATTGCACAAAATCGGATTCCGTGACACCAGTGAATGTAAAAGATGTCACCAGCCTGATGCGGACTTTTGGCATTTGGCGTGGCACTGTGCGAATGTCGCTAAATTTTGGAGGGAAGTCGTACAATGTCTGCAAAATATGACCAATTTACAATTGCAATGTACACCTGCTATGTGTTTACTGAGTTGTGTGCCTCATATTAAGGGAGTAGTGGGGAACTTTTTACGAATTGCATTACTCATAGCAAAGCGTCGAATAGCGTTGTTGTGGGAGAGAGTACCTTGACCCCACGCCTTGATCACTGGTTAAAAGACATGGTTTATTGTAAGGAGTCCCTGGAGCTGTATGCGGAAGAACTGCCATCAGCCTCTAAACCAAAAGACATTTGGGAGCCGCTGCGACAATACTTATTGACGACGAATCAGCAGGACTCTACGCTTCCTCCTTAAGTGTCATTGGTGTATAATATGTAATCCCTATGATATGTCATGTACATTATGAACGCTAGCCCCTCTTGCATTTGTATATGTAAAATAACATCGATCACATCTAATTGATTGTGTTGAAGGTTATGGTTGTTGACGTACCGCCCATACGACGGGTTGTGTGTTATTTCTGCTTAAAACTCAATAAACAGAATTTTAAAAAATAAAAAAAATAAAAAATTAGAATCATATTGGAGTGCACCAATTTGATAAGCGCTCACAGCAACAAGGTGAAATTGTAGAGAGATTTGCTGCAAGATGTAGGTTTGGCCCAACAAATGATGAACGCATTAGAGATCAATTTTTACTTACTTATAACATAGAGAGAGTAAGGGAAGAAATGTGGTTAAAAGATGATTCGCCTCTGAGTGAAGTGTTAGTTGTGGCTTTACAAACAAAACATATGTTGGTTTGTGTAAAGGAAATGAACATTATATGGTATGCTGCATGAGTAACAAACCGGTAAAGAAAAATGGTAACCTTACAGTCACAGAAATATGTGATTAAATAGTTTTGCAGATTAATGACTTTGACTTTGACACAGATAACCAAAAAGACTTTGTGAAAATAGATAATATGGAAACTGAGACCATGTTTAATTCAGGCTCAAGGCTAACAATTATTTCTGACAAGGTATTTAAGGATTTTTGGGGAGACCAGATCTACCTGCCATGCTGTGAAGGCAGTTGTTTGGAGCTCTCTGATCCCCCAAGAGTCTTCTTTCTTATCTTCCCCCTGAGCCCACCCAATTGCAGACTGGGGGTGCTCTGCCCCATGCTGAGGAGTGGGTGGACAATTGCTGGCACCATGGGCCTCACTGCTGCCCCCACCATGCCTCCAATGACAGCAGCCACCCATATGCTGCGACATCCAAGATGGTGGCTGTGAGTTGAAGAGAGCCTCAGAGTGGCCGGAGGGAAGATTGTGGCATCTGGGGTTCCTGCAATGAAAAGGCTGTCGGAAAGGGATATCGTAATCCCGACGGCAGTGCTTGCCTCAGCACTGCCGCCATTCTGGGATGCTCCTCCAACCGCCACAACGTCGGGATCTATGATCATGGTGGTAGTGTTGCGTCAGACAGCTGTGGGACCGAAAGGCTGTCGGCGGTCGGACTGCCAACGATGGGCTGTCGGAGGTCCGACCAATGACATCGTAATCAGGCCCCAAGTTACCAAATAGAGTATTTTATTCTTCGATTGTGTTGTGTATAATGTATCTGTTATACTATTTTGTTATTCTTAGTTTTTGCTACAAATGTTCTAGTAAGTTTTGGTTCATTTGTTTAGTTTTCTGTCATAGAACCATGGTCCATAATGGTTCCACAATACACAAGTTTAGAGGCAGTGTTTGTAGTTATTCAAATGAAAAGTCTGTTGCCTGAGCTGGAGCTGGGTGTTCCTAATAAACTATCCTGCTTCAACTTCCTGGCCTGTGCATACACTCCTTCAGAGCCCCACTTCACAGTGAGATGCTAACCTTTTTTAAAGCTTGTATGGAGCCATTAGTGTAAGTTTTCTAGGTTATTTGATAACATTGCATGCAAAATAAAAATGTTAAAGCAGTCTTGAAATGGCCCACATTCAAGACTGTCAAAGAAATCCAGTGCTTTGTGGGATTTCCTAACTTTAATAGGCAATACATCCCAGCATTTCCTCTATCATTGCTCTGATCACAAAATTAACACAAAAGACATTATCACAAAAGAAAGCCCATTTCTATTGAGTAAAGAACAGGCTAATGCATTCAAAAAATTACAGCATGTTGTAGAGCACCTATTTCATCTCATCTTGATTTCCTTGCTCCATTTATTGTAAATAACAGATGCTTCAACTATAGCTACTGGGGCTGTTTGTCACAGTGAGATCCACAGACTAGAGAGCTACACCCAGTGGCTTACTATTCTCACTCCTTTCACCCACGGAACAGCAGTATACAATCTATGATCAAGAACTGATGTCAATTAAGGATGCATTTAGCTGATGCTGTCACTATCTGCAAACTGTCCTTCGCTCCTTGCTGGGGGGCAGATAGACAGGCACACACAGACACACACGTCTGCACCCCAGCGAGGAGCCTGAATGCTGTTGCTGTTTTACGAATTGCATTACTCATAGCAAAGCGTCGAATAGCGTTGATGTGGGAGAGAGTACCTTGACCCCACGCCTTGATCACTGGTTAAAAGACATGGTTTATTGTAAGGAGTCCCTGGAGCTGTATGCGGAAGAACTGCCATCAGCCTCTAAACCAAAAGACATTTGGGAGCCGCTGCGACAATACTTATTGACGACGAATCAACAGGACTCTACGCTTCCTCCTTAAGTGTCATTGGTGTATAATATGTAATCCCTATGATATGTCATGTACATTATGAACGCTAGCCCCTCTTGCATTTGTATATGTAAAATAACATCGATCACATCTAATTGATTGTGTTGAAGGTTATGGTTGTTGACGTACCGCCCATACGGCGGGTTGTGTGTTATTTCTGCTTAAAACTCAATAAACAGAATTTAAAAAAAAAAAAAAAAAAAATTAGAATCATATTGGAGTGCACCAATTTGATAAGCGCTCACAGCAACAAGGTGAAATTGTAGAGAGATTTGCTGCAAGATGGAGGTTTGGCCCAACAAATGATGAACGCATTAGAGATCAATTTTTACTTACTTATAACATAGAGAGAGTAAGGGAAGAAATGTGGTTAAAAGATGATTCGCCTCTGAGTGAAGTGTTAGTTGTGGCTTTACAAACAATACATATGTTGGTTTGTGTAAAGGAAATGAACATTATATGGTATGCTGCATGAGTAACAAACCGGTAAAGAAAAATGGTAACCTTACAGTCACAGAAATATGTGATTAAATAGTTTTGCAGATTAATGACTTTGACTTTGACACAGATAACCAAAAAGACTTTGTGAAAATAGATAACATGGAAACTGAGACCATGTTTAATTCAGGCTCAAGGCTAACAATTATTTCTGACAAGGTATTTAAGGATTTTTGGGGAGACCAGATCTACCTGCCATGCTGTGAAGGCAGTTGTTTGGAGCTCTCTGATCCCCCAAGAGTCTTCTTTCTTATCTTCCCCCTGAGCCCACCCAATTGCAGACTGGGGGTGCTCTGCCCCATGCTGAGGAGTGGGTGGACAATTGCTGGCACCATGGGCCTCACTGCTGCCCCCACCACGCCTCCAATGACAGCAGCCACCCATATGCTGCGACATCCAAGATGGTGGCTGTGAGTTGAAGAGAGCCTCAGAGTGGCCGGAGGGAAGATTGTGGCATCTGGGGTTCCTGCAATGAAAAGGCTGTCGGAAAGGGATATCGTAATCCCGACGGCAGTGCTTGCCTCAGCACTGCCGCCATTCTGGGATGCTCCTCCAACCGCCACAACGTCGGGATCTATGATCATGGTGGTAGTGTTGCGTCAGACAGCTGTGGGACCGAAAGGCTGTCGGCGGTCGGACTGCCAACGATGGGCTGTCGGGGTTCCGACCAATGACATCGTAATCAGGCCCCAAGTTACCAAATAGAGTATTTTATTCTTCGATTGTGTTGTGTATAATGTATCTGTTATACTATTTTGTTATTCTTAGTTTTTGCTACAAATGTTCTAGTAAGTTTTGGTTCATTTGTTTAGTTTTCTGTCATAGAACCATGGTCCATAATGGTTCCACAATACACAAGTTTAGAGGCAGTGTTTGTAGTTATTCAAATGAAAAGTCTGTTGCCTGAGCTGGAGCTGGGTGTTCCTAATAAACTATCCTGCTTCAACTTCCTGGCCTGTGCATACACTCCTTCAGAGCCCCACTTCACAGTGAGATGCTAACCTTTTTTAAAGCCTGTATGGAGCCATTAGTGTCAGTTTTCTAGGTTATTTGATAACATTGCATGCAAAATAAAAATGTTAAAGCAGTCTTGAAATGGCCCACATTCAAGACTGTCAAAGAAATCCAGTGCTTTGTGGGATTTCCTAACTTTAATAGGCAATACATCCCAGCATTTCCTCTATCATTGCTCTGATCACAAAATTAACACAAAAGACATTATCACAAAAGAAAGCCCATTTCTATTGAGTAAAGAACAGGCTAATGCATTCAAAAAATTACAGCATATTGTAGAGCACCTATTTCATCTCATCTTGATTTCCTTGCTCCATTTATTGTAAATAACAGATGCTTCAACTATAGCTACTGGGGCTGTTTGTCACAGTGAGATCCACAGACTAGAGAGCTACACCCAGTGGCTTACTATTCTCACTCCTTTCACCCACGGAACAGCAGTATACAATCTATGATCAAGAACTGATGTCAATTAAGGATGCATTTAGCTGATGCTGTCACTATCTGCAAACTGTCCTTCGCTCCTTGCTGGGGGGCAGATAGACAGGCACACACAGACACACACGTCTGCACCCCAGCGAGGAGCCTGAATGCTGTTTGGATTTTCTTTTACATATCCCATACCTAACCTATTTGTTCAGATGTAAACAGTCAACCTCTAATTAAACACCCTGCTGGCACAATAAAATATATTTTTTCTTTTTTTGTTAGACCCTCACCCACTCTAGAAGTGGCATGCTTCATCATCAGGTCTCATCCTGGTCCCTAAAAACCATCTTGGGCTCCACCATATTCCAGGGAGTACTTTGAATATTTTTCCTGCCGGAGTCTTAAAAAATAAAAATACCTCAAACAACCAAGGTGTCCCTTTATTCGCAGTTGTTTGGGTATGGTTACAGAGTTATATTGCCAGGGGATATGGATATAATGGTCCTAATATCCTACAATCTGCCCCTATACTTAAGGGCACTTGAGTCCAGGGCTTTCCTCAGGACATTCAAGTTATGTTGCCCCGGTGTATACGTTCATTCACTCATTCCATGCAACACATACATGCATGCATAGTGGAGTTACCACTCGCCTAAAATACGCTGCCTTGGCATCTTGATTCCTGTATTGGAATAGAAATATATAACACAGGAGTGATTGCCAGGATGATGCTGTAATAAAATGATCTTCATTCTTCACTCTACATTGTTGCTGATTTGGTTGTATAATGCTCAGTGTTTAAACCACACAACTCAGGTTTGCATGCACACATGCAGTGAAAATTCACTGTACAAAATCTCCAACTTTGAAATACAATTTTTTTTTTAGGTTTAGCACTAGTTTGTGACCATTTTTCTTGTATTGTGTTTCGTGATCATTGTGTTTCGTGATTAAAAAGATAGAGTTTGGGTGCATGCATTTATGTTCTCGCTATTCCATGTGTGAGTTTGTTAACTTGAAGAGTTGGATTTTTATTTAGCCTATGACATAATCCAAACCTGGACGCACATCTTGGTGGGGCACAAACCTACCTCTCTGCACCCCAACCAGGAGCCTGGATGCTGTTTGGATTTTTATTAGCCTCAACAAAAATCCAAACAGTGCCTCGCTCCTTGCAGGGCCAGTTGATAGACACAAACACACAAACACGTAGGTTACCCAGTGAGGAGCCCAAAACTTGATCTGGGTTCTTGCTAGCATAAAAACACTGACACTCATATGTCCGCTCCCCTGTTTGGATTAATTCCTTGCCTATGATAAAATTCTAAACTATGCCTCGTTCCTTCATGGGGTGCAGATACACACACAGTTCCATTCTTGAACAACGAGCCTTGATGCTGCCTGGGTTTATTCTTTGCCTCAGAAAAATCCAAACAGCTCCTGGCTCCTTCTAGAGGTGCTTATGCACACAAGAGCGCCTTAGTCCCACTGTGGAGCCTGGACACTGGATTTATTCTCACCCTCAGAACAAATCCAAACTGCCACTGGTTTCTTACTGGGATGAAGACACACACATCTTCACCCCAGCAAGGAGCCAGGACAGAGTTTGTATTTTTACTTTGCCTCAGAAAAAATCAAAACTACACGTGGCTATTTGCTGGTGCACAGACAGACACACAAACACACAGCTGTGCTCCAACATGGAGGCCGGAGGCTCTTTAAATATTTTCATAGCTTCAGCTCCTGGCTGGGGTCCAGACACACCCACACTGAGTGAGAAGTCCGGAAGCTGTTTGGATTTATGCTTAGCTTCAGACAAAAATCCAAACCTTGTCTGGCTCCTTGCCTGGGCACAGACACACACATGCCTGTGCCAAAGTCAGCACCTGGGACAATGTTTGTATTTTTTCTTAGCCTCAGAAAAATTCAAATTGAATTGTGCCTGACTCCTCAGTGGAGTGCATACACACAAATGCAACACAACTGCTCCATAACAGAATCCAGACACAGGGTGGATTTTTTCTTAGCCTCAGAAAAAATCCAAACAGCACATACCTTCTTGCTCAGTTGCTATCACACAAACACACCTGTTCCTCAGTGAGAAGCCTCATGTGTTTTAGGGTTTTTCTTAGCCTAAAATAAAATTTATACAGCATATCACTCCTTGTTGGGCTGGGTACCCAAGTGTTATTTGGGCTTTTTCTAAACTCATAAAATGTCCAAACCACATGTGGCTCATCGCTGAGGTATAGATATACACACATACACATGCACACACAAACAGACATACACAAACATACATACAAGCACACACAGGCACATGTGCACCCCAGCGAGGTGCTAGGATGCTGTTTGCATTTTTTTTCTTTGCCTCAACAAAAATCAAATGCATACCTTTATCCTTGCTGGGGTGCAGATACACACACACACACCTTTCTGGTGTACAAACATGCACAAATATACCTGCACCCCAGGGAAGAGCCTGGAAGTTGTTTAAAGGTGTTCTTAGCCTCAGAAAAAAATCAGAGCAACACCTGGTGGATTGCTGGTGCACAGACACAAACAAAAATGTCTGTGCCCCCTGTGAGAAGCCCAAACACTTCCTGCTTTTTATTATCCTCCTAAAAAGTCAGAAACAAATGCAAACCATACATTTCTTCTTGTTGGCATGCAGACACACATATATCTGAGCCCCAGGGAGCTGCACGGATGCTGTTTGGATTTTGTCATAGCCAAGAGAAAAACCTAGGCTGCGCCTTATTCCTTGTTGGTCTGGTCTAAAGACAGCTTTAGCTGTTTTGCCAGCCTCATTCCTCCCCCCCGAAAAACAAAATAATATATACAATCATGTATAGGGGTTCCCAATCAATACTCTTTCACCATTGGTCTGTTGACATGTCACTCAAAAAATACTCCCACCCATCCCAGCAGAAGGTATACATCAAAAGACCAGCCCACACCAGTCATTGGATGCCTTCACTTTGAGTGACTTTTTTCCCCTTGCACATGTACACATACACCTAAAAAGTAGTTCCCCCAAAAATTTAAATTGTCAAACACTTGCACTTCTCTATGTATAGTGGGATTACATCAACTATTTTCATAACTCTCAAGACATTTTTGGGATATTACAATGTTAATTCCTCACTATAAGCCAGCTTTTTAATTTTTATTTATCCTACTGAAAATGAGCACGTCATTGGAGTAGCTAGATTGTGTATGCAGATTTTTAGGTTGTAACCACACACCTCCGCAGCATTGTGATTGACATTTCAACCATTTGTATCTCACTTGAGAGAGCCCTTTAGTAACTACTTGTGCTACTGCATCTCCCCTATTGGAGTGTTGTACAAGCACTGTCAGTATGCAGAAAACACTCCGCTCAATTCAAAGCCAAAGCTTACACCCACCAAAACATAAACAGTCAAATAACTATCTAAATGTACGTTTATTTACTGGTAAAATTAAAGTTCCTATAAATAGTAGGGTCTAATCAGAAAAAAACAAGAAATGTATTGAAATCTGCAATTTTGACTCATTTTTATGAAACAGATTCAGCAATTAATTAATCCTATGGAAAACAAGCACAAATGACTAAAATAGCAAAAGTATGTATGCAAATTTATATACTAAAGCCACACCCAATCATCTTGGTACAGGTCATTAGAAGCAGCTGCTTCTGACTTGAGCTGGACCTTTATTAACAACAAGTGGAACTGCAGCTTCATGAAAATATTTCAATGCTTTTGCTGTTGACTTGTGAGGGACACCAAGTAATGACTGGTGGAACTGCAGCTTCATATAAGAACTTCAATGCTTTTGCATCTGACTTGATAGTGACACCTAGTAAAGACTAATGGAGCTGTGACTTCATGCAAGCATTTCAAGACTTTTGCATTTGACAAGAAAGAGACATCTAGTAATGATTTGTGGAACTGCAACTTCATGAAGGCATTTCAATGCTTTGGCATTTGACTTTTAAGGGTCACCCAGTGATGACTAGTGGAACTGCAACTTGATGTAAGAATGTCAATGCTTTTGCATTTGAGTTGTGAGGGACAATTAGTAATGACTTGAGTACTGCACAGTCACAAAAGAATATCAATACAATACATTTGCATTTGATTTGAGGGACACCTAGTAAAAACTAGTGAAACTGCATCTTTATGAAAGAATGTCAATGCTTTTGCATTCAACATTTGAGGGACACCTAGTGATGACTAGTGGAACTGCAGCTTGATGTAAGAATTTCAATGCTGTTTCATTTGTCTTGTGAAGGACATCACGTAACCATTAGTGGAACTGCAGATCCATGTAAGAATTTAAATGCTTTTATATCTGACTCCATAGGGACACCTAAGTAATGACTAGTGGAATTGCAATTTCATGTAAGAATTTCAACACTTTTGAATTTGACTTGTGAGGGACACCTAATAATGACTTGTGGAACTGCGCCTTCACAAAATAATATAAATGTTTTTGCATTTAACTTGTGAGGGACACCTAGTAACAACTTGCAGAACTGCACCTTCATGAAGGAATATCAAGGCTTTTGCATTTGCTTCGAGATGGATATTTAGTAACGGTTAGGGGAACTGCAGCTTCATGAAAGGGATTCAATGCTTTTACATAGGACTTAAGAGTGAACTCTTGTAATGCCTTGAGGAACTGAAGCTCTGGGTAAGAATTTTGAAGATTTAGCATTTGACTCAGAAGGGGCCTCTAGTAACAATTTGAGGATTTGCAGGTTTGAGTATACACATATATACTCAGGACCAGCAGGTCCTCATGCCAGCTCTCCCTGCGATAGTTCTCCTGTCCAGCTTGCCCACAGTCAGCTGCCCTCTGCTGCCTGTCTACCTGCTGCCCTCTGTTTGTGCCTCCTCTGCTTGTTTCTTGCTCTGTTTTGTCTATTCAGCTCATTTTTCTGCCTCTGTTTTACCTTTCCTGCTCGGTTTTCTGATCTCTGTTTTACCTTTTCTCCTCTTTTACCACCCTCCATTTTGCCTTTTCTGCTCAATTCTCTGCCCTCTGTTTTGCCTTTCTGCTAGTTTTTCTGCTCTCCTTTTTGCCTTTCTGCTTGTTTTTCTGCCCTCTTTTTTTGCCTTTTCTGGTTTTTTTGCCCTCTGTTTTGCCCGCTTCTGCTCAGTTTTGCCTTTTCTGCTAATTTTTCTGCCCCCTGTTTTGCCTTTTCTGCTTGTTTTTCTGCTCTCTGTTTTGCCTTTTTCTGCTTGTTTCTTACCTCTTCCTGTAATGTAATGTAATGTAACCACTTCTTATATAGTGCACTGTGACCCAGCGGGTATCCTGGTGATCCAGCGCAATATTAGCCAACAGCATTCATACACCATATACTCACTTGGGCCCATACATTCACACTACACTAATACTTACGCTGGGTGTCAGATGTACTCTTTTATCAAAAATCCCTGCTACCAATTACCTTCTGTTTGAAGAGTAATAACTTACCAATGGATCCTTTGCTAATTGGGAAGTTTAAAATGAGTGATATTCACTATAATACATAATCCTGAAATAATCACTGAGTCAGGAAGTTTTAAAATGTTTATCTAAAGTTTTAGCAGAGTAAAATACAGAAACACAGTACTTGATTGTAATACCCAAGAAAAAGCATAGAAATGATTTTGCTAATAAATGACGGTGTTTAAGGAAAGGAGAGAATAGAGACAGCAGCGCAACTAAAGGTTGCAGTATAGTTACCTAAAATGCGAGAACCAAGCCCCTTGGCCAAGGAGTTGGAAAAGATAGGACCCAGGAAGGATGAAGAGCAAAGACCTCTTCCAGGATCAGGACAGGACCGGTAACCTCTCTACAACGACGCCTGCGCCGTTCCCCTCTCTGATACTCGACTTCTCCTCGATTCTCCCGTCTAATGGACTCCGCCGCCCCCTCCTCAGGACCTCTTCCGGACAGGAATTCAGTCAGTAACCGATCAGCTGGGCAGTCTGGAGTTAAGAGCGCTCTGGCAGTATGGACGCCTGTTCTTCGTGAACGCATGCTCTGACTAATTTACTAATGCTATATTCTATTATACCCTTCTACGCCCATGTACCTCCCTTAATGTTGCTAACATTATGGGACCACTACTTCTGATTGGACAGGGGTGGATTCTCGCACCATGTCAATTTTGGCCTAAATTGTGAAGCCTATTGTTTTTAGCTTCCCGCCCCTTCAAATTAATACATTCACTTTATTTCCCACCCGTCTCACGACAAATGTTATACATTTTACAGGAGAAAAGTAACAATTTGTCCGCCGGAAACATAGAGTACATCATCTTCGGCCAATAGGTTGTGGCCTTGGGAGACGTCCAAGTTGACTTCACTTGGCAGGCATACAGGACACATGCGCAGAACCATCTGTCTCTCGAGTTTCAAGACACCAACCCAGGCCCAAGTTTACGAATTACTAAAAGTGCAAGAAGAAAATATTAAAATCACAAATAAAATGTTTCACTGTATGCCCACTTTCCCTACTCTATTCCCATTTAATCATAATACTATCCTGCATTAGTAGCGTTAAGAAAACGACAATTTAATAATGACATGAGAGCAAGCTTAAGCATGTGAAAACATTTAGCGGCCATTTTAGTGCACACTGCGCAGAAGCAGAAGTTTCCCACCAAGCAAAGAAAGACGTCACACCATGTGATCAGGTTGTGACATGCGCAATGAAGTCCCGCGCTTTTAGCGGCCATCTTGGTTTATAGACAAGCGTTATTCATTAGAGAAACACATAGGCAAGCGTCTATCCCTTTTGTGTTTGTGAATGCAAAGATTAGTATTGACAGTACAAGTTTAATAAATTAATACTATGAGGAGGATTGCATACAAGCAAGTTTCATTTTTGAAACCTTGCTCCATCACTGGCGCTGTGAGACGGGAGGCCTGTGACAAGGAAGAGGATTAGCCTGACGCTCTGGGATAGAGCCAGGTCTTTATTTTCCTTCTAAACGGCAGTAGATCTTTCGTCTGTCGCAACTCCGTGGGTATGCTGTTCCAAAGCCTTGCTGCGGCAACACTGAAGGCACGCCCTCCCTGTCTAGCTCTTTTGATCGGGGGTACCTTCACCCGATTAGCCGAAGATGACCGAAGACAACAAGTGGGAACATACCAGTTGAATTTGTTCTGCAACGGTAAGGGCCCCATACCATGCAGTGCCTTAAATACAACACAGAGGGATTTAAAATGAATCCTCTGCAAAACTGGAAACCAATGAAGCTCCGCCAGGGAAGCAGAGGACTGGCGGGGTCTCATCAAGGCCAGCCTTGCTGCCGCATTCTGGATTCTCTGTAATCTCCCAATTAAATACTTTGGGGATTGCAGCAGCAAAGCATTGCAGTAATCCAGTCTGCTCATAATAACGCTCCTGACTACCAGTGCGCGTGTCTGAATAGGAAGCATGGGAAGAATTTTCCTAAGCCTGATAAGGGAGAAGCAGCTCCCAACGGCCTTGTTGACTTGTGTTTCCAAGGTCAACTTCTCATTAAAACAGATCCCCAAATTGCGAACCGTCTTAGACGGTACCAAAGGAGGGTCAGCAGGAATGGGCTAAAAGTCCACAGGGAGAGAGTATGGCACTCTCCCACCTCCAATACATAAGATCTCTGTTTTATCTGCATTAAATTGCAGAGAATTGTTTCTCAGCCAATGTACCACATCCAGCATACAGGCATGGAAGTTATGTAACGTGGTTGATTGATCGCCCTCCAGGGAAAGAATAAGCTGGGTGTCATCAGCATAGTTCACCAAGCCTATATTGTAGGATTTAATGACGTCCACCAGGGGACGCATATAGGCGTTAAATAGTATAGGGCTAATCGCAGATCCCTGTGGGACCCCATAACGTATCTTGGTGAACTTTGAGCGAAAGGGGGGAAGGGCCACTGCCTGACATCTGTCTGACAGATATGAATGCAGCCACTTATGCTCCAGACCCACAACCCCCACTTCTTCCAGCCGTTTCAGGAGGACCTTATGATCGACTGTATCGAATGCGGCAGACAGGTCTAACAGGATCAGTATAGCAGAATGACCCCTGTCTGCACGCATCCGAAGATCGTCCAACACTGTCAGTAGGGCGGTCTCTGTCCCGTGTGCTGGGCGGAAGCCAAATTGCACATCCTTCAATATATCATTTGCCTCCAGAAACTGCGAGAGCGCCTTGCTTACCAATCGCTCAATGATCTTCACCGGGTAAGGAAGGAGAGAGATGGGCCTGTAATTTTTAAGACAAGCTGGGTCAAGTGAAGGTTTTTTCAATAAGGGGGAAACCACTGCCCGTTTCCAGCAGGACAGGACCATCCCGCTGCACATGGACTGGCTACATAGCTGTCTTAACAAAGGGAATAATTCGGCGCCTAGCGCTTTCCAAACCCTATGGGGAAGAGGGTCCAGGGGTGAACCAGAGGAGACCCCCAATGCTACTTTATTAAAGTCTTCCACCGAAGGTATATCAAAGTGATCGAGAAGGGGCCTCTGATCCAGTGTTTTGCTCCCCCTGGTCCATCCCTCCTTCACATTCTGTGGGGGACCGCAAGCCCTCTGTTTCCCTCCTCCTGTTTCCTTCCTCCCGCCACCCAGAGCACCACCCTCCACCCAGAGCCTACCTAATAGATGCCGTAGCGAAGCCCCATTGAGCAGGTCCTCATGCTAGCTCCCCCTGCAACAGTTCTCCTGTCCAGCTTGCCCACAATCCGCTACCCTCTGCTGGCTGTCTACCTGCTGCCCTCTGTTTGTGCTTCCTCTGCTCGTTCCTTGTTCTGTTTCATCTTTTCTGCTCGTTTTTTTGCCCTCTGTTTTGTCTTTTCTGCTTGTTTTCCTGCCCTCTCTTTTGCCTTTCCTGCTTATTTCCTGCCCTCTGTTTTGCCTTTTCTGCTCGTATTTCTGTCCTCTGTTTTGCCCTCTTCTGCTCTGTTTTACCTTTTCTGCTAGTTTTTGTGCCCTCTATTTTGCCTTTCCTGCTAATTTTTCTGCCCTCTGTTTTGGCTTTTTCTGCTAGTTTTTTCCCATTTCCCGCCGTTTCCTTCGTTCAGCCATTTCTCTCTCCCCTCCTCCCAGCGCCCCACCCTCCCCAGGACCTAATTAATAGAGGCTGCAGCGCGCCCCTATTGAGCAGGCCCTTGTGCCAGCTCCCCCTGCGACAGTTCTCCTGTCCAGCTTGCCCACAGTCCGCTATCGTCTGCTGCTTGTCTACCTGCTGCCCTCTGTTTGTGCCTTCTCTGCCTGTTTCTTGCTCTGTTTTGCATTTTCTGCTTGTTTTTCTGCCTTCTGTTTTGCCTTTTCTGCTAGTTTTTCTGCCCTCTGTTTTGGGTGCGTGAGTGGCTGTATGGGTGAGTAAATGGTTGTCTGAGTACCTGTATGGGTGTCTTTGTGGGTGGGTGAGGGGGTGTATGACTGCCTGTATGGATGAGTGAGTGGGTGAGTCAGTGGCTGCATGGATTAGTGAGTGCATGTTTGAAGGGCTGTATGGGTGAGTGAGTGTGTGTATGGCTGTGTCAGTGAATGAATGGATGTGCCAGAGGTACTTGGGTGAGTAACTGTGTATGTGAAAGGCAGTATAGGCAAGTGCCGGGTATATGAGTGACTGTATGGGTGAGTGAGTGATTGTGAGAGTGGCTGTATGGGTGAGTGTGTGCTGGTGTCAGAGACTGATTAGGTGAGTGAGAACATGTTAGTATCTGTATGAGTAAGTGAGTGGGTGTGCTTGTTAGTGTACGGGTGAGTAAGTGGCTGTGTGATTGACTGTGTGGGTGAGTGAGTAGGTATGTGAGTAGCTCTATGGGTGACTGACTCAGTGTGTGAGTGGCTGTACGGATGTATAAATGGATATGTCAGTGGCTATATTAGTGAGTGGGTGTATGAGAGGCTGTATGGGTGAGTGACTGGATGTGTGTAGTACTGAGAATCAGGGAGGGCTGTGTAAGTACTGGTATGGGTGTGTGAATGGGTTTGAGAATGGTAGTGTGGAAGTTGGAGTGGGTGTATGGGTGTAACTGCTGAATTTCTCTGGTTTTGTACGGTTTTGTATGAGGGCTGTGGCGGTCCCAGGGGTAGCGGGGGGCCGAGCGAGCCCCCCTGTATTTTAATTTTTTACAGCTCCAGGGAGGTGGTGGTGGGGTCATAAGCATTGCATTGCAGGGGGCATAAGTTATAGATAGCTCAGCTAATTATAACTGCTGACTTTCTCTGGTTTTGTATGAGTGAAATCTGACCCTAACTATAACGTCCAAGTAACCTTTGGTTTTTCAGTGAATTTTTATGGTTTTTTTAACTAGTTATCGCGTTTGCAGAGTGGTGGAGAAAGGGGGCTGGGCCTCCAACCAGCTCTCAGGAATCACGCTGTGTAGGACTTACAGAAGGTACCAGGAGGGCTTCTTGGCCCCCAACATCCCTCAGGAATTAAGTGGCCTTCATCCCCAACCGGTAGTGCACCACAAGCCAAGCCGCATTTAAAGAGTGGGGGAGAAAGGGGGCATGGCCTCCAAAGACCTCTTAGCAATCCAGCTGTGTGGGACTTACTGGAGGTAAGAGGAGGCGTAGCTGGCCCTAAAGGACGCCCTTGGGGGCCAAGTACCCCTCCTGTTACCACTGTGCAAACGCGCCTCCTGGTGCACTACTAGTAGGGTGATATATATACCGCCCCCGCGGTCCCTGCCGGCTCCCCACCTCCTGCTGGAGCCGGCATTGCCTTTGGGCAAACATGCAGCTCCCTTTGTCCAAAAGCAATTCATACTCTGCTTCCATGAAGCGGAGCAGTGTTTGCTATTGCTTGCTGCAATTTCGCAGGGGTGGGCACCCTGGGACAATGCTGGAGCCGGCCCTGGGTGTTGGAGGACCCCAGGGCCATATAGGGCTCCTGGAAGGGGCCCGCGTGCCCCCTCCAACGTCAACATATCCCTGGGGAAGTGGCGGTCCCTGGGGCTGCGGGGGGGCGAATGGCCCCCCGTATTTGTGTGAATAAGATCTGGGGGGTGTTGGTCCTCGGGGCTGCTGGGGTCCACGTGGCCCCCCCACATTTCTATGAATATGCCCCAGGGAGGTGGTGGTCCCCAGGGCTGCGGGGGGCCCATGTGGGCCCCCATTCATTATTTTAATAATGCCCCCGGGACTAGCCCACCCGGGGGCCTAAATTAAACAAAGCACAGTATCCTGCGCTTCATTGTTTTTTCACTTTCAATTTTTAAAAATGTTTTTGGGCCCTGTGTGACCCCTCATAGAATCCTAGGGGGGTCAGTGTGTTTCTACCCTGCCCACTTTTCTTTTTTTCTTATGTTTTTTCTGTGACTTGGTTGAACCAAGTCACAAGATGGCGGCCAACACTTGCTGGTTGAAGTGTCGGCAGCCAATCAGAGCAGTGCATTTCTCTGCACAAGCTCGTCTTTGTTCGCGAAGGCTTCGCGACCAGAGATATCACTATCATTTTCTGCTTAAATTTCTCAAAAACTACTGGACGGATTTACACCAAATAGGCAAAAGGCACTTCCTTGAACCAACATCTACCTTCCTGCCAAATTTGGTGTAAGTTCGTTCAGCGGTTCGGCTGTAGCTGTGGCTAAAGGTTCCTATGGGAATTAACTTACAAACGTGCCCCAAATTCTTGGTCCCCACTGCACAGATCACCCCCAAACTTTCCATGACAACCAGAACCTATCTTGACACTTATTTTGGAAAATGTCATGAAGATTGGTCAAACGACACCAAAGTTATAGGCAAGTCAAAAAATGCTTTTCCTATGGAAACTAGGTCCTAATTATAACTACCTACTGGCAAATGCCAGTAGGTAATATTTATTTATATATATATATATATATATATATATATATATATATATATATATATATATATATATATATCTCCAAATCCCATCGTCTCTTTTACGAAACAACAATCCACGGCACCCAAATGCTTTCAGCAGAAATTTATTTCCAGCAATGCACAACTCAACGCGTTTCGGAAACCAACGTTTCCTCTGTCTATATATATATATATATATATATATATATATATATATATATAGACAGAGGGAGAGAGGGAGATGAACCTTTCACCAAATATCTTGACTTAACCAGTGATTAGCAAAGTGTACATTTTTATGTTGAAGCGACAACCCCTCAAATTTGTGAAGGGCATTTTAAACAGTTGTATCTTACTCAAGAGGTGCCAAAAATGTGTTCCCATTGGTGCAACCCTATCTTCCTTCACGCAATCAGAGATCCACGAGGGCCAACCTAGTGTTGGTACCCCATGTTTTTAGGGCCAGGCTAGGGGGCCCGACCTTTCTGCTATTTGGCAGCTAAGTTTTGGAACTCCTTGCTGGGCCATTTGAGAGCAGAACCATCCAAAAAGAAATTCGGAACAGACTCAAAACCTGGCTGTTTAGTTCACCTTAGATTAGTTTTGAGGTGAGCCTCTGCTCCCCATAATACTCTGCTCCAGCCTTAGTAGGTCATGCCCTAGCGCGGGGACACACCGTATTGTGTAACCATGCACTCTAGAAGACGCATTATTATTTATTATAGTAACAACATGTGTTATTACAGCTTTGTGACAGACTTGTTATGCAGTTTCTTCTGACTTGAGTGGGACATCTACTAAAGTTCTGAAGGGATTCAGTTTTGTTAAAGACTTCACACTGGTTTTTTTTTACTCGAAAAGGACATCTAGTAATTACTTGAGGTAACTATAGCTATGTGAAGGGCCAGATCAATTGCCTCTGCCAATGCTTGTTAGAAACTGGTGATGGATTTTTATTGACTCTCGTTTGTTTCTTATTCAGCTGTTTTGGTACTTAATGCTTTACACTTGTTTCCTTGATAAAGCCTGACTGCTCACAGCCACAGCTACCAAGTATTAAGCTAAGGTTTTTCAAACCTGACTGGACAAAGTACAATTATTGAGTTTATTACACAGTGAGGTCTCAATCACACCATATAATAAACCGCTTTCCTCACACTTAGCATCTTTATGGAGGTCCAATAGAGGAGCTACTTACTTAAAACCATTTCTGTTCAGGGTCCCTCTTTGGACCAATACCCATGTTGTAGTTTTTAAAAAAACATCTCACTGAGATTGGTGCACTGGGTTTAGGGTGGCTTGCTTACATCACATCTGCGGTTTAGAAAATGGATATAAAATAAATATATAGGATTATCCAATTACCTGACATCAAAGATAAGGAATTTATCCAATTCAGTAAGGATTTTCAGCTAGAAAGGCAATATATCCCCTCGCTTTCATGGTTGTGATAGGGTATCTCAATAATCGTTTTGTTCTGCCCTCACTACAGACATTTGCGTAAGAGATGATTATTCCACTATTTCGAAATTAACATTAACAACACATGAAAGCTGTTATATATATATAAAATACACAAATTTAAAAAAACTTAAACAATGTAAACAATTCAAAATATAACCCCCAAAAAACACACCCTGCCCCCTCATCCACACCAGCCGCGGGGAGTTCTTGAAGTGCGGGAGTGCGGGAGGGCACAGGAGACAGACCAGTGGCTGCGGGGAGCCCCATATACCAACCAAGTTGTCAAAAAGTAGTAGAAGAGCCTGTGAGTACGGGTAAGGGAACTGATCGGGTCCGGAATGCCTGGCCCAAGGCACGCGCCTGGGCAGATGACTGGAGTTCAACCCTATGAGGCCGCACCATGACATGAAGCAGGGCTGACCAGCTGATTTCCCCGTACCCTTTCTACTTACAATAATGGTGTAGCAGTGGTTCACAAGTGCACTACTGGGAATAATTGCCTGCGCAGAGTTAAATGACTACAAGAACACGGGCCACGAATGTTCAAACCGAACTACCAACCTGCCGTTGTGTAAAAGGAAAGAAATAGCACAGATCATAATTCAGGAAGCATCCATTCATTACTGTGTTGGTTCGGCCCATATTGACCGTACACCAAACAAGAGATGAGTAAACGGCGCCCCATTGTAAAGTCACAAAGATGGGCAGGCAATGCACGGGGACTGGCATTGGGGCCTCACAACCGACTGCAACCACAAAGCCACCAGGGCAAGATCATGAGGTATCAGAACCCCCCGGGCCCTCACGTTGGAATCCAAGATAGACTCAGTGCTTCAGGCATTGGCAGAGATAGGAGTCTCCCTGACACAAACCCGCACGTCTCTGGAGGGACGCATAGATAAAATAATTTCTGACTTCACATTACTGCATGCGGATCATCGTAAATTAGCGGAGAGGGTCAATGATATGGAGGCAGAGATGGAGGAGATCATTCCAGTTACCAAGACCACATCCACTGAAGTGCGGGAACTTACAACATGGATAAGCACATTAGAACGCAGAATGGATGACGCCAAGGGCTGCTCCCGGCGGAACAATGTTCAGGTGGTGGGCCTACCTGAGGGAGCGGAAGGCCGCAATGAGGTGACATACACGGAGCAGTGGTTGAAGTCCATGATGGCAGCAGACACACTCTCCACCTTTTGTGCAGTAGAAAGAGCCCACGGGGTGCCCTCGGGTCGCCCACCACCGGGCACCAGACCCCGTCCTTTCTTGTTTCGCCTCCTCAACTACAAAGACCGCGATGCAACCTTCGCAAAGTACGCACGATGGGGGAGGTCAAAGTAGATAACTCATCATTCCTCTTCTTTCCATACTACGCCTTGGGGGTTCAGAAGCAGAGAAGCACATTCCTGGCGGTCAAGAAACAGATGCGAGAATTGGACATTCGATATTCTCTCCTTTTCCCAGTCTGCCTACGAGTAGGTATAGATGGTTCCACTCACTCTTTAAACACAGCGGAGGCGGCTTAGGACTGGCTCAAAACCACAGGGCATCACACCTCACCAAGCAGGTGAGACAATACTCGCAGAAAGACTCCAGTCGTTAGTGGAAGTCAGAGAAGAATCCGCAGGCGGTCTAGGAAATCTCCTGCGCGACTCCGAGCCGTCCCAAACCTGGAGCAAGTGTTGCAAGAAAGACGAGACGCCCTGCAAAAAGCGGCAACAATGAGGGGCCACCATAGAGATATGGGTGCTTCCTCTGAGCAGTCCCTCAGCGAAGACAGCTCATCTGCTGTGTGGCCACTCGGTGACGATTCGCAGAAACCCCCAGCAGTGACGCCACAAACAGCAGATGACTTAATGTGACACCCAACATAGTCTCTAAATCTCCCATATGAATAACTGTCTATGTAAAAGTATTGTACACCGCCTCAGCATATGCTAACTCGACACATTACAGCACACGCCTTTACAGCTTAGCCATAAGCACAAGCTTTGACTGCGCCCAGCGTAATTGTACCACAATGCATGATGGAGTGTACACAGTGCATCCACTTAAGCTTTGTTTCAGGGCCCAAGTATATGCTAAACCCCCTGTAGAATCAACCCAACACCCCCGATGGGAAACAAGGCATGAACAGCTGGAAGTTGTCACATGGCATGGTTAGTAGTTTGGACAGATACACGTTGTCCCTCTGCTCTACCCAAGTTGAACAGCACATTGTTTATCTCCCTATTTGTCGCCTAGCACACTGAAACTATGCAACTAAAGACATCATAGGCATGACGTACGCCTCCCACGCTAAAATACAACTACCGACTTGCCCTCAGTGAACTATGCCTCCTACACGTGCCACTGCCCCACAAGAATGTCATATGCCGTCCACTAACATAATCACCTGGAATGTCAGAGGCATGCACACACCAGCACGCAGATACGAAACCTATGCGTACCTTAAGCGCCACACAGCCCACATAGTGCTACTGCAAGAGACACACCTGGCGCAACCCGAGATCCTTAGGCTGCAGCGCAGGTGGAAGGGGCAAATACTCACCACGGGGTACTCTTCTTATGGCAGATGAGCCCTGATATGGGTCCGCCCAGGCATTCCATACATACCTGAGGAGTAAGAAATAGACAAGCACGGCCATTTCATGTTGACGAAAGGTCGCCTGAACGGGCGGCAGATAGTGTTAGGATCCATATATGCCCCGAATATATAACAGGCAGTATTCTTGCACACTTTATCCGGCATACTATCCCGGTGGTGTGACATCCCCTGGCTGCTGGGGTGTGATTTCAATGCGGTGCTGTACACGTACCTAGACAGGTCCTTCCCGCCACTGCAACAAACCACGGCCACGTCCAACGCCAAGGCCTTAGGGGAGTGGATGCGACATTGGGGTCTAGTAGACGTGTGGAGGACGCTGAACCCACAGACACGCCTTTATTCCTATTACTATCACCCACATGGGCTACACGTACGCATAGATCGTTTTGTGGGAAATGCCACATTCCTTGCGGGCTGCAGCAGTACAGACTATCTAGACCGCACACACTCGGACCATAATCCTCACACATTACAGCTACAAGGGGACAGCATAGAACAAATGACCCGAATGTGGAGGTTACAACCCACAGCGTTGGAAGACCCCCCCTTTAGGGCCTCGACAGGCACAACTATAGATACCTATTTTGAAACAAATGCAGATTCGGTCCCTGACGCAGGCGTAGTATGGGATGCATGTAAGGCAGTGGTCGGAGGGCAGAGCATGGGTCTCAGCTGGAGCATACATCGCCACTTAGACACAGAAGCCAAATGCATCAAAGACACACTCATTAGCTTAGAAACCACTTTAGCGTGCCTCACTGGCACCCAACAGGCCTTGGAAGACCTGAGGCAAGAAAGTACTGAAGTTATAGAGCAACTGCGATGCCTAAACTATGGCACGCACTCAGCGCGCACCCATGTGACAGCCCACGGGTAGACTGCTAGCGAGACTGATCAGGCAGGAGCAAGTACAACAGTCGGTTCTTTCATTGAGATCTACGATGGGGCAATTATTGACTCGCCAGCACGACATCCATCAAGAATTCACTGCCCACTACACCAAGGTGTATAAATCATTTGTCAATGTAGAACCCACAGCACCAGAGATCTACCTGTCCCCACTCTCCATACCATAAGTGTCTGCAGAGGGCTGAACTCGATGAGCCAATCACACTTCTAGAAGTCCAGGCGGCAATTCAAGGGCTGGCAACAGGTAAAGCGCCTGGTCCAGACAGGCTACCAGCTGAATATTACAAAACATATCAAACAGCTTTAACCCCACAACTACTTGCAATATACCGCAGCTCGCAAGAGACATCTATATTACCGGTGACGCTCCGTGAATCCTTGCTAGTCTCATTGCCTAAGCCAGATAGGAATACAGGATTGCTAAGTTTGTATTGTCCGCTAGCATTATTAAATACGGACTACAAGATATTAGCCAAAATACTAGCAAACAGACTGGCCCCATTGGTACCGCACCTAGTGAACGCAGATCAGAATGGTTTCGTGCCCGCCCGCTGTCCATCACTGAACCTGCAATGCTTCTTCCGAGTAGCTCACTACTCAAGAGAGCACTGGGCACACTTAGGTTGCCTTGTGCTCAATGCAGAAAAAGCGTTTGACACGCTAGAGTGGGGCTTCCTATTTGCCACTCTAAGCAAATACGGACAAGGTGCCAACTTCCTAGGCCTCGTTAAATTATTATACACGCGACCTACTGCCAAAATCAAGATGGGCCCTTACATATCTAACTCGATCCCAAATGAACGTGGCACTAGACAGGGTTGCCCACTCTCCCCGCTGTTGTTTTCAATGGCCATTGACCCACTAGCCGATTCTTTGCGCAGAATGGGGAAAACTGGGGTATCCCTATGGGGGATGGCAGGCATGCAGTTTTCCCAATATGCAGACGATCTGTTATTATACCTCCGGAATAGTCGAGAGCCGTGCGAAAAAAATAGAAAGAGCATTATCGGAGTTCGCCTCTGTGTCAGGGCTCTGAGTAAACTGGGGGAAATCATGCTTGTACCCATTCACCGAGACAACTCCTGACCCAGCCTTGGTGATCAGCAACACATTGGTACGCTGGCAACAGACGGCATTCTGATACTTAGGTATCCGAATTTATCAAAAACCAGGGGACCTCCTAGAGGGAAACCTCATATGAGCCATAACAGCAGTTAGGTCACAAATGACATTCTGGCGAACCCTCCCATTGACCACCATGGGTTGCATTGCGCTTTTAAAAATGGTGGTGCTTCCAAGGCTCCTTTATCATTTCGCAAATTTACCTTTATACATTAAATGCCGCGCTTTTCCGCATGTTCGAACGTGATATGCTACAGTTCATATGGCACGGCATGCGTAGTAGAGTAGCACTGGCTAAACTTTATCTGCCAACCGACCACGGGGCTGGATGTGCCCCACATGGAGCACTACTACCTGGCGGCCCAACTGCAGTGGGTGGCTCGTTGGATTAGCGGCCTCCACTTATCAGACACTGCCACTCATGAACCAGGCTACACTCACCACCAGATCATAGCCTTATTTCACCCTAGCAGGAAAGGAACAGCGCCTACCCTTCTAATGGCGAAAGTCGCTTACAACTGCTTGCACCGCAGTCAAAGGCTCACGAAAGTTGTGGTTCGATACGCACCTTCCCTGACCATACTTGGCACACCTAGGCAGCACCGAGCAACCACTACCGCAGAGCTCAACTCATGGGACGATGCAGGAATCCAAACCCTGGGGGATCTGTATCATGACAAGCAGCTTATGCCGTTCGATACGCTAGTCGAAGAATGCGATCTACCACAAGCCCAGTTTTTATTGCATGCCGCGCTGATATGGGCACTGCGGACATTGTGGGGATATGTGTCACAGGAGCCCACAATGCACCTCACAATACAGTATCTCCATGTAATGGGCATGGGACACCACCTCACCAGATGGTTCCCAGATTCACTACGAGCACACATGGCACGTCCACTGACATTGCTTAGACAACGATGGGACACAGATTTACAGCGACAAAGCACCGAGTACGAATGGGTGGCCATCTTAAAAGGGCCCACACATATTCCTCGTAATGCCAGGTTCCATCTCATACAGTATTTCATACTGCAAAGGGCTTACATGACACCAGCTAAGATCATTCCTATTTATAGAGAGGGGGGGGGACGGTAGGAGCTGATTGTTAGGTCCAGTGACCCTTGCTCCCGATTGATAACTAGTACAATAAAGGCAGTCACTGTTCCTTGTAAAAGGAAGTCAAAGAATGACGTTTTGTCCTGTGCTACTCTATGTGTGGGGATAGTGTGTTCTCATCATGATGCCCTCACACACCCCGAAGGATGTCATGCCTCATCATAGGGCTTGTTGCTCCTCGTCGGGCCGGCGCTGCAATGCCCTACGGGTCCCCCGAAGGGTCTCTTTATCGGAGATCTTTTGATGAAGAAGCCGTATGGGTGCGTGCGTGTGAGTGGTAGTGATTTTCTAAAAAAATGACTGGAGGGGGAGTGAATACTATTTATTAAGGTGATCCCTCTGTCATTGTTAAAAGGTGTGTGGTGCTGCTCTGGGGATATTATGTCCCTCTGTAGCTAGATATACGTCTCTAATGGGCATATAAGATGGTCGACATGTTTCACGCTCTCTGTGGCCTCAGGAGGAGATCCAAAGCGTTTCTTCAGGACCAAGGTAAGTTTAAGTATCACTAGCGGCCTGGATTTGACCTGTGCTGCTAGGTTAATGAGAGGGAGTAGCGTCTCTGAAAAGAGAAGAGGGTAGGACAGAAAATATATTGGTATTCCTCTATAATGAGTATTGTCCGGGTCTACCATTGGAGGGCCCGGTGCGCATTATCGTTAGCGTGAGTCTTATTTCTACGGTTTAGGCATTGGTGCATGTTTAAAAAGATATTCTATTTTACGTGTTTACATATTATTTACAGTGAAGTGAAAAGAAAGAATAATAAGCAATAATTCGCGGAGTTTCAACATTTTGACACGTGGGCTTATAAAGAAGAGACATATAATAGAGAGATCAATGATTGGTATATGTCAGAGTCACTCTTTTGTCATTTGATTCCATGCAGTGCCACTAGTAGTGTTATCCTGTTGTGAATAATCTAAGAAGACTCATATCGGGCGTATAATAAAACCGGTGAGTCAGCGCTGTCTGGGTAGGAGGTAAAAAAGAGACATATATATACATAAATACACAATAAGTAAGTGTCACTGAGTGGGCCCCACCATTGATGGCAAACCTTTAGACTCTGTTTTTGTCACTACATAGTGAAATACATATTGCTCACCCCTTATTTATACAATTATTGCCTCATGAGATTGGTGAGGGCAGTCGGGAGCTGTAAGGAAAACGAGAAAAAGGAAGCGTGGCCTGTTCATTAACAATTATAATAATAGCAATAGAGTTTCAATTGTTCAAATAAAAGGTGCATTTATCACAGCGGTCCCTGCATGTTGATACATCCTGTATATTGAGAAGGAATCAAATCTTTTATTTATCGCGGCATTTTCTGCGAGATGCAAACGTGCTCTACAAATATTTGGAAGCTAACGATAATGCGCACCGGGCCCTCCAATGGTAGACCCGGACAATACTCATTATAGAGGAATACCAATATATTTTCTGTCCTACCCTCTTCTCTTTTCAGAGACGCTACTCCCTCTCATTAACCTAGCAGCACAGGTCAAATCCAGGCCGCTAGTGATACTTAAACTTACCTTGGTCCTGAAGAAACGCTTTGGATCTCCTCCTGAGGCCACAGAGAGCGTGAAACATGTCGACCATCTTATACGCCCATTAGAGACGTATATCTAGCTACAGAGGGACATAATATCCCCAGAGCAGCACCACACACCTTTTAACAATGACAGAGGGATCACCTTAATAAATAGTATTCACTCCCCCTCCAGTCATTTTTTAGAAAAACACTACTTGAGACCTCACTACCACTCACATGCACGCACCCATACGGCTTCTTCATCAAAAGATCTCCGATAAAGAGACCCTTCGGGGGACCCATAGGGCATTGCAGCGCCGGCCTGACGAGGAGCAACAAGCCCTATGATGAAGCATGACATCCTTCGGGGTGTGTGAGGGCATCATGATGAGGACACACTATCCCCACACATAGAGTAGCACAGGACAAAACTTCATTCTTTGACTTCCTTTTACAAGGAACAGTGACTCCCTTTATTTTACCAGCTAAGATCAATCAATACTTTGGTCGTAATGATGCACATTGCCCCAGATGTAGACTAGTAGGTGGTGACCTCCTACATATGCTGTGGGCCTGCCCTGCGCTCAACACCTATTGGGAAATAGTCACAATGCTCTTAGCATACTCCACGGGTCGTACGGTAGAGTGTACCTGGGCCTTTATCAGAGGTCCAAAAAAAACAAAGTGACGTCCCGATTCATAGACCTCGGGCTCATTGTAGGCAAGCGTCTAATCACCAGGCGCTGGAAGTCCCCGGAACCCCCACCCATGAAAGCCTGGTACTAATCCCTAGTGTGCTGGGCCCAGGCGGAGAGCGTAGCGCTGAGCCGTGAAAACATAATAGGGCTGCGGACACTGCCGAGTATGTGGAGTCACATGAAGCCTTCCAGGAGATAAATGATGCACAAGCACAAACAATTAATACAGAGTAAAGCGGACACTATAAAGCGACTCAGACTCAGGGACTCTGCAACACCCTAAACGGCGTGCACCTCACATACACACCCAGGTCATATTATGATCATTTGAAGAGCAAGGACAGGTATTACACCACCCTAACATACAGATGGCACGTAGACGTAGAGGTATCACGCATCACTGGAGGGCAGCGGCACACTGAATCGTGCGAATGTTAATACCCCACCACGTTGGTTAGAAAGACCTTACCGCCAGTTTTAATTTCCTGTTGCTAAGTTCTCTACTACACTCAGCATGCTATATGGCATACGTAAGCAGATTACAAGCATGTTATATGTGTAAAGTAATATACAACTGATGTTTCTCTCGTGAAATGTATACATGCAAATGACCATTGATGAAACCAGTATGGTTAAATGAAAACTTAATTTTTAAAAAATCAACAAAAAAAACAAGTTGGAAAAAAAAATCTACTAAAAATACTATAAACATTAACAAAATAAGAATAAAAACAAATAATATAAAAAATAAACAAATACTACTATAAAATCTATTTACACAACATTAGGAAAAGTATTGGAGTCTGAGAATATTAAATATACTATTCCTACTCCAGTTTATGAAACATTAGGGAAAGGGTTGGACTTCGGCGGGGTTACATTTACTATCCCTACTCCAGTGTTTGCAACGGTAGGGGCAGTGTTGGACTTCGGATCGGGTTACATTTTCTATTCCCACTCCAGTCCAAGCAACAGTAGGGAAAGTGTTGGAAAGTGTTGGACTTTGGATGGATTAGATTTACTATTCCCACTCCAGTCTAAGCAACTGTAGGGAAAGTGTTGGACTTCGGAGGGGTTGCATTAACTATTTTCACTACAGTACAGCGCTGGACTTTGGAGGGGTTAGATTTACTATTCCTATTCCAGTCAGCTCAACAGAGGAAAATAGTTGGACTTCGGAGGGGTTAAATTTACTATTCCTACTCCAGTCTAAGCAACAGTAGGGAAAGTGGGGGACTTTGGAGGAGGGAATAGATTTACTATTCCTACTTCTTTCTATGCAACAGAAGGGAAAGTGTTTGATGTTAGAAGGATTACGTGCATGAATACAAATCCTTTTAAATTAGTATAAAATGTTGAACATTTTCTACAAAACAGTATCAAATCATGATATACAGAAATAAATATATGTATTTATTTTAAAAAGTTAACATATTACTTAAATAGAAAGAAAAATAAAATTACATATAAGAATATCAACTTCCCTAACTACAATAATAATGAAATCATCACTTACTTATTTAATTTCAATTAGTACATGAAAACCAATCTCATTTTATATAACAAATATCAGAAACAAATCACAAACACTATTGAATACATTAAATTAAAAAACAACATAAAAACATTATACGTGATTAACTTCCAATAAATAAATTATACATAAATGTTAATGAATATAACACATATAATATATTTTTATTTTCTTATTTTCTTAGCAGCCTACTCACCTAAAAAATAACACAGAATTCAAAAATACATGTTTAATAAACATATAGAAACTAAAAAAATTATTAAAAATTAAAATAATGACAACTACACAATAATTAATAAATTAAATAATATACATAATTAATACTCAAATTAATTTATTTATTTTTTACAAAAAACAGCATTACGTTAAAATACATTTGCTCTAATTCAACTACCTACCCTATACCCCTACAAACTCAGCAACCCACAACTAAAATATAACTTAAATAAATCAGTATTAAACTATTTACGTAATTAACAATCAGTTAAATAATTGATTAACAATTAAAACTAATTAACAATAATTTGTTTTATAACCTAATGAACTTCCCACCCTATACCCATACAAACCCAAAAACCCACTACTATCCTATAACTTAATAACTTAATAATTAACAATAAACTACATAATTAATTAACAATTACAAACGTATTACCATTACATTTTTATTTTTTATAACTTAATTAGCTTTAAGTGGAGATAGCAATTGTGGTTTATCACTAGAAGAAAATGATCCCCATCCTCATTTTTGCATTCCTATCCTGGGGACTTATTAAATGAGATTCTATTCTCACATGATTTGGGGTTTGCCAATAGTTTGTGTTCTCTCCCAGTCGATTTTGAGCATACTTTTATTGGGAGAGGTTTGAAATCAACAATCGACTTTATTATTTTACCTAGTCGATATGCTTCATGCATATTAAATTACAAAACCCATAAGAATGCAATAAGCGACCATCTCCCATTGAGTATAAGTCTAGCACTCCCAAACAGTAGACTGAACCAATATAGTAGTCAAGTATCTTGAGTCCAGAATCTATCGTTGGGGAAGATTAACGGATATACTTTGCGCTGGTCCAGTTGTGAACCTATAGAGTTCACCAAACAAATCGTGACCAAGGGCTATAATTCTATTTTAACCTGCTTGGAGGAGTCCAGTCCCCACGATAGTACGTTAGAAGCCTTTGCTCAACTTACATTGGTAATACAAAATCTCCTTAGGGTGGAGCGTAAGGGAGCACAAACACGCAGCCAGGGTTGGTTCGATACAAGTTGTACGAAAGCTTATACTAAACTAAAAACTGCTCTTCATAAATCTGTAAGGGACAGTGTGGAAATTCGGGAGTGCGGGAGGGAATATAACCAAGCACTAAAAACACACAAAAAGGAGTTAAAAGAGAATGCTTGGGCTACCCTTTATGAAGCCTCGCGGAACAAAGATAGTGCCGCCTTTTGGCGGGCGGTGAATGCTCCTTTTTTTACTGCCCCTAATAATCCGTCGATAGAGGTTGCAATTGATGAAAAGCAATGGGTGGACTTCTTTTCTAAGGTCTATACTTCTTATACAGATGAAGTAAGTTTAATGTCCCCTTGTAGTCAGCAGGGAGCTAGTTCTCATGAAATACCTCCTTTAGACCTTTATTTTACACACGATGAGGTCATTGGTGCAATCAACGAGAGTAAGGGCGGCAAGGCTCCTGGCCCAGATGGTGTGCCAATTGACCTGTTTAAATCAAATCTGGGCTCTCTTTATTGACACGGGTACTGCATGCTTGTTGCTCGGAGGGTTTTATCAAGACCTGGTCCGAGTCTATTATAGTACCCATTTTTAAGAAAGGAGACCGGCAAAACCCAGCCTGCTATCGTCCAATATCTTTATTGGACTCTTTGGTGACGGTAGCAGGGCGGATTGTTTTAAACCGGCTCCAAGACTGGGCAGAGGAAACAAATATTTTATCAGACGTACAATATGGTTTTAGGCAGGGGCTCAGCACTATGGAGCAAGCTCTTAATCTTAGTATTTTAACAGGGAAATACACTCAGGCTAAAACAGGGAGATTTTACTTAGCATTAGTTGACCTCAAAGCCGCTTTCGACTGTGTTATACACAGCAAATTGTGGGTCATTTTAACTGATATGGGGGTGGACCCCCCACTGGTCCTGTTTTTGAGACAGCTGTATAGTGGGGCGACAGCCAAGGTTCGATATGGAACTAGGGGAGAATGCACTGCATCATTTAAAGTGGAAAGGGGGGTTAGACAGGGCTGCGTCCTGGCACCGTTCTTGTTCACTTTATATACAAATGCCTTGGAACAAGTGATGGTGGAAAAGGTAAAGGATTCGCCATATATTAACAAACGCCCGATAGCTACCCTTCTGTATGCGGATGATGCAGTGTTAATGGCCCGCACACAGATAGGCCTACAAAAGGCACTTTCCACCTATACCGCATTTATGGACAATCTTGGTCTAAAATTGAATGCCACAAAAACCTACATAATGACGTGTGGGAAGGGAAGCCAGAAATGTTGGACCCTGTCCATAGGGGGCAGCAGGGTAGAATCTACCAAGACATTTTCATATTTAGGTATCTTGTTTGATTCTAATGGATCCTGGCGTCAGGTCATCAAAAGTAGGAGTCTTCTTTTCATTAAATCGACGGCAGCTGTGGCCAATTTTGCAAGAAAATTGGGTAGAAGGCCTCCTGCGTTGCTCCTTCAGATCTATCAGGCTAAATGCGTGACTATGGCTATGGGGCGGGCTTGTGGGGCTTTCAAGACTCCCAACCTATTCAGAGTGTTGAAAATGCCTTTTTAAAGTTTCTCCTGGAGGTCCCAGCTAGTACTTCTGTTTATAATTGCCATAGTGAGCTGGGCGTCCCATATATTGCAGATATTATTAAAGCTCAGCCTGCTCTACTATGGCATAGGATTTGGACTTCTCTCAGAACTGGTCTTAACCAAGATATTATTAAAGACAGCATGAAGTTGGACCAGGCCACTAAGATCGCCTGGTTGAAATACGTAAAAAAAACTTCATGTACGACCTTGGGCACCCTGAATATTACAATTCCCCTGAATCCATTAACTCTGTCTCCAGGAAGGAGTTTAAAAGAACTTGTATGACCCACCTGGAGGCAAATAGATTTACTCTTGAAGCAAATAAGCCGACAGTACAACGGCACCAATTGATTTTAACTACTCATGCTATACAGCCGTATATATTGTATAATCTAAGCGGGTACGATAGATATGTTTTGACCCGACTTAGATTTGGGAACTTTCATCGTTTGATAAGTTTTCCCGAGATAAATAATTGGTCAAAAGAGCTATGCCGTTGTCTATACGATGATCAGTCTTTGCAATCATCATTGCATGCGGTTTTATTTTGCAAATTTTATAAAAAGCAGAGAAGGAGGTGGATTCTGCCAATTTTAAGGTTAGGTGGGTGGACCCAATGTCGACCGGCATTTTTATTTCTGCAATTTTTAGACAACGAATGCTTTACTGAAGCAATTGCCTGTTTTTGAAAAAGTATATTGAGAATCAGAAAGACTATTACTATTTAAATCTCGCAAGGACATGGGTTTTTGACACTCTATGATGGACTTAATTCTGTGAGATATTGTTTTAAAAGTGATCTCTTTTTATTTGTGATGCATATTCATAATCAAGTCCTTTTATAAGATGAACTGTTTTTATCTGTTGTGTTTGCTTTTGTGATTTTACTTGTATAAAATCGAATAAAGCTTAAAAAAAACAAAAAAAACAATTAACAATAAACTACATAATTAATTAACAATTACAAACGTATTACCATTACATTCTTATTTTTTATAACTTAATTAGCTCCCCACCCTATACTCCTACAAACCTAACAACCTGCTACTAAAATACAACTTCCTACAACTAATAATAAATCTAAATTAAAAAATTTAATTTACATTTTAAATTCAAAATATAACACTTAAAAAAAGCATTATTAAGAATCAATTAATAAATGAATTAACAATTAAAAATACTTTAACAATATATTAAACAGGCACCCTTGCCTACAGACCCCCAGGACCACACACCAGCTTCTGTGACACCATCACCAGCTTCATTGCCCCACTAGCCAAGTCCAAGCTCTACATCTTCCTCTGAGACCTCAACTTCCACCTGGACGACCCTACAGACACTAACTGTGCCAACCTCCTGGAACGCATGGAAAACATTGGCCTGACCCAGCTGGTCCCCAACCCTACACACAGAGCAGGACACTCACTTGACCCGATTTTCATGGCCAGCAACAGAGTCAAATGCTGCCATGACACAGAACTTACTTGGACCGACCAATGCATTGTCCAATTCACCACTGCAGGATCACCATGCACTGCCACCAGCCCCCCTAACGCCCCCTTCTGCAACTAGTACAAAGTGACACAGATCCAATGGACAGACACCTTCAACAATACCCAGCCTGACCCCGCAACCAACCTGGAACAAGCAGTCCAGAACTTCACCACCTGGATCACCAACGCCACAGACCAAGTTACCCCCATCAAACAGGTCAAGACTCGCAGAGCTACCAAATAAGCCAGCTAGTACATGCTTGAACTCAGGACAATGAAACGCAGCTGCAAACAACTGGAGAGAAGATGGTGCACCAGCAGGGACACCACAGGCCTAGCCACCTTCAAGTCAGCCCTCAACAAATACCAACAGCAACTCAAAGACGCAAAAAAAAGACGCCCTGGCAAACCGCATCAAAGTAAGTGCCAACCACACTGAGGAACTCTTCAGTATCGTCAGAGAGTTCTCCTGCCCCATGGACACCAAGAACACAGTCCCCCCCCCTCACAGGAACTCTGCGATGCTCTAGCAGACCACTTTCACAACAAGATATTCACCATCTACAAGAACTTTGAGCCCCAATGCACTGACCTCTACATCCTCCTCACTCCAATGGAAGCCTCTCCCGATCAGCCACTCACCACTTGGGATCAGCTCACCACACAGAACACCACAGCCCTCATGAACTGCATCCACTCTGCAGCATCCACAGACCCCTGCTCCCACCACCTCTTCAACCTCGTAGGGGCAAAGATATCTGCCACAAACTCAGCACCATCCTCAATGCATCCATCGCCTCAGCCACCTTTCCCGACACATGAAAACATGCAAAAGTCAGACCTCTCCTCAAGAAACCCTCCACTGACCACAGCGAACTCCAGAACAACCACCCCATATTGCTGCTCCGTTTCCCCCAAAAGTCCTCGAGAAGGCCATCACCCAGCAGCTCACCGAATACCTGGAGAGAAACAACCTACTCGATGCCTCCCAATCCGGTACCTGTGCCAACCCCAGCACCGAGATCGCCCTCATAGCCGCCACTGTCGACATCCTCACCCTCCTCAATGGAGGAGATTTGGATGCCCTGATCCTCCTCTACCTCTCCGCAGCATTTGACACCGTATCCCACCACACACTCATCAAGAGACTGTGACACATCCTGGGCCGGACTGGGAACCAAAACCGGCCCTGGCAAACTGCTCGGCCACCCCCCTGAGGGGGAGAGGGAGGATGCGGCCGAGCTATTTGCTAGGGCATGTTTCGGCCGATTTTGTTACAGGGGGCCGATATTGCCGGCCCCCGGTAATGAAAACGGCCTCCACCCTGGCGGCCCACTGGGGAAACGCCCGGTGCCCGCTACGGCCAGTCCAGCCCTGGACACACCAGGATCCAGAACGATGCCCTCAGACAGGTTGCATCATTCCTTACGGGATGAACTCAGGGAATCTGCCTACCTCCCTTCGCCTCAGAACCCAGGAGCACCATCTGTGACATCCCTCAAGGTTCGTCCCTCAGCCCCACCCTCTTCAACATCTACATGACACCTCCAGCCAACATCGTCAGATCTCATGACCTCAACATCATATCGTACATTGACACCCAGCTCATCCTCTCACTCTTAGCAGATCCCACCACCACAAAGACCAACCTCCACAACTAGAATGTCTCCGACTGGTTGAAAACCAACAGTCTGAAGCTCAACACTAAAAAGACCGAAGTGCTGTTCGTTGGCAACGACGCCTCCCCTTGGAAAGACACCTGGTGGCCTGCCAAACTCTGACCCACACCCACCCTGACAGACCACGCCTGCAACCTTGGCATCATTCTGGACAGCAAGCTCACCACGAAGCAACAGATCAACACAGTCTCCTCTGCCTGTTTCCACACCCTCTGCATGATCCGAAGAATCTTCAAATGGCTCCTCATTGGCATGAGGAAAACCGTCAGTCAAGCCCTAGTCACCAACCAGCTGGACTATGGCAATGCACTGTATGCAGGAACCACCACTGAACTCATGAAGATACTACAAACGATACAGAACTCAGTGGCCAGACTCATCCTCACCCTGCCCAAACGGACCCACATCACCCAACACCTTAGGGACCTCCACTGGCTCCTTGTCGAGAAAACATGCAAATTCAAGATACTGACACACGCCTACAAATCCCTCCACGTCCTAGGACCAGCATACATCAAGCACCGCCTGAACTTCCACCAACTGTCCAGAGCCCTTAGCTCTGCCACCCTCGCCCTCGTACAGACACCACGCATCCGCCGAAGCCAAAGTGGAGGCTGTTCCTTCTCCTACCCCGCCACCAAGTCCTGGAACGGCCTTCCGCTCCATCTCCAGACATCACCCTCATTGGAGGAATTCAGGAAGAGACTCAATAATGAATATTGTGTTCTTCTGTCTTTTATATAGTGTAATACATTTTTACTGTTTTATAAAAAAAAAAAATTATTACATTTGTTTTTTTTTATTTTCTATACTGCATTTTGGTATTGAATGAATATTCTTTTTTTCTATTGGAAGAAAAAGTCAACAATAAAGATAGCAATCAATATTGCGCCTCATACCTCACGTAATATTTCTAAGCACTCCAAATAACAATTTAATACTATTAAATTTTACCTCAGACGATGGTCTGAACTGGCCTTGCGTAGATTCGAAACCATGGTAGCGAGAGTTTAACTCATCCTTCTGGTTTACGAGGTTAACTGTGCACCGTCCAAACTTGAAGTTTTTGGTTTCAGCAACTTACATCTGCTTGGATTTCTTATATCGTTGTACTATGCTTACAAAGTGTTACCCTCTGGTAGTGAAGGTGTTACTAAGGTCCTTAACCAGTGAATCAATCACTTTAACATAGAGTCACAAATAAATCTAATGAAATACATGAACAACGCTGTACAGCATTGTAGCCCGGGCTTTAAGAGGGCCGGGTCTCACCGGTGCTGAGCACCGGCAGTTTTTTAAAGGGGGCCTTGATACGTATCTCTATGGGGCTCTGTTTTGTGCCCTGGCACAGGAGGTCCGTTTTTTTTCCGGACTGCAGTGACAGCAGGCACATCGATGTGCGCATGCTCACACTGCTCACTTGAGAGGGAGGGGGGCAAGCCAAACTGAGACCAATTTGTGTGTGAAAAAGGCCGCTTTATTGAGACAGGTGCACATTACAAATACCATTCTGGCAACTGCCTTACAAAACTAAAACCTTGCTATACATTGAACAACTGACCCCTGATACCCCCCGCCCCTACGATCCCCTCAAACATTCCCCCACCCTGCCAGTAACATAACAACAACATTACAAAGTATTGCAGTTAAAAATTATGCCTCACAATAAAAACCAACCTCCCATACCTGCCTTTCTGAAACTGTAACTAACAAAACGTCTACCACTGAAACTTAAACTACCTGCCTACCCTTTCCCTGCCCCTGCTCACAACTTCCAACACTTAACCAAACCCTCTGCCAACCCTGGCCAACTTTTCAAAACCCCGCCAGCACCTGTTCCAAGCGACATTACACATAACGACCCCTTATGCACCTGTCTTCAACAAAGAAAGCCCCAAACCAATATAACAAACCCGAAGACACCCCAGGAAACCAGAATTTTTTAAAGGGATGGGTGGGAGGGTAAAAATCGCTCACTACACTACCACTGCTCCCAGTCACCAGGTCACCAAACCTAAAATGGTGGCAGGGAGCGACCCCTGTTGTCCCTTATAATTGGGCTCTAATTGGGCTATATTTTAACAAGCCCAACAACCACCAAATGGCCGGTACCTGGCCAGCCCTGCCCCTCCCAATCTGCCTGGGGGGGCAGACCTCACTGCGCTCGGCTGCCCCCCAAACCCGCCTTGCGAGGGAGGGGGGCAAGTCAAACTCAGACCAATTTGTGTGTGAAAAAGGCCGCTTTATTGAGACAGGTGCACATTACAAATACCAAACCTGGCAACTGCCTTACAAAACTAAAACCTCGCTATACATCGAACAACTGACCCCTTATCTCCCCCGCCCCTAGGATCCCCTCAATCATTCCCCCACCCTGCCATTAACATAACATTACAAAGTATTGCAGTTAAAAATTATGCCTTACAATAAAAACCAACCTCCCATCCTGCCTTTCTGAAACTGTAACTAACAAAACGTCTACCACTGAAACTTAAACTACCTGCCTACCCTTTCCCTGCCCCTGCTCACAACTTCCAACACTTAACTAAAAACCTCTGCCAACCCTGGCCAACTTTTCAAAACCCCGCCACCCAGAAAAAAGGGGGTGGGTCCCCCGCATACCCTTTTTTCTGCCCCCCCCTTTCTATTAGACTCGTTATCTTCCTTCCTGGCTCTGAACATTTAGGGTCCTGGCCAAAACCTCTCTAGCCTCTAAGAGGTAGAGATCCATGCCGATCCTGGAAAAGTGAACACCATCCCCTCTGAAGAATTCAACAGTGTCAAAACGAATCTCCTTATGAGATATCCTACCAAACCCTACTTCCCTACAAAAACGTGCCATTTCAGTGTTAAGTTTCCTTCTGGCCCTGTCCACCGCTCCTGGGTTAAGCGCCCCACGCCAAACTCTACAGGGAACAAACCCAGTCCAAACTACAAAGCAGCCTGCCCACTGTTGCTTAATCAACGCTAAATCCCTCTTCATATTTCGCATCAAAACAATGCCCTTTTCTTTACACAAATCATTTTCACCAAGGTGTATAACAAAGATGTCTGGGCACCTGTCGCCCACCATCAAGCTATTCAGGCACGAATCAACTACCTCCAGCACATGCCCCCTTTTCCTTCCCACAACACCTTAAAAAGCCAATCGTTAAAGCCTAGGTTTTGTCCAAAATAACTCTTGCGGGCCAGCAGTTGAGCCCACTTCACGAAGGAGTGCCCCACCACCCAAATTGTCATCTCCATGGAAAGGGGGCCAGCCACAGAACCAGAAACAAGAAAACTCTGCATGAGATTATGCATTGTAGACAACCGCGCCATTCCCCCCGTCATCCCTTCGCAAGTAACGCCTATAACACTCAGATGACCAGCGCCCCAGCCGCATGATGTCTCCCCGCTCCCACCCTCTATTGTTAGCTTCTGACGCTGCCCCAATTCGGAAGGAATGCGTACCAAATTCCGCACCTATGATTCCAAGTTCGTTTAATGCCTTCCTCAAAACCGCTAATAGCTGGAAGGCTGTCACTCTGCTCCCATTAGCATGTTCGAAAACTGACCCCCCCAAGCCCTTTGGACACTGCGTGCCAACATGCCTCCCAACTGAGGGGACAAGTGAGCGAAGGTACTGATGCCTGTAGCGAAACCCAGACCCCTCTGATCAGTTTTAGACTTCTTCAACCAAATATGGACCCCCGAGCTGCGAGGGACCACATCCTCCCACCTAACCCCCCCACCATTTCTGTCCCCAAACAATTCTGATACCTGGAATGCGCTAAAGAATCCACAGCATTAATGTGGAAAACAAGCAAGTCTCAAAGACATCCGTACAGACTTTCGGCAACATCTCTAGCACCCTGCCTAGCAGCAGCGAAGACAAAGGCTTCCTGATATGCCTCTTCTGGCCCCGTTCCCTAGCCCATCCTTCTAGAATTCTTGTCCCCAGTTCACCTGCTGACGGCGGGTAGCCCCATAGCAGCTTACCCACAAAGGCAATCCCCGCTAACTTCCCTGTAATTGTGACCCTGGACATTCCTTTATCAATCATATCCAGTATGAACTGAATAACATCCTCCACCTGTTGCTCTTTATCAAAGCGCCGCTGGGCACCTGAAAGCAGGAATTCCTTCCACGCTAGACTATAAGCTACCCTGGTAGACTTTGCTAGCGACCCTACCACCAGTTGTAGCATCCTGTGTTGCCTACGTACCACAACTGCTGCGGCATGGGCGTCGGAGTTCTGTTGGCGTCCTCAGCTAGCCCACTGCGAATGAGACAAAGCACCCGCTATGTCATTGTCCACACCAGGGACGTGCAGTACCCTGAATGCTATGTCATGGCGCAAACAACCCAAGACAAACACTCTCAACAACTTCAGAACCTGCTCATCCCTTGCTGACTGGCGGTTCACTATCTCCACAACCGCCATATTATCTACTCTGAATGTCACTTTCTTGTGCACCAGCTGTTCTCTCCACAATGTCACTGCCATGACTAAAGGAAAAAACTCCAGAAAGGTAATGCTCCTACCCCCCTCTCTCCATTGTGCAGGCCACTGTTCTGCGCACCACCTCCTCTGCCAAAACAGGCCAAAACCCTTGCTGCCTGCTGCGTCTGAAAATATTTGTACATCCCATACCAAGTCCTCCTCTCTAGCAAGCGGGAACCCATTAAAAGACTGTAAAAATACCCACCACATTCTCAAATCCTCTTTCAAACCTGCTGGGAGTCTCACGTCATGGTGAGGTGGTCGTTGTCCTGACAACGCCCGTCCCAATCTCCTGCAGAAAGTCCTCCCTACCCTCACTACCCTGCATGCGAAGTTGAGATGGCCCAACAGGATCTGTATCTCCTTGACTGTCACCTTTTCCCGAGCTAGCATGACATTAAGCAATTCCAACATTTTTAGTTTCTTGTCCTCTGGCAAGCATGCCTGCATTGCCCCTGAATCAATTTCTATTCCTAGAAAAGACAGTGCCGTGCTGGGGCCCGTTGTCTTTTCGGGTGCCAAAGGCACCCCCAGTTGCTCCATCAGCTCTTTGAAGTTTTCCAGGGCCTCTTGGCACTCCGTGGAGCCGGGGGAGCCCACAAAGAAGAAATCGTCCAGATAATGTGTCACCAACTTGTGACCCGTGCGCTTTGAAAACAGCCACTGCAGAAAGGTACTGAAGCACTCAAATAATGTGCATGACATAGAACAGCCCATCTGTAATGCTTTATCCACATACCATTTCCTGTCAAAATGGATACCCAGAAGATCCCAATCATCTGGATAGACTGGAAGCAAACGGAAAGCTGATTTTATGTTGCATTTTGCCATTGCTGCAGCTGTGCCCCCCGTCACTACAAGTGACATGGCCACGTCAACTGATGAGTATGATACTGTGGCCTCTTTTTCATCAAAATCGTTCACTGAGCTCCCTTCTGGCCATGATAATTGTGGAATCAGCCGAAATTGATCCGGTTCCTTCTTTGGCACTACCCCGATGGGTGAAAAGATCAAGTTTTCCATGGGCCAATCGATGAAAGGCCCAGCCATTCTTCCTTCCCTCACTTCTTTGTCCAGCTTTTCCTGCACTATCCGTTTATGTTCCATTGCTAACTGTAGGTTCTCTGCCCACCTTCTGTGCCTCGGTCTCCCATACCCCAAACGGAAACCCCATCTCAAACCCTCCCTCAACACTTCTGCAGCCCTTTGGTCTTCATATCCCTGTAGCGCTGCATTCAATTTTTCCAGCCTAACCGGAGTATGAGCTCATTGGCCCAGACCCCTGAACCCCCCTAGCCCCCACGCACCTGCAAAGTGTTGCTGCCCCCTGCATTGGCTCCCCCCTGCTGCCACTGCTGGCCCCCCTGTTGGTAACCACCCCCTGTCCCAAAACAGTTGACCAGCGCATGCCGACCCCCGCACTTCGAGCATTCGTGACTGAATTTACAGAACTCCTGAGTGCACAGTCCCTTGTTAAAATCCCAACAAGACCCCCCTGACCCTGTCTGCCCCCATTCCAGTACTTCACAGCCCTCCCCGGATGGGTCTCCCCTGAAAGGGCCGGTAAACTATTGGAAGCCCACTAGCTGTGAAAATGATCTTACCCGCTCTTGACACCCCCATAGTGTGCTGCCACAAATCTGTGTCCAGCTCACCCCATTTAGCTTCGGGGTCCCATGCCATGCGTGCTCTAAACTCCTCATATTGCGCCCACACTTAACCCCTACCTGTAATCTGGGCATTCCAAATAATGTCCATGTATTTAAACAGCGCCATGCAGCGCTCAGGATATTTTTCACAGTAGACGCTTGCATAGATCAAAAACGCAGCTGTCCAATTTTCTATGGTCAATGGAACCCTCGGCCACTTGGCCAGTTCGTACTCCTCTTCTTTTGACCCTTCCTTCGCTCGCACCTCCCTACGCAACAGCTTAAGCATTTCAGCGTATTCTCACTTCCAAATGAGCTCCTTGGTTGCCAGCATCAAATGCGCTTCCAGTGGTTTGGTCACCCCCATATAAGGAAGTTTCTTAATCTTCAACTCCTTACTCTCTAGTTTGTCTTTTTTCTCGTCAATTGCCGCTTCCCCTTTATCTATTTTTTCTGCGCCTTTGCTATCTTCTACTTTGGTCCCGCCTGTCTTACCTCTTTCTTCGCTGCCCACGCCTATATCTGATACATACTTAACCTCCTATAACCTACCCTCCTCGCCCCCTAAACCTTCCCCCCATCCCAATCGAAACCATTACTGACTTCCCCATCCAGCCTTTTGCCTTACCTGGCTCCAAGGAGGGTGCCTGTGTTGCTGCAGTCCGCCTCGCCAGTGGCCCCATGGTCAATAATGACTTGGCTGGCCTCCCCGCAGGCCCCGACACCCTCCATGTTACCTGGAAGACACTATGAGACACATTACTCTGTCCCCTCCTACCCTGTCTTCCTCATCCCGCAACTCGCCTTCTTCGAGGCTCTCTTCATCAAAATCAAGCTCTTCGCGCCATTCGCCCTGTGTCTCCACATGATGGCCCCTTACTGGGCCTCCGTCTCCCTGCCTCAAGGGGTGCCGACTGCACCCGCCGGTATTCCACCGGTCCTCCTGACCGTTTGGTCGTGTTCTCCTTCACTCCTGCGGACGGCTGAGGTCCGTCGGGTGTTGGGGCCAGCGAGACCGCTCTGGGCCTACCTATGCCGGCCGTGACGGGGTCCCCCGATTGGTAACGGGTGCGCCGCTCGAGGCTCCGCCCTCCCTTCTCCTCGGCGCCAGCAAGTCGCTACCAGCTCTGCCGAGTCTGTTACTCTGCGTTGCTCCTCCACCTGAAAAATAAACGACTGGTCTGGTGTGCTGGGCCTATGCGACCCCTCCCCCAGCTCCCGTCTCCTCTTCTTCCCTACCCCTATAGTACTCTCTGCCCACCGACGTCCTACTTTGAACAGTTCGCCCACCTCACTGTCACTAACCCCCCCTTCCTTCTCTTCACTCCAGTCCAGCTCGGCGGCAATGCCTGCAGATGACAGGCCCTGCACTAGGGCCGACCCAAGGCCCCCACTGCTCTGCATGAAACTGACCCCCCCGTACCACCTGACCCCCCTTTCCTGCCTCATGCCCCTCTCATCCACCCCAAAAGACCCCCACCGAGCCATGTACACGTCCACCTGCCCCACCCGGTCCAGACCCCTCACCTCCTCGTTCCAGGAGGTGAAAATATCTAACCCTTCCCAGGCCTGACTGCCCCCGCAGGCTCCCACTCCCCAGGAAAATCTTCCTCCTCCCCAACATCAGAGCCTATTAGCTCTTGGACCCCGCCAAACAAATCCAAGTCCTCCCCACTTCCCACCCTGAAATTTCCACTGCCCACATGGGCCTCTCCCTCCTCCCCCGAAGGCGCCCGACACAGGGTTAACTCACTGCCCGCCCCGGGGGCATACTTTCCTAATGATTTGGCCCCTTTTAATCCCTCCCCCCCACCGGCCTCCTTTACTCTTGCAGCGAATGTCCCCTTATCACCATCGCGCTGGGGCATGCACACGTCACCCTGCCCCCCTCCCTCCTTCCCCGCGGCACTACCGCTGTCTCCCCAGTCTGCCCTGCCGCTCCAGAGGCCTCGGTCACAATCGCCTCGGGCTCCGGAGCTGACAGGACTCTACTGTGAGGCCCTCCCTTCCGCACGCCTGAGGCGCGCTTACGGCCCGATCCAGACCCGCCCCCACGCTCATTACCCGGAGCCTCAGACATCGCTCGAGGCTCCGGTGCAGCAGTTGACCCAGGGGCCGCTCTCCTGACATACGAGCGGCCCCTTGGACTTACTGCCTCAATCTTCACTCTTTTGGGGAACGTGCAAGCCGCGACGGTGGCCGCCACCCCCACCAACGCCCGCGTGATGTGCCTGCATGGTCACATCACATCACATCACATGGCATGTGCCACCAACGCGGCGTGATGTGCCTGCAGGGTCCGGGATCAGGAGATCCAGCCGCCCGCCTCACTGAGAAGGCGCACCGCTTCCAACACACGGTAATCCTCCATAGCTGATGCCAATTAACCTAAGCTGCTACTATAAATGCAGAAAAGGCTAACTACTGAAAAGTCGCTCACCACACTACCACTGCTCCCAGCCACCAGGTCACCAAACCTAAAATGGTGGCTGGGAGCGACCCCCATTGGCCCTTATAATTGGGCTCTAATTGGGCTATATTTTAACAAGCCCAACAACTACAAAATGGCCGGTACCTGGCCAGCCTTGCTCCCAATCTGCCCGGGGGGCAGACCTCCCTGCGCTCAGCTGCTCCCCAAACCCCCTTCTCACTAGTGGAGAAGTTACGGCATGACGTCATGCCAGGTGAGCGTTGTAGGTGAAGGGAAATCCTTAAAGAGAGTCATTTTCTCTCTGGATTTCCCTTCTCTTTTTGAAACTCAGGAGCAGCAACATTGTCGTGGTGTCACCAGGGCTTTAAGTGGAAGCTTTTTCAATATTATATACAAGCCATAGTTGCTGCTCATTTATCTTATGCAACTAACAACCATTGACAGAGCCAATAGTCCTGACTTCTTGTAGGTATGATGTTACTTGTCCTAACATATATCTGGATGCAATGACAGAGACAGCAAAATACAAGTGGGGCGGCACTCTATGCTAAACACAGATTATTAGTTTACGTGATTTTAAGCCACGCCCTTAATTACATCGGCCACGCCCCTTTGAGAGACCCCCGACCCTCCAGTTTTTTCATCCCACTTAAAGCCCTGATTGTAGCTAAGTGTATTGTTCTACAGGAATCTAAAGCGAGTTCTTTCTGCTACAAAACGCAGTTAAACAGTGCCGCGCTTGCCTGTTTTAACCACAGACCACACACACACACTTCCAACTTGCATCTGTTCCAATAGCGCTTTGCATCTGACGCCCGAGGGCTCCAGCGCTAATCTTAGAAGCTGTTTTATAGGCGAATGGAGAGTGAGAGAGCGGGGGCACTTTGATGTACAGTTAATGCGTAATACGCCGGCAGCACATAAATAATTGTCTTAATACCTGAATATTTAGCTCCTTGTGATGACACATGGACGTGTCCTTCTTGATAATTGCACTTAAAAGGATTTTTCCTTATTTATTTCGTGATACTGATTACATCTCGGCGTTTCTTCTTTTTTTGACCCTGGTATGAAGCGGGCTCTCTCACAAATTCAAGAGACGAATTTTGCTGCTTGGAGAAATCGCCGGATACTGATAACATCGCCTTTTTCTTGGCCCTGGTTTAAAGTGCCTCGACACCGCCCCCTCCACCACTCACCCCCACCCTTCTCGTTCAATAGGCGAATGTTGTTGCTGCTTGGAGAAGCTCCCTCCGTTCCTTCCTGGGGAGTGTTATCTTGCATATCGGCGGTGCGTTCTAGTCGGAGCCTCTAGGGGGCAGCACTCCACATAATTCCGACATAAAAATAAAATGAAAGCCCTGCGCCCTTTAAACCAGGAAAATTAAAGATATCGAAGGAACATCTGTTCCTCTACGTCTAAGGTTGCCCATGTACACGTCATCACTTGGCAGAGAGACTGAATTAAAGGCTTTTGTTTCTTGTGGTAAGCCTGTCATACTCGGCGAAGCTCAGATCTAGCTTGAACTTCTTAAATCACTGCCACTAATTCTCGCATTTGGACGTCGTGGATTAGCAAACTAACAAGATTTGACAACAGCTTTGTTCCATATCGTGGAAATCTTTTATAAGTATTTCAGTTCTGTGAAATAGTAGTTAGTGCAAAATGAGTTCCCGCGAAAAACGTGAACTCTGATCTGGTTTTACATGTTAACTTGGAGATTGCATAAGGGACTGATGGAGCACATTGGTGCTCTGTTATTTGTAGGGGTGCATCATAATCACAGATAGTCCGCACCCGCATATCTTCCTTCGTTGTGTTAACATGTGACCTTTAAAAAGTGTTCAGTAATAACATGTGAAAGTGTAAATGGTAGGAAAAGTGTTGTGCCATGTAAATAGACAACGTAGCATTCATGTTCTAATGTTGTAATCCATAGTATGTGATGTCATTTGCCTAATGAAGTTGCTTATGTGTGATGTGACGCTTGTGACTTAAACGTGCACCATATTAAAGTTGCACATAGAAGTCACTAATTGCATTTAACGTGTAGGATTTCATAAACTGATTGCAATAGAAATGCATTGCTGTATTTTTGTAATGTGATGATGAAAAAGGCCTGAATGAAATGTTCACTTATGTGTGCATTTGAAAGGCCTATGTATTTCACTCTTATGTTGGCCGAATTCTGTAGGCCTGAAATGTATTTCCCCTGGGGGCTCGAGAGTAGGGTTGTTAGAAATTTCATGTGCACGTTGAATCTGTTCTGTTCTTACATTTCTGTTGCAGGTGGAGACAGTCGTCTTTGTTAGTTAGAATAACGTCTTTTGTTTAGGAGAGTTAGGCTCGGGAGAATGTGATACAAATATGCACGGACCACTGATAATTGGGAGCCGGTGTTCTTTCTCACTGAGGGAGGCCTGGGAATCAAGGTCATCGAGCCAAGAGCTGGGAGCACCGACATCGCGTGGAAAATCACCTATAAGAAGTGTCCAGCAGAATGAGGTGATGTGTGGGCGTGTTCTATGTTTCTGTGTTTTGTATTAGGGATGGTGTCCTGGGTGGAGACAGGAGAAGGGGTGAGGAGAGCCGAAGGGGAGAGAAGGAGACTCTTAGAATGAGCTCTGTAGCTTTGGCTACTTGACCCATACAACATGAGTGTACTTCTTAGGAAGTCTTCACGTGCTGACACCTTTTCCTGATCTCGCCTGAGAAACGCTAAGTAGGGATGTCACGGTAGTGGTAGTGTAGGGACAGACTAATGCTTTTTTGTTCATACACCACAGATGAAAACAGAACTTGACGTGGGGGCAATCATTGCCTGTGTTCTGCTTCTGGAGATTGTCATTCTCTTTATGATCCATCGCATAAAGTTAGCCCATAGGTTCGGATTTGTATTAGTTCCCATGTACTTTTATAACCTCGTAATGAGGTGCTTGTACATTTAGTTGTTTTTGGCTTTGTAATAAACCCACTAACTTGGAATTTGGAGTCTGTAGTTCTTCGGAGTCATGTTCTTATAGATTAATTATTTCTCCCCTCTACACTTCTCAGCAGGTAACAAAAGGTCCATTGACCCGGAGTTCCAAAGTAATTTTGTAAGGAGGAACTCGACCCCATCAGTACGCCGCAACTTGGGCCCAGATTTACTTAATTGAGATTTACTAACCATCTTGAGTGGCTCTGTGTGGCATAGTAAATAAGTTGCTGCCTTGTGTTACTTTGCCCCGGGAATGTGTTCCATGGGTGGAGAGTGGGAGTTCCCCTGCATCCACCCATTATTTTTGGCACATTCCCATATTTACTAATAACAATGGTAAACCTGGGAATGTGTCAAAATGCTACTAGGCCTTCCCAGGGGAGGTGTAACAAGGAGAAATATGTTCATTTCTCCTCGTTTTTTCCTTTCTACTTATACTGCATTTTATAGCACACGTAGAAAGAGGAAAAAATCCTTGGAGGATTGTTTTTGCGCAGGATGATGCCACTTCCAGCAAAAAACAATCCTGCCTGCAATGTAGGCACCCTTGCACCATGGTACAAGGATGCCTACGTTGGCGCTTGGCAGCCAGTAGTGCACCAGCGCAAAGAGAGAGCAGGAATGTGCCATATCTTAGTAGATACGGTGCATTCCTGCCCTCTCCATTCATGCAGCAAGCAAGTTGTCTTGCTGCATTGCACTGTGTCAAATGTTAGTAAACCTGCTACTTGGTTTTGGATGTAAACGAAAAGTGACAAGATAAGCAACTCTAGAAAGATACTTTTAGAAATAATCTTTTTTTCATGTATGTAGTGCTATGAATGGCACTCTTTCCTTTCCCAACCGCTGTAAATAACAGATGTTATTGTTAACCAATTTAATAATGTTGAGTTTATTCCCCTCAGAATTCTGTAATACTGAGCGGGCTGTGATTCAAACTCTAGACCTGCAGGTCACCGAATATATCGGCAGCAACTGTACTGAACTCACTAAGTAGATAGAGGTGGGCGGTGCCACTGAGAGCTCGAGCCAGGCTCGAGTCTGAAGCCTGGCTCTGGCTCAGTTCGAGGTCCTGTTGGAACCTTGATCCCATAACAAGCCGAGCTTTCATGTGGCTTCTGACTTCCTCTCTCCCCATATCCTGGATGTGGCTCTTGAGTCAGAGCTGTCCACTTTGGTCCTGGGGAACCAGGTTCGAGTCTCAGCCGCTCAACATCCTGTGATTCTTGGCAAATCACTTCATCTCACCATCCCATGTAAACAATGAATGGTGACCTAGTGTAATGTAACGGTTTTCTATGTTACTTCTCACTATATAAACAGGCATTACTGAAAGTTTGAGCTATTGGCGTTAGACATTACTATTTGCAACGCCAATAGGTCAAACTTTCAGTAACGCAAGACCTATTGCATTGCAAATGCTTGTTATATGTAGTTTCAAAGCAGAAGTTAAATAACCTTGACAGCCAGAGGTATAGGTGTCAAGTCGTAACTGTTGGTTTTATTTTAAAGAGAATCACAAGTTGCTGAGATGGTTATTGTTTATCAAGGTGTTCCTTATAAGTAGTTTATGTGACTGCATACTTAAAGACAACAGACCTAAAGATGGGAGGCTGTGTTCTTTTATGAGGTTGGTAATATTTTTCACATTTAAATCCAAGTTACTAACTTTTTTTCCCTTCAGTTTGGCAAATATTAAGCTTTTCAAGGACTTAATCAAAGCACTCATACAGGCACAAAAACAATTAAAGACAGCACATGGGTGCAATAAAGACAGCAACACTAGACTGAAATCCAAGGTTATTAAATAATGTGGGGTTGCTGGCTGCAATTTTAACTAAGATTGGATACTCTGAATGTATATTTTAATGAAGTTGCTAACAGAGTTTGGTATCAGCACTGGTGATGCGTAAAGAAAAACAGGAATTAGTTTGGCATTGAGGGCTGTAAGTGAAAGAATTATGGCTTTCCCATCATATAGTTGATCAAGGAAGTATTTGCACCCATTTACTGTTCTTGGCCCATAATTAAATGTTTTGGAACATTCAGACAAGTTACAATCTTGGCATTAACAAGCATTAGCAAAGCATGTAGGTCTGTGCTCAATGTGCTAAAACATGGAGCTTTAACACACTGGATCAAGAAAGATGGGAGTGAGCCAGCAGAAGAGGGCAGTTCCTTATGCAGTTGAATGCAGCCATTCTAGTGGAGGCAGTAAGGCAAACAGACAAGAGTATTAGAGAGATAAAAGCTCAATTGAGCTGAGACAAGACTGAAGTGAATGACTGAAAGAGTATAGTGAATAAAGCCAATGATTAAAATAGGGCAGACCCAAAGCACACTGTATGTGCATTGCAAGCAATGGGTCTGTTTGTCACCTGCGCTGTCAAAATCTAGACCAAACAAGCATTGGCATAGCCAATAGGTCTCGCCTTTGGGACCTTATAAGTGTTTAGCCAGAGCTATTGGCTTTGCCAATGTCTTTAAGCTATGTTGTAGAGCATTGTGGCTGCTCTGCAGAATGTTGAAAAGTTATAATTAAAAAAAGTGTTATAAGCATTTTTGTTACCTTAGATATAACCAAGATGACATTATGCACAACTGACCCTATTAAAAGAAGAATTAACATAAAAAATGTCTTCTACTTTTTTTGTCCTTGCAATGCTGGTAACGTCTTCCTGCATGTTCTAATGCTTGTTTGTTATATCTTTTTTTGTTATTGGGGGCAGGGGACATAAACAATGGTAGGTAGCTGCAACGGGTTGGATGATTGATTGTATAGAGTTTGCAATGATGATTGTTGAGGAAGTAAATATTTTTTTAAAGTACAAGAGTTGACAGTGTGAAAGGCAAGGGAGTAAGACGCAGGGGAACAAACTGTGATTAGCACAACAACACTGCTGGTTTTTCTCCGCCGGTGGAGGTGGGTGTGCATGCGGACCTTCATACCACATTTAAATGCCTGGCCAAGGGCAAAGTGAGGCCGAGCCATGAGAGACAATATTTTAAACAAGCATTTAATATAAACAAATACATTTTCATAAAGTCAGCAAAGCCGAATTTGCTCATTTCCTGGCCTTCTAATTACTCCAGTCGAGAAGATTTATTAGCCCACGCCTAATCAATCTGTGCATTGCAGCCATACCGTAGTAATAGTCAAAGCTCAAATTTCAAACCTTCTTTGCAAAGTCTATCCTTTCAAATTAAAACGTTTTAAGGTAAAGGTTCAAACAATTTGTCCCATATGCCTCGCTTGTCAACATCCTCCAGGCTAATGTCAATCTTGAAGAACTTTATGTAAAACTTGATCTAGATACGTCATACATCTTTCCTACAAGACTCATTTCAGTACGTCTCTCATATATTGCCTCTTCCCATACATGTAACACTTTACTATTACGACAAAAAACGCCTCACTTCTAAGACAACCTTACATTAACTCTCTCTCCTAAGGCCGTCTTCCTAAAACTCTCTCCTCTTTCTCAATATTGTCCCCTTAAAAATGGAGAGTCCCTTTTGCTGCTCCTAAGACTTGTCACTATCAAACATCCTATTCCTGCCACTCTCGCTAAATCTCTGCTTCATATTATCTATCCGACCCTCCCAAAGCACCCCGTCAACCCACTAAACATACCAGTCACCCAGTCACTCCCCTCTACAACTTACAGACCCTCAACCATTGTTGCCTCCTGCTTGTCAGCTGGCCCTGACAGTTCTTGCCCTCCACTGACCTGCTTGACGGCGCTGTTGAAGCTGAACTCGCCGGCCTCCTTTAAATCCAACCATATCATGGGCATGCGTGGCACAGCCTCCATTCTCCTAGCAGGACCACCACCAGCTTCACCAAGCAAGAGCCTCCTGACCCGGAAGCACAACAGGGTGTTGACGTCACCGTCACGACCACTGAGCCTGCTTGGGCCAGGCAACCAGGCCCTCCCGAACCTGGAAGGACAACCAATTACTGACGTCAGAGTCACGAGCACCTCACAAGCCGAGCCCCTTCTGACCCGGAAGCACGAGTATTCGACTATTACTTGACGTTGGTGCCTCTAGCATTGCATTTTCACCCGCCTGAGCCCCAATTATAAAAATAGGTGCATGTGTCTCAATACCACACCCAGTTCACCCCTGAAAAACAACAGACGTCAGGCAGCAGAGTGTTGCGTCCGATGGAGGGCTGGATGGAGTGTACGTCAGTGAGGGGCTGAATGAACATTATGTCACTGAATGTAGTGAGAATCCTGTGTGCATGTCACAGAGGGGCTGAATGTAGGGAGAGTTCTGGATGTATGTGAGTGAGGGGGTGAATGTAGCGAGAGTCCGGAGTGTATGTCAGTGAGGGGCAAAATTCCTATAAGCTCGTTCACAGATACGCACGCAAAGGCGAATAGCCTCTGAAGGAAAACAAACCACACGCACGAGCGTGTGGTGAGCTTTCCAAAGCCCTTTTATACTGTTTACATAAAGTCTCGCCAGAGCAGCGCATGCGCGCTGCTACAGGCTCAACCTAAAAACTGAAGCATTAATCACAAGAGAGGAGCGGGGGCGAGCGAGCGCGGCAGCCTGGGCTTTTGAAAGCTGACCAGACGCTCATGCGCCATGGCCTTCCCTGCGACTACCCGCACGGCCGGCATGTGTTTCCAATTATCGCGCCCGCGTCTGGGCACGATAATTGGAAACAGATGCCGGCCGTGCGGGTAACCGCAGGGAAAAGGCCATGACGCACGAGCGTCTGGTCAGCTTTCAAAAGCCCCTCACATAAAGTCTCGCAGAGCAGCGCTTGCGCGCTACTCGAGGCTCGACCTAAAAACCACCATGTAAATGAGTTTTGTCACTGAAATCTCTGCAATAATACTTTCATTCTGGAGCTTCTTGGGATCTAATTACGAGTGGACCAAAGAGGGTGCGATGTTTGTCACACAAAATAAAATGTGATTTTACTGGTCAAATAAATGGCACACACCAAGTTTTTCATAGTCAATGGGGTCGAAAAACATGTGTCCACTTATGAGTTGACTAATATGACAATTAAGGGTCAATCACGCATGTACAGATGCTGTATTCATTGCCATTTAAACGTTGGCACATTTGATACATTAGCAAACGGATGGAGAGAATTAAAGTGCTATAAAGTGTTATTATGATGACAGACATATTAACAGCTAATGTACATTGCATTAGAACAGCACTGACAAAAATTACACCGCCTTCTCAAAAGATGGTCCTATAATCCAGGCTCCTTATAGTTGTGCATCTTCGATTTAATAAAAAACATGTTCCTTCAAGATTATTAGACCAGCCAGGCAGGCATTGGGCTTAAAGTGGTATTCAATCGGTAATTGCGAACCTAGAAACATTATTTAATTTATGGTAATCACTACAGGCTTTATAATATGACCCTGTTCGGGCTGGAGCGTTATAAGTAAAACGAGAAAACATTTACAGTAAAGGCAGACTACGGACTATACGTGGCTCAGACATAATGTAAATTCGAAATCTGAAATAAAACGTACAGTTTGGCAAAATCTTTGAACAGTATGCATATATTTACTGTGACTGAAATGCAATCCCCTACAGGACAAAAGCCCCGCATGTAAGTCACATGTAACTGCAACACTCCAAATTCAAATGACTAGTCATGAAGGCACGCAATTGCTGCTTTGACTCGTTGTCCCTGTAGATCTAACTAGTGAAATAAGTGTTATAAAAGCACTTAGGAAAATATAATACTGGCAAACAAATATTTATTGTACTCGTGTATGCATGAGCATCTGTGCACAATCAAAATGCGTGTGTTTTCCAAACATCCTAGACATTTCCTAAAATAAAAAGAAGTCAGACAGCAAAACGATCCATTTTTATAATTATTGGATTTCAACATTGAAATTATGCTCAATTTTCTGCTCTCTGTTGCTCTTTGCAAAAAACAAGGCGCATACCTGAACACGTTTTTACAGGTGCCATTTAATAATGCAACAATAATCAACTATACTACCCGTTCTTTGCGAGCATGGCAGAATATATCAGTCACACTACACGAGACTCGATGCAGTGGCAAAACTGTCAAACACAGTGGGTTCTCCGTGTAGCAACTTCTCAGCTGCCCATTAATCTAATTACTTCTACAACACGTGGCTTAAGGCAAACAGCAGAGGCAACCAGTTGATCAGCCCAGTGAACAACATAACATATATAAAAGTATCTCACGTCTGCAAAAACACGATCCCTTTCCACTTGCAGTAAACACGCGTTTCGTACAAGGGTTTTCAAACAGTGCATCAGAACGTGTACAAGACATTTGTGATAAAATACAAAGCCAGAGTCGTGTGGCGCTTACCGTCGGCTGGCTTCTGAAAGTTGACATAAGCACAACCCAGAGAGCGGCGAGTGATCATGTCCCTGCAGACGCGAAGACACACAGTCACGTTTGAATATGGCGGCCATGGTAGTCCTGCTGAATGGTAGAACCAGTGGCGGCTGGTGATATTTGAAAATGGTGAGGCATAAAAGGACGGGATAAGTGTCCTGTGGCGAGCGAGCGTAGCGAGTGAGCTCGACCTTTATAAGGAGGGTCCGGGGGGGGGGGGGTTCTCCTCCGTGAAAATTTTGAATAAAGAGTGAGAAAATGGTGCATTTTCAAGCAAATCTGAGAGAGCAAGAAGGTTAATAAAGCAATTGTTAAAGTGTAGTTATGGCATCAATAAAGAGCCTCTGGGTGGTATTACTTGAACTGCAGACACAGTGGAAAGCTGGAGTGTTGTGGAAGTCCAGTGGGTGTTGTGGACGTCCATTCCAAGGGCCCCAGATTCTTGTAGGTACCTGTACATTGAGGAAGGTAGAGCTGTGGTACAGAGGCAAATGCTAAGCTAGAACATCTGAAGGCTAGTAGACCTGGAGAAAAGTCAATCACATGCCAGGCCGGTGTCTCTGATAGGCCAGCATGGCTGTGGTAGTGGCAGTCACTTGTCAAGTTGATCGACTGAAAGGCCGGGTGGGAGCGACAGTGTGTGTCAGTCACATGTCTGACTGGTGCCTCCAACAGACCAGCTGGACTGGGCTGGTGTCAGTCGCTTAGTGGCCTGTCAGGCTGGTGCCTTTGCAATTGTTGTAAGGAGAGCACATGCCAACATCTGTAGACCTCTGAACAGTCACTGGCATAGAACATAGTAGTGACCAAGGAGTTGCACTATCTCCAAGCACTAGAGGTGTGTTAATAATAGGAATTTCTGAGAACCAATCCAAACCCACAAAGCAGGAGAAAGGTCCAGAGATTAACCTACTCCAAGTAGATTCTGAAATGTTCCTAATCCAATCTGCAGGTTTATTTCTATTCCACCAACTGATGAAATATCATGGATAATATGGAATGGAGTCAAATATTTATGCCTTTCCGATGAAATTTATTGGGCCCAATAGCCCGTTATTTGCACAAATGTACTAACAAAGTCAAATGATACATTTATTACCACAATGCAACTTCACCTATTGTCAAAAAAGAATGCTAGCCTATTTGAGAGCAACAGCACAACAGGAAACAACTGGAACCACACTCAAGACTTAGCTGTTTTGATTTCACTGCACTAATTTAATCCCTTGTGCTCTGGTTTAGCTTAACCCCATTCTTTATAACAGCATCAGAAAAAAAGACGGACTACCTAAACAGCACATGCAGACGGCCCTGAGAGCAATGATGTTTATCATTATTGTTGAGGGAGAGAGAGTAGTGGCATGAGCCACTCGAGGATTTGGCTCTCAAAGGGCCATGTCGAATGGCCCCTCCCCAAATACTACACTCTGCACATCCACATATATACTATATGTCACATATTGGAATAGTTCACATCCGTGGTACAACTGAAACACAATTGTCAATTAGTATGACAGATCCTCTACAGCACGAAGAGAAGAATGGCAGTCCACAAAGGATACGAGTCGCTCACATGAGCATTATTTCATTTTAAACAAGGTTGCCTTTTTAGATATACAGCTTACCACGCTTTTGACTTGCTACGACAATTCGCAGGCAAAACTTAATTGCACGTAAAGCTGAATTATTAATATTGTCCTTTGAAAGAACATCGCTGTGTAGGAATGCAACAAAATGCTGCTATATTATTAATAAAATTCACAAATGTCTAAAATTTGTGAAAATCGGGTAGCTTGTTTTTGCCCTCAAGAAGGCAAAGCTAGCCTTGGAACACAGGGTGCGATGGCCACTTTGCAAGGCGGTCCCAGCCCAATGTCACCTTCCAAGCAAGAGATATATTCTAGTGATCTACAGGCAGAGGCCTGCGTGGAAAACAAACTTTTAGTCTGTTTGGTGGAAAGGACTAGTGATCAGCTAAAACAGTGATCTATAGGTTGATATGCGAGTAGTAGATTTTGATCCAAGCCCAGAGGAAGGCTCACAATGCAATCACAGTGAGCAGGCTGGAATGAGTGAGGGATAACCTATAGATTATCTACCACCTGGCACCCCCACCCGCAATGCAGTTGTGTATCTTTAAATATGTAGTGCTGTGTTAGTTACTTGCTGCCATGGCAAAACTATCTCACACCAGCAAGTCATGAATGGTCACCTTTGAAAAGAAAAATGAAACTGAAAAAACACAAATGACGTATTCAGTGTGAAGAAGTTGGTCAGTGATGCCTGAGAAAAATCCACACAGCTAGGACGGTTCTGTGTGCGAGGCGAGGTAACAAAGTCTTAGGGTTTGATCAAAGAAAAATGTTGCAAAGGTGCCTGCAGCTGATTACATTGAATAGCTTACCTATTGGTTTTTTTTATGTCAGAGCTGGCTAGAATACTAAGGGTGGGCGGAATTTGCGGAATTGCGTTCCGCAAAATTCTGCGAAACGGCAAAAAATCTCCGCGAGCACGCGAAATTTCGCGTGCTCGCAGAGATTTTGCTGCGCCCCTTTATATCTGTGGGTGCTTCCTGTTGAGGTTTAATTTTTGTGACAGGAGCATCGTGCCAGCCCCCATCAAGGATTACAGCTAACTTTTTACGTTGGAAATGGAGAGACGGCACATCTGCTTAACAACGCTCACGAATTCTGCACACCTGCCCTGCATATTTATCCACGAAGATGCCTCCGTTTTGTGCAATACCTCTACTCAGCTGGAGTACTTTCTACTGGCTAATCAGTAAGTTCTACCTCGTTGGGTAAATGTATAGTGCCTTTCCTACACTACAGCTGCGTACAGGACCTGAAGAATTTTCCCCAGTGACCTGTGTGTCTGTAACTTTGCCACCGCCCGAAAGCACCGGGGTCCTTTGATTAAGCTGCCCATCAGCGGCAGACGAGGAGAAGGAACCTCCTGGTCACAGGAACTACATGAGGATTACAGCTAACTTTTCACGTTGGAAATGGAGAGAAGGCACGTCTGCTTAACCACGCTCACGAATTCTGCACGAGGATTGCGCTCGGGAAAATCAAGGATACAAAGACCTCCATCAGGGATTACAGCTAATGTTTGGCGGTAAATCTGGGCAGAAAGCACTCCTGCTGAGCCTCGCCCTTGCTCACGAATTTTTGTGCTGATTAATGCGTTACAGAATTTGAGCTTCAACTCGGGCACCTGCTTTATTCAAATCTGTAAGTGCTTCATGCACCCGAATTCCGTTCCGCCGCGGATCGCGGAAGTTTCGACATTTCCGCGTTCCGCGCGGAACGTGGAAATGCCGAAATTTCGCAAGTTCCGCGAGCGGAACGGAATTTGCCGCCCACCCTTATAGAATACCTGCAAAGCCAATCACCCTCAGAGGACTAACGCACTGCCCGGCTTATACACACACACACAGAATTTTTAAGGCATGTGCAAAGTGGGCCTTGGCCCAGGGCCCCATCCTTTTAGGGGGCCCCCTGATAGAGCAAACTCTGTTCTTGCTCTGATGACCTTGAATAATTCTTAACAGATTTTTTACATACCGTTTTCCTTTAATTTATTTTTAATGTGGGTGATGTATTGGAGTCCAGTACAGATATTTGGCAGAGAAATTTTTGTTTTTCAACACCATGCAACATCCATAAAACAGTTTCCTTTAGATCAAAACAGGACCTCGGATATGAGAAATGGCAGAGGATCACAAAGATTATTTGCAATAATGTTAGTGAGATGCTGCTGTATTATGATAATGAAATCACACTTCACTATCCCTGAATATTTGATGTAAACACATTTAGAATTTAAACAAGTGTGTCTTTACACTGTTAGTGGCTTGGCCAAAGATGGCATGAAAGAGCTGAAATTGTATCATAAATTCAAAGCTGTTACGAACAGAGGCCCCCAAAATACTTTTGGCCCAGGGCCCCCGAAATCCTTAAGAAGTCCTTGCACACACACACACACACACATACAAATTGCAATTACAATTGCATCTCGTCACTGCTGCTTAACAACTGCTCTTCACTCTATTCTCTGTTTACTAACCGCATCAGGTTACAACAAAAGACCCTCGCAGCCGCACGAGGATGACAAATCCAATTTCTGACCGCACACAAAAAGTTACTCATTAACTACGGAAAGTCCATTCCCCTCCTGAAATTTTTTACCACTCACACTGATAACTTGACATGGCAGGAATGTTCATCCCTCTATCATGTCAAGAAGTAGAAGGGAAATGCTGAGGAGCCGCTTGACTCCGCTTTCTTTTCTGTCCTGTGTTGCTCAGTCACAAGTGACCCGGACATGAAAGCGAAATCACAGCATGAATGCTGATTTTCTTAAATAATCCCATAGCAAGAAAAATAGGGACAGAGTAAAAATAAGAAACGAGGGGAGACAAGAAAAAGAAGGAATTCAATTAAAACCGGAAAGACTGAAGGAAAGAAATTAATAAAAAGCTGTTTCCCTCAATCACTGCCCTGACGAAGGGATTATTAGTAAGAAATAAGGGCTGGTCTAGAAGAGCATATTTTAAGGCCCGTTTTTTCCCCCGGGTGCCTAGCACCTGAATTATACATTCCATTAAAAACCTGCTGTATGTCCCCTCCCGCACTTGCCTGGGATACCAACTGCCAGCAGTTTATGAAGCGCAAGTGCTAAAGATCATGTCGTAGACAGCCTCGTGTGCACCTCAGACCTTTCCCAGCTCTTCCCAGGATGGGGTGGGGCCATGGAGGCTTATTCCCACCCCAGGCTGTGACGAGTTAGGAAAAGGGTGGGGGCACTGGCAGTAATACACAGTGCACCCTCGCTGATTGACAAGCAGCCTTGAAAACCCAGGGCTTATGCTTAAAGCGCCCAGGCTGCTTGCAATCAGCAAGGCTGCAGTGCGTCACCAGAGGGAGGTGCCTTACAGTGTTGTAAGTCACCGGGGGCCAGGGCTGAAATCAGGTCAGCTCTAAAAATCCTGCGACGCCCGGCACTAATGAAAGTGCCTGGTTTTGCCTGACCCTCGCGCAGGTGTAATTGCTATTTCTTATTTTTTGAACGAATGTTTAATGCATGATTATCATGCATTAAACATTTGTTCAAAAAATAAGAAATAGCAATAGACGCAGAAATTAAAGCGGGGCAGAGCCCTGCGGCCCTAATCAAGAAACCGCCCCTGGGTAGAACTCAAAAACAACAGTTGATGGACAGAATGCAGAACAATGTCATACATTCACCCCAGTACAGAGATCTGGGCCTATATCCATCGTTTTTTGCTCACCATGCCATTCCAGTTTGAACCCAGCCATATGCAAATCAGTCTTGACCCTGTGCCTCATGGGAACAGTCCAGCCCGAACTGCCAAGCCAGGTCCTCCTGGACTGGAAACAAGCATCCTAGGACCGGTTTCGGGGTTTCACCCCTCTTCAGCCAGGATAGCTTGATTCCAGCGGCATGGAGAGCACGGACCCACGTCTGGGCATACCCGTCCCACTCGGTGTGACAAATGCAAAAACAACAGTTGATGGACAGAATGCAGAACAATGTCATACATTCACCCCAGTACAGAGATCTGGGCCTATTTCCATCGTTTTTGCTCACCATGCCATTCCAGTTTGAACCCAGCCATATGCAAATCAGTCTTGACCCTGTGCCTCATGGGAACAGTCCAGCCCGAACTGCCAAGCCAGGTCCTCCTGGACTGGAAACAAGCATCCTAGGACCGGTTTCGGGTTTCACCCCTCTTCAGCCAGGATAGCTTGATTCCAGCAGCATGGAGAGCACGGGACCCACGTCTGGGCATACCCGTCCCACTCGGGGTGACAAATGCAAAAACAACAGTTAAGGGACAGAATGCAGAACAATGTCATACATTCACCCCAGTACAGAGATCTGGGCCTATATCCATCGTTTTTTTGCTCACCATGCCATTCCAGTTTGAACCCAGCCATATGCAAATCAGTCTTGACCCTGTGCCTCATGGGAACAGTCCAGCCCGAACTGCCAAGCCAGGTCCTCCCTGGACTGGAAACAAGCATCCTAGGACCGGTTTCGGGGTTTCACCCATCTTCAGCCAGGATAGCTTGATTCCAGCGGCATGGAGAGCACGGGACCCACGTCTGGGCATACCCGTCCCACTCGAGGTGACAAATGCAAAAACAACAGTTGATGGACAGAATGCAGAACAATGTCATACATTCACCCCAGTACAGAGATCTGGGCCTATATCCATCGTTTTTGCTCACCATGCCATTCCAGTTTGAACCCAGCCATATGCAAATCAGTCTTGACCCTGTGCCTCATGGGAACAGTCCAGCCCGAACTGCCAAGCCAGGTCCTCCCTGGACTGGAAACAAGCATTCTAGGACCGGTTTCGGGGTTTCACCCCTCTTCAGCCAGGATAGCTTGATTCCAGCGGCATGGAGAGCACGGGACCCACGTCTGGGCATACCCGTCCCACTCGGGGTGACAAATGCAAAAACAACAGTTGATGGACAGAATGCAGAACAATGTCATACATTAACCCCAGTACAGAGATCTGGGCCTATATCCATCGTTTTTTTGCTCACCATGCCATTCCAGTTTGAACCCAGCCATATGCAAATCAGTCTTGACCCTGTGCCTCATGGGAACAGTCCAGCCCGAACTGCCAAGCCAGGTCCTCCCTGGACTGGAAACAAGCATCCTAGGACCGGTTTCGGGGTTTCACCCCTCTTCAGCCAGGATAGCTTGATTCCAGCGGCATGGAGAGCACGGGACCCACGTCTGGGCAAACCCGTCCCACTCGGGTGACAAATGCAAAAACAACAGTTGATGGACAGAATGCAGAACAATGTCATACATTCACCCCAGTACAGAGATCTGGGCCTATATCCATCGTTTTTTGCTCACCATGCCATTCCAGTTTGAACCCAGCCATATGCAAATCAGTCTTGACCCTGTGCCTCATGGGAACAGTCCAGCCCGAACTGCCAAGCCAGGTCATCCCTGGACTGGAAACAAGCATCCTAGGACCGGTTTCGGGTTTCACCCCTCTTCAGCCAGGATAGCTTGATTCCAGCGGCATGGAGAGCACGGGACCCACGTCTGGGCATACCCGTCCCACTCGGGGTGACAAATGCAAAAACAACAGTTAAGGGACAGAATGCAGAACAATGTCATACATTCACCCCAGTACAGAGATCTGGGCCTATATCCATCGTTTTTTTGCTCACCATGCCATTCCAGTTTGAACCCAGCCATATGCAAATCAGTCTTGACCCTGTGCCTCATGGGAACAGTCCAGCCCGAACTGCCAAGCCAGGTCCTCCCTGGACTGGAAACAAGCATCCTAGGATCGGTTTCGGGGTTTCACCCCTCTTCAGCCAGGATAGCTTGATTCCAGCGGCATGGAGAGCACGGGACCCACGTCTGGGCATACCCGTCCCACTCGAGGTGACAAATGCAAAAACAACAGTTGATGGACAGAATGCAGAACAATGTCATACATTCACCCCAGTACAGAGATCTGGGCCTATATCCATCGTTTTGTTGCTCACCATGCCATTCCAGTTTGAACCCAGCCATATGCAAATCAGTCTTGACCCTGTGCCTCAGGGGAACAGTCCAGCCCGAACTGCCAAGCCAGGTCCTCCCTGGACTGGAAACAAGCATTCTAGGACCGGTTTCGGGGTTTCACCCCTCTTCAGCCAGGATAGCTTGATTCCAGCGGCATGGAGAGCACGGGACCCACGTCTGGGCATACCCGTCCCACTCGGGGTGACAAATGCAAAAACAACAGTTGATGGACAGAATGCAGAACAATGTCATACATTAACCCCAGTACAGAGATCTGGGCCTATATCCATCGTTTTTTGCTCACCATGCCATTCCCAGTTTGAACCCAGCCATATGCAAATCAGTCTTGACCCTGTGCCTCATGGGAACAGTCCAGCCCGAACTGCCAAGCCAGGTCCTTCCTGGACTGGAAACAAGCATCCTAGGACCGGTTTCGGGGTTTCACCCCTCTTCAGCCAGGATAGCTTGATTCCAGCGGCATGGAGAGCACGGGACCCACGTCTGGGCATAACCCGTCCCACTCGGGGTGACAAATGCAAAAACAACAGTTGATGGACAGAATGCAGAACAATGTCATACATTCACCCCAGTACAGAGATCTGGGCCTATATCCATCGTTTTTGCTCACCATGCCATTCCAGTTTGAACCCAGCCATATGCAAATCAGTCTTGACCCTGTGCCTCATGGGAACAGTCCAGCCCGAACTGCCAAGCCAGGTCATCCCTGGACTGGAAACAAGCATCCTAGGACCGGTTTCGGGGTTTCACCCTCTTCAGCCAGGATAGCTTGATTCCAGCGGCATGGAGAGCACGGGACCCACGTCTGGGCATACCCGTCCCACTCGGGGTGACAAATGCAAAAACAACAGTTGATGGACAGAATGCAGAACAATGTCATACATTCACCCCAGTACAGAGATCTGGGCCTATATCCATCGTTTTTTGCTCACCATGCCATTCCAGTTTGAACCCAGCCATATGCAAATCAGTCTTGACCCTGTGCCTCATGGGAACAGTCCAGCCCGAACTGCCAAGCCAGGTCCTCCCTGGACTGGAAACAAGCATCCTAGGACCGGTTTCGGGGTTTCACCCTCTTCAGCCAGGATAGCTTGATTCCAGCGGCATGGAGAGCACGGGACCCACGTCTGGGCATACCCGTCCCACTCGGGGTGACAAATGCAAAAACAACAGTTGATGGACAGAATGCAGAACAATGTCATACATTCACCCCAGTACAGAGATCTGGGCCTAAATCCATCGTTTTTGCTCACCATGCCATTCCAGTTTGAACCCAGCCATATGCAAATCAGTCTTGACCCTGTGCCTCATGGGAACAGTCCAGCCCGAACTGCCAAGCCAGGTCCTCCCTGGACTGGAAACAAGCATCCTAGGACCGGTTTCGGGGTTTCACCCTCTTCAGCCAGGATAGCTTGATTCCAGCGGCATGGAGAGCACGGGACCCACGTCTGGGCATACCCGTCCCACTCGGGGTGACAAATGCAAAAACAACAGTTGATGGACAGAATGCAGAACAATGTCATACATTCACCCCAGTACAGAGATCTGGGCCTATATCCATCGTTTTTTTGCTCACCATGCTATTCCAGTTTGAACCCAGCCATATGCAAATCAGTCTTGACCCTGTGCCTCATGGGAACAGTCCAGCCCGAACTGCCAAGCCAGGTCCTCCCTGGACTGGAAACAAGCATCCTAGGATCGGTTTCGGGGTTTCACCCTCTTCAGCCAGGATAGCTTGATTCCAGTGGCATGGAGAGCACGGGACCCACGTCTGGGCATACCCGTCCCACTCGGGGTGACAAATGCAAAAACAACAGTTGATGGACAGAATGCAGAACAATGTCATACATTCACCCCAGTACAGAGATCTGGGCCTATATCCATCGTTTTTGCTCACCATGCCATTCCAGTTTGAACCCAGCCATATGCAAATCAGTCTTGACCCTGTGCCTCATGGGAACAGTCCAGCCCGAACTGCCAAGCCAGGTCCTCCCTGGACTGGAAACAAGCATCCTAGGACCGGTTTCGGGTTTCACCCTCTTCAGCCAGGATAGCTTGATTCCAGTGGCATGGAGAGCACGGGACCCACGCCTGGGCATACCCGTCCCACTCGGGTGACAAATGCAAAAACAACAGTTGATGGACAGAATGCAGAACAATGTCATACATTCACCCCAGTACAGAGATCTGGGCCTATATCCATCGTTTTTTTGCTCACCATGCCATTCCAGTTTGAACCCAGCCATATGCAAATCAGTCTTGACCCTGTGCCTCATGGGAACAGTCCAGCCCGAACTGCCAAGCCAGGTCCTCCTGGACTGGAAACAAGCATCCTAGGGACCGGTTTCGGGGTTTCACCCCTCTTCAGCCAGGATAGCTTGATTCCAGTGGCATGGAGAGCACGGGACCCACGTCTGGGCATACCCGTCCCACTCGGGGTGACAAATGCAAAAACAACAGTTGATGTGTCTTTTGCTTTCTCGCCCTAAGTGCGCCAGGTATGCCCAGACGTGGGTCCTGGGCTCACTGTGCCACTGGAATCAAGCTATCCTGGCTGAAGAGGGTGAAACCCCGAAACCTGTCCTAGGATGCTTGTTTCCGGTCCAGGAGGACCTGGCTTGGCAGTTCGGGCTAGACTGTTCCCATGAGGCACAGGGTCAAGACTGATTTGCATATGGCCAGGTCTAAACTGGGGTGGCATGGTGAGCAAAAGAATGATGGATTTAGCCCAGATCTCTTGACTGGGGGTGAATGTTTTGATTTGTTCTGCATTCCGTCCATCAATTGTGTGTCTCTTTGCTTTCTGCCCTAAGTGCGCCAGGTATGCCCAGACGTGGGTCCTGGGCTCACTGTGCCACTGGAATCAAGCTATCCTGGCTGAAGAGGTGGTAAACCCCGAAACCGGTCCTAGGATGCTTGATTCCGGTCCAGGGAGGACCTGGCTTGGCAGTTCGGGCTGGACTGTTCCCATGAGGCACAGGGTCAAGACTGATTTGCATTTGGCCAGGTCTAAACTGGGTGGCATGGTAAGCAAAGAATGATGGATTTAACCCAGATCTCTTGACTGGGGGTGAATGTTTTGATTTGTTCTGCATTCCGTCCATCAATTGTGTGTCTTTGCTTTCTCGCCCTAAGTGCGCCAGGTATGCCCAGACGTGGGTCCTGGGCTCACTGTGCCACTGGAATCAAGCTATCCTGGCTGAAGAGGGGTGAAACCCCGAAACCGGTCCTAGGATGCTTGTTTCCGGTCCAAGGAGGACCTGGCTTGGCAGTTCGGGCTGGACTGTTCCCATGAGGCACAGGGTCAAGACTGATTTGCATATGGCCAGGTCTAAACTGGGGTGGCATGGTGAGCAAAAGAATGATGGATTTAACCCAGATCTCTTGACTGGGGGTGAATGTTTTGATTTGTTCTGCATTCCGTCCATCAATTGTGTGTCTTTTCCTGGGTAGAACTCAAGCAGCAAGTAAAGTCTTGATTACAGTGCAGCCAAAGCATGGCAGGACGGCCACTTTCAGCATGTGGCTTGCCGCGCCAGTTAAAAAAATGAAAGCGTTGGGGGAGAGCTTTGGCGCCCGGATAGAGTCATTCTCCAGGGCTCATGGCAGCACCTCCTCACCCCTTCCAGCTAATGCAATCTCTGCACTATGTTTCTCCCATTTCTTTAATTTTGATGCAATCGCTGCACCCGCTCAGCTGCCGAGATTGTAAAAAAGTAAGAAATAGAAAAGAAATGGTAGGACGGCCGCTTTGAGCATGCGGCTTGCTGCGCCGGTTAAAAAAAATTCAAGCATTGGGGAAAAGCTCATGCGCTGCAAATAAGAATAGGAAAAAAATAAAGACGCGGCCGCCATTACTATAGCTGAGGCTGCAAGTACAGCGCATACAAACACTATAATAAAAAGTATGGTGCACACCAGCAGCTGGTCAGGAGTAGAGTGGGGAGTGGTGAATTTAAAACAAGTAACTTTCTGTTAGGCTAGGGTGGGTCGGAAGTGCAGAGTGCATTTAACTGTCTGCCAAAAGACAGGCTTCTAGGAGCGTTAGCCCATGCCGCTGCGGATGCCCAGAAGTACAGCATGGGGGTGGGGAGGTGATAAAACAAGTAGACCCCAAAGAACCTCATAAACAACTACAGCGTAAGGTAACTGTATTTGGCCGGTGGTCTTGTAATAAGAAAACGGAAATGAAGTTCGGGAGCGCAACCAATAAAGAGGCAGGAAATGCAAGTGATGCAGGAGTGACCCAATTGAAGCAGAAGGCAGGATTACACTCTGCATAGAGAGATTACAGCATGTCTTGCATACAGCGCATGTGTGCTGATACTCGACATAAAAACTGCCGAAAGGTACGCAAAGAGATAGGAACGTAGCTCTATCATAATCTGGACCACGTAAAAGGGTTTACCTTACAATCGTTTTGTCTCGTAGTGCATTAATGGTTTGTGTTTAAAAATTACCACTTTTAGTAAAGTACTTCTCAATGCAATGCTATAATGTGACGTATTAATGTCAAAGCTTCCACATGTTAAAGAAATAAACTTTTTTTGAATTTTAAAGAGACTTTATCATATTTTCCATGATGTTTGATCTATGATTTGCATAGCAAACATTTTCAGGTCTTGGGTCATGCATGAGCTCTCAGATCTGAGCCAGACCCTTGGATCGGCTTTGGCTCAGCTTTCCCCATTTATTTGTTGGCTCGTCCACCTCTATCACTAAGGCCCATTGGGCAGAACGGATTCACCACATGGCTTCATGCGCCTATTGTTTTGTCCCAATTAAACGTTTTTCTGTGTGTGATTTTAATACAGTATTCCACTGCATGCAGAATTACAGTGCAGGAAATCCGGACGAAATACCGCAAGCAGTAAAATCGCACGAGGACAACTCGTTTCCCTGATATTATAAAATAGGACAAACCAGAAGAATGACCTAAGGAAGTTCCTCTAAACTCCTCCTCTTGCTCTACAGCAGGTGGTAACGTTTGCAGACCACAACTAGAAAACTTTCACAACCGAGAAAACAATGAAAGCACAGAATCACAATATATAAATGCAAACGTGAACAATAAAATCATACACCACGCTAACAGTCAATTTAGCACATATTCCAAAAGACAATGCATGACCACAGTACAATTACAGTTGCACATTGTGAGAAATCGGGTTGTTGGTTGACTGGGGTGTGAACCCTGGTCAAGCAGCAACTACAGTCCTTGTCAGGGTAAGGCACAAGCAACCTCAAATTAACTTGTGCTCAACCCCTGGTAGCCTGGCACACAGCAGTCAGGCTTAAATTAGAGGCAAATTGAAAAGTATTTGTGCAACACTTCATGCAATAAAACAGCAAAAACACCTCACAAAAAGATCCCACACCAAGTTAGAAAAATAGAGTAAAATTTAACCAAAATAACAAAAATCCATTCAGTAGAACTGGAGCTATGAATTTTTAAAGAATGAAGTGTAAAATAGTGCCTAAAAGCACAAAGCACCAACGGTTGCCATCTGGTCACGCTGGACTGAGTCTAAGTCAAAAGTTCAGGCTGACCACGATGGAGCACAGGTCGGATACAGTCCCAGGATAGTCACGCTGAAGGTTCACCTTTTCGAGTTTTGTGCCAAGAGTCCCGTTCATGTTGGACAGGGTGGTGTAACTCCAGATTTACGTGCTTTGAAGATATATGTACAGCGTAGGTACATACATGTGCAGTTATGTGCAGAAAATCGGTTGATATTTTATTTTCGATATTCTGTCCTCGATATTGTGGTATTGATATTCTGGGGGCACACCCGTGTCAATGCATTTCGGGAATGCCTTTAATCAGGGAACTTGTTTAATTAAAATGTAACATATCCTATTACATAAGCAGGAACTATAACATATTGTTAAAGGTACCTTCTTCATCAACTCATTTACACAGCCCTGTCTAAATAACCAGGTTAAATACAGAGATTTATCATAAATCAATTCTCTTATTTGGTCAATTTCAAGTTTGGGAAAACATGATTGAAAAATGACACTCATAAATTCAGTTTGGGAAAAGATGATTGAAAAATGGCAACATAAATTCTAAGAACGAATACCAGAAACTGACAGTGGTAGAAAATGGCTATTGCTTCCTGTTTTGATACAAGACTTCGCCCATTGTTTAGTAGTATGCCATAGGTCTTCAATTTTTGGTGGATAGAATCCAAATAGCATGCTAGATCTTGTTTGTTTTCAATACATGCACAACAGGGTGATCTGTTTATCTTTCTGCAATAAATGTATCCAACATCCACAACTATGGTTATGGCAAATTCCCATTGATTACCCTTATCATCTGGTGCATTTGTGAGGACAACTAGGTATACCACAACCCTTTGTTATAGTGATTATAGGTGTTTGGCCCGTTCTCAATATTAAATCCTAACCAGGATGTGGAGCCGGTATTAAAGCCCATAAATGCCTCATTAAAATTCAGGGCACCAGATCGATAGTAGCTGTAATTGAGAGGGAAATTATTTGGGAAATTATTTGGTATCCAATAATGTTATTGCTGAGCAAAATAAGCCTCTAGGTCCTTGAAAAATGTTTAAAGCTACCACTAGTAACACACATGAACATTCTGTTGGCATCAAGTTCACCAGCGAACGGAACTCTCACTCAGTCACATGGAAAGAAATAAAATGCTGAATGAAGAGAAATAAAAAACAAATGGTCCGCCTATTGTTGGAAATTACCATCTTTTGCCTGGTGAACCCCCAGATGTTTGCCTTGACTGTTTTTGCTGGCTGTAGAACTTTGTGCACTTTATCCATGCTGACCAGCTGTAAAGTTGCACTTTATCCATGCTGACCAGCTGTAAAGTTTCTGTGCTCCCCTTTCAACATGAAGAAATTGGAATACCCTTAATTGGCATATTTAACTTACCTGAGTTCACTACCATGCTCCACGAGTCCAGACGCACCTGTAGACGGCTCAAGAAGAGATGGAGGGACAACAAAACCCCGGAAACCCACGCAGCCTTCAAAGCCGCCATCATCACACACCACATCCTCCTCAAAACCACAAATAAAACAGCCCTCAAATACATAATGAATGCCAACACACACTCCAGCAAAGAACTCTTTGCCATCGTCAAGGAGTTCGTCAAACCCAACAGCGAGGCCACAGAAGTCCCACCCTCTCAAGACCTCTGCCACAAACTCGGCACCTAATTCCACCACAAGATCAAGCAGATTTATGACAGCTTCGATACCCAAGACCTGCCCATCACTCCTGCCACCACCACACGCAATGACGATGCCCCACAACAGATCGTGCTCAACTGGACCCCGCTCACCACTGACAACACTCTCAAGACCATGTAGAGCATTCATTCCGGAGCCCCCTGGGACCTCTGCCACACCACGTCTTCCACAGAGCCGCCATCGCCCCCGATCTACACTGCACCATCAACTGCTCCATCGAGACCGCCACCTTCCCCGACGACTGGAAACACGCCGAGATCAACCCCCTGCTGAAGAAACCATTCGCCAACCTGACAGACCTCAAGAATTTCAGGCCCGTCTTCCTGCTCAGCTTCCCAACCAAGGTCATTGAGGAGGCCATCAATGCCCAACTCTCTGAGTTCATCCAAGCCAACCACATCCTGGACTCCTCACAATCCAGCTTCCGAAGCAACCACAGCACCAAAATTGCCCTCCGTGCCACCACCGATGACATTCACTCCCTCCTCGACCCGGGAGAAACAGCAGCCCTCATCCTCCTGGAACTCTTGGCCGCCTTCGACACCGTCTCCCACCACACCCTAAGCATGAGACTCCAAAACACTGGCATCCGTAACAATCCCTGGACTGGATCCGTTCCTTCCTCAACGGTAGAACACAGTGAGACAGACAACCACCATTCCCCTCAGAACCCACGTAACCCACGTAGATCGGCTGTGGATTGCCCCGAGGCTCTTCCCTGAGCCCCACCCGCTTCAATGTCTACATGGCCCCACTTGCTGTCATAGTCAGGAACCACAGACTCAACATCATCTCCTATGCCGAAGACACCCAGCTGATCCTCTCCCTCGCCAACGAGTCCACAATCGCCAGACACAACTTCCACAAGGGGATTAAGGCCGTCGCCACTTGGATGAGCGACAGCTGCCTCAAGCTTAACTCATACAAGACCGAAGTCTTCATCCTGGGGCCCAACACCTACGCTTGGGAAGACTCATTGTGGCCCACTGCATTAGAAACCCCCCAACACCCACGGACAATGCACGAAACCTCAGCATCATACTGGACTCCTTGCTCACCATGAACCGCCAGATCAACGCCGTCTCCTCATCATGCTTCCACACTCTTCACTTGCTTCGAAAGACCTTCAGTGGGATCCCCACTGAGGCCAGAAAGACGGTCACCCACGCACTCATCAGCAGCACACTTGACTACAACAACACACTCTATGCAGGCATCACCCAGAAAGTCCTCAGGAAACTACAGAATGTCCAAAACGCCTCAGCCAGACTGGTCCTCAACATCCACCAATGCAGCCACATCTCCGAACACCTACGAGAACTCCACTGGCTCCCAGTCAACAAAAGAGTCACCTTCAAGCTCCTCACACACGCCTACAAAGCCCTGCCCGACGCCGGACCAGCATACCTGAACCACCGCCACTGATTCCACTTACCCAGCAGACACCTCCGCTCCACCCAACTGGCCTTTGCCACCATACCTTGCGATCTCCAAGACCAGGACCGGCAGAAGATCCTTTTCCTACATCGCCACCAAAACCTGGAACACCTTGCCTCTCCACCTCAGGCTATCCCCATTGGTGACCCAATTCAGGAAGGATCTCAAGACCTGGCTCTTCGACTGAACCGCTGCGCCTTAAGACCCTCATGGATGAGTAGTCGCGCTTAACAAGTACTGATTGATTGATTGACCTAAAAAGACCCTAGTTTATGGTACAAAGGTGTACCTAGAGCCTGTAAGTCAAATGTTAAAAGTGGACTGCAAAGCCCATTGTGCCATCCACTACAGTAACAGTGTAAACATGACTGCAGGCCTACCCTCTGTTGACTGGTTGTGCAGTTTTAAGACTGCAAATTTGACGTGTCAAAATAACCCCTTTTCACAGGCTTAAATCTTCCTTTTAAATAGGTAATAATTCACCCCTAAGTAGGTCTTACTCTCCATAAGACAGGGTGCATGATATTTAAAAGTATGACAGGCAAAAGTTTCATGTTAAGCATCTCCTTACAGTGAAATGACCCCATAAGCTATTTTTACTGTAGCAAGGTTGGATGTTCTATAGGAAAGCATTGGGATACAATATAAAGTTTAATAATTTTATCTCCGAATAGGAAACACCTACAAGTTATATTCTTGGACTTTTTGAAATGTTTATTATAAGCCCAATTCACTGGTGAAGTCGGATTTGTAATACATACGTTGGTAAAAGTACTTTTAGAAAGTTACCTTTTCCCTGCTTAAAGCCTCTGAGGCCCATTTGCTTGAGCTCCAACTGTCACCAAGGAGCTGAATAGCCCTCTAGATGAGGAGGTGTGAACTTGCTCCTGGAATTGAGACAAAGGCCTTGGGTGTGGGGAGGTGTTCTGCTCCTCTGGCAGGATGACCATCTGGGTTGTGTCCAGAGACTTGCATAATTTCAAAGAAGCCTACCATATCACAAGCAAATGTTAGCAGACACCTCAGCAGGGCCCTTCTTTGTTATCCCAATCAAGTAGGCACCAATCCCAGTGGGAGAGAAACTGACACCAGAACCGGTTTAGAGGGACAACAGATAAGGGGCTGCTCATTTTCCAGGCCACACCTCAGGGGTGGGCACACAGGTTTTACACAAAGGGAGAAGGGTTTCACAATCTTCGATTAAGGCAGAATGGGGTACTGTGGGATTGTTTGCAATGGGGCACACAGGAAGTGCTGAAAAAGTGGGTAGCATTGCCTCTGGGAACCTTTACGCTGCTGGTTAGGGAGGGGGCAGGCGTCATTCCCACCCACAGGCTCGTGCCAGGGATAAATGCTGCACCAGGAAATATTTTCTGGACCTGTGGAGGAACAGAAGAGGACTGCACCTTCTTTCTGTGACCTAAGAAGAGCCTAAAAGAATGGAACTCCTCTCCCTCTTGTGCCCAGGACGAAGACATGGACTCCAAGGGTCATAAGGTAGAAATCTTCTCCGGGTGAAGACACAAATACTATTCGGCCATTGAGGGACCTTCCTTGGGTGCAACATTCAAATTTCTCTGACTTGGAGCTCTCCTGAAAAAGCTCCGATACCTTGTCCAGCGGCGATCTGAATACGTGAAGACCTTGTACCCTTTTCTGCTGTGGATTTTTCACTTCCGTTTTAGAGAATAAGAGCCTGATTTAGATCTCGGCGGACAAGTTACTCCATCACAACGGTGATGGATATCCTGTCCGCCAAAAAATAAATCCCATTATATCCTAAGGGATTTATATTTAGGCAGACAGAATATCCATCACCGTTGTGACGGAGTAACTCGTCCGCAGAGATCTAAATCAGCTTGTATGTCTGAAGGTATAACTCCAACTGGGTTGAACATGGTTTCTGTATCTGACCCGTGCTCCATTGCAGTCGGCCTTAACTTGCACCTCAGTACTGGTCAAGTGCAACCCAATGACCATGGTTCACACTTAACGCTTTTTGACACTATTTTTATATTTAAACTTTAAAACTTCATAACTCCGGTTTTGCTGATTGGTTTTTTTCATTTTGATGTCATTTTATTTATTAAAATTTACTTCATTTTTCAAAATTTTTGGGGGATTTTGTGGATGCTGTGTTTTGAATGTAATACTGTTTTGTTTCAGTATAAATACTTTGCACACTGCTTCTAAGTTAAGCCTAGCTGCTCTGTGCCATAGATACCAGGGGGTTGAGCTCAGGTTTATTTAGTGACTGTAGTGGTTCACCCTAACAAGGGTTGTGGCTATTACTTGATTTGGGTGCCTATCCCTCTCAAATTATACCCCAGTTTCATGTGTATAAAGTTTAAAAATAAAAAAATGCCTTTGATGTGAGTGCCAGGTTATTTTGTAGGTGTGTGCATCACGCCTGCTGTTACCTAACTGAGTTGAATTGGTAACTAAAATAGAATAAAATGTGCAAAGCATTTTTCTTAGATCCGGCGGGGGGAGCAGGGAGTGGAGGGGATCAGAAGTTCACGAGGGTAACAGCTTGAAAATACATGGGGAGATATTTACAAGTCCCTATCACCACCACAACATCACTTTTTCTGACGTTAGGTGGTGATATGGGCTTCGCCTTATTCACAAGGCGGCATTAAGCCACTAAACGTGGCTTAAAGCCGCCTTGTGAATAAGGCTCACTTTCACTCTATACTTAGCATGAAAGGGGTGGATAAGGAGTATTTCGGTGGACGTTCCACCGCAACATACATTGATTTTGACGCTGCCCATATTTTCAAGGGCATTGTAAATATGGGGCAGCGCCAAAATTAATACCAAGGAAAACCTGGTCTTAAACAGGCGCAACGAGGAGAAATGTTTCATTTCTCCTCGTTTTTGCTGTTTCTATGTGTGCTGCAATACGCAGCACACATAGAAACAGCAAAAGGCCATTGATTGTTTATGTGCAGGAAGGTGACCCTTCTATCTGTGCTGCATTAAGCAGCACACATAGAAGTTTCAAAATGCAATTTCAGATTGTTTATGTGCAGGAAGGGACACCTTCCTGCACATAAACAATCTTCCCCTACAATTCAGGCACCCTTGCACTATGGTGCAAGTATGTCTGCGTTGGCTCTAGGCAGCTAAAATTAGCACCAGTGCCGGGGGGGGGGGGGGGGGTTAACGCAGGGCTGCACCGTATCCTTGTAAATATGGTGCATCCCTGCGGTTTGGAAGTGGCAAAGTGTGGCGTTAAGCCAAGGTGGCTAGCGCCGCTCTCTGCCACTTCCTAGTAAATATGCCCCATATGCAGTGCTTAACTGGACAAAAGTAGTGCTTGAAAAAAAGCAGTGGAAGCAGAGATGCCAGCCAATCAAAGCGATGTTAAAGAGGTAATATTGCATGGGAGGGACAAACACAAGATTGACAAGCTGATATGAATAAAAAGTAAGCAAATGAGAGTGACAAGAAAGCCAACCAATGGTATGCACTGGGCGGTTTCCGGTCCCCTCTATGTTCCTAGTAAGCCACAATAACCCTCGCAATAGATAGCACATGCATGGTCCAGTAAGCCAGACCTAAAAATAAGGTTAGAGTTCCCCATTTCCTAGAATACAATAGCAAAACCTCTTTAAAACTGTTATAAGTTTTAGTCATCCATTTTAATGCATCAGATCACTTGCCATAATATAGCTATCTCTATTTATTTTTTATGTAAAATCCCTCTTATGGATTTATTCGGCACTATATCAAAATTACAAATAAATAAATGGAATTCATGGAGGTGTGTAGTATAAGCAGTCTAAATTGTAATATCGTCCTCGAATTATGGGCAAATATGGGAAATTACCCACTTCTCCTACAAGTGGGGAATTTCCAAAGTTTCCACAGCATGGTTTTGTCAGGGCATCCTAATGTTCGTTCAGAAATGGATGGGACATCAAGATGTTCGGATCCGATTTAGCCACACCGTGCTCCTCTCTGACTCATGATCCTAGGGACTTCCCTGATCCCGATGTCTCTCTAAGGTACGATGGAAGCGACAGGATTGTGAATGACTCTATATCTTACTGATAATCTTCATTACCCTGATTCATAGTCTTCCTCGTACCTGACCTAAACAGTGAGGCGACTCCACCTGCGAAAGAGGTGTATACCACGCCCTGGGTCACAGATCCTGTCTGCATGTAGACTTCTTCCATTTCTATAACTAGTATAAATAGCTCCCTCCCCCTTCCACCCGCCCTGTCATACCATGTTGAACTTGATTGGAGGTGCAGAATGGGAGGGAGGAAAGCTTGTAGTCTGAAACAAGGAGGAGTATGAATTGGGGTAATGAAGTTTACTGGTAAGTAATAGAGTCATTATACCCTCATCTTCATCCTCCTCATCCCAGACCTAAACAGTGAGGATGTACCAAGTTACCAAAACATGCACCGACAACAAGTGATGCTCAAACCAAATTTTATTCGAATAACAATTACATCATTGTTATTTTCAAAACTGGTGCACCAAAACAACCCACTGAATCAGTCAGATCCAACCTGTAGTGTTTAACAAAAGTTTGATTGGGTGACCACGTGGCAGCATGACATATCTCATGTATAGACACTCCCTCTAGTTCAGCCCAAGATACTGCCACCGCCCTAGTGGACCAGCCCTGGATGTTCAATGGAATGGTTTCTCTAAGAGATTTATAAGCCTGATATATAGCTTGGCGAATCCGTTTGCTAAGTGTTTGAGTTGATAGATACCTTGTTACCCTTGTTGGCAGACCCATATGGCACAAAGAGGGATTTCGATGACTTAAACTCTTTTGTCCAGCCCCAATAAATAGTCAAAGCTCTTTTGACATCCAAAGAAGAAGGGACCTCACTATCTGAATCTCAAGGGAAAACAGGAAGGACTACCTCTTGTGCCAGATGAAAGGATGAATGGACCTTTGGAATTAATTTAGTATCCAACCTCAAGACCACTCTGGAAAGAACTGGAGATATGTAAAATGAGACATTAAGGCACCCAATTCCCCAAATATTTTAGCAGAAGGAATGGACACCAAAAAGGCCGTCTTGGTGGACAACCAAGCTATATCTGATTCTAGAGGCTCAAAAGGTACTAACTACAAACCTCTTAAAACAACTGAAAGGTCCCATGAAGGGATTGGATGTGAAGTTGTTGGACGTTTCAATGTGCACCCCTGCAGCAATAAAACCAAACTTGGCTTACCTCTTGTCCCCAGAACAGAGAAAACACAGGACAGCTGGAAGGGGGAGGGAGCTATTTATACTAGTAATAGAAATGGAAGACGGCTGCATGCAGATAGGGTCTTCGACTCAGGACATGTTATACACCTCTGTCAGAGGCAGAGTCACCTCACTGTTTAGGTCTGGGACAAGGAGAATGAAGATGAGGGGGTGATGAGAATTAGCGCAGAGTGGCCAAGACAATAGAGACAGCTATTGCTCTGACCTGGCAATAGGAAAGTTCACCCTCCAGCTCTAGGGCCTTTTGGTTGGAATTATTTTTCTTTATTTCACACAACCCTACTGTAGAAGCGGACAAAGGTTATTCCAATAGTGAACTGCACTGTTCCTGGTAAGTGAGGGTGCTCACAAATTGTTAGACTCTGATGGTTTCAGCCCCCAGTTAGTCGCAATAGTCACCAACTTTTTTTCTTTTTCACTTAGTTCAAGTTTGGAGACTAATTTGGTTTCTAATATGAAGTACATGCCGCATTTTATTCTCTTTCCGGCTTATTGTTTTCATAGTCTTTACATCCTTTATGATAAGCTAGACACAGCTGTTGCATTTTCTCTCAAATTAATTTGTTATGAGCTAGGAAAAGGCTTGCTCAAAAATGTCTTAATGACTAAAATATTGGATGTTTGGTTTACATTGTTGTTTGTAAAATTCCTTTGTCAGACTTGAGGCATTCCTTTCAAGAAAAAAAGCATGTAAGTAGATGCTGGTTCTGGTTACGAGTTGGCCATCAAATTCCAATAAGTGCTCTTAATCTTCTTACTACACATATCGTAATTATGAGTATTGCAATAAAATTGCATTCCCAGGATAGATTGTTGTAGGTCATCCTGCGGAAATTTATCAGGGGAAAAATCCTGGGTAAATACTGCAGATGCAGATTTGGGTGAGGTAAGCACCAAAATCTGCATATGTTACTCCCCATTTTGTAGGAAACCTTGTAATTGGGTAGTATAAATATCGCACCAATTACTGGCCCATTCGTAATGAAGGCCTTCATGTTAAGAAAAAAGTGCAATACACAAGCATTACGTACACAAATAATATTTCCTGGACACATTCATTAAGTTTATTTTCTAAGGAATTTCAGATATGTTAATTCTTCGTGAGAAGCACAGGGGGCCTGGTTCGCAAAGGTATATAAGCTAAGTGTGTTAGTTCAGTTTACACCTGTTTGAGTTATGAACACAAATTAACTTTTAAAATTCACAAAACATGAATTTGCACTCATAAATGGATTTACTCGCCTAAGCAGGAGTAAATCTTCTTCCAGGGTGGGGAGTAGGTTTTTCTAGTGTGGGATAAACTGGAAAGCTTGTAAAAATTCGGGGGTTGTCACAACATTTTCATTGAATCATTTGCTCCTTCATTATAGTCAGAAATTATGGGGTCGATTTCAATGGCGGACGGACTGGAGTCCGTCCGCCATCGTGGTGGTGACCGGGACCGTCCGCAATACATGCGGCGGTTCCGCACACCAAATTAGGATGCGACCGCCACCATGGCGGTCGCATCTTGCTTTTTAACATTGCGTTGGGTGTTGCTGACAGCAGCACCCACCGTGATGTTAAAAGAACATGTTGTGCATTTCAGTGCACTAGGTGGCAGGCACCACAGGCACCATGGGTACCCCCAGTGCACATACACCTCCCCCCAACACATAGGGGGCCCGCAAAGGGCCCCCGAAAAGAACCTCCGCCAGCCTTTTCATGATGGTTTCGCAGTCATGGAAAGGCTGGATCACAGCCTGTATCATAATATGGTGGACAGTGCCTGCTAGGCACCGCCACCATTTTATGCATGCAGACAGCTCCGCCAGGCAATCGGTCCGATTGCCTGTGGCGGTTCCGTAGCGGACAGTCTTTGCGTATGCCACTGTCGCAGTGTGGATCCGCCCGCCATCCTAATCTGGCGGGCGGTCAATCCACGTTTGATGGCGGACGGATCGCCACCGCACGGCTGGAGGTGGCGGTCCGTCCGCAATCATAATGACCCCCTATGTGTGTAGAACTGCTTGCTATGTTGTTATGTGTTGGATTTGGCACTCTGTGCAGGGTTAGCCTCAGGGTTTTTGCCCTCACCCTCCTGTTTCTTAAACCTATTTTGTTGGATTTTAGTATATTTATAAAGCGCAGATGTCTAGGCGCTAACTCTACAACTGCTATCCAGTTCTAGAGTGCTTGTGCTCTCTCGTTTAAAAATGGTAAAATTGACCTGTACCCAATTGGCCCATTTAATGTACTTGTAAGACCCTAGTAAAGTGGTACCCCATGTACCTACGGCCTGTAAATTATATTATATTAGTGGGCCTGCAAGATCGATTGTGCCATCCACTTAAGTAGCCCTGTAAAACATGTTTTAGGCCTGCCTTTACAGCTTGTGTGTGCAGTTTTAAAAGGCCATTTCGACCTGGCAAAATCAACCTTTTACCTGGCCCAAACCTTCCTTTTTAATGCATATAAGTCATCGTTAGGATAGGCCCTGAACATCCCAGAGTGAATTAAAAAAGTTGGACATTTACATTTAAGTTTTACATGTCTTGGTAGTGAAAACCCCTTAGATTTGTTTTTTCACTACTGAAAGGTCTACCTCTCCCATGGCTTAGCATTGGGATTACTTATTACATTTAATAAGTGATGACTTTCAACTGAGAGCAAGAAGACAGGTTGAGTTTGGTGTCTAAACAATTGTAATTAAAAGCCCTTCTGAATGGTGAAGTTAGAATTTTAGTCACAAGTCAGAAAATACCACTTTTTGAAAGTTAACATTTTCTTGTTCTAATCATTTGGTGCTTGCAGCTTGTCCCTGGGTCATGACTAGGTGTAGCTGGCAGCTGGTCCTTGTGTATTGCTCCCAGACAGTCAGACAAAGGGAAGATAGATGTTGGCACAATTGGCGACTCTGACTTAACGAAGGGGCGGAGCTGTCACCTACCACACTTGCACATTACCAAGGCCCAGCCTGAGCACACTCACGAATGGTTTGTCACTAGTCTTCTGTGTCCCCAGACAAGTGGGGGCCAGGGCAGGTAGGAAGGGGATGCCTGACACCTCGGGGGGGGGAACCTTCAGAACCTTCTCCTACTTGAAAGTGGGCACCAGGTATAAATAGTGGACACTGAGAACCAACTCTTCAGTACACACCTAGACCTGTGGAAGACTCAGAAGAAGGACTGCTATGCTGCTTTGCTGTAAGAAGGACTGCTTTGCTGCCCAGCTGCCCTGATGCCCTCCCTCCTGAGTGAGAAGGACTGGATCTGCATCTTGAACCCAGGACCAGCAGAGTGACTCAGAGGGCTAGTTGGCTGGCCTCCTGATCAGAGCCTCAGGGACAGAACAGACTCCAACAACCTTGTACACAGGACTCTGCCAGCTGTGAGCCCTCCCAAGTGGTGCCACCCCAGTCCATGACCCTTGGAAGTGGACCTGGAGGTGCTCTGCCAGGCCAGTTGTGGTCCCAGAAAAACTGCATCATCACCACTGCGCAATGTATCCCTGATGCAGGACTTTGTGTGGCAGGCCCACAGCTCATTGGAACCATCGCTATGTGACACATTTCCAAGCAAGGACCTCGCATCACCCGCCCAGCTCCTCGGAACAGCCGCTGCGTGATGCTTCTCCATACAAGGACCTTGCTTCGACCATCACAGCTTCCCAGAACCACCGCTGCATGACGCATCTCCACTCAATGACCTTGCATCACCTCTGCTGCACGATGCCTCCTGGATGTGGGACTCTGCATTGTTCTGCAATCAGGATTTCACGTACTTTGTTCAGCGGGCCTCACTGGGTTCTTGTACCCAGCCCGGACTCCATCACAGTCAGAGCCTGAACTTGTGAGTTGTGGTTATCTGGCCTAGCGCGACCAGATAACCACAGTTAGGTCTTTGCGCATTTTGGCTCAATTTTCACTTTAATCTTTAAAATTGCATATCTCTGGTTCTACTAATTGGATTAATGTCATTTTGATCTTCAATTATGTATTACATTTTATCTTTTTTTATAAAGTGGTGTGGGATTTTTCATGTTTTGTGTTTCACTTTATAACTGTGTGAATTGCTGCATAAATACTTTACACATTGCCTCTAAGTTAAGCCTGCCTGCTCTGTGCCAAGCTACCAGAGGGTTGAGCACAGGTTAATTTGGGGTTTGCTTGTCACTTAACCCTGACAAGGATTGTGGTTGCTGCTTGAGTAGCGTTTCACCCCCCTCAACCAGGAACCCATTTCCTATGTTGTTTTGGTATTTAGATTTATAGAGTGCAGTTACCCGATAGGGAATCCTGGCGCTCAGCAGGTGTGAGTCTAGCCAGGTCTTCAGCTTCTTGTGGAATTCAAGAAGGGAGCAGGAGGCTCTTATGTGTAGTGGCAGGTCGTGCCACACTCTAGGAGCAATGTAGGCAAAGGCTTGACCACCAAATTGGTGCAGAGACAAAATATTGAGTCAAAAATATCGAATTGCACAAATATCGTGGCAAAAATATCCTGGGTCAAGGATATCGACAGACAAATTCTAGTGGTCAGGAATATCGATTTTAGGTAAGTAATATCGAATTAAAAAATATCAAAGTGTTTAATATCATTTGCAAAGATATAGATGTTAAAAATATCGATTTTTTATTAATGTTATGTATTTTAGTATATATTTTATATGTGTGTGATGTATGTATTTTTTGTATAAGAATTGTTTGTATTTTTATGTGTTAAAATTTTAGTAGTTATTAATTTTTTTTTAATTTGAATTTTGTGCTTTTAGTTCCGTAGCGGGTTGTGGGTTTATAGGGGAATAGGGTGGGAAGTAATTTAATTATATAAAATGTATTTATTATTTGTAGTAGTTATTATTTTATTTTTTATTTTTTATTTGAATTTTGCATTTTTAGTTCCGTAGCGGGTTGTGGGTTTATAGGGAAATAGGGTGGGAAGTAATTTAATTTTATTACATTTATTGAATAATTTTTATTTATTAATATTTGTTGAATTGAGATGTTATAGTATTAAATGTATAAATTAAATTATTATTAATTATTTAATAATTAGTTGTTAATTAATTTTAATTAATTAATTGGCAAACAATTACGTTAATTGTGTAATTAATTTTAGGTGTGTGTTGTGGTGTTTATAGGTGAAAATGGTGGGAAGGGTGGGAAGTAATTTATTTTTAATTGATGAATTAATAATTAGTTGTTAATTAATTTCAATTAATTAATTAGTAATTAATGATGGTATTTGTGTAATTAATGTTAACTGTGTGTTGTAGTGTTTATAGGTGTAAATGGTTGGAAGGGTGGGAAGTAATTTATTTTTAATTGATGAATTAATAATTAGTTGTTAATTAATTTCAATTAATTAATTAGTATACTGGTAAGTAAATTCTTTATTGCGTGATTAATAAAAATCATTGCAATCAAAACATCTTCACAATCACATAATATATAAAAGCAGAGAAATCTATACTGCAAACTTTATTGACAATTGTACCAATACATTCATAAATATATCTTAAAATCAAACATATATGCAATAGAAACTAATTCCAAGATAAAACAAATTAATATTTTTTTTTTTAAACGTCAATGATTACTATAGCAAGATATTGCACATATTGCGAATTAAAGTGACAACGTGTATAATTAGTAATTCCATAGCTCAAGGACAATAATAAAGTGCATCAATTAGGTCTGACCCCAGGGTTGTCTCAATTATTCCAAAGCTTAATTAGTAACCGAATAGCATATAAACTTGTTCTACTAGTTATTAAACTATACAGAGGATCGCTTGGGTTCAGGTGAAACAAATTATGCTATAGATAGTAATTCCATTGATGAAACAAAGTTATATATATTATTTTTTTTCTTTTTAAAAGAGAACATCAACAGGTACTATAGCAAGATATTACACTTATTTCGTGTTAAAGTGCCAATGTGCCATAAATAGCAATATAATAGTTCAAGAAAACATCAACGATTACTATGGCAAGATACTACACCTATTTTGTGTTAAAGTGCCAGTGCGTCATAAATTGTAATTTCATAGGTCCAGGACGATAATGAAGTGCAACAAATAAATCTGTCCCAAAATTGATACAATAAGTTCAGTTTGTACTACTAGGTATCTGACTGTGCAGGGTGTCTCTTAAGTTCAGGCAATTCAAATTTAATACATCTCAAACTGGCGATACCAAGCATTTTTTGGCTACATATAAAAATTTAATTAGCTGGCATAACAGCGGAATCGACTCACCAGAAAACGTCCTAACAAGTGCCTGGCGTGCTGATCTAACCCCCATCTTCAGAAATAGAGGTTTTAAATAGATACGCCGAATTGTAATCAGTTTAGGGCACACACATATTATATGAAGTAATGATTCTTGTGATGCTACTATCCTCGCACCCCACCTCATAGATATGTACCAAGAATCGTTGGAAGAAGGTACCCTCCCCATCTCTACTAGGGAAGCAGTAATACTAACTCTACTTAAGCCTGGAAAAGCACCTAACAAATGTGATTCATATCGACCCCTCTCTCTTATTAACATAGACAACAAGATATACGCAAAGCTGTTAGCAAACAGATTGCAGCCCTTACTCCCCCTGATTGCCAGACCAGATCAATCAGGGTTCATACCTGGCAGATCTACGGCCCACAATCTTCGTACTTTATTTTCAGTGATACACAACCTTGAACCCCAGACACCAGCGCTGGCAGCTTTATTGGACGCTACTAAAGCGTTTGATTCGCTGGAATGGCAATATCTGTTTACAGTGCTGGGCAGACTGGGATTGAGTCCACTGTTTATAAAACAAATCAAGATGCTTTATTCTCAGCCAACAGCTCGGCTACGCATAAATGGGTTACTCTCACCAGCTTTTGACATCACTCGTGGCACCAGACAAGGGTGCCCTTTATCACCCCTCCTCTTCGCCATAGCCATGGAGCCGCCTGCGGCCCGAATCAGACAACATCACAAGACGAGAGCGCTAGAATTCTCCGCGCGAGATTTCATATTTTCGCTATATGCGGATAAAATTATACTATACATTAAAAAGCAGATGAAAACTTAAACCACATGCTCCGCGGACTGACCAGATTCGGGGGCCTATCAGGCGTACACATTAATTGGGCTAAGTCTACACTGTTGCCCCTCACTGACTCGACACATCCATTTGAGGCAGAATATCCGATAACTTGGGTTGATGGCCCTGTCAAATACCTGGGAATATGGTTGAGCCGGGACATACAGGAACTTTGGGACATGAACTACGGACAGACGGTATCTTGGCTAGAAGAGAAAATAAACATTTGGGCTAAACTTCCTATATCTCTTGCTGGAAGAATAGCTATAGCCAAAATGGTCGTCCTCTCGAAGCTACTATACCTGTTTTTCAATCTTCCACTACCATTAACCCAAACATTTCTCAAACGATTGCGATCATTGATGATTGCCTTGGTATGGGCGGGCAAGCAAGCTAGGGTCTCCTGGGAAATGCTTACTCTCCCTCTGTCGCAGGGTAAAATAGGGGCTCCAGATATTTCACTTTATGCGTATTGCACCCAGGCACAGTTTCTACATCATTGGATCCATCCCACGCCATTCCAGCCCCACCTGGCAGTTGAAGCTGACAGGGACGCTGTGATACCTTTAAAGATGGCCATTTACCAAAAGCCCAGACGTATTAACACAGATATAAATACAAACGAAACACTGCACTGGGCTTGGGACAGATTGCGCATCAGAGCAAGACACCCAATTCTATACGCCCCCTCTGTTCCCCTCGCACAAAATCCACAGCTACCATTGTTCGAAGACAGAGCCAATATCGGAAGAGCTCTTAAACTAGGATTAACCACGTTTGCAGATATCTACCCAGAAGACTCTTTCCTTGAACCTCCCAGCCCAGATGGTACTTCCGACTTGTTATTCTATTATAGTCTGAGGAGTACATGCCGGAATCTCCACAATACATTTCCAGCTCCCCCACCCACTTTGGAGCCACTAGAACAAATGTTGCTAAACGAGTCCCCTCGCAAGCTCATCACTCGATTATATAACTCCATGCAAAAATCAGCTCCTGTAGTGCTGATTAACTCGATGGTGGGCTGGAACTCGGAGCTTGAGACTCCTATCACGGAGGCACAATGGAACTTTTGCTGTGGCCAACTAGAAGCCCTATCACCCAACTATAAATTAAGACTAATTCATTTTAAATTTCTGAATCGAGTGTACAGAACCCCTATCAAGCTGCATCGCATGGGGTTACGGCCGGAGGCCAACTGCTGGAGGTGCGGTGCACAGCAGGCCTCTTTCTTACACATCGCCTGGAGCTGTCCGAAGTTAGCACAATATTGGGTTGAGGAATTTCAGATGATTAGCATAATCCTAGGGGGGAACATAGAACCTACACCTACCATGGGAATACGGGGATATGTTAAAGAGATCCCGGCTGCAAGTAGACGACTGTTAGCCATGCTGCTACTTATCGCAAAGCGTAGAGTAGCTATACACTGGGGGCAAACAACGGCTCCTACCATTAAGAGTTGGATAGTGGATACTACATTCTGCCAAGACCAACTAAATACATTTTGGGAACTGATGCCTGTAGCGTCCCGGCCCAAAGACATCTGGGGACCCTTTCAAACATGGCTGATAACATATAAGGACAATCAAAATTCATCGCTCTCACCCCCCCATACATCTGTGATTCACATTGAAGTAAACAGTGAGACATCGACTACTCAAGCTTAAGCCCACCGGATCATGGCCCTGCAATAAAGTAAACTTGTAAAACCATACTCACTGGCTGATTGTATGACCCAAATCTATTACGACACGGTACCTTGGGAATGTACTTGTGCCCATTGTATTGATGCTTAACCTGATGTCGTGCTTCTAGTTTATTCATCTGTTGTTTTTGTTATTGTTGCGAAAAAAAGGCATTTGCTTGGTATATGTTACTGTAAATCGGCTACTGTGTGATGCGTGTAACACTTTAAACGCCAATAAACAAAGTTTTTTTTTTTTTTAAAGTAATGATTCTTGTGGCCATCTGCATAATCTGCAGTTGGTATCGGTCCACTGCTCAATCCAGAGCTGCATACACTCTTTTGTCGGATTTATTCCCATACGTAGTTTTAATAAGCTATTTTTTATTTTAGCAGAGAAGTATGCCGTCAAATAAGGCTGTATACGTAACGACTGATATGAATTAATCACATACCATGCATGCTTTTTCCCTGCTAACGCTTTTTTATCCAACTTAAGGGATTCAACTTTAATTTGGTTTTTTTATAATCAACTTATAGTTGGGCATTATCATTTCTTGAAGTGCAACTTGCAGATCAATATCCCTTAAGCATGTTGAAATATGAGATCTCCATTTAACAGTATGGGCAGACTTATTAATATCAATCCAGCAATAACTCCTAGGAGGCAGGGGCAGCAGAAAACATAGAGAACATACATTTCAAAAAAGCTCCGGCTGACACCAAGCTCTGCCTTTGGAGACCAAATTCTAGTCTTATTCCTGCTTGTCCTACTGATCTGGGGATCTCAAAAGTTGATTTAAAAACCTTGACCACCAATAAATCTAAAAGCTTTGCATCTTTCCCCCTGGTAATAAGTGAGCCATATAAAATAGTTGGCTCTAGCTTACTTTCATGATTTTGAGAATATAGTCATAGGATTGAAAATTTAACAATTTTTTTAAACTTTTAAAAGCTTGAATTAAAACCACAGTTTTTGCCCTTAGATCTTTAAAATGAAATTTAAAAGTAACTCTGTTATCAAACACCACCCCTAAATATCTGTATGTTTTGACAACATCAATTGGTCCTGCTCTGGCTCTCCAAGTATTAAACTTCCGCTTAGGGAGGCCAATTTTCATGATTTTTGTCTTTTTAACATTCAATTCGAGGCCATTTATTTGTATATAGTCATCAAAGGCATTAATAAGACTTTGGAGACAAATAGGCGTGTGGCTCAGAAGAATAGTATCGTCTGCATATTGGATGTAGCTAATTTGCGCTTCCCCAACCTTGGCACATGAGCATTTACAGAGTCTAAATGCTGAGCAAGATCTGATAGAAATAGGTTAAAAAGGCAAGGAGCGAGAACACAACCCTGCTTTAGGCCATTATATGTACTAATTTTCCTTGTTAATGAACTACCATCACCCAGCCTGACTTGGACCCAGGTATCCATATACAGAAGAATAATGGCCCTCAACAGTTTCTCTGAGATTCCCCAGCCAAGTAATCTTTCCATAACAGATTCCGCGGCACTGAATCGAAAGCTGCATTTAAATCAATAAAGGCTATATATACATTTTGTTTTTTTAAAACAGCTTTCTCTGCCATTAAAGTTAGTGCCAACAGGTTGGTAGTGGTAGATTGGCCCTTCCGAAAGCCAGTTTGGTTAAACAGAATTATGTTTTCCTGCTCAGCCCATATATTCAATTCTCTCAATAAACTTGAGGCAAAAACCTTAGCATCGACATCTGTTAACGAAATTAAATGGTAGTTAGCGGGGTTATTAACCGAGCCACTTTTATAAATGGGCTGCAATATACTGCCCCGCCATGATGCCGGCACAATTTCCAATGCCAGTACTTCATTAAACAATTTGTACAAAATATCAGCCCACATGTCAACATTGGCATGGAACAAGGCATTAGGCAGCCCATTAGGACATGGGGCACCATTTGTGCGGAGGCCATGCAGCAAAATTACTAGTTGATTACTACTTACACATTCTAGATTAGTATTCAGGTCAGGACTTGAGTCATTGATTTTGACAGGGGTGTTTATCCCCTTACACATGCCACTCCCCATATTAATTGTCGGTGTACTATTTTCCACATACCCAAGGCATATATCTTGTTGATTTGCCCCTTGACTCACTGTACCATACAGTTTTGAGATAAAGGTTACCCAATCAGTCTCAGAAACATTTACACAAAATGTCCTGCTGCCCCCCCTTTCAAGCTGGTTAATTATTGCCCAAAATCTTTTTGCATCGTTTCTTTTAGAGGCAGACAATAAGCTGTTCCAAAGTCCTGCTTGGTAATTAAGTTTAGCCTTCCAGACTTCTTGTTTATAGACTTTTCTAAGATCCTTCATATTTTCTTTATAAACAGGGTAGGAATGATGGAATCTATGGGCATAAACATCCCGCACAGCTCTATTAAGCGATTTGTTTAACCTAAGTAGCTTGGAGGAAAACCATTGGTTTGTACATTTTGGAAGCGTATTTTGTTTCCTATGCTGTTTAACAGGAAATTTCTCCACCAGGGATGTAGTTATGAAATTCCATTTGTCGATCATATTGACATTCCCCAGATCACACTGATCTCCTTCCTTTATTAGTTTTTTAACAACTTTTATAATTTCATCTTCCTTATCCATGTGCCAAACTAACCTCTTCAGATTGTATGAGGAGTGGGCCACATTGGGAAGTTCTTTATATCTGGGATTACACTTCACTAATGGATCAAAAGCCACTATCTGAGGATTATGATCACTTTCAGCAGGGGTATTACTGCATAGTCAGAGATTTTTATTCTTAAATTATATGAAATAAACGTATAATCGATTATTGATCCTTGATTTGAATTTTTGAATTACAGGGTGAGCCTAGATTTTTCTTTTAACAAACTTAGCCCCGCCTGGGACATTATATCACCGCATTCTTTTGCAGTTCCCTTAATCTTACCTTTTACTAAGTGAAATGGAAGCAAATGAAGATTAAAATCGCCAGAAACTATAAGACCAGCTTCAGAGTGCTTGATTATTAATGACCCTAGGATATCTCGTAGAACATACAGTTGCATAGTTTTATTTTTTTTAGCGCGTAAATATACATTGAGTATGATTAGGCTAAAATCGGAGTTGTATAACAATAGACACTGTAACCAGTCCAGTTCAAGATCAACCACTTCCACCATTAAGTTTAGATTGCTCGCTATGTAACATGAGAGCCCACACTTAGCACAGCCCATTTTATTTGTTCGTACTGCCTGGAGACTATACTCATTAAAAAAATCCAAGCAAGGGGTTCAGTTGTTCATTCCATGTTTCTTGTAGTAGTAAAATAGTAAAAGTATTTAAAAATGATATTGTTTCCGGGTCAGACAATAAATGAGTCAACCCATGGACATTCCAAGAGCATATTTGTAGTTGCAAAGCATTAACATCTGTATCTAAAAGCTTTCAATTTCCATCTCCGCTATGTACATTCGCAAGGGTAGCTGGTAACCAGGACCAATCTTCTATTCACACATTATTTTTTGGCAACCACTCGCAGATTCGGCTCCCTGATTGCAAATTGGTAATCAATAAGCCTGTACTGCAAGATTGGGTAGCTGATGGACCTGTCGCCCCTCTAAGTACTGGGTTTGGCTTATGGCTTTCCACCTTTATTCTCTCCTTGTCTACCTTGGGGGCCAATGCCTCTAGTATCGGGGGGTAATCTAAAGGGATCCAATTCTCAATCTTAATACCACATTCCAGAAAATACCAACTTGAAGCTAAGATTTTATTCACAATTTCATTGGTGGACTCACAAGAAGTGAATGGTTGGATCTGTTTAAACTGGACCGACACCACATCAGAGGTTTTAATACAAGCTAAATCCGGAATAGTTGATATTATTTTCAATATTAAGCCCCGATTGAGGCTATCATGGGTACCCCGGGATTCATATAGAGGATGTAGTACCAGCTTTGTGCCCCGATTAATTAAACTGTTAGCCTGTCTGCTGCCCAGAAAGGTTGATGGAACTAATTTACTATCTTTAGTTAAGGAAAATTTATTTTTGTAAATACTTTTGACGGTGTCTGGATGCCAATGGGCTTATATATTTCCGCCACACTTAGGCAATTCTGAGGGCGAAATACCTGATCATGAGGTGGGGCAAGAGTTTCCTGGGATTTATTATCATATCTAGACCCCTTTCCCTTATTAGGCCCTACTATTTCATGCTTCTTTATGTCAATGGCGGCAGAGGCTTCTTCTTTACTACTATTTACAGATGCTTGTGCCACACATCTCAAGTGTTTCACTAAGCCAGATAAGCTAATAGGAGGTTCCAAGCCATCTTGGGCAGAATCCTGAACAGGGCACTTCTTATTGGCGTTGTTAAAAATGGGATAACAATCCTTTGGGTTTAATGCTGTAACCACAACAGCAGCTGACTTCTTAGCCTTATTACAAGCTTTCCGCAACCTTTTTCGAGCCCTCTTAGATAAAAGGGAACAACCACTAAAACTATCTCCAGAGCTGGAGCATGGAGGATTAACAACCTGAGTTGACTTAATTTCCTTCTTTCTTTGAGAAGGATAACCATTATCGTCTTGTGTGTCTAAGCCCAAATAGATCTCCGGAACCCCACCTAACTCCACTGGCTCCCTAGTAATATCACGACTCACATCTATCTGGGGTTGTTGCTGCTTCATATCTGTACTGGATGCACTCATTCCCAAATCGTCATGGGAAACTAGGATTTTATCCGATAATATGTTTCCCGCTGATTTTTTAACTTCATTGACAAGTGATCCTACTATTGTAGGAAGATCGGCCACCTTATCTAAAATATGAGAACACGTGCATCTTATTAATTGATCATTGACCCCATTTTGAGCCTTAACCACCAAACTTGTCAGATTTTGCAATTTTGTATCAATGCCTGCCACATAGGTAGCTAAAGTGTTTAAAATCTCCACCTGTATTTCAAGTTTATTAGAGTGAAACTCGAGCGCAGTTGTAATAGTGTTCATTGTATTTAATACATTTTGCCACACATCATTATTGTCTACGTTTTTATGGGTAGCAGAACGCTCATCCAGTATAGGAGGATCATCTTATTTATCCAGAAATGAGAGATCTGCGGAGTTTAATGAGTTACCCATTTGTTCTGTGGTCTGCCTACCATGTTGAATATGTATGGCATTACTTTTTGAAGGGATTAAAGGTGAATGAACGTCTGACACCTGATCTCCATCACAGATCCCTGAACCAAATGGACTCCATGTATTCATATTGATTAATAACTCCAACATAGGTGAACCTAGACTCTCGCATTTCCTCACAGCCCCCGTCTTAGATAATTGAGGTTTCAAAAGACTTTGATTTACTGGATTTGCATACAATTCACCCAAACAGATAACAGAATCATCACTGACATTTGAGAGATTGTTACACTTTGATATATCCAAAAGACTATCTTCCGCCTGTTGCACACAATTCAGACTAGGCTTCAGATTCGATTGGGTAGTCAGCACATTTACCTGCCCAACTTTAGGGTCATTATGAATTTGGGCTATAACTACAACCTCACTGGGTAAATTTGTAGCCACAGATGAGTTTAATGCTATGGGAGAACAACCAGCAGACTGATTTCCGATGTCTCTCAGTTCCTCACAATTTAACGCCGCGGGTGCGTTTGATTTTATAGGCGTACAACTTGCTGTCTGACTTCCCATCCCTCTCAGTTCGTTGCACTGGTCTTTGGCCTCATCACAAAGTATATTGACAATAGGTACACACATATTTTTCAGGTCAGGCGCGGGAAAAAAGGGGAAATTTGGCTTCACTGTTGCCTTCACACTGGGCACCATCTTTTGGTTTAAAGAAGTCCATTATACTTAACTGGGAAGAAAGGGCCACACCAACCCCCCCAATGGGGGATTGATTGTAAACTAAACCCGCAGCACTCAGCACTCCCCCCAGGCTTAGTGAAGGCCCATCTGTGACCTGCGGGTCCTCGAGTACAATGTTGTTCGCCTGCAAAGAATCCTTATGGGAGCAAGTTTGAATATTCCTTGCTGCTTTTCGCCTTTTTCGTAGTTGGACTTGAAACGAGGGTTGCACTTCCCCCCTTGTGTGTCCTGACCTCATGATGCAGAGGAACGTCCAAGAGTCTGCTGAACTACAGAATAACTACAGCTCTTGTGCTCTGATACCGTCAAACAGCAGTGCGGAAAAGTGGGCGGGCTGGCGGGAATTATACCTCACCGTCCCACAAGCCTAGTACCGGCCGCTTCCGAGATATCAGGCGGTACCACGACTCTAGGTCCTCGCTGCCGCTCTAACTGCCACCGCCTCGCTACTGCACCGTACCTCTAGACTACTCCGGGCTGGTCAAAGAGCTGGTCGCAGGGCAGGTCAGGAGCAGAGTAAAGAATGCAGTGGTAAAGTACTCCTCTCCACTCTGGCACTTTTCAAATACTTCTTTCCACAACTGGTCAGCTCCCGTCAGCTTCTGTCAGCTCACACTGCACTCCAGTTTCCGTCACTCAAGCTATTATGTGGTGCCCCGCGTTCTAAATTGGGGATATCATAGGGTTCTTCCCTTACTTAGGTGCAGGCTTTGGGGGGGCAGATCACGTTCCTCCAGGGGGGGGGAGCGGGGGCGGTCCACACAGTTTGTGCAAGCCGCACCGGCCTAATGCCGGTCGCCTCCGCACAGCTGAGAGGTATCGCGGCACTAGCCTTGCCCTTCTTGCCGCTTGCCACTTGCCGGTTGCACCTGAGATCCTCCTGGCGCTGCGGGGTTTTTTCACCTCTCCACGGCTCTCTCTCGCAGCACTCACTTGCGGAACTCTCGCGGCTCCTGCTACCGCGGCTGCTCTCCTCCGCTCTGCCCTGTAGTCCGCTCCTCAACTCCTCAACTTGCGGCTCGTGGCTCCCGCTGCCGCAGCTGCTCTCCCCCGCTCGTAGCTCCGCTCTGCAACTCGCAATTCAGACAATTAATTAGTAGTTATTGATGGTAATTGTGTAATTAATTTTATGTGTGTGTTGTGGTGTTTATAGGTGTAAATGGTGGGAAGGGTGGGAAGTAATTTATTTTTCATTGATGAATTAATAATTCGTTGTTAATTAATTTTAATTAATTAATTAGGAATTAATTATGGTAATTGTGTAATTCATTTTAGGTGTGTGTTGTGCATAATATAGTGTTAAAGAATGTGTATTCAATGATTTTTTAAATTAATAATACTTTTAAATTCATTATTAATTATGTTAATTATGGAAATACATTTAAATAAAAATGTTGACTTTTTTATATTGTTGTGGTGTTTTAGGGTAGGAAATAAAATAAATACATTTATGTTTTAAATATTTTTTTGCTTGTTAATATATGCTTCTTTTAAATAAATATTCTTTATAAATGCATTTATTAAATTATTTTAGATAATATTTGTACCTTTTTGTTATATGTAATTAATATATTTAATGTTAATGTTTAATATATTTAAGCGGATATTTTTTAAATAATGTTTATTTATTTTTAAGATTATTTAAAAATGTTCTATTGTTTACATGTTATTAGTAATTTTTGTTTCTCTGCTATCCAACACTTTCCCTACTGTTGCACTCACTGGAGTGGGAATAGTAATTTTTACCCCTCTGCTATCCAGCATTTTCCCTACTGTTGTACTCATTGGAGTGGGAATAGTAATTTTTACCCCTCCGCTATCCAGCACTTTCCCTACTGTTGCACTCACTGGAATGGGAATAGTAATTTTTACCCCTCCGCTATCCAATACTTTCCCTACTGTTGCACTCACTGGAGTGGGAATAGTAATGTTTACCTCTCCGCTATCCAACACTTTCCCTACTGTTGCACTCACTGGAGTGGGAATAGTAATTTTTACCACTCCACTATCCAACATTTTCCCTACTGTTGCACTCATTGGAGTGGGAAAAGTAATTGTTACCCCTCCGCTATCCAATACTTTCCCTACTGTTGCACTCACTGGAGTGGGAATAGTAATTTTTACCCCTCTGCTATCCAATACTTTCCCTACTGTTGCACTCACTCGAGTGGGAATAGTAAGGTTACCTCTCCCCTATCCAACACTTTCCCTACTGTTGCACTCACTGAAGTGGGAATAGTAATTTTTACCCCTCCACTATCCATTACTTTCCCTACTGTTGCACTCACTGGAGTGGGGATAGTAATTTTTACCCCTCCACTATCCAATATTTTCCCTACTGTTGCACTCACTGGAGTGGAATAGTAATTTTTACCTCTCTGCTATGCGATACTTTCCCTACTGTTGCACTCACTGGAGAGGGAATAGTAATTTTTACCCCTCCGCTATCCAATATTTTCCCTACTGTTGCACTCACTGGAGTGGGAATAGTAATTTTTACTCCTCCGCTATCCAGCACTTTTCCTACTGTTGCACTCACTGGAGTGGGAATAGTAATTTTTACCCCTTTGCTATCCAGCACTTTCCCTACTGTTGCACTCACTGTAGTTGGAATAGTATTTTTAACCTCTCCGCTATCCAACACTTTCCCTACTGTTGCACTCACTGGAGTGGAAATAGTAATTTTTACCCCTCCATTATCCAAGATTTTCCCTACTGTTGCACTGTTTGGAGTGGGAATAGTAATTTTTACCCCTCCGCTATCCAATACATTTTCTACTGTTGCACTCACTGGAGTGGGAATAGTAATTTTTATCCTTTTTTATCCCTTTGCTATCCAACACTTTCCCTACTGTTGCACTCACTGGAGTGGGAATAGTAATTTTTACCCCTCCATTATCCAAAATGTTCCCTACTTTTGCACTGTTTGGAGTGGGAATAGTAATTTTTACCCCTCCGCTATCCAATAATTTTTCTACTGTTGCACTCACTGGAGTGGGAATAGTAATTTTTACCCCTCCGCTATCCAATACTTTCCCTACTGTTGCACTCACTGGAGTGGGGATAGTAATGTTTACCCCTCCGCTATCCAATATTTTCCCTACTGTTGCACTCACTGGAGTGGGAATAGTAATTTTTACCTCTCTGCTATGCAATACTTTCCCTACTGTTGCACTCACTGGAGTGGGAATAGTAATTTTTACCCCTCCGCTATCCAATACTTTCCCTACTGTTGCACTCACTGGAGTGGGAATAGTAATTTTTACTCCTCCGCTATCCAGCACTTTTCCTACTGTTGCACTCACTGGAGTGGGAATAGTAATTTTTACCCCTTTGCTATCCAGCACTTTCCCTACTGTTGCACTCACTGTAGTTGGAATAGTATTTTTAACCTCTCCGTTATCCAACACTTTCCCTACTGTTGCACTCACTGGAGTGGAAATAGTAATTTTTACCCCTCCATTATCCAAAATTTTCCCTACTGTTGCACTGTTTGGAGTGGGAATAGTGATTTTTACCCCTCCGCTATCCAATACTTTTTCTACTGTTGCACTCACTGGAGTGGGAATAGTAATTTTTTATCCCTTTGCTATCCAACACTTTCCCTACTGTTGCACTCACTGGAGTGGGAATAGTAATTTTTACTCCTCCGCTATCCAGCACTTTTCCTACTGTTGCACTCACTGGAGTGGGAATAGTAATTTTTACCCCTTTGCTATCCAGCACTTTCCCTACTGCTGCACTCACTGTAGTTGGAATAGTATTTTTAACCTCTCCGCTATCCAACACTTTCCCTACTGTTGCACTCACTGGAGTGGAAATAGTAATTTTTACCCCTCCATTATCCAAAATTTTCCCTACTTTTGCACTGTTTGGAGTGGGAATAGTAATGTTTACCCCTCCGCTATCCAATACTTTTTCTACTGTTGCACTCACTGGAGTGGGAATAGTAATTTTTATCCCTTCGCTATCCAACACGTTCCCTACTGTTGCACTCACTGGAGTTGGAATAGTAAATGTAATTATTCCGCTATCCAACATTTTCCCTACTGTTGTATTTATTGTATTGCGAAATGTATGTTTTCATTTTTTTATTAGTTTAATGTTTTAATTAATTATAGAATGGTTATTGTTTTATTTTAAATTATTGATATATGTATATTTTTTATTTTTATATATATTTTTTTAATTAAATAAAGATAGTTAATAAATTATTTTAAAGTTAATATATGCATATGTATAAATTATTATGTTTGTGTGTTTATATTTTTTTAAATTAAGTTTCTTTTTATATTTAGTTAAAATATTTATTAAATTTAATTAATTTTGTTAAAGATTATATTAATATTTTATATATTTAACAATTAATATTTTATTTTATTTACATTTTTAAATCGATATCTGTTACATCTATATTTTTAACTTCGATATTTTTGATTCAATATTTTTATACTTACCTGTTAAGGTATTGGAGTCAATATTTTTGTAGTCAATATTTTTTTTTCGATATTTAGAACATCGATGTTTTTAGCATCGATATTCCATCACTGAACCTACCTAATTGGGTTCTCTGTATGCGTGGGAAGTGTGCAAGTATGAGTATGGATAAGCAGAGGTGTCTGAATGTTTTTGAAAGCAGATGTAATTATTGAGGTATGCTGGGCCATTGTTATGTAGTGGCCTTGAAAGTGTGGGTGAGGAGTTTGAATTTGGCTTGTTTGTGAATAGAGAGCCAGTGGAGCTCCTCCAGGTGTGGTGTGATGTGAGTGCGGCATGGGAGGTTGAGAGTGATTCTGGCCGCCGAGTTCTAAATGGTCTGCAGCCTTCGGATTTGTTCTTTGTTGATCCCGGCATAGAGGGTGTTCCCTTAGTGCAGCTTGTTTTTGACAAGGGTGTGTGTGTGACAGTTTTCCTGGTGCGGATTGGGAGCCATTCGAAAATCTTCCTCTGCATCTTCAGGGTATGAAAACATGAGGTAGTGATGGCATTGACATTGTCAGTCATGTCGACTTTGCTGTCAATGATGATCCTGAGGTTCTTGACGTGGGTGGTGGGTGTGGGTGTTGGTCCTAGCTCTGTTGGCCACCAGGTGGAGTCCCACAGTGATGTGCTCTTCCAGAGAATCACAATTTTGTTCTTGTCAGTTGTAGGAAAGTGCCTTTTTTTGCAGGGTTACCTCCCACTTTTTGTACGATGCCTGATGTGATTTCAAACTGTAAGTGTACTGGGTCCCTGCTAACCAGGTTCCTAGTGCCAGATCTCTTTCCCCAAAACTGTACCACGATTGGCACAACTTCAGTTACTCCTATGAGTCTCTAGTAAATGGCACCCCTGGTACCTAGGGCATGGGTACTAAAGAGGGTCCTCTGGGACTGCAGCACTGATTGTGCCACCCCAGGGCCCCCTCACTAAGGCTATGAACTCTGCCACTGCATAGCCTTGGTGAGGGGGGTCTGACCTTAGTGCAGGAAAATATGAAGAGTCACCTAAAACGCAGGTGACTCTCTTGCAAAACCAGGTCCTTTTGTGATTGATAATTTTGAGGCCTCCACAATGCATTTTGGGCCCTTCCCTGTCATGGGCACTCGGCCCACCCACAAAAGTGAGGTAGCATTTTTATCAAGAGACCTGGGGGAATGCTGAGTGGTGGGAAATTTGTGCAAGCCCGATGATTCCACAACTGGCCCACACAGAAATGTGAGGATAATTTGATTTTTTTAGCTAAAACTGAGGTTTGCAAGGGATTCTGGGTAAAAAAACATTAGGGGATCCATGCAAGCCACACCTCCCTGGACTCCCCCGGGTGTTCACTTTTCAGAAATATCTGGGTTTGGTAGGTTTCCCTAGTTGTCCACCGAGCCCGAGACCAAAAATTCAGGCGCACTCCTTGCAAAAACAGGTTGTTTTGTGATAGAAAGAGGGCAACTGCGTTTTTAGTCCCAGGCTCGGCAGCCCTGTAGTGAAAACCTACCAAAGCCAGACATTTCTGAAAACTAGACACCCGGGGGAAGTCCAGGAATGTCTGGTCTGCACGAATCCCCCAATGTTTTCTTATCATGAATCCCCTGCAAACCCCAAATTTTGCTAAAAAATCAAATTTTCTTTACATTTCTGACTGGGATCACTGTGCCGGTACACATTTCCTACTATCAAGCATTCCCCTTGGTCTCCCGATAAAAATGATACCTGGGTGTCCAATACAGAGTCTGCCTAAGAACGTATATAAAAGAAAATATAGCACTTACAACTCTATGTGCTATTCCCTCAATCTCTATTTTTTTTAGCCCTTTCCAGTCGCAGTCCTTGGCCCACCAAAGTGAGGTTTCGTTTTACTCGGGAGACCGAGGGGAACGCTAGGTGGTAGGAAATTTATGCCGGCGCGGTAATCCCAGACAGAAATGTAAGAAAAATGTGATTTTTTAGCTAAATTTGAGGTTTGCACGGGATTCTGGGTAGGAAAACGTTGGAGGATCTATGCAAGCCACACCTTCTTGAACTCCCCGAGGTGTTTAGTTTTCAGAAATGTCTGGGTTTGATAGGTTTCCCTAGATGGCCACTGAGCCCGGGACCAAAAACGCAGATCGACAGTAGGAAGTTATATTTAGGATGTAGTTTCCATAGGAAGAGTGTTTTTTCATTTGCCAATAACTTTGGCGTATTGTGACGAATCCTCACGAAATTTTCAGAACTAGTTTGAAGCTCAATTCAGCTGCTGTCTGAATTTTTGGGGTGATCCGTAAAGCAGGGGGTCCCAAAACGCGTTTTCCCCATGTTAATTTCCATATAAAACTTTAGAAACGGCTAGAGCCCGTACTGCTGAATGGAATTACACTAAATTTGGCAGAAAAGTAGATGTTGGTTCAGGGAAGTGCCTTTTTGTGATTTGGTGTAAATCCATTCAGTAGTTGCAGAGTTATTTAAAGAAATGCCCAGTTGTATTTATAGGGACATTGAGGATCCGCGACCCTTTCCGATCTTGTGCTGAGATCTGATTGGCTGCCAACACATCAAACCAGGAAGTGTTGGCAGCCATCTTGGGACTCGGCTTGAGCTGAGTCCCAGAAAAAACATTTTAAAAAAAAGAAAAGGGGCCAGGGTAGAAATACCCTAATCCCCCCCCCCCATCTAGGCCTCTTGGGTGGGTTCCACATGGACACCGCAGGGCTAAAAAAGATTTGTTTGAAAACTTTTTCAGCAAGAGTCGCATTGAATCCACAGATCCCGCCGAAATTTTAAAAACAAAGCGCAGGTTCCTGAGCTTCGTTACTAATCGGCCCCCGGGTAGGCCAGGTCCCGGGAGCATTTTAATAAAATGGGGCTTATGTGAGTACTGGTATGGGTCTGTGAATGGGTATGAGAGTAGTTGTGTGGGTGTTTGAGTGAGCGTATGAGAGGTTGTATGGGGGTGTGAGTGGGTGAGTGAGTGGTTCTGTGGATGATGTCATCAGTGATGTCATTTGAGATGTCATCAGTGATGTCACTGACCATGTCATGAGTGATGTAATATGTGAGGTCATAAGCAGTGCATTATGGGGGCATAAATTATAGTTCGATCAAGTAACTATAACTGCTGAATTTCACTGGCTGTGTACAAGTGAAATCTGAGCCTAACATTAACGTCCCTGTAGCCTTTGGTTCTTTCCAGTGAAATGTATATATATATATATATATATATATATATATATATATATATATATATATATATATAGACTAGGGACACTGCAGGCAGAAATTATGCCCTCCTGTAAACAGACATTACAGGACTTTGCCTCACATATTATTCCTGCCAACTGTATGGTTATCAACCTGATTCTTAACCAGCTCTTAGTCCAATCTATTAGTTTAACTACAGTGCCTAGTGGCTGGAAACAGGTGATGTGGATTTCTTCATTAAAGAAAACCACGGCAGATAAGGCCAATATGGATACTGTTCACACCGTCTCCCTGCTGCCATATTTTTCAAACATTCTGGAGAAATTGTTAAATAAAAAACTTTCTGCTTTTCTCCAACAGAATACTCTTCTGCCTACCACACAATCTGGCTTCTGGCAAGGCTTTAGTACCACACTGCTAGAAGTCTCAAATACAGTAAAGCTAGCAGTTGATAATGGTAAACAGATAGCTCTGGTCCTCCTTGATCTATCCGCTGCGTTTGATGTGGTCCCATATGAGTTACTTTTGCAGTGCCTAGAGGCAATTGGGGTCTGTGGTTTGGCTTTGGCCTGACTCTGCTACTTCCTAACCAATAGGTTGCAGTCAGCCTGGATGACCCCTTTCTCCTCCGATCCTAAACAATTGCATTAAGAGGTTCCTCAGGGGTCTGCTTTAAGTTTCACATTATTTAATTTGTACATGACCCCTTTGGCAACTCTAATTTAATCTTTCGGAGTACAGGCTATGTAGGGCTTACAAAAAGTACAAGTAGGGCTTCTTGGACCACAAGGTCCCTCACTATCCAAGAGGGCTTCATTCCCTAACCAGTAGTGCACCAGGAGATGCGTTTGCAGAGTGGTGGAAAAAGGGGGCGCTGCCTCCGAAGACCTCTTAGCAATTCCCCTGTGTGAGACTCACTGGAGGTAACAGGAGGAGTAGTTTGCCCCCAAGGATGTCCTTGGGGGCCAACTACCTCTCCTGTTACCTTTCTTTGCTGAGAGGGTTTCGGTGGCCACGCCCCCTTCTCCACCACTCTGCAAAACCACCTCCTGGCACACTACTAGTTGGGGGATGAAGTCCCTTTGGCTCTTGAGGGTCCTTGGGGACCAACTACCCCTCCTGTTACCTCCAGTAAGACCCACACAGCTGGACTGCTGAGAAGTCATCAGAGGCCATGCCCCCTTTCTCCACTTATCTGCAAACACGCCTCCTGGTGCACTACTGGTTGGGGGAAGAAGTCCACTTTAGTCCTGAGGCCCTCAGGAATAAAGTGGAATTCATTCCCCAACCAGCAGCACGCCAGGAGGTGCGTTTACAGAGTGGTGGAGAAAGGGGCTTGGCCTCAAAGTCCTCTTAGCAAACCCACAGTCTGGAACTTACTGGAGGTAACAGGAGGGTTTGTTGGCCCCCAAATCCCCTCAGCATTCAAGGGGGTTTCATTCCCCAACCAGCACTCCACCGGGAGGCGCGTTTGGAGTGGTGGGGAAGGGGGCATGGCCTCCGTCGACTTGCCGGAGGTTTTTTTTTAATAGTATCTTTTCTTTTGTTAGGGAAGGGGGGCTGCTTTCCATTGCTGGACCTTTAAAGGCTCCATCTGAAAAAGAAGGCCATGCTGGTAGAAGGAACGTGACTTCTGACTCCTGCTGGAAGAAAAGGTCTCTCGCAAAGACACCGGAATCCTTATGGCAACTGGTGACTGGAACTGTTCTACAAAGGTCAAGTGGTTAGCCTCCTGTTTACCTCCTTCAGGGTCTCAAAAAGCAGGTCGCCTGACTCCAAAAGAGTCTGACTGCCTAAAGAGGACTACACCTTCCAGGAGGCTTAGCTGGAGAGAGACCTGTGCCCACATACCTGCCCTGAGGAGCTGGGGACTCTAATACTGTCCAGAGGAAGCTTGGAGATTAAGTCTGAAGTTAAACCCTTTGACCGGTACAACTCGCTTGGTGTATCTGACCTCAGCTCCATCACAATAGCCTGAAATTGCACCTGGGTCCTGGTCCAACATGATCTGTTCTTTTTCCTTAGTGCTTGTCTTTTTCTAGGTCGGTTATGCCTTAAAACTTTACAAAATCACATCTCCAGGTTCCCGTAACCAATTTTGATGATGTTGATCTTGGTGTCTTTTTGCTCATTACGTTTTTTTCTCTATTTGTTTTCAAAGTTGGTTTGAGAATGTTATTGTGTTGTGTTTCTCACTTTACAATTGCTGGTACTTCTTGAACTTAGCATGGACTTCTCTGGGGATTGATTGTCTGCTCCTTGTGCCACAACTATAAGGTGCTGTGCAGAGATTTTTTCAGTACTGTGTTTTGATAGGACTAGAGTGGGTTTATTAAGTTAGTATGGGTGCCTCTCTCCCAAATTAATAACCACACTCCTAAGAATAGGTAGAAGGGATGCAAGCATTTAATGACAAAGCAGCTTCTTGGCACTGTAAACTGAGAAATGTATGGATGATGAACAGACTTCAACAAAATAGGTAAGTCTTGAGTGCTTTCTTGAATGTCATTAATCTGCAGCAGATGTACAGGAAGTTTGAAGAGGCAATCACGGAGAAAAAATGGCCACCAGGATGGGCCTGCTAAAATTGTGGGACATTGAAGAGAAGAAGCAGAACAAAGTGAATGATTGGGCAGATATATGGTGAATTTACTGTAAAGCAGAAGATAGCCATAGTTTTAAAAAGCCTGTGGGCTGGCTATATACAATGCTTTAAACAAGTGGTTCTTAGCCTGTGGTCTAGAGACCCTGGGTGTCCGCAAAGCCTACTCAGGTATTCCATGACCACTAAGAAAGTTAAATAATATTAACAGATTATTAAAGTGTATATCAATTAAGAAGCAAAATGTAAAGTTAAAAATGTTAAAATGTTCTGTAAATGTGAAGGAATTTGAAATTGGAGGCTAAGAATTAAGTTAATATCCCCAGATTAATTTGCAGGAGCAGTGCAAGTGCATCAAAAAGAATGGAGTATGGATGATGAGTGGCCTCAATTGAATATAGAAAAGCTCCAACCTTCAAATTAAAATTAAAATTTAGATTGTTTTTATATTTGTGAATTTAAATACAATATTATCATTATTTGTGCATTTGTTTGATGAATGCTTGTTTCTATATTTTACATGTATTGTTTTGAAGTTGAGATCATTGAAAATGCTTAGGCAGGAATCCCGGCATACAGTAATGACTCAATGGGGGCCACAATGATTCAGTGGGGATACCCAGGTTCCATAATGATTAAGTGGGGTTTCACAGAAGTCAGAAGGTTAAGAACCATTGCCTTAAACTGTATAGGGTGTTAAGGAAGGCAGTGTAGCTTCCTGTGGGCTTTTGAGACTCTATCACATTTCCTGAAATTGTAGACCAAGCATAACACCATATTCTGCACTTGCTGCAGGCAGACCCAAGTAGCATGCATTGGTATGGCAAAGTCTTGAAACAACAGGGGCTGTATTACACTTAGATCCCCAGGGGCACAATGGGTGTGCTCGCCCACTTATTGCACCCTCCAGCACTATGGTATTACAGAAGGGACTTGCAGACATTCGTGCGGCCCCTTCTGTAATACTGATAGAACGAGTTGCGGCCTGCACAGATAAAGACAGAGCGGGTTTGAAGCAGCCCCTTTGTATTTCACTGAAGGTGCTGCCCTGGGGGCAGTGCGAGTTCAAGCTGCCCTTGGGGCAGAGCATTCCATGACATTGGGTGAACTGTCCCTGTTTGCTCCTGGCGCACCTGCTTAAAGGTACGCTGTGGCACAAACAAGGACAATGTGTCCTTTCTTTTCAATAAGGGCCCCTATGCATAGTCTACCAAGGTTCCACAAAAGGAAGGAACAAATGGAAGACTTAGGTCAAACCACTCCAAAATTCACCTGAGTGATGCTGCAATACTCCATGAAGCTGCCAATAATCCAATTATAGTTCAGTAGTTTCTACTGTGACTGGTTACCAGAGGCAAGCAATACCCACCACAGCCCAGTATCCCTTGGGGTTTGGAAGGAAGGCCCACAGGTGTGTAAAGCTATCAATATATACCTATGTATACTCTGCGATGACTTTGTGGGTATTTACCACAGACCAAACTTACTGCCCTGGGGCAACCAATGTTACCCAGGGAAAACATCAAATTATGACAACAATTTATGACTTCAGAAGATATGCAGTAATGGAGAGTCTTCTAAAGTAGTAAGTTTCATCTTCGAGCATAGGTGCCTGCATACATCCTGCAGCTATGAACAAGATCTGTTATTTATGGTTAAACTTTTCAAAGAGGCAGTTTATTTAGTGGAGTAGATGTTAGATTTGAAAAAGTACATCAAGGAGCAATCCTCAAGAGAAAAAAAATCAGATAGCCAAAAAATACTCTTCTCAATAACTCTACAGCGCAGTAACACCTTCTTGGCAGAGCTGCGTTATATATAAATACACATAAATAAATCACTAAATAATGATGTCATAGAAGCACCAATCGTGTATGAAAACATTTAAATATCATAATGTCGATGATGAAATATATTACAGGTGATGCATTGGGCACCGTATTCGTTTTCTGTGATATGAAAGTTTAAGCATATCTGTGAAATGAAAGTTTAAGCACTATATTAGCAAGCAAAATCTAAGCTTAAGTCAATTTGAACAACAAGACCTAAATACGACGGAACTTCTCTCCATGGCTGAAGGTTTCTGTTTCTGTTTTGTTCAAAGAGTATCCTTTCAAAGAGAAATGAGGACCGGGGTCTAATTACCAAATCGTCTAATTTTCTGCTCATTTCTTGCAATTTATCAGATTAATTTCATATTTCCCTATGCTAATTCACCACTAATACTTTTTGGGTTCCGGAGTAGCATGCTACTCGCTAAAAAGCGCTTTGACGCCTCGTCAGGGGGAGTAAGCACTACATAAATGTAAAGACAATTTATCTGGTTATTTCTTTCAATAATCAGTGACTGTTAGTTGTCTACCATTTCAGGTCGAGTGCTATAAATCATTTTGTCTTCATATACATGTACTTGGGCACAATAATGTAAGGGGATAGGGTTTATAGCAGTGCTTAATTTGAGCCTGTGGTTTACGGTGCTCGGCACCTTCACTTAATTGTCGACACAGGTACGTATGACACCTGCCACATGGTGGCGCTGTTTGTATAATTTAGAGATGAGCAGAACAGCAATTGTTTATTAATTCAGTATGCAATAAAACAACTAATGCCTGCCACCCAAGCTATTTTTATAGCTTTGTAGGCCTGGAATAGTCTGAATTGTTACACTTGTAGCAGGTTGCTGGTTAATAGTTGTGTAGGTACTGTCATTGGCAACGCTGGCAGTGGCAATGGGTTGTGCAAGCTGCAAAGGCCTCCTGACTAGAGCCCTGGCACTTATTTTTTTTTTACAAGTCAAGCACTGGTTTATTGGGTGGGATCAAGCGAGCGAAGGAGTAAAAAATATAAAACCACATTTTATATCTACTTCCTGTGTAAGTATCATCTTTTAGTCTGCTGTAGTAGTAAGCTGGTGATGAAGAAAGACCAATAGGACACTTATATTAAACAATAGTGATTGAAGATTGCCCACTCTTTAGATACTAAAAGGGTCACATTGGATAGCTCTTTGCTTTAAGAAACTAACTCAATGCTTCTAAAAGTAATACACTACAGTAGAATTCTACACTATCTATCCATGAGGAAGAAAAGGAACGCTTGTTCATGGGTGCATGTATTCTGATTTTTTCTAAGACAGAGCATAAAAAATTAGTGGGAAGAGGTGTATATGGTAGATAGCTATATGAGAAGTATTAACAGGCTTTAACCTTTACCTTTCACAAGTGATGGAAGGGCGAAGAAGCAAAAATTCCTGAGGCATGAACTGATTACTCTACAGGAACAGACCATCGCATTACAATGCCAACTTGAGGACTTGGAAAACTACTCAATGTGAGGATAAGGGATGTCCCTTGAGACACTGAAGGAAAATACATCAATTATTATATATGGAGAATATTTAGAACTCTGGGCCAAGCAGAGGAATCCAAAGACATCAAGTTAAACAGCATCCTGCACGCCACAGCAACAGCCTCCCAACCTGCCGTACCATGCAATATATTGTCGAGGGCGCACATTTTCACTAAAGTGAAATGATCATGGTGGCATCAAAGACGCAGGAAAACGTCAGCTATTTGGGTCACATGATGACCCTTCTGTTCCAAGACGTATTAATAGTGGCATTACAAACGTGAATGGCCTTCTAGCAGGTGATGATGTTCCAGCCCACACAGTACCACAGAGATGAGGGTTCCCTGTTCCTTCTTTTTTCAGTTTAATAAGCTTTATTAAATTAATGACATTCACAAAACATAAGCCATAAACTTAACATATTAAATATAAATCAACAAAGAGGAAAAGATAGGCAATAAAACAGAGCAGAAAGCTATTTTCATTTTAACAGTATCATAGGAGAAGGGAAAAAAAGGAAACAGAATATAATCTACAACTGAAGATCGAATATCAATACAAACTACTAGAGAATAAAGAAGCAATTTCAATGATGAATAGTAATGAAGAGAAAAAGGCAAAGAAGTAACAATTCATGGAGGTTGGAAATTTTCAGAATGATTACGAGAAACATGAGTTGTTGAAACCTTACTTAAATTAGTAGTTAGTGGTGACCAAAATAGCTCTCTATCTACAAACGGTTTGAAAGAGGAGGTAAAAGCAATATCCAATCTGTGATAATGACAGACATTATTCCACCAAGACTTGACTGAAAGTTTAGTTGAACATTTCCAATTTTCTGTAATTTGCTGAAAAGCTAAAGCCAGCATCAGGTCAAATAACCCCTTTTCATGAAGAAACAACCCCAACGACTCTGATAAACTTACTGTAAAAAGAATAACATTCGATAAAGGACTATGTAAATAAAAAATAATTGAGATACAAGACCAGATATGTACCCAAAAGGAGGCTACAGGAGGGCAGGAAAACAAGAGATGCATCAAATTAGCCAAGTGACAGTCACAAGATCAACAAGTCTTATTGTTAGTGTGTTTAAATTTAGCTATGGATATAGGAGTAAAATACAATCTATGATATAGAAAAAACATAGATTGAGTGGTGGATGCAGATCTAGACATTTTTAACGATCTAGCCCAAATCATGTTCCAGAAATCGATGCTCCAAACACAACCCAAATCCGCCTCCCAGGTAAGTTCTAATTTAGATTTAGAGCGATCAGAACCTGTGGTGAGATAATATTTTTAGATCAGGGAAGCCTTTGGAAGTAACGTCAATGTTCTGAGAAGTGGATCCTGGGTAGACTAGGATTCGTCTGGAGGAAAGGTACAAAAAACATCTATAATAATTCCATAAGGATCAAAAATTTGTGCCATTACAAACGAGGACATTTAAAAGTGGCCTGGAATTGAGGAAAATAACAAGGAGTCATGTCATCAAACAAATCCTGGACCCAAACAATTCCCCTAAGTCTCCAAGATTTCCACTAAAGAGATCTATTGTTAATAGTAATGAGACAATTATACCAAAGAGGAGAATGTAGGAAGGAATTCCTAGAAATGGTCTTTAACTGGCAATGAGGCCTTAACAATGAGCATGTATGTTTAAACAGTGGAAGAGAAGTGAGATTAACCTTTGCAGTAAAGGCAAAAGCTTCTTTTATAGAAAAAGGTGCAAGTAAGTAACGTTCAATGGTAACCCACAAAGGAGTGAAAGGAGAGAGGTCCGCAAGAAGTCATTTAGAAGCTTGTTTAAGACAAAAGGCCTTCTGATAAATCTGAAAGTCAGGAATATTCACTCCTCCATTAGATTTTGGCTTTCTAAGATTTGACAAGGAAATTCTAGATTTCTTGTTATTCCATAAAAAAATGGAAAGAAGGGATTACATTTTTTTAAAGTAAATGGACGGAATATGAATTGGGATCATTGAAAAAATATACAACATAATTGGAGTAATCATCATCTCGATAGAATCAAGGTGTCTCCACCATGAAAGAAAAAGAGGGTTCCAGGAGGAGAGAAGTTTGGAGATTCGATCAAGACCTTCCTTCATATTTATTTTAATCAAATCCAATATGGAATTAGTAAACCATATGCCTAAGTATCTGATTCTAGAAGTATTCCATCAGAATCCAGTCGAATCAAAATGTTGCTTGAGACAAAATTTGGTGATGGGAAGGATTTCTGTCTTGTCAGAGTTGATTTTATAACCTGAAATTAAGGAAGAATCTGAGATTTCTTGCAATAAAGGGGGATATAAGTTTCAGGGTTTGATATAAAAAGCAAAATATCATCCGCATAGGCGGATAACTTCAAATGGTGATCACCATAAAGAAACCAAGACAAAGAGATATAATGGCGGATATGAGATAGAAAGATTTCAAGAGATAAAATAAATAAAAGAGCAGATGGGGCAACCTTGACGAACACCACGCTGCAGGGAATGAATTGAGAAATAAGTCCATTAACTATGGCAGAAACTCTAGGGGCCATGTAAAGCAAAGAGATAAGGGAAATACATTTAGGACCAAAACCAGGCCAATGAAGAGCTTTAAATAAAAAAAGACCAATCTACCCTATCAAAAGCTTTCTCCGCATCAATAGAAACTGCAGCTATAGAATATAAAAGAGTAGAAGTCTTGTTTAAAACATTAAATAGTAACCGAGAATTATCGGAAGTTAATCTGCCTTTAGCAAAACCACACTGCTCTGGACCAATTAAATTTGGTAAAAGAGGTTCAAGACGCAATGCAAGTAATTTGGCAAAATTTTATAGTCGACATTTACAAGGGATAAAGGGCGATAGTTCTTGCAAAGCTTAGGATCACTGCCTTCTTTATGGATTAGGCATATAGTGGCTGCTAAAAAGGTACCACTCGCCTTACCGGTAGCACAAAAGTATTGAAAAAGTTGCAAAAGTTTCGGGAGCAGTAGGTTTGAAAAGTGTAGATAGAATTCTACTGTAAATCCATCAGGACCTGGGGATTTTTTTTTTTTTGTAAAGAGTCCTAAGGATCTAGATAGTTCCTGAATCGATAGATCAGAATCTAGAGATGCGAAGTCAAGATTCACAGAAGAAGGAGGGGAAACGCGGCTAAGATAGGTATCAGTAAGAGAGACAGATTGGGGGATTCCGGAGTATATAAATTTTTATAGAATTTCGTAAACTCATCTAAAATGTCCTGATCTTTGAAAAGATACTTTCCATCTAATGAATGAATGGAGTCTATCAACACACGCTCTTTCCTAGATTTGAGATAATTAGCCAAAAATGAACCAACTTTGTTTCATCCAACATAGTAGTAAGCACTACTTCGTAGCAGAATAGATGAGGCATTGTCAGTAGATATTTTGTTGAAATCTAGCTTTGCGCGAACAAGCTTGTGTAAATTGGAATCAGATGAGGAGGTATAAAATTGATGCTCTAAGCTTTTAATGTTGGCTAACAGAGCTTTATGTTTATTAATGATTGTTTCTTTTTTTTAGAAACAAAATCTAAAATAAAGCAGCGGGCAGTGGCCTTAAAAGCATCCCATACCAACATAGGGGATGCACAGGGATCCGCATTTTAGGAAAAAAATTCCTCAGCTAAGGAAGTGAAGGAGGAAGAAAAAACTGGATCTTGAAGAAGAAAATTGTTAAACTTCCATCTAGAAGACTGGGGTTGTGGCCGGAGCAAATCAAAATCAGCAACAACCGGGGCATGATCAGAAATCACAATGGGTTCAATTGAGGAGGAAATAAGATTTTGAGACAAAGACTTAAAAAGAAAAATGAAGTCTAACCGAGTCAGGGAACCATGTTGAGGGAAAAAAAAGGAAAATTCTGTTACATCTGGGTTGCATAGTCTCCAGGCATTTACAAGATGTGTCTGAGCGATTGCACTGTGAAATTGTTTATGAGTCTTGTGACGGATAAAGCAGACTTGGGATCGGCGATCAATTAAAGGGTCCATAACCTGGTTGCAATCACCTCCTAGGATAAAAAATTCATCTTGATGTTGGAGACATTTTTTTGTAATATTAGGCCACAAATTATAGTCCGGTCGAGTCAGATCATAAACATTAAATACAGTTAAAGAGATATTATTAATGAGTAACTTAACCAATAACCATCTACCCTCCGAGTCTATGTCTTGAGAAATAAGAGAGCATTTCAATTTTTTATAACATAAGATAATGACGTCATTCTTCTTTGTGTTCATAGGGGACACTAGGACTGAACCAAACCAATTGCGTTTGAGCTTCAAAGCCTCTGTCTCTGTCAAATGAGTTTCTTGCAATAAAACTAAATCTGGATTATAGGAGGCTAGGTGGGATATAATTATTTGCCTCTTTATAGGGTTAATAAAACATTTCACATTCCAGGATATAACTCTGAATGTAGGAGAATAGAACTAGATATGAACCAACACGATCAACAGTAATAAAGAGATGGGAGAAGAATAGAGAAAAAAGGGATGCAAAGGAGAAAAGATACAATGAGAACATTAAGAAAACCGTTAGAGAAGAAGAAGAGGAAAGGGAGAAAGGGAATAAAAGACACAATAAGAGAGGACAGTACATGTCAAAAAGGAACTGACGACTGTGATACGTACCTTCAAAGGGAAACAAGAAAAAACAAGGACTGGCGACAGACACTAAAAACAGCACAGCCATTTGAGGGAAACGCACCACATCAGGAAGCCAAAAACAAACAGAAGACGGGTGTATGAGAGGTTCGGATGGTCTGTAATGATAAAAGAAGAAAAGAAAAACAAATATAGACAACTTAATAAGAGACAGCCATCAGATTACAACCTGTAAAGGAAGCAAAAATGAAGGTTAGAAGAACATTATCAAAGACTGTCGTATAAAAGTCAAGTAATAAAGGAAGGACCAGCAGTCTCCATGGAAGCTGTAAAGTGTGAATGGATGAATTTCCGAAGGTCCGCCGGTTCTTCAAAAGTAGAAGTGTGATTCTGAAAAGTCACCGTGAACAAGGACAGATGGAATAAGCCGCAGTGCACACCTAAGGTACGCAGAGCTGGTTGAAGCTCAAAGAACTCCTTTCATCGCTTAGCAGTTATTGTGGAAACGTCCTGGGATATAAACAATTTAGCTCCAGACCAAGTTAGTTGTTTTTAGTTCGAGCATCAGCGTGCATGTACTCTCTGCAAGACCTGTTGTGGTCAACAAAACCACTTTATTTCCGCCTCCTACTTACCATTGGTTCCCTCCTCCGTCGCTCTTCTTTGCTGCATCCTAAGTCGCTCTCATAGCTGATACCTCCCTTCCGGTCAAGGCTAAGGAGCACCGGCCAACCACGGTCTCCTTGCGCTTACTTTGTTTATCTGTTGTTTAGCAAACTTTTTTTAAAAGGTTGCTTGACGCCAGTAGTTGCTTCCACCCTCCCACCACCCTCCAACACACATGCTGTGTTTTTGTTGTAGCTCAAGCTTTGTAAACATTTTTTTATTCATCATAAACTAGAATGGTGTGTGTTTTAACTAAGCATTTTGAGTGCGGTCCGTTCCCATCTGTCTGCTTAGACCCGTGATTTGTCTACTGAAGCTTCTGCCTTTTATGTTTTTAGACTCGCATGTCTCCTGTCTCCGCTGAGGCATGTGTGTTATGTTTTCTCACCTTTAATAAGTTTTGAACACTTTGGGGACTTTAACTTCAGAACCGTTTGTTTTCGGTGTTTTTAGACACTCTACCTCTGTGTTTAGACACTACCCCTAGAAAGCTGTTTTGTGTTTTTAGACGACTGTCTATTTTGTGTTCAGTTCCTTCTCTCATGTCTCCCGATGCCTGTGGCCAGATTGTCCTATTTTCCCAGATTGTGATCTGTGTCGTCAGAAACCCTTTGTATTTTGTTGTCAGGTCTCGTGCATAGGACCGCCTCCGCATGAGAGACCTGCAGAGAGGCTGGCTAAGGTTTGGTCTTTCACTTAAACCTTCTTGGTAACGTGCAAGTTAACGAGGCCGCTGGCATCTCCTCTAATGGGTCAGTCACACAGTTATGTTAATTTGTGCTCCGTGAGACGGCCAAGCGTGGTACAGTATTTTTACCTGCATCTGCCAGAGAACAAAGCTTGAGTTCTATAGAGGATATGAGTCTGACATAACCAGTTGTAAATATTTTCCTTTTTTTCGATGCTAAGTCAAACCTAACTCGTCCAGGGATGGCAGGCGCACATTAGTGTGTGTCAGTTATGTTAATTGCTGCCTATCCCACCTGCTAATCCTTTGTCTCACTCTTAATGGGGACAATGTAGACAGGGAGGTCTTTTACAGTCTGCTTGTCTTGGGGGGCCGTTGGGGGTGGGTAGGTCTCCTAGTGTCTCGTTGTCATTCTGTAGGCCCATCCACTCTCTGCCACGTCCTCAGAATCATTAGCCTGTTCCAAAAGGTTTTTGTGGGGACTGTTAATGATTTTGCTTGGGCTCTGTGTGTGTTTTTGCTCGGTGTATGCCTGCGGCAGTGCAGACTGCCGCAGGCAGACTCCAGACTCTCCCCTGGGAGGGTCCCCTGAATCTTCCCAACCCTTTCCCAAGGGTACTTAAGGGCTTACCTGGCTGTAGGTCCCTAGATTCGTTGTGGGATAAGATTCACAACTGACACCACTGTACTTCTACCGTCTGGGCACTCTGGACTTCGCTGGACTTCGTTTGGGCCTGACTTCATCTCCCTTCCAGTCTGCTGCATCGTTTGTGCCTGTGCACCATACAGGATACGTGCAGGACCTGTGGAGCATCAAAGACACTTCCCTGCATTCGCAGGCACCTCAACACTGCTGACCGGTCTGCTGTTCCCGAGCTCCTGCAGACTCCGAAGAGTTCAACAACACAGGTGGTAGTTTTCTATGACCCTCGAGACCTGAGCTGCCATCTAACTGAGTTTGAGGCCAGTATCCCTCGTGGGGGCTGCAATAACCGAACCCCTGTGCACAGTGTTCTTTTACAAGTGCAAAGGCTTGTTGGAAACTCATGGGCACCGTGGCCTGTTCCTTTGGTGAGCTGCTCGAGGTCCTCACGTGACTACTGTGCCTCCAGCCTGTGGGTCCATTTGAGGGTCACCTTTGTTTTCCTTGGGCTTGCCTGATTGCTTGGGGCCTGCCCTGATTATCCTGCCTGTGGTGAGTCTCCTGGACCTTGCTGGTCCCAACCGTGCACCTTCTTGACTTCCTACGTGGGTTGCATTTGCCAATGCTTGTTGGTGCTCCCGCCAGACACCGACCCCTCAGCACTCGACATCCTTCGTGGGACAGCTCATATCCGGGTCCTGGTGTTCCTCAGCATCGCCTGGTCCTCACAGCTGCAGAGTCAAGGTCACTGTCATCTTTCCTGAAGCACCCGACACCGGAGGGCATTCGTCTTCCAAGTCTCCTGGTCACTCCCGAGTGACATAGACTCTGTCCTCTCTGCTTTCAGGTACTACTCTTCAAGAATCCACATTTGGATTCCCACGGACACTCTCTGCTCTTCCAGCAGCGGCACTTTCCTGAAGTCCTCCATTGGGTTCGACGGCGGTTTCTGACACCACTTCACATTTATGCACCTGGCTCCCCTGGTGTAGGTAACGTGGGTACTAGGGTATCCACAGGTGGGGTGGCTCTCCAACCTTCTGTTTTCCACGGGGTTTCTTCAGGGTCCACTGGGAAGGGTCCTTAATCTTTAAAAATCCAACTGCAACTTGCACATAGAATTGTACGGGGCACGCGGTTGTGTACTCACACTGCACACGCTCTCCGTGGGGTCCCTATCTACTTACCATGGGTGGTTCTGTGGGTCGCCAGCGATTCTACGTCCTCTCGATATCGTCCTGACTCGAGTCGTGCTTCTTATAGCACTTTCTTAGTATATGGCTTGGTCCCCCCCCCCCCGGTGCCACTGTGTATTTCGTGCTATTTACTGTGTTTCTTTGCTAAAGTATTGTGCGCATTGTGTTTATCTCTGTGTTGGAGATACTTGAACCTTCTAGAGAGTAATATATAATAAATACATATTTTTATAAATACTTGGTGTGGTTCTTCTCACTTAATCTATTCTATAAGATTGCATTCTGGTAAAACAAGCTGCTTTACACTCCTTCTGGACTAAGCCTGAAGGCAGCTCTCCACAGCTACCACTTAGAGAGCTTTCTAAGGTTGTCTAAGACCTCTTAAATCACCATAAGGGTTGTCTGGACTGGTGCAAGGTGCCCTCTTATATTAGTGGATATCATATACCAGGCCAGCCTCTCACAACGTGCCCATAGTCCTACAATGCGTGAGGTGCTGTATGTTCTGTCATCTTGGGCCGTCGGTTTGCTCTTCACTATTGTTGAGCTACATTCTTTGATATGAATTGTAATCCACTTATGTCCATATTTTTTACTTTTCATACATGGCGCCCTCACAGTGTACAAAATACTATGTTGGACATTTTGTCCAGTTGAGTAGTCGGTACGCAAGTGGAGAGTTCAAGGTGTGGACTGTCTTTGTGGCTTGTATAGACTGTTCTGTTCGAACAAGGCTTTGGGCAAGACATTTGTTTAGCGATAGTGTTGATTTTGGACCTGCAGAATGCTATGTTGTGTGCCCAGTATAGCAGATAAGTTATCATAACTCAAGATATCTGTATTTTATTTTCTAGAATGATAATAGTGTTATTTTGTTTTTTAACTCCCTAAACTTCTCAAGGTCGGACATCCTCTCATCAGTCCCCTGTTATCATAAGGCCATCAGGACCCTGTAAATGAACTCTGCAGTTTATGTTCTCCAGTATAAAGAACTGTACTATTTAGAGCCAGGTAAAAGGCAACACTTGTTTTTAATCTGAGCTAGAATTTGCACAGCTTAATTTCGGAGCTAGAAGGTGTTGGGTTTACTGGGTATACATGTTGTTCTTTTTGTCGGATAGGGAAGTGAGATATGAGATTTGTATGCTTTTTCCTGAGTACTTCAGGGGTATGCTTACCATCATCTGATGAGATGTAAGAACAGGAGGATGGATGGTCATCCTTAAGTTATTTAATTCACGGGGTAGTAGGAGCTGTCCCTGTTATTTGCTGACACACAGGTGATGGAGCAAGGACTCACAATGAGACTTGCTCGAAAGCAATCTTCTCACAGTATTAATTAATTTGTACTAAAAACCTGTAATGTCTTTATTAATAATGTGCAAACACAACATTTTTATCTAGAAGATGCTTGCCTATGTGTTTTCCACTAATAAGTAATCCTTGTCTAATCCAAAATGGCCGCTAAAGCACAGGAATTCTACTGCGCATGTATCAACCAAGTCACGTGGTATGACGTCTTTCTTTGCTTGGAGGGAATCTCTTGCTTCTGCGCAGTGTATGCTAAAATGGCCGCTTTAATGTTCTCACATGCTAAAGCTTTCGCATTGCTGCAATTACTAATGTGGTATTCTAACGCTACTAATACGGGATAAACATTTATAATTAAATGGGAGTAGAGTAGAAGTAGGGGGTATACAGTGAAAACATTTATTTTTGATTTTAATATGTTTCTTCTTTGATTTTCTATTAGTTCGTAAAGTGGGCCTGGGTTGACTAAATGGCAGCTCAAGAAACCACGTGATTTGCGCATGCGCCCTGAAAACTAACAAAGGAAAGCGAAGAAGTCAACTTGGAAGATGTCCAAGGACATGACCCGTTGATCACCTTCACAGTTCATCCGAGATGTCCTACAAATTGATACATTTTGTATACACTTTGTATTAGAATTGTCGTGAGACGGGTGGGAAATAAAGCAAATGTATTAATTGAGAGGAGCGGTATTTTAAAACAATGGGCTTAAGAAAATTGAAATAAAATTGACATGGTGTGAGGATCAACCCCCTGTCCCTGTCCAATCAGAAATAGTGGGCCCATAATTTTTGAAACATTAATGGGAGGTACATGGGCGTAGAAGGGTATAATAGATATAGAATTAGCTAATTAGTTAGTTTTAGGAGGAGCAGCACACGGTCAGAGTGAACAGATGAACAAATGCTGTAGCAGAGAATCGATGCTATTGCAGAAAAGAACAGACTGAACTGCTGTCCGAAGAGGTCCTGAGGTGGGGGCGGCGGACTCTATTAGAAGAAGACACGGAAGAATCGAGGAGGAACGAAGTGTCAGAGAGGGGAACGACGCAGGCGTCGTTGGTAGAGAGGTCACCTATTCTGTCCTGAACCTGGTCCGGAGGTCTTGGTCTTCATCCTTCTTAGGACCCATCTTTCCAACTCCTTAGCCAAGGGGTTTGGTTTTCACACCTTTAGGTAACTATAAATGCGTAATCTTTAATTGTACTGCTGTCTCTATCTTCTCCTTTCTGGGAGACCATCATTTGTGATTAATAGGAGACTATAGTATCGTTTCTCCTTGATATGCGATTAAGTATTATGTGGTTTGTAATTTACTCTGCTAAAGAATTTAGATAAACATTTTAAAACTTCCTGAGTCAGTGGTTATTTCAGGTGATTTAATGAAATTATGAATTGTATGATCTCATTTCAACCCCAATTATCAAAGGTCCATTGGTAAGTCATTACTCTTCAATCAGAAAAGGTAATTGGTAGCAGGGATTTTGATAAAGAGTACAACTGATTCCCACCAGCGGTGATTATTAGTTAGCGTGAATGAATGGGCCCAGGTGAGTATTGTGTGTATGAATGCTTGTTGCTAGTAACAGGCTGGATCAGTTTTCTGGTAGCAGAGGATGGTTATACTTTGTTAACTGGGTAATGAGAATTTTAATTTTATGAACTAGCATCCGTTTTAAAAAGTTTTGTTTTATTTTGTCTAGAAATCCCTGGGGAATTTGAATAGCGGATGGTAAGTGGAAGCCATACTGCAGTGAGGTTATCTGTCAGGCAGAAATAGTACTGAAAAGTTAAGCAGGGCTATCAGTACTTGTTAGGGACTCTGTGTATGTGAGTGACAGCAAAGGAATACGATGGTGAAAATTTGATGTTATATCACCTAGAAAGGGTAACATTGAAGGAGTAGCAGGTATTTCTGAAGCTTACGTGAAGAGTAAACGGAAGGGTTTTACTCGTAGTATATGTCTAGTAAACGCAAGGGTTTTACTAATTGTGAGAAATCTATCCTTTTTCAATTTAGGGAAACTGACAAGATAGCAAATGTTTTTATGTTGTTATTAAATTTAATAAGAAGCGTTGAGAAAATAAAGTTTTGCGTACGATTTTTGTAAAGGGAGGGTCAGCTGTCAGAGTAGAGCTGACGTCATAAACGCTGCGCTGGGATTGATCGAAACAGCGGGCGTGGAGCGAGCTTGTAAAGGAGGGGTCAGTAGTCAGGAGTAATACTGACGTCACAGGTGCCGCGCTGGGATTGGTCGACACAGCGAGGGACAGAGAAGCGCAGATTGTAAACAAGGGGTCGTCAGAGAGAGTGAATAGACGTCACAGAGAAGCCGTGCTAGAATTGGCCCCGAGACAAATGTTAGCTGGAATTTGATTGGTTGTCAGCATAGAAGTCGAAAGCTTAGTGGACAGTGTAGATTACATGTGGAAACGCGATTCGACTTTAATAGGAACACGTCCAGACAGGAGATTCCTAGGTTTTGCAGAATATAATTCAATAAACATATATTTACCCAAAATGTACGGAGAAAAGAGAAAATTGTCATTTCTACAAAAGATTAAGAATTATTTTAAGAAGGATAAACCAATCAAAACTAGAGAAGGAATTTTCATTCCACCAGCAAAAACGCCCGCCTCATTCATAATGATGGAGAGGGGTTATCATACTTGTGTATGGTTAGAAAATTGGATAGAATATACAAAAGATGACGGAGTATTAGCTTTCCCAGAGAATGGTACTTTCAATGGGAGAATTCTTCAAAATTTAAGAATGAGAATGAATGAATTAGAACCCAGACCAAGATTAACGCAATACGATGCCCTAGAAGAATGGGAAACAGAGGCATTTGAACGTGATAGACCCAGGAGCAATAGGGGTTATAGGGGATTTTTCCCTAGACACCAAAATGAGACAAGAGAAAGTCAGATGAAACAGTGGAGACGAGCGATGCTTACCGAGGGTTTGTATCTAGTATTCATGGCAGATGAGCCGTTAGGGAGCAAATGCAAAGAAAAGACTAAACACATGACAGGTTTTGGAAAATCCGAAGATGAATTTATGGAAGAAATATTAAAGGACCCTCCACCATACCAGGAAGGACTGGGTGGATGTACCCCAAGCGCACCAATTTTGAGAACACCATTGGTACCTCAAGTACTGCATAATCCACCAGTTAATAGGGTACTTCAGGATAAGGAAAGAGAGGCTTTAGACAGAAACAGAGCAGAATTGATACAGAAAATAACACAGTTGAATGTACATCCTGATTCCCTGACCATACCTGTAACCATTGGTCCCATGGTCCCTTTATATGGCGGCAAAGTAAATTGCCCGAAGCCTTTAGCTATGCCTACACCTGTGGATATTCCTAAACATGAAGCTGTAATAATTGATGATCATATCAGTGATTGTGAATCTATGATTTCACTAATGGATTTGCCTATTCGAGAATCCGCAAATAGTACCCCCAGAAGAGTCACACCTAGTTGCTCAAAGGATGTAAATATAATAACTTCTTCAGGAACTAAAAGTGCAACAGTAGTAACTCCAGAAGACTTAGAAAGATGGGCCCAAGGAATAGACAGACAGAGTTCACCCCCAAAGATTTTGGACATTTATAAATTAAAAGTCGAGTTAGAAGAAATGATAGCAGGCAATGTAGGAGTAGATCATTAAATACCTACAGTGAAGAAGAGCTATTGTTCGTATGTAGGAGCATAACCAGAAATGTAAAAATATTCCATGAAAAGTTAACGGATTTGGCCTCAGAGAGGGGAATTGAAATAAGAAAGTCAAAGGTACTACAGAAACCATATAGAGCAGAATTTACTGACAAAGACTTAGAAAATATGAATACATCTGGTAGAAAATTACAAGTTAAAGAATTAATGTCAATATTACAGAAATGGGGAGAATTGGATAAATGGAAAACTAGATGGACAAAGAAAAAGGAAGAAGCACGTTCCAATAGAATGACATCCGAGTACTTATTGAAGGAAACAGGAAAGGTAGAACAGATGTACCCGATGCGGGAAGTTCCAGGAGGAGGTTATGTTCACGTCCCATGGAGCAGGCAAGACATTTTGTCATTTACAAATGATTTTCCAAAGTTGAGAGAAAAATCAATTGAATGGTACAAGCAGGTTGAGAGGTTTGTGAAAGTTTCAAAGGTTTTGTTAAAGGACCTAGATGGTTTGTTTGATATAGTGGTACCTGCCGATTTATGGACAGACTGTAAAATTACAATCGACTGGCCTAGTGAAGAGTATCCTAGGGATCCAAAGACAGGTGCCCCATCAAATGATGTGATGAAAAAGTATCACCAGGTAATAACTTATCTGAAAGGGAAAATACCACCAAAAGAAACAGATTGGGAGAAAATAGATAGAACTACCCAAGAAGCAAATTAATCGGTACATGCCTGCTATGAACGTCTATTACAGGTGTTCAAACAGTACAGCGGTTTTGAAGATATTGGAGACAAAAATATGAGTCAGTTTGTCTATCGATTTGTTTATGGTTTAAAACCAGAGATTTGCCAGATGATTAAGCAACACATGTTATGTTGGCAGGGAAAGCCTATTGATGAAATTTTGAAATATGCTAAATATTGTGGAGATGACATTGAGGACAGGCACAAGAAACTACAAGAAAAAGTAATGTGGGCTCAAGTGAAAATGGCTGAGCGACAGGGAATTAATTTGGATAATCCAACAGAAAGTCAGGGAAAAGAATCTGGAACGAATGGTGACACAGGGAATGGTGGAAAGGTAAGAGGACGAATGAGTAAAGAAGAGGCTAAAAAGAAATTTCCTTGTCATGGATGCGGAAAGTTGGGACATTGGAAGAACGAATGTAAAAAGATTCAAAATAATAATGGAGCAAATCATAATTTAAATCCACAGACGCAGAATGACTCACAGCAGGGTGTAAATCCTCAGAGTCAGTTGCCACCTGCCCCTATACAGGGTAATGTAAGCAGAGCAAAGCACGGTACAGACGTCGGATATCAAGGAGGAAGTGGTAAGAATGAATATGTAACTTCACAGTTTCTTTTACAGGATGATTTTAATCCATATGATTATCAATGACGGTGCCTAAGAGAGGGGAGAAGGAGTGCGTACTTGGCGCATCCTTGCCGGTAGATCAGTCAGGTCCATATGTTGAAGGGAAAGTAAAAGGTAATGATATCACTTTTCTTTTGGACACTGGTGCTACCCGTTCTACTGTGAGAACAGCGGACATCCCAGACCTCCCTCTCTCTGGAGAAGCTATCCAAGTTGTAGGACTAACAAATCAAAAGATTAGAACACCTCTTACATGGAAGTAAGAATAGGAAACGTCAGAGAAATGCACCAATTTGTGGTGTGTGATTCCAGTCCAGTAAATTTACTGGGCAGAGACTTACTGTGCAAAATGAATTGCACTATTTTTTGCACACCGGATGGTGTTGCAATACAGACCCCGGATGAAGATCATGTTTACAAATTCATGATAGCCAAGCAAGGTATGGAAGTAGATGAGATGTTCTCCTTTATAACCAAAGATGAACTACCAGAAGAGTTAAGAACTACAGTGAGCTCAAAGGTATGGGATTTTACTGGGAAGTAAGTAGGTCTCATGGCAAAAATAGACCTAGTGAAGATCACTGTAAAAGAAGGCGCAGTTTTCCCAAATACCAGACAGTATAAAATGAGTGCAGAAGTAAAAGCAGGAGTTACTGAGGAAATTGGCAGAATGGTGAAACAAGGCATATTAAAAGAAGTTATGAGTAGCCCTTGTAATTCGCCAATTATGGGTTTGAAAAAGCCTAGTGGAAAATATAGGATCGTTCAGGATTTGCGGAAAATTAATAAAATTGTGGTACCTTGTTGTCCTATAGTACCAAATCCTGCAGTGATCCTATACCAGATATCATGGAATGCAGAATGGTTTACTGTAATTGATCTGTGCCAAGCATTTTTCTCAATTCCATTGCATCCAGATAGTCAATATCTGTTTTCGTTTAAATTCGAAAACCATGTTTATGTGTGGAATCGTGTTCCTCAGGGGTACACAGAAAGTCCCTCCATTTTTAATCAAATACTGAAAAGGTGCTTAGAAAAATTAGTAATGCCCAGGAACTCAGTCTTGGTGCAATATATAGACGACTTGTTAGTCGCATCAAGAACTCATGATGATTGTGTCGCCGATTCAATTGCATTACTCAATAATTTGGCTGAGGAAGGACACAAAGTGTCACCTGAGAAGTTACAATTTTGTACAACAGCAGTTAAATATTTGGGGCACCAAATTGAAAGAGGAAAGAGAAGAATAACGTCTGACAGAATAAAAATAATTAAGCAAATGAAAATGCCAGTAACACAAAGAGAGGTGAGAATGTTTCTTGGAATAGTAGGATACTGTCGACAATGGATTATAGGGTTTTCACTACTAGCAAAGCCTTTAATTCAGTTAACCAAAAAGAAAGCAAAAGATCCAGTTGAATGGGATGATGCAAGTGCCAGTGCATTTGTAAAATTAAGAAATGCTTTGTGTGAGGCACCTGCCTTGGGCATGCCTGACTATACCAAAGAATTCACACTGTTTTGCTATGAAAGAGAAAGTTGTGCACTTTCAGTCCTAACCCAAAGACATGGACTAGACAGGCGTCCTATAGCATATTTTTCTGCTACATTGGACCCAGTAGCTGCAGCATTGCCAGGCTGCTTAAAAGCAGTAGCTGCTACCTGTATGAGCATTGAACAAAGTGAGTCAATAGAAATGGGACATCCTGCCAAGGTGTTCGTCCCACATGCAGTTGTAATCCTGTTGACAAGAACTAGAACTCAGCATCTCACACCTAGTCGGATGACAAGATATGAGTGAATAATTCTAGGAGCTGAAAATGTGACCATAGCTAGGTGCACAGTTGTAAATCCTGCTACATTATTGCCAGATCTATATTGTGAAGAAGTTAAGGACGACACAGAACATGACTGTTTGCAAGTCACAGAGTTGTGTACCAAACCGCGTCCTGACATACAGGAAATGCCCCTGAAGAACCCAGATAGGGAGCTGTTTGTGGACGGCTCATGCCTAAGGCATGAGGATGGCAAATTGAGTGCAGCCTATGCTGTATGTGAACTTTCTGGAATAATCGAAGCATCCTATTTACCAGGAGTCAAATCTGCACAAGTAGCTGAATTAATTGCTTTGATCAAAGCCTCCAAAATTGGGAAAAATCTAAAAGTAACCATATTTACGGACAGTCAATATGGGTACGGGGTTGTGCATGATTTTGGCCAACTGTGGATGCAGAGGGATTTCATGACTTCTTCAGGATCCCCAATCAAAAATGGGCAGTTTGTAAAGGAATTATCGGAGGCAATACAATCACCAAAAGAATTGGCAGTGGTGAAATGTGCCGCACATCAGTCAGGAGATGACTGGGTGGTAGCCGGTAACAAATACGCAGACCTAATTGCTCAACACTGTGCCAGAAACAGATTGGCAGTAAACAGAAAAGTCGAAAGAATGGGAATCAGCTGCCAACTTATGCTATGTTCAACACCTGAAACATGGAATGATGTGAGACGATTGCAAGATGATGCTGAGGAGAGTGAAAAGGATGTTTGGATGAAAATAGGGTGTACCCGAAGAACAGATGATGATGTATGGGTTTATTCAGATGGCAGACCAGTCATGCCTGATTGCCTGATTTCACAAATGGCTAGAATGTATCACGGAGACACACATGTAGGGAGAGATGCCATGATTAGACTTTTCAGACAAAGTTGGTACAATCCAAAATTTAGGGCTGCAGCAGAGAGTCTTTGCCAGAGGTGCTTAACTTGCCAAATGAATAATCCAGGAAGGAGAACAGTGATTGGTTTGGGAAAAATTGGAAAGGCAGAGGGTCCATTTGTGAGATTGCAGTTAGATTTCATTCAGTTACCACCATGTAAAGGACTGAAATATGTACTTGTCATAGTGTGTCTGTTTTCAAGGTGGGTGGAGGCTTACCCTACCAGGAGGAATGACAGCATAACAGTTGCAAAACTGTTGTTACGAGAACTCATTCCACGGTTCGGTTTCCCAGTAACTTTGGAATCAGATAGAGGAAGTCACTTCAATAATGATGTAATTCAAATAATCTGTGAAGCATTTAAAATTGAACAAAAATTGCACTGTGCGTGCCGCCCAGAGGCTTCTGGAGTGGTTGAACAAATGAATGGCACAATAAAATCAAGATTGTCAAAGATGTGTGCATCCACATCGTTAGATTGGCCAGATGCATTGCCTCTTGTCTTAATGGGACTCAGAAGCATTCCTGATATAAATACAGGATTGAGTCCGCATGAAATCATCATGGGAAGAGCGATGAGACAAGCCCATGTACCTGGAAATAAACTGCTGAACATAACTGATGATATGGTTCTAGATTATTGCAAAGCATTGGCTGACCTTGTCCGTTCTGTCTCTCACCAGGTTGGAGAAGACGCAGTTTCCAGGCAGCCTGAACAAGAGCATGATCTGAACCCCAGAGACTGGGTGGTAGTGAAGCATCACACCAGAGAAACGTGTTTATCACCCAGGTGGGGCGAACCTTGTCAGGTTATATTGGTTACAAACACAGCAGTGAAATGTGCAGGCTTGCCTAATTGGATTCATGTAAGCCACACCAAAAGGGTGCCAGCTCCTGAAGAAAGAGATCCTCAGACAGCATCAATAGCTGAGGAAGCTGAAGGTTGGACAGCTGAAGAATCCCAAGTGATAGATTCGGGAGTAGCTGAAGAAGAACAACCGAGCACAAGTCAGGACTGGATACCAGTGGTCGATATACCTGAAGTCTTCATCAAAACAAGAAGTAGAGCTAGATTAGAGGAAATTAGTGAGGACCAGATAGACGAAGAAGAACCAGCTCAGGATAGGGAGATTGAAACAATAAGAGAACCTGAGCAGGCCCAGATAGGGAAAGGAAATTGGGCTCAGGTGCCTGTTTTCCCCTACGGAGAAAAGCTAATGCCACTTTATTTAATCAAGAGGTGGGAAGACTGGTACTTTTATTACCCAAGTTACAGGAATACTAAACAACTAGATGTCAGTAAGTGATGCCATGCCCATCTAACTTGATCACTGCCTTTCTCCTGTTACACACACATACACAGCTTTTCCCCAGCTGTTTCTGTTATGTTATATGGTTTTTATATACCAGATGTGCTCCAATCACTGGGCCCCTTAGTACCGTGTGGGGTTCGTGGCCATCGATTATTCATTTGCTGCTGTATCCAAGCATTTGCAATGTAATAGATTTCGCATATAGCATTGAAAAATGTTCTTTGTTTACTAGCGCCCAGGCAACGCTTTCACATTTATGGAGGCTGCGCCCCTTTCTTTAGACAAGCCGTGTCTAAAGAAAGGGTCGCGGTCGACATCAAAGTGAAACCGCAGCATCCAGCGCTTTGACAAAAAAAGCATCTGTTTGTCAAGTTGACAAACATGTTTTTTTTGTTTTTGTAAAAGCGCCCATGCCTCGCTTTCACTTTAATAGCTACCGCGCACCCTTCTTTAGACACGGCTTGTCTAAAGAAAGGGGCGTGGACTCCATGGATGTGGAAGCGCCGCATCAGCGCTAGTAAACAAAAAAATAAAAAAATAAGTAAGAGCGACCACTATACTTAAAGGGGACCACCATTAGTAAGTTAAATAAATAAATAAACACGGTCGCTATAGTTAAAGCGAACCGCCATTAATAAGTAAACGGGGGCGGCGTGCTGCGACCTAGTGGTTGAAATAGGGTCAAATCATTAAACAAAATAGTGCTCACAGCCCAGATAATAAAGATCCTTATAATGATACAGTCCATTCCTGTCTTACCTATCTCTTATAACAATCGGAGCTCCAGCTATCTAACTCTCTAATCTGCCTCACGTACTATCTTATAATCGCCGCTGCTGTACCAGTACCAAAACGAAAACAGTGAGTTTCAAACTCTCCTACTGGTAAATACGGTCTATACAAAACCTACACCTAACCTTAAGTAAATTAATACTCAGGAATAGTATACTATCAGCATGTGAAAGAGCAACGACCCAACTCCCAACACTATAAAACTATTCCAACAAGTCACTGCACAAATCTGCTCCCTAAGATATTACTTCAAATACACAAACCTACCTCTGATCCGTTTTTGTAACCCCAAGCCACACTCTCTATATCTTCTCAACTACCATGACAACTTGCTTAAATGCTCTCCCTGCCCCTTTCAACAATTCAGATTACTGTAAATGCCCAGAAAAATAACCTCAACATAACTACTGCAAGTAACTCTTCTTCCTGGTCCTCAAAACATACGTAATCGAGCAGTAGCCGAGCCAGGGGTAGGTCACACGCTTTCCACTGCGAACCTCAACCGCGGCATGACGCTTTCGTAGCACGACTTCGCCACTGCTTATAGATCCTTAGTCCATCTGCATTAGCGGTTGGTTTAATTATCGATTGCACTGGGTATACTATATACTCTAATGCACTGGGACAGGTACGGCTTTAGATAACACATGTACTTCTGACCATCCCCCTCCCCATGAGTAGTTTAGTTCTTCATTTTTCACGATCCTGACAAATTGCCTTGATCCTTTGTGACAATCTTTTGGCAAGAAACATGTTGACCAATACGGACTCCACTCTGGCCTACATTTGTTTTTAGCATGACCGAGGGTTCCATACATTAAACATTTGCCTTATCAACACCTCGAGTTATTTTTTTTACCCACCACCCTACTCACTTACAACACCCTCACATAATACACTACACTTAACCACAGCAGCTCAAAAGAACTCCAGCAAAGAGCCCCCCTGCGGAACCCGCTGAGCATTTCAGCGCCGGCCCAACAAGGAGCTGGCCTATGATGAAGCATGACACCCATTGGGGTGTGGGAGGACTCTTGCTCCTGAAGGATCAGACCCCCTGACTTAATCCCTCAGGTTCCCCTGACCTTCCCTAATATAGGAACTGCACACCTCTATGTATACCTCAAAACATACACCACCTAAGACTGGCAGCATCTCCTGGAACAAACATGCTGTAAATGGCCTTGTTAGTTTCAATGGAGTTGAAACGATCTCTCATCCATCCTTCTGGTATACTGATACCCATCTCATTTATCAAGGCTTCACAACCCCAGAATAACTTCTCTTAAATAGCTATACTCACCAGCTCAAATGCAGTCATTACTAGTAACAAAGCTTTTTCCATTAAGGCCATTATAACAACCATTGACAAAGCCAATAGGCCGCGCCTTTGTGAGAGCTACTGGCTTTGCCAATGTCTTTTAGCCATATTGTAAAGCAGCGTGGCTGGTGTGCAAAATGGCTAAAAGTGATTTTAAAAAGCGCTATGATGTGGCCAGCACTGGTCGCATCATAGCATTTTTAGGTCAAGCCTGGGCAGCGCATGCTCTGCTCTGCAAGGCATGCTGTATTCGAGCATGGACTTGAAGCCCCGCCCACTCACCACCCATATTTGTTATTGGCTTGTGTCATTATCCTTCGTAAATGCTGACTTTTGATTCATTAAAAAGTTTGTTAGTCCCTCCTTAGTCCCGCCTTGACTTCATATGTAACCTCCCATGAGGACTGGCCCTTTTACTTCTGTTTGTTGTTATAGGGTATGTCTTATAAGTCTGTAAGCACTATTTTCTTTAATGAGTTTCTCCTACTGCAGGCACGATGTGCTTTACTGCAGCATTCAGCATGCCATGTGCGCTTTCACTTTCCAAGTAGCCCAGGACAATGGTGGCCGCTTTTTTGAAATGCAGTAGGTCTCGCATTTACAAGAGTTTGCACTATTGGCAAATGACAATGCATTATATTTATGTGTTAATTATCAAAACAGATAAATAAAAAAGCATTGTCATTTACAATGCCAGTAGCTTAAACTCTCGCAAATGCGAGACCTATTGCATTGCAAATGCTTGTTTAAGCTTGGCTGCATTTAAAACTTGTAGGAGGTCAATAACTTTCAAAAATTGGAAGATCACACCACAGGGCCTCCAAGGCGCAGATGAAAAAGACCGGAGAGGACCCAGTCTATGAGCTCTTTGGATATTCAAAGACACTGATACAGGAAGATCCAGAAGTTGCGGAAGAAAAGAAGTGAGGAAAGTCACAGGGTCATCCCCCTCAGTACCTTTGGGAAGACCATACAGACAAAGATTATTGCACCTGTTCCTGTTTTCAAGGTCTTCAGCAGACTTTCTTAAAAGCAGAACATCTTTCTCTAAAGATGATATTCTTGCAGAGACATCTTGTATCTCACTGACATGTTGCTCCTCTACGGATACCCTGGAATCAAGTGAAGACCACTTAGTGTCCAGAACCTATAGACAAGTGTTGGTTTCCTCAATAAATGATCTCAAAGCACTTATTTCCTCCAAGACAGTGTCCAAAGATATAGGCAAGACCGATTTTGGCAGAGAAGGAGGATCCTGCTTGAGCCTTTTTTAGCAGAAAAGAGGCTGACTGCATTTTGGATGGTGCAATGGGCGAAGATACTGACCTAGAAGAGTTAGATTGAGCCATACTGACAGGATTATGCAACCCATCCATAAGGGGCTCAAGAGAGGAAGATCCCGACACAGGCAAACCAGCCGTAAGCTTCTTATTTGAATGTAGTAATTGAGCGTAAAAAGCTGACGAAATCCTCCCTATAATGACACTTCTCCCAATAAAAATAAGGAGTTCCAATGAAATAAGTCTTCAAATGCAAATGTAGGAATCCAAAAGAACTGAGAAAAATCCAAGTAACCTTTGGAAATAAGAAGTGAGAAGTTAAGAAATGCAGTACCCCAGTAAATGTCCGGAGCTGAAGAGAAATCCTCCAGTCAGGAAAAATTAAAAATGGCGGCTGAAAAGTAGTTACAGAAGTTCCACAACTTTTCACTGAACCTTGAGCTAAAAAGGAAATATTGTAGGAAGTGTTCCGCAGCAGATACATCCCATTTTAAAGATCAGAGCAGGTCAAAAACTGCAGTAATTGGAGTGGCATTCCCCGATGCAGAGCTCCGTACTAGGCGGCCATCTTGAAATGCACCGCAGAGCCCCCTCCACCGTTCCTTCTTATCTTTCAGTCGCAGAGTCAGCTCCACCACACAAATGCACTGGCTGAAACAAGGAAACATTTTAACAAGAGGGTAACACTGAAAGAGCACCTGAAATGAGAAAGATAAAGGGAAAAAGGAACAAGGAAACAGAGATGAATACAGCTGGCAGCAGCAAGCATTGTAAGAGAAAGGAGAGCTCTCATTGGACTGCTAGGCAAGGCCAAATGCACATGTAAATGAGGAAATCCAGGGAACTCAGATGCTTCAGATGGACATGCTGATGGGACCTAGGCAATGACCTCTAGATTTCTCTTATTATTTGAGTAGATATGTCTTATGTGGGGGTCTCAGTGTGGGGGAGCAGTACATTAGTAATCCTGGAATGGCATAATTTAAGGAAAATGAGGGGAAAATAATAATGCTTAAAGTCTGTTGTTTCAAGAGAAAAGGGAGTTGGAGGGGAAACAGAAAGGGAGGGTGGGAGGGAGGGGTGCAGAGTGAAAAATATAGTGACCCCAATCGGAATTGAGACGGGATCTGAGGTGTGGGTGATCCCCTGCTTCTCAGCATCAACTGGCCATCAAGGCTAGAGTCCCCATGTGAGGAAAGCCGTTTATTATAAGCTGTTTATTATATGGTGTGGTGTGAGACTTCTCGTGTAATTAACTCACCACCTTTTCTGGATCCATTCAGATTCGTTTGACAAAACTTAACTCAACCCTGGGTAGCTGTGGCTCTGAGCAGTCAGGCTTTATCAAAGAACAAACGTAAAGCAATAACAAGTACCAAACGAGTCAAATAAATTTAAACGAAACAGGAAAAAAATCAGACACTAATTTATAAAAATTGGTTGTATATTGTAACTTCAAAATGACACCTCAACAGCAAAAATTCACCAGAAGGTTCCGGAGATATGAATTTGTAAAGAAACAATAAATCACTGCTTTTTCATTCAATGTAATAAATAATTATAATGAACTCGCTCACCGTCAAACTTTGCAAATTTAGAAAGCTTTTATAAAACTGTAAATTACTACTATGGCCTACTCTCGCAGGGAGCGAGTCACAGGAGCCAAAGAGGCTTAGTTGTACAATTACCTCGCAGTCAAAGCAGTCTCCAGTCCAGTTCTAAGCTCAATGGTTGAATCATCAAAGACTATAATGGAGGGGTTATAATGGAGTGGTCCTGATGCTAGGAATACAGGATGCTGAAGGATGCTGAGGATGTTGATCCTGTGAAGGGGGGTCTTCCTAGGGCACCCCTTGTTCCACGAACATGTCGGAGGGACTTTGACCACAGAAGTCGATGTCCCTCAAAGTCCAGTTGAAGTCCAGACAAAAACCAGTTGCCATTAGTCTACTGGTCGTCGGTTACAGCAAAACCAGTAGATCCCTTTAACTGATGATAACTTCCAACTTGAGTGACCAAACTGCACTCTGACGACTCTTCTGGGTGAAGCAAACTCAGATGCAACTTTTGAAGGGTGGGTCATGGTTAACCAGGATGCATGCTGGCAGTCAGATGTTCTTGGCGACAAACTCGCCAAGGCAGGCATCTTCACCTTTTGTGGCCCTCTAGCTGTAACAGGAAGTCAGTCAACTGATTATTGGAGTCACCTCCTCTGATGAGGCTCGGCGATTACTTTTCCTCAAGCAGGGCACCATAGGCACCCTCCTCTTTTTGCTAGCCCAAGAAGCAGCAGGTTCTGTCCAGTCTTAGTGCAGCCTCTCTTTGCTAAGTTCCGGGAACAGCAGGACAGTCTTCAGTACAGATGTGATCTGAGGTCCCTGAGCCACATTCATGCCCATGAGCAGGTCGCGTGCCAGTTCCCACACGCCCAGTCAAGCAGGTCTCACGACTCTGCCAGCTAAATGATTGCCTTCTCTCCCTCTGCTCACCGCTACTAGTCTGCTCTGTAAGTGTCTGCGTGACACATAGTTACCTGGTGCCTTCCCACCTAGTGATGACTTCCTGCAAAGTGTGCCATCTAGCTATCCCTGAATGCACTATTATGTCCACTACCAACATAGCAGAAACCTTCTCCTGGAGTTTGGAGCTTCATTGCCCACCCCCGGAGTTGTGACTTCCCTGGGGCAACACTCCCTCGTAAAAAACAATTTGGCAACGGCTTCCCCCTTTCTGTCCCCAACGCCAACCTGTCTGCAAGAGCAAAATAGCAACCCCTCTCATGTATGGACACCATTTTCCCTTCAAAGGCGGCAGCCCCTTTGAAGCTCACCTTTTTGGCTCACACCCTGCCAGGTAGATGTCACACCTCCCCCAACAGCAGTCCCTCTGTGTTCCTTCCTGAGATTCATTCACACCTCCCCCGAGGAAAGCAGAAGACTGCCTCATGGCCAGCAACCGTAAGCAGCCACAGGAAATCTTTGGGCAACAAAGTGGCTACTTACTAATGTCGCCACTTGTGCAAATGTTACATTAAATTCAACTTGAGCTTCAAAACAAATAAAATAAATAAAACAAATCTGTCCCCACCTTTCATTTAATACCACAGAAAACCTGAGCAGGTTATACTACTGTAACCGTTTGTTTAGAAGTCTCATTAACTTTCTCCCATTAACAAATGTAGGAGCTTCACAATCTCTTGCCATTAAATATCACTTTCTCAGTTTAAGTTCCTTAGCATGATTTTCAAAGTTAACCATGACCTCTTCCCTAATCTCACCACACCCCTTTCCTGCTATCATACAATTGAATTGCTATGATCAGCCAACCTTGACCTGCCCACTATCCCCCACGCCTGTGTGCCCACTCTCAATTTCACTTGTTTCATCTACTAAATCCTCTACAATGGGACACCAACTCATTGTCATAATAACTGAAATGATAAGTTGTACACATGTACACTTGAATCACTGCCATTGTCCTTCATCTTCAAATCCAATGGAGTCCATGATTTATTCCTCGTTTGCTCTTTTCTACAACTTTCTGTTCAAAATGCTACATCTGCTAACTAAATAAATGAAAAGTATCTTAGCTGAAAATAGAAAAGATCTCATTTGGTCATCTTGGATGTCAGCCTTTAAATGAGCTTGAAGTACAGGTTCAAATTAATGATGAAGCCCATAGATTTTGCATGATGCTTAGCAGTTTACGATCATCAAGAGATGGTTAAATATTGCTGTAAGTCTTCCATGAGTGCAAGAGTAGAAATTGCATTTAATTTAGATTCAAGGAGAGAGAAGTCATCCACCATTCCAAACTCATAAGAAATCTTGTAATGTCATTCAAAATTGAATCCTTGAGGAACACTTGTGTCTAATTTAAGTGTGGATGCATAGAAATCCTGCCATTTCCAGAGATCAGAGATCACAGCTGCTTCACTTACACATTTCTGTGTTTCTGAGAAGCTTCCCAAATCAGCAAGAATGAAGTGAAATGTGCCAAATCATTCTGAATGAATTGCCTTTCAGAAGCCAGTTAACTTCTAGCCTTTCTATTCTTTTTTGTAGTTCAGTGTGCAGAATAATGGGGCATATTATCAAGAACGGCGTTAAAATTATCACCGCTTTAGCGGCAGAAAACTGCCGCTAAAGCGGCGATAATGGGCTTGATAATATGCCCTTGAGAATTCCAATAGAAGCCCATGTTGACACCAGAACATGGGCTTCTATTGGAATTCTCAAGGGCATATTATCAAGCCCATTATCGCCGCTTTAGCAGCAGTTTTCTGCCGCTAAAGCGGCGATAATTTTAACGCTGTTTCTTGATAATATGCCCCAATATCTCTTGATCAACGGTAGCAAAATCTTCTGAAACCGTTTGCATAACTAGAAGGCAGTCATTCTCATTGTGGCTGTTCTACATAAGGTACTTGCAAGAAGATATTATCAAGAGGGCATCTTGAAACTGGAGATTCACTATTTTTGATGATTTACACCAAAAAGGTAAGTTTTGAGATGAGTCTCAACTTTTGTTAATTTCGAGGGTCAAGGTTAGGTGTTTCTGTACTAGAGAGACTTGTAATATCTTAAGTTGGTTAAGAAGAAACTGTGATATAAGGAAGCATTGATGATTTTTTAAGGTATGCTACACGGCCTCTCAGGTATATGTTTTAGTGAGGTTGACTGGACTACTCCTTAGCGAATGAGTTAATGGATCAAAAAATATTTAGAAGCGATTTTAGATCACTTTCAGAAAGAGATGCCAAGATAAGCACATCATAGGGTAATATGAGGATGCTCAATTTGGATCAGTTAATGGTAGGTAACTGTTTTGTTTCATATTGATAATTTAGTAATGGAAAAAAGCCCAATGATTGTTACTATTCCCTTTGATTGAGGGGTGGGAGCGGGCAAGATGGAGATGACACAAAGTTTGACTTTAGTAAAAAACTGTTTGCTGGTTAAATTGCTTTTCTAAGAAATGGGTTTTTCAAATTTGGTGTATAGTCACTGATATTTGTGGGTTTTACTTTTAAGTAATTAAGGGTCTCAAGGTTTGGAGCTTTTCATACCCCTTGATGTGATCAATGTTTGTACATCAATATTGACTTTCAAAATAGATAGAAACAGGACTTTGAGGAAGGTCTTCTATTGGTCACAGAAAATAGTCTTGGCTGTCAAAATTCTTGGCTAGACTTTTCAGATATATTGAAGACATATTGGATCTTTCTTCCTGTGAATAATTCCAGTGATGTGAAACAACAGATGCACCTGTGATCAGAAAAGGAGTGTCTCTATGATCTCACCAGTCTAGTAGTCAATTGTAGTCAGCCAGGGAGATGACTGCAAACCAAGGAAGGCTTCATTTTCTTAGTTATGTTTCTACAAATTTCCTATGTTAATTATTTATTTTATTATTGTTAATTTATTTTTATTGAGTGTAATTCAACCCAGATCATAACATTTTACGTAGGTTGTCCTGGAACATAAATGTGATCCATACAAGAGGGCAGTGAAACACCTTTAAAGCCTCAATGAGCAAGAAGGGAGCAGTGCATGAGAGTGTGGGGCCAGTATGAGTTACGAGCAGGGGAACAAGTGTACATTTGAAAGCTAAGATTCATTGTCAGTGTCCAGCCAGGGAAGGTCTGGCCTAGGGCATTCATGGTTCATGGAGGAGGTATTACATTATCTAGATTTTAATATAGTGAAGATATCTTAGTGGGCAGGTAGTTATGTATTTTGGTTGCACTGCTGGAAAAAAAGCTTGCTTTATGTCTCAAATCTTCTTAAATCAGTGATTTTAAAGTGTAATATGGCTTTTTCTCTTACATTTCCAGGCCCTCGGCCAACAGACAGTTTGGTGCACAGGTAGGTAGGGGTGGTTGTGTAGAAGTATGTGTAATGCTTTATAAGTAATGCAGTAACAAGATAACTATGACCCCAAAACCCCTTGTGAGTTGGCTATGTATGTAAAATAAGGTAAGGACCAGACAAGGGAATTATGAGAAAGTGGGTTATTAGTTTAAGTGAATGGTAGTCCTCTTCAAGTAATATTGCCACTATTCTTAATAGGTACAGTTAGGTTTCAATAATTTAATTCCGAGCTCAACCCTTTATAGCTGTAGCACAGGACAGACAGGCTTAACTTCGGAGAAAAGAATAAAGAATTTACCAGTACCAAAACATTTAAAAGTAGACAACACAATACAATAAAAATCCCACTCAAATTAATTGAAATAGAGAACATTTTAATGAGCAAATAGACACCAAAAGGACAAGAAATTGATGCAGGGGACTCGAGATATGATTTTTCAATTTGTAGATGTTTCTAGCACCAAAAACAAAAAAAGTGCAAAGCCCCAAATGTGGGTATTTGGTCGCACTGCACCGGCTCAAAGTAAAAAGTTAAGGCAGACTGCAATGGAGTTTGGGTCAGATGCGGGGACAAGGTTCGGTCTGGTGGAAGGTTTTACATTCTGACTTAGGCTCTGGAATGAACGTTGAAAATCCTCAGTACGATATGTTAGCAGGCTGTGGCCAGATGGGTTTCACAAGACCTGATAGCTGTCGGACAAAGTCCCAATGAAACCACTGACTTTTAGTGGGCGTCGTCGGCTGGATACTTTTGATGCCTTCGCCCAGTGAAGATTTTTACTTTTGGATTTAAAAACGTTTTTGGAAGTCTGGGTCTTTTCAGCAGGGCAAAGCAGCAAGTGGAGTCCAACTGGCAGTGCAACGTTGGTGGCTGCAGCAGTTCTGTGGTATCCTCTGGTTCTTCTGGCAAACATCTTTGGAAAAGTTTCTAAGTCCCAACTTTTAGGGATAAACAGGAGGAGTACACTCAGACACTTATCCAAGGCCCCAAACACCATAGGGCCAAAACTTGGGGGTCAGGACTCACTGCAGGGGAAGCCAATAGCATGGCCCTGGGCAAGTCCAGTTGGAACTGGTCAGCTGTGTTCTTCAGTAAGGTGGGCTTCTTGCAGTTTTTGTGTCCCTGTAGCTTAAAAGGAAGCTAGCCAACTCGCCTTTGGATTTTACTCTTCTGTCCTGGGTTCAACTGGTAGCAAGTCCAGTCTTTGTGGTTTCTCGCCACAGATTACAGTTACTGTAGGTGCAGTCCTCTTTCAAAAGTCCAAAGGGTTCAGCAGGTGCAGTCCTTCTTCTGTCTTCCTCAGGTCGGACAATGTTTTAAAAAAGGTATCCAGGGGTGCCATTTTTATGCCTGGCACTGGCTTGTGGGTGGGGAGATTCCCTAACCAATAGGGGAAAAGTTCCCTGTGACATCATTTCCTGATGGGTTGGTGCTAAAGACTCCTGCAGTGTTTAACTCTGCCAAAATCCAACATGGCCGGATCTTTCTTACCTGGGAAAAAGCTCTGAGCACACTCCTGAGGTGTGTCTAGGAACACGAGGAATTCCCCCTGAAAAACTAGTTCTGGGACAGGTTCCGCCCGTGCCCCCACCACTGGGATTGGTGGCACTCTGGCTACATGGTCAAGGGGCAGGCCTAGGTATGGGATACAAATCCCTGTGACAGGAGTTGCCCCTTTAAGGCTCGTACAGTTGGTAGCCACATCCCCCAGGTTATCCGGTGAGGAGGAAGTCACATCTTCTCCCAGCCAAGGCCCTTTTGCTCCCTTTTCTGAGAGCAATGCACACCTCCCAACAGGCTGTCAGGTGACAGTAGAGGATTATCTCTTAAAGGACTACTAGAGTTTTTTGGCATGAGAGTGTCAACCTTTTAAAAATGGAATTTCTAAATAGTAATTTAAAACCTGACTTTACCATCAGATTGGATTTTAAATCCCTATCGATTTGGGTCCATGAACCATGGTTCTAGCTATTACCAAACTGAAATTATGCATTATGAGGAGTTATAATGTAACCCAGTGCTTTTCTATGGGAGAGCCCTCCTCACCGTAGTGAAAAACAACTTTGGAGATTTTTCGCTGCCAAGACACATAAAACACATGTACTACTTTTGAAATATCATGTGCATGAATCCGGGATGCAAACGTGACAAGCTCATGCTGAAGAGAGAGTAGACATTTGCAAGGCCCTGACTGCTCCTTTGGGTGGGCATTTTATTGACTGCGGGAATTCAGAGAATGATTTACAATGGCAAGTCATTACGGTGATATCTACACCTGAAAGAGCAGGCAGCACTGAAGAACTACTCAATAAAGAGGTACTCAAATTGGAGACTAGTAGAACCAAATCGAACCATCAAGAAGATTGGACATCTCTAATAAATTGATTTTATGTACATGATACTTTTTACAAATGGTCTTTCTTGTTATAAATTTCAATATTTATGAATTACTTTTTCCCTTGATCATTTTGCATTCTGCAGCTTATGGTCTCCTGTTTCTGTTCTTCCAATTTCTGCTTTTATTTTCATATTCACAGTACTCGTTTCAGAATGGCCACCCTCTCTCCTATCTGCTGTCTAAAAACAGCCTTCCAAGACTTCTTTCAATATGGCTGCCCTCGCTCCTATTTGCTGAAAAGCATACCTTTCACTATATCACAGGCAGCTGCCTTTTGTTCCTTCATTTCATAATCCTGGTGCACACGCCTGACAGATCCGATGTATCCAGGGTCCCAGCAGCTCTCTCCCCGCTCAGCTGATTCGGACAGGACTTCTTTGCCAAATTTTCCTGAAAACACCTGTATCTGACTTAGATCAGACTACCCACCGCCCCACTTTTCTCGCAGATCCACATGCCTTGGTTTCCTCTCAACCTTAAGGTATGCCCCTTTTTACGATTCCTCCTTCTGTCCATAGTTATTTTGACCCCATAGTCAGTATCCCTCCATTTTTTCTACAGGATACATAATTCCTTTTGGGTCATCAGGGTCATTGTGTCCTGCAAGCATACAAAAAAACATCAGATGCTAGTTTTTGCCTTTGTGAGGTATTTTTTGTTGGTTTAATTATTGTCTGTTTACACTACACTCTTTCCCACCAATGGGGGGGGGGACTTTCACAGCATTAAAATGTCTCTTTTCCTTCTATCTACAATGCCTTTAACTCATCACTTCTGTAAATAGTCTACTGACAATATCATTGTGCCTCTATACCAGAATATTTATTGTTGTGCATACAGCTTTCAGTAATTTCTTTGTTTTCATTACTATTTACAGTACTTTTTCTGGGACAATATATACCATTGAGTGCTGATGATTATCCTACATCACCACTAGGATCAAAACATCATTGACTATTTCACGGACTCTTAGAAAAACTTTTGTATTTTACTTAACGGGTCGTACTGTTCTTGTTAACATGATATGCACTTGATCACTTTAATCAGACATGTATCATGTATAAGATTGAAAGAGCATGTTTGTCATGGGCACCCACTGCATCATTATTTTGCTTTATTGTATGGAATTTGTTGTAATAAAATGACCATTTTGTTTTTAAATCTTTTTATTAAAGAAACATCAGTGTCAGTAAACAGCTTTACCACAATTCGCATTTGACATTACATAAACATCATCACATGGTATATTCTGTAAGATATTATCCTTGCCGACATAACAAGGGCCTACGGAAACTGTGCCCAAAGTAATCCTATTCTCCCTCCCATCTATGCATCCCAACGTCCCTTACAGATTCCTATATGCATCCCACTGGCTCCAAATTTTTTCCCATTTCTTCGGGCAACCTCGACTCTCATAAATTGTTTTCTCCGTTGCACAACACCAGTCCATGTCTATCTTCCAACGCGCCACTGTCGGCGCTTGGCCGGCTCCCCAGGCCCTGGCAATATTTCTCTTGGCCACCATTGCGGCCACTAGTAGCCAGATCTTTTGATACTCAGGCCACGTTTGTTCCCCAGATACACACAGAACATGCCACCGCGCCTCCATAGGTACCTTGAGCCCAAGGACCTCTGACATTACTCTCGTCACCGTCCTCCAAAACTGCCGTATAATCGGACAGTCCCATATTATATGGAAGAAGGTTCCCCTCTGTTTACAGCCCCTCTGACAATCCTCTGTGAGAGTGCGACCCAGTCTGAACATAAGTGTGCTAGTGGAGTAAGACCTGTGCAATATTCTCAACTGGACCAGTCGGAATCGTGCCCTGATCGCAACCTCCCTAGGGCTTTGCACAGCTTCCATCCAGTCATCATCTTCAAGCAAACCTACATCGGTCTCCCATGACTCTCTTAACTTCGTGAGGGGGTCCGGTGAATTGTTAATGATTTTCTTATATGTGCAAGACAGTGCCTTTTCGGGAATTGGATCCAATAGTAGTCTATCCTCAAGTGGGCTATATTCGGGGAGATGCTCCCCCTCTTTTATATGCCTACGCAACGCATGTCCCAATTGTAGGTATCTATATCGCTCTGATTCTGCTAGTTGGAACTCTTTTTGCAGATCAGAGAACGGGACCAGGGCCTGTCCCCGCCATAAATCTCCCAGACGTATTATATCTATTAATTTCCATTTACCAAACCCATGTAGCCTACCGACTTCCCCTAGCATATCGCTATCCCATAGGGGGGTCTGTTCTGTCAGCTTGTTAACCCACCCGAGGAATCTAGTGGCTTTTGTCCACACGTTTATCACGGTGCTTGTATGTGGCGGCATGCGTTTATTCAACTCCTGCATGTACAGCGCCCCCATGTACCCTCTTGCACCCATCGCCCAGTGGTCCACACGATACCCTGGATCGTTCCTGTCCATAAACAACCAATCGTTAATGACCATTAACTGTGATTCCCAGTAGTATTTCCGAATGTCCGGTATGGCCAGGCCACCGTCATATACGCCTCTCTGTAGCTTAGTTAATGCTATCCTTGCACCCCCTCCATCCCACAATAGTGTCCTTAGTTCACCCTCCCCTTCTTTAAAGAATTTATCCAGAACTGGACATTGTGTGTTCTGCAGAATGTATAGCAGTCTGGGTAAGGACATCATTTTAAAAAGAACCGCTCTCCCCATAAGGGAAATCGGCAGGGTTCTCCAGTGGACAATGTCTCTCTTTAACCTGTCTAACTGTGGTTGTAGGTTCCCTGCAAGAAATTCGGCATCCGTTTTGGCTATCTGTTTGCCCAGGTATTTAAAACTGTCTTTAACCTGCAGTTGGACTTCCGCCCCAGTACCAGTGGGGGTCCATTCGATAACATGCACAGGAGAGATTTATCCCAATTAATCTGGTACCCCGAGTAGCCCCCGAATAATTGAAAAATCTGTAAGAGCCGGTTCACCGTGAATCGTGGCCTTGTCGCATACAGGAGAACATCGTCGGCATACAGCGAGATTTTCTCTTCCCACTGGTCCCCCCCATAAATACCGGATATCACTGGGTCCCCTCTCACCCATGCTGCCAACGTTTCCAACGCCAGTGCGAATAATATCGGGGAGAGAGGGCATCCCTGCCTTGTTCCCTTATGAAGGGAAAAATGACAATTTTGTAAAACTTTTTGTTTATTGTCTTCTTAGGGACCTTTTTTATGAGGAAAGGCATCAATTATAGCAAAGCTGTTGGATTCAACCAGGTTTCTGTAAGAGCACAAATATTTAGATTACTTTCATGTAGGATAGCAGAAATAGCTCCAGTGCGGAAGTCAGCAGTATTGCAATATATGAGGACATACTTTAAGTGAGTGAGTTAAGACTAGTTTGAAAGATGGGTGGCTGTGTTTATGATTTTGAAGTTGCCAAGGCATTCTGAAATGGGCTTGTTTATAGAGCATTCCTAGGTATAAGTAGGAGTTAATGTGTGGGGATGGGGATCTAGTTTTGTCTTGACAGCCAGTATAGTTGTTATGGATAGAGAGGGGGTGGGTGTAGGTGGAGGAGGGGGGGTATGTCTGAGGAGTTCAGTGACTACAGATTTGCTGTTCAAGATGGGTGTTTTTGCTTAATATTATTTCTAAGTTTAATTTTAGGGAATTACCTAATTGAAGGATATATTTTATTCATGGCTCATTAGAGGCAAAGAGTAGATATGAAGAAGTCCAGGGTAGTTTGATGGATAGGCTGTGTGCTCGAGGAGGTGGCTTGAGGAATGGGCGATGAGTTAGTATGTAGTACTAAAGAGTCATTAGGCAGGTCAGAAATGGTATCAGAGAGTGTATAATCAGTCTGTCCGAAGTAGAAACAAAGTGGCATTTTTAGCAGACAGTGGCTGATCAGGTGTGTCATCTGATGATTCACATGTAAGGACAGAGAAATGGTTAACATTTGTGAAGTGAGTGTGGTGGCGTGAACAGTGGGAGTGTATCCAAGAAAGTTGTGATTGGTAGGAATTATAGACGCAGGAATTGGTAGGTGAGGTGGGGTTGGAAGGGATGGCTGCTGTGGGTGAAGGTGGGATGGGAGATGGTATGGACTAGGTCAGTGCTATGTTCTTCAAGGTGCCGAAGATAGTATGGTAGGGGTGTACAAAATAAATATGCCTACTTGGCTGATGGCATTTCTTACACAAAAAGAATATGTGGTTCATATGCAGGACTCAGAGCTGGCACACTCAAACTTGCCGATGGGCCACATCTGCCTTGAGAATGAAACTTTGCAAACACTGGCATCTGGAGAGACTCTGCCCTTGGTAGGGAAGGTGGTTCTGGCCAGTGCCTTGAATTCTGACCTAGATGACCTGGCACCAGATGTCCTTGTAAGCTTCATCCACCTCTCACTAGGGCTTATTCAAGCTGGTTGGCCCAGAGGAGCACAGGACTTCTCCCTAATCAGGCACCATCCTCTCCTTGGAAGAGGAGGTGGGCCCTGGCCATTGCCGAAGGACTGTGACCCCAGGAGTCTTCACTGCTTCACCCATTTCTCATTGGGACTTGGTAAAGCTTGTCCGCCCAAAGGGGCACTAAACTCCTCTTCCATCAGGCAACACCCTACCCTGAGTAGGGAAGGTGGCTCTAGCCATTGCTTGGAGCCCTAGATATGGGGAGGTGCCCCAGACGTCTGTCTGCACAGGCTTTTCTCACTCCCTAGGGCTTCTTTGAGTTGGTCGGCCTGGAGTAACACAATATTCCTCCTCAGTCAGGTGCCACCCTGGCTCTGGGTAGGGGAGGTGGCTTTGAGCAGTGTTATGTATAGAAAAGATGCCATAGATACTAGGAGTAAGGCAACATGAGCAGTGCCTGGAACCCAGGCCTGAGGGGCCAGGCTCCCAGATGTCTGTATGGGCTTCACCCATCTCTTACTGTGCTCCTTGGAGCTGTTCAGCCAGCATGAGCACATTTTGTACCTGATGTCATAGAACTCCGAGCACTGTAAAATACCAAGTTCTTACTCTGACTGGTTCTAGAAAAAAACTTAAAAAGGTCCAAAACGTTTCCCAGTCCCAGCAAAATACCACAGCTGAGCTTTTTAGCAACTGTATTTAAGTCCTGTGCACCCACAGAGCGAGTCTGACTAATATTACATATCAGCGCTAGTCACAGTTTATGGGTATTTGTGAACATTAGGGTCTTATATTATACCTCAGATGGCCTATGAGTGGTCTTTCGAACACATATCTACCCTCTGGATATCAGTTTTGTGAAATTTTAAAGTTTTCAATTTGAATGGGATCAAATCAAATTTTGTATCCTTTGCCTTGGAACTCTGAGCAGGTAAGATTCTCCCATTCAGGGGGGGGGGGATATCAATCTATCTATCTATCTATCTATCTATCTATCTATCTAATAGATAGATATAGATATAAATATAAATTTATATTATTATATATTTTTATACGAATTATAAAATATCCATATTATTATACATATATATATCTATATATATATATATATATATATATAGATATATATATATATATATAGATATATATATATATAGATATATATACACACACACACACACACACACACATGTATGCCCCCCCTCCCAAAGCCTCTTCAGGCCCCAGGGACCTCATCCTGGGGCCTATATTAGTATTAAAGGGTAAGATTAGTGGCTCCCGTCCCTGAACCTCGATGAGGCCCCAGGGACTCCATCCCCCGGGAACGCTTTCAAATGTAGGGGAGCAAGGGGTTTGGCCTCCCCTTCCCCAAGCCAACATCGGCCCTGGGGACCTCATCGCTGGGGCCCAATACTCAGCAGTGTCCTGGGGAGGCCATCCTGGGACACTGCGAGTCCCTGCCGGCACCCTCCTGGGCAAGGAAATAAAGGAAATAAAGTTTGTTCACACCCCGCGGGAGCAGTAAAAAAGGCTGCTTCCTCTTGGGTGGGAGCAAAAGACTGGTACTGGCTCCTGCCAGCACCCAGTATGGTGCTGGTCGAGGAGCTGGTAGGGAGGTGGGGGCCTTGAGGCACCCCCCACTCCCTCCCAACGAAAGGTGCCTTATGGGTGTCCTGGGTGGTACCAGGGCACCCACCAAATGTTTTTTAAATGGCCTGCTCTCACCCGGGGAGCCTGCTTTGGCCACACAGGGTCTGGGGCTCCCTCCCCAGCCCTACAGAAAAATGGCACACACTTAACAAAAAATGCTGCCTCCTGACGGCACCCGTCATGGGTGCCAGCTGGGAAGTCAGCTGAGCTGCGGGGGCCTGAGGTTCACTGCAGGAGACTCAAATGAAAACATAATCTATGGGTGGCTCATCTGGGACCGGGACACCCACAAAAATTGTACAAAAAAAAGGACAAAAGTGAATAATAAATGATCGGCCAGAGCCACTCATTTATTATTCATTGCTCCTAGTAACGAGCGCCCCATAATGCCCTAGGGCATTTAGGAATAAAATATTTTCTTGCTGGTGGTGCCACTAGGACACGCAGTAGCACCACCAAACATTTTTTTTAATGCTGTGGGGGGGCTCCAGGGAGTGCAGCAGCCACCAGCAACATTAAAAAAATCAGTAAGTTTCCTGGGTCATTAAAACCATGACCTCAGAAGAGCTTCCAGTAGTTTCCTAATGCACTTTTATCCGGAGCTCTGTGCTCTTCAGGTAGAGTACCGGGCCCCCTTGTGGTTGTTTTGTTTTTCACAACATATTTTATTGTTGACATCCAAAACAGCACCGGAGTCTCGAAAAGCACTCGGTACATACAGCAGGGATAATAAGCATATGGAGCAACATTTTGAACAATAGTGGCGGATTAATTTCAGAAAGAACATATCGCATGAAAGATTAATAGCCACAAAAAGGAAGAGCATGAGAAATAAGGAAAAAGAAAGAAAGGAAAAGAGGGAAAAGAAGAAAGAAATAACAAAAGGACATCTGTGCCACATTGCCTGCTTTTTAGGAAACTTAATGACCATAGATATAGAAAAAGGTCCTGCCATCCACATTCAAGGAAAGTACACATTCTACGTATATGCCAATCGATGAGTATCATAGTAGTGGTTCTTCAGCATCGGACGGGGGGCGGGGAGGAGGTTCTAGATATAGGCCTCTGTAATCGGCCCATCTTTTCCAGATTTTGTAATGTTTACGGGGGCAGCCTCTCGCCTCAAAGATCAGGAGCTCCAAGCCCATGCAAAGATCTAGACCTTTCTTCCATACCCCAAGTGTCGGTGGAGATTCATCTTTCCAGACCCGGGCGATATCCCGTAAGGCCCAAGAATAGGAGGTGACGCTTGTACCTATTCCCACCTATATCTTCCGTAATATGTAATAGAGCAAGTCTTGGTGAGGAAGTTATGGTCCACCCCAAGACCTCTGATATGCAGGTAAATACTCCCCTCCAGAACTTAGATAATACGGGGCATGACCACACAGTATGAAGGAAGGTACCCTCTAGGGATTTGCAGTGCAGGCAATGCGGGGATGCGATGAGTCCAGCACGCCACAGTCTATGTCTGGTGAAGTAGGCTCTATGCAGGTATTTGAACTGAATGAGGCGCAGGCAAGCTGCAATGGCTGCGCTGCGTGGGGACTCTAGAGCCTCAACCCAATCATCCTCCTCCAAGGGACCCAGATCTGTCTGCCATGTCTCTCTAGTTTTAGACAGCGTGGTGGGGGTGTTGTTAATAAGTGTGTGATATATTTTAGTAATCTTGTGATCTCCTAGGTCACCAATAAAAACCTTTGCTTCAATGGGGTTAAATTCTGGAATTTCCGTCAAGTGGGACAAGTATGGGGTAAAGGCATGTCTGAATTGGAGATAGCGATAGAATTGCGTACGGGGCATGTCATATTCTGCTTGTAGATCAGAGAAGGATTTAAGGGTGCATCCACGCACCAGTGGCCCCACTATGTCAATCCCAATAGTCTCCCAGCCCCGGAACCCGGACAGATGTGTTATTTGCAATAGTTGGCCATTATTCCATAGTGGAGTCTCCCTAGTAAGTTTTCCCCTCCAGCCCATCTGACGGAGCGCCGCCTTCCAGATTTTTTAAAAATTGTGGATGTGGCAGGTGGTAGATCACGAAGTACTGTCGCTGAGTAGAGGACCATGTGGAGGGCGATGTCCCCCAACAGCCACCGTTCAACCGCGTATGCCGGGTCCCGATGGTCACCATACCACCAGTCATTGAGAACGAGCAAATGGGAGGCCATATAATATGCCTGAACATCTGGGGTGGCCACGCCACCTGTGTAAGTAGACTGAAAACAGGTCCTTAGAGCTACCCGTGCAGCGCCACCCCCCCAAAGGAAGCGGGCTAGAATCGCATTCAGTTGGCGGAACCATGTAGGTTTTATAGGATAGGGATGATTTTGAAGCTTGTACAGGAGACGAGGGAGGGATATCATTTTAAAAATGGCGGACCTACCAAACAAGGACAGAGGTAGGTGTGACCATACTCGTGTCTGATCCCCAACCTGTGCCCACAGGGGGGCGAGGTTCTTATTCCATGCCAGGGTCTGAGACGAAGAGAGATAAACTCCCAGGTATTTAAAGCCATCGGGGGCCACCACTACCTCCTGCGACCAGTCGGCCAGTCGATCTCCACCCCGCAGCGGCCATAGGAAGGATTTGCCCTGGTTCATATAGAGGCCAGAGGTTTCGCCAAAGATCTGCATAATGCAGAGAAGACGCGGACCGGTCCGATCTAGATCCGTGAGAAAGAAAAGGACGTCATCCGCATATAGCGTGATGCGATCGGAGAGGCCTGGAGCCCACTCAAAGCCACGCATCTGTGCGTCTATCCGAGCGGCTCCAGAGCTAGGGCAAAGAGATAGGGAGAGAGTGGGCAGCCCGACGGAGAAATCTCTGGAAACCGCGTCAGTTACACGAACTGAGGCCGTTATATCCGTATAGAGCAAACGAATATAGCGAAGCAGCCGGGGGCCAATGTTGCGGCGATTTAGCAGGGTGAAGAGAAATGTCCAACTAAGGGAATCAAACGCCTTATTCATGTCTGCCAACAAGAGCACGGCTGGCGTACCAAGCTTGTCGACCGCCGCAATGGCATTATGGGCACGTCTAATATTGTGTCGCATAGCGCGGTGCGGCATAGATCCTGCCTGGTCAGGATGAATCAGCTCTGTAATATACGGGACTAAACGATTTGCAATCACTTTAGCTAATAGTTTAGCCTCCACGTTAAGTAAAGAAATCGGGCGATAGGACAAGAAGTGTTCAGGGGTACGGCCTGGCTTCAAAAATACGACAATCTCAGTGTGGCGCCAATCGGGCAGAAGGAGTCCACATTCCCAGGAAGCCCCCAGGGCCGATAGATAAGGTTGTAAAAGTTGAGTGTGATATTTTTGCAAGAACTCACAAGGGTAGCCATTTGGGCCTGGTGCCTTTCCCACTCGCATAGCCAATAGTGCAGGTAGGAGTTCATCTGCCGACAGGGGAGCATCCAGCGCATCCTGTGCTGTATCAGACAGAGCGCAGGGAGGGAAGTCATCAATAAATTTCTGCACCATGACCGCCGGCAACACCTCACGGGGGGCATAAAGGTCCGCAAAGTAAGAGGCAAAGCTGTCGGCAATGGCGGACGGGTCCGTAAGCGCCGTCCCATCAGGGCCACTTATACTCGGGAGCGTCTGGGGGCCTAGGATGCTTGATTCCGGTCCAGGGAAGACATGGCTTGGCAGTTCGGTCTGGACTGTTCCCATGAGGCACAGGGTCAAGACTGATTTGCATATGGCTATGTCTGAACTGGGGTGGCGTGGTGAAGCAAAATAACGATGGATTAAACCCAGATCTGTGACTGGGGGTGAATGTTTGCCAATGTGCAACATTCCGTCCATCATCTTGTGTGTTTTGCATTTCGCCCTAAGTGGGAAGGGTATGCCCAGACGTGGGTCCCGTGCTCACTACGCCACTGGAGTCAAGCTATCCTGGCTGATGAGGGCTGAAAGCCCGAAACCGGTCCTAGGATGCTTGATTCCGGTCCAGGGAAGACATGGCTTGGCAGTTCGGTCTGGACTGTTCCCATGAGGCACAGGGTCAAGACTGATTTGCATATGGCTATGTCTGAACTGGGGTGGCGTGGTGAAGCAAAATAACGATGGATTAAACCCAGATCTGTGACTGGGGGTGAATGTTTGCCAATGTGCAACATTCCGTCCATCATCTTGTGTGTTTTGCATTTCGCCCTAAGTGGGAAGGGTATGCCCAGACGTGGGTCCCGTGCTCACTACGCCACTGGAGTCAAGCTATCCTGGCTGATGAGGGCTGAAAGCCCGAAACCGGTCCTAGGATGCTTGATTCCGGTCCAGGGAAGACATGGCTTGGCAGTTCAGTCTGGACTGTTCCCATGAGGCACAGGGTCAAGACTGATTTGCATATGGCTATGTCTGAACTGGGGTGGCGTGGTGAAGCAAAATAACGATGGATTAAACCCAGATCTGTGACTGGGGGTGAATGTTTGCCAATGTGCAACATTCCGTCCATCATCTTGTGTGTTTTGCATTTCGCCCTAAGTGGGAAGGGTATGCCCAGACGTGGGTCCCGTGCTCACTACGCCACTGGAGTCAAGCTATCCTGGCTGATGAGGGCTGAAAGCCCGAAACCGGTCCTAGGATGCTTGATTCCGGTCCAGGGAAGACATGGCTTGGCAGTTCGGTCTGGACTGTTCCCATGAGGCACAGGGTCAAGACTGATTTGCATATGGCTATGTCTGAACTGGGGTGGCGTGGTGAAGCAAAATAACGATGGATTAAACCCAGATCTGTGACTGGGGGTGAATGTTTGCCAATGTGCAACATTCCGTCCATCATCTTGTGTGTTTTGCATTTCGCCCTAAGTGGGAAGGGTATGCCCAGACGTGGGTCCCGTGCTCACTACGCCACTGGAGTCAAGCTATCCTGGCTGATGAGGGCTGAAAGCCCGAAACCGGTCCTAGGATGCTTGATTCCGGTCCAGGGAAGACATGGCTTGGCAGTTCGGTCTGGACTGTTCCCATGAGGCACAGGGTCAAGACTGATTTGCATATGGCTATGTCTGAACTGGGGTGGCGTGGTGAAGCAAAATAACGATGGATTAAACCCAGATCTGTGACTGGGGGTGAATGTTTGCCAATGTGCAACATTCCGTCCATCATCTTGTGTGTTTTGCATTTCGCCCTAAGTGGGAAGGGTATGCCCAGACGTGGGTCCCGTGCTCACTACGCCACTGGAGTCAAGCTATCCTGGCTGATGAGGGCTGAAAGCCCGAAACCGGTCCTAGGATGCTTGATTCCGGTCCAGGGTAGACATGGCTTGGCAGTTCGGTCTGGACTGTTCCCATGAGGCACAGGGTCAAGACTGATTTGCAAATGGCTATGTCTGAACTGGGGTGGCGTGGTGAAGCAAAATAACGATGGATTAAACCCAGATCTGTGACTGGGGGTGAATGTTTGCCAATGTGCAACATTCCGTCCATCATCTTGTGTGTTTGACCCCAGCGATGCAGCAGCGCACTTGATTTCTCACCCCACTGGTAGATCCGACTACGAGTGGCAAGCCAATAAAGGCGGGCTTCGTTGAGTAGTTCGCTGGCGTATGTCTGCTGCAGCATCTGCAGTTGTCTGCGCGCAGCCTGTCCCGCTACGTCTCTACTAACACGCTCCAAATCAAGTATTTGCGCTTCGATGCTAAGTAGTTTGTCACGTCTCAGCCGACGCTGGGCAGTACAGAAGGCAATGTCCGCGCCCCGGAGAGTAGATTTCATAGCCTCCCATAGGGTGACCGGCGACTCCACCGTGCCGGCGTTAAGTATTAGATAATCCGTTAAAGACGTAAGCATATGTGCCCTATATTTCTCATCTCGTAGCGACCATGGCGACAAACGCCACCGAAAACGGGAGCGCCTGGGGTCAAGGGATAAAAGAATGGACACCGGGGAATGATCTGATAATCCCCTAGGGAGAATTGTGGCTTCAAGCAGTCTATGTGTGTGTGTCTCCGAAAGGAAGACATAATCTAGACGTGAAAAGGAATCATGGGCATTGGAAAAATAAGTGTAGGCATGTATATCAGGGTGCATAGTTCTCCATGCGTCTACCCACCCCAAGCGACGGACCAGGGGCAATAGTTTGGAATCCGGAGGCTCCATAGCTCGAGCTGTGGCACGCCATCTATCCTGTAGTGAGGACATAACATCGTTCCAGTCTCCCCCAACTATTGTTATCGCCGACGGGAGGTCGGTCCAGAGCACTGTTAATTTTTCAATCAGGGACCACGAGAGAGGGGGAGGGGCATGTACACTGCCTAGGACAATGGGCTCTCCATATAGTGTTCCGTATATTACAATGAATCTGCCCTGTGGATCCGACCACGTGCGGCTATGGACAAAGGGGACGCTATGGTGTATGAGGATTGCAACTCCCCGGGAACCTCTAGTAAAGCCAGCATGGTATACGTGTGCAAACCCAAACCGTCCCAGACAGGGTGCCTTAGTGCCCGCCAGGTGAGTCTCCTGTAGACAGAGAACTCCCGCCCTATGTCGCTTAGCCTGACGCAGGACAGCACCCCGTTTGATCTTGTCTAATAGGCCATTAACATTCCAACTAAGGACTCGGAGCTCCCTACTCCCGACCCCTGTTAAATCTTGCGGCATATAAGGTGATGGTATATGATTATGAACCTTATAGCATGGGTGACATTAGCAACTTCAAAAGTATACATAGCAGCAGATGTAGTGGCAATAACAAATAACATCAAACAGATCAAGAAATCCTGTCCCCCCCCACCCATCCCACCCTATACCTCAAAACAGTAGAAGTATCTGTTGCGGTGAGCGTCGTACCACCGCCCCAACGGGGGCAAGGCACAGCCCCACACCAATGGATCCCCATTGAACTATCCCCAACCAAAAATTAGAGTCTCAAATACCTGAGAAAAGAAGATTGGGGAGGAGGCCTCACGTAGGCCCATATATAGTGCCATCAGCGTATACAATGCACAAATCACAGCTGTTAAGACCCCTATATCTGTGTCATACATTCAAGAGATAAGGAGCAATAAAGGAAGCGAGTTAGTGTTCGCCACTCAGACCATTCAATGTACCGCCGCTGTCTGCAGTCTTCAGTCACCCTGGTGCGCAGGAGAGGAGTCATGGCGAGCGTCATCACCCCGGGAGCCGAAGGCGCCCTGAGATTTCGAGCGGCGCCTTGACTGTGATCTTCGGATTGTGGTCTGTTTAGTCTTAGGAAGGCGCTGCGCCACTTCTCCAGAGGACGACTCCAAATCAAATCGTGGCGGAGTGTGCCTTGTCGTAGTTTTTAAGACTGCATTTTGTGGGCTGAAAATTTTTAAAAAAGACATGATGATTTTCTTTCTTTTTTCAATTAAACTTTATTAAACATTTTTTACAAAAATCACTTTTATTAAACTGCATTGTGTGAATTAGTGAAATATACATTTGATTATAGTTATTGGGAATTTTTTAACAAAGATAATAGGTCTGTTTAATATATGTTGATATGCTCACCCCTTGATAAAGCCAATAGGCCCACTTTTTATATTTTGATATTGGAACCCTTTGTCCCTTTGACAAAGTCAGTAAGTCTGCCTGACTTAAAATGATACCTTTTAAACTGTGACATCACATAGTCAGCCTGTGGAGGTTGGGTGCTAGGCCTGGCTGCAGGACAGGCCCTGGGCCCTACTACATACTGCGCACAGTTGACAGCTGTGTGCTGTAGGTGGGAGGATGCTTGCAAGGGGCTGGGATCAGGACCTGGCCACAGGCAGGCCCTGTGCCCAACCCCATGTCATGCACAGCCAAAGGCTGTGTGTAGGGGTGCAGTTGGGTGCCTGCAAGGGGTTGGGCACAGAGCCTAGCCACAGTTATAAAACTTTGTTTTGAAGAGCAACTCTGAGTGCAGAGGACAGTTGATGACTTGTGTCCAGTATGTTCCACACAAGTTTTTTTGGTTCTGCAGAAAAAGTTTCCAACAGGGCAAAGATTCTATATAGTAGATACTAAGGGCCATATTTATGGCAAAGTGACATAGCACAGCAAGTCACCTTGTTGTGCTGTGCTATGCTGCGTCACAGGGAAAGGGCAGGAATGCACCATATTTATCCCAATACTGCACATTCCTGTCCTTTCCCCAGCGCTTGCGCAAAAAAGGGCTGCCCAGCGTCAATGCAGACACCCTTGCACCATGGTGCAAGGGTGCCTCCGTTGCATGCAGGATTGTTTTTGTGCATGAAGGGGCACATTCCTGCACAAAAACAATTCCTGAGGCATATTTCTCTTTATATGTGTCCTGCAGAATGCAGGACACATAGAAAGAGGAAGTAACTAGGAGAAATAAAGATATTTTCCCTTATTACTTCTCCCCTGGAAAGGCGTAGCATTCTTGTGCATTCCCAGATTTACCAGTTCTGGTAAACCTAGGAATGTGTCAACCTCCATGGGAGTTGCATGGGAACACCCACACAATGCCCATGGAATGCCTTCCCAGTGCAGAATAATGCAGCAATTTGCGCTGCATTGCGTTACTTCAGATTTATAAAGTCACTCAGGGCCATGAGAAGTAGCCTTGAGTGGCTTCATGAATCTCATTTTGAGTCGCGTCCCGCATGCACCATGTTGCATGGTGCAAGTGCAACGCACCTGGCCTCATAAATATGGCCCTCAGTATTGTAAGCAGCCTAGAGTTGTTAGACGGAATTGTAGTAGCATAACAATTTCTACATAACATGAAAGACTGTAAAGTTTTCACCACAGTAGGAAGGCTGCAAGTAGTATAATCTTTAGTACCTTCAGACCTTGGCTATTGTAAGAAAATAGTGTCTTTCTTGAGTGTACACTGTTCTAAAAAGATACTTTTTTAATGCTATGTGGTGTATTTCACTGTATGCTAAAAGTGTGGTACAGAGTAAACTTTCTCCATAGACTAAACACTGTTTACAGTACCCATTTTTCTACTCATATCAAATTCATTTCACAATCTAGGTTCCATACAGATAAAAGCTGTCCGTAGTAGGGCTTTAATTTTGGAACAGTTGTTGAGTATCTTGAGGAACTTGGCTTTCTCTGAACAGTTGTATACATATTGAACACATGTATAATGAGGGTTTCCCATATATCTATGGTTGATTGTTCATTTGAACTAGGCTACAGGTGAAGTGTATAGTATAGGGTCAATGTTGCACATAACACATTCTTGAAACAGCTTAGGGAGTTGTATCTTTGATGGCATTAATGATGTTATTCTGAGCTATTTTGTACTTACTATCAGGTCTCTAATGCCCTACTAGTTTATAGAGTAATGCGTAAAAAAGAAGCTTGGATGATGTCATCAGCAATGGCAAAAACAACAGTCAAGAAAGACCCAAGCTGCCTGAAAATGATATAGAAGTGCCGGTGAAGTCACTAATACATTAAGACATCGCTTTACCAACAGAACAATTCCCCAAAATAGATAGGAGAGAAGTTTAGGAGAAAATATATATATTTATTATCATTTATAATGTTTTATCAAGATTTACAAAAGCATATAACATAATCTCATTACAGCGTGTATAAATATAAATGAGGTCCCACATTCACACACTCAGAACATACTAACAACCACAAATACAAACATACTCATACACGCTATCACACTCAGAAGCAATTCATCATTAGCAATATGGTCAAAGACCCAAATTGGTTCATATTCTTATAAAATATACAATAAGAATCAGAAGTGGTCAGTAGCCTTGATCACGGTCTCAGGAAGACCGAAACGCGTTGGTTGTATGGCGGAAAGATGCCCGTGAAATGAACTAAATGGATTAATAAAACTGCAAAACTTCACTCGTGAGTGTGCTCCGTTCTTCTGTTAAAGAGGGTTGTGAGAATAAATTACGGCTTGGCCGTGGAGTCTGCACCGCGTTTGGAAGCGCCGTAATATCCAGCAAAAGGGAGCTGTGGCTTGGTGATATATATATATATATATATATATATACGTCAAAACTCTGCATTACACAGTGTGGCACACACTCGAGTGGGATGTTTGAAGGTTACTTTATTGTAGTCCCGTAGCTGAAGAAACGCGTTTCGGCCATGACGACCTTCGTCAATGTCAGTACGACAATGGATTCATAAAGTTTAAATACACTTCAATTGGTTAACTTTTGGCCAAAATAGAAAACAGACTTACATTAAAAGCATATTGTTTCATGGTAACAGTGGCGGCCATCTTACAATGGATAAAAGAGAGAACCTATATGATATAATTCATAGGTATACCTCTTCTAAAACCATACGTTTTGTATCATGGCTGTATGGAATTCGATCACTATCAATAAATAACCATAAATATCAATAAATACAATAGGTTATCTATACACATCAATAAATTATCCAATAATTAATAAATATTGATAAACATTGCTAAAATTCAATTAGAATCTAAAATATTTACAATATCATATAATAGATATAAAAGATTTTTACTCTTAGTCCAAATAGAGCCCTGAATGGGCAAAGATAATCTGTCCCATGATAAGATCTCGACAGGATCGACATGTCAAAAGGCGGCCGCACTAATGCCCTTGATGGGCTAAATAGAGTCCGTTTTATATACCTGTTAAACATAATCTTTGCTTCTAACATTTTCATATTGGTCCATTTCCAACATATCGGCCATCAATTTTTTAGAAAAAACATTTCAAAATAAGAGAATGAGGACTTATATAGAACCGCTGAAAAGAAGAAAATTTTAAACAAAATATCTTTAGGATTTTCAAATTATTTTGTTCGGAAGTTATTCATTAAAATCATGTCACAACATTTTTACCACTTTTTTGTGTGATTTTTTTGTGTGTGTGTGTGTATATATATTTTTTTATATGTATATATAATATTTTCTTCTTCTAGGTCTATTTGTGAGGGAAAGTGTAAGCAGAGGTGAGGAGAAGGACAAAAGAGGGGGAGGGGAGGGACAAAACTCATCAAGGGGAGGAAGGAAAAATATCTATAGAGCCTATTGCGTGTGAGTTATGTGCCCAAATCATTGGGCTATTCCTTTATATCTGAAATATGCCTCCTTTTGATGCATGTGTCTAATTCACTCTATTGCTACTCACTATTGTCTACTAATCAGGTGACCTTAGTGGCAGGCTCATATAATATTCAGTTAAATAAAATAAAATAAAATCGCCATTTACATTGTGATAGTCTAGCCTACATGTATCCACAGTTCCTCTTCGCAGTTAAGACCATGTGGGGTAAGCGTGCGCAAATCCACTATATACTTGGACTCCAATTGTCTCAACATTCTTACCCTGTCCCCTCCTCTTTTAAGCGGAGGAACATGATCTATACAAAAAAAATTCAAATGTTGGCTGTTGCTATTGTGATATTCTGCGAAATGTCTTGCAACAGGATAGCTGTTATCTTTTTTGGTGATCGCACGCATGTGCTCCAAAATCCTCTTTTTCGTCTGGTGTATCATGCTTCCCACGTAACGTAGGTTGCACGGACACATCAGACAATACACAGTAAATTCAGTGTTGCAATTTAGGAGTCTTCCTATATACCTGGTCTGGTCTCTGCCTGGCACCTGAAACTCTTTCACTATTTTGCTGTTTTTGCACGCCTTACACTTAAGACATGGATAAAAACCCTTAATATTACTTAGGCTTGCTTCCGTTTTGTTGTAGTGACTATGCACCAGCATGTCTTTTAAAGAAATATTCTTCCTATAAGTTATACTCGGATGATGCGTGATTAATTTTCCAATTACACCATCCGATCGAAGAATATTCCAGTGCTTCCCTAGAATCTGGCGTATTTCTCCAGAGTCTGTGGAATATGTCAATATCATTCTGGTGGTCTCATCTTCACCAGATCGGGCTGTCTTATTGAGTAGTTCTTTTCTATCTTGTTGATTCACCTTAGTTAATGCTGGTTGTAATACCTTCTGTGGATAGCCCCTTTGAGCAAAACGACTCACTGCATGCTTGGCGGCTGTATGATAATCCTCTCTAGTTGTACTATTCCTTTTGAGGCGTAACAGCTCTCCATAAGGGATGCTGTTTACAAGACACCGTGGATGTTGGCTGGTGTAATGCAATGTAGCATTACCCGCTGTGGGTTTACGGAATAACTTAGTTTTCAGTTGATCCATCAGCAAAAACCATCAAATCCAGATACGCTACCTCCTTTCTACTAACGGTTCTTGTGAAATGTATGTTGATGTCATTGATGTTAAGACTATCCATATACTGGTCTAATTCATTTCTGGTACCCGTCCAGACGAAAAATATATCGTCAATATAGCGGGTCCAAATTGCTATCCTCTGTGCCAAGGCCTCATTGATACCCGACCAGGCCACGTGCTTCTCCCACCAGCCCACAAACAAGTTCGCGTAGCTGGGGGCGAAGCGCGTGCCCATCGCGGTGCCCTGTTTCTGCATATACAATTGGTCACCAAACGCAAAAATATTATTGTGTAGGCAGAATGTCATGAAATCCACGATCATCTGACTATGTTCCATAAATTTTAAGGGTCTGGTTTTCACCGCTTCTACTCCTGATTATGGTTAATACAGGTGTACAAGCTGGAAATGTCAAGTGTCACCAAAAAGAAGGAATTGTCCCAGTTTATGTTGTCGATCATCTTAATAAAATCTGTGCTGTCCTTGACAAAAGAGACCAAATCATACACAAAGGGGCAGAGGATAAAATTCACTAAGATAGAGGCATTTTCTAAAAGGCTTCCCTTTGAGGACACTATAGGTCTACCCGGCGGCCTTTTTTCATTTTTATGTATCTTAGGAATGTGATAAAAAGTTGGAGTAACAGGGTAGTCAATTTTGATGTATTTATACTCATCCTGACTCAAGATGCCCTTATCCCTCCAAAAATCAATCATAGAATAAAATTCTAATACACTTTGGTTGTATTCTTTTTGGAAATTTTTACATAACAATTAGTGTCACTTAATTGTCTTAGGGCTTCTTCTTCATAGATCATAGCGTCTTGTATGACAATATTTCCGCCCTTATCTGACGGTTTTATCACTATCGTCTGATCTCCTTGCAAGTTCTTTATTGCCTGTCTTTCCGCTAGAGTGATATTGTGTTGTTGTTTCTTCTCTTCTTTAGGTTGATCTCTCAGTTTGTCTAGGTCTTTTATGACCACTTCATGAAAACTATCAATCATGTTGAATGCTGTTCTCGGGATAAATCTGGACTTTTGTTTAAGATGGCTACTCATCCCAGTTTGTGCTAAATCAATTTGTTCCAGAAATTCCCTATCATCAATAGCTCGGGAACTGCCTTGATCCAAGGATTCATTTTCTAGGTCATGCAGTGCTCTTAACGCTGGAAGATCACTTCCCTGTAATATGTCTGTTGGTTCTATTGTGCGTTCTTCAATGGTTGTTGATTCAGTCACTCGACCTTGGAATAATTTCTTTAATTTTAGTTTTCTAATGAAAAGATAGAGATCAATACGTGTCTGAACGTAATCCCACTTGTTTGTAGGGCAAAATGACAGTCCTTTGCGTAATACTTGTTTTTCTGTGTTACTCAGTTCTCTTTTGGATAGATTCACTATCATCAAATCCGTTTTATTTATTTCTTGTTCAATCCTCTCTTGCTCCTGGTTAGCCTGGGAGTATACTGTTGCTTTTCTTTTCTTACTCCTTCTGGTTTTCCTTTTTCTTGTTCTGGTGGTCGGGTTCTTTGTGGCAATTGGCGCCATGATTTTTGAATTACTTGGTGTTCCTGGGGAAAATGTATCCTTCCCCCAACATTCTCCGTTAGACTGGTGCTGGCATTTCCTCCTTCTGATTCAGATTGCTCTGTATCCAACTCGGATTCTGAAGTGTCTCTTGCTGAGGCCATATTAGTTTTCTTTGCCTCTTGGATCGATTTTCTTGGTAGATCAAATTTTTTCGCAAACGTTAGAACCCTGCCAGACTCATAATCGTTTTGGTCTCTAACAAATTTCTCATGTTTGCGCTTTCTAATTGTTTCCTTGTATTTTACCAATCTCTGTTTCATTTGCTGTCTTCGGTTCTCCGCCATCTCTTTAGCAGAGTCTTCTGCGATGAGATCTTCTAATCTTTTTATCTCCTCCATTAGTTTGGCTCTATCGCTTACAGCATATTTTATTAAGATCTCCACCATCCCCTTGGCCAAGCAAGTTGTATGGGCTGACCATTCCAGTAGTAAATTGGGGTCGGGGTTTTCATACGATGGTACCGTATATATACGGAGACCACGAGGAATGCGATCCACTTCCAAATATCTACGCAATGATGTCGACTCCCACCATTTGCGTACTTCTTTTTCATAAGTTTTCTCAAGCAGCTGAAACAGTCCTTTTAAAGAATTCGGAGCCACGCCACCTCCTCCTTGTCTATTTCTCACCCCTGATGTTTCTTGGGGTCCCACTGTGAATATCGAGGCAGCCGCCTCCATCCTCTCCTCTTCACTAAACATTGTCGACAAAAAATGTTTTTTTTTAAAAAGTGGTAAAAATGTTGTGACATGATTTTAATGAATAACTTCCGAACAAAATAATTTGAAAATCCTAAAGATATTTTGTTTAAAATTTTCTTCTTTTCAGCGGTTCTATATAAGTCCTCATTCTCTTATTTTGAAATGTTTTTTCTAAAAAATTGATGGCCGATATGTTGGAAATGGACCAATATGAAAATGTTAGAAGCAAAGATTATGTTTAACAGGTTTATAAAACGGACTTTATTTAGCCCATCAAGGGCATTAGTGAGGCCGCCTTTTGACATGGCGATCCTGTCGAGATCTTATCATGGGACAGATTATCTTTGCCCATTCAGGGCTCTATTTGGACTAAGAGTAGAAATCTTTTATATCTGTTATATGATATTGTAAATATTTTAGATTCTAATTGAATTTTAGTAATGTTTATCAATATTTATTAATTATTGGATAATTTATTGATGTGTATAGATAACCAATTGTATTTATTGATATTTATGGTTATTTATTGATAGTGATCGAATTCCATACAGCCATGATACAAAACGTATGGTTTTAGAAGAGGTATACCTATGAATTATATCATATAGGTTCTCTCTTTTATCCATTGTAAGATGGCCGCCACTGTTACCATGAAACAATATGCTTTTAATGTAAGTCCGTTTTCTATTTTGGCCAAAAGTTAACCAATTGAAGTGTATTTAAACTTTATGAATCCATTGTCGTACTGACATTGACGAAGGCCGTCATGGCCGAAACGCGTTTGTTCAGCTCCGGGACTACAATAAAGTAACCTTCAAACATCCCACTCGAGTGTGCGCCACACTGTGTAATGCAGAGTTTGGACGAGTATTTAGTAGTGCACCGCTGCTATGTGGCGGCACCCACTCTGAAGAGAGCGGCGGTCTGGGTGACGATATATATATATATATATATACATATATATATATATATAGTGAACCCAGATTTAATGCCAGCGTGCTGATTACCTCTCACATGCCTCTTCAACATTTTAGGTGGCTGCGGCCAGTGCATCGATGTCGGATTCACCCACCTCTCACTGGGGCTTTTTGGAGCCAGTTGGCCTGGAGGAGGACAGGACACCTCCCTGATCAGGCAACACCCTGCCCTGGGTAGGAAAGGTGGATCTAACCTATGCCTGGAGCCCTATGGCTCAGGGCCCCAGGCCTCCGCTTGGACTTCATCCACCTCTCACTGGGCTTTTTTCAGCAAGTTGAACCCTGTCCCCACCTAGGACTGCCTACACAGTCATTCGGCCCTCAATGTACCCCCTGGATGTACCAAAACGACTGCTCTCCTGGGCCTGGTGGAGCTTTGACCTGGAGCTGGTCAGAGCTTTTCATCACACTGAAGAATAGGAGCCCTCCTTGCTCCTATAGGACTTTGCACTGGGCACTCTGTAACAAAATGGGCCACAAAATATAACATATTCCCATGGCCCTACAGCCTGGGCCTCCTGGTGCTCTGAAGGTGTCCTAATCAGAGATTTCCACCTCACCGAAGCGTGGGAGCCGTCCCCAGGCCTGAGTAGCTGGGCACTTTTTGACACAACAGGCTGGCAATTTGAGCATAGCTCTGTGGACCTGCACCCTAGTACTCCCAGCGCTCTGATAAGAGCACAGCAAAAGCTTTCCACATCCAAAGTGGGAGAACCATCCTCATGTCTGCAGAACCCTGTCACGGTCACTATGTGGCACCAAGGGACAGCGAATGGAACCCAAGAATCAAGATCAATCAAACCCTATCTGACACTACTCCAATCACTATTGGAGTTCCCCAAGGATCCACAATCTCTCCCACCCTATTCAATTTGTTCATGGAACCTCTTACCGATCTTTTGAATCTCTCTAACATCAACTACCACATGTACGCTGATGACACACAACTATATTTGAAAATATCCTCTCTTGATGACATCAAACTGCTCAACTTCACCCTACAGAAAACCCAAAAATGGCTGACCCTCAATCACCTCATGCTCAACATCCTCAAAACTGAATTCCTCCTGATCACACCTCACAATCACTCTTCCCCTTTAGAAGAATGGCTCAAGCAACTCACTGCTTTCAACTACGTCCCACACTTGATAGATTCCACTAGATCACTAGGTATAACGTTGGACAAACACCTGAATATGTAAGATCATATCAGTGCCACTACTAAGGGAGGTAACTACCATCTGATTATTTTAAGGAAAATCAAACCTTTCTTGCCCCTGGCTGACTTTCAGTTAGCAGTCCAATCCCTGGTTATCTCCCTTCTGGATTATGAGAGCACTACTCTTGCTGGTTTACCCTAAATTCAGCTGGCTTAACTAACAGCTACTTTAAACTCCGCTGCCAGGCCCATCACTGGATCCAGAAGATTCAACCACATCACACCTGATCTCAACCAACTAAAATGGCTCCAATTTGAAGCAAGAATCCAGTAGAAGATAGCTTGCATGACATACAAGGCATTTCACCATAACACACATGTCTACCTTGCCAAAAAACTTGAACTTTCCGGAGGTAGTCACTCCTCAAGAATCTCGAACTCCCTGCTACTGAAGCCACAGAAGTTCAAAAAGAAGGAACATTTACAACCGCTCCTTCTCTGGTCTAGCTCCTAGAATATGGAACTCACTACCTCCTGAAATCAGGCCAAACACCTCCTTTACCTTCTTCAAAAAGGAAGTAAAAATTATTTTGATGAATAGATTCCTTCACAAGTCATCCTCAGGCATTCAGCCTCATCCTTTACTAGTAGACTCCAAAGGATCATGATCCTCCAAATTGTTTTGATATACTGTATCTGTAGTTATTTGTGGTTTTTGCTCCCTGTTTTGTCCCTCCTTCATCTTGTCTTTTATGTATGATCTGACTGCCACAAGTACCCTGCTCTGACACCCTGTACAGTCATGTTCGCGATCTATAAAACTCTGCAAATAAATAAATAAATAAGTCAGAGGCCTGCACCCCAGTCATCCTGGAAATCTTAGGGAGACCTGGTCGGAGCTGTGCAAACATCCTTTATTACGATGCCAGAATCACGCTGTGCTTTTACAACGCCGGCAATAGAACAAACGCGTTGTTAACACACAGTTGTTTAGCACACAAGTTGCTACAACAACTTGCTTTAGGGGGCGCATTGGTGGAGTGGTGTTGGATTTCAAGTCCAACACCTTTCCTACTGCTGCGCAGACTGGAGTTGAAATAGTAAATGATACTAATCCAAAGTCTAGAGACCCCCTAAGGCAAGTCATTGTAACAACTTGCGTGCCAAAGGAATGCGTTGTAATGACGCTTTCATTTTAATGCCGGCGTTGTAAAGGCATGAGTGCTAAACGCATGTGGGAATCCGTCATACAACCCAGAGCTGTCCTTCCTGTTGAAGTAGCCAAGCCCTCCCAGAATTGCAGATTATATTAGTTTATTGGTGCTTTAGTCGTGATTGCCATCTGCACAAGAAAAAGAGGAATAGTATTTAAAACATAAAAAGGTGCAATTTGAGATTGTATTCGGGTGTTGATAATGTGCGGCATGGAGATAGTACATCAACTTCCAGCCTCTGGTCAGTCTGAGTCTCTGAACTCCATCAGGGCGTTGAGCATACTTCAGAAAGAATAAAATGTAAATGGCGGTGCCAAGTAAATGGCTGGTGGTCCATTGCAGTCTATGAGTTACATCTGGTTGAGTAGATTTTAGTCCAGGCAAGGAATGGTGGTCCATCAGATGTTAAATTCTCACTTGTAGGCATGTTGTGCTTTTTCCTGAGTTTACAGCTTCTTGCCTGATATCTACCTATTTGTTTGGTCACCTCCTCAAAAATTCAACTCAGGGGAAAAAATATGCAGTCTTTATCAGAGTCTAATTGTTCTTTTTCGAAGGTGTAGCTGATGGTGTTCTTCATGATATCACTGTAGAAGGGACATTTTAGGAGAAAATGGGTTAGGTCTTTCAATTCACCACAAGAACAAAGTGGGAAGGCTGATTCCTTTCTCCTGCTCAACAAGGAATTCAGGGGAAGGATGCAGCTCCTGGAAAGCACCTCACCTGGCAAAGCTTTGAGCAGCTTGCATCTTTCTTTTGTTCTTAGAGTAGTAAACTGTTTTTAAGCGGTCTGCTTAATTCCCTGAATAGAAGCTAGTTTCTGTTAACAGGACTATTCCAAGGCAGATTACTTATTTTTCCAGAAACATGTCCTAAGCAATTTGTGACACCACGTGCTATCGAATGAAGCCCAAGCACAGGGGTTTACAATCCTGGCATGATGTAGGTTTGACAGTGGGCCAATCAGAGCTTTCAACCCATCCCAAGCAGGCGTGTCCCTCCGGACCTGCGGAACACCATTCTGGACACTTTGTGACCTCTAAACACCACAGGCTTAGGACTAGGGCCCACGTCCCTGGGTCTCTGACAGGGGACTGGTCGGAGCATTTCACCATGCCAAAACGGCTGAGATATCCTCGGCCTGTGGCCCACATCCTGTGCACTCTGTGACACCACAGGCCAGTGAATGGAGCCCAGTCCCAGGGACCTGCACCCCCCAGCCTGCTGAAGCTCTGACAGAGGCCAGTCAGAGGTTTCCACCCCATCGAAGTGGGGCATCTCTCCTAAGGTTCCTTGGAACACCATCCTGGGCGTTTTGTGACACCATAGGCTGGCATATGGAACTCTACGCATCCCTGTCCTGCTGGGATTCTGAACAGTGGGTGGAACATTCAACCCGGTGCTGAAGCGTATCTTGGGTAGCTTGGGACACCAACGGTCAGTCCGTGGAGCGCAGGTTCCATGGTCCATGCCCTGGCCCTACCACATCTTGACTCTGACCGGTCAGAGGTTAAAACCCTGTAAGAGTTGGGGAGTCCTCCCAGGCCTTCTGTTCCCCATCCAGGGTATGGAAGGATATCTCTGGTAGGCGCATGTGCTTGGCAGTTCCCATAGAACGTATAGTTAACCTTATCTCACCATCGTGACTGGAAGAGGCATCTGGTTGGGGCAGCAGTCCTTCTCTCCCCCAACATAATAACTATCTAGTGACTAGGCTTTCTTGTAATCTGGGTGCCTGGAATGACAGAGAGGGGCTTCTAAAATGAGGCATCTGACCTCATGATATGCTTGGCTGCGAAAACATTTGAAATGAGTCTTCATCTGGACTTCCAAGACAAGTAGGAATTTTGAACACTGAGCCAAACCCACGACTCTTGTTTTATTTTGCATACAAAAGTGACCAGTGATGGTGGTTTGATAAACTTCTCACAATTCTTGTGAGATAAATGTCACACTGAAATTTCGTATACCCCTAGAGTAGGGGAAAATATGAAGGTTAATGTCTGTACATTGCACCATCACTTTATCATTACTGTAAATGCTGAGGAGGAGGTAGGTCATGGAACTAGTTAGAGTAACTACATTTACACAGTTTATGGCATGCAACCAGAGATCTAGATCCTTGGTGAGTAAGAGTAGGCCAGTCTTAGTTGCACCATAGGTTGTGTGTATGATGGTTATCAACAAGTTATCTTCCAGGATTGAAGTATTGTTTTCACAAAGCATAACTGCACTCTTTGTGAAATCAGAGGGATATATGATAATGAATGGGAAACTATCTTTTGGTGGATAAGTAATACGTAAGGAGGTAAGTGGCAGCATCTAACAGCTGAATGTAGTATACAGAGTAGTCCTGATGATCTAACATTAAAGACATAGTTCCCATTAAGAAAGAGCATAAGCCAGTGGTGCAGGGCATACGTTTCAACTGTTCTGTAAAACAAGATTGGTGATAATAGCATAAGGGATGAAGGACACAATTGTAGAACATTAAAGATTGTCATATACATTCTTAGTCAATTTTAGTGGAAAACATTAACAGTATTCATCAATAGTTATGAAAATGATTACACAAAGGGGCAGATTTTTCAACACTTTGCACTGGTGCAAAGTCAACAAAAGTGATGCAAGCCGGATGAAAGTGTTGATTTCTTAATTTCTAGCACAAAATATTTTTTTAAGCTAGAAAGATACCTAAAAGTAATGTAAAGTAGCGTCCTCAGCTGCTTTGTACTACTTTACCTAAAGAGGACATCCCATGGGTGGTGCATTGGCGTTCCCACACCACCACCTATGCCTTTGATGCAAAACCTTACCTACTAACATTTGCAGAAAGAGCTTGCTCCAAAAAATAACTTCTCCTCTGAGGAATGAATTAACTTAGAGACATTTTTTTATTGCTCTAAAAGTTTCAAACTTAATGTATACTGCACTGTACAGCACACATGCAATGTTAGAAACGTTTTAATGTACGACTTGGCATAGTATTTCGCTCAGGAAGGGTGTCCTTCCAGTACAAACTTCATTCTAGATATTGCATGCTCTAGCCGGGCGTGGTGGCATAGTGGTAGCTTAGTGGACTAATGCGTCCACTGTAGGGGCCTATGTTTGACCTCATGGTCACAGCCTTCAAATCCGGTGGGTCCACTCAGCCTTTCATCCTTCTGAGGTGGATAAAATGAGTTCCATTGAGTTGGGTAACAATAAACATCTGTTATTCAGCACCAGGATGCACACGTGTGAACGTGCGCTTTACAAATACGTTATGTTACGATGCAAAGATATCTCTGTGACACTAGACACCCTGTTTGAGCGCCAGGGTAGTGAGTGGATGGGAGCAGCTTTGTAGATATGACTTTGCCCCGTGGGTTTTCCTTGTGCAATGCAGCAACTTTGCAGTTTTTAATACATGTTTGACTTAGTTGTGTTCTTGAAAGTGGACACCGTTGAAGCTAGACGAGTCCAAAAATACATTAATTGGCAAGATCTTACAGGGTGCAGAAAAATAAAAAGATATAACCATGTGGCAGAGCTTAGCAGGTGGTTAAAAGGATTTTGAGTTTGGAGAGCAGTTTTTACATACGTCAGGAAGAATTTCGAGCCTCAGCAGGACCTAACAGAACCAAACAGGGAGACAGTGCCCTCAAGCAGCACCGTTCATCCGATGCCCGGGTGAGATGCCCTGAGAGATTACTAGAAATAGTGTAAAACAGAAGAGGAGGGCAGGACTTCCTTTGACACGGCAAGCGCCTCAGGCTCGTGAGTGGGAGGTAGTTTTGCGTCGGGGCAAGATGGCTGCCATTCAGAACTCCTGCCGGAGGTTACAGTACTGTCATAAAGCCACGGACGATGCAGACTTTTCTGAATGATTTGATGGATGGTTTGTGAATTCCCCGTGGATATTGAAGTCCATAAGGAATATGTTAGTGGTCAGGTGTGCAGAATCTGGAAAGAGAGAGCTTGTTTCTACTGGAGCACAGTAAATTGCATGAAATGTTTGCCTATATTACAGTTTATTTGCAGGCCATCCTCAGTGGCGATCTGCGGCAGGTTGAGCTCAGCGTATACCAAGGACAATACGGGCCTTGTACCTTATATGCGCCCTGCTCGGATGTCTTGTATGATGCACTCAGGCACAACTACACTGAACTTTCTGTGCAGCACTGCTGTCTCTTGCTGCAAGACGTCACGTACTAATGATGTTTATATTATGAAAACCAATAAAAATATCCCCCCCCCCCAAAAAAAAATATACCGTTTATTTGCAGGGTAGAACACAGTAGTTTGAGTGAATGTCATGATATATAGACACTTTTGAAAACTTCCAGGACCTTTGAAAGATTGCTTTCAGTCCTTCCCCAGTCGTTGTATCATACTGCAGTTGATGAATGAGTGAATAGTTTTCAGAAAAACAGCAAATTGCGACCAGTTAGTCCGAGTTCCATTTTTAGCATGACCCTGAAGAAATGTATCTTTACCTAGAAGGAGACAACGAGAACCAACGCTAGGTGGGCTACTGGAGAAACAGCGTATACGATACCTATGAAGAGAGTCAATGCAGAGACGTTTTAATGCATGGGTAAAGTGGGCAGTTGCCCAGAGCCCCCACCATCCAAGGGGTGCCCCGGGAAAGTACATTTTCCGTCTACCTCACTTCTGTGTATTTCTGTATCTCAACCCTCAAGGTATAATTCAATATTGTTAAGGGCAATAGGGCTTGAATAGGCAGAGAATGGAGAAACAGGAGCTTCCAAAATATTTCTTGCTCAAGGCCCCCAAAATCCTCACAATGACACTGAGTCAACGCTGCTCAACACGACGAATGGATAGGAGGAGAGAGTGACAGGGCGGGATGGAAGTGAGTGAAAAGAAGAACGTGATAATCCCTCAGACAAGGAGAATCCTCCGGATAGTGGAGAGTAGAGAGAGAACTGTCAGCGTGAAGATACAAAGTGTGCATACATGTCACAGACAGGGAGAGGTGGCTCAGTGGCTGCAAGAGTGGAGAGAAGTTAACAGTGTGGCAAACTGACCGCTCTGAAAGAGTTAATAGCCTTTTAATAGTAGGAGACCACGTGCCAGCATGAAATCATTTTCAAGGATGGGTGGGAGGAGGAGCCTTCAGCTTAGTGAAGCATGAGTTATGTGCTCTCAATGGCAGGATGTCAGGGGGACAAACGCGATATGCAATATAGATGTATGGCTGTAGATGGCAGTATAAGAAGGGTAGAGTCCCAACTGAAACTGCCAATGGAGGGCAGATGTGGCCATTCTCTTGTTGTGAAGGCAAAGATGCAGCCTGTAATGAGAAAAGTGACACAGATAATAGAATGACCACTAGTAATGCTGGAGGTGTCGGAGAGACAATAGTAGAAGTAATAGTAAAATTAATAGAAACACTGCATGATAGTCAATATCATTAAAATGAGTAGTAGTAGCAATAATAATAATAATATATATTCCTGCATAAAATCTAGCCTTAAATTTCCTTATTACAGGTGCCTAGTAACGTCTCCAGTCGCCTGCAACAATGAAATGATGTACCTGCTCAACTGCAGTATTGTATTACAGTTGAATTTGTGACATCACACTGCATCCTGCCAGCATCCAAGGTGAAAGACGCACAGAACATTCTTGCAGCTGCAGTTTAAACAACCATACACAAATAAAAACTGGGCTTTCCTTCTTATGATCTGTATTTTTTTAAACAAGTAATGATGAGCAGAAAGGAGATATTTATGGCAACATGCTTATTGTTATGCACACTAAAGGTCCTTACAGGACAAATAGAATTTCTCTGTGCTTTTCTACACATTATGAGCATCAACACTATTTTTAATCAGACGCACATTAAACAGATGCTAATATCTTTTTCCAACAAATTATTAGCTGCTTTTTTATGTGTGCGGTTTCAAATTAGAGTCCACGTTTATTCTTCATGCTAGCAACCATGTTACTGCTTTCATATGAAAGAGAATGACACTAATAATTTATGTGGTTTGCGGGAAGGGCGATGGTGTGACTGTGTATTATAAGGAATAAAATACCCTCTAATGTACATTTTAAGGATATTGCAACTCACCTTATAAAGGAACTTGGCCTTTGGCCTTGTTTCTCTATATGGTCACAGAACGCCTCAGTGACCTGCAATATTCTTATAATGTATGGCAGGGGATACTTCATCCCATAAATAATAATCAGCAGCATCATCATTTTAAGGAGGATGTTCAACATAAAAGTGGAAGACGTATGTTAAATTAAACAGTGGCTGATTATAATATCATCTACCTTCCTTTATCTCTTTCCTAAATTGGTCTAACGTTTTTAAATCATGAGGTAGCTGGTTGGAAGCTTTTGGTAAGATGTTTCCTCAGCACTTGGCAGATCATTACATCAGACTGTGCAGTGACAAAAATGTAAACTTGATTCCTAACCAAGTGCTCAAGCAATTACTAAAATTATATAAAGGGAGGTGGAAACAAGAGACACGTTAGCATCTTGTGACGTAGGCATGCATGACAAGTGAGGTGAGATGTGCTATAACAAACGTAAATGAAACCAGTTCAAAATGCTGCCCTGGCACTATTTCTGCCATGCAGAACACAGAATACTAAATGTAGTGCTGGTGGATGGCATCCATTTTAAATGCATCACTCGTTTAATACACACGTAATTTCCTTGTTGCTACTGGTACTAAGTAATCTAGGCAATCTGAAATTAATTTAAGAGTAGATGCCTTGATTCATCGTTTTTATTTTAATTGTGGAAAAAAATAAATGGCCGTGGAAAGAACACTTTTAATTTAGTCATTAAATACATAACCGTTTACAAAACAAAAATCTGCCAAAGAACATTATTTTTGCCATTCCAGCGGGCATAGATTCAAGTGACTAAAACCTGGGCTGACCTACAATGGTCACAATATTAATAACAGGGAACAAATCTTCTGTGTAATGCATATTTTATTTAGAAGAGTAATGAATGCTGTAACTGTAAGGCATTGTCTTCTATTTCTGTTAATCTTCACTTAATTGTAATGATATCGTTCATATTCAATCTGTTTTATACAACGTGATTAGAATTCCGCTGTAGATAATCTTCAAATCAATTTAATCTGCAGGGGCTTATTCCCTAACTGGCCCTCATACGCTTTTGTTCTGCTGGAGTTGGCCAAGAACGAACACAATTTAGACTTTAGTATGCTTTATTGCACTTTCATGGTTTAAAATCTATTTATGCTTTGGAATAATGACAAATACTTTGCAAGCACTTCATTATACCAGGATTATTTTTTTCCCCATGAGTACACGCCACATTCTGTATAGCTGAAGTTTAATTCTACTGCCCGGATTGGAAGGGCCCTGGCTATCTAAGGACATTTGCCTGTTGCACCTCTGCAGCATTGTGCTATCGGATATGTATTTTGTGGGAGCTGCAATGGCAATCAAAAAATAATACGGATTGTAGCAGAAACCTTATCAGTCAAAAGTTAGGCAAAAAAAAGTTCAGCTTTCAAGGTTATCATTGGCTCAGTACCTGGTAATAAAGTCTAAACTGGGGTGGCATGGTGAGCAAAAGAATGATGGATTTAACCCAGATCTCTTGACTGGGGGTGAATGTTTTGATTTGTTCTGCATTCCGTCCATCAATTGTGTGTCTTTTGCTTTCTCGCCCTAAGTGCCCCAGGTATGCCCAGACGTGGGTCCTGGGCTCACTGTGCCACTGGAATCAAGCTATCCTGGCTGAAGAGGGGTGAAACCCCGAAACCGGTCCTAGGATGCTTGTTTCCGGTCCAGGGAGGACCTGGCTTGGCAGTTCGGGCTGGACTGTTCCCATGAGGCACAGGGTCAAGACTGATTTGCATATGGCCAGGTCTAAACTAGGGTGGCATGGTGAGCAAAAGAATGATAGATTTAACCCAGATCTCTTGACTGGGGGTGAATGCTTTGATTTGTTCTGCATTCCGTCCATCAATTGTGTGTCAATAGCCTGTGTCATGCCATCCTCTTGTGGCTTGTTACATGTCATGGCTGGGTGGTCAGTGTTAAGCTGGAATGGGGTCATCCCATACCATCCCATACCATCAACAGCTCACAACAATGCTTTTCATGTGAAAAGCCGTGAGAACCAATCTATGCCCGCTCTGCATTCATTGAGATTACCTCCAGTACTTTGGTGGATTTTATCATTTGTATTTATTAGTTGTGTTACTGATTTGTAGCGATATATTGAACTGTTTCTACCGATCTTTGGTGGTTGTATTTATCAATTTCTCTCATAAGCTGTGTGCACTGCTTAATTTGAGCCGGTGGTTTCCGGTGCTCTGCACCGCACGTAATCATCAACACCTGCGCTTTTCATGAGCACTAGTTAAGGAAACATTAATTTACAGGGAGAATAAGGACCAGATGTACTACCGTTTTTTGCGGTCGCAAATGGGAAATCGGCCCATTTGCGACCGCAAAATTGGTCTGCCCCATGAACAAACCCAATTTTGCGAGTCTGTAACCTATTACCAACTCGCAAAATAAGGTTTGTGACTCGCTATTAGGAAGGGGTGTGCCAAGGGCATCCCTTCCTAATAGCGACTCGCACTTCAATGTTTGATTGTTTTGCTACCACAATTGCGGTTGCAAAACACTCGCAGTTTACCACCTACTTCAAGTAGGTGGTAAGCCACTCGCAAACTGGAAGGGATCCCCAGGGTCCCCCTTCCCCTTTGTGAATGGATGCGGACATTTTTTTTAAGAGCAGGCAGTGGTCACATGGACCACTGCCTACACTTAAAAAAATAAACAGAAACGTTTAATTTTTCATTTTTAAATGCATCCCGTTTTCCTTTAAGGAAAACAGGCTGCATTTTAAAAAAACTGCTTGATTTAAAAAGCAATCATAGACATGGTGGTCTGCTGACCCCAGCAGGCCACCATCCCTGGGAGTGCTAGCCATTCCCAATGGGGTCGCAAATTGCACCTGCCTCATGAATATTAATGAGGTTTGCAATTTGCGACCCCATTAGGAATCGCAAACAGTGTCAGAGACACTGTTGCTCATTCCTATTCGCGAGTCGCAAATTGCGAGTCGCAAAACGATGCAATTTATGACCCGCAAATTGGTAGGGTCGTACATCGGGCTCTAAGTGATTTGCCCAGAATCACAGGATGTTGAGCCGACACAGCGACTCGAACCCGGTTCCCCAGCTCTGAAATCGGCAGCTCTGGCCATTAGGCCACATCCTTTTCCCACTTTCATTGTTAGTAGTTGGTTCTGTATTTGGCGGTGCTAACAGGAGAAATGGGCTGGTGCAAGCTGCCTCCTGACGAGAGCACCAGCACTTATTTTTTTACAAATGAACCACTGGCTGTGTGGCCAGTGTGGGGGTCTAGAATCAATAGGGGTCCCACTGCACCTGCTGCTTCCATCTTGACTGGCAGCAGTGAGCTGCTATGATGGAGCTCCGCCGCATATTTCCCGGGCGGCAAGATCAGTTTCAAGGTCATACTGAGCAGCAAACCGCTCTGCACCACTATGGCGCCCACAATCCTAGGCTGCAAAGTAGAGCTGTTTTTACCATTTATGTGCACGCTAGGATGTAGTTATTTATAGTGCAACAGGTTCAGTGACACTGGGGCTCAGGGATGTGAGGGGCCACTACCTTCCAATTATAGATGCTTATTATCGATCCCTAAGATGGGTTCCCATTTCCATTGCTTACACCAGGGCCTCTGGTACCCCTGCTGTGGGACTGCGTACAAGGTTACACATGAGCGGTTCGATAAGCATTCAACAGAACTAACTGCAAATGTACTTAAAAGCAACTAAACAGCAGAGTGAAGGCCAGGATAAGAGCAGATGAGATTGGTATCGACAGTGAACTGAGCAAGTTAGAACAATGTGGACAGATTGTTGTGCAAGGATCTTGTGGGTTTCGAACCTCCAATGCCTGACATAAAAGAAAGAATTTAGAGTTAGATGTACGGAGCACTGGTTGAAAAATAGCGGACTTAATTTGCAAGCAGTGTGGTATTTTGCAAACTGACCTATGTACTAATAGGTTGGTTAACAAAATACCATATCATACTGTGTGGTAGTTTGACCTACTTCATGAATATTAATGAGAGAGGTCGCAAATTGCGACTCAATATGATTCGCAGCCATCACAGAGATGGTGTCCTACTGGGGTCAGCTGAACACCATGTCTCTAATTGCTTTTAAATAAAGTCATTTTTTATTTTTTTTACTTCAGCCCGTTTTCCTTAAAGGTAAATGGAATCCATAAAAAAAAAAAAAAGTGTTCTCGAGAAAGGAAGATACTCGTTTCCAGACGGCCCCCTTAATGGACCAGTTTATATTGCGGAGGCTGAAGGAAGCGCTTAGGGCCCAGACCCCTGACTACCTCTTGGAATCAGAGGGTTTCGGATGGTTCCCCCCCTTGACACTACTTATCACAGACTCAGGTGGGGACCATCTAAACTTTACAAGGAAAGTCTGGCCCTATTTCCACCTAGAGACACAGGGGTTCGAGTGGCCTGGGAGCGTGATCTTGGCCGCCCGCTACCGGACTCCCAGTAGTACTACTGCTGTGAGCAGACAAGGAAAATCTCTCTCAATCACCGACATAAACTACTCCATTTAAAAGTTCTGTGGTGGGTGTAAGCTACACCGGCAAAACTAAAACATATTGACCCCTCACGCTCCCACACATGCCCCAAATGCTACACAACTCTAGCGGACTTCGCACACATGACGTGGACCTGTGATAGGATAGAACGATACTGGCAGGTCATATTTGCAGAGCTGTCACACATGACTCACATCACCATCACACCCTCACCAGAGCTAGCGCTCTTGGGATATGTACAAGACATCCCTAAGTCCTCACGCCACTTTGTTGCCATCAAATGGGGCAGCAAGCAATCTCCTACACAAAAAGCGTGGCTCAATAACTTGATCCACTGTAACAGTAACTGTGACCTATGCGCTAACTTGCAACCAATAGCATCTAGACCTCGTACCATATAGCAGCCATTGTGAGAATATCTCCTTATGTTGGAAGACACCACTAGTTCTCTTTCTCAGCAAAATCATTCACACTCAACACCTAAAGAGGGTATGCCGAGCAATGGGCCAAACGTCAAAACTGCATAGACCAGTTTACTTGGCAGGTATGCTTTGTAGCGAGCCCCAGATACGCACACTTCCTTGGACCCACTGGGCGCATGGTGTACCTAGGAAGGATGAGAGACTGAGATGATCAACCATGTTTCAATAGTGTAAGACTGTCATTCGCTGTTGATAAAAAAATAATTTAAAAAATGATCATAGGCCAAAGAGAATTATGTATGTATGTTTTATACAGCGTAAAGGAAGGGATTTCTGTACAATTGGGGTTTTTAGTGAGGATACAAGAGTAGCAAGAGCAGGGAGAGGATGTGCAAGAACTTCATCATGGTAAAGGAGGGGGCACAGGTAAAAAGGGGTTCAGATTAAACAAGGACAAATGTGGAGAAGAAATTTAAAATTTAGAAGCAGGTGAGAGGTTGCAGAATTGGGTGGAAGAGGTTGCATGGAAGTGTAATAGGAGGAGGGGAAGTGGAAGTGAGGAGAAAAGAGAGATAGCGGGGTTACAGTTTGACGAGGGGAGGACTATTTATTCAGGTGGTTCAATCAAGCGGCAAGATGATTATATTGGGATAAGGTGTTGCTTGAAAAAGATGATTCTTTGGGCCATTACATAAGTAGAGAACAAATGAGGCCTGGTGTATCTGGAGCATAGCAAGAAGTCCGAGTGTATTATCTCCTTGCTTTTTGTGATGTCTAATTTGCTGATCGTCCAGTCTAATGATACCTATGCATGGCTCGCATGCTAAGCGGGAGATCTTGATCTTGGTCAAGAGTTATGGTGGGGTACCGACCTTTTACAAAATGCAGCAATATTGATTACGGTCTAGGCAGCCAGTGGTGTGGCCTGTGCAGTTCTCAGACATGGAGTGATTCTGTCATAGTTTCAAAGACCTTAGAGGCTGGTGCATGTACAATGCTTTTCAGAAGATCAATTGGGTTCTCTTTGCACAGCAGAGTAAGCTCATACTGTGAGAAGTTGGCCTGGCATATGCTGTCCACTAATTATAGTGGGCACCTTGCACCAGTCCAAACAACCCCTTATTGGAGATAGGTTAAAGACAACCTTTATTGAAAGCTATCCTAGTGGTAGCTATGGAGAGCAGCCTTCAGGCTAAGTCTTGAAGGAATGTAAAGCAGCTTGTTTTACCAGTCTATAATCTCTTGAGTGACCAAATGAAAGAGCACCACACCAGGTATATATTCAAAATATATGTATTTATTGCTAAACACACCCCTCTAGTCTCTTTATGAGGCTAGAGTTCGAAGTACATAAGTTATAAGATATTAAATCACAGTAATAGCACAAATACACGTTTGGGCCCTAGAGGCGTACCAAACCATATACCAATAAAGTGGTATGCGAACCACGACTGAACTAGACACTAGGCCTAGAGCCTCTAGAAGTGCTTGGACCACAAGGAACCACCCAAGGTAGTGACACAGGGGACCCACGGGAGACGCGTGCAGTGTAAATACACAACCGCGATACGCCGTTAACTTCTATGGAGAAAGTCGGGATCGGGAAAATAGAGGAAAGGGACACTTAAAAGAGGACTAGGATAAAACCCTTTGAGATCTAGGACTTTGAAGAGTCTCTACCCACGGGAGCACCGGAGTACTCGTGTTACCTCACCCAGGGAAGCCGGGTGCATAGGTGCCTTTCGGGGTCGGGTTTCGTCGTCGATTCGAATGGCGATCTGCTGCAAAGTGCTGCTGGCGGCCAAGAGAAAAGTGTCCGGGTGGATCCAAGAGTGGATCGGAGTTCTGGTGAACCTGAAAGCAGAGGGGACAGAGTCTGGGTCACTAGCCAGTGACCAGGAAGGCGATGGACAGATGCCCACCGATGTCGAGTGCTTCAGGTGCGTTGACGGTCGTCTTGACTCTTCAGCCACGGAGTCCAGGAGGCGTTGTCGGCGACCAGGAGCAGGATTCGGGCTGGTACACGATGTCTGTCGAGTGCTGAGGTGTCGGCGATCAGATTGGACCCAACAAGCCTTGGCAACGGCAAGTCTTGAGTAAGATGTAGATCGTCGATGGTGCAGACCAGCAAGGTCTGTGGAACTCACCCAGCAAGGGTAAGTGAGGGCAGGCCTGGAGCAACCAGGATGCCAAGTAAGAAAAGGATTGGCCTTCGTTAAGGGCTACTAGCCAACGGGCTAGCGACCGCGAAGGAGCCTCGTGACGCCGCACGTGGATCTGGCTTACAGGACCCTCGTGGAGTTGGGGCCAGTGATCTTCAGTGCAGGTGGTGCTGGAGGCTAGGGCTACTCGGAGCCCAAAGCACGACTTCTTGGGAGACCCAGAAGATGATGCACTTGCAACTGTTCTCGGTGTCCAGGGGTCACGGTCTCAAGTCACCCACGATAGCCACGGGCCTCAGCTTTGCTGGGGACTCAGGGTAGCCTCGGGAAGTCTGAGAATCCACCTCTGGTGATGCGATGACTTCGGCGTCCGACAGGAGCTTCAGAAATGCGAACCGGACAGATGCTTCTTTGGTGCCTGCCAAGCAGGGAGTCACTCCTTGACCCCAAGGGAGATTCTTCAGTCCTCTAATCTTGTCGTAGAGCGTCGAAGGTCCAGGATTCAGTTTCAGAGTTTCGTCCAGGTATAATCTAAAGTCCTAAGGACTGAGTTCCTACCTTTATTCTAAAAATAGGGGTTGGACTACTCTGTGGCCCCACCTATGGGTGGGTCAGGGCAGAGGGTGGCTACACCCCTTTCCCTTTGTCCAGTTTGCGCCAAAGCAGGGGCTGCAAGCCCCTGATCCGGTTTGAACTGGGGTATGCACAGGGACACCAAATGTGCCCCCAGTGCAGGACTTCAAAGCACCCGAAAGTGCTCCCGCCCAGCCCCAATACACATTATCCTGTCTGGGAGGTGGTCACACCTCCCTGGGACAGGAAACCTATTGTCCAGGCCTCCCCTGCCGGAGTTTCGTCCAGCAGCAGGAGGCCAGACTCGTGTCTGTGGCAGCAGCATCCATTTTGTGATGCCAGGGCTCTGGAAAGAAGTTACCGGACTCGTCAGAGTTAACATGTCTTTCCCTCTAGAAGGGTGGAATGCTACCCCCGCCGCCAGGATTGGCGGGGGTAGTATTCCAAGATGTTTGACACCAAACACGACATGTTTAGGTGCAGCCATTCCAAAGTTAGCATTTTACCGCGAGGATATAATGCGCTTAAGAGTATATGGTCAGGCTGCACTACAAACAGCATCAGAGATGGTCTCCGAACGCTGCAGAGGGGCCCTGCTCATGCAGAGGCACCCTCTCACATAGGAACCATGCACTCTGCCTTTAGGATTGATAAGGCCGGCCTTAGGAGTGACTTATAGGTTTATATGTGTGTATGTATTTCGTGATATAGGTAACCTATATCACAGTAAGGAGTGCATGCACCACCTTACCCAGGCTGCAGTAGCAGACCTGTGGTGTCAGTTTGGATGGCCTTCCAGGGGTGGCATAATACATGCTGCAGCCCCTGGCAGGCCTCTGTGGTACCTATGCCCTTGGTACATAGTATACCATATACTAGGGACTTATAAGGGCACTCCAGATCCCAATCAGTGATGTGCCTAAGGCACATGGAAACCATTTTAGAGAGGAAGCAGCTAGGCTGGGGTTCTGATTAGCAGGGCCCCAGCCAGACTAATGTCGAAAAACAGTGAAGCATCAGCAAAACGTGGGGGTACCCATGTGAAGCAGATCCTACTCTCCTACACAACCCCCCAAACGTAGGGACATTAAACTAACCTTGCCCAGTTAAGTCTTCATGTTCTAAGTGGAAATACCTAGAGAGTCCATCTGCATTCGCATGGTTACTCCCAGGCCTATGTTCCACTGTAAAGTCCATCCCCTGTAGGGAAATGGACCACCTAAGCAGTTTGGGGTTTTCACCCTTCATTTGTTTTAGCCATAAGAGGGGCTTATGGTCTGTCTGAACCAGGAAGTGTGTACCAAACAAGTATGGCCTCAACTTCTTCAGAGCCCAGACCACAGCAAAGGCCTCCCTCTCTATGGCTGACCAACGTTTCTCTCTAGGGGTCAGCCTTCTGCTAATAAAAGCTACTGGCTGATCCTGACCTTCTTCATTCAATTGTGACAGTACAGCCCCTACCCCCAATTCAGATGCATCAGTTTGAACAATGAACTTCTTGGAGTAATCAGGACTCTGCAGAATTGGAGCAGTGCACATGGCCTGCTTGAGGTCATCAAATGCCTTTTGACAGCTAACTGTCCACTGAACCTTTTGGGCATTTTCTTAGAAGTTAAGTCATTCAAGGGTGTCACTATTGATCCATACCCCTTGACAAATCTCCTATAGTACCCAGTCAGGCCTAAGAAGGCTCTCACCTGAGTCTGGGTAGTGGGAGCAGTCCAGTCCATGATGGTCTGGATCTTGCTCTGCAAAGGTTGAACCTGGCCTCCACCCACAAGGTGGCCCAGGTACACAACCTGACTCTGCCCTATCTGGCACTTAGTGGCCTTGATAGTCAGGCCTGCCTTTTGCAGGGCCTGTAAAACATTCCTGAGGTGGACCAGGTGATCCTCCCAGGTGGAGCTAAAGACAGCAATATCATCTAGATAAGCTGCACTATAGGCTTCCAGTCCTGTGAGAACTGTATTCACCAACCTCTGGAAAGTGGCAGGTGCATTTTTCAGACCAAAGGGCATTACCACAAATTGATAATGCCCACTAGGGGTTGAAAATGCTGTTTTGGGCTTTGCAGTATCAGCTAGTCTGATCTGCCAGTAGCCAGCTGTTAGGTCAAATGTGCTGAGATATTTGGCAGAGGCCAAAGTATCTATGAGCTCATCTGCCCTGGGTATTGGATGGGCATCAGTCCTAGTGACTGCATTGAGACCCCTGTAGTCTACACAAAACCTCATCTCTCTTTTTCCACCACTGGTGTGAGGTTTCGGTACTAGGACTACTGGACTAGCCCAAGGGCTATCTGAGGGTTCAATTACTCCCAATTCCAACATTTTCTGGACTTCAGTCCTGATACAGTCCCTGACATGGTCAGGTTGCCTATAAATCTTGTTTTTAATAGGCAGACTGTCCCCAGTGTCCACTTCATGAGTGCACCAGGTGGTCTGACTGGGTGTCAGTGAAAACATATGTCGAAACTGATTGAGGACTTGCCTGCAATCAGTTTGTTGCTGGGTAGTGAGGCTGCCTACCAAGGCTACACCATCAACTGACCCATCGTGGCTCAATGGTTAGAGCGGCAGACCCTGATGCAGAGATCTGGCCCGGGACCAGGGTTCAATTCCCGCCTCGGCGGGTCTTGGGCTCAATTTCCTCGGACCTGATAATTCTCGCCTCGGTGCCTATTCTAATCATGGGTCCCACTCTGCAACTCTGGGCAATAGCTTGCTTAATCTCCACAACGGCCCCAACAGCGCTGGGATGCCTGGCTTCACCCTGGGGGTGCCCAGGAGTGGACATTTCACAGGGAAAAGCCAGGAAGGGTTCCACAGCGGTATGCGTACAGCGCCTGGACACCCCTTTGGGGGTATGGGTGCGCTTTACAAGTACAAATTTCATTTCAATTTCAAATTTCATCGTCAGGGTTCTGTGAGAGCAGGTCAGGGAGTGGGTCACTCTCTTCCTCCTGCCCTTCATCAGTAGCCATGAGCAAGCCCATGTCTGCCCTGTCCACATATGGTTTTAACCTGTTGACATGGAGAACCCTGTGGGGACTCCTGGGTGTTCCTAGGTCCAATAAATAAGTGACCTCACCCTTCTGCTCAACAATAGTGTGGGGTCCACTCCATTTATCTTGGAGAGCTGCTGGGGCCACTGGCTCCAACACCCACACCTTCTGTCCTGGCTGGTAAACAGTCAGAACAGCCTTTTGGTCATGCCAGGCCTTTTGCAGTTCCTGGCTAGCCTCAAGGTTTTTGGTTGCCTTTTTCATGTACTCAGCCATCCTGGAGCGGAGACCAAGTACATAGTCCACTATATCTTGCTTTGGGGGCTTGAGAGGTAACTCCCATCCTTCCTTCACCAAGCACAGTGGACCCCTCACAGGGTGGCCAAACAGAAGTTCAAAAGGGCTGTAACCAACCCCCTTCTGAGGCACCTCCCTATATGCGAATAAAAGGCAGGGCAAGAGTATGTCCCATCTACGCCTAAGCTTTTCTGGGAGCCCTTTAATCATGCCCTTCAAGGTTTTGTTGAATCTCTCAACTAAACCATTGCATTGTGGGTGATAGGGTGTGGTGAACTTATAAGTCACTCCACACTCCTTCCACATTGCTTTCAAGTACCCAGACATGAAGTTAGCACCCCTGTCTGATACTACCTCCTTAGGAAAGCCCACTCTTGAGAAGATTCCCAGGAGGGCCCTTGCCACCACAGGTGCTGTAGTGGTCCTGAGGGGAATAGCTTCTGGGTACCTGGTGGCATGATCCACTACCACCAGGATAAACCTGTGCCCAGAGGCTGTTTGGGGATCCATGGGACCAACAATGTCAATCCCCACCCTTTCAAAGGGCACCCCCACCACAGGTAGTGGTATCAGGGGGCCTTTGTAGTGCCACCTGCTTTGCCACTGGCTTGGCAGGTTACACAGGAAGCGACAAAACTCCTTACTGTCTTCAGACATGTGGGGCCAGTGAAAGTGAGGGACAATTCTGTCCCAAGTCTTGTTCTGGCCCAGGTGACCTGCTAAGGGAATATCATGGGCTAGGGTCAATAGGAAGCCCCTGAACTTCAAAGGTATTACCAACCTCCTGGTAGCACCAGGCTTGGGGTCTCTACTCTCTGAGTACAGGAGTCCATCATCCCAATACACTGTATGGGGACCACTAGCTTTCCCAGCAGCCTCAGCAGCAGCTTGCTGTCTGAGGGGTTCAAGGAGGGGCAGCTCTGCTGCTCCTGGCTCAGATCTGCCCTAGAAGGTCCCCTGTCCCCAAGAACTCAACCTGGTCAGGTTCAAGTTCCTCTGGGACAGTTCCTTCTTCAGGGCTGAGATCATCCCCCTCAAGGGACTGATCTTCCTCCTGAGCCAAGGGGAAGGCACTGCCTTTACCCTACTACTCCTCCTCTTGGAAGGCACTTGGTCGATTCTTCCAGGATCCAAGGCCTGTTCAGTGCTAGACATTTTGGCTTGTGACCTGGTCACAGCAAACACATCTGCAGGGATCCCCAGCATTTCTGCATGGGTCCTGAGCTCCACTTCTGCCCAAGCAGAAGTCTCTAAGTCATTGCCAAGCAAGCATTCGACTGGTAGGTTTGCACTTACCACAACCTTCTTAAGGCCAGTTACCCCTCCCCAGGAGAAGTTAACAACTGCCAGAGTATGGTCTGTTCTGACATTGCTAGCATTGGTCACTTGGTACATCTCACCAAGCATAACTTGCCCAGGTAGCACAAGGTCTTGTGTCACCATTGTGACACTTGCCCCTGTGTCCCTAAATGCCAAAGCCTCACGTCCATTGATTAAAGGCTGTTGTCTGTACTTGCCCAGATTACTGGAACTCACAGTGGAGGTCACATCCATGCCTCCATCACAGACTAACACAGCCTGAGTCAGTTCTCTGACTAAGTCAGAGCCCAACTCAGTTCCCAGGGTGAACCCTACTAAACCCTTTGCTGGAGCACTTCCACCAACTGTACTAGGGGGAACAGGTGCCTTAGGGGCATTGGTGGGTGCTGGACTGGAGTCTTTGGACTTGGTGCAATCACTGGTCCAGTGGGTCTTTTGCTTACAGACCTTGCACCATGGTTTTCTTTGGCCTTTACCTTTGGTAGACTGGGAATCCCCACCAGAAGAAGATTTTTGGGGCCTGATGAAGACTTTTGATCTTTACCCTTCTCCCCACCCTTGTCAGAGTTCTTAGCATCTTGCTTCTTGGTTTCCCCACCTTGGTTCTGTACCTTCTGCTTCACCCTGGTTCTGACCCATGTGTCTGCCTTCTTTCCCAATTCTTGGGGAGAGGTCAGATCAGAGTCTACCAGGTATTGATGCAACAGCTGATTTTGACAGTTATTAAGAATCTGCTCCCTCATTATCAGATTATACAATCCTGAGAAGTCACACACCTTACTGCCCATCAACCAGCCTTCCAGAGCCTTGGCAGAACAATCCACATAGTCTACCCAGTCTTGAGTCTGTGCTTTTGGGTGTCTCTGAACTTCAACCTGTACTGTTCAGTGGTTAGGCCAAACCCATCAATAAGAGCACTCTTCAAGACCTTGTAATTGTCAGCATCCTCCTCTCTAACAGTGAGGAGCTTATCTCTACCTTTGTCAGCAAAGGAGAGCCACAAGATTGCTGCCCACTGCTCCTGAGGGACCTTCTGTACCTTACAGGCCCTCTCTAATGCAGTTATCCAATTGTGGATGTCATCCCCACTCTGGTAGGGAGGGACAATCTTGTTCAGGTTCCTATGGTCATAGGACCTTTCCCTGTCTCTAGGGACATGGCTGCCACCATGGGACTCTAGTCCCAACTTTCTTCTCTCTCTAAGGAGATCTAGGGATTCCCTATCTAAAGCCAATTGCTTTTTTCTGATCTCCAGCTGAGTTTCCTCATACTGTACCAGTCTGGTTCTCCTCTCATGAGAGGATTCCCTCCTGTGAGATGAGACAGAGCTCCCTATAGAGGTGCCAGAGTGGTTAGACTCCTGAGAAGGAGACCTAGACCTTCTGGGCACACTCTTAATCCTTCCTGGGGGACAAAGAGGGCATCATCTTGATCATCCTCATCATCATCCACAGGAGGGATTTGGTTTTCCAGGTCAGGGTCATTGTCACCCTCCTGGCCAGTTTCAGAGGGGGGCTGGGGGTATTGGTACCCCTAGCGTCCTCCTCTTCTCCTGCCCCACCCTCAGCTCCTACCCCTTCAGTCCCTACAGGCTTACTAAGGTCATAAGCCACCAACAACTCCTTGAGGTGTTGGGTGGTGGGGCTTTGGCCTGTCCTTATTTTCTCAAGTTGCATAAAGCTCTCAATTCCAAGAATGGGAGTGTATCATACTTGGAGGGTGGAAGCTCAATGGCTTCCTGCAAGGATTCTTTGGATCCTGCCCTTAAAGACATTACTAGTGTGGTGTGGTGTATGCACTACCTACTCTAGTGTGGCCTACTAAACTCTCTTGAGTTGTAGAAAGGGTTGTGCTATCCCTTAACACACAACTCTAAGTTCAGTAGAACTTACTGTTATTCTAAGCTTAAATTATATGTACCTTAGGTACCTTTAGTGGTTTTCAGTTGATCAATTCAATTGAGATTATCTGGTAAAACAATAGCAAGCTGGAATCCCACACGCTGCACACCAATGTGAGAAGTTGGCCTGGCATATGCTGTCCACTAATTATAGTGGGCACCTTGCACCAGTCCAAACAACCCCTTATTGGAGATAGGTTAAAGACAACCTTTATTGAAAGCTATCCTAGTGGTAGCTATGGAGAGCAGCCTTCAGGCTAAGTCTTGAAGGAATGTAAAGCAGCTTGTTTTACCAGTCTATAATCTCTTGAGTGACCAAATGAAAGAGCACCACACCAGGTATATATTCAAAATATATGTATTTATTGCTAAACACACCCCTCTAGTCTCTTTATGAGGCTAGAGTTCAAGTACATAAGTTATAAGATATTAAATCACAGTAATAGCACAAATACACGTTTGGGCCCTAGGGGCGTACCAAACCATATACCAATAAAGTGGTATGCGAACCACGACTGAACTAGACACTAGGCCTAGAGCCTCTAGAAGTGCTTGGACCACAAGGAACCACCCAAGGTAGTGACACAGGGGACCCACGGGAGACGCGTGCAGTGTAAATACACAACCGCGATACGCCGTTAACTTCTATGGAGAAAGTCGGGATCGGGAAAATAGAGGAAAGGGACACTTAAAAGAGGACTAGGACAAAACCCTTTGAGATCTAGGACTTTGAAGAGTCTCTACCCACGGGAGCACCAGAGTACTCGTGTTACCTCACCCAGGGAAGCCGGGTGCATAGGTGCCTTTCGGGGTCGGGTTTCGTCGTCGATTCGAATGGCGATCTGCTGCAAAGTGCTGCTGGCGGCCAAGAGAAAAGTGTCCGGGTGGATCCAAGAGTGGATCGGAGTTCTGGTGAACCTGAAAGCAGAGGGGACAGAGTCTGGGTCACTAGCCAGTGACCAGGAAGGCGATGGACAGATGCCCACCGATGTCGAGTGCTTCAGGTGCGTTGACGGTCGTCTTGACTCTTCAGCCACGGGGTCCGGGAGGCGTTGTCGGCAACCAGGAGCAGGATTCAGGCTGGTACACGATGTCTGTCGAGTGCTGAGGTGTCGGCGACCGGATTGGACCCAACAAGCCTTGGCAACGGCAAGTCTCGAGTAAGATGTAGATCGTCGATGGTGCAGACCAGCAAGGTCTGTGGAACTCACCCAGCAAGGGTCAGTGAGGGCAGGCCTGGAGCAACCAGGATGCCAAGTAAGAAAAGGATTGGCCTTTGTTAAGGGCTACTAGCCAATGGGCTAGCGACTGCGAAGGAGCCTCGTGACGCCGCACGTGGATCTGGCTTACAGGACTCTCGTAGAGTGGGGGCCAGTGATCTTCGGTGCAGGTGGTGCTGGAGGCTAGGGCTACTTGGAGCCCAAAGCACGACTTCTTGGGAGACCCAGAAGATGATGCACTTGCAACTGTGCTCGGTGTCTAGGGGTCACGGTCTCAAGTCACCCACGATAGCCACGGGCCTCAGCTTTGCTGGGGACTCAGGGTAGCCTCGGGGAAGTCTGAGAATCCACCTCTGGTGATGCGATGACTTCGGCGTCCGACGGGAGCTTCAGAAATGCGAACCGGACAGATGCTTCTTTGGTGCCTGCCAAGCAGGGGAGTCACTCCTTGACCCCAAGGGAGATTCTTCAGTCCTCTAATCTTGTCTTAGAGCGTCGAAGGTCCAGGATTCAGTTTCAGAGTTTCGTCCAGGTATAATCTAAAGTCCTAAGGACTGGGTTCCTACCTTTATTCTAAAAATAGGGGTTGGACTACTCTGTGGCCCCACCTATGGGTGGGTCAGGGCAGAGGGTGGCTACCCCCTTTCCCTTTGTCCAGTTCGCGCCAAAGCAGGGGCTGCAAGCCCCTGATCCGGTTTGAACTGGGGTATGCACTAGGGACACCAAATGTGCCCCCAGTGCAGGACTTCAAAGCACCCGAAAGTGCTCCCGCCCAGCCCCAATACACATTATCCTGTCTGGGGAGGTGGTCACACCTCCCTGGGACAGGAAACCTATTGTCCAGGCCTCCCCTGCCGGAGTTTCGTCCAGCAGCAGGAGGCCAGACTCGTGTCTGTGGCAGCAGCATCCATTTTGTGATGCCAGGGCTCTGGAAAGAAGTTACCGGACTCGTCAGAGTTAACATGTCTTTCCCTCTAGAAGGGTGGAATGCTACCCCCGCCGCCAGGATTGGCGGGGGGTAGTATTCCAAGATGTTTGACACCAAACACGACATGTTTAGGTGCAGCCATTCCAAAGTTAGCATTTTACCGCGAGGATATAATGCGCTTAAGAGTATATGGTCAGGCTGCACTACAAACAGCATCAGAGATGGTCTCCGAACGCTGCAGAGGGGCCCTGCTCATGCAGGGGCACCCTCTCACATAGGAACCATGCACTCTGCCTTTAGGATTGATAAGGCCGGCCTTAGGAGTGACTTATAGGTTTATATGTGTGTATGTATTTCGTGATATAGGTAACCTATATCACAGTAAGGAGTGCATGCACCACCTTACCCAGGCTGCAGTAGCAGACCTGTGGTGTCAGTTTGGATGGCCTTCCAGGGGTGGCATAATACATGCTGCAGCCCCTGGCAGGCCTCTGTGGTACCTATGCCCTTGGTACATAGTATACCATATACTAGGGACTTATAAGGGCACTCCAGATCCCAATCAGTGATGTGCCTAAGGCACATGGAAACCATTTTAGAGAGGAAGCAGCTAGGCTGGGGTTCTGATTAGCAGGGCCCCAGCCAGACTAATGTCGAAAAACAGTGAAGCATCAGCAAAAAGTGGGGGTACCCATGTGAAGCAGATCCTACTCTCCTACACATACTAACTCTCATCATTTGTGCACTGACTACTAAAGATTGATTTGGGCTGGACTGTTCCCATGGGGCACAGGGTCAAGACTGATTTGCATATAGCTGTGTCTGAACTGGGGTGGCGAAGTGAGCTAAAAAACGATGATGGATTCAACCCAGATCTGTGACTGGGGGTGAGTGTCTGAAAAGTTTCAGCGCTCCGTCCATCATCTCCTTGTGTTTCATTGTTCGCTCTAAGTTGGCAGGGTGTGCCCAGATGTGGGTCCCTTGCTCACTTTGCCACTGGATTCAAGCTAGCCTGGCTGATGAGGGCTGCTAGCCCGAAACAGGTCCCAGGATGCCTGTTTCCGGTCCAGGGAAGACATGGCTTGGTAGTTCGGGCTGGACTGTTCCAATGGGGCACAGGGTCAAGACTGATTTGCATATAGCTTTGTCTGAACTGGGGTGGCGAAGTGAGCTAAAAAAACGATGATGGATTCAACCCAGATCTGTGACTAGGGGTGAGTGTCTGAAAAGTTTCAGCGCTCCGTCCATCATCTCCTTGTGTTTGCATAGTCATTCTGCAGTCTGCTGTAGTATTTTGCATCTGATGTTCATATGCTGCTTCATAGCAGTACAAGCTAGAGTTACTTATTCCAACTGATCCTGGAGTCATTATTATGTATGGATGTTAGAAATCAGCGTTAGGGTGGGCTTCACCCAAACCTTTTGCCTTCTCCCCTCATCTTTTTACTGAATTCATTTTTGTTGGCCTTAGTACTCTGTGCACTTAACCACTGCTAACCAGGGTTAAAGTGCTTGTGCTCACTCCCTAAAGTATGGTAAAAATGGCTTACACCTAATTGGCATATTTTTATAAGTCAAATCGTAAACTAAGTAACATGGTATACTACATACCCAGGACTAGTAAATTAAATGCAAGTAGGGAGCCTGCAGCACTTATTGTGTCTCCCACTTAAGTAGCCCCCCTAAAACATGCCTCAGGCCTGCCTCTGCAGCCTGTGCATGCAGTTTTAAACAACCATTTCAACCTGCAAAATAAACCTTTTACCAGGCCTTTTAATACATATAAGTTACTCCTAGGGTAGGCCCTAAACAGCCCGTAGGGCAGATTACAGTGTATATTAAAAAAGTTAGACATGCACTTTTAAGTATTACATGTCCTGATAGTGAAAATATTGCCAGGTCTACCTCCCCCATAGTATAACATTGGATTACCTTATTACATTTATTAAGTGATAATTTTTGTTTGGGAGAAGGTAGGAATGTCGAGTTTTGGCTATAAAGAATTGTAATTTAGAAAACTCTTTAATGTTGAAGTTGGGTTTTAAGTCGTAGTTCAGAAAATGCCACTTTTTGAAAGTTATTCTTTTTACAACAGGGCAACCCAATCTTCCCACAAGGAACTGGGTAATGCAGTCTACAGAAAAAAATGTTCCTTGAGGAATTATTTATGCTTAGCTCAATATTATATTGGTCATTAAAATGATCCAACTGCAAACCATCAGTCACTCATGTATTATACCAACGACGTATTGTTATTAACATAGGTGTATTTGTATTTAGAGAATGCATCAATATAACATATTCATTTGGAAAATTGCAGTAAAAGCACAGTTATTATGCACAGCAGTACAACAGTATAGCAAAACTGGCTCCTCTACACTTCCCTGTGAGCTAATGACATCCATTCAATCTAGGGATCTAGGGAAGCACGAAATCCACTTAACTGTACAGGTTCATAAATCCACAGTCGACGCAATTTAAATCCTTTATATTTCAACTGTTCGGAAAGGACTGAAGCACCATAGGGTGTAAACATTGATGTTAAAGAGGACAAACTCTCGACATTTCAGTCTCAGATGGCACAACAGGTCCGCATGACCATCATCAGGACTCAGTGTTGAAAAGGAATAAAGCCTGCAAGTACTGACATAAACCACAAAACACTTAATGAAACATAAAATACGAGCAAACAATACGTCAAACAAAAATGTGCATCCCTTGCCCACAATCGAAACATCATAGTGTTGCTTATAGGGAGTCACATAGAACCCATAACCAAGTGCACAACACATGTCAAAGGAAATGTGAGAAACACTTATTTCACCATACAAAAATATTATACCAACTAACTTAATCTACGGGGTGCAAAAACCATGCAGCATCTGAACACAAGATTAGTGCACATGCTAGTCAAGTAGCTAAAACTAAGTTACCTTGACAACCAATAGAGTAACTTCTGCAAAAGGCTCAGCAAATGCCTTATGCATCAAACACTTCTCACTAAAAACAATATAAGCACAAAAAAACTTAGAGACTTCCCTACAGTCATGGTGAACACCTAATTACACATGAACGCTAGATCTCTTACCCAGACAAAGCTCTTGAAAACGGGTAATGCAATCTGCAAGAAAAACAATGTAACGTTAGTCTACAAGTAAGCAACAAAGTTCACAAAGCTGACAGTGTAAGGGACTGATTAACGCTGGCCACATTTAGCTAGAACTTACTTTGACTCCAACAAGCAGACCGGCCAGACAACTCCTGCAATGCATCCAAACCATAGCTTGTTAGGAGTCACCTGCAGCGTCCACTGACAGGCTCCGTGTGAAGGAGCCGGCGCTGACAGCGCAGAACTACATTTTCCAGAAGGGGAGAGCGTCTGACGTCAGACGCACCGTCACACGTGACGTCCTGCAAACCCGGAAAAGGAAGAAACCCGGTAGGAGAAGCTGCCGATTATTTTAGATGTTTCCTGTCAGTTTAGGACTGTATTTCTATTCGGCTTCACCTCATTCCTTTCAATGCATTTGTAGCTCGTGGACCTACCGCTACGGGCCAGTGTGGATTATTCTTTGCATTTAATTATCGAGCCTGTATTTTCCCTGCATTGGCGAGTCCTTCGGATTGAGGGGCTTTTGCGAGGGAAATTGCAGGATATTAACTTTTGCCTGAATCCTTTTTTCAAGATCTTTTACCTTGTGGGGGCAATCACGTTAACGTCCCTGTTGGCGAGTCCGTTTCAGTGACTCATGCAGGGGAAGTAATTTATGCTGCAATATACTTACCTATCATTTTGCTGACAGAGAGTGGCATTAACTCTCTGAACTATTAAGTTCCTTATCGCTTATTGTGGTCACATATAATTACGGATTGGAGGAATCGGATACAGCCAAATTACTTTGTTTCTTTTGATTACTCCTCTTGATTCATTTGATAAGGGTGCTACCCGTAACATTTTCTCATTTCCTTATTGACGAAAGAAAACTTTATTGCTTGCATAATAAGGATAAAAACAAATCTACAACAGTTTGTATTTATCTATAAATGGCTACGTTTTGTGTTTTCCTTTCAGCAGGGGTGGTCAGCAGTAGGTGGTCAAACCTGTAGGTGTCATTAGACATCTTTCACTGATACAGAGGGTAGGTGTAGAGGATCAGAGATAGTTACAGCTCCTACGCATAGGTGTATTTATCTCATCTCAATAACAAGGTGTTTATGTGGTCTTATGTTTTATTCTTACAGTATGCAGTGTAAAGAGACGAGATCACCTACTCTACTCCCCTGTTTGTGAGAGCGCATTTTTCTTTCTTTACAGGTAGTTACAGCGGTTGGTATATATAATATATCAACATATACTATTAGAAGGGATTATGATAGTTGCCTTACATATTCTGTAAGAATATTACTATCTTTTCTTTTATATTCACAGGTCTCCCTCCCCGCTGTCCCCATCCTCCCCTTCCCCCGCTTGACCTTCCTAACGTCTGCGTATTTCTTAAACCAGACGTGGGGCTGTCGAGAGGTGGACCCCTTTGAGCATCGGTTCGATCCTGAGTATACGATTGGTCTGGGACATAGCTATGCCGAGGCTCTTATAAATTAGGTGCATCGGCTATGTAGACATGTCCCCAGCAGGTCACATGCAAGGGCTATGGGTGCCCTCTTAGAATGGCTTGAATTTAATAGAGGGTTATTAACAAGCACACCCAGCACTAAACAAACGGGTTGCAATCCAAAACATGATTGCTAACCAGGATGTAATTAAAATACCTACAGCCCTCCTGTGCCACACAGAAAAAAAAACAGTAGTAACTGTGTTCACATATGGAGACGTGCTATTTGAGAATGAGTCAGTCACATAACTAAACACTACTGTTCAGTATCGTCAGCGTACGAGACTATTTTAACTCCCAAAAACTCCACAAGGTTAGCCAAAGGGGACATATACACATTAAAAAGGGTGGGGCTGAGAGCCGAACCCTGTGGAATGCCCCAAGTTAGTGGTCTTGCTGCTGACGTAAAGGGTGGAAGAAAAACCACTTGAGTGCGGTTGCTGAGAAAGGACTTAAGCCTAGATAAGGCACGGCCAGTGATGCCCATGGCTTCCAGTCTCTTTAGCAAAATAGCATGCGAAACTGTATCGAACACCGCCAAAAGATCCAGCAGCATTAGCATAACTGGGGAGTTTTGATCAAGGTTGCTTTTGATATGTTCAGAAACTTCCAGAAGAGCAGTCTCAGTACTATATTTATGGCAAAAATCTGATTGTGAGTCATGTAGTAGAAGGTTTTCCTCCAGAAAATGAGTTAGCTGTCTATTGATATTTTTTTCTACCAGCTTTGCCATAGTGGGCAGTAAAGAAATGGGCGTAAAATTGCTCAAAATATTTGGGTCAGCGGAAGGCTTCTTAAGTAAAGGAAGAAGCAGACCTCAGTGCCCTTTATAAAGTATATTTGAATTGCTACTCCCAACAGATGTTTCAAGGGAAATAGGGGAGAACTCCCAATGAGGCTGCTGACGTTTCCACAGTAAAGACGCAAATCTGGTATTAGGACATATTAAAGTACACGCCCCACTTAATAATATACAACTCCCTGCCTTACGGCTCGATAGACCTTCCTTAGTGGAAATCTATATTCATTGTTAAGGGAAGTAGGGGCTTTGCCGTTGGTTTAAATGGCAAAGTCAAACCAGCAGTTTAAAACTGCTCTTCCAGGCTGCAGTGGCAGGCTGGGAGACACTTTGTAGTTAGTCAGGGTGGCACAACGAGTGCTGAAGCCCTATTTGGATAATTTAACTTACAAACTCTGTATACTGCTGGGATCACATGCTAGGGACTTATAAGTAAGTTCACTTATGCCAGTTGGGGGTAGCAATTCAAATATACTTTGTAAAGGATTAGAACAGTGAACTGCAGCTTGTTGGGCTGGGACCGTGGAGAGATTAAGGCAGATGAGGAGTCCGGAAGCTTCCCATCAACCAGGCACCCATTGCTTGCGATGATGTCATGATTAGCAGACCTCAGTGCACTCTCAGAGCAACATCAGTCCAAAACTTTGGGGGTTGATATTGCAAAACAAGGCATTTCCTTACAATAGAGAGACTGAGTGGGGGCAGGATGGGCCATCTAGGCAGGATGAGGTGTCAGAGCAGTCCTCTACCACACCTGCACTTCAAAGGGGCTTCTTCAGCACACTCAAAAAGGGCTTCACACTAAGGGCCCAATTACAATGTTGGGCAGAAATCCTCCTCCCGACATTCGGAATCTCCTCGACCATGTCGGAACCCTTCCGACCGACTCGGTCGGTTTACAATCCACCCGACCAATTACGATGTCCACGGTCGAATTGTAAACCGCACTGTCTTTCCGAATCGGTTCCGAACGGCTCTAGGAGCATCCATGTCAGTCGGACCCGCATCGTACAGCTCTATGGACAGCATTTCCGACCGAGCGATTACGATGCCGGTTTCCAACAGCCTTTCCGAGTAAGCTTGTCCAACATGAAAAGGCTATTGGAAAGTGACTTTGGGGGCCCCTGGCAGGGCACCCTTTGTCCTGAGGCCTCCGGTTGGGGGCTGAGGGGGTACCCAAGGCACCCTCCAGCAAATCCATGCACTGTGTAGGAGGCACCATGGGGTGTCCGCGACAGGGTGCAGACCTTTCTACAAACACCCCATTTCCCCGTAGGAGCCTGTGTTGTCGGGCGGAACACAGGCTCCCATAGGAATCAATGGGAATCCGACCAAACCGTGTTCGGTCACATCGTAATCGGTCGGGTGGAACCGCCGACCGCGAGTCGGTCGGATCCGGATCCAAGACGGTGTTGGGCAGAAAGTTTCCACACGACATCGAAATCGGGCCGTAGGTCATTGTGCCCAAAGACAACCAGGGCAGGGAGGTAGGAAATTACAGATACTTTTGTGGAGTGAAAACTCCAGAAGCTTCTCTCACTTCAAAGGGGGCACCAGGTAAAAACAATTGACCCCTCAGACCAACTCTTTAGTTGACTTCTTCACTTTACAAAATAATTGAAATTCACCAGTTGTAGTTATCCCAAGTAATTATATCTCGTGACTTAAGGTAACTATAACTTGCAACTCCTCCCTGCACAGTTTTCTCATCGATAATTTCATTGCAAATGTTGCAATGATATTATCAATGATGTCATAGAAGATGTAATGAGTGATGTAATATGTGGGGTCATTAGCAGTGCAAGGCGAAGGCGTGAGTTATAGTTACCTTAGGGCATGAGTTATAGTTACTTGAGAAAAATATAACTGGTGAATTTCAGTGGTTTTGTACGTTTAAAACATTACGTTCTCATTGAATTTTTCACCTAACTATACCGTAACTTTACCCTTTGTTTTTTTAGATGAATTTCTGGGGCTTTTAAACATAAAGCAATCTTTTATTACCATGCATAAAGACATCCTTTCGCCAGCCCCCCTGATGGGAGGATTAGACGCAGTGCATGGCCGCCAGCCACGCCCTTCTTTCAACCCCCAATAGGTAGCCAACCCCACGCCATGCAGTGTAATTTGCACCTTCCCCATGCACTGCTTATACCCTTTCATATTGCATCACTTATACCATGTTGAATCATAGCATTAAAAACAACACTGATGACCTCTCAAGTGACATCATTTATGAAAACACTATGCATGATAGAGGACCAAGTTATAGATTTATTTATTTATTTATAGTGTTTTATATAGTGCGAACATGACCCCGTGGGGTATCACAGCTCTTCACATTAAAACCATATATACTTGGTTTCTATTGTACATTTTGCACAAATGCATTTACCAATACAGAAACCGTAACATTGACTTCATTCAGCAACAAAGACTCGTGCACAATCTCAGAATGTAAGTCTGGTGGATCCCAATTATTGCTAATTAGTTTGTTGACATCATTGAATGTAAACCCCTAAAAATATCAGGTGGGATGGGACCTTGGTACGAGATGTACATGTGTGGATTAAGCGGGAGTTTAAAGGTGAGGCTGCGAGATTGAACGGAAAGGTTATGGGAGGAATTTGCTCATTAGAAATATCTTGGTTTTTTTCTTGAATCTTGCAGCATTTGTTATTCTTCTGATAGATAATTTAGTCTGGCAGCGAGGTGACAACACTCCGTATGGAGAAGTGCAAGTTATAGTAAGTTGTTGGTGGGGCACAAATTATAATTGTAATTTATTTTTAATTTATAAGTATAACTTTTGAATTTGTAAGGTTTGTGTAGTTTAAGTTTGTTTTGTATGGGGGGGCATGGTCGAGCGTGCCAAGATGGTGGCAGCAAGCCAGTGATGCTCTGATTTTCCCCCCCACTACCCTCTACATCTGTGACCTGACAGTGGGTTTCATTGCCCCCCTGCCCTTGCGTGATGCTGGGGGACCGAGCGGTGGACTCATTGGACTCATTGATGTTGGCTGAAGAGGTTCGCCGCAGACTGTGGCCACTCACCTGCATGAGGGACTGCGGCGGTGGCCCGTCCTAGGCCTGCGCACTGGTCTGCCGCTTTCAAGGGACACTACCTGAGGCTTGGAGGTGCCTCCCCATTTGCTGTTGATACCCAGACCGGGCCCTGGCTCAGGGGACGAGATGCGTAACGCAGCCTGCAGCGCTCACAGGACTGTGCTGGGCTTTGGGCGATCGGCCCCTCCCTCTCCTACCGAGGTAAGCATTTAGTGCCATGTGACAGGCCTCTGCTGATTTAGTCCCCATGCAGCGATTCTGGATGCGGCCGCCAGGCCCCTGATTGCTCTGCAGCTCCAGACACCTTCTGCATCTACCACTGGGTAACTGGGGCCGTGTGGCAGACTCTGAGACAGGCTCTATCCCCGTTCACTGAAGTACGTAGGAGATACACTGCATGGGGGGCTCCCACCCACCGATTTGGACGAAGTGGACCTGAGCACCGGCTGACCTCTTCCCTTACATCCATGAAGGTGGTGACACTGCTGTGGGGTTTTGAGGGGTGCCCCTGTTGGCGGACACACATTCCGGGACACACCTGTCTGCCTGACCTCTCCCAAAGCAGAACTGGGACCTGTACACCTAGGAGACCCAGAGAACACTGACACCCTGGCTGCTCGTGCTACCTATGGGTAAGCGGGCCATGGGCCTGAAGAGACACTGCAGTATGAGGGCCCCATGTTAGGTGAGACCCCAGCTGACAGATACACTCTCTGTGCCACACCTGCGCAGCCTACTGTCCTGGTGACCTACCTATCCCTGTCCCTGCACCAGATCAGAGTTTGGGCCTCAGGGCCAAGAAGATCTGAAAGACATTAATGCCCTGGCGGCTCATGTTGCGTGCGAGTGAGTGGGCCACTGGCTTGTGGGGGGGGCAGAGAGTTCCCCTCCTTGATACCACCTCACCCATTCACTTGTCCTCCGAGGTCCCTGGTCTAGACATGGGAGGAGACATACCACCACCTCCGGCATCCACACAGACCAAAATGAACAAACACACTGCGCCTCCTTCGAAGCCCACCGGTGCCACCAAGCCCCTCCAGGCAGCACAATTTGACCTGATCACCACACTCAAGGTGATCCACAATGCAAAGGTGGCAGTGAAGGCCAAGTTGGGTGAGGTGAAAGTGGATGTCTCACTGCTGCATCAGGACCTCTGCAGTGTCACCACTCGAGTCACTGAATCCGAGACCCGGGTCTTATCAGTGGAGAACAAACTGGCTGCCCTCAAACTGCACGTTTCCTAGCTGTTTTCCATGATGGCACAGCTGGAGGTGCGAGCCAAAGATGCAGAAAATCATGCCTGGTGCCTTTGCTTCGTTGGATTTCCAGAAGGTGTTGAGGGCTCGGATCTGGAGCGATTTCGGAGACATGGCTGAAGTCCTGGGCCCCCACTGACAAACTCTCATCTTGGTTTGTCCTGGAACGGGCCCATTGATCCTTAGCCAGCTATCCTCCACCAGGAGGTTCCGACCCATCCATTGATTGCACGGGTCCTCCACCAACGGGACAGGGACGCTATCCTCGGAGAGGCCAGAGGACAATCATGTTCCCTGGCTACACGAGAGCGAAGGTACTCATTCGAAGAAGTTAAGCAAAAACTCCAGGCCCTCAATTTGCAATACATTCTTATTTTTCCGGCTGAGACTGAAGGTGATTTTCAACTCACAGACCTACTTCTTTGATACTCCTGAACAGGCTTGGGAGTGGACGGCTGAGAGGAGGATGGTCCGGTGATCGGACGACCCCAGCGGGCCAGACTCACAGGTGAGCAATGCCACGACCCATCTCCCCTCGTGACCGCCTAGACGGAGACACAGCCACTCCCGTTGCCCCATCCATACCTGCAGTGCCGGTGTAAGTCCTTTGGTTCAGACCGGGACGAGATGCTGACAAGGAAGGGAGCTCTCAATGCAGCCTAAACAGACACTCCGGACCTCTTCTGGTCTCAAACTGATGACAATGATGCTCCCTGCTGAGGATGATGATGAACTCTTCGGTACATTGCAGTTTGATTCCAGCGGCAGTGGAGATGTTGCTGTCTGTGCTTGTTGGGTGCATTTATTGATTGTGAACTGATGCTCCCCTCTGATTGCCAGTGCTGCCATCTGGTACCCCACAGTGTGTACCTATAAGTGCTAGCTGTCAGGCACTAAGATCCATGTAGGAGGGAGGGGCTACCCTCCACCCAGGCTCATTGGTCTTGGTTTTGGTTAATTGGCCCATGTTTAAAGTTAGGGCAACAGATGCTTCCGTAGAAGTATGGGGTGGGGGGCTGAGTTGTTTTACTGGTTTCTATGTTTGTCTTAATTATTTTTCTACTTTTGATCACACACCTTATTGACACCATTGTCCCACATCATAAGTTCATACTCCGGAGCAGTGCCCTTACCCTGCCCCGTGACCTACTGCCTTCTCAAGCCTTATGGTGTCCTTCTATGGTGGCTGTCCTGGCTTCCCCTCTAATGCCGAATAAGGTGCTGTCCTGGAATGTCAGTGGTATCCTGGATCGGATCAAGAGGTCAGAGGTCCTCCTCTATATCAGGGAAACAAATGAGCTGCTATGAAAATTCCAAGACCTAGCAGACAGAGAAGGTTGCCTTTTTGGCAAAATGTGTCTTGGCTTGACAATATGGAGTTGGGGAAAGACCTTGCTGATAGCTTAGTTGCTGAACAGAGATTGATGCCATGATATTATCCTCTAACTCAGAGGTCTTCAAACTGTGGGGCGCGCCCCCCTGGGGGGCCGTGGCAGTGTTCCCAGGGGGGCGCAAATGCCTCAGTTACAACTTGTAAATTAAAACGGCTTGGACGCGTGAATTTGTTTATAAAGCACGCTTCCAGGCTGTCTTCATTTACAAACAGCATCTGAAGTACATGACAGGAACAATGACATGATTAAAAGGTGCACAATATTCTGGAAATATTATTTGCTATTTTGCAGGTAACGTAAATGAAGAATAGTTTAAGGATAAATGAATCCACAAATGGTTAATGCAATCACTGCAGATATTTGTGTATGAGGCCAAAGAGTTACAGAAATGAATTTTGGTAGGCACAGTGGGGAAAAGGGGCTTGTGTCTATATAGATCTACAAGGTCCAAGCCAGTAACAGAAAGTACTGTGAATGTCAATATGTAAATCATTATTTTAAAACTGCATTCCACACAATATAATATAGGCTGCTGCAGAATGGTTTAGTCAGAGCCACTAGAATTAGGGTTGACAAAATTATGCAAGAAGAAAAGGCAAATTGTGACGAATAATGTGGCATATTTTTACAGTATTACTTCATTATTTTGTACTTTTTTCACATGGTAATACTGTTTGGGAAAATATTTTACCTCATTAGTATCAGTTTAACAACCAAATACAGAAATAAGCAAATGAAAGGTGACAATTTAACCTCTGTCAAGGCCCTTCAATTGCGTGGGACCACTTGTCGCCATATTTTAGTAATTTTGATCCATTTGAGCTAGAAACATTTTTTTCTAAAATCTGCAGCTTATGCACCAGATGATGGATTATGTGGCAAAGGTGGGAGATCCATAATTATGTGAAAAAAGCCACAAAATCGCATAATCCCAGTGGCACTGGGACCAAGAGTGTGAGGGGGCCACTGCACTGCAATTATGACTGTAGCAAAAAGTGGAGTGGAGACCCATTTTCCTTGCTAGTATTAGGGCCCAGTCCACCCTTGTTGCATAGGGGATAGGGCCCTAGCACTGGGAGGGGGAGATTTGGGATTTGTTCCCTTTTTTTTTTATTACACAAAGGGGCAGACAGTCTACTCTGAGCCTCAGGCCTAGGAGTAATATCTCTGCGTAGTGGGCTGAGGACGAAGCCTGTTTCCTAGGGCTGTAAGTATCATTGGTGCTGCCGGTGCAATGGCACTGGTGTGAGAGGCTACCTAAACTCCAATTATATCTGTTTTACTATCATTCCTTGTTTGCATTAGGTCCCAGTGCACCCTGGCTGTGCCAGTATTTTTGCCCCATGCCAATGGCCCAAGGGAGGTGAATGTTGAAGCAGAGGAGGCACCTTAGCTTGGGCCTCAGAGAGATGACAGAAGGGGTATGACACAATATCGGGGCCCATATTTTTAACAAAGAGCCGATGAGACTGTCTGTTTCGCAACGCCATAGCTATCATTAGTGAAGCAGGTAAAGTGGCACTGGATGCCAGGGGGTTGAGGGGCCCACTGCATCAGAATCATGACTGTCTTACTCTGCAAAAGAGGCATGGGGCCTTGCTAGCATTAGAGCTGAGGTAACTGTCAATGCAAAGTGTGGGAAACATGTGGGGGCTTTTGTCTGAAAGGATCAGAGAGTCTGTGTCAGGGCTGGAAGGATTGGCAGGCAGGGTAGGGAAAGTCAGAGGCAGCCTGCTACTCCGGGCTGCAGCTATCATTAGTTCCGCAGGTACATCTGCATTGGGGTCAAGGAGGATGAGGGGCTCACAACACCCTAATTATGTGAGGCAGAGTTTTTTGGTCAATTTTTGTTTTGTGACATATTTTCTCTTTTATACTGCTCATATTTAGTGCAGAATTTGAGCTACAGAAAAGTACACTTGAAATTATCTCATACTCCTAGCCCCCTCCGCTCAGCCGTAACACTCCCGCTCCCCCAAGTCTTGCCATACAGTTTTGGAGGGGGGCCCGACTTCAAAACATTTTCCTTAGGGGGGCTCAGAGCAAAAAAGTTTGAAGACCTCTGCTCTAACTTGTAGTAACAAAAAGGAAGTTGATAATAGATAAATGAGTCTAATCTGGATGAATTTACAGAGTATTACAAAGAGCTATGCACCTCACTGGTGGCTTCTAGACTCACCATAATTGAGCAATATCTAGACAAGATTGTATTGACCTAGTTAGAAATTCAGCTGAGGCAAATCCTATGCCAACCAATCATTAAAGAGGAAATTATAAAAGAAAGTATAGGGATGGCTCATGGAATGATCCAGGGGACTGATCAGAGTTTTATAAGGCGCATAAATGACTACGAGCTCTTCACCTACTCCAATCCACAATGAAGTAATAAAAGATGGGGGTCTTCCCCAGACACTGCAAGATGCTACGGTTACAGTCCTCTCTAAGCCAGATATGGACCCTAACAAGTCCCTAGTTAACCTAGAAAGTTAGACCCAAGCCAAAGTCATTGTGTGCCACTGAGCCCCCTGATGAAGAGTCTGATATTGCCTAACCAATTGGGCTTTGTACCGGATAGGTCTATCACTGATAATTCATGCACAATTTTTGGTGTAAGCCTTTGAATCATTGGAATGGCCTTTTATAATGACCATACTTCTCAGGCTAGGGATCGAGACTTGCATATCGCAGCTGATCACTCTAATATATAGGTAGCCTCTTGGCAGAGTTTGAATCAACAGACTTACCTCGGATCCATCCCTGGTAGCCAGAGGAACCAGGCAGGGCTGTTCCCTTTCACGCATGCTTTTAGTCCCAGCTATTTGAGCCTTTGGCATGCTGGTAGTGGGAACATCATGGCCACTGTATTTCAAATGGTTAGCCATTAACTTCACTCCTCAAAAATATAGCAAACTGTTAACCAAGTTTCTACTTTTATGGGTGTGTGTGTCATGGTTTATGTTCGGTCCCCAAATACACAATGATTGCTTTTAGCCGACGACCTGTCCAGTCCCAAGATGCACTATCATATTAAGCCAGCGGATTTTTTTCACCATTAATCAATAAATAAATAAATCTTCATGAAACCAAAAGTTGTGCTGAAGTTCTCCAATTATACTTTTTAATTATTGATTAAATGCATCAATCTCCGTTATATACAATCTCTGTGTTCAATCATGGGTTCCATTAAACATTCATTTGTTGAACAAAAGTATCTTCAAAAGGCATCTCTTTTCATCAATACCCAAGGCGTATCGAGCGCAGAACCTTTGTCAGGGGTAACTGTAAACCAATTTGTAAATTTGATATTAGAATCAAATAGAGGGAACCCTAAATAATTCACCAAAGGTGTGTGTTGACAAAATGTAGATAACCACTGTTAGACTTGGCATCTTTGGCGTGGTTTCCCCTGACATTTTGCCTCTACCTCCTGTATTTTTTATGCTGTGCTGGATTTCGTTTTTGCTGGCTTAGATGCTTTGGGCACTTTGCCACTGCTAATCAGTGTCAAAGTGCAAGTGCTCCCTGTGTAAGTTCTTGTTACAATTGGTTCTTTCTGATTGGCATATTTGATTTACTGGTAAGTCCCTAGTAAAGTGCACTAAGTGTGCCAGGGCCTGTAAATCAAATGCTTCTAGTGGGCCTGCAGCACTGATTGTGCCACCCAAATGAGTAGCCCTGAAAAGGTATCTCAGACCAGCCACTGCAGTGTCTGTGCGCTGATTGTATACTGCCATGTCGACCTGGCAAGTGCACCCACTTGCCAGGACCTAACCTTCCCTTTTCTTACATGTGAGTCACCCCTAAGGTAGGCCCAAGGTACCCCTGTGGGCAGGGTGCAGTATATGGGAAAGGTAGGATATGCCCTGATGTGTGTGGCATGTCCTGAAAGTGAAATACTGCCAATTTCGTTTTTCACTATTGAAAGGCTATCTGTCCCATAGGATAGAATGGGAGTTTATTTATAACATCTTATAAATATAACTTCCCATTGGGACAAGATTAAAAGATGGAGTTTAGTATGCCAGAACGCAGAATATAAAAATGCTTTTAGCCACCATAGACGAGGTATGTTATCTTTTTTGGCACTCACGGAACCTCTTATTTGGATCTTATCAAGGTATTACCAACATATTTTCCCTGTTTCTAATGAAAATAGACAGGAGTTGAGGATTGTTTACTAGTACTGTCCATGACTGGGGTATTCTGGAAAGGTTTACCCTACATCTAAACATTTACGTGATGGAATCTGTGAGGAGATTTTATATACTCACAGGTGTTCTATGTTTTTTAGCCTTGAAGAAGTCCAGAGGGACGAAACACGTGTTGGCTGCGGTGTTTTGGATTTCTATATCTGTGACTCTGACTGTGAAGTAAAAGAAGAACTAAACTTCAGTGGATTGGATTTATTCGTTGTCAATGGCCTTTCACTCAATACGAGTTGGACTTTTAATGATTGGACTAGTGTGTGCTTAATTTTTCTCTGGGGTAATCAAGAGGACCTGGAGCCTGAAAGAGTGGCTCAGGTGCCTGCCAGAAAGAGGAAGGGCAGGGGGCGTGGGAAACCAGCCCCCAAAGTTCCCATGGTCCATGAGGAGGCAGAACATGAGGGGGATGCCTTGGAGACTGCAGGGGAGCAAGTGGCTGAACTGGGCGACCTGCCTGAGCTGACCCATTGTCAGCAGGAAAGAGGTCCCTCCAGGGAGGAGTTCTGCAAGGTGCAGATGGAATGCCCTACTCTTGCTGATTTGCGGCAGCAGGCTGCGGACCAGGCAGCAGGTGGTCCGTCTGATTCATATTTGATTTATTGGGAGAATGGTCTCCTTTACAGTGAGCCTAAGGTTGCTGAGCCCGAGGCAGCCCGTGTTTTTGTGGTACCTGCGTGCTACAGGACCTTCCTACTGGGTCTGGCTCATGACATGCCTTTGGCAGGACATTTAGGGTGTGACCAGACCTATCACAGGCTTGTCACCCACTTTTACTGGCCCCAAATGCAGAAGCACGTTGGCACACATTGTAGGCCTTGTCAGACTTGCCAGGCAAGTGGCAAGACTGGAGGGAAGTGTAAGGCTCCCCTCCAACCCTTTCCTGTGGTGAGGACCCCTTTTGAGCGAGTAGGCATCACATTGTGGGGCCACTGGAACCCAAGACAGCCTTAGGCAACAATTTATCTTTGTCTTGGTGGATCATGCTACCCGGTACTCGGAAGCTGTCCCTCTCAGGACAATCACAGCCCCTGTGGTTAGCCGTGCATTGATGGGGATCTTTTCCTGTGTGGGGTTCCCCAGAGAGGTGGTCTCTGACCGTGGTACAAACTTCATTCCTAGGTATATGAAGTCACTGTGGGAGGAGTGTGGTGTAATATACAAATTCACCACTCCTTACCATCCCCAAGGGAATGGGTTGGTTGAGAGATTCAACTGAACCCTGAAAGGCATGATAAAGGGTCTTGCAGAACCCATGAGATGTAAGTGGGACGTTTTTCTACCATGCCTGCTGTTTGCCTACAGGGAGGTACCTAAGAAATCCTTAGGGTTCAGTCCCTTTGAATTGCTGTATGGGCACCCTGTGAGGACCTTTGAGTCTGGTGAAGGACGGCCGGGAGAAAACTCCTTGTAAGACCCCCCCTCCCCCCAAGATGTGTTCAGCTACATGCTGGCCTTCAGAAAACAGACTCTGCACTTCAGGAAAATCGCTCAGGCAAACCTGGAAGCCAGCCAGGAGGAGATGAAACGATGGTACAACCAAAATACCACTCTGGTTGAGTTTAAGCCTGGCCAAACAGTGTGGGTGATGGCACCAGTGCAGCCTTGTGCGCTCCAAGACAAGTGGACTGGCCCATTTGAGGTGGTGGAGCGCAAGAGTGATGTGACCTACTAGGTCAACTTGCAAACTCCCAGGAACCCTTTGAGGGTCCTACACGTGAATCGCCTTAAACCTCACTTTGAGAGATCTGAAGTGACAATGCTCCTGGCTACAGATGATGGGATGGAAGAGGAGAGAGAGCCTCTTCCTGACCTCCTGTCAGCCAGGGAACATGATGGGTCAGTGGATGGAGTGAACCTCGCTCCCATCCTGACCCCAGAGCAGCAGAGGGCCTGTCGTCAGGTGCTGGGATAGTTCTCCCTGACTCCAGGAATCACCAATTGGTGTGTCCATGATGTGGACACTGGGGACAGTTTACCTGTAAAACATAAAATTTAGAGTAACTGACAAAGTCAGGGCCAGCATTAAGGAAGAGGTTTCCAAAATGTTGGCATTAGGGGTGATAGAGCCCTCCAGCAGCCCCTGGGCTAGTCCATTGGTCTTGGTTCTGAAAGCTGCTGCACCCGGTGCACTTCTGAACTCCGGTTCTGCGTGGACTACCTCGGGCTCAATGCCGTCACCAGGACTGCCGCTCACCACATCCCCAGAGCTGATGAGCTCATTAATCGGCTGGGAGCTGCCCGGTACCTTAGTACGTTTGATCTAATGTCTGGGTACTAGCAGATTGCCTTGACTGATGGGGCAAGAGAGAGGTCTCCATTTTCAACGCCAGAGGGGCACTACCAGTTCTGTGTCATGCCCTTTGGGTTGAAGAACGCCCCCGCCACATTCCAGAGACTGGTCAACCAGGTACTGTCCGGGCAGGAGGAATTCAGCGCCGCCTACCTGGATGACATTGCTGTGTTCAGCTCCAGCTGGGAGGAACACTTGCAACACTTCTGTGAAGTGTTGCAGGCTCTGCAGAAGGCAGGCCTCACTATCAAGGCCAGTAAGTGCCAGATAGGGCAGGGATCTGTGGTGTACTTAGGGAACTAGGTAGGAAGCTGCCAGGTGGCGCCCCTAGAGCCTGAGATCAACACCATTCTGGCTTGGGAGTCCCCCAAGACCCAGACAGAGGTGAGCGCCTTTTTAGGACTCACCGGGTACTACAGACAGTTTGTCAAGGGATATGGCACCATTGTTGCCCCCTTAACAGAGCAGACTTCAAGGAAGCAGCCAAGGAAAGTGATCTGGACCAATGCCTGTCAGACCGCTTTTGATGCCCTGAAATCTGCCATGTGCATGACGCCCGTGGTCAAGGCACCCAACTTCTCCCAAGAATTTGCTGTGCAGACAGATGCTTCAGAGCATGGTGTGGGAGAAGTACTCTCACAATTGAACGACGAGGGTGTGGACCAACCCATAGCTTTTATTAGTAGGAGGCTACTTCCCAGGGAACAGATGTGGAGTGCAATTGAAAGAGAAGCTTTTGCTGTGGTCTGGGCACTTAAGAAGCTAAGACCCTATTTGTTTGGGACTCACTTCCGGATTCAGACAGACCACAGGCCCCTCAGATGGTTGATGCAAATGAGGAGTGAGAACCCAAAACTCTTGAGGTGGTCCATCTCCCTACAGGGAATGGACTTTACGGTGGACCACAGTCCTGGTACAGAACACGCCAATGCTGATGGTCTGTCCAGATTCTTCCACCTTAGTGATGAGAACTCCCAAGAGGGTGGGTAGTTCTCCCCATCTTTCAGCTGGAGGGGACAGGTGTTATACTTGGCATCTTCGGCGTGGTTTCCTCTGATTTTTTGCCTCTACGTCCTGCATTTTTGATGCTGTGCTGGATTTTGTTTTTGCTGGCTTAGATGCTTTGGGTACTTTGCCACTGATGATCAGTGCCAAAGTGCAAGTGCTCCCTGTGTAAGTTGTTGTTCCAATTAGTTCTCCCTGATTGGCATATTTGATTTACTGGTAAGTCCCTAGTAAAGTGCACTGAGTGTGCCAGGGCCTGTAAAACAAATGCTACTAGTGCGCCTGCAGCAATGATTTTGCCACCCACATGAGTAGCCCTGAAAAGGTATCTCAGATCTACCACTGCAGTGTCTGTGTGCAGTTTGTTAACTGCCATGTCAACCTGGCAAGTGTGCACACTTGCCAGGCCCTAACCTTCCCTTTTCTTACATGTGAGTCACCCCTAAAGTAGGCCCAAGGTACCCCTGTGGGCAGGGTGCAGTGTATGAGAAAGGTAGGACATGCCCTGATGTGTGTGGCATGTCCTGATAGTGAAATACTGCCAATTTAGTTTTTCACTATTGAAAGGCTATCTGTCCCATAGGATAGAATGGGAGCTTATTCATAACATCTTATAAATACAACTTCCCATTGGGACAAGATGGAAAGATGGAGTTTAGTATGCCTGAACTCAGAATATAAAAAGTAATCTTTAAGTAAAGATGATTTTTATATTGTGTGTTTGAAAATACCACTTTTAGAAAGTGGGTATTTTCTTGCTTAGCCATTCTGTGTGCCTCATGCTGGTTTGTGGATTCACTGTCTGGCTTTGGAGTGGCAGGGGCTGGGGATGTGCATTCTCTCAGACTGCCACTTGGGGGGAGGAGGGGGATGATGTGTGTCCTACCTTTCCTGAATGAGTCAGGGCTGGGCTGAATAGACCTGGGCTACATTTAGAGTAGGGGTAGAAGATTTATTTCACACCTAAAGGGGCCTGGTCTGCCTGGGACAATGCTGTCTCTACCTCCTGCTGGGCAGCTGCACCAGGGAGGACAGAACTGGTTTTGGCTGGGCAAAGAGCTTCTCTGCCACCAGAGAACAAAGGAATTTGTGCTATAAAAAATGGGGCCCAGACCCCTGAACTTTAGACTACTTTTGCAATCAAGAGGAACCTTTGCCAAGGAGAAGAGCTGAAGAGCTGTGAGGAGGAGTACTGCCCCTTTTGCTGTGTGCTGTGTGGGGTTGGCCTGCAGTTGATGTTTCTGCCAAGGAAAGGACAAAGACTGGAACTTTGCTTTGAACCTGCTTGAAGGAGATCTCCAAGGGCCTGTGTGTGCTGGCCTCCTGTTCCAAAGTCTCAGGGACACAAAGACTTTACCCCCAGCTCCCCTGAACTCTGCTGCTGAGAGTTCTGACTTGCCAGGAGGTGCCTGTTCCAGTTCTGGGCCTCTGGAGGTTGTGCTTGCTGCTGGGAGCTGGCAGAAACCTGAAGAACTACGAAAATCGACTCATCGCTCTTCTTGCGGCTGTTTTTCCAACACAGCACCGCTGTGAGAGAAGAATCTCCATGCATCGCCGTGCCGCTGCCGAAACTGAAGCGGCGCCTGTCACCACTGTAGGAACTGACGCATCGAGGGATCGCGGCTGAAGAAACCGACGCAGCGCCGCTCGATGCCGCTGCATCGATCAGACGCATTCCGGATTTCCACGCATCATACCTGTGCGGCAAGATTTCCCGACACATCACCCGCAGGCCAGAACCGTCTCGAAATCGATGCATCACTTCCCCCTACAGACCGGATTCGACGCATCACTTCTCCTGCATGCAGCAAAACTGTTGCATCGCCTCCCCATGGTCTCAGGAATTGGCGCATCTCTTTCTTTTTTGACGCTTCTCATCTTTGCGGCTGTTTGGCTTTGTGAATTTTGTCGCAACTGCAGGTACTTTGAGAGAAATCACGCATCCATGGTTTTCTATGGACCCAGTTGTTTGAAACCTTTTTAAAGTCATATTCTTAATACATGTATTTGGATTTTTGTCGTTTTGGTCTTGTTGAGTTTAGATAAAGATACTTTATTTTTCTAAACGGGTGTGGTGATCCATTTGTGGTGTTATCTCTGTATTACTATGTGTTTTGAGTACAAATACGTTACACATTGCCTTTGGGATAAGTCTGTCTGCTCGTGCCAAGCTAACCAGGGGGTGAGCAGGGGTTATCTAAAATGTGTACTCCCCTTACCCTGACTAGAAGCAAGGGTCCTTATTTGGACAAAGGTACCTAGAGACCCTCATTTCTAACAAACACATGCACTGCAACCGTCCTTACACAGAAAATAAAAACTCAATACGAGAGCCAATCTGTAAACCAGAAGAGTGCACAATAAAAATGTGATAGCCAAAATAGCCCGTTAAAAACGTGCTCGTGATAGCATGCTCACAAATAAGCATAAACTTAAAATGTGCCCTTAATCCAAGACCTTTCCTCATATGGCCGTAACGTTTGTTAGTACAACCGAATATTCAAACGTCAGACAGAACCGCACGCACAAAAACCTGTTGGTGATTGCACAACTTATGCAGCATATTTGACTTGTAACAAGATATCATTGTTGAGCTGACAAAAAACAGATCGGAAGGAAGGGTGGTGGGAAATGTCCAACTAATTACACTTGAGTGCTGTGGTTTAACTTTTTGTTTGAGATGTTCTTACGGGGTTTTAAGTTCTCATTGGCGCTAGTATAAAAGTCTGTTATGTATCTGGAACTGGAAAAACTGTCTCTATTGTATTCATTTACCTGGAAATCGAAATGTCTTTAAATAACTTTAAAATAAAATGTTAAAAAAGACGAAATCTTGGGGATGATGTATACTGTAACTGAGTATCCGTAACTGGCCAATGTATTCTGCATCCTGTTACTATCACGTGGCAGTAAGTGCTAGCATACTGGTACCACTGTGAAACTATATTTACTCACATACCGATGCCATTTGGTACCAAAATTCTAGGAACACTCTGTGTGTATGCACCATTGCGTACATAATGCTAATACCAGTATTTGAGAGTATAGTGGTGCCAGTATGTGCAAATGGGGGCCATTTTGGCGAATATATGAATATCATGGCAACCAATGAGTATCAGAATACTGGTGTATTAGGCTCAAGTATGTACAAGTCTGCTGCTTCCAGTATACGTCTCCTGGAGTGCACTAATATGCATCAGCATGAAATATATATATATATATATATATATATATATATATATATATATATTCACTGAAAAAACCATAGGTTTTAGGGACAGTTATAGTTAGTTGGACATTTCACTCGTACAAAACCATAGAAATTCCCCATTATAGTTAGTTCAGCTAACTATAACTCGCGCCCGCAATGCACTGCTGATGACGTCACATATTACATCACTCATGACATGGTCAGTGACATCACTGATGACATCTCAAATGACATCACTGATGACATCACTGATGACATCATCCAGTGACTGTGTGTTTCTGTAAAGTTTAAATATGTTTAATATATTTAGGGAAAGGCGTATTGAAGAATGAGTGGGTGTATAAGTGTCTGAATGGATGATTTAGTACGTGAGTGACTGACTCTACAAGTGAGTGATTAAATGTATCTTACTGAATGCATGGGTTAGTGACTAAACTGTGTGAATGTCTGTATCCGTCTGTCTGTTGGTTTGTAAGCGGCTGCATGGCTTTCTGAATAGCTACATGAGTGTCTACATGGGTTATTGATTGATTGTCTGAGTATCTGTATGGGTGCCTGAGTGTTTGTGTGGGTGGGGTGTGTGTGACTCTGTGCATAGATGTGTGAGTTGGTGATTCACTGGGTGCATGGTTTCAAGAGTGCATCTGTGATGGACTGTATGGGTGGGTGAGTGTGTGTATGGGTGTGTTAGTGATTGAATGTATATCTCAGTGGTACATGTGTGAGTAACTACATATGTGCAAGGCAATATATATGTGTGTTGGAGTATATAAATGGCTATAAGTGAGAGTGTGTGATTGTGAGAGTGGCTGTATGGATGAGTGTGTACTTGTATCAGTGATTGTATAAGAGCGTAAGAATGTGCTAGTATTTGTATGAGTAAGTGAGCTGGTGTGTGTATAACTGTATAGGTGAGTAAATGGGTGTGTGATTAAGTTTTTGCATGACTGACTAGGTGTGTGAGTACCTCTATGGATGAGTGGCGGTGTGTGAGTGTTTATATAGGTGTATGAGTGCATATGATAGTCCTGTACTGAGTGACTAAGTATGAGTGACTGTACGGGTGAGTGAGTGGATGTGTGTGTAGACCTAAGAATCAGTGAGTGGGTATGTAGTTTTTGGTGTTGGAGTGTCTATGGTTTTGAGAATGGCAGTCTGTAATTTAGAGTGGGTGTATCAAAAGTTATATTAGGGTGTGAGAAGATGCATGAAATTATCACATGGATGATGTCATCAGTGATGTCATTTGAGATGTCATCAGTGATGTCATCAGTGATGTCACTGACCATGTCATGAGTGATGTAATATGTGACGTCATCAGCAGTGCATTGCGGGGCGCGAGTTATAGTTAGCTGAACTAACTATAACGGGGAATTTCTATGGTTTTGTACGAGTGAAATGTCCAACTAACTATAACTGTCCCTAAAACCTATGGTTTTTTCAGTGAATTTCAAAGGTTTTTTAAATGCTAATTTCTAACTATAACGTGTCTGAAACCTATGGTTTTTTCAGTGAATTTCAAAGGTTTTTTCAATGCTAATTTCTAACTATAACGTGCCTGAAACCTATGATTTTTAAGTGAATTTCAAAGGTTTTTTTAAATGCTAGTTTCTAACTATGCCTACAGGGGTAGGACATGTGAAGAAAGAAGAAAAAACGCACAGAAAGAAGCAAAAGATGTGCAGAAAGAACCAACAGAGGAGCAGAAAGAGGCCTTGTTGCAAAATCATCCTGTGCCCACAACTTTTTCAGACGGGTACTGGTGGTAACTGACTCTGACTAACCAGAGCCAGTGCTATGCTAAAAACACTTAGAATACAGTGAAAACACCTACATACACTAGGGAACACTATGCGTTGGGGTACCCCTGTGATTAGCATGACCTCCTCTGCAAGTCCCTAGTACATAATAGGGCAGGGGATTAAAACTACCTCTTAAAACGCGCTACAGGGCGCGTTTGCACAGTGGTGAAGGGAGGGGGCCTGAGGTGACATGTGTGCAAACGCACCCGTGGCGCGTTTTAAGCTGCGGGATTAAGTCCCCTTGAATTCTGAGGGTCCCTGGGGCCCAACTAGCCCCCAGGTACCTACAGTTAGGACCACAGAGCTGAGTTGCAGAGAGGCGTTCCGAGGCCACGCACCTTTTTCACCTCTCTGCAACGCAACTCTGTTGTGCTTACTGAAGGTACCTGGTGGGCTAGTTGGCCCCCAGGGTCCCTCAGGATTCAAAGGGAATTAATTCCCCAACTTAAAACGCACCACAGGGCGTGTTTGCGCACATGTCACCTGAGGCCCCGCCCCCTCCCTTCACCACTGTGCAAACGCGCCCCGTGGTGCGTTTTAAGTTGGGGGATTAGGTCACCTTGAATCCTGAGGGTCCCTGGGGCCCAACTAGCCCACTAGGTACTTCCAGTAAGCACCACAGGCCTGCGTTGCAACGCCTGTAACAAATTGTGCAGTTGTGTTTAGGTAGTGAAGAGGGTCATGCTGGGGGTAGTGTTTTAGGGTTTAGGGTAGTGCAGTGGTGTTTGTGTAGTGTAGGGGGTCATGCTGGGGGTAGATTTAGGGTTTAGGGTAGTGCAGTGGTGTTTGGGTAGTGTAGGGAGTCGTGCTGGGGGAGTGTTTTAGGGTTTAGGGTAGTGCAGTGGTGTTTGGGTAGTGTAGGGGGTCGTGCTGGGGGTAGTGTTTTAGGGTAGTGCAGTGGTGTTTGGGTAGTGTAGGGGGTCGTGCTGGGGGTAGTGATTTAGGGTAGTGCAGTGGTGTTTGGGTAATGTAGGGGGTACTGCTGGGGGTAGTGTTTTAGGGTTTAGCGTAGTGCAGTGGTGTTTGGGTAGTGTAGGGGTACTGCTGGGGGTAGTTTTTAGGGTTTAGGGTAGTGCAGTGGTGTTTGGGTAGTGTAGTGGTTCGTGCTGGGGGTAGTTTTTTAGGGTTTAGGGTAGTGCAGTGGTGTTTGTGTAGTGTAGGGGGTTGTGTTTTAGGGTTTAGGGTAGTGCAGTGGTGTTTGTGTAGTGTAGGAGGTCGTGTTTTAGGGTTTAGGGTAGTGCAGTGGTCTTTGGGTAGTGTAGGGAGTCGTGCGGGGGTAGTGTTTTAGGGTTTAGGGTAGTGCATTGGTGTTTGGGTAGTATAGGGGGTCATGCGGGGGTAGTGTTTTAGGGTAGTGCAGTGGTGTTTGGGTAGTGTAGGGGGTCATGCTGGGGGAGTGTTTTAGGGTTTAGGGCAGTGCAGTGGTGTTCGGGTAGTGTAGGGGGTTGTGCTGGGGGAGTGTTTTAGGGTGTAGGGCAGTGCAGTGGTGTTCGGGTAGTGTAGGGGGTCGTGCTGGGGGAGTGTTTGAGGGTTTAGGGCAGTGCAGTCGTGTTCGGGTAGTGTAGGGGGTTGTGCTGGGGGTAGTATTTTAGGGTTTAGGGTAGTGCAGTGGTGTTCGGGTAGTGTAGGGGGTCATGCTGGGGGTAGTGTTCTAGGGTTTAGGGCAGTGCAGTGGTGTTTGGGCAGTATAGGTGGTAATGCTGGGGGTGGTGTTTTAGGGTTTAGGGCAGTGCAGTGGTGTTCGGGCAGTGTAGGGGGTCGTGCTGGGGGTGGTGTTTCAGGGTCTAGGGCAGTGCAGTGGTGTTCGGGCAGTGTAGGGGGTGGTGTTTCAGGGTTTAGGGCAGTGCAGTGGTGTTCGGGCAGTGTAGGGGGTCCTGCAGGGGGTGGTGTTTCAGGGTTTAGGGCAGTGGTGTTTGGGCAGTGTAGGGGGTCGTGCTGGGGGTGGTGTTTCAGGGTTTGGGGCAGTGCAGTGGTGTTCGAGCAGTAAAGGGGTTCGTGCTGGGGGTGGTGGTTTAGGGTAGTGCAGTGGTGTTTGGGCAGTGTAGGGGGCGGTGCAGGGGGTGGTGTTTCAGGGTTTAGGGCAGTGCAGTGGTGTTCGGGCAGTGTAGGGGGTGGTGCAGGGGGTGGTGTTTCAGGGTTTAGGGCAGTGCAGTGGTGTTCGGGCAGTGTAGGGGGTCGTGCTGGGGCTGGTGTTTCAGGGTTTAGGGCAGTACAGTGGTGTTCAGGCAGTGTAGGGGGTCGTGCTGGAGCTGGTGTTTCAGGGTTTAGGGCAGTGCAGTGGTGTTCGGGCAGTGTAGGGGGTCGTGCTGGGGCTGGTGTTTCAGGGTTTAGGGCAGTGCAGTGGTGTTCGGGCAGTGTAGGTGGTCGTGCTGGGGCTGGTGTTTCAGGGTTTAGGGCAGTGCAGTGGTGTTCGGGCAGTGTAGGGGGTCATGCTGGGGCTGGTGTTTCAGGGTTTAGGGCAGTGCAGTGGTGTTCGGGCAGTGTAGGGGGTCTTGCTGGGGCTGGTGTTCCAGAGTCTAGGGCAGTGCAGTGGTGTTCGGGCAGTGTAGGGGGTCTTGCTGGGGCTGGTGTTTAAGGGTTAAGGGCAGTGCAGTGGTGTTCGGGCAGTGTAGGGGGTCGTGCTGGGGGTGGTGTTTCAGGGTTTAGGGCAGTGCAGTGGTGTTTGGGCAGCGTAGGGGGTCGTGCTGGGGCTAGTGTTTCAGGATTTAGGGCAGAGCAATGGTGTTCAGGCAGTGTAGGGGTTTTGCTGGAGGTGGTGTTTCAGGGTTTAGGGCAGTGCAGTGGTGTTCGTGCAGTGTAGGGGTGGTGTTTCAGGGTTTAGGGCAGTGGTGTTCAGGCAGTGTAGGGGGTCTTGCTGGGGTTGATGTTTCAGGGTTTAGGGCAGTGCAGTGGTGTTCGGGCAGTGTAGGGGGTCATGCAGGGGTGGTGTTTCAGGGTTTAGGGCAGTGCAGTGGTGTTCGGGCAGTGTAGGGGGTCGTGCTGGGGGTGGTGTTTCAGGGTTTAGGGCAGTGCAGTGGTGTTCGGGCAGTGTAGGGTGTCGTGCTGAGGGGTGGTGTTTCAGGGTTTAGGGCAGTGCAGTGGTGTTCGGGCAGTGTAGGGGGTCGTGCAGGGGGTGGTGTTTCAGGGTTTAGGGCAGTGCAGTGGTGTTTGGGCAGTGTAGGGGGTCGTGCAGGGGGTGGTGTTTCAGGGTTTAGGGCAGTGCAGTGGTGTTCGGCCAGTGTAGGTGGTCTTGCTGGGGGTGGTGTTTCAGGCTTTAGTGCAGTGGTGTTCGGGCAGTGTAGGGGGTCTTGCTGGGGGTGGTGTTTCAGGGTTTAGGGCAGTGCAGTGGTGTTCGGGCAGTGTAGGGGGTCTTGCTGGGGCTGGCGTTTCAGGGTTAGGGCAGTGCAGTGGTGTTCTGGCAGTGTAGGGGGTCGTGCTGGGGCTGGTGTTTGAGGGTTTAGGGTAGTGCAGTGGTGTTCGGGCAGTGTAGGGGGTCGTGCTGGGGCTGCTGTTTCAGGGTTTAGGGCAGTGCAGTGGTGTTCGGGCTGTGTACGGGGTTGTGCTGGGGCTAGTGTTTCAGGGTTTAGGGCAGTGCAGTGGTGTTCGGGCAGTGTAGGGGGTCGTGCTGGGGGTGGTGTTTCAGGGTTTAGGGCAGTGCAGTGGTGTTCGGGCAGTGTAGGGGGTCGTGCTGGGGGTGGTGTATCATGGTTTAGGGCAGTGCAGTGGTGTTCGGGCAGTGTAGGGGGTCGTGCTGGGGGTGGTGTATCATGGTTTAGGGCAGTGCAGTGGTGTTCGGGCAGTGTAGGGGGTCGTGCTGGGGGTGGTGTTTCAGGGTTTCGGGCAGTGCAGTAGTGTTCGGGCAGTGTAGGGGGTCATGCTGGGGGTGGTGTTTCAGGGTTTAGGGCAGTGCAGTGGTGTTCGGGCAGTGTAGGGGGTCTTGCTGGGGGTGATGTTTCAGGGTTTAGGGCAGTGGTGTTCGGGCAGTGTACGGGGTCTTGCTGGGGGTGATGTTTCAGTGTTTAGGGCAGTGCAGTGGTGTTCGGGCAGTGTAGGGGGTCTTGCTGGGGGTAGTGTTTAGGGGTTTAGGGCAGTGCAGTGGTGTTCGTGCAGTGTAGGGGGTCGTGCTGGGGGTGGTGTTTCAGGGTTTAGGGCAGTGCAGTAGTGTTCGGGCAGTGTAGGGGATCGTGCAGGGGGTGGTGTTTCAGGGTTTAGGGCAGTGCAGTGGTGTTCGGGCAGTGTAGGGGTCGTGCTGGGGGTGGTGTTTCAGGGTTTAGGGCAGTGCAGTGGTGTTCGGGCAGTGTAGGGGGTCGTGCAGGGGGTGGTGTTTCAGGGTTTAGGGCAGTGCAGTGGTGTTCGGGCAGTGTAGGGGGTCTTGCTTGGGGTGGTGTTTCAGGGTTTAGGGCAGTGGTGTTCGGGCAGTGTAGGGGTCTTGCTGGGGGTGATGTTTCAGGGTTTAGGCAGTGCAGTGGTGTTCGGGCAGTGTAGGGGGTCTTGCTGGGGGTAGTGTTTCAGGGTTTAGGGCAGTGCAGTGGTGTTTGTGCAGTGTAGGGGGTCGTGCTGGGGATGGTGTTTCAGGGTTTAGGGCAGTGCAGTAGTGTTCGGGCAGTGTAGGGGGTCGTGCAGGGGTGGTGTTTCAGGGTTTAGGGCAGTGCAGTGGTTTTCAGGCAGTGTAGGCGGTCGTGCTGGGGGTGGTGTTTTAGGGTTCAGGGCAGTGCAGTGCAGTGGTGTTCGGGCAGTGTAGGGGGTTGTGCTGGGGGTGGTGTTTCAGGGTTTAGGGCAGTGCAGTGGTCTTTGGGCAGTGTAGGAGGTCTTGCTGGGGGTAGTGTTTCAGGGTTTAGGGCAGTGCAGTGGTGTTCGGGCAGTGTAGGGGCGTGCTGGGGGTGGTGTTTCAGGGTTTAGGGCAGTGCAGTGGTGTTCGGGCAGTGTAGGGGGTCGTGAAGGGGGCGGTGTTTCAGGGTTTAGGGCAGTGCAGTGGTGTTCGGGCAGTGTAGGGGGTCATGCTAGGGTTGGTGTTTCAGGGTTTAGGGCAGTGCAGTGGTGTTCAGGCAGTGTATGGGGTCGTGCAGGGGCTGGTGTTTCAGGGTTTAGGGCAGTGCAGTGGTGTTCGGGCAGTGTAGGGGGTCGTGCTGGGGGTAGTGTTTTAGGGTTTAGGGTAGTGCAATGGTACTTGTGTAGTGTAGGGGGTCGTGCTGGGGTAGTGTTTTAGGGTTTAGGGTAGTGCAGTGGTGTTTGTGTAGTGTAGGGGTCATGTTTTAGGGTAGTGCAGTGGTGTTTGGGTAGTGTAGGGGGTCGTGCTGGGGGTAGTGTTTTAGGATTTAGGTTAGTGCAGTGGTGTTTGGGTAGTGTAGGGGGTCGTGCTGGGGGTAGTGTTTTAGAGTTTAAGGTAGTGCAGTGGTGTTTGTGTAGTGTAGGGGGTCGTGCTGGGGGTAGTGTTTTAGGGTTTAGGGTAGTGAGTGGTGTTTGGGTAGTGTAGGGGGTCATGCTGGGGGTAGTGTTTTAGGGTTTAGGGTAGTGCAGTGGTGTTTGTGTAGTGTAGGGGGTCATGTTTTAGGGTAGTGCAGTGGTGTTTGGGTAGTGTAGGGGGTCGTGCTGGGGGTAGTGTTTTAGGATTTAGGTTAGTGCAGTGGTGTTGGGGTAGTGTTTTAGGGTTTAGGGTAGTGCAGTGGTGTTTGTGTAGTGTAGGGGGTCATGCTGGGGGTAGTGTTTTATGGTTTAGGATAGTGCAGTAGTGCTTGTGTAGTGTAGGGGGTCGTTCTGGGGGTAGTGTTTTTGGTTTAGGGTAGTGCAGGGGGGTCATGTTTTAAGATGCAACGCTCCAATACCTGACCAGTCTGCACTACATAAAACTGCAAAAAAACTAAAAATAAAAAGTGTTTTTCACACTTTTGTCATTGGGCTATATGTGGGCTACATCTGGGTAATATTTGTGCTACATTTGGGCTCTTTTTTCACTGGTGGCCATCTTGGAAGACTTCTTTGTTATGAAGTTTCCTAATTTCCTCATTTACTGCAGTCTCCTCAGTAGGAAATGCTTTCAGTTTTTTACTTTGATTCCATCAAGAAGGCATTCAGTTGTGTCACACATTTGCCATAAATTCAGAATGTTAGCACTCTAGTTGTTCATTAGATCACTGTAGTAAAGCTACTGCTCACCAAGGAGTTAACTGGAAGTCTACTGCTGGTATTGAAAGTGATTGTTTCAGTCTGCATGTCAGAATTTTCTAATAAAATAGAAGAGGATTTGAGATCTCACTTAAAACATGCACTAAATTTTCTTTTGCAGCACTAACCATAATTTCTATGGCAAAATTAACCCCCTCATTTTGTTCCTTTTTAAATTAAATGTTTTAAGTGTTACCAGTTTATTCCAATCAAGATGGCTTCAGGTGTGCCATACTTTTGTCACAAGTAAGGCTGTTAGCACTCTAGTTGTTCTTTAGAACACTCTGGGAAGCTGCAGTAGAACACAAAGGCATCAACTGACAGGCTGCTCCTGTTGAAATATAACAGGAAGATATTTGAGATCTCACTTAAAACATGTCCTAATTTTTCTTTCTACAGCACTAACCATAATTTCTATGGCAAAATGAACCCCCTCATTTTGTTCCTTTTTAAATTAAATGTTTTAAGTGTTACCAGTTTATTCCAATCAAGATGGCTTCAGGTGTGCCATACTTTTGTCATAAGTAAGACTGTTAGCACTCTAGTTGTTCTTTAGAACACTCTGGGAAGCTGCAGTAGAACACAAAGGCATCAACTGACAGGCTGCTCCTGTTGAAATATAACAGGAAGATATTTGAGATCACACTTGAAACATGTCCTAATTTTTCTTTCCAGAGCACTAACCATAATTTCTATGACAAGATGAACCCCATCATTTTGTTCCTTTTTAAATTAAATGTTTTAAGTGTTACCAGTTTATTCCAATCAAGATGGCTTCAGGTGTGGCATACTTTTGTCATAAGTAAGGCTGTTAGCACTCTAGTTGTTCTTTAGAACACTCTGGGAAGTTGCAGTAGAACACAAAGGAATCAACTGACAGTCTCTGCCCTTGTTGGATGTACATGTTTTACTGAGAATGTCAGACTTCATTCTCACATGACTGAGAAAGATAATGTGAATTTACAGAAAATATGCTCTCATTTTAGCTTCTGGAGCACCTTCCAAAACTGTATGGGACAAGCATGTGAAAATAGTTTTCTCTCAAACATGATTCATGATATCCCAGCAGCAGGTTTTTCACAGGGTAAAATCACCTTAGAACACACCACAATTCCTGAAATTAGTATGGTACCATCAACAAATGAATTCTAATGTAACTAAAGTCTGTTATCACCCTTTATAGTTCTCCTTTTGGTAACCCTCAAAATCTTTGATTCACTACAATGCATTTCAATGGGGTACTATCATTTATATTGGTCCCAAGATGGCTGCCAGCAATTCCAGGATGAAGTGCTGACAGCCAATCAGATCTCACGATGACATGTGTGGTTAGGCTCCGCCCAGATATATATGTGTTTTTACTTTTGATTTTCTCAGCAACTACTGAACGGATTTACACCATTTAACAAAAGGGTTTTTTCTGAACCAAGATCTACCTCTTTGCCAAATTTGGTGTAATTCCGTTCAGCAGTTCGGGCTGTAGCCTTGCATAAAGTTTCCTATGGGAAATAGATTTTCTGACTCTTATTTTTTTAATTTCTCCGCAACTACTGAACGGATTTACACCATTTAACAAAAGGGTTCTTTCTGAACCAAGAACTACCTCTTTGCCAAATTTTGTGTAATTCCGTTCAGCAGTTCAGGCTGTAGCCGTGTCTAAAGTTTCCTATGGGAAAATGAATGGGGAAAACACGTTTTGGGACCCCCCTTTTTTCTCGGCCCCCGCTTGACGAATCACCCCGAAACTTTCAGGGTAAGAGCGGACCGGAGCGGGCCATAAAGTTTGAAAATTTCGCGAAGATTCGTCAACCGACGCAAGAGCTATTTCAAATAGAATGTCGCGGATTTCCTATGGAAAATAGGTCCTAACTATAACTATCTACTGGCGACCGCCAGTAGATAATATATATATATATATATATTGCAGCTCCAAATTCACCAGCTTGGTGCACTCGCATACGGGTGCTGACAATGCGGGGGTGCTCCCGCATAATTATATCCGCTAGCATTCTCCACCAGGTAATCGTACCCACCACACCGGCTTCAGCACGGCTGTTGTGGCATAATTAATCAGCAAGTATTCCTGGAGCCCTACGAAGGGAAGAAACCAAATAATTGCATTATAAAGTCTACAGAACCTACTAAGGTTGAGAATAAAGCTCGAGATTGGACTAATGATTCCAGCATGCATTGTAATGAGATTGCACTAAGCAACGCCCACGAAGGGCTGGTACTATACTTAAGAGCAAACACAAGGAGATGATGGACGGAGTGCTGAAACTTTTCAAACACTCACCCCCAGTCACAGATCTGGGTTGAATCAATCATCATTCTTTAGCTCACTTTGCCACCCCAGTTCAGACACAGCTATATGCAAATCAGTCTTGACCCTGTGCCTCATGGGAACAGTCCAGACCGAACTGCCAAGCCATGTCTTCCCTGGACCGGAATCAAGCATCCTGGGACCGGTTTGCATATGGCCATGTCTGAACTGGGGTGGTGGAGTGAGCTAAAGAATGATGATTGATTAAACCCAGATCAGTTGACTGGGGGTGAGTGTTTGATTTGCTCTAACGCTCCGTCCATCATCCCCTTTGGTATCGCTTTGTTCGCCCTAAGTTGGCAGGGTATGCCCAGACGTGGGTCCCTTGCTCACTTTGCCACTGGATTCAAGATAGCCTGGCTGATGAGGGTTATGAACCCGAAACCGGTCCCAGGATGCTTGTTTCCGGTCCAGGGAAGACATGGCTTGGCAGGGACAGACTGATTTGCATATGGCCACGTCTGAACTGGGGTGGTGGAGTGAGCTAAAGAATGATGATGGATTAAACCCAGATCAGATGACTGGGGGTGAGTGTTTGATTTGCTCTAACGCTCTGTCCATCATCCCCTTTGGTATTGGTACTATACTTAAAGCATGCAGAGCGCTCTGTGAGACTTTTTCATCAGTTGCCTTTGAAAAAGAAGTTAGAACTTCGAAATGCATCGGCATTGCTAATTTGATGACCGGGACTAAATTGTTGGTTGCCAGAAGTTAATAAACCGTATGGTTTACAACAGCAGGTCGAGTGCATCCGGAACTGCTTTGGGGCATTTGTTTGAATATATATATATATATACATACACACACACACACACACACGCACACGCACACACACACACACACACACACACACACACACACTCACACACATTCACTCACTCACACACACACACACACACACACACACACACACACGTTTTTGCCTAGTTCTGCAGTGGAACGGGATGAACCAGATGGTGAAGCATGCCACCAAGAGGTAACCTTGGTGAGTTAGGTTTATTTAAGAAAACCAAGAGTTTTCTTTTGTTGTGTGGAGGGTTAGTTCATCTAAAACACACACTTTTTGTGTTCCTAATAACTTTGGCGCAGTTTGACAAATCTCCACAAAACGTTCCAAAAAAGTGCTACTCTATGACTAGTTTGGGCATGGAAAGTTTTGGGGTGATCTGTGAAGTGGGGGCAGAGAAAAAAGGTATCTCAAAACACATTTTCTGCATTCATTTTTCTATAGGATTTTTAGACAGCGCTACACCCCAAACTGCTGAACGGATTAACACCAAATTTTACTTTTTTGTGTAAATCCGTTCAGTAGTTTTTGGGCAATTAATGTATATTTCATGATGTGGAGGCTCTGCGGACCTGAGAGATCTCTCCTGAGATCTGATTGGCTGCCACCACATAAATCAGGAAGTGGTGGCAGCCATTATAGGACTCAGTCCAGAGTACTAAAAAAAAGGCATTGGCCTGGTGGTGGGGTCCCAGAGGCCCCGCCTGCAGCCTAAAAGTTTTTTATAAAAAATAAAATTGCCGCAAATTCGCAGAGGGTCTGTGAATCCTTGTTAAAATGATTTTTTTAAAAGCTCGGGCTCTGCCACGATGAAAAAAGCACCTTGGGGTGGGCCAGGGCCTGGGGGTGCAGTGCACCGATCATTTTAGGGGATGGGAAGTACGGCCCCCCTCCCATGCCTCTAAGAGGCCCCGGGGATCCCATCCCCTGGGCCCACATGTTTGCAAAGGGGAGGGGGGGCTGTGGCCGCCCTCCCTAATCCTCTAAGAGAAATGTACTAAAAAAGGGAGGGGGCCAAGCGCCCCCTCTCCAAGCCTTTAAAGGCCCCGTGGACCCCATCCCCTGGGGTCGATCTTAAGTTAAAAGGGTGGGCGCACTGCCCCGCTTGCTGAGCCTTAAAAGGCCCAAGGGACCCCATCCCCCAGGGCACATGGCCCCCTCCCAATTCTCTGTAGAACCCGGGACCCGATCCCCTGTGCCTAAACCTACGTTGAAAGGGAGGGGGTCAACGCAGCCCCTTTCCAAAGCCTTAAGAGGCGCTGGGGACCCATCCCTGGGGCCGGCTCTATTACTCTGTCCCAGGGAGCCCACCCCCAAGACAAATAGTAAATTGCAACTCTATAGCAATAAAGTGCTATAGAATAGAAGGTTAAAATAACCAATTACAATATGGAAAACATAACTCATGAAAAAATGCATTTCTCCAATCAAGAAGTAAATCAAAAGAGACTATCTACATAGAATATGCACTTAGGAATGTACCATAGCTACAGATTACCCATCACAGACACTGCAATAAATATGTATGCATTTGTCAGCTCTTATTCTCCATAAAATAGTTATTTTATATCAAAAATAGGTTTACAGCAACAGTTTTGAAATGCAATCATAAAATGGCTAAATAATAATGTCATTGAATTTCATGCATTTCTAATGTAGAAAATATTTGACTTAATTTAACGAGATGTCGAAGACAATTTTAATCAGGAGAAAGTGCATTGTTTACTAGGTTTTTTTAATCCAACTCCGAAAGATATTAATTGGATTTAAAACAATATAAACAGATTAAAACGTTATAAAATCTAAATAATGCGTCCCTGCTCCTATTTCCTATTTCAGACAAAAGCCAGTTAGAGGAAACGGCAGATTAAATAGTTTTGAAGATTATCATGTACAATTTCAATCATGCAGAATAAAACAGATTCAATTTAAATAAAGATTAAAATAAACAGGAACCAACATACTGTATTGAATTTACAGGAAGCATTCATCTTGGTAATAAAGATGCAGAAAATGAGTGTATTATACTGACATGGACAGCAATGTATGGATTATTCGAGCAAAAAGATCAAGCTGTTATCACTGTGTCTGTAAACTGTCTGAATATCCGATGGCACATTTCATAACTCAAATACATTTTAAGATTCAGATAGAAAGGTAGACATTCGTATTTTGTTATACTCTAAGGATGTAAGCAATTATTATATTGACAAGTTAAATTGTTCCAACCGCAAATTTTTTCACACTAATTTTATGAGTCATTAAAATGGCACACTGAGTTAAGTGGCTGTTGCTGGCAACTTCTGTGATCTGCAGATCACAAGCTCGAATCCTAGGAAGGCCAACTTATTATTTCATCCTTCTGAGGTCTAAAACTGAGTTACATGATTCGGGTAATAGTGACACTTGGTATTTAAAGCACTTTGAAATAGTAGAAACTGTGCTTTGAAGCACCATCTATAATATATTATTAATAGCAAAGCAAGAAGCAGGCGAGGTTTAGGCAAACCAGCTGGGATTAGAACATTACATCTACATGTTGCTCTTAAATATCTGCAGGAATTTCAGACAGCATGGACCTCCTGCCCAATGAGAAAAAGTGCAACCTTTACAGTCTGATGTGCCATCATCAATATTTTTTTAAGTATCCAATAGTATCCTGCGGTATCTTTATCAAGGGATTATTTATTTGAAACTTTTTCTGAAAACCACAACAGATCCTCCTTCATTTTGGTTTAACCACTTTGGAGGCGATTAGCGATAAAGATTTCATTAGTGATTTGAACAACATTATTTTGAGACTGATAACTAGCACTTTTGTATTTCAGGATGAAGCTTGCAGCTTTGGAAGAAATTATTGTGCACTTCGATGTAGATGGAAAGCTGACATGGAATAAGTTTCAGTATTCTTATAATAAAATCCAGGAAAAGGAAATCTGGACAAAGGAGTCAATATTTTAATTGCTTCATCATTGGCTTATGGACACTACATATGCGTGAATATTTTGACTATTTGATCAAGAATTCACAATTTGCCTCTACTATAAGCTAGAAGAATTTTATGATACCAGACCAGACACCAGGGCCCTTATTATAGACAGGGTGCAGTGACTCTGTTTGCACCATGGTGCACCTTCAAACAGGTGCGCTGGCTGCAAACAGGGACAGTATGTCCTAGTATAAATAATGCTCTCCACTCAGGGCAGCTGTGAACTCCTGCTACCCTGGGGGCAGTGCATTAGGGAAAGATAACGTGGCTGACTGAAGAAGCTGGTCTGTTTAGGTCGAGCTTTAGCGGCAGCGCGCATGTGCTGCTCGCTCTGCGAGGCATGCAGTAGTAGAGTATGGGGAGACAAGCTGCCCTCACTCTCCGCCCATATTTTTCATTGGCTTCTGTCTTTGTCCTTTGTAAATTATGTCTTCTGATTGATTATGAGGCTTGTTAGTCCCGCCTTATTATGGCCATGTCGTCATTTGTACCCTCCCATTGATCCAGCAGTATACCAACAACAGATACTCCAATACCATATACTCACCTGGGCCCATAAACATACAATTGAGTAAACCGCTGGAGCGTCAAAATTTATTCAGGATTAGTTATTTAATATTCCTAACTAACCTCTCACTGATCAAAAAGTTCTTTCCTCTGGTCGATGGACCATTAGTTGAACTAGTTGATGTTGATAATTAACAGAACCCTTAACTATTCTTTTATTTGAAGAAAATGATCACAGACTCAGGAAGGTTTAAAATCTTTACCTAAATTAAATGCATGTGAACCATTTCAAAATACAGTGCAGTCACCATCATTCTTAGGAGAGAAAAATTCAATTGGTTAAACATCAAGCATATACTTCGGACTCATACAATAATTAATGCTTAGAAAGGGAGAGGACAGAGAGAAAAGAACATCTGCAAATAACGTGAAATTATAGTTACCAAGAATGGTGTGAAAGACCAACCCCCTGGCCAAAGGGCTGGTAAGGGTCCCCTAACATAGGTCAGGAGACAAAGACTTCAGGACAGGATTCATGACAGGATAGTTGACCCTCTAGAATACTGACGATTGCGCCGCACCCCTCTCTGACACTCTCTTCCTCTTCGAGATTCTTCTGCGATCTTCTGATCTAACCCAATTACGTTAGGATAGAAAGTTCTGCTTCAGATTCTGCATTCGGTTCTTCATCAGCATCTCACAGCATCTCTCCCAGCAACAGCGTCTCCGACTCACAGCATCTGGGTAACCTTCCTCTCCCTAACTAACTAAAGCTACCTTAGTTATACCTTTGTATCTTCATGTTCCACCCACTAAAGTTTCAATATCGTAAAAATACGAAATATGATTGGTCAGGCAAGGGGGGAAGCTCCATCACACCATGCTTACAGGTAATTAAAATCAGTTCAACTATTGTTCGCAAACCCATCCCCTTAATTTTCATTCATGTATTGAGTTCCCATACACATTCACATTTTACTTGCAACATTTTTATAACATTATGAATAAGAATCCTCATCGCCAAACTTTTCACCCTCCGTTCCCAGGGCATGTCACTGGTGACCTTGGCTCCCGTTCAACATCTAAGTCATCATTCCGGGTTAGCTTTCAGTGGACATGCGCAGTCTTCGAATTACTCAGCTCAATTCAGTTATGCGTGAGAGGCCCAAATACGCACTAATAATAAAATCAGAAAGACAAATATTAATTTCACAAATAAATGGTCACACTGTATACCTCCCACTTCTACTCTATTCCCCTTTTTCTTATTAATACTTTCCCGCATTAGCATTAGTAAAATAGCTTGTTTTCGTTTCAGCTAAGCAGATGCCATGCACGCGAGTCTTCAAGACTCCATTTTAGTGTCTTCTGCTCATGCGATAGAATTTCCCTCCAAGCGTTACCTCGTCATACTACATAGATGTAGTTGACGCATGCGCACAACAGTTTCCCCGTTTAAAGCGGTATTAGTCCGTCTTCATTGTTATCTGCATAAATACACACATAAGCAAGCTTCACTAACCCGTGTGTTCATGTGGTGCGTATTAGTTATTCACAAACATGACTAATAACTTGTTAATGAGTTAAACGAGTGGATTGCCTCCGAGCAAGCCTCTTTCTCACGAGACCTTGCTACATCAATCCCCTCTCTGATGGCATTTTGAGCCATCACAAAATTACCCATCCCTTCCCAGATGCCAACTTGAATAACTCTCAGTTTTCTCTTTCTTCTCTCATCTTTTCGTCAGTTACTTCTTTTCCTTCTAAATCTTTCATCTTTTTGTATAGCTTTCCTTTAATTTCCTTTAACTGAATTTCTTCATATTCCCTCTTTCGTTTCTTTCCTTTCCCTTCTCTTTCTAAATGTATTCTTCTTTTCCCTTTGCTTCTGCAACATTTACATGTGATCATTACTGTCATTACTATTGTCATTATCACAACTGCTGGTAATATTGTTTGACCTAGAAAACTCTTTCCAAAATTAGTAAACCAATTCCCTATTGATGTTATACTCTTTGTTAATCTTCCCCATACACTGTCAACCTCCAGTTGGGTTAAGTCATTATGCATTCTTGTAATATTTCCAATATATCCTTTAATTTCCTTACTTTTGTCCAGAATATAAGTGCAGCAATGTTGAATTTTCAACATACCACAGACTCCGCCCTCTTTTGCCAATAAAATATCAAGAGCAAGACGATTTTGTAAAACCATAGACCTTATTGCGACCATCTCTGTATTAATCATTAAGAATCCTCCGGCAGTATCTGTAGAAAGACGATCAATTATTGTTGACAATTTGCAAATTTTACGTGAATTTAGAATGACTCCAACTGAGGGTATCAATGCACTAAATATATCACCTACTATTTCAGAAAAACAAGCTCTTTTTCTTCGTGTTAGTCCATTAGATATTTCATTGATTCTGTCCACATGGTAGATTTTTGGAAAAACTATTCCAAAATAACAGCTCCCATACCATCTTGCAGGTAACCTATAATAGGCATTATTCCCGCATACATAATAAATTTCTGGAAATACAGGATCAGTTCCCCCTTTTAGTCCCCATCCCCCTAAAATTAGGAAGTTGTGTTCACATTCACTGGAACCAATGAAATTGTTATTATAATCTGTCTTTAATCTATGGAGGCAGAATTTTCCCTTTTTCACAAAGTCTAGGGACATCGCAGCATGAGCTTCGCCCTTTGCATAAATTCCCTCTTTCTCAGCCCATGGAGGTACATGGGATTTCAGTTCAGCAGCCTTCTTTGTTAAATCCTGTCTCCTTTCTTCTACTAAATTCAAAAACTCTTTTTCTTCTTCACGTAATATGCATGTTAGGTTATCCATGTGTGCTTGTGCTATATCTATTGAACTCATTGTTAGGAATAATTCACCCATGAACTGTGCATTTTTACTACTAAATTCTGGATTCATATTCTTTCGAATAGGCAGTTCTGAAAATACTACATCTAAGTTTGAATAAAAATACTGAAGTTTCCCTGTTACGTAAAATAAACTTGATAAAACACTACATGATATACCATATGTTAAAGGTATATGGTGATAAGTCACCCCTTCTGACACTGATGAGGGTTACTTCATACAGACATAACAATTACTAATCTCCATTGTATTAACATACTGGAATAACAATTCAGTAAACACATTTAAAGACGAATCATTGTCTGATTCATTATGATAGTTTATCTCATCTTCTACCCCTATTTCTATTTTAGTTCCCTTTATTCTATTTACTTTCTCACTAGTAATTGTATTATTCCTGTTACTTGTTTTCATTAACAAAGGTACTCCTATTGTTAGAAATAACCATACTAATACTACTAATATAATACTACACAAGCAAAATCTTAAACATTTTCTTTTTAAACTTCATTTCGGTCTTTCAGTGTCTTCAACTTCTGCCATTTTAATCAGAGAAAATGTCTTTTCTCTTTTTCTTTCTTTGTCTAAATTTTCTTAAAATCCAGTCTTTTATTTTAAGGAGGTCTTAATTTGTTTTCATCAATCTGTGCAACATGAACTCTCTCTGGTTCTTCTCGTAAATCTAAGTTTTCAAATTCTTCTAGTATAACATAGGTCCACTCAGGGGCCTTGTATTTTCTGTTCAGAATTCTCAGACTTGGGCTTCTTCGTGTAAGTTTTACTAAGGTTTGTTTAGATTGCGTCTGACTCGTAACTTCAATTACTTGCTCTGGTTTCTGTTCTGATTTTCTTAGATAATATCTTAGTCTATTCACTCCTTCTGGCCAATTGTCTCCTTTTCTAACCCTTTTGACCTGAACTGCACTTTCACCTTCTCCGTCTTCTTCTAAAGTTCTTTTATTTTCACTTAATCTGGGCACAATCTGTTCTTGTTCTTCTTCCCTTTCTAATTGTCTTTGTTCTGTATTTTCTGTATTTGGATCTTCTTCTACTTGTACCGGTTCAGGTCTTATTATAGTTGGTTCTTTTTCAGCCTGAACTTGTTCTTCTAGATCTATCTGATCCTGTTCAGGTCTTATTTCAAGTTGTTCTTCTTCTGCCTGAACTTGTTCTTCTAGATCTATCTTACCCTGCTCAGGTTTCTGAATAGCTTTGTTTATTTCTACCTGAGTGTGTTCTTCTTTCCCTGACTTTTCCTCTCTACCTTCCTGTCTCTTTAATTCAGTTGTTCTTCTTGTTTCGACAACAGCATCAGGTGCTTGGTCTGGCTTCCTTTCAACTGCGTCTTCTCCAACCTGATGAGAGACAGTACGCACCATTTCAGCCAATCCTTTGCAATAGTCCAATACCAGATCATCAGTTATATTCATCAATTTATTTCCAGGAATAAATGCTTGTCTCATTGCCCTTCCCATGAGTACCTCATGTGGACTCAATCCTGTTTTTCTGTCAGGAATACTTCTGAGACCCATCAGTACAAGAGGCAATGCATCTGGCCATTTCAGCATTGTGGATGCACACACCTTCCCTAATCTTGATTTGATTGTGCCATTAAGCTGTTCAACTATTCCAGAAGCCTCTGGATGATAAGCACAGTGCAGTTTTTGTTCAAATGTTAAATGCAGCACAGATTAATCGAATTATCTCATTATTAAAATGAGGTCCTCTATCGGATTCCAAAGTGACTGGAAAACCAAAACGAGGTATCAACTCCCTCAATAGTAGTTTAGCAACTGTGAGACTGTCATTTCTTCTAGTGGGGTATGCCTCTACCCATCTCGAGAACATGCACACTATGACAAGTACATACTTCAATCCATTGCAAGGAGGCAACTCAATGAAGTCTAACTGCAGTCTGGTGAAGGGTCCTTCTGCCTTTCCAATCTTTCCCCAACTAACCACTGTCTTCCTGCCTGGGTTCTGCTGCTAACAGATTAAGCATCTTTGGCAAAGGCTCTCTGCGACTACCCTAAACTTCGGATTGTACCAACTCTGTCTGAATAATCTGATCATCGAATCCCTGCCAATATGTGTTGTCCCATGATATACTCTTGCCATTTGAGAAAGTAGACAATCTGGCATGACTGGTCTACCATCTAAGTACACCCACACTTCATCTTCTGTCCTTTTTGTACAACTTGATTTTATCCAGATCAACTTTTCTTTTTCCTCAACTTCTTCCTGTAACTGTCTGATCTCATCCCATATTTCTGGAACTGAGAAAAACATAAGTTGGCAGCTGGTTTCACCTGTTTAAATTTTTCTGTTAATTGACATTGTATTTCTTGCACAGTATCAAGCAATTTGGTCTGCATATCTATTACCAGCCGTCACATAGTCATTTCCTGACTGATGTGCAGCGCATTTAACAACTGCTACTTCTTTACTTCTTTTGGCAATTGTAATGCTTCTAACAAATCTTTTACATTTTTACTATTTCTGATAGGAGATCCTGAAGAAGTCAGAAATCCCCTCTGCATCCAGAGTTGGCCAAAGTCATGCACAACCTCGAAACCATATTGACTATCCGTAAATATGGTTATTCTCCAATTTTCCCCTTTTTGCATGCCTTTGTTAAGGCCACCAATTCGGCTACTTGTGCAGACTTGACTCCCGGTAAACAGGATGCTTCAACTACCCCAGTTATCTTGCATACAGCATATGCAGCACTTAACCCTCCTCCTTCTGTTCTTAGACATGACCCATCCACGAACAATTCATGATCAGATTCCTTCAATGGTGTTTCCTTTATGTCTGGACGGGGCTTAGTACACGATTCAGTCACATCCACACAATCATGATCAGTCTCATCTTTCACTTCTTCACAACATGGATCTGGCAATAATGTGGCAGGATTCATTATTGTACATCTTATCACTGTCACATTTTCTGCTCCCAAAATCACTCTATCATACTTAGTCAGCCGACTAGGAGTGAGATGTTGTGTTCACGTTCTTGTCAAAAGAATCTCAACTGAGTGTGGAATGTAGACTTTTACAGGATGTCCCATTACTATTGACTCACTTTGCTCCAGACTCATACAGGTAGCAGCTACTGCTTTTAAGCAGCCAGGTAAAGCTGAGGCCACTGGATCCAAGCTGGCAGAGAAATATGCCACTGGACGTCGGCTCAATCCATGTCTCTGTGTTAAAACTGAAAGTGCACAATTTTCTCTCTCACAACAAAACAGTGCGAATTCTTTTGAATAATCAGGCATGCCCAAAGCAGGGGCCTCACATAGACAGTTTCGTAGTTTCACAAAGGCTTCCAAACATTCATCATTCCAATCAATTGGATCTTTCGCTCTTTTCCGAGTTAATTGTATCAATGGCTTTGCTAGCATGGAGAAGCTATTTATCCACTGCCTACAGTACCCAACCACTCCTAAAAACATTCTCATCTCCTTCTGTGTCTGAGGTAGCTGCATTTCTTTGATTATTTTTATTCTTTCCGGTGTCACTTTTCTAACTCCTCTTTCTATTTTATGCCCTAAATATCTAACTTCTTGTTGACAGAACTGCAATTTTTCTGGAGACACCTTGTGTCCTCCTTCGGCCAAATGGTTCAGTAATGCAATTGTGTCGGTGACACAATCTTCTCGTGTTTTTGATGCCACCAATAGGTCATCAATGTTCTGAACCAGAACTGATTTCCCGGGCATAACTAATGACTCCAGACACTTTTTCAGTATCTGATTGAAAATTGAAGGACTCTCTGTGTACCCTTGAGGAACTCGCACCATGCCAAAATACGATCCTCGAACCGGAAGGCGAAGAGATACTGGCTGTCTGGGTGCAAAGGAATAGAAAAGAATGCTTGGCACAAATCAATTACTGTAAACCAGCCTGCATTCCAGGGTATCTGATAAAGGATCACTGCTGGATTTGGCACTACTCGGCAACAAGGCACTACAATTTTGTTGATCTTTCTCAAATCCTGCACTATCCTGTATTTTCCACTAGGCTTTTTAAGTCCCATTATTGGTGAATTACAAGGACTACCCATTATCTCTTTTAAAATGCCTTGTTTAATCATTCGGTCAATTTCTGAAGCAATTCCTGCTTTCACTTCTGGACTCATTTTGTACTGTCGTATGTTTGGATGAACTGCACCTTCTTTCACCGTCACTTTAACTGGATCTGCATTTGACATCAGCTCAATATCTTTTCCTGTAAAATCCCACACTTCTGGATTCACTGTCGTTCTCAACTCTTCCGGCAATTCACTTTCAGTTATCAATGAAAACATCTCGTCTACCTCTGTACCTTGCTTAGCTCGCATCATTTTGTAAATAACATCTTCATCAGGGGTTTGGAAAGCGACACCATCTGGTGTACAGTAGATCGTGCAATTCATTTTGCACAATAAATCTCTTCCCAACAGATTTACTGGACTGGAATCTCAAACTACAAACCGATGCATATCTTTAAAATTTCCGATATGAACCTCCATTGGTTTTGTGATTGGGGTTCTAATCTGTTGATTTTACACTCCTACAACTTGGATAGATTCTCCCGAGAGGGGTAGGTTTGGGATGTCTGCTGTTCTTACAGTAGACCGGGTAGCACCCGTATCCAATAGAAAAGTGATATCATTACCTGCCACTTTCCCATCAATAAATGGACCTGTCTGATCTACCGGCAAGGATGCGCCAAGCACGCACTCCTCTTCCTCCCCCCCCAGGCACCGTCATTGCACGTAGTCTGATTTATCTTCATCATTCTGCAAAAAATATTGTGTAACCACTCTGTTATTCTTACCACTTTCTCCGTGAAATCCGGTGTTCGCACTGTACTTTTGAGTGTTCACAAAGTTTGGCATAGGAGCTGGTGGCACTTGATACTGTGGAGTAACTACCTGCTGCGGCTGATTCATAAGTACTTCATTCTGCATCTGTGGAATTTAATTTTGGTTTGGCCCATTGTTATTCTGAACATTCTTACACTCGTTCTTCCAATGTCCAAGCTTTCCGCACGCATGACAAGGAAACTTCTTCTTCGCTGCCTCTCTATTCATTCGTCCTCTTATTTTACCACCATTCGCGGTTGATCATTCTGACTCTGCTCTTTCACCTGATTATCAGTCTGGGTATTTGATTTATTCTCCTGCTGTTCTGCCAATTTTACTTGTGCCCACATCATTTTCTCTTTTAGCTTTCTATGCCTTGCCTCAATGTCATCTCCACAATACTTGACATATTTCAAAATTTTGTCGATCGTCTTACTCTGCCAGCACAACATGTGCTGCTGAATCATCTGACTAATCTCCGGTTTCAGACCATACACAAACTGATACACAAAATGTCCCATATCCTTATCACCAATGTTCTCAAAACCACTATACTGCTTAAACACTTGCAGTAACCGCTGATAATATGCATGTCCGGACTCATTTGGCTCTTGAGTTGTTCTATCTATTTTTACCCAATCTGTTTCTTTAGGAGGGATTTTCCCTTTCAGGAAAGTAATTACTTGGTGATATTTCTTCATCACCTCCTCTGAGGGTGCTCCCATCTTCGAGTCTCTAGCATACTCCTCATTTGGCCAATCAACTGTAATCTTACACTCTGTCCATAAATCAGTAGGTACCACAATATCAAACAAACCATCCAGATCCTTCAACAAAACCTTTGAAACCTTCACAAATCTTTCCACCTGTTTATACCATTCAACTGGATTTTCTCTCAATCTGGGGAAATCATTCGTAAATGACAAAATGTCCTGTCTACTCCAAGGGACATGAACATATCCACCACCAGGAACTTCTCTCATTGGACACATTCTCTCAATCTTATCTGATTCTCTCACTGGAAATGCAGATGATGCTTCTCTCGCTAGTACTTCCTCTTTCTTTCTTATCCACCTAATTCTCCATTTGTCAATGTCTCCCCATTTTCACAAAATATTCATCAACTCTTTTATTTGTAGTCTCTTACCAGAAGCATTTACACTTTCTAAATCTTTATCAGTAAAATCCAATCGATATGGTCTCTGCAATAATTTCGATTTCCCTATATCTATTCCAATCTCTGAGGCAACTTCTGTTAATTTCTCATGAAATATTCTTGCTCTTCTGGTTATACTTTTACATAGGAACAACAACTCCTCATCATTATAAACGTTCAATCTTTCTATGCTCACATTGCCAGCTATCATTTCTTCCAAATCTACTTTCAATCTACTGATATCTAGTAGCTTTGGTTGTGGGTTTCGATTTTCTATTTCCTGTGCCCATCTCTCTAAATCTTCAGGGGTAACTGCTGTTGAACTTCCAGTTCCTATAGGAACCAAAGATCTCTTTTCTCCCAAATTTACAGGTATAACTCTCTTCAGAGTTTTTGTTAAATGTTCTACATTCGGGAGATCCATTAATGAAATAACTGATTCACTTTCACTGGCCTGATCATCCATAATTATTACTTCTTTTCTGGGACTATTTAACGGAATTGTCACAGTTTGAGGTTTCTGGCAAGTCTTTTTATCTCCATATAATGGGATTACAGGACCAATAGTTACTGGTAATGTCAAAGCTTCGGCATTTAAATTCAATTGGCTTACTTTCTGAACTAATTCTTCCCTAGTTTTATTTAAAGCTTCTCTCTCATTATCCTGCAACACCCTATTAAGTGACACATCATGTAAAATTTGTGGGGTTAAAGGCATTCCTATCACTGGTGCACTTGGGGTGACCTTACTAGGTTCTTTTGGTACGGTGGAGGGTTTTTAATCAAAATATCCTCTAATAGCTCATCATCTGATTCGCCATATCCTGTCGTATTCATGTGTTTCGTTTTTTCTTTACACTTTCCTCCTAACTGTTCTTCAGCCATTAATACTGGATATAAACCCTCGGTCACCACAGCTCTTCTCCAACGCTTCATTTGATCTCCACTTGATTCATACGGATATCTAGGCAAAAATCCTCTAAATCTCCTAACACTTCTGTATTTTTCACGATCAATTGCCTCAATTTCCCATTCTTCCAATGCTTCATATTGTGTCATTCTAGGATTTGGTTCTAACATATTCATTCTATCTCTCAAATTCTGAAGTATTTTTTAATTAAAAGTACCATGCTCCGGAAAAGCCAAAACACCATCACCTTTAGTATACTCCACCAAATTCTCCAACCATACACACGTGTGATATCCTTTCTCCATCATCATAAAGGAAGCAGGTGTTTTGGGTGGCGGAATAGGAATTCCCTCTCTAGTCATTACAGGCTTGTCTTTCTTAAAGACATTTTTAATTTTCTTCATTAACCTCATTTTCTTTGGTCTTCCGAACATTTCAGATGGTCGTTATAGAAATGAATCTTCCGTATATCTTCTAGCTCTATTACCTACGTCGCGCCCTATATCAGCACGACCCACACCCGCAGTCAAATCAGGACTCAACATACAATTCTTTTTCGACCAATCCTAGCGCAGCTTTTATCTATCAACCAATCAGACTCAGGCTCACGCTCGTGGTCTGACCAATGCCAGCGCAGCCTTTTGTGACGTTCGTATTAATCCTCACTACTGACCCCTCCTTTACAATCTGCCTCTGTCTCACGCCCGCTGTTTCAACCAAACCCAGCGCGGCTCTCTATGACATCAGTATAACTCCTGCGACTGACCCTCCCTTCACAAGGTAATACAAAAATGTATTTCTTAATACTTTTCATTAAATTCTTCGTTAATAACAACATAAAAACATTCGCTACTCTTTCTGTTCCACTAAACAAAAGGATAGATTTCAACTTATTCTTGAGTTTCAGAATTACTCTTCTTCTACTGCGAGTAAAACCCCTGTTTACTCTTCATTCAGGCTCTGGAGAACCTGTTACTTCTTCAGTGTCAACCGTATTGGGAAATGAGACCAAAGTTTCACCAGCAAACCCCTTTTGCTATCATTCGCACTCTACTTTTATACGAAATAGTCCCTAGTTTAACACTGCCAGCCCTACGTAGCTTCTCAGTATTATTCCAACAGACGAGTAACCTCACTGCAGTGTGGCTTCTGTCACCACCCGCTATTCATTTTCCCGGGATTCTACACAACATAAAAGAAGACACTAACTCTTTTGTTAAACATAAATCAATAATCAATATTTATCACCAAACTAGTCAATAATAACCATAACTCTGCTACCAGAAAACTGATCCAGCGGTATACCAACAACAGATACTCCAATACCATATACTCACCTGGGCCCATAAACATACAATTGAGTAAACCGCTGGATCGTCAAAGTTTATTCAGGATTAGTTATTTAATATTCCTAACTAACCTTTCACTGATCAAAAAGTTCTTTCCTCTGGTCGATGGACCATTAGTTGAACTAGTTGATGGTGATAATTAACAGAACTCTTAACTATTCTTTTTATTCTTTTATTTGAAGTAAATGATCACAGACTGTAGGTCACAAGGATCTGGCTTGGCAGTTCGGGCTGGACTGTTTCCACAAGGAACAGGGTCAAGACTGATTTGCATATGGCTGGGTCCAAACTGGGGTGGTGTGGTGAGCAAAAGATTGATGGATTTAACCCAGATCCTTGTGACTGGGGGTGAATGTTTGCATTGTCCAGCATTCCGTCCTTCAATTCTTTCTTTTGCACAAGTCGATAATACAGCACAGGCGAAGTGACAAAATGATTCCTCATTGGACAAGGGGCCACAGCCCTATGTAATTGAGGGAACTCGCTCTCAAGATGGAGATGGCACTACATGCACACCAGTCCTATCAGTTTTACAGATGAGGCGGCGCAGGGATAGATTATATATTTCTCTAAGGATACTGACAAGTATTTTTGGGCTACATCTAGGATGTTTTATTCTGGTTAGAAAAATCCCTTGTAGTTCATTAAGGTGGACTCTTATGTTGTTTCTACTTAATTATGCATCACACAATAATTACCAACAATCCAGATTCAAGAGTGACTCTTTGAATGATTAGGCCTCTGGTTTTCAGTACCAATATTACATCATTCGCTCACCAGATACTCGATTTAGTCTCTCTTTTTTATGAAATAAGTCAATTAGCGATATATACATTCATAATTTCACGTGAACTATAATCAGCAACTACTTGTAAAATATTTATGTAGTTCAGTTTTAGCCTTAGCATAAGCTAACATGTGTGTCAGTGTTATATATACTGGACCTGTGCATGTGCAAAAGTTCATTTTTGGTCGTTCAGTTGATGGAAATTAGTTTTTGCTCATGTCAGGTCTTGCAAAGTTTAGTGCAGTATTCCATGGGCACAAATGCAGTGTATATAATGCATAAATATTAATGAAATGTTGCACTTTCAGATTTGTAATTATTTATTTAACAGCAGTAACATTTTGAACCAAAATATTTCACATGACGATGATATTCCTTAATAAATTTGGGTAACAGAAATTATGACCATATTTAATCTTGAAAGGCATAATGGCTATTAATGTACTGAGGTTTATAGACTACTAATGAATTGATAAGTGTTTCTGGCTGTGTTGAATGTGATATTTAAGTGTTTCCAATGTATATTCAGTAATTGGAATCATGCTGCTGTAGTTGTGTTGGTGTTAAGGTCTCTATTTTCATAGAAGGTGGGGAGTGTCTGTATGAGAGCTGGATGCTGTTATTGAGGGAAAGTAAAGGGCCTCAGATGAGAGAAGCTCAGCATGCATGACTGTAATGCCATCCAGTGTCTGATGGAGTGATGTAGTTTACGAGACGTGACAGAAGGTAGGGCGTGGAAGTCGGAAAGAGAAAAATATTTTGGTATCATCTGCATAAATGATGAGATTGCAGTGGGAAAATAATTTTACAAAGGGAATAGGTGCAGAGTGAGGATAAAAGAAGCGAAGACATGCACACATGTAGATGTGTGGGAGTTGAGATCTTTGAGTCATAGGCACATGACAATAAACAGACAGAGGTAAGAAGTAATCAAGGCCAGTAGGAGGTGAGGAAAGTAGGGTGGTTGACAGTGTTAAAGGCTATGGTTTCCAACAGTGTGAAGATGGAAGGAAAAGGGAGTCTCCCATAATGCTCACCATGATGTGCATGCAATTTAATTACTCCCCGTCAGCCTCACCTCACGCCACACCGTGTGCACAGGATGTTGCCGCTCTCGCCCCCGGCATGCCCACGCTGCAGACACCCGGATGCGACGTTTCTTCCTATGGTATGAGTGTGCCCTATTCTGGTACAGATATGGGTGAGAGTGATGGAGGTTATATCAGATGTGATTGATACACCATAAGCCCCTGATCCCCTGCTATATCTACTGGGGTTAACTGCTAGGACAAAAAAAAAGGAAGACTTCTTGAAATTTGTGGACTTTGCAATCTGACACTTTAATAAAATCATTGCTATGTCCTGGAAGGCGACCACGCCACCCCTGGTGACTGTCTGGATCAGAGCTGCACACAAATGGGCAGTGGTGGGAGCAGATGCCATGTCTCGAGAAGAGATACCAATGTGCTCAAGTTGGCTGAAGAACTGTGTGAGCCCCCCTAGTAAAAGACATGCCATGTGATGGAAGCTGGGGAACATGCCTTGAATGGCCCTCAATGTATTGGCTTACTTCCACCCCCCCCCCCTTTTTTCTTGATGTAATTTGAAATTGGATCTCCTTCAGTGCTTGTATTGTTCCCCTCAAACATGTCATGTTAACGTTGGGTTTCATTTGTTATGTCCGGATGCATTTATCGACTCCCTTTAATTACTGGACCTATCCAGGATGCACATGCTGCAGCACTTAGGTGCCTTGATGTAGAGACTGTTGCTGGGTTATTACATGTAATTAATGTGTGTGATTGTATAGTGGAGTCAGTCATGTTGCTTAACATCTTGACGCAGATACTGTCAGCTTTTAAAGAAAATAAATACAAGAAAGACATTTTTTTGTTTTAGAGAATGAAGATGGAAGGAAGTTGATTGTTATGAGAAATGGTGACAAAGTTGGGCATGTGCTCTAATGATGTTTCTGCGGAGTGTAGGATATGAAAACCAAATTGCAGGTGGGTTCAGTAGATTACGGGAGTAAATTTAAAATTGAACCAATTAAAGACCAATCTTTCCATTATCATGGAGAAAAGGGGGGCTGAGATACTGGATTATAGTTGGAGGGAGACTCAAAGAGATCAGCAGTAGGTTTCTTTAGAACAGAAGAACCACTGTAGTTTTGAGTGCGACAGATGCGAGGGAACAGTAGAAAAAAAGAGTTCAGAAAGAGAAGTACAATGAATGTGGTGTCATGATGTTTGATCTTGTGATGACTGAAATGCTCCAATGGTGCAGGGGATGATTTGGTCACCTTGATTAAAGGAATAAGTTCTGTTGGGGATATTGTGAAAAAGTGTAAATTAAAGTTGTGTATGGTCGGGGAATGTTGTGCGTGTGAGAGAGGGTGTTTCTATGATAGTGATTTTTAAAGAGATGTATGTGGCAAACTCCATAGGTGATAAGAATGTGCTATTAATCAGTGCTCATGAAGGAGAGAGTAGTATGTTGATTAGCTGTGCGAGACTGTATAGGTGAGGTTGAAGTCGTCAGGAAGGGGGGCTGGAGACAAGCTTTACCTCTTGGTACTAGACAAGTGCAGTGGAGCAATACTCCAAACCCGCTCACCCAGAGTTTCTTTCATGTGAAGAAGTCTAGCAGTCATCGCTGAGTGTTGGTGCTGCCTAGACTTAGGCTCTGTGACTGCGGAGAACAAGCTACACAGGATCAATCCAACAATGAACTACAGTTCCCAATAGGCCATGAATTCTCGCTTATTCGTCAGAGATGGCAGTCATCTTGGATATCTTGGTATAATTTTGCTTGTGGACCACAGAGTCTTTGCTAGACAGATGTGGTACAATATTGATGCATCTAGGAAGTGGGGCGTACAGAACTTGTCCACCCCTGCAAGGTGCACAACTCAAGACCCTAGGGTTCATATAATAATGTGCTCAAATTTTTCAACTTCACAATACTATTTCAAACATTTATTTCTCTTTCTTAGTAATCATCAACTGTGATCACCATTACTTATGGCTAATGTTACATCAATCGACCATCAACATTGTTATGTCATATTACAATGTTCATATTACAATGTTCATATCACATTGCGAAACAGTGCTACAATCAATGGTTATGTTCCATGCCACGCTCCCAATGCATTTCGAGAAAGCCTTCGACAGGGGAAATCTAGAAATGACAAATAACAAATGTATTCAATGATAATAAAAAGCAAAAAAACAAAAAAGGCCTGCCCAAGACCCATCAATTTACTATGTATGTACATGCTGTTGTTCAAAATGCCAACACATGCAACAGCTTGTTCTCACCCTCGTGCTCTTGTCTTCAAATTCCAAATGTTACTAGAGAGAACTGCATGCACTGCGACCACATGTTTGTTCACTATATACACCTTGATTGCCAATAATATCCATCCAACATCCGAGGGGCCCAACCGCATGCTCGTGGTATGACTATTCTTGACCCTCATAAGATGATGCCTTCTGGGGTAACTAAAAGTTCTTCCGGCACATTTTTGAATTTCCGGTACTCAAGTTCCTCATGAAGAGGTCTAGTATGTTTTCACCACGACTGATGTGTAATAATGTCTTTGAGTATTAGCAAAGCTTGTGGCAGCAATGATTTGTTCCACCAATATGACAGTAGGGTATCTGGATTTCATGATGAAGTTAACATAAGCATCAGCTGCTTTAGAAGTAGCGCCATGACACTATATTGGTACACATGTGAAGAAGGCAGCAAGGTTTTGTTTTTTTCCTGGACGATGCAAAATTGTATAATCATACTCCTGCAATCGCAACCCTCACCAATCAAAGCTAGGGGTCATCTTGTCATTAAGATTGCCAAAATGGTGAGCAATGCATGGTGGTCGGTGACAACTGTGAAATGCTTTCCATACAGGAACACATGAAAATACTCACAAGCCCACACCACAGCAAGGCTTTCTTTTTCAGGCTGTGCATAGGCACAGTTCCGCCGATGACAAACTCCAGCTAGCATAAGCCACAATGTGTCTTGGGGCATTGGGATGTCCAGTGTGCTGAGCAAGGATGGCACCCTATCCCACTGGACTTGCATCAACAACAACTTCCATCTGCAATTTCAGATCAAAGTATGCCATTTCAGGGGCATTCTCAATTGCATGCTTGATTTTCTTGAAGCTTTGTTCACATTCACCTGACCATTGCAATGGAACATCTTGTTTCATTAAGTCTCTAAAAGGGGCACTTACAGTGGCATTGGGCCACATGTATCAACATTTGTAATAGCGATTACCAAATTGCGATTTTCACCAAATCGCAATTACGTAATCGCTATTACAAATGTATGAAACTCCAAGAGTTACATATAGCAATTCGTAGGGTGGTCGCAAATCGATCTCCCTGATTAATATTAATGAGGTAGATCATAATTTACGACCCCCTAAGAATCGCTAAAATCACGGGGATGGTGGCCTGCAGGGGACAGCAGACCACCATGTCTGTGATTTGGTTTTAAATAAGCAATCTTTTTTTTTTTTAAATGCAGCCTGTTTTCCTTAAAGGAAAACGAGTTGTGTTTAAAAAAGAAAAGTTTTCTTTTAATTTTTTTAAGAGCGGTCAGTGATCCATGGGACCACTGCCTGCTCTTAAAAAAGTTTTTACAACCATTACCAAGGTGGAAGGCGTCCTTTGGGGACCCCTTCCCATTTGCAAATGGGTTACAACTAACTTGAAGTTCGTGGTAAATTGCGAATGTTTTGCGACTGCATTCGCGGTCACATAACATTCATACATAACGCTACAATTCGCTATTTGGAAGGGACGCCCTAAACACACCCCTTCCAAATACCGAATTGCAAACCCATTCTGCGATTCGGTAACAGGTTACCGAATCGCAAAAAAAATAGGGTTTGATACATGTAAAAAGCCTTTTTTTGCGTTCACAAATGGGCCGATTCCGCAAATCGGCCCGTTTGCGAATGCAAAATTAGTTGATACATGTGGCCCAAAGTCACATATATACCTTGAACAGTAAATAGCCATACCAAGGAAGGATTGCAGCATAGTTGCACCTTGTTGGGGAGAAGTGAATGACAAGGCTTGTACTTGACAGAGTCATTACCCCATTAGGATAGATATGACCAAAAAAACTTGAGTTTGGTTTTATGAAACTCATACTTTGTCGCATTTAAAATCATACCTGCATCGGTAAGTATACAATACACTTGTTTAAGAGCTTTATCATGTTCCTTTCGTGTGGCCCCAAAAACTATTCTGTCATCACTGTAATTGAAACTGTTTGTGACTGGCTGTATTATGCGACGAATGACATCCTGAAAGAGTTCTGTAGCTGATGACACTCCGAAACATAGCCTTTTATATCTAAATAAACCAACATGAGTCAAAAAGGTAGTATTGTACCTGCAATTTTCTTCCAGTTCGAGTTGGTGTAACCCTTTGATCAAATCAAAGAGGGAAAAAAAGACTTTAGCTCCATTCAGCTGCGTAATCATGTCAGCAATGTGCGGACCTCGATGTCGTTCTCTATCAATCGCCTTTTTGACTTGTTCGCTTGGGGCATATCAACTCAGATGCACACAGATCCTCCATTATCCTTGTTCAGCACTACAACTATGGGTTATACCCATGGCGTCGGACCGGTAGATCGCTCAATGAAGTCGTGCTTTAATAGTGTCTCAAGTTCATTCTCACCAGCCTCTTGTAAATTAATGCAATTTGACAATGTTGTTGAGCAACCTGATGGATGTTCTCATTTATGTGAATTTAAACTTTCAAGGTCTTAAGTCATCCTAGTCCATGAAACAAGGATGAAAACTGATTCACTATTTCATGATAGGCATTGTCGTTGACAGAAATCAGTCCCAGGCCAGCATCAGTACTGAAACTGAGTAAACACGCACTCAATAAAGTGCCTGTGCCTTGCAGGGCATGAATTGGTGCTTGTACTTTCATGTTTTTTATGCTTCGCAGTTGCTATGAATTATCCTTGACTATGTCCTTCTACCTTGTGTTTCAACTTACTTTTCACACTCAGCGCTGATTCATTTTTGGGCCGTTCTGGCCTCAATGTTAGCTGCTTGTCTGTCAGCATTTTTTTACGCTCTGGCAGCCATGAGTACTCACTCTAGGCTTAGCGTTTCTCTCAGCATTCATCGTCTGAAGGAATCCGCTACCATCTATTACTCTTAGTCGAATAGCTTCTTCATCATAAAACTCATTAAATCGACAAAGTTTGATAAGCAAATCAAGTCTTTCTACAAATTTGCCAATCGTTTCACCAACTTTCTCTTTCTTGACTGAAAATAAATCTTTCGTAATCAACATTTGGTATTGGATTTAACTTGATGTTTAGCACCCCTTTGATTTGATTGTACATCATTTCACCATTGTGTGGTATTTTCTTTATCACCTTTTATACTCCTTCACCCACCAAATTCTTGAGATATTTAATGAACTTTTTATCATTTGCTTCTTCTAGCGCATCAATGAAATCATCAAACGTTTCAATCCAGGCAGTCCATCTTGTGCCAATATTTTGTTTCTTGGCTGTATCGAATTGAAGCGGTGGTTTCAGGAAGCGCCTGCATCATAACCAGTTATGGCCCTTACTGACGAGAGTAAATGCTATTCACCTGGACTTGCACCATTCATACCATCTGTAAGTCCTTTTGACGTGCTTGCTTCAGGGTCATTATGGCCAATCTGAACTTGTATGGCTTCTTTTCGAGCTGCCATTGGAGCCTTTCAACTTCTTAAAGACTTTCGATTCGTGCAGAAAGCACCTGGCACTCTCGTTGGTGTCCGCTTCAAGGATCAATGGCTCCGTATTCACAACCTTTTGTCTTCTACTTGGGTTGCTTTGCCCAAATGCTGTGGAATGATGACTCGATTTACTCAGATTTCAGTAAGTACCATAATATTTTCTATACCTGGTTTCCACCGCCTTTAGCGCTTTTCTGTATCTGACTATTTTCTTTGCTAGTGCTTCCTTGCACTTGGCTGTCACTGCTTTTAGTGCTTCTCTGTGCCTGGTGTTGCTGGCTTTAGTGTTAATGTTCTGTATGACTTATGGTACTGTGTCGCATTGTTGCGCTGTACCGCTTGTCTCGACTTTACCAGCAAATTTCTAGCTAACGACATTCTGTAAGGCCTTGACTTTCTTCACAGGCCTTACACAGGCTGGAGTGGTGCTTTGACTCCACATATGCCAACTGTTTATTTTCACTTCGACTGAGGCACACGTGGCATGCACAAGCAGTTTGCTGTACTATGGCAAACTCTCCAGGAGAGCACGTTCGGTTCTCGGTTGTGGGGTTTACATAATCACCTATCTCGTCGCCAGTTGTATCATTCTCCACAGCCCGGGTACGTGCAAAGGTTCATGCCACACACGGAGCTTGGTATTACACGTCTTTATTCCTCAGCGTGTAACCATTAACTGAACATTCTACATCATGGATTCTATCACCCCCGCGCTTACGTCATTGTTCTACGGAGTCCATCAAGAACCAAGAGGGTTGTGTCATCTCTGAATCACAAGACACTACAAAGGACATTGCGAACACAAAGAAGTATTCAGAAAGTCATGTGTTGATGGAAACAAACTGTAATCAATTTTTGGACCATTTGTTATGCTATGTTATGCTATGTTATGTTTTAGGTTTTCTTAATATCTTTCCAGGTGTCTGAGCACTGAGAGGACTGAAGAAGAATACCAGGCAACACAATTTCACTACTGCCCATGTACAACCGATCTTCAAGCCCTCCTAAAATGCAGAAGATCATGCACTTTGCAGAGTTAATGGGAGAGCATTCCATAATTTTGTGACTGTTACCGAAAAGGCCCGACCTCCAGTGCAAGCCTGATTGAATCTAGGTGTTGTGAGTAGGATAGTATATATTTATGGGGACTCTACTAAGACTATGGGTTGTTTGAATTGCTAAGGGATATTTTGTGATGGAAAAGAAAGGATTCTTTGGTTGGAGTATGTTTCTCATGTTATGTGTGAATGTCACACCATTAGCGACTCTAATCAAAAATTCCGGTTTCTCCCTGGCATCATATGCCGATGACACCCAAATTGTGGTGTCCCTAACAAAAGCCGAAGTGATGACAAGCGCTGCTTTTAGGACGTGCATGAGTAACGTGAGCGGGTGGATGGACAGTAACTGTATGCCACAAAGACTGAGGTCATCATTTTCGGTAACAATCCCTCATTCTGGACGACAGCCTGGTGGCCAGTCGAGCTGGGCCCACTTCCTGAACCCACACACAAAGTGAAGAATCTCGATTTCCTCCTAGATAAGAGCTGAAACTTAAAGATCAGGTGAACAGAATCACTTCCGGTTCTTTCTGCTCCCTTAGAATGGTAAGAAAGATTGAAAAATTCCTACCCCCTGACACGCTAAAAACTGTGATCATTGCCCTGGTACTCTCGAGGATTGACTATTGCAACAGCCTCTATCTTAATCTTGCAGAAGGTCCCATGAAGAGGCTCCAGACTCTGCAGAATGCAACAGCACGGTTCCTCTTCAAAATACCAAAATACAAATCTGCCAAAGAAGCCATTAGGAAATTCCACTAGCTACCAGTCAGAAAACAGTGTAGGTTCAAGGCCCTCTGCCTAGCTTACAAAGCCCTATATGGATTGCGACCAGGTCATTTCAGGGAAAAGCTCACATGGTATGTCCCTAGGAGGACTCTCTGTTCAGGTTCTGTTAAGAACCTGGCTGTCTCTTTTTTTAGGAAGGCCACCTGGTGTGGAAAGAGCTTCTTCAGGACCACTGCGGTGCTCTGGAATAGTCTACCACCGGCACTAAAAACTGCCTCTTCCTTACTGGTGTTTAGAAAATCTCTGAAGACCTGGCTCTTCTCACATGACTAGGAGGCACTTGATTACCTGCAAGAAAGATTTCTCTCCAGCAGATCTATGCCTATACCCTGTTCCTATAGCGCCAAGATGCCCTCGGGCATGAGTTCGCACTTTATAAATTACTTTCAAATTCAAATTCAATGTCAAGTATAAGGTATTATAGTTCTAGTATGAACATACGAATTGCTAAGACTGGGATTAGCAGAATATTAACATTGTTGAGTACTTTGCATTTCTACCATATATACAGTTAAGTATATACAGGTAAATTATTTACCTATATGTGCAATATTTTACTTCTCGAAATTTAGGCCTTGTTATTTTGGCCTAATTATATTTTTTCCTTTATATTTTGACATTCTAACATGAGGACATCATACACTTGGTGCAGGAATGCTGGAAGGAAGTGTGAGAAGTGAAATGTTTCCTCTTGGAGATGAAGTGTTAGTTGGTGAATGAAGTTCTGGGGGAACGTTGACTAACGTGTATTAATTTCTGATCAGATGTGAATTAGATAATAGTGGGTGTGGAGTGGGATAATATGTTAGAGACAGATTGTAATAAAGTGGATTAGTATTGGGGTGGGCAGTCATCTACTTCAAGGAATATTAACACAACCTGTCAGGATGAATCATAAAACCACTAAGTTAGCCTGAGCTCAACCCCCTAGTAACTGTGGCACAGAGCTGACAGGCTTAACTTAGTGCAATGTGTAAGGTATTAACGGAGTACCAAAACAGTAATATTGTCAAAACAGAACAATAGAGTACATTCTAATGCACAAAATGATGTCACAATCACATAAATCCAAAAAGGGGAACAGGAAATACAATTTTTTTAAGTTTTAAGAAAAATAATGCCAAAAAGCGCTAGGCACCAATTATAGTCTATGGAAGCAGTAGACGACGAGTGGATGTGTACCACGCATGACTTTACAACGCGTCCATTACCACGCATATGCCTTTACCACGCATGCCTTTACCATGCACATTTTTACCATGCCAGGGGCCCGTAATGTGTCTGCCAGTTTTGGTTGTGGCAGAATAAGAATAAATATTGATTTGCAACTATTCCAGGAGTGTGCGACGGTCCCTTTCGGCAAAACGTACATACATATATATAGATATATATATAAATATATATATATACACACATAAATATGTATGCATACATGTATATCTGCATATACATATATTATATATTTTTTTTTCACTAAAAAAACAAAGGTTACATGTATGTTATAATTAGGTTCAGATTTTACACGTACAAAGCCATAGAAATTCAGAAGTTATAGTTACCTGAGCTAACTATAACTTACTCCCCTGCAATGCACTGCTTATAACCTCACATATTACATCACTCATGACATGGTCAGTGACATCACTGATGACATATCAAATGACATCACTCATGACATCATCCCATGAATGTAAGGGTTTTGTAAAACTTAAAGATATATACTAAGCTACAGCATAAGTTAAATTAGTATTCTTTCTGTACTAGTAATTAGTCATACTATTTCTAACATATCTCATCTGAGTGGCTGACTGATTGTCTGTATTAGTGTGTGAGTGGATGTCTGAGGGGCTGTATGGGTGCGTGAGTGGCAGAATGAATGTGTTAGTTGGTTTGCGAGTATATGTATGGGTGAGTGAGTGGCTGCATTGGTGACTGAGCAGCAGTGGAAGTGGTTTGATGGGTGTGGGAGTGGTGTAAGTGGCTGTATGGGTGAGTGAGTAGCTGTTTGTGTGTGTGTATAGGTAAGTTAGTGGGTGTGAGTGGCTGTATTGGAGAGTAAATGTCTGTGCGAGTGACTGAAGGTGAGTGACTGGGTGTGTGAGTGGTTGTATGGATGTGTGAATGGGGATTTAAGTGGTTCTGTGGGTGTGTGAGTGGTTGTATGGGTGAGTGAGTGATTGTGTTTGTGGCTGTATGGGTAAGTGAGTTGGTGTGTGAGTGGCTCTATCAGGTAAATAAGTGGGTGTGTGATTAGTTGTATTGGTGAGTGAGTCACAGTGTGAATGGCTGTATGGGTGAGTGTGTGAGTGTGTGAGTACCTGTATTGGTGAGTGAGTGGCTGTGTGAGTTTCTGTATGTCTGCATGACTGGATGAGTGAGTGGCAGTATTGGTGAGTGTGTGGGTGCATGAGTGGCTGTAAGGGTGAATTAGTGGGTGTGTGACTGGCTGTTTGAGTGAGTGGATGTGCGAGTGGCTCTATGGATGAGTGATTGGTTGTGAGTGTACTGGTATGGATCTGTGAGAGGGTATGTGAGGGGTTCTGTGGGAGTGGGTATAGGAGAGGTTCTATGGGGGTGTGAGTGGTTCTGTGGCTGATGTCATCAGTAATGTCATTTGAGATGTCATCAGTGATGTTATGTGTGAGATCATAAGCAGATCATTGTGGGGGTGAAAGTTATAGTTAGTTCATATATAACGTCCCTATAACCTTTGGGTTTTTTCAGTGAATTTCTAAGGTTTTTTTAAAATTCTATTTCCTAACTATAACGTCCCTGCAACCTGTGTTCTTTTCAGCAAATTTCTAAGGTCTTTTAATTATTCTATTTCATAACTATAACATCTTTCTAAGCGTTGTTTTTTTTGTGAACGTCTACATTGTTTTACATTTTATTTCCAGATTGTGACCTATAAAATTTGAGAATGGGTGTGTGAATGGCTGAATAGGTCAGTGAGTGGGTGTATGAGTAGCCGTATGGGTCTGTGAGTGGGTGTATGAGTCGCCTTATGGGTCTGTGTGTGGATCTGTGAGTGGTGCTATGGGTCTGTGAGTGGGTGTGTCAAGGGCTGAATGGGTCTGAGTGCGTGTGTATGTCTCTTTGTGAGTCTATGACTGGGACTCTGAATGGCACTATGGGTCTGTGAGTGGGTGTGTGTGTGTCTGTGAGTGGTTGTGTCAGTGCATGTGCATGGCTGTGAGTGAGTGTGTGAGTGCTGCTATGGGTCTGTGAGTGTGTGATCTTGGGCATTTTCATACTTAAGGTATTTAAAAGGGAGGACTATGAACTCTGATCTTACAAGGGCACATCAATAAAGAAACCACTCATCACAGTCATCCAAGTTCACAGTGTGCTCCAATAGATTAACAATGGTATCACTTGTATTAAAGTTTACAGATAATTTTTCAATGTAGAATAGTAGAGGAAACATATTTCCTTCCCATTCACCAAACGCAAGAACTTAGGATCGTTTCCTTTACACTTAAGTGGAGTTTCACCTGGGGCATCTGCTATGTTTATATTTCGAAGTGCTTCCCGTTCAGGTTTAATTGATATGAAATAAGCAGCCGTGTTATAATGGAACATTATTTTTTTAAAGAGGAGTACAGTTTTGGAAAAGATGTCTGCTGAACTGGAGTACTTTCTACTGGTAAAGTAATAAATGCTTTCTCATTGTGTAAATGCCTAATTTTTATTGTACATTACAGCTGCGTAATGGACCACCTGTTTATGTATTTATCTGTGTCTCTCCTTGCCATATGTTTCAATGGGTTAATAACTATGCATTTGTTTCAATTTATTTTCATCACAAATTCGTCGCAACAAATTATCTTCATATGTATGTTCCGGTTTTGTGGAAAAGTTGCAAAGATTGCGAGTTTTTGATAAAGTGTACAACACATATTTAGACCTTTTGTAATTATTGTTTGAGAACAGCTGTTTACCAATAGAGGGGCCGATTCCGATCTCGGCCGGTAGGGCTCCGAATCGGATTCGGCTTAACCGGATCCGATTCGGAGCCCTATTTCCCGACCGATTCGTACGCGCGTCCGGGCGAGCGAGTACGATGCGACTCGCCGACCGACTCGTCCGGGCGTCCCGACCGCTCCGACCGACTCGTTCCCGGGTCGAACCGCACCGACCGACTCGCTCGGACTCGACTCGCACCGCGCAATGGAGACGTTCCCCGGCCGGGTGAGTACGATGCGCGCCGCGAGCAGTCCGACAGAGCCGCGCACTCCGGCTCCAAAGAGCAGTCGGAGATGTACTTTGGGGGTCCGTGTCGGACCCCCCTGTACGCGTAGCCGCGCGAGTCGCACACAGGGGGGACCCATGGGTCCCCCCTACCTGTGCGTGTACGGCACGAGTCGCTTCGCCGCGTACCCGCTGTAGAGGGCGCCCTTGTCCGCCTCGCACCCATTGAGTCAATGGGCGCCCGCGTACGCGTTGTACGACCGGCTCCCATTGACTTCAATGGGAGTCCGACCGACTCGAGTCCGATGGCATACGTGCGCATCGTACTCGTTCGGTCGGGCTGCCAGAGTCCGATTCGGTCGGAAATCTCTCCGAGTCCGGCTCGGTCGGAGAGATTTCCGGCCCGAATCGGAATCGGCCCCATAGTGTTTGAACATGTATTTCTGTAATGTAATCCCTGATTATCCCTAGATTGGAATATGGGCTGGTGACCCTTGCTGGACTTCCCAAAGCTAGCTTGGCCCCACTCAGAGCTACCCTGAACGCATTGGCTAGACTTATAACGGGCTCGAGAAAATATGATCACATTTCCTCCGACCTTCTGCAACTAAATTGGTTATCTATTGAAGCAAGAATCCGACTCAAGGTAGCTTGCCTGACTCAAAGCCATACACTACAACACCCCATAATACCTTGCAAATAAACTTGAGCTATCAGGCTCCTGCCGGAACCTCAGAAGTACGTCCACCCTTCTCTTGAAACCTCCAAGATTCAAAAAGAAAAAATCTTACAACCATGCTTTCACCGGTCTTGCTCCGAGAATCTGGAACTCCTTGCCATCCGAGATAAGATCCAATCCTTCCACTACTTCCTTTAAAAAACTGGTCAAAAGACTACTACTGAACGAACATTGACTCCCTCTTCCTGTGATCATGCTCTTGTGTTTGTTAATAACCTAATTCTTGTGGTATTACACTGTAGCCTTATTATATGTTTTTACCTTATTTTGATCTAGTCCTCGATGGCTCCTTAACTGCATTAACGGATGATCTCGCTCTTGTTTTTGTTAAAATTCCCTGATTCATATTGTACTTCTTTGTGCATTCTATTTTTTATGATGTTTTACTCTGCGTGTTCTAAGGCACCGTTGATAACCCCTACTCTTTAACTGGAATGTTTTCCCACATGTTTGTAACTTCACTTACTTTCATTATTTTTTTACCCTTGCTGGCGCCAACTTTGTACAGCGCTCTGATACCCCTGTGGGTCTTGTTCGCGTTTTATAAAACTATTCAAATAAAAAAAAAAATTAATATCAATGTACAGCACTTTTAAATTGCGTTTTGCGTCATCGCAACAATGCCGGTCTTCGTGATGACTTCAGTGATTGTGAAGCTCATGTGACCCGGAAACAAAGATATGATTGGAGGAGACATTTACATTAACCTGTATAGGAAGTTCCCACCTATTTCACTTTTCTTGAAGGTCCCAGTGGGTTTTTGCTTGTTTCTTGGAAGTGCTCTAATGTTTTTGCAGAACTTTGCTCAGGACATTTTTTTTGTCATTTTTTAAAATCAAAATGGCAACAGGAGGCAATGACCAGGACCAGGTGCCACAGTAAGCAGAGGAGCAGGAGGCAGAGCTGGATCAAGAAAACTCTGGTGATGAGGGACGAGCCCCTGAAAAACAAAGCAATGCATGGGATTTCTTTACGATTCCATCTGGGGAATCCAAGACAGTAGCAAAATTCATGAAATGCAGCTTATGTAGTAAGACTCTTTAAAGGGGGACTGCCAAAAAGTATTCATGTTGTACAACAAGCATGTTGTGCCACCTTAGAACCTATCACAGAATGGATCTCAAGAGGGCACAGAAGGAGAGAGCTGGAGAGGGACCATCTACCTCCAGTCCTGCACCACCTGCTCCTGGAGAGAGAGTGCCAACAGAAGTGGAGAGACAAAGTCCAGAACTTTCTACTGAACGAAGGCATGTTGGCACATATTGTCTACACTGCAGTACTACTTTCATAACTGGTGAGCAGTCTATCGAAGTTATTCTGGAGACAGCAAGGAAACTCAGCTGCTATCTCTTTTTAAATTACTCCAGTACTTGTACAGTTTTTGAGTTTGCGGTTAGAATTATTTTCTCCTCTCGTTGCCATTTTGTTTGAGGAAAAATTAAAAAATACAAAATGTTAAGAAACAGAAAGAAAAATACAAAACACTAATCCAAAAAAATTGTTCTTGTCAAAAACACCTTTCAAGGTTAAAAAAGGATAAACTCTATGTCTGTGTATATATATATATAAAGAGGAGTGATTGTATAAATGTGTGACTGAGTGTGTTAGTAGCTGCATGGGTGACTGATTGGGTGTTAGTGTCTATATAGGTGAGTGACTGGCTGTATGAGCGAGGAATGGGTGGTTAAGTGCCTGTATTAGTGTGTAAATTACTGTATGAGTGAGTCAGTGAGTGTATGAGTAGGTTTAGGAGTGAACGAGTTGGTGTATGAGTAGCTGTATGAGTGAGATAGTGAGTGTGCAAGTGAGTGTTTGTATGAGTGAGTGAGAGGTTGCATGAGAGGATGTATCAATGAGTGGGTAGATGAGTAGCTGTATGGGACGAGGGAGTGCTAGTGTCAGTGGCTGCATTGTTGTAGCATTAGTATAAGGTATTTCCCAGGATTAAGAAAGAGATAACATCTGATCTGCAGTTTGGACAAATCATATTTTGGTTAACATTCTTCAATAATTTGTCAAATGGTGCACTTATAGACTCTGGTAATGTTAATTAGAGAAAACACTCAAAATCTATTTCAGTGGTAGCTGAATAATCCCAATCTTCACACTCATGGTTCCATGTGTAACTCACTCTGAATAAATCATTGATATTAACTTCTTCTTCTTCTAAAACTCCAAACATAACCATAATAAATTCTTGTGCATCTTCTTGACTGTTCAAAGTAAACATTACTGATCCACTACATATATCTAAAAGATCTTGAATACCCGAAGAAGAATGTGTCACAGTTGCAGCAAGTGATACAGTGCAGAACATCATTTCTTATCTGCTTTTTGTTTAATTTGGTTGACTAGATGTGGTGAATGAAACAGTACACTGAGAACAGCATTTGCATAGCAGTTGACACCTGAACTATTTCCCAGTTGGTAACCTATGATATCTCTGGCATTTTCCAGTTTTCTCTTCTTAACAGATTCTATATTGCTTGTCTCCTTTCTTTTCTTCAGCATCTGTACACTCTTTTGTAATCTTCAACTTTGGACAGAATATCCGTTTCTCATAAACAGGGTATTGGCCTAAGTGAGGAGCGTACACCCTTCTTAACCAATTGTACTCTCTTAAACAGCTTGCATACAAACAGTACAATGCTCTAACTCACGACAATGCTACATATGACATTCTGTCTTTCAATACAGTACTTCCAATATTTACAAAAGCTGCATCTACACTTAAGCCTTGTGATTTATGGACAGTTACAGCATATGGTAAAAAAAGTAAGAACTGTTGGTGCCGTGCATATAAGTCTTTCCTTAGCAACAAAACTGACAATATAACGGTTAATCTGCTACACGCCATCAATCTGATCAAATTTTCTGCCCAAGTATTCAACCTCATTTCTATTAGGGAGATTAAGGAACTCAATAACTTTACCCATTGCACGATTTACTAATCCTTCCTCAAAATTTAAATCATGGTGCAAAATTACTCGACAGCTTTTGCTCAGCCGTAAAACGCTTTTCTAATCCTTCAGTTTTCAATACAGACTTCTCCAAAGCATCCAATTTTATTTGTAGTTTTCTGTGAGTAGTATTGTGACTCCCTGGTTTCAATTTTAACAATAGCTGTAATTTCTAAAATATCTTTTTTCTCACATTGTAGCAATTGTTCATTAAACTTAGAGCACTCTTCAAGTGTTGGTATTAAACAAACTATAGACTTCTGTTCTTCAATGAAAGTGTGCATTAGTTCAGCTGCTGTAATATTAGATGGAAATAGTTTCTTGATAAGATGACATTCCAAAGCACGTTTACTCTCTTTTGTTAGAACTCCTATTCTAATATCCTTCAGTATATCTGCATAATTTACATCAGATGCTTGATGCATATTTTTCACTAGTTCCTTATATTCAAAGTTTAACCAAATATTCAGATCGCCAATACTCCCCAGAGAATTTCTTTTTTCATTATGCACAAGTGTTTTTGAAAACAGGTTGTCCTTTTACTGGGGTGAGTTGCAGTAGGTCACCAAACACAATCAAATGTTTTCCTCCAACGAGCACATCATAGTTTGTTCTCAAAATCTGCTGCATTCTTAAGTGTATGAAAGCAAGTATTAAGTTGGATACCATGCTGACCTCATCAATGATTAAAAGCTTCAGTTTCTTCAACACTCTTGATAACCTCATGGCAAGCTTCACCTGATAGTTTCTGGTATTCCAGTTTATTGTCATGTTCAAAAGGTTGCATTAGTAGGCGATGTAAAGTAATCCCTTTAATGTTATGTGCAGCTAATCCTGTTGGTGCTGTTACTACACACAACAAGTTTGATTCTGTAGTCTTCTGTAGATAACTAGTGATAACTTTAATTAGGAAGCTTTTTTCAGTGCCAGCTTGAACACTGGCGTATAGTAATATTGGTTTGTACAAAGAACAAATCACATTGTTTCCTCTTGTGGAGAAATCCATGCTCTATCCATGCTCTATCTTTTTGTTCATTGTTCAGTTGTTCTACTAAGTGTTCGAAGTCCAGTTTCCTCTCATGCTTGCTGCATTGTAGTCTCCATCTCATTCATAGCGATAGCTGCTTCAGTTTGAATAACTGGCTCTCCAAGAGGATTTGACTTGCTGGTGCAGAACCTTGGCTGCTTTGTGAACTCTCCTTGGCTATCTCAGCAGTGATGGTTTCTTCCAGTTCAATCTCATATTTTAACATTTGCAGGTAGTTTGGAAAGATTGAGCACTCAATGCTGTCTTTCACAGCATTGAAAGAGTCTTCGTAACAGTCATAGTGTCCAAGTAAATCTGATTCAGCATGCCATGGCTTGAACAACTGCAAAAGTGCCAAAAAACTCTCTTCTCTTTGGGGTTTGGCAGCTAAGCTTTCGATGGTTAATTAGATTTCCTTTGGTGTGTCTCACCAAACAACCATCACATCCAAGTACTCCATATCTTCCTTCTTTTGTGTTTTCAGTTACATTACTTCTATAAGTATAGTGCTGAAGTACTTCATAGAGACTCTTGGGGGCATATTTACTAGTAAAGTGGCGAAGCATGTCGTGAGGCCAAGAAGGCTAACAACACACTTGGTCACATTAGAAACGCTGGGCTACACCATATTTACAAGAATGTGGTGCAGCCCTTCGATTCCCCCTGCGCTGGGGCTGAATTGACCTTTCTAGCACCAACGCAGACACTCTTGCACCATAGTACAAGGGTGTCTGCGTTGCAGGGGAAGATTGTTTATGTGCAGGAAGGTCTCCCTTCCTGCACATAAACAATCTTTAAATGGTGTTTTGTAACTTTAATGTGTGCTGCTCAATGCAGCACACATAGAAGTTGCAAAATGTCTTTTTTTTTTTAAATGATAGTTTATGTGCATGAAGGGACTCTGCAAGTGCATGAGTAAGTGCATTAAATCCCTTGGCTGGGTGGAATCCAGATTTTGCCTTTGATTCCTTGGTGGGGAGTGATTATGGCCCCCCCTCGTGTAATGGAATAGAGCGTTTCATTAAATGGGCAAGGTATTCAGGTGCGATGGGCCCTGATGACGTACCAATTGCTGTAGTTAAACAGGACGGCGCAGCATGGGCACAATTTTTGTTTCCTGTATCCTCATACTGCTATGCACATGGGACTATTCCGACGTCCTGGAAGGGAAGTATTGTAGTCCCATTATATAAAAAGGGACCAAAAAATTCCCCTGCTAGCTTCAGGCAGATCACACTATTGGATGGGACCGGAAAATTGTTTGCCAAGAGCATACTCCTCCACCTTCAAGACTGGTCTTTTGGAAACGGTTTTGTCCTTGCAGACCAAGCTGGGTTCCACAAACATAGTGGTACCCTAGACAATATTACCGCTCTGCAAACCTTAATTGAAAAATACCCAATGAGCAGGGGTATGCCGTTATATGCAGCCTTCATAGATTTCTCCATGGCTTTCAAACGGGTTGACCGGGGGACACCGTGGAGAAAATTGGCTGCTATGGGGATTCCCAGGCACCTGCTTAGATTAATCATCGCATTGCACTCCACCACTTGGACTCAGGTCCTGATGGGAGGAACCCAGGGCCTGTCAAGTAAAATAGAGACTCGCAACGGGCTGAAGCAAGGGTGCCTACTGGCTCCTCTTCTCTTTTCTCCTTACATTAATGATTTGCTGAGCAGGGTAGGGCTTTGCAAAGGGGATCCCCCAAAACTAGGAACTATGAAGTTGAGCTGCCTGCTATATGTGGACGCCGCCATTCTGTTAGATCTAACTCCAATTGGACTCCAAAGGCGACTCACCGAGTTAGCATTTTATTCAGTAGATTACTTCTTAAAAATAAATATCTCAAAAAGTAAAATTATGTGTTTTAGATATCAGGGATGCAGAGTCAGGAAAAACATGCACTGGTTCCTGGGGAAAGACAAACTTGCTGCGGTGAAGTTATACCCTTATTTAGGGAGAATTTTCACAAGTAAGTGCTCCAGTAGCGATCATATTGACCAATGCAGAGGTAAGGCAATCTCTCAGGCTTCTGCAATTGGTAGACTTTATAAACATTGCGGGAAAAGACACTTTGCACATGTTTTATCAGTTTATAAAATTAAAATCCCTCCCATGTTGAGTTATGCCTGTGAAACAGTACATGAACTGCAGTGGGATATTTTTGAGAAAGTAGAGGGGCGTGTTTGGCGCCAAATGTGTAAACTGAATCGCGCATCTGCCATAGCGGCGATTCGGCTCGAATTCGGGCTACTTTCCACTTACGTGTTCTCTATGGCTGCATGCTTAAGATGGACAATGCACTATTGAACAGTGTTGAGAACCCTTTACGGATAGCAACGCGAGAGGAAATGTTTTACACCCTGAAGGGAAAAAGTGTTCTCTTCAGGAATTACGAGAGGCCATTAATTTGTTTGATTTTGAGAATGGCAGTATAGGCGCTCTTCCCAAACAAGTTTTGAAAACTAGAATTTAAAAAACTACTTACGGCGTCTCTCGCAAAAGAGATACCGCACTGTGTGCAGTGTATTCCAATAATGACTTCATAGTGGGGAGCAGTATTTATAAACAGCCTCAACCTTATGTTAAATGGAATCTCCCCCATGGAGTTCGTTGAACAATCTTGTTGCTCCGGCTGAATTTGCTTCCCTTAAGAATTTTAAGAGGAGCTTGGGAGGGTCTACCTAGGCAGGAAAGACTTTGTCACCTATGTGGCACCTGTGTGCAGCACTTAAATCATTTCCTATTTGTCTGTCCCCTCCTACATCCTTTATGGCGTCGATATCTAAGACCTTTTTTCCTAAAGTATAACATTATCACAGCTGAGGAGGCCTGAAACTGTCTTCTGCCCCCCTGAAGCAGTTTGTTTCAAAATTTTTAGCTTTTTGAAACAATTTTTAAATATATTTTAGAGAAGGAACAGGTTGCCCCGTTTAGTCGCAGTAGGCCGTATAGGTTCCCTTCAGAGCAAAACCTAATGAATTGTATAAGTAGTACTTCTGGGTCTTTTTTTATCAGAGGGTTGAAGAGATAGGGTCTGCACTAGTAGGCCTGACACATGTTTAAAGGACTATTTGTCTGGATGGATGATGACGTTATGTTACTACTTGCCTACATATCTCAGTGAGTGTAGGAGCCCAGCTATAGCAGTGCCATGAGATGTTTAAGTAAATGTGACAGTATGTGACAGTCTGTTTTAATACCTCAATGGCTCTTTAAATGTGTATGTAAGTGGCCTGACAAATACCTTAGTGCCTGTGTTAGGGAATAGAGGGGTATGTAGCTGTCTGTGCAACTGCCTTAGATACTGGTGCATACATAAGCAGTTTCTGAGTATGTGAGTGAATCTATAAGTCCCTCTGTCACTCTGTGACTGGGAAGAGAGAGAAGCCCTATGCTTTGGAAACATCTATGTCAGTTGCACTATGGATGGCATCCTCTATGTAGTGCTTGGCATAGGAGTCTGCAAGTGCATGAGTAAGCAGCCGCGGCTGCTGCAGGTAAGTGTGGTGGAGCGGTGGGGCCGGCTTGGGGGCGGGGGGGATTTCGAGAGACGACCACAAGGGAAAATGAAATAAATAATTTATTTTCCCTCGTGGTCGTCTCTCGAAATCCCCCCAGCCGGCCCCACCGCTCTTACCTGCAGCGGCCACGGCTGTGAGTAAGTTCCCTAAAACTCAAAAGGACACTTCTCAGTCTTTCAAGCACAAAGCAGTGAGCTTTATGGCATACCTACAGCATATCTCAGAGGAGAGTTATGTCTACTAAAATGTGGAAATAAGACTTACTAAATACCTTTTCATGCTAAGTGAAGCTGACAGAGAGAGGGCAGAGGCAGGATCAGCACTAGTAGGCCTGGCCCATGTTTAAAGGACCATTTGTCTAGATGGATGATGATGTTGTGTTACTACTTGCCTGCATATTTGAGTGAGTGTAGGAGTCCAACTATAGCAGTGCCATGAGATGTTTAAGTAAATGTGTCAGTATGTCACTGTCTGTTTTAGCTCCTCAATGGCTCTGTATATGTGTATGTAAGTGGCCTGACAAATACCTTAGTGCCTCTGTTAGAGAATAGGGGGGTATGTAGGTGTCTGTGCAACTGCCTTTGATACTAGTGCATACATAAGCAGTTTCTGAGTATGTGAGTGAATGTATAAGTTCCTCTGTCGCTCTGTGACTGGGAAGAGAGAGAGGTTCTATGCTTTGGAAACATATATGTCAGTTGCATTATGGGTGGTATACTCTATGTAGTGCTTGGCATAGGGGTTTGCAAGTGCATAAGTAAATTACTAAAACTCAAAAGGACATCTCTCAACCTTTTAAGCACACAGCACGGTGTTTTATGGCATACCTACAGTGTATCGGACAGGTGAGGTTTGTGTACTTAAACATAGACTGAACTGTTGACAAACAGCTTTTACATGCCAAATAAACCTAGCAGTGAGAGTGCACACACACAGTCTGCAGTAGTAGGCCTGATCCATATTTAAACACTGCATTTTAAATAATGCCTAGCATTCTCATACTACATGTGACTCAGTATCAGTATAAAGGGCATGTGTTACCATCTAAGAACATGCAAACCTGTTCTATAATTTACCAATATCTACTCTAAAGGGTAAATAATACATAGCTGTCAAGTTTCACAGGTTCACACGGTATGTACACCTACAGTGTATTTTTCTTCCTTTCAATATTCTGAGACTTTTAGTCTTCTTTTAAAATGGAATAAATAGAACTACAAGTTCCAGAGTAGCAAGACAAATATTCTTCGAGTGCAGTACATCATGTATAGATATGTAAAAAAAATTGAAGATCTTCAAATTAATTGATATGTATAAGGTTAACCCTTAGCAGTCAGTTCTGTTTCTAGCAATTACAGCATGCAGCAAAACAACACGTGTAATATTCAATTACTGGGCAACACATTGTGAACTAACTTCTGACTGAGCCTCTCTGCACCTCACACAAACTGTTACATACTCATATACTTAGAAAGTGACTTACTCACCTATTGATAAATATATAAAAGCACACACACTACCACTTATATATCATCTGATAAAGATCAAAACTTTTCTACATATTTCATATTCATTTTAATCAACCTCACATACACATATACCTTTTCAATCAATGTTTTTCTCAAAAATACACATATACCTTTTCAATTTTTTTCTCGAAATACAATGTACTTTACATACCTGAAAATTGAGTTTGTTCGTGAAATAGTTTTTTTGCTCTTATTAGATAGATTTAAAACTCTCAGGAAATGTGAAAACTAAGCCTAAGAATGGCACACCACTCTCATACAAAGCAGCCATTAATGGCAACTTTTTCAATGTTGCTCTCTCTGATAGTGCAGAAGGCAACAAATGAAAACATATCTTTCATTTTTTAGTTTTGTAACTCCACTTCTGAATGGTTAGTATGTGTTAGCTCTCATCATTTTTATAAAGAAGCCTAATATAGTATAGCATTTGTGCATATTCACGACTTATTCACGATCGTCGCAACAAATTTCCCGAAGAAAAAAACATATTTAGCTTGGTAGTTTTATAACTTTAAGAATACAGTACACTTGATTAGCAAGCTCTCACTAGGAAATATAACCCTTGTTGCACAACAATGAGTCTAAAGAGCTCTGATTTCTTAAAACAGACAACTCTCTCTTTAACACCCTTCCCCCAATACACTCTGAGCACGGTCTCCATAGCAACTCACTAGAACCAGTAGTCACAAGTTTGCAGCACATTATAGAAGGACCATACTAGTTACAAAATGAACTGCAGCAGGTGTGGTTTACTGTACTGAATGAAAAGGATATCCAAGTTTGCATTACACTTTTTTATTTTTACCGCAGCAAATCATAGAACTAGTTACTTAAGCTTTCAAGACACTACCTAATTTTATTCACCTCCATATTCACAGCATACAATTAGCTATGTTTTTTTAAACCAGGAGCACACATCCATTTTAACTGCCTTAAATTTTCCAAACTGTCTCATTCAACTCTAGCCTTCTCCTGTCTACCACTGCTGCTATACTTCAAAATGGGTAGAGTGTGGATTGTGGGTCACAGCTATGTGTTTTGAGCTAGAGAGGCTGCTAGAGAAAGTGGTAATGACAGGGACTTGAGTTTGGCTGATGTGGACATTAGGTGGATTGGCCAGAGAGGCTTAAAGTGTCATCAATTGCTGACTTTGGTTTACAGCATTACGGATTCCAACCCCCTGACCTCATGATTGTGCACTGTGGTGGCAGTGACCTAGGCACACTGACTGGGGTAGGACTGCAAATCCTAATGAAGGATACCTTTGCACAATTAATGACACTTTTCTCTCACACTGTCTTGGTGTACTCCAATATATGTCAAAAGCAAAAATGGAAGTGGTCTAATACATTCTGTCCACAGATTGACAAAGCCAGGAAACATGTTAATAAAACTGTTTCTGCATTTCTCAGAGACCATAACATGGGTTATATCTATAACATTCATTACTATATAATTGATTCAGAGCATCACACTAGATACATTACTATCTTAACTCTATAAAAACATGTATGACTCTCTGAATATGTCTGTGAGTGTGTGTGAGGGTGTCTCAGTAGGTCTGTGATTAGGTGTGCGAGTGTCGGAGTAGGTCTGTAAATGGATATGTGAGTCTCTGAGTGAGACTGTGAGTAGGTGCCTGAGAGTCTGAGTAGATCTGTGAGTGGGTGCACAAGTCTCCGAGTGGGTCTGTGAATGGCTGCGTGAGTGTCTGAGTGGGTCTGTGAGTGGATGTGTGGGTCTCTAAGTGGGTCTGTAAGCAGGTGTGTGGGTCTCTGACTGACACTGTGCGTGGGTGCATAACTGAAAGAGTGCATGGGTCTCTGAGTGGGTGCGTGAGTGTCTGAGAGGGTGTGTGAATGGTGCATGAGTCTTTGCATGGGTCTGTGAGTGGGTGCATGAGTCTCTGAGTGGGTGTGTGAGTGGGTGGGTTAGTATCTGAGTAGATCCCTGAGTGGGTGCATGAGTCTCTCTCTGGATGTGTGAATGGGTGTGTGAGTCTCAGTGGATTTGTGAATGGGTGCATGAGTCCCTGATTTGGTCTGTGAGTGGGTGCATGGGTCTCTGAGTGGATCTGTGAATGGGTGCATGAGTATCTGAGTGGGTCTGTAAATGGGTGCATGGGACTCTGAGTGGGTCTGTGAGTGGGTGCATAAGTCTCTGAGTGGGTCTGTGAGTGGGTGCATGACTCTCTGAGTGCATCTGTGAGTAGGTGCGTGAGCATCTGAGTGGATCTCTGAGTGGGTGCATGAGTCTCTCTGTGGGCCTATGAGTGTGTGCATAAGTCTATGAGTGGTTGGATACATTCCTGTGTGTTTCTGTGAGTGGGTGCATAAGTGTATCAGAGGGTCTGTGAGTGGGTGCATGACTGAAAGAGTGCATTGGTCTCTGAGTGGGTGCATGAGTGTATGAGAGGGTGTGTGAGTGGTACATGGGTCTCTGCATGGGTCTGTGAGTGGGTGCATGAGTCTCTGAGTGGGTGGGTTAGTATCTGAGTGGATCTCTGAGTGGGTGCATGGGTCTGTGAGTGAGTGCATGAGTCTCTGAGTGCATCTGTGAGTGGGTGCATGAGTCTCCGTGGGTCTGTGAGTGGGGGCATAAGTCTCTAAGTAGGTCTGTGAGTGGGCACATGGGTCACTGTGTGGGTCTGTGAGTGGGTGGATGAATTCCTGAGTGGGTGCATAAGTGTATCAGTGAGTCTGTGAGTAGGTGCATGAGTCTGTGAGTGGGTGCATGACTGAGTGGGTGTGTGAGTGGGAGCACCATTGTCTGAGGAAGTCTGTGAATGTTTTTTTATTTTTTCAACAATATTCGCCTATTCAGTGCGACGTTACACAGGAGGCCATGCTGGCAGTCGCGGCGAATTTGCGAATATCGCGTGTGAAAAAAACCTGTTTAGCAACATATTGTACACATGTGGAGTCCCTGAAAAATCCTTATGTTCCTCCCATGGGGTCAGGACATATCCAACCTGACCCCTTATGCCAAGTTCTACCGTTTCATTTCATCCATGGGGACTGACACGATAAACTAAAATGGCGGCCGCAACTTTTTGCTCAGGTTGCGACCAGCCAATCACAGCATTCCTATTGGCATGTGATCTGCGATTCATCACAAATTCGTTGCAAATTATCCGTAATCGTAGATATACAAATTTGAATTTCCCTTAATCTCGCAAACTACTGAATGGATTTACACCAAATAACAAAAAGCACAATCTGGGGACCAAAAGATAGCTTTCTGCCAAATAGGGTGTAATTCCATTCATTGGTTTGGGCTGCAGCAGTGTCTAAAGAGTCTATCGGAATTAACATGGGAAATGCACCTTTGTTGACACCCCCCTTTTTCTTGGCCCCCACTTGACGGATCACCCTGAAGCTTTCCATGCACAACAAGACTCACTCAGATACTTTTTTTGGGAAACTTTTGCGAAGATTCATCAAACGACGCCAAAGATATAGGCAAGTGAAAAAACGCTTTCTCTATAGAAACATGGTCGTAACTATAAGTTCCTACTGGTGACCGCCCGTAGGTCTCTCTCTCTCTCTCTCTCTCTCTCTCTCTCTCTCTCTCTCTCTCTCTCCTCTCTCTCTCTCTCTCTCTCTCTAGCTCTCTCTCTCTCACACACACACACACACTCACTCACTCACTACACACTCACTCACCGGAAAACCAAAGGTTACAGGGACGTTATAGTTAGGCTCAGGTTTCACTCATACAAAACCAGTGAATTTCAGCAGTTATAGTTATCTGAGCTAACTAGAACTCGCACCCCCGCAATGAACTGCTTATGACCTCACATATTACATCACTCATGACATGGTCAGTGACATCCCTCATGACATCTCATATGACATCACTGATTACAACATCCAGTGATTGTGAGTGTTTTTAAAAAGTTTATGAGTGTTAAATATATATACCAAGCTGTATTGGTGAATCAGTGGGTGTATGAGTGCCTTTATGGAAGATTTAGTGGGTGCGTAAATGACTATAAGTCAGTGATTAGGTGTCTCTGTGAATGTATGGGGAGTAACTGGTCGTGTGAATGTTTGTATCAGTCTGTCAGTTGGTGTCTAAGTGGCTGTATGGGTGTGTGAGTGAGTACATGAGTGGCTGTATGGGTGATTGATTGATTGTCTTGGTATGTGTATGGTGTCTGAGTGTCTGTGTGGTTGGGTGAGGGGGTGTGTGACTTCCTGTATGGATCAGTGAGTGGGTGAGTCAGTGGCTGTATGGGTTAGTGAGTGTGTGTGTGTGAGGGGCTGTATGGCTGAGTGAGAATGTGTATGGCTGTGTGGGTAAGTGGATGTGTCGGTGGTATATGGGGGTGAGTAACTGGGTATGTGAAAGGCTGTATAGGTGAGTGATGGGGTATATGAATGACTATGGGTGAGTGAATAAATGTGAGAGTAGCTGTATGGGTGATTGTGTGCTTGTGTCAGTGACTGTATTAGTGAGTGAGAACATGTTAGTATCTGTAAGTACCTGGGTGTGTGTGTGTGTAACTGTATGGGTGATTAAGTGACTGTGTGATTGACTGTTTGGGTGAGTGAGTAGGTGTTTGAGTAGCTCTATGGGTAACTGACTCAGTGTGTGAATGGCTATAGGGTGTATGAGTTGATATGTCACTGGCTGTATTATTGAGAGAGTGGGTGTATGAGTGGCTATATGGGTGTATGAGTGGCTATATGGGTGAGTGAATGGATGATCTATGAACAACATTACACCATGTGGCATACCTCACAGGGATGACAGTATTTGGGTCTTCCTTGCAGAATGGTGCTCCCAGAGGTTTGCCAGATGTAGAGATGATGCCTGTGCTAGGCAGCTGGAAAGTGGTAGTCAGTGCTGTTCGAAAATTTAAGGGAAGCACACAGGAGAGAAAATAGTAGAATATCTATCACCAAATTGATAAAAACATATGCATTGGTCAATAGCTGATGTCCCTACATTTTTTTAGTGAACATCAAAATAGTTTTCCAACAACCTTTCTAAAATGCAGTCATCAAAACGTTCATAAAATAAATGTCATTCTATTTCAGACATTTCGAATGTAGCCAATATAGAATTGAATTGAGTAAGGTGATCTAGAAAAACATTTTAATCACAGAAATGTGCATTGTTTATAAAGGATTTTAATCCAGCTGTAAAATATACAAATTGGATGCAAACAATATAAATAGATTAAAGCATAACAAAACGGGAATAATGTGCGCCTACTCCAACTTCCACCAGAGCAAACACATGCAAAAGCCAGTTAGGGAAAAATGGCAGATTACATTTTAAAGATTATCATGCAAAAAGTCGATCATGCGAAATAAAACAGATTGACACTGAAATAGGTATATCTATGGAAATGGAGATTAAAGTGATTAGGAACCAATATACTATATTGCATTTACTCTAAGTATCATGCTTGGTAATAAAGTATGCCCTACAGAAAATAAGAATATTATATTAAAATAGTACGCTGATATGTACATAAATAAACACATTCATCTAGAAAAAAACAATCTATTACCGCTGTATTTGCTCCAACTGAAACTATATCACAATGATGGGTAATATATATCAGTGTGTCTGGTTCTCGCTGCTTGTATCCGCTGTGATACAGGTCACGAGTTTCATTCGTAACAGGTTCCATGTAATCTTTCATCCTTCTGAGGGTTGTAAACTGAGCTCCATTATTTGTGAAATAGTAACACGTTATTTACACGATTTATTAATAGTAAAATCAATTGTGTGAAGCACATCTGAAAACGTATTATTATTAGTTAGCATCAGAAGCATTTAAAGCGTAGTCAAGCTATCAGGGGGCAGGAGCCAATATCTTGCTGAGACTAGAAATTTTGAGGTTGTCGGATGTAACAAAGTGTGTATTGGGAGACAATACCAGAGAGAAAGTTTAGAACCAGACCATTTACAGCATTGAAGACGAAAGTGTCAGCAGCTTGTACAAAGCCTTGTTCTTGGGGACGAGCCAGCTACCTTTGTGGAGGTAAGCTGAAGGATGTATGGTTATGTAAATTGTACTGACTTCCAGTAGTAAAGTTTATGACTGTATCAAGTGGTGCGAAGGCATACTGACCAGAAGAGCCCAATCTACTGAATACTAAACAGAATACTAGACAGTTGATTAGTGCTTTAGCTTGTGAGTTTATCTTACATATATCCAGTAATTGAAAATCATTGTGCTGTAGCTGTGGTAATGGTAAAGGTCTCCATTTTCATGGACAGAATGATGAGAGCCCTGAGATTTCTGGCCGGGGTTGCGCATTTCAGAAAATTAGGGGTGGGGTGATTGGATGGTGTCTGTAAAAAATATGGGTTATGGTTATGAGGCAAAGTATATGACTTAAGTTGTTGAGAAGTTCAACTTGAGTGACCATAATGCATCTAATATGTGATGGCGGTGAAGCAGTTCATAAAGGATGACTGGAGGTGAGGTGTGACAGTTTAGAAGTAGGAAAGGAGAAAAAGATGTGGGTATCATCAGCATAAAGGTGATAAGAGAACCCAAACAAAGAGATAGTCTCACATGAGGAAGGGGTGTGAATTGAGAAAAGAAGAGGCTTAGGACAGAGCCTTGTGAGACACTCACAGTTAGCGTGTTTTGGTTTTATGTCTTTGACTCCCAGGCAACCAGGAATGAGCAGTGAGAGAGGTAAGAGGTGAAGTATTTGTGTGCTAGGCCAGAAAGTCTAGAGAGGAGTGGAGTGGAGAGTAGAGGTAGTCGACCATTGTTGAACTGGGCCCTTTCTGCAGGGTCACCCGAAAATTTGGCCTTCCTTTGAGGAACCCGTTTTCCTGGCTTTTAGGACTCTGTGCACTTTACTCCTGCAAATCAGTGGTAAAGTGCTTGTGCTTGTGATGGGAACATTTAATTTACGTATAAGTCCCTAGTAAATGGTACCACGTGTAGCCAGAGCCTGTAAATTAAATGCTACAAGTGGGCAGCAGCACTCATTGTTCCACCCACTAAAGAAGCACTGTAAAGCATGCCTAAGGCCTGCCACTGCAGCCTGTAGTGCAGTTTTAAACTGCCATGCAACCTAGCAAAATAAACTTTTTGCCAGGCAGGGTGCATAGTATTTAAAAAGTAGGACATATGGATTTAAGTTTTACATGTCCTCACAGTGAAAAACACCTAATATCAATTTTCACTGTTTTAAGGCTATCTCTCCCCTAGATTAACACTGGGCTACCTTATTACACTTAATAAGTGATAAGTTCAGTTTGGGAACAGGTAGAGAAATGTTACTTTCACTCATTTGAATTGGAATTTAAAATCCTCTTAACTGATAAAGTCAGATTTTAAGTTACTATTCTGAAAATTAGAAAGTTGACATTTTTCTACCTAAACCAAACATACCTTTCTGCCAGTGTTTAGGGTCACATGACTGTGAATGGCTCTCTTGTGGTGTGTTGTATATTCCTTCCAGACATGGGGACAAAGGGCCTTGGGTGTGGGGCAGGGTGTTCCTCTCCTGAGATGGATGTCCTAGGGGGATTATACTCAGCCCTTCCTGAGTTTTAAAGTGTAGCCTCAGGGCCATGCTCACCCCTTCCTAACTTCTAAGGGCTGCCTGCCCTGCGACTGATGAATGCAGCTCACACCCATGCCTGCCTGTCCTTTGTTATCCTAGACAGTTTAGAGCCAAAGCCAGGAAAAGGGAAAGGTTAGACAAAGGGGGCATCCACCACCCAAAGGCTGGCACTCGGTATAAGAACAGCACCTTCAGAACCTCTCATCAGAACATTCCTGGAGCTGTGGAAGATTCAGAAGAAGGACTATCCTAGTGTCTGAAGAAGGAAGATTAGACCTAGTTGCCTTGAACTCAGGCTCCCAAGAAGGGACTCCGAGGCTCAGTTGCCTGACCTCCTGTTGGAGCTACAGGGACATAACAAGCTTTCTGAGGCCTTTCCTGCAACTGCTCAGCTGACCAGCACAAACTGAATCTTCCTGAGCCCCACTGCTTGCCTCTGCTGGAGTAAGTACCAATTACCCCAGAGGTGCCCCCATGTCCTGGACCCTTTGCTGGCATCAGAGTGTACTCCTCCTGCCTCAAACCTGCAAGTCAGGAGTTCCAGGTGTAGCTCAAGAGATTTTTGGGCTCTTTGATACCATAAACAGACTCCATGTGTCACTCCACGATCGTACGCAACTCCCGCAGAAATGCTGTGGTCAGGTCCAACAGCATGAGCATGAAGCAAAATTGTTTTCGATGAGCAGTGAAATTATAGCCATTGCAGTGAATGGTATGGAAACCAGATGAGAGAGGGTTCCAAATATTATTGGTGGAAAGCTAAAGGGTGAGGCAATTAAAAACCAATCTCTTCAGTATCTTGGAAAATAGGGTAGTTGAAATACTGGATGATATTTGGAGGGAGACAAAGGGATCAGTAGGTTTCTTTAGATGAGGTGGAACCAATGCAGATTTGAAAAAGAAAATGGGTATGTGACAGATGAGAGTGAATAGTTGAAAGCAGAGGTCAGACAGAGAAGAACACTGGATATGATGGCTACAGTTTTGAAGGCCTGAGGACTGAAAGGGTCAGATGGTGAGTAAGATGGGTTAACACCTTTGATTATAGGAGTAATTAAAGCTGGCAAAAAGTTAATAAAACAGGAAAATTAATATTGCATTTACAAGATAAAGGCAAACGTGCAAGGAAACCTCACGCCTGGATAGTGATAAACACATACTGTCAGAATAGGCAGCAAACAAATTTGGGGGTTTACTTTTCTGAATATCTTAAACTGAAGCTTTTATCTTATAGATCGGGTCGTTTCCGAACCAAAGTCCTAATCCCAAAGTGGGAGCAGACTTTGTCAATGCAAAAGCACAATTTTTGAAACTAAATAAACAGTCAGCACAAGGACGTAGTATGAAAATAATGAGCAAAGTTTATTTGTCCCAACCTCGAGTGGAAAAAACGCAGTTGACTAAACTGCCAAGTGTCCTGCCTCACTGTGGATACGTTAAGCCTTTTATACATGAGATCACACATTTGGACAAATGGCGAGAGCTAAATCATCTACTACTTACTGCTACAAGGCCCCAGTCAAGCATTTCTAAGATAAAGCAGCTTTTGTGGGCCTGCCCCTGCATTCCTTAAGACAAAGAGTGGAAATTTCTCTATCGAGTGGGCATACCCACACCCTGCACCTGCATTTCTCATGATTCATGATCACAGAGTGGAAACTTACAAATTTCTGGCAACAGGCACCTGCCAAGCGAGCATTTACCAAAACAGGAGGATACTGCAAAAACAGTTATAAAATGAAAGATTATCTCAAAATCGTTGAACGATGGTTCAAATATATATTATATGCTTTGATATCAACCTGAAACCTGCAGACTCTGTAGTTACAAAAGCATATCAATACTACATATTTTATGTACCTGTCTGGAGCTATATGCATACCAGCTGCTATGCTTGCTTCAATGGTGTGATTATGCCAGATAGCAGGCCTTAGCCTGGTAACTGTTTTAATGATAGATACAGTGTATTTGTATCTGAAAAGACTGGGTAACGAGCTGTAAATAATCAAGTATTATAAAAATGCCAATTTTATAAGACTTCAAGAAGTCAAGCTATTTTAATGTTATTATTATTTTTAAATTATTTATGGGATTGTGAAAATGACAGAAAGTTAAACTGGGGATGTTGTGTAGTAGTGAAGAGTTGGGAAGGGCAGGTGTGTCAGACTGAGGTTGTGCAGCAGTCAGTAGAATAACAAAGGGGCATATTAGCAAGACCCACGTTAAAATTATCGCCGTTTAGCGGCAGGAAACTGCCGCTAAAGCGGCGATAATGGGCTTGCTAATATGCGTTATAGAATTCAATAGAAGCCCAGGTTAGATGTGCAGGACATCTAACCTGGGCTTCTATTGGAATTCCATAACACATATTAGCAAGCCCATTATCGCCGTTTTAGCGGCAGTTTCCTGCCGCTAAAGCGGCGATAATTTTAACGTGGGTCTTGCTAATATGCTCCAAAGTGCTTTAAAAAAAAGTATGTGGTAAAGTCAGAAGCTGATAAAGACTGGTCAGTTATGAGGGTGTGAAGAAAATAGTAGATTTTTGACCAGGCATGCAAGACGTTGCGGGTGAGTCTGAACTGAGGTGATAAGGTTTTTATAATATGAGTCTATCATAAAATCAATAGATAATAAAGTTAACATGGTCAATAGCGGTTTGTGCCAATTACAGGGAGGACTGGGTGGCAAGATACTTGCCTGCATCGCGCTGAACAGAGGATAGCAGACCTCGAGGATGACAATGTGACCTCAGAGGAGAACCTTCTCAAGATGAAGAAAATACTTGTGGCAAAGCCCTCAAGGCACAATCTCAAAGGAATAATGTCAGACTCATGTCATGGCGCTACAAAAAACCACCAGTCAACTAGGAAAGTCAGAGATGTTCATCAAGAAGATGCTCATTGAACTTTTTGACTTCTCTAAAGTCACCAACATGCTCATGGTTGAGAAAGCACATTGTTTGTCAGCCCCCAGTCCCTACCTAAGGGCTTCACCATGCATTATCATTGCCTAACTGTTAAATTATCGGCCTAGAAATATGATCTTGAGGCTGGCTAGAGAATATGAGTCCCCTATTATAGCAAGGATCCACGATCAACATCTAATTGAATTTTACCTTGGAAGTCTTAGAGGCCCGGCAGAGATTCAGAGTGGAAAAAGCAACTCGGAAACTGAGAAGTGGAATAGGCAATGTAATAGTCAAAGTTGAACTAAAAAGGAAAATGGATCTCTTCATTATCCCCAAAGTGCTTGCCAAGCTTGTCCAAAAGCAAATTGGGCTGAACAGTCCATCGGGCTCCTGAAGCACCAGGGGAGGGTGTAGGAGAACAGACCAAACCTGCAACAAACACCGTTGACATTGAATAACTGGGCAGTAAAACTTATGTGTCAATCATAGACTTTACGATATGTGATGGATATTAATCATGAATAGAAATCCTGAGGGAACATTGGCAAGTTAAGGCCCCCATACTCAGACTGCCAGTTTTAAAATAAAGATAAGGTTTCCAAAAACATCTGCAGGCTGTATTTGATTAGACTTGCTAAAATGAAGGTCGGGGACCAAATGGTGCAGCTAGCCTCGATTTCTGTAACACAATGTCTTGCATGTTGCAAGACATTATCAGTTTACTGTGGGAAAGTTATGTCAGTGATTAGTTGGGGAAATCCGTGTGGGTGGGACAGGGAGGAGTGTGGTTGTTTTTGATAGCTTCATTCACATTGATATGGCAGCATTTTGGTTCCCTCAACTAAGGTGACAAATATTACAAGCAACATGAGCGGTAATAAGATATTTTACTGTAACACAATTGTAGTGATCCAGAATAGGAAACTCACATTTCTGTCCTGGAATGTTGGAGCCTAAATAACCTACAAAAAATGAGGCAAATATAAGCAAACCTGAATAGATACAATGCTTCAAGAAATCCACACCCTAAGTCTGAGCATACCTGCCCTACACAGGTCATCACACTGAACTATACAAAAAAAATAATGGAAGGAATGCTTGGATTATTCTCAGCAACTGTAAATTACTTGGGGCTACATCCCAGTCCATCGTTATTTTACACACCATGCAACCTCAGTTTGGACCCAGCTATATGCAAATCAGTCTTGACCCTGGCCAAATGGGAATAGTCCAGCCCGAAATGCCAGGCCAGGGGCTCCCTGAACCAAAACACAAGCAGCCCAAGACCAATTTGCCCTTGTTAGGGTTCATTAGACAAGAACAGCTTTTTCCAGTGGAACAGTGAGCATGAGACTCACACCTGGGCATACCCGTCCCACTTAGGGCATCACACTGAAGTATAAAAATAAGCGATGGATGGATTGATTGAAATAAGGTCAGCCACTGGTAACTACTCGGGCAAACACCCCTGTCCATCATTTGTTTGCACGGCACTTCAGTTTGGACACAGCCATATGCAAATCAGTCTTGACCCTGCTCCAATAAGAGCAGCCCATCCCAAAATGTCAGGCCAGATCCTTCCTGGACCAGAACACAAGCAACCCAAGACGGGTTTCACCCTTATAAGGGCTCATCAGTTGGGCATAGCTTGGTTCCAGTAGCACAGTGTGCATGGGAACCATATCTGGGAATACTAGTTCCACTGCAGATTGACAGCAGGTTCGCAGTGTCTCAGTCCAGAGCAAGATCACCTCTTTGACTCCCTCCTCTCTCATTAAGAGTGGGGCAGTTTGCTTTCTGTAAACTCTGGCAAGAGGATCACGGCAACAAAGATCACTGTTCATATAGATACTTCCGGAATCAAAGTCCTCCCATAAAACACTACACAAAGCACTCCTGTTTGTAAGACTACATTGTGATGGTTTATAAAGCATGCCTTTAGGAACTGCATCCCTTAAGATAGAAGGATCAGGGGCCATATCATGAACATGTTGAGTGTCCATGCACTATAGAAGAGGTCCATTACCTGTTTTTGGTGAATCTGTGGTGCTTTTTGTGCATACTTTAACTCAGAAAAGTTTAGTTAGTCTATAAGCTGTCGACCGTATAGCTAGTAGTTTCCTAGTATGTGCTGTAGATGATGCGGTTGCAGCAAAACAGGTGCATGGACCAGTTCTGACCCTGCACACTGATGTAGGCACAGCCCCAGAATCACCAAGTTATTTTTGCAACAGCACCGTTTTGTGACAGCAAAGTCCCTGCAGCTAACAGTGCGCATATAATAATTTTGCAGCAAGCTTCTTGACTATCACCAGGTAGGAGCAGAAGAGACCTAGATCAGACAGTAAAATACATTTATGAGTCCAGTCTGCTCTTGGTATCTCAAGTGAAGGAACAGGACAGAGTGACACTGACTTCCAATAATTGAGCACAGAGCATTCCACTATATAGCATGTCCCAGAAACAAAATCCTCTTTCAGCCAATCTTTGCCTTTTATCTGAAGAACAGAGCAGATGGAAGGAGTGTTAAATACCCACTATTAACCTTTTGTCTGCTACAATCAAATCTTAATGATGTGCAAACATATTTACATTCGTGGCCATCCTTGACATATGTAGGACTGGACTGCTGGAAAAGAGAGATTTTGATTACTGAAAATTAGGCAGAAAGAGAGTTAAGGAAATAATGAAAAGTTACATAAAAGAGCAGCTTCAATGAAAGGGTGCAAAAAAGGAGTAAAAAGCATGATAGAATGCATGAATAAATGACAACGGGAATGAATTAGGGAAGGAAGGAAATGAAAGTAAATTTTTTTGAAGCACTGGAATCACTATCCCTCTGATTAAGTACGGGACCAAAAAGAATACACACTGATAACCACTGATTTTTTAATTTGTGACGCCCTTGGAAAACACTGAAAAATCCCCACTAGCATTCACGACAAATAGAAACTGAAAACAGGAAAGCCTACCCACCAATGACCAAAAAGGCACTTAAATTCATAAACCAGACCTATTAGTATTGAAAAGCTTGTTGGAAACTGTGTTGAAAATGCAGCATTTGAACACAATTTTCTCAAAATTCTCTTGGGATGCCTGAGCCCACAATGCTTTTGGGGAGAGTCAGGCATACCGGATGATTCACAAGTGCCCTTTAGGAGTTTAAAGTTTTTTAGTAAATGGTCTTAAACTTTCCTATATTATTCAGGAGTTATAGATGCCTAAAGATGTTACATGCTGCAAAGTATTTGGCAAGCAGAATGTGTATCTGTTGTTGCTCATTTAGCCTCTACAGGCACTTCCTTCACTACCCAGCATTCTGTGCTGCTGGGCCTGTTTTCCCTGTTCCCTCAAGCCCCACGCCTAGTCTGCTGCTGGGCTTGGCCTATCTGAACATCTATTCTTGTTACCCTACCACAGCCAGGTCTGCTCTTGGCAAGTCTAGGCTGCTTGTAGGCCTGCTCTTCATTTCCTCCCTGCCCTGCATTGGTGTGCTGAGAAAATTGCCAGGAACAGACACCATTATCCACCTACCAGACTATTTTGCTGTGCCCAATGCTCACTGGCCAGCCTATCATTAGACTAGGATTTTCTTGAAGATGGATTGCAATTGAGTCCAAGCAAGAGGAGAGCCCACTGTCCAGCTAGCAAACACTTCTGAGGCAAAGATCAGGTATGATTGAATGTCTAACTCAATAACTAGCCTTTGTACTGGCAATGGTGGTGGCAGGGCGCGAGCATCAGAGATAATGTTCCTTTTGTACTTGCTGTGTTTCTTGAAGTTTGCCTAAGTACACAGATGGATCTAATTAATGCCCTGCTTAGTTATTTGAAATGTCACCTTGTATTTGCCAATTTTTAAACTAGGTCTTGATTTAAAGAACACAGTCACAAAATGCAAACTTCAATCACCCAAGCTAAGCACACAACATAGTACTGTTGTGGCACAACACCCTTACTCGTATGCATGCATGTTGGTGCATGCCATGTGAATACAGCAATACATTGTGGCACTTTGTAAAAGTGGCACTGTGACATGTGCTTGGCTTATACAAAGGTCTAGCATTTGTTTGTTATTCAAATGGTCTTTGTAGCAAGTTCTGCTGTGAAAAGCAGTAAAATATGTATTTATTAGCGCCTCCAAGAATGTTCCTTACTTCACAAAACTAAGTTCCCAAACTCAGCCCTAAACCACCCACTGACTTGTTTATTTGTGAGTGTTGCTTGTTGGGAAATCTCAGTCTCACGCTCCCCTAGTAGGATTGACTAAGCCTGAGTAGTAAAATATTTGCTGAAATCAACTGCCTAGTTGTACGCTGTACCACAAGCCAGGGTGCGCCTCAGAGGTATAAAATCAAAGCTGTTCATGATTGGAGAGGGACAATGCAGGTATGCCCTCTGTCCCCACTTGCTTTTTCCTGATTACCATGGAGCCATTAGCTTGCTGGTTTTGTGAGAAGCACTTGCAAAAGGATTTGGCTTTCAAGGCTGGCAGGCTGCTCATACCTACATATGCGGACGCTATTCTATTGTTCATCAGACAGCCCAAAGCAAACTTGTCCCTCATAATTTGCGAAATAATACATGTTGGGTATACAAACAACAACAACTAATACCCCTAAGGCATTAGGTTGTTCAACATCAATACCACTTTTTCAGCGATTAAAACACTCTTCTGTACTCATCAAACAAAAAGGAGAAGAGATGAGGGGACAAAGACTAAAGCATGAGTGTTTATGAATTTATTGCATGATTTTTTTAAGATTTAAAAAAAATTACAGTATATCAAAAATATACAGAGTTATCTTCTCTAAACAAAACGTGTGAGCACCTGGGCCCCAAACACCAAAAACTAAAGCAACTCCATATTGCTTGTGTCACATGCATGCATTGCTACAGCACTAATGTATGCTTGAGCTTTAATGATTACTAATGTTATTTTGCAGAGCTCATCTGTGGATGGCATGGGAAGACTAGGGAGTGAGATATGTTCTGGCATTTGCAAGTATCTCTCAAGGTTGCAGTGGGAAGAATGCACTGTTTATTAAATGTTATAAAAATACCAGGAAGGAGTTGTTATAGATACAATAAATGCAGGGGCGGCTCCTCCATAATGGTGGAGGAGCGCCGCCCCCTGCTAAAAGATGAAAAATAAAATTATATTTTTGCTTGTCTGAAAGCCGACGCGAGTCAGGGTCAGGCGGTCCTGTGTGACAGGCATGGCAACCTATGCAGGGGAAGGAGTGGTGGGCACTTTTAAGTGCGCATGTCAGTTTGACCGCAGTCTTGCGCACTTCGGTTTCTCCAACCCAGCTGTATTGCACAGCCGTGTTGGAGAAATGCCACAGGCTCCCACGCACTGTCTGAGCAGCAAACTAGGCCGCTCAGGCCAACCCCAGTGCTTCTCTCATGCTGGGAACAGTATTCCCAGCATGAGAGAAGCCCCTGGATTGGCATCTGGGAGCCTATGCAGTGTGCTGCTAAGTTGAGGATCGGAAGAAAGGAGAAAGGCAGTAGCCGTCGGAGCATCACCACTAAACAATGCGAGCAGCCGCCACTGAATAAACGCACATCTGTTTGTCCTGCTTGAGAAATGAACTGTTGAATAAATTTACATTGCCAGATGAGGGTTTAACTACCTGTGCTTAGAGTTTTTTGTAAGACAGTTTGCTAGAGCTCCAGGAGCTCAAATGTCCTTCAGCTGAATAAAATATAATTCTCAAAGAACAATCCTGCTTATAAATTTTATTTAAGATTCCGGCGTTGACACGTGCAAGAGATAAGCTACAAGAAAGACACATCAAAACATGGAAAATGTGTATCCGAAGGCAGAGCTAGCGATGGAGCAAGATGACACTCCTTAAATTTCTCCTGCCAATTGGGGAAGTTGCCGGGGTGCCACTGCCATTGATACACAGCATTGGAAATAGCTGGGCTACACCACCCTGCAAGACGCTGATAGCGGACAAACAAGGCCCCACCAGTGGCTCCACCTCTGTGCACCTGCAACCATTAAACACCCAATATGTGGACCATATGACCATGTGGAGACCTACTTGCAGCCATCCGTGATAATTTGGTGTCTGAAATGAGCCTTAGGACCGTTGGCAACCCTTAGGGACTCCACCTATCCCACAAGAGGTTAGTCAGAGGTCCCTAGCAGAGGAGATGGTATGTGATCTGGGGAGCTCTGCACATTACTCTTACAATTAGCTACCTACCATTATATTGACCAGCTGGTGAGGAATGAGCTGTAAGACAGCCACATCCATGAGCTACTCCTCACCCTTTAGAGACCATGGGAGAAAGCACCGAACTGGACATTACAGAGACATGCATTGCATGGGCTGAAATTGTCATGGCCTCTTCTACTTGCAGGCTCCTTCCACAACTTGGGGGGAACAGATGAGAGGGGTGGCCACAGGTCTCCTTATAAGCTGAAACCCCTAAGATAATATTCTCATACTGAAGCAACCGATTGTGCATGTGGTCACTCTGCATGGATGATTCCCTGTCTCTATGGTCACTAATAGATGGCCTTCTTGGATATACATTGATGATTGCCACAGATGCTGTACATGATATTTGACATACAATTGAAGAACTTGTTACTTTAAGTGACCCAGCCATCCCCTCTTCAGCAGTGTTATGTCTTCCTATGGAAAGTTGAGGCATTTTTTTCTGTGAGGCGCTATTGAGCTGCAAATCGGCAGCCTCCCCAAAAAAGGCAAGATGGCCAAAACTACATTGGACATCATTCTGAAAGAAATTATTGTACTAGGTACTAAGATGAACAGCTTTGACTATACAATGACATTCCTATCCACAGAAATCAAATGTATGTGCTGATTTTATTTCTATACACAAAACATTAGGATGCAACGGAAAGGAGATTGGAGGACCTTGACAGACAATTGTAGCAGCCGCCAGACTGGGAGGGTTGAGATATGGTGACTTAAGCAAATGGTCACAGATCTTGATGATTGTTCAAGACAGAACAATATCCCAATTTATGGAACACTGGAGACGATGAAGAAAGATGAATTGCCCACCTTCTTGCGGTCCTTCCTACGTCATCTATTAGATATCCAATTCTCTACCCAACTGGAATTTTAATGGGTGCATAAGATCCACTCATGGCAAGCCTTTGCTTCCAGCAGGCCAAGGGCAATAACACCCTGTCTACTGACACATCACTATTTTAGGATGATCGTACAGGCAGCCAAAAACCACTAGGGTCTATACATGTACAGAGGCCAACAGGTACATGTAGCTGCAGATTTCTTGCATGACACAACCATATTAAGAAATACATTCTTAACATTGAGACCCAGACTGTGTCAAAACAATGTTACACATCATCTCTTGGAGCCTGCAATTATGTTTCTGACTCTCAATGGGCAGCCATTTTAAAATCTACGATCTAGACGAACTGTCAGACTACTTGGTTTCGATGGACCCGACACCTACGCGCATTGACGCTTCTTGACAAGCAGAAGGGGTAAAGGCTGCAGACGTCCATGAAGGAGAACATCGGTTGGGGAGAAAGGAACGCTTAGCTGGAACCCACAAGCCTCACCATCGATGCTCGGACAAAGATAACCTCAATAAAGTCTTGTGCAAGATAGAGACAAATCCTTTTCCCTATTAAGGATCAGAAGGGAGAAGCTTTGTAGTCTGTGAATGCAAGGCCCTGATCTTACTGATGTCTTGAGGTGATGGGGATGATAGGGTTCTTCTTTATGGTTCTTCTTTGCTGTTGTTTAATGTTTCTGATGCATCTACTCCCTAGTCATAATGCATCCTTCGCAGTCAAGACATCCTGGTTCATCCATATTATTGGTTTTAATGAATTGGTGCATTTAGCAGGACCTCACTATAAAGGTACCCTGCCTGTTAGCTATAGTCATTCCCCACAAAAGGATTTTAAGAACCAAATAAGTGGCTAATTCCACAATTAAATCCTTGAATGGGGACAAAGCGACAAATCTACACCCGCAATGATGTGACCTCAATGTCTATGAAATTCTGCTTTGTCCCATTCTGAGCTTTATGGTGCCAAAACTGAAGACTTTATCAGGCTATGGAAGATAGAGTTTCTGGCTCCAAGGGACCTTCAATGGCTTTGGCATCCTGTCTTGACCTACTGGAGAACTTTGAGAACTTTTCAGAAAGCACTAATCTTATATTTATTTCTGATCCAAGAGGAGTGATGTACACTTCCACACCTCTGCCAAACCCACAGTCAACCATACACAGAATAATATGTTGGTTAGAAGTAAGCCTGGCAAAGGGGAATGGGATACAAGAAAAAACAGAGATAATGGATATTGCCACTCTGCCTGGTAATACAGCTGTGCACTGCTTTCAAAGGAAGGAACTTTGACATACAAACACAAGAAGGCATTAGTGGCTTTATCGCTCCTGCTATCGCACCTTCTTTCTGTTATTACAAATGATACAGCTTTTGTGTTGTTAGTGTAAAAAAGAAAATGTGATCAAAGTCTGTGAACAGATGAGGATCCTTTCCGCTTCTTGTGCGGAAATAAAAAAAAGCAAAATAGATTAGTTTTTAATCCTCAAGGGATGCCTCCTGAATTGATACTTGGAGAAATAAAGGCAAAATACTTTGAAATGAATAGTTTCTAAGAAGACTTCTCTATCCAATTTAGTTTTTCGTCGAATCCAATGTATAGCAACACTGCACGGTTTCTCATAAGTCTAGCAACAAGGTTCCAGATTCAGCAACTATGTATCTTGATTGTCTAGCAAGGATGAGCCGGACCTTGAGTAAATTATACTCTCTGACTTCAAAGTGTCCTGTGGCAGTTGCATAACTTGTAAAAGTTGTGCAGCTTCATGGCACATGTAGTTTAATTGACTTACATTTGTGTCACCTGCTGCATCCAGCGAGGATGCAAAGCCTCTTTCCAAGCAGTGCCAACACTGCACACACTGACAGCCTTCCATGCTTCTGAATGCGTGCAGTGTCAGACAGTGTGAGTATCGTGCTTTCGCACTAGTCGAGCGCAATGAGGTGGGTACAGACCATAATCACACAGAACCCGCAAATCTTTAAAGTCCCTAGGATAAAACTCTGACCAGTGTGACCTGCTCAGCTTCCACAACGCCACTCCTTTGGTGTTGGCCTAGGTACTAATTATCCTTTAACTGTGACTTTTTATTGGCGCTTTGAGTTTTCTTTGTGGTTTTTGTGATAAAATTTGAAACATTCCTATCTCCAGTTCACGTTTTTTTAGATTTTGTGTGTGTGTGTGTGTGTGTTTGTTCATCCCTTTTTTTCTTGATTCCTAATAAATTGGCTTGGGGATTTTATTGTGTATGTTATAAACTTGAATACTTTTTGATACTGCTTGAATCTTAACATGGGTTTCTCTTTGTAATTTCCTGATTCTTGTGGCATTGCTAACTGAGGTTGAGCAGATATTTTCTTAGAATTGTCTTGTAACCTAACCATTGGGCCAGATGTAAGAAAGGTTTTTTTCTGCTCTCAAATGGCCTGATGTACCAAACCCTATTTGTGATTCGGTAACCAATTACTGAATCACAAATAGGGCTAGCGATTTGGTGTTAAGAAGGGGTGTGTTTAGAGCATCCCTTCCTAATATCGAATCACAGTGGTATGTAAGAATGTTTTGAGACCCAAAGGCGGTCGCAAAACATTCACATTTTACCACCAACGTCAAGTTGTGGTAGTAACCCTTCGCAAATGGGAAGGGGTCCCTAAGGGACCCTTTCCCCTTTGTGAATGGTAGTACAAACATTTTTTCAGAGCACTTCCTGCTCTTAAAAAAAGAAAAGAAAACCTTTCATTTTTCTTTTTTAAACGCACCCGTTTTCCTTTGAGGAAAAAATGCTGCATTTTGTAAAACAAAATGCTTTATTTAAAAGCAATCACAGACGTGGTGGTCTGCTGACACCAGCAGACCACCATCCCCATGATTTTAGCAATTCCCAACGGGTCGCAAATTGCGACCTACCTCAATAATATTTATGAGGTAGGTCGGTTTGCGACCCACTAGTAATCATTAAATGAAACTCATAGAGTTTTATACATAAGGAATAGAAATTACCTAATTGCGATTCACAGAAAATTGCAATTAGGTAATCTCTATTTCCAATATTGATACATGTGGCCCCAGATTGTGTTGATTAGCTTAAGAGTTCCCCTCTCTCAAATTAATAAACCAATTTCTGACAAATATTTTATATTTGGAATAGTGGTTTCATAAAATAAATACAGATTATCTGTCACCAATCCGATAATAAATATATATGCGTTTGTCAATAGCTGTTCCCCATAAACTATTTAATGTACAGCAAAACAGGTTTTCTACAACCTCTCTAAAATGCAAAAGCGTTGTTAAAACAAATGTCATTCAATTTCAGGCATTTCGAATGTAGCCAATCTAGTATTGAATTTTATCGAGAAGAAAGATTTAATCATGTTAAAGTGCATTGTTTTCAAAGTATTTGTAATCCGGCTCAAAAATCTACAAATTGGATTTAAATAATATAAGTAGATTAATGCATAATACAACTTAAACAATGCGAGCCCACTCGTAAAAGCCAGTTAAGGGAAAGGACAGATGAAATAGTTCTGAAGACCATCATGTAACATGCCAATCACGCAGAATGAAACAGATTGAATCTGAAATGCATCTTTCAATTCAATTCAATTTAAGTAACGATTATGGATGTATGATGGAACCACACATTCCTGTTGCAACGCACGCATAACCTTTACCACACATTTTATACAACGCATATGCCTTTACACACATGCCTTTACAACTAAATATATATATATATATGCCTTTACACACATGCCTTTACAACTAAATATATATATATATATATATATATATATATGCCTTTACACACATGCCTTTACAACTAAGGGGTCGATTCTGATGCGGGTTGGAAAAGCTTCCCGACCGAATCGGTTGGGAAATGGTTTCCGACCCACTCGGATCGGGAAAGTCCGACCGGCGGAGTAGGATGCATCCGGATGCTTCCAGATACGATTTGGTTGAACTCCCATTGACTTCAATGGGAACATTTGTTCCTAACCGCATCAGAATTGGGCCCTCGGTCGGGAAGACACGTTCCCGATCCGATTTGGAAGGAGCAAATGCCGTTAGGAGGCCTTCCTACCCGCATCAGAATCAGGCCCTCGGTCGGGAAGCTTTTCCAACCCGCATCAGATATATATATATATATATATATATATATATATCACAAACATTGCTCTCAAAGTCAGAAGAAGCCCGCTCTCGAGTTCTTTGGGAAAATCCATGTTTATTTACTGACAGCACTTGCTTAATAGAAAACAGGAACGCGTTTCGGCTGTTTAGCAGCCTTTGTCAACCTCGGTATGCACCATGCTTTTGCAAGTTTAAATGCTGGTCACAGGTGTTGCTAATTACATCAACATAGAAGAGCTACTGCAATTTTCTTAAACTCCCAATTTGTTAAAAAGCACATTTCTATTTGTGAGCAATCATATATGATTGAGCATATTTAAAATTAATTTACTCTTGTCAGCAGTTAAAAACGTAAATGCTGTGTTTTCAAAACCATTACTAGCAACGTGGGCGCTCCTTTTTCTGTAAAAGCATTAATAACTTTGCTATTGTGACCACTTCAATGCTTACTGAAGTGCTGGCAGGCATTATTATATGCAACTTGCAGGTAAGATTTCCTGAATTAACAAAATGTCAATTGTTGGCCCCGCACTTCATGTTGTTATTTTCAGCAATAAAAACAATCAATGTCTTTTACAGTGTTTTTGCAGCGCTCTCCTCGTTCCTTCATAATTAAACTGCTGAAGTTATATTTCAGTAAGACAAGCACTGCTAATACCATGTTCCCTTGGAACTCACTGTTCGACATATGTCCTTAACAGGCGTGTGTGCCATTCGCCTCTTACTCGCACCACCGGCGATTAGGATGCACGCCAGCAAAGCCACACCAAGAACTTATATATATATATATATATATATCAAACTCCCTGGGGGACCAACAATTTGAGTAGCACTCGAACTCGGCACGCTTTTTCCCCAATAAAAGCATTTAATGGTATATACAGCTTTACTTCTCAGTCTTTCAAAGCATGCGACCGCAGCCTTACGCGTTTCGTGGCTTCACTTCTTCAGAGGCTGGAGCGGTCGAAAGGAGCATGCCGGGCCACATCCTCCTTTTTACCCAAATCGTACGCTGTGATTCAGCTGCTCTGTATGAGACAATACGTCAAGGCTTCTGGGAGATGTAGTCCGTTAATTAAAGTCCTTAGATGGATGCTCCTTTGAATAAATGCTGGATAAAAGCTCTCATGAGCCCCAAGAACAAAGCTGTGTTAAATCCATGTGCCGTGCACCACAAGAATATATATATATATAAAGGGTTTATATTTTCCTGTAAAATTTGTACATTTTCGTGGTAAAGGCATACATGGTAAAGGCATATGCTTGGTAAAAAATGTACAGGTAGGTACAAACACTTTTTATATATATATATATATTTATTGTTTCAGATTATATTCACTGGCAGTGGTAACCGTAAGTACGGTATTGTCACTGCACCTCTGCACACCTTAATGTATGTGCTCACCCTTTTTCTGCACTTTGATTCGGTCCTAAAGAAAGCCTCAGCACCTCCTGTCGAGGCTGAAACATGTAGACCATACAAATTGGGTTAAGGAAGACCAATTTTATCTTCACATATATCCTGACTCTGTTTTTAAACGTGCCCTAGGGAGCCAGGAATAAAAAATAACTATTGAACACTCCAGAGGTACTTTTAATCTGCACCCCCAGCACCTTTTTTTCACGTACACACCCAAAGAAAAAACAGCTCCGCTGTAATTCAGGCGTCGCAGCACAGCTGGGTTGCACTCGGCAGCCCAGCTGGGAACCCAATGATGAAGCATGCCACCAACTAGGTTGGTGGGTGAGGGTTCTTTTTAAAAAACCAAATGGTTTTTTCCATTCATGTAAATGACAGTGTATCATCCCTCTCTCTCTTTTTTGGATCCCCCATTAGGTTCGTCCTTTTTGTTGTACACCGATTTACTATAGGGAGACGGACGTTCCCCTTGCTCCTTACGCTCTCTTTGTTACAATTTGTATTAGATAGCGCACAGCTGTGAGAGTCTTTCTTTCTTTTCTGAATCTTCACTGCATCAATATTATCAATTCACGTTCAAACATGGCAGAGAATCCAGGTCTTACATTTACGGAGGAAGATGTAAACATGATCCTGTTGGCCCCTCCTCTAATGGCCGATCTTAATGTTGCACAGACCATAGCCCAGAGCACAGACTGGGAAAATCTCACTGAAAAGAAAAAGACAAGAATCAGAACAATCTTACACGGGGTAATACTCACTGAGTATCTGAGGAACAACACCGCCCCAAAGGGGTTAATTGTCACCAATGCCCCACGTATCTTCCTGGAAGATGCCTCTTTCAGGAGGGATTGGGCCCAGATAGCACGGGACTGCACCAGGGACTGGATAATTCTCATCATCCAGACTGCTAAACGACTTTCGGATGCCATCCTCATAGAAATCCAGGCCACGGAAAATCATTTTAAAACAACCTTAACTGCATTCAAGAAAAAACTGGACGAAGTCAATAAAGAGATGGCAGAATACAAAGATAACCTGACTCAATCTAAAATTCAAAAATTTCAAAAAGATCTTAAAAAGTTTTCCTACAACAAAACATATCCCTACTCAGATCCTGATTATAAACCAACAAGACGACCAGAGATGTCAGGTGGATCCTCCGATGATGACGTGTCAACCAGCAGCGGTTCCAGCGGGGGAAGCTATCAGAATAGACAACATGGAAAAGGACGACCTGAGAATTGGCAACAACCCTGGCCACACTACCCCCCGGGTGGACAGATGAACTTTCCAGGTCCCTATGCTCCAAACTCTCATATGATATATGGATGGAATCCACCCTTTACACAATCCCAACTCCCCTTCATGAATACCAACCAAAGGTTTCCTTTTTTAGGGGGAGGCAGAAGAGGACGCGGCAGGAGAAGGCAACAGCATCAAGTACATTGGGAAGAGGAACAGAATCCAGGAGCCAACACGATGAGCAGAACAAGGGGCCAACAAGCAGGACCCAGCTCCAACAGAGTTTAGTGACGAATCTGTCCTCCCACACTCTCACCCCAATTGAAGAAGATCTAGTCAATAAGGGGTTAGGTTTTGTGCCCACCAGCAGACTTGACAAATTCAAACTTCACTGCGAACTGGCAGAGTTTTTCCGTAAACTCAAGCTCAAGGCCTTCTTCGAAAACCATCAGACAGGGGATGCTCGTGAAGAACAAAGTGACACCCACCTGAGAACCAAATCAACCTTCACGACTCCCCCCAACACCATACCAGTTGAGATCATCGCTTTTGAACAAGCAGTGTTCAACGATATCGAAACAGCAGTAGAAGGACAACCATTTAAAAATACTACAAGTACAAAATTCGAGGCACTAAGGAACCTCAGGTCCAACGACAAGATCATCGTCAAACCAGCCGATAAAGGGGGAGGGATAGTCTTCCAAAACCAAGACGACTACCAAGCTGAATGTCGTCGCCTACTTAACGATCAAAAGAACTACAAGCGTCTGGAACAAGATCCGAGTGGACCACTAAAAACAAAAATTCTTGCCTTAGTGACAGAGGCGGAAATGGATGGCTTTATTAGCAAACGCGAGGCTGAATTCTTGACAACCAGCGAGGCAAGAATCCCCTACTTTTATATACTCCCTAAAATACATAAACACAAGAATCCACCACCTGGCCAACCTATCGTGTCCGGCATAGGCTCTCTACTTGAACCCCTATCTCAGTTTTGCGATTACTACCTGCAACCCATAGTGCAGTCTACCTCCACCTATCTTAAGGATACCAAAGATCTTCTCAGGCACCTTGACACTCTTGATTTGGATCCAAACACCTCATTCTTGGTTAGTTTGGACATCGAGAGTCTTTATACCAGCCTCCCCCAAGACGATACTCTGAGGGTGATGAAAACTTCCCTAGAGGCCACTACTTGGGACTACAACACACCCAGGGCATTCATCCAGCAATGTGCCAGCCTTGCCCTCAAAGATAATTTCTTTGAATTCGAAGGTGACCTTTTTCTTCAAACGTACGGCAATTCGATGGGCAGTACTTTTGCCCCAAGTGTGGCCGGGTTGTACGTTTTTGATTTTGAGAAAAAGTACATCCTGGATCCAGCAATGCCCTATAAAGAGAACATCAAATTTTATAAGAGGTATATAGACAACATCTTCTTGATCTGGGAGGGTTTGGAAGAAACCATTCAGACTTTTCTCACCTGGATTAACGAGCTGGATAGGAACCTTAAATTCACTCACACAGTGGATAAGAGAACAATCACATTTCTTGATTTGGATATCACGGCAGAGAGAGGAAAATTAACTACTAAGACCCACTTTAACTTAAGCAAAAACAGAACAGGTAGTAGGGGAAATCTGCGCAGGGAAGTGATTAAGGTAGCTCCAATAGATATCCTGATAAATGCTGATGCTCAAGGGTCACCATACAACGACCACCCCACGCTGTAAACTGTAGGCAAACGCCCACATAGAATACAAAGTAAACAATTGGCAGCCCGAGCAAATAGCACACAAATAGAAGCAACAAATAAAGTCCAAATATCAGTCCTGGGTATATTCTTCTTGTTTTTATTCCAAGTTTGCAAGGTATCTTTCCATGATATCCATCTTCTTAACCAAGTGGATTCAAGCCACAGACCATGCCCACACGTGTTTCGTCCATCCGGCTGTAAGCCATGGACTTCATCAGGGCTAGAACAGAGAAATTTAACCTAATTACATTTCAACACTCAGTTATACACATATGGGGTAAGTTACATCCTTTTCCCATGTAGAGTATACCACTGGTGCAAAAACAAAGGAATAAGTGATGCAAACAGGAATGTCTAAGATACAACAGATGGGGCAACTATCTACTTCCCTTAGAGTCATGGGAAGTAAAGAAATGTCAAAGGAAGAGAAGCCATAGACAGGCTCACCATTGCAGTGAATATGTGCTCTCAAGATTAGAAAATAAAACGTGCTAATCAACCTTAAAAAACCCGAAGAGAAAAAGTAAACACCCATGTGCCTACAATACGTGCCATGTAAATGCAAAATACACTTACCAAGATAGCAAAAATTTAAGAGCATCAAGTTTTTGAAAATTACGTCGGACAGCTTACTTTAAGTTCCTGAGAGGTCAAAAACACACAAGCCTTATGCTTCAGGCATGTATCACAATGCGATATAATGTCCAAACTATTAACCCTTATTAGTGATTAGAAAGAGTATTTACATAGCCATGATACCATAGTGACCATTAATAGGCCATCATGCATATGCACATGGGAGTAATTAAAATACTAGGGAATGATGAAAGAAAATGTAGAACATACCTAAAATCCTAAAGCGCATCCACTCATCTGTTAGATGCACGTTTCTCCAATGTCAGTATTATAAGTTAAAAGTGGTCACAATCAGCCACATATCCTATAAAAAAGAAAAGAAAAAGCAAGAAAACACTCTCAAAATCTATCGTGGGCTAAACCTTGGAATTCAATCATCACTCAATTCTCAAAAGGGAGCAAAAAGTAACAGTCAGTAAAGTTGAAAACTCTTAAAAGTAAACCCTTCGTCTAGGACACTAGAGCAATACTATTATAGTTCGCTCATGTGCTACGACCCCAGTAAACTCAAGCATATTTCTCACGATGATAGGGTCAAGGTCAGAGGAAGCACTAAAGATTAAGACACCACTAAATTCACTAACGAAAGGTTAAGGTAACTTACACGGTAGTAGAGGCTAGCAGAAGGTAATCCCTATGCAGGAGCACTACAGCAATACTATCTCCATACATAAAAGTACTGGGACCACGGGTATCCGCAAGCATATTAGAGGCGACAAACTGTCAGGGTAAAGGGGGGACACTGAAGCTAGTCTCCATGTGAATTATTAAACTGGCACGATCCTCAGTCCAGAAACTCGAGGCGCGCTGGCTACTGTCAAACCTCAATTACTATCTCTATGCGTGCAGCATAAACTTATCCTAATCTCATATGAGGTGTCCAAAGTGACGGAAATAAAGGACTGGCTAAAAATTAAATAACCAAAAACAGACCACTACGTACAACAATCTAATTACCTGAATCTGGCATCATGCCTATGAAGCAGAAAATCCTCGTGTTGCGTAACGGCATGCTGAGCAAGCGCCATCTTGGTGTGGCCAGTTATATATCCTCTAACTGAAAAGATAGAGGAAGGACCACGCATCTCTTACATGAAGCAAACTCTAAGTCCAAAAGCCAGCGCCATATTGGACAAATGGACTAAGTATTTGTATCCTTCATTGTCAAACAAAATTCTACGAAACACTCTTATGGACACCAAAGAAACCAGTAATTCATTAGCAACCACGTATTTGATAACTGTTTCCGAACAGTATTACGTTATAAACTTATAAGAAAAGCCATCGTATATTTCCTCGGCAAAATGTTTAAAGTCCGACAAGCATAACGTCAGATCAAAGTAAACCTCGTGGATTCGCGCACTGTATCGATCCGGTATTTAACGCTATGGTCGCTAGAAATTGTATGAATATCCAACAGTTAAAAGTCCAATAATTGTATACGTTAGGCCAGCTCAAAACGATGTTAAACGTCATAAACGCATGATGCAAACCCCTCATTTGCCACCATTGCAACATAAGGGATATATCCAACCAATAAAAAATCTCCATAATTATGCACATTCCGTCGGTACAGATAGATGTTACAAGAAATAGTCCAATAAAAGGAGCCAAGTACAGTGAACTATAGTGACATACCCCTTAAAAGAATAAATTGTTAAGTGCCAGAAATGTATAATAGAGAGAAAGCATTAATACCTAAAAAAAAAAAAATCAAATAAAAATAAAGATAATAGAATTAAAGTTAAGAGTGAAACGCTGCATATTGACCCATGGTGCCAATCTGACCGTTAGTAGCAGTCCTATAAGAATACATGCTATCTCCCAACTCTTAGTGGTTTTTCACAGGTTAAATAGTTCCAACATCTGCATAAGTCTAGCTTATTAACACAATACATCAGCAGAACATGGATAATCTCTTTAACTTCAGTTACCCTAAATACAGGTTATAAGGAACTAGAGGGCATGCGAGCATACGTAACATGATAGTCTGTTAAGCAACTGCAGAATCAACAAATCGGGTGCCTAAAAATACTGCAATTCATTATCAATATTGATTCCTAGTTCAACTGCATGTAGTTTAAGGATCCAACGTGCCTCAGCCTGCTGCAGTTTCAATTCACGTTTGCCGCCCCTACAGTCAATAGGTACAGTTTCCAAACCGTGGAATTTAAATGACAGCTGTTGACGTTGTTCTGTACATTCCAATGCATAGTGCACAATAGGGTTTCTCTCATCCAGATTTTTCAATGCCCTAAAAGGTTCGGAAATGCGTACCTTCAGGTTACTAATAGTGCTTCCTACATAAATCTTAGCGCACTTACATACTATAATATAGATCACAAACTTGGTGTTGCAATCTATATGCTGGTTAATATAGTATTTACTAGAACCATTATATTGAAAGTCACATATTCCAGTAAGGGCGAATTTACACATACTACAATTTCCACATTTGTGGAATCCCAAGTTGTGTTTATGTAGCCACGTCAAGTTTCCCTTGTTCTTATTAGGGTAACTGGGGCTGACCATATTATGAATTGTTTTCCCTTTACGGTACGTTAAGCTGGGATACTTAGTTATGTGCTTATTCAATTCAGAGTCAGTCGTTAACAAATGCCAGTGATGTTTCAAAATATTGAAAACTTTGTGTGACCATGGATGGTAGTTGGTGATCATTCTCACTGGTTCTGATGGCCCCGTTGTTGTTTTTACCCGGGGCTTAAGAGTCTCATTCCTAGTTAACTCATGAGCTCTTCTCTTTGCTTTGTCTATTACTTCCTCATCATAGCCCCTATCCAAAAATCTTCGTTCAATATCAGAAGTACATTGGAAAAAGTCTGAGTCTTTGCTGCAATTCCTACGTGCCCTATAGAATTCCCCAAAGGGTATTGAATTAATCTGTATCCTGGGGTGGGCACTAGCCGCATGTAATAGGGAGTTGCAGGCTGTCTCCTTTCTAAACATCCTACAATTGATGCTGTTATTTTCAATAAACAATTCCACGTCCAAAAACAAAATTTTCTCAACACTGTAGGACATAGTGAATTTCATATTGTACATATTGTTGTTAAGGTACTCAAAAAAGTCATGTAATTCACTCACATTCCCGGTCCAAATCAGGAGGCAATCGTCAATATATTGACCAAAATACATAATATAGTCCTGCCAAGCGGCCCCCGAAGGGCCCCAGATGTGCGCCGCCTCGAACCACCCCATGAAGAGGCAGGCAAAGGACGGCGCAAATCTGGAACCCATCGCAGTACCGCACGTCTGCTGATACCAGTCCCCACCAAACAGAAACACATTGTGTTCAAGAATCATTTGTGACATAGTTATGATCATTTCAGAATGCTCCAAGAGTTCCAAAGGCCTCTTATAAAGGAAGTGGCGAAGTGCTGACAGCCCTTGTTGGTGTAAAATATTGGTGTATAAAGACACCACGTCCAATGTTACCAAAATCATAGAATCATCCCATGCTATGTCCGTAACTATATTCAGGATATGTTTAGTATCTTTGATTGTGGAAGGCAAGTTATTCACGTATGGATGTAAATACGTGTCCACAAACTCAGAGATTCTCTCAGTTGGACCACCTATGCCGGACACAATCGGCCTACCTGGGGGGGCAGTGGCATTCTTGTGGATCTTAGGTACTGAATACAGACATGGGTACCTAGGTTTATCTATTAACAAATATCTGTATTCGTCATCATTAAGCAGACCCTTAGTGTTCCATTTTTTAGCTGTTCATTAATCACTTTCATGATTCCAAAGACAGGATTACTTGGCAGTTTTTTATACCACAGGGCATTGTTAAGTTGGCCCATGATTTCATTCTCATAAGAGTCCCTTTCCATAACCACAATATTGCCCCTTTGTCTGCTTCCTTATGATAATTGTTGTTTAAGTGCAGCTCTTTCTTTAGATGTTAAGTTGTCAACATGGGGCAAACGTTTACGGTGGTTCATTGAGTTCTCATATTTGTCAAGCTCTTTAATGACTACCTTGTGGAAAGCATCAATATTATTGCCACTAGTGAGATGTGGTAACCATTTAGATTTAGGCTTAAGGCCACTGTCCTCACTTAAGTCAGTAATACATTCCAAATCTTGCAAGACCCTGTGCATTGTAATAGGGTCCTGCTCATCTTCTGTTATTGACAAAAGTAAGGTCGTGTCTCTAATATCTTGGATCGATAAATCACCAACAATCACATCAGATGTACGTTGTTTATTGACCAGCGTGCTGGAAGCAAAGAACTTCTTAAGTTTCAGATTCCTAACGAACTTATATTGGTCAATTTTAACATCAGTCATGTCACAATGTGTGGTCGGACAAAAGCTCATTCCTTTACTAAGGACAGATATCATATCATCAGAAAGTGTGGTGTTAGATAAATTAATGACCTGGATCCTGTTCAGCTCTTTCTCTATTGTTTGGCCCTGCTCCAAGAGCGAGTGTTCACCCTGTCTCTTACTTCTGAGTTTGCCTCTCCCCCTGCTCCCTCTCTTGGTCTTCCTCGCATGTCCTCCCTCTGTCTGTTGTTCTCCTTGTTGCCGATACGAATGCGTTGGACCTTGCGTAAAAAACTATTGCCCATTACTGCATTGGACGCTCCCTCTACTACTCCCTCCTCTCCTGTCACAGATATATTACTAGATGAGGCAGTACTGACTACACTGAGTAAAGAAGATCTACTGCTGCCAAGTTGTAAGTCGCACAGTGGATAAGAGAACAATCATGTTTCTTGATTTGGATATCACGGCAGAGAGAGGAAAATTAACTACTAACACCCACTTTAAACCCACAGACAGAAATTCACTGCTCCGATTCGATAGTTTTCATCCGAGGCCACTACGTGAAAACTTGCCATTCGGACAATATCTTAGACTTCGCAAGAACTGCAGCGACATCACAGACTATAAACACCAGGCCAACTCACTTTCAATAAAACTGAGAGAACGTGGGTACCCTGAAAAAGTAATCCGCACTGCCACGAAATGTGCCAGAAATCAGAACAGAGAAGGCCTACTGGAGATAACAGAACGGGCACCTACTCCCATACCGCTCACATGTGTGACGACATACAACACCATCTCCAACCAAGTGTCGAAAACCATACAAAAACACTGGCGGATCCTAGGAACAGGGAAACTCAATTGGGAAAAGCCAATCTTTTCCTACAAGAAAGCACGAAGCCTTAAGGACAGCCTAGTATCCACCCGTCCACACACACAGACACCCCCAACTCGGACGGTTCTGAATGCATGGGTTCTTCCCAATATCATGGGCCACTTTCCCTGTGGGAATTGCAGCGTATGTCATCTCACCGAATCAGTCAAATCCCTTAACCTGGAACCTGGAAAAACATGGCAGATAACCAAACACACAAACTGCAACTCTTGTAACGTCATCTACCTGATAACCTGCCCCTGCGATCTCCGGTACGTCGGCATGACGACACGCAAAATCAAAACTCGTATTTGCGAGCATTGGAGTAACATCAGATGCAAGCGGAGTACCACCAGGATGACAGATCATTTTCTTGAAACAGGTCACACAACCAACGACCTCAGGTGGGTGATTATCGAACAATTGGATACCAACATCCCGAACCTCCAGAACCGGCTTTTCGAAAAAGAGCAACGCTGGGTATATCGCCTGGCCACTAACAGGGTAGGCCTGAATGACAATATACCCTGGAATGCACTTAATAACCTCTAGCTCAGGACATGATTACATCTGCATGGCTTTGGTACATTGAGGCCACCAACAGGGTATGCGGAAATGACAATACACTCTGGAATGCACTTAACTACTTCTTAACCAGGACATGGTCACATCTTGAAGGATTTGGTGCGCTCTACCTTGTACATATACCACCGGCACAACCAGAGGTTTATTTTACTGTTTCCTACATTAGAGGTTATCAGATGCTTAATGGTGCACTCTCATCTGCACTGGAGCATCATATTTTGGTGACTCCCACTACCTGCTAACTACTACCTGGGTTTAGAATCCTTGCTATAAACTACTACATGGGTCTAGAATCTACCCCTATTTTTTGAGTAACATCCTCCGTTTTTTTGTCTTTTACGTTGGTCTTGTTTCACTGTTTAGTGTGTGCATATGCCACACGAAGGCTCGAGTATGAAAAACCTACTGCGGAATCGTTGGCCTTAATTTCACGATTTGTACTAGAGTCAGTATATGTCCGTCACTCGGCTGCAGTTCTAACTGCTTGACAGCCGCATCATAGTCGGTACATATTTTTCCACTTCCGCTGGCCGCATAATGTATGAGGCCAGCGTTCTAGCATCCACGAGTGACATAGGCTGGCACGCTGGTCACATGACCAGATGTGAGGGGTGTGGCTACGCCCTCCGCCTTCCGGCGCACCAGCTACAAACACAGAGATGCCACTGACCTGCGATATCATCGAGATCCCGTGGAGAACCGCAGTAGGTATCGCAGGCGGGTGGACATCCTTGACGTAGTGAGTATTCTCTCTGACTTCTCTTACGTTCCATATTTTTATGTCCGGAGGGCTGACAGATCTCTACTTTTTCTTACCCCGCAGTGTGTGACTACAGGATTTCGGCCCCCTCCGGGATCATTTCAGCTACTTATTATTGGTAGCCCTTGTAAGCCTTCATCTCTCTTGCCAGTTGTTTCACGCTCTTCACGCCATGCCAGCGCAATTTGATTACTTGGCATAGCGCAATTTGGTTATTTGGCAGGATGCCTTCTACGCCATGCCAGCAAAATCTAGTCACTTGGCACAGTGCTCTCGCTATTTGCGTACTCAATAACCATTAGAGTAACTTCAGACTTTACACATGTATTTACAGCATGCTCTCGTGCAAGCCAGGCCCACTTCTAGGGGCCAGCCTACATCACATGAGTGCATCTCTTCACTCGCCGGCATGTCTCAGTGCACGATCCTCTTGCGTGATACTGCATATTCTGTGTACACCTGTATGCCTATGTGAAGGGGTGCAATGTGGATCCCTTACTTGTTTTGGATGACTTCACTTGAATGGTGATCACCAGCACAACATCACCCTTCATAGTGGGTGCCTGCACTTCCACCAGCACACCCATTCCCATTTTCTAACTGTACATAATGATTGCCTTTTTATGTTGTGCTTTATTGTTTCAGATTATGTTCACTGGCAGTGGTAACCGTAAGTACGGTATTGTCACTGTACCTCTGCACACCTTAGCGTGTGTGCTCACCCTTTTTCTGCACTTTGATTCGGTCCTGAAGAAAGCCTCAGCACCTCCTGTCGAAGCTGAAACATGTAGACCATACAAATTGGGATAAGGAAGACCAATGTTATCTTCACATATATCCCGACTCTGTTTTTAAACGTGCCCTAGAGACCCAGGAATAAAAATTAACTATTGGACACTCCAGAGGTACTTTTAATCTGCACCCCCAGCACCTTTTTTTCACGTACACACCCAAAGAAAAAACAGCTCCGCTGTAATTCAGGCGTCGCAGCACAGCTGGGTTGCACTCGGCAGCCCAGCTGGGAACCCAATGATGAAGCATGCCACCAACTAGGTTGGTGGGTGAGGGTTCTTTTTAAAAAAAACAAATGGTTTTTTCCATTCATGTAAATGACAGTGTATCATCCCTTTCTCTCTTTTTGGATCCCCCATTAGGTTCGTCCTTCTTGTTGTATACCGATTTACTATAGGGAGACGGACGTTCCCCTTGCTCCTTACTCTCTCTTTGGTACAATATATGTATATATGTATATATATATATATATATCCACAAAAACAGGTTGCCCTAAGTGAAGACGCCAACTCACGGGTAGGTTATCGCCATTTATTGAAGACGCAGTGTATTCAGCCGCTATCCCCAAATCGAAATGAAAAGCCCAACGCGTTTCGGACACAGCTGTCCTTGTTCACGGGCTGCAGGCAGAAGAACAGTAGCCGTGATTAGGAACTCCTCATGATATTACTCAAGTCCCGCCCCAGTGGGCGTATGCACATCAGTGCCTGCTGGTACTTGTTGTTCCTAACATAGTCAATCCCCAGTGGGTGCTGCTGAAATTCAAGTAAACCCATGATATGTTACCCCAGTGGGTTGATAGGGGTCAGGCGGACTGTAAAACACCGTACATCCAATGTCATTCAAAAAGGAACCTCCCGTTCCTACGGCAAATCTACGTGACTTGCCTTGATCCACTCTAGCAGAGAGGCGCCTTCGCGGCTGGACCAGCCGCTCAATATCCACAAAAACAGGTTGCCCTAAGTGAAGACGCCAACTCACGGGTAGGTTATCGCCATTTATTGAAGACGCAGTGTATTCAGCCGCTATCCCCAAATCGAAATGAAAAGCCCAACGCGTTTCGGACACAGCTGTCCTTGTTCACGGGCTGCAGGCAGAAGAACAGTAGCCGTGATTAGGAACTCCTCATGATATTACTCAAGTCCCGCCCCAGTGGGCGTATGCAGATCAGTGCCTGCTGGTACTTGTTGTTCCTAACATAGTCAATCCCCAGTGGGTGCTGCTGAAATTCAAGTAAACCCATGATATGTTACCCCAGTGGGTTGATAGGGGTCAGGCGGACTGTAAAACACCGTACATCCAATGTCATTCAAAAAGGAACCTCCCGTTCCTACGGCAAATCTACGTGACTTGCCTGGATCCGCTCTAGCAGAGGGGCGTCTTCGCGGCTGGACCAGCCGCTAAATATCCACAAAAACAGGTTGCCCTAAGTGAAGACGCCAACTCACGGGTAGGTTATCGCCATTTATTGAAGACGCAGTGTATTCAGCCGCTATCCCCAAATCGAAATGAAAAGCCCAACGCGTTTCGGACACAGCTGACCTTGTTCACGGGCTGCAGGCAGAAGAACAGTAGCCGTGATTAGGAACTCCTCATGATATTACTCAAGTCCCGCCCCAGTGGGCGTATGCACATCAGTGCCTGCTGGTACTTGTTGTTCCTAACATAGTCAATCCCCAGTGGGTGCTGCTGAAATTCAAGTAAACCCATGATACAGTCCGCCTGACCCCTATCAACCCACTGGGGTAACATATCATGGGTTTACTTGAATTTCAGCAGCACCCACTGGGGATTGACTATGTTAGGAACAACAAGTACCAGCAGGCACTTAGGGCAGCCTGTTTTTGTGGATATTGAGCGGCTGGTCCAGCCGCGAAGACGCCCCTCTGCTAGAGCGGATCCAGGCAAGTCACGTAGATTTGCCGTAGGAACGGGAGGTTCCTTTTTGAATGACATTGGATGTACGGTGTTTTACATTCCGCCTGACCCCTATCAACCCACTGGGGTAACATATCATGGGTTTACTTGAATTTCAGCAGCACCCACTGGGGATTGACTATGTTAGGAACAACAAGTACCAGCAGGCACTGATGTGCATACGCCCACTGGGGCGGGACTTAAGTAATATCATGAGGAGTTCCTAATCACGGCTACTGTTCTTCTGCCTGCAGCCCGTGAACAAGGACAGCTGTGTCCGAAACGCGTTGGGCTTTTCATTTCGATTTGGGGATAGCGGCTGAATACACTGCGTCTTCAATAAATGGCGATAACCTACCCGTGAGTTGGCGTCTTCACTTAGGGCAACCTGTTTTTGTGGATATATATATATATATATATCAGCAGTGCATTGCTGGGCGCGAGTTATAGTTACCTGAACTAACTATAACGGGGAATTTCACGGGTTTTGTACGAGTGCAATGTCCAACTAACTATAACTGTCCCTAAAACCTATGGTTTTTTCAGTAAATTTGTAAGGTTTTTTAAATCCTATTTTCTAACTATAACGTGCCTGAAACCTATGGTTTTTTCAGTGAATATATATATATATATATATATATATATAAAAATGCTTAATACTTACCTAATACTTACATTTAAAACGCTTATGCCTTTACAATGAAATTCATTGTAAAGGCATGCGTGGTAAAAGCAGATGCATTGGAAAATTCTGCATGGTATTGGTAATGCGTGGTAATGGCACTCACGTTGTAACGAGCGCGTTGTAAAGGTAATGCGTGGTAACGGTCGCATTGTGATGGCTGTTTCCCAACGATTACCATGAACAGGAACCAACATGCTGCATCAAATTTACAATATGCAATCATCTTGGTAATAAAGACTGTATTGCAGAAAATAGGTGCACCATAATAAAGGTTACACCCACATGTACAACAATGTACATTATTCATCTAGAAAAATAACATACATCTTATAACACTGCATTATAAAATGACTCAATATCTAATGGTGTATATCATAATTCAAAGCATTTAAAAATTCAGACAGCAAGGTTTACATGTTGGTAACATTTCCTTGGCTAAGGATGTTATCACAATAAAATTATACTGACCAGTTATATTGTTCCACCTGCAAGCTGTATCTCTCTCACTATTGGCCGGTAATATAGCTCATTGAGTTACGCTACTGGCATCTGTTGTGATCTGCAGGTCAGTAGCTTGAATACTAACAAAGCCAACTAATTATTTTGTCCTTCTGAGATCTGGTAATAATAATAACTTTATTGTTTATGGTTATTTTCAAAACCTTTACAATATAAAACAGCAGGTATAAACATACATGGCCGAGTTCTTGCTAGTGACACTGAATAAAATGTTTACATCTAAAACAATGACGTATTTTAGATATTAAAACACATACTGCGGTTAATGCTTTGATCGACCACATAGAGGGACAGCCTAATTATTTCTCTTATGAACTACACAAAGACAGGTTTTTACGAGTCAAACAAGAGTCAAGGCCTTGCATTTTAAAAAAGAAATAAAAGGAGAGGTTCTGTATTTCCTTCTGAGATCTGTATTTAGAGCACCTGGAACCAGCAAATCTGCAGTATGACCTGTTGTCTAACTAAATATATTAGTTAGCGACGGCAGAAAAATACACCACTTAGACAACCCAGGCAGGATTGTAACCTAAGAAATGCACGTTAGACATACATATTTGCAGGCCTTTTTCACAAACATTACGGGCTTCCTGACCGACGAAGAAGGTATTACCTTTACAGGCTGATGTGGCAGAATCAGTGTCTTTTTCAGGGTACTGACAAATGTTTTTATTAAAACAAACATTTATGAACTTGCCCATCTTTTCGTATTCTGGAATCACATGATATTTATTTATTTATTATTAAGGTCCAGACCTGTCTAAAGCTTTCTTGGGGTCTGGGTAACAAACATATTGCAAGGCCCAACTGTACTTTTGATACAAGTAACCTGGCGAAGATTATTAAAGTTTGCTTTCAAGTATTTGTGGCTTCTAGCAGTTCAAGTGCCTTATGTAACACAAGGACAACATCATACAGAACTTGGAGGTGGTCCCAAAGAGTATTTTATAATTTCAATCAGTGCATTTAAAAAGATATTCCTCAACACACACAGAACATGTATAGTAAAAGCAGCCAAGCTTCTCTCACACATAGAACAGGTTCAGCAGAGACAACAGCAGTTTAAGCTTTGTAAGAACATTGTAATGTTGGGAGCTCCATTGAAGACAATGGAGTGCTCCAGGCTTGTAATGGCTGGTAAAAGCCAGGAGCTCCAACATTCTCCAATGTTTGTCGCTCACAGGTGTTGTTCTGAACAAAGTCCTCATGGAGCCAGAAGGGATTTAAATCCCCTCGGATGGCTCACTGAGGCCTTTGTTTTATTTGTTAGAACATTCTGCCCTCTAGTGGTGGAATGTTCTAATACGCTTATAGCCCGCTTCCTTGTTAAAGGCCCAAGCCGAATGTGTCCAATGGACAACATCAGTGCAAGCTTCTCTCACACGCAGAACAAGTGCACCACTGGCAACAGCAGTGCAAGATTATTTTCTGACAAAGGGCACTTATAGTTTGAGCAAAATCAGTTCAAGTAACTCAAATACAAAACCAGCACATCCCAGTCAGTATCAGATGGAATGCCATCAGACGTAGAGCAGGTTTAGCTTGGCCAGCTGCATGCTGAGAGTCACATGTGCGCTGCTCAACACACACACACACAGACACCCCATTAGGACCACTGCTGGTCTGTAGCACATTGAGTAGGTGACAGATGTGAGGGGCCAAATGGTACTGCAGGGACTTTAAGAGACTCTGGCTGTGTTGTCTCCAAGATACGAAGTAGCGGGGGAGCAGAGCTAGCTGTGGGCCGGATGCAGGAAGCAAGTGATGGAGCATAACATTCAGAGACTGTTGCCGCTATCAATTCTCACCATTAGACGTGATTTACTAATATAATATTAACAAAATGTGCAAAAAAGAATGATGACGAAAACATGAGATCTTATACTGCATCGTAGCATGCAGAAATGTTCTGAAACGTAAAAATGTGAAAAACATGAATAAAGAATGAAGAGAAATAATTATATACTCATGAAATGTAGAAACGTGTTTAAGAAATAAAACGTGGTTAACTTAGAAATGTGCTGCTGATTACCTAACGTGACGTAATGAAAAGAATGCTTACATAGTAAATCAAAATGAAATACGCTTGAAATGTTTAGTCTACAGATGCTTAACTATAAAAGTTTTCCTGTATTACATTGAATATGTGAATTTCAAATGGGAATAACAAAGTGACACGTATATTAATCAGATTGATAAATAAAAATGTGTGAAGTGTTTTTTTTAGTGGTCCCTAATATTGACATGTAACCTTTGGGGAAAAGAATAATGAGTGAAATTACTAAGAGAAACTGAATTATCCATGTTAATGTGTTTTATAATAATCTTAACATGCTAATGATTTTTAATGAATTTTCATGTAGGCCTCGAATGCTCCTTTTTCCTCATTCAGAAAGGCAGGATCTAGCTGAAGTAGTCATTTTAGATGCTATGAGAACTTTCTCGAGAGTTTCCTTTTCGTGCTTGTGAACAATAGGTCCTATTCTCATTCAGTAACACTTTTGACAGAAATGTATCAATACAATTGCAAACCCAGAGAGAACGTCTGGGAACGGACAGACAGTGTACAAAATGAATTTTCTTATTTCCGAGGAGAGGATGCAAATTACAAAGTTGTTGAAATTGATGATTCGACAAAGGGATTACTTAATGTTTCCGGATTTCTTAGTGAGGTATTGATCACACCATAAGCAACCCACTGTGGACAACTAATGGAAACTATAGCATACGACTGAAATTATACTTTGTGGGCATAAGCTGAGAACTTTTGGAAGTATGATTGCCCCCATGGAGGAGGAGTAGGGGCTGGCTATCATTTTCAATTTCCCTGCCTGGCATGCTGTCGGACTGAACTTTGATTTCCTATCCTATCCCAATATTGACCTGAACTTTCGAACTAACTCAACCTGTACCTTACCGTCTGTTAAAGTGTGCAGGTATAACTCTTCGGCTGGAGAGTTATTGACTCATTCCTGTGACTCCTTACCTTTTCTTCAGTGCATATTTGGTTTGTATAACCTAAATGCTGAACTTGATATTTTCCGTGTTCTCTCTCTCTTATTCTCTAGGTAATCTGCAAATGTTTTATTCACCTGTACTGGGTAATATTGTGTGACTATTTGTACTAAATGATTTCTATACCTAAAAGAGTACATGTAATTTGTGTTTTCTTGACCATTCAAATTAAGGCTTGTATAAATGATATACATGAGCAATATTATCGTTTTGAGTCATTCCTGGTGTGAAATTTCTTGTCGTTAGTTTATCGATGTGGGTTTAGAGGATATTTGTTTATGTTTCTGCATGAAGTTGGCCTCTTCTTATTCCAGGTCCTCATAAGGATTTGCCCCATGTTCTCTTAATATCCAAGTCCCTGTTAGCTCACATAAAAGATTCATCAGAGGATCTATGGTTTGTATGGTGTATGTTAAATGGGCCCAGTGAGAAAACAGATTGAGTATTATGTGATGAAAGTAAATATACGTGTATAAAATTTTGTTACGCTTCGCGCTGCATGCTACATGAGGGGAGAGTGACTGGATCCTGCTTCTAGCACCATCTCACAGGATCACAAAAATGAGGCTCACTGATCCTAAGGCAACTTTTGCCCCCTTTGGGTGATTCACTGCACTCCAGCTAGACTCTCTTGGTGATACTCCCATTAACTCTGGCAACTCCCATTTCAAGATAACTTTAGAAACAAGTTCAATGAAAGACAAAATGTAGTTTAACTTTTGCCAGCAGTTCCACCAAATTTCACCACCAAAGTCGTAACTGCTGTTAGCTGCCTCATCAAGAATGGCCAGCCTAATCTTTACAATATATGTAAGTACATTTTGCAACAGGATGTGGTCAGTCAAAACGTGGGGCCTGGTGGAAAGTGGTTGTCCGATTTGTGACAGTCATTCTAAATTTGGCCTTTCAGTTATTCTTACTCATTTTAGCATCACAAAACACTTAAGAACAATAAGTATCCCAGAATGCTTTGCTGTATGGTGAGACCCCTGGGTTTTGGTTCCTAGTGTGACATATTTAATTCGCTATTAGCTCAATTTAATCTGCCTATTTCGTGTTTCAGGTCCTTTAGTGATGCAGAGTACCTAATTTCTTCTCATCAATATCTCATCAGCTATCGGATAAACCCTTGTGCAGTTCAGAATTAGCATTTGCATGAGCTAACATCGGGGCTACGTTACATATATTGCACCGGAGCAGGTCCAGTTCTTCACAGATATTTTGACACATTGACTTGTGCAAAATTTATGTTTGGTGGGTCCTTTAACAAAGATGCATGTCAACATATGTCACATTAGGCAAATGTTGCCACAGAATTGCAGGAGTACAATCTAGGAAAATTTACACTGGCTCTAGTGCAATCTATGTAATTAATTAATATATATATTTTTTTGGGTGTTGTGCAGTAATTGTTGAAGATACACATATAACTAAAGCTACAAGATATCTAATTAATGGAACACAGCATGGAATCTACATATTAAGTGGCAGTTATTCTCTTCTTGCAAGTTGCAGAAGGTGACTTTTTGTTATTCCTTTGTACTGTTGTATAAAGGGGGCCGCATAATTGCCTGGTATCAGGAAGTGCTTGTGTAAAGGGAGCCGCATGATTGTGTATCAGGAAGTGCCCATGCACGGGGCATGGACGTTGTAAGGTCCAGAACTATGACGTAGCATAAAGTAGATTTAGGTTGATTAGAAAGTTGTATTTGCTGATCACAGGTTTCAGGTAGGTATGTATGCATTGGGATAGGATATCAGAGAGGTAGTTTAGAGCGAGGCCATGTACAGCTTTGAAATCAACTATCAGTAGAATGAATAAGGCCCAGTCCTTGGGCCAGAGCCAGGTGTCTCTGTTGGCAGTATGCTAAGGTGCGTTATGTCTGGGAGTTCGGGTAGCAAAGTTTATGGCCTTATCTAGCAGTGCTAAGGTGAAATGACAAGGATATCATTGAATATAATTGAGTTGATTCAAAAGTGCAAATATTTAACTCAGAAATTCCCCAAGTTAGTGCGTACCCTGACAAGGCACAACTCGGAAACCATGATCAGTGATTGCTTCTCTCTGTTTCTGAGGTGTGCTGTCTGAAGCGCATACATTAACACGGAGGAAGTCGAAATTAAATGTATATGCTTTAGAAAGTGCAATCGCATAAAACTGATGATCTGTGCCCTGCACGAAGGCACACATTCATGATAAGGGCTCTGTGGCTTCTGCAATTACTGTGTACCCCTACAGAGCCCCTGATGAAATTGGTTATTACCTTCAGCACAGTGATTTTAGAAATTGGCAGATGACATGGCCAAGCCCTCACACTGGGCTGGATGTACAAAGAACAGGAAAAGCGATTTCCAAATAGCGATTTCCCCTGAATCGCTATTTTGAAATCGGTATTCCTTATGTTTGAAACTTTTTGTTTCATACTTGCGATTCCTAGTGGGTCTTAAATTGACCTACCTCATGAATATTAATGAGGTAGTTCGCAGTTTGGGACCCATTAGGCATCGCAGCCTTCACCGCTATGGTGGCCTGCTGAGGTCAGCAGACCACCATGTCTGTTACTGCCTTTAAATAAAGTTTTTTTTATTGAAATGCAACTCGTTTTCCTTAAGGGAAAACGTGTTGCGTTTTTCAACAACAAAGAATGAAACGTTTTTTTTTTGTTTTTTTTAAGAGCAGGCAATGATCCGTGGGACCACTCTCTACTCTTAAAAAATGTTTTCCCAACATTCACAAGGAAGGAAGTAAGAAGGGACCCCTTCCAATTTGAGAATGCATTACCACCAACTTTGAGTTAGTGGTAAAGTGAAAATATTTTGCGACTGCATTTCAGTCACAAAACATTCGTACATACCAATGTGAGTCAGTATTTGGAAGGGACGCCCTAAACAAGCTGATTCAGTAGCAAGTTACTAAAATGCAATTTGGGCTTTGTACATTCCAAAAAGCATTTTTCTGGTCACAAAAGGACCGATTCTGGAATTCGGCCCGTTTGCGATCGGAAAAATGCTTCGTACATATAGCCCTATATTTTTGTTTGCCCATTACATGCTAAATAACTCTGCACTGGCCATACCCCAAGCTGAAAATTGTGCATGAGGCCGGTCAAACCATCTGGAGATCCCGAAACTGTGCCACCGGCGATGCACTGAGAGATTAATCCTTCCATTTCACAATGATGTTCAAATGAAGTCGCATATAATGGTCTGTAAAGAGGAAAAAAGAGAGAACATGTTTAGCATGAATTATAGCAGTTTATTTATAGAAAACCACACTATCTTAACAATTACAACATCCCAGCTCCCACCACTGGCCTAACTGCCTCACATCCGCAATGCGACCAGTGCCTGTCCTGCATCCTCTACTGATATGCTGTTCCTTTCTTCCATGCACCCCTCACTCCATGTGTGATAGGTGGAGAGCTTTCCTAGTGAATAGGGTAGTGACCTTCAAACACCATGCAGATGCCCTTAATGGGTCGTAGAGACCAGTAGTGTAACAAAACCTTGTGGAACCGATCTGCAAGGAACAGTGAGGACCCACCATATCCACAAGCTAACAGCTGTCACCTGCCCTTTAGGAGGACTTTACTTCTTCAGTCCAATGATACAATTATCCTCAAAGAGAACAATCATGTAATCATGTAAGTTCATTGTTCTACAATCATGTAAGTTCATTGTTCTCTGCAACCAAACCCGGGTTGTTTTGATTTACAAACTTGGAGTTTATAGGCTGGCTGTACCTGACCTTCACCTCACAGACATGGTCATTCAGCTGCCTCAGTTCCTGGATTCATTTACAGTCCAGGGAAACATTATTTTTCTGATGGCACAGTAGATGCTGGCTCCATGACTGGGAAAAACCTTGCGGCACAGCTGACATAGGAGAGCATGGCATAACCTGACACAGCTCTAGTCAGACAAAAACCCAAATTATCTCATACATTTAGAGAGAAAACTCCCAGTGCATCATGGACATTGTGATCGGTCTTTGAAAAAAATATGACCCTGCAATGTCGCTACTAAATCACTATGTTCTTTTTGCAACTGCTGTGCAAGCCTCCCTCACACAAAACTGGTACATCTTGGCCAGTAGACTTTCAAACTCTCGTTAAAGACATACAGTACAGGCATCAGTAATGTTGGTTCACTCACAAAATAATTCAGAAAAGGATGCGGCTATGCAAGCCTCATTCGCTAAACAGGTGAAGCTGCACAGGTCCTCTGCCTTCGGACCTATAATAAAACACAGCTCCACAAGCAAGGGACAATTGTGGTAGCCTTGCTACCACCGACAAAAGAAGACTAGTGCCCGGTGCCCACTTTCATACCCCTTACTCATCACAAACACTTATTTGCACCATGTCCAGTGTATCCATCACCAATCTTTAAATGTCCACCTGCTCTCTATAGCTGTTCCAATGCTCTCATAAACTGGATCATTGGTTTCTTCCCCCGGAACACAGAGTACTTCTTTCTGGTCCAATGGGTGGGATGAACACCTTTTCTTTCCCACACTATGACCTAATCAGCTCTTTACTCCTTCTCCCTCTTTTTGATACCCAGTTCTATAATTGTGGCATGATCTGTAAGGACTAACCTTTATAGGATGGTACATGTACCAAAACTCTGTGAACAAAAGGTAGAATTTTTTAGGCTTCAAAATTATTATTAACCATAATGCAGCACTGGTATTCGAAATCTCATCATATGAGCATTAACCATGTGATGTTATCACAGGAAGTTGCATGTCTTCTATTTTAGGAGGGAGATGTTATGTTATAAAGACTTGTAAAGCACATAGCTGCCCCAGAAACAGCGCTTCCCAATGCTAACCTACTACCAAGGTGATACAACACAGAGCCAACACAGAAAATACATATGCTGCAAACAGCCAGGCCTTCAGCTGCTTTCTAAAAACAAAGATGGCACTGAATAGTCCATATATGTAAAGGCAGGCTATCCTACCTAAAATCCTGACACATGCTGCCAGATCCGCACCTAAAAGCCCGCAATATGCTGCCAGACAGCTAGGCTCATAAAAATGTAATGCATTCAGAGACACACGTGTTCTACATGAACATGTATACACTGCACTCACACACCTCCTCAGATCACACACAACCCAGGGGCTCACATGCAAATTAATAATAATTTCTGGCCCTCACAAGCAGGTAAGCCAACACCCTCAAGCCTGACCTGCAGCCTTGATTTTAGGTGGGTTAGTCAAGTTGAAGTGGATCAGAGGTGCAGATTCTTGAATGCATTAAGTTGTTAAATTAAAGTCAGTGACTGCAATACATGGCCCAGTTGGCACCAAACCTTCTATTGCAGTAATTCAACCTTCACAAGAAGCTCTACCAGTACACCTCAATACTGACCTGCAGTACCTTCATTCTTCCACCATCAGGGCCAGAAGCAACTTCAAAAATATGTGCCCTTATGAGCAGATTTGCCAAGGCATGTCAAACCTAACTTGCAGTGACATTATCCTACAGTTCCAAAATCAGTGCCCTTACAAGCAGCTTCACCAAAGCACCTCGATTCTAATCTGCCACACCATCATTCTGTTTTTTGAGAAATAGTGTCCTTATGAACAGGTCTGCCATTGCACCTGAGACCTGAATTGCAGCACCATTGCACTAATGTGTAAAAACCAGGGGTCAGATGTACAAAACCACTTAGCGGTCATAAAGCCTTTGAGCAAAGGATTTGCATTTTTACATGTACCAAGCCCATTTTGTGATTCGTACAAAATGAATACTTTATGTGATGACTTCCATTTGGAGTTAGTCACAATTTGCAACCTTCCTCATGGATAGTAACGAGATAGGTCAAATTGCGACCCAATCCGAATAGTGATATTGCGATCCGACAGAATGGTACAGAGATTGACTGACAAAATTATAATCGTTTTGCAAAAAGTCAATGTGCAATTTGCAATCAACTTTTATGAATCAACTCATAGTACATCTGGCACAAACACATTTGTGAGATAGTTCAGTGATCATCCATGGAGTGTCTTATGAACTAGGCAGAGAGTTTTTTAAGGCCAGACCTAATGGAGGGATTTTATTCTAGAGTAAGTTTCACTTTAGCTTAGGCCATAATGGCTGTCTTAGAATCAATCCTAGCACTGCTTTCTTTCACGTCAATGTTATTATCCCAGAGTTGGTAACTTAATGTTTACAATTGAGGAAAATAGGCCAGGTATACAAAGCCATTTAGTGGTTTCAAAGTCTTCAATTGGCTAAATTAAAGGGGCTGTGATTGCTAAATGTTACCAAATTGCAAAATGGGTTTACAAAAACAAAACAAATCTCTATTTGGAGGGTGTACTTAGGGCATCCTTCCAAATAGTGATAAGTTATGGTATGTATAAATGTTTTGCAACTGAAATATGATCAAGAAATATTTACATTTTACTGAATCCCAACATGGGGTCATAAGCCATTCTCAAAAGGGAAGGGCTCCTCTTCCAATTTTTTCATTTGAAAAACACATTTGTTTGGGAGTGGGCAGGGTTCTAGGGCACCACTGTCTGCTATCAAACAAACTTCCAAAAAGTTTAAAACTTGTGTTTTTTAACTCAGCCCATTTCCTATAAGGAAAATGTGTTGCATCTAAAAAAATATTTAAAAAGCGATCACAGACATAGTGGTCTGCCGACTTTAGCATACCACCAGTTACAATTTGCAACCTGCTTCATAAATATTAATGAGGTAGGCCAGACCGTGACCCAATGCAATTTGGAAATTTGTGAAACAACCTATTAGTACATAGGTCAGTTCGAAAAATTCCACACGGGTCACAAAAAAATACTTTTTTGCAACCAGTGCTTTGTACATCTAGTCACCAGGTCCTTTACAAGTAGCTCTGCCAAAGTTCCTCATTCCTGAGCTGCACCATCATCAGCCTGCTGCTCAGTTAACATGGCACCTACAAGCTTCTCTGCCAAAATACTTAAATACTGATCTTATAGCCCATGTCAGTCTGGGACCATTACAAGCAGCACTGCCAATGAGACTAAATCAAGCTCAGGCAAGGATGAGCCTGCAGCTGACCCTTCACATGTCTAGTAACCTGGAGGCTGTAAATCTGCAGCCTTTCCTAACAAAGAATCATCGCCATCTTACTCAAAGTACCAACATCCCACAGGCAAACCTAACTCAGTCTCAACTTCCTTGATAATCCACCCTCTTTTCCTGCCACAACTATTCTTCCCTTCATTCCCTACTTTTAGTTGACTTTCAAAACACAACACAATGACGGTTTGTGGTACATTTTGACTATTGTAGTTCTTTGGTTCATTAAAGCAGCACTTGGTGCCGGATCTGCAAAACCGAGCATGCCACCTCATCCCTCACTACAGTCCTCTTGGCGAAGCCCAAATCCACCTCTCTCGCCCTTCAAACAGCAAAAGATTACAAAACTTAACATGAATTAGAAAGCAAGCACAAAACAGTATACAAAGTATTGCCCTTGGTACCATTCAAAGACGATTCATTTTCATTCCCTTCACCTATTAAGTACTTAATATTTTGACCTACTGATACAGGTAGAAAAAGGAAATGCACCCGAGGGAAAGTCCTTTTTAGGTGCTTTCACGAATCTGAGGTTTTCACTGCCTTGTCCTATTGCAATCCAGAAAATAAAATAGCCACTTTACGAACCAAGAAGCTCACCCTCAATTGCTCTCAGAGCGCTACAATGAGGGGGTCTCAAGCCTAAAAGAACATTACATGTTCTGTTTATATCCGGACCTACTGTGATGAAAATGACTGCAAATCCTGCGACAGTAACTGCCTTGGGTGAGTCTCATCTGGGGGCCCTTATCAGTCCCTAAAGTGGCTTTAACCAACTGGCACACAGGCTCTGGCTGAAAGAGAAAGTAACAATTTGTTACTTTTTTTCTCTTCAGAATTAGGTCAGCAGGGCACCATCAGAGAGATCATGTAAAAGCATGCGTACACACACTACAATCAAGCTGAAGGGACCCTCTTCTAGGACTAGGAGGCTGCCCCCAACTCCCCTGCACTGCAGGGGGATTTGCATTACGCCTCTGCCTAGTTACTGTCTGAGACTTACAGCTGGGGTGTAGAAAGGGGATTGGACTGGACAGTGAGTATAGGAATTGGACTGTTCAGCAGTGGCATGGTCAGAGGCCTGAGTTGGGTTGAGAGGCGACATTACTAGGGCAGAAGCTGGGAGAGAGGAAGGAACCTGACTGCAGGCAAAAGGCACTGGGCAATCAGAGCGAGAGGCCATTGTGACTGTTCACATGTTGGCTAGCAACATGTTCTATGGTGCTGTTGCCACCATTTGCACTTCAGCACTAGCTACTGAGTCTTTTGGATACAGAGAAGTCTCAAAAGACTAAGGCAGACATCTTGGGTGTGTCCTGCTAATAAAGCCAGCCACACACATTGATCAGTGTCAATCACACACATAAAGGTCCCAGAAGAACATCACCCAGGTGACTCAGAAACTTCCCAGAGACATGCTCTCCTACACACCAGAACTGGCTCCACTTGGCATGGATGTCATGTTCTATAAGCACAGGAATGAAGTATCATCATTTGATAATCACTTGATAATCGTTTGCAGTCAAGTTGAAACTCAAAAAGCTGAACCTCAGACACATGTTGTTCTTCCGAGAAAAACTGAGGATATTATTCGAAGGAGGAACAGTCTTTTTTACATGTCCCCAAGAAGCTTGAGACTTTGCAGAGAAGCAAATGGAGGAGGGACTGCAAACCAAAGTCCCAAGTGCAGTGCCACAGGAGATCCAAGCAGTCATAGTTCAGAAAGGAGAGGTAGCTGCGACGGCCATGATTGGCCTAAACCTGAGGAGACATTTTCAGTATAGACACAGGCATTAGGCGACATGGATGATCATGGATATTTAGGCTTTCCTGTTTTCAGTTTCTATTTTTGGTAAATTCTGGTGGGGTTTTTTCAGTGTTTTCAAGTGATTTCAATATCTTAAAACAGTGGTATCAGTGGTTACACATTTTCACGCCATTAAAAACAACAGAAACAGTGTTTTTCCGGTGTTTATGGAACTTTTTGCTGTTATTATCGCTTGCTTTCTGCACTGATAGTGCATGGTATATAGACAGTGTATGTACAGTGTAAATGAGGTCCAAATACATTTTTACAAATCAAACTTAGCGTAGTACACCATACAATACTTCTTCTGTGAGTCTTTGGTCATGCATGCTTGCTCTTTCCTTCTCATGTAAACTTTTATCTGTGAAAAGGCCCTCTCAACATTGGTACTTGAGACAGGCAATGCCAAAATAGCCAGTGTACAATTTGCTAACTCTGGCCACTGACATAGCTTTCCTTGCCAATACTGGTGCACCTGTAGATTGTGATTCTCTGTGACAGGTTCTGCAACATATGCGTTGAACTGGGCGCATATGCCCTCAGAGTGGTCATATGCCCTTATTGAGGTGGTCAAAAATGAGGCGGCACTTTTGGTACTCCGGAGAAAATTTCCCTTTACGGAAGGGATCTATAACTTGTGCAGAGTACCTAAGTGAGACTTCAAATGCCATGGTTGGTGAAGGGCTATTTCTCATACATTGTAAAATAAAAGTTCATGAATTGCTCCTTAACATTTCTATGCTTACCAAGTGGCAAGCATTCTAACATGGAATATGTTGCAGTGCCAAAGTCACTAAAAGTGTCGCCCTGCCTACTCTCAAGGAGATGTTTCACATCAACACCAATTATGCTGAACACTTGGTAGACCAGGGTGTTTTTAGACTTTAGTTTTTTTATTATGTCCACTACAGCAGTCATGCATTCCTGTAAAAATCTAAGAATGCAGTAGAGTGTACTTTTTTTCAAATCACTATCAATATGTGACCAAAGATCCTCACATTTCTTGCCTTTGGAATCATCACTCAGCAAAAGTTCTGTAAACTGTTGCCACATGGATAACATAGCATTCATGGCCTCTAGGACTGAGAACCACCAGCTAAGTGACACAGTTGGGATGACTCTTTCTTTGATGCCACACAAAGCATAAAATGAGAAATATTTGCGTTTTAGTTTCCGTGCATAACAAAACAGTGCACCAGAATGGACTAAAAAGTCAATAGCATTTTTCATTAACTCTGAAGATTGTAAAGATGCTTTCAGCATACCATCCAACAAGTGGCAAGGATCTCTTACAGGGAAGCACTTCAGCTCAGGTATCGATTTTGACAGGTCATCACACAACTTTTTCATATACGTAGCTGAATCACTGCAAATACAAACAAAATCACTCCAATCTTTGTTGAACTTGGTAAGAACTTTTGCAGCAGCATTCCAAGTGACACTGCATTCTATGTTTTCCAAAAGTCTGGTGTCATGTTTTCACCAGTATCCCAGATGCTTTGAGACTGCACTCTTTTCAAATATACCTGTCACTATACCTTACGTTGAATGTTTAAAGCCTGGGGTGTTTGGCAATTCACCTACTATCAATACTGACTCACTAGAAAAGGGGGCTGATGTATCAAGGGTTTTTACCCATTCTCTGTGGGTAAATGTGATGGTACATATTGGGAAAGATTCTTATGAAACCTACATTTTTCCTATCAGTGAAAGACTGAAACGTAGCCAAAAAATCAAATATGATTTTGATATTTCCTGATTCTCTACAGTTTATAAATTAAATTAACAACACCTAAAACATGCTTCTAACCCCTGAATCTTTAGACCAAAGACCACAAACCTGAAAAAGGGAAGAAGAAACAATATTTTAGTGACATCCCTAAACAGCAAAACTCAAGCAGAATAATGTTAGCCCAGTCTTTCTTACTGCTACCTTATATAACAAAGTTACATTGTATTGGCCCCTTCAGGAAGAAATAAAAATGACTCTTTCACTCTCCTTTTCCTTTCTTCGAATGGCATTTAGTTTGTTGTTGTGCAGGGGTTTTTTCGGTGTTTTTATGTTTACACTGCTGAGAGCTATTTCCCTTCCGGTGTGGTTTTATCAGTTATTATAGGTTTAACCCCTTCCATGCTCATGACGGAATGGTTCCGTCATGAGCACAAGTGCAAGTGTGCTCATGACGGAACCATTCCGTCATGAGCACACTTTCAAAAAATCACTCTGCTGTAAACAGCAGAGGGATTTCCCATTTTTTTTTTTGCTTTGGGAGGTGGGGAAGAGCTTCCCCAACCTCCCAAAGCATGGTTAGGATTTTCATTGCAATGACGATCGCGCACATGGCACGCTGTTGTCATTACAATGAAAACGAAACTGAAACTTAGCTTCAGTTTCACAGTTTCCGTGCTTGTGGGGCTATCTCAGCCCCCCGAGCACCGAAAAACATGGGCGAGGTATCGTTGGAAAGGGGTACCCCCCCCCTTGCAAAACCAGGTCATTTTGTGATAGGTAATTTTGAAGTCTCCTCAATACGTTTAGGGCCCTTGCCTGTTGCGGGTACTTGACCCACCCACACAAGTGAGGTGCCATTTTTATCGAGAGACCTGGTAGAATGCTGGGTGGTAGGAAATTTGTGTCAGCCCGGTGATCCTACAACTTTCCCACACAAAATTGAGAAAAATTAGATTGTTTCATCAAAATTTGAGGTTTGCAACGGATTCTGGGTTACAGAACCTGGTGAGAGCCAGACAAGTCACCCCATCCTGGATTCCCCTGGGTGTCTAGTTTTCAAAAATGTATAGGTTTGCTAGGTTTCTCTAGGTGCCGGCAGAGCTAGGGTTCAAAATCTACAGCTAGGCACTTTGCAAAAAAAGGGTCCGTTTTCACTGTGAAAATGTGGTGTGTCCACGTTGCGTTTTTGGCCGTTTCCTGTCGAGGGCACTACACCTACCCACACAAGTAGGGTACCGTTTTTATCGGAAGACTTTGGGGAATGCCGGGTGGGTGGAATTTTGTGGATCCACGCAAATTCCAGAACTTTCCACCACAGAAATGTGAGAAAAATGTTTGTTTTTTTCTTTCAAAGTTTGAGGTTTGCAAGGGATTCTGGGTAACAGAACCTGGTGAGTGCCAGACAAGTCACCACATCCTGGATTCCCCTGGGTGTCTAGTTTTCAAAAATGTATAGGTTTACTAGGTTTCCCTAGGTGCCAGCAGAACTAGGGTTCAAAATCTACAGCTAGGCACTTTGCAAAAAAAGGGTCAGTTTTCACTGTAAAAATGTGGTGTGTCCACGTTGCGTTTTGGGCCGTTTCCTGTTGCGGGCACTACACCTACCCACACAAGTGAGGTACCATTTTTATCGGGAGACTTTGGGGAACACAGAATTGTAGAGCAACTGTTATTACCTATTGACTTTCAATGCATTTCTGCCTTCCAAATGTAAGACAATGTGTATAAAAGAAGTCACTTTGAAAAATGTCCTATAATTCACATGCTAGTATGGGTGCCCACAATTTCGGAGATGTGCAAATAGCTACTGTTTCTAAACTCTATATTTTGTTCCCATTTCAGAAATACATAGGTGTCTTTCATACCGATTTTTCCCTGTTTATATTTTCCCAAATGAATTGCTATATACCCGGTACACAATAAAAAACCATTGCAAGACGCTGCTTAGTTATTGGCTCTGGGTTCCTCGGGTTCCTGGTGAACCTACAAGTCCTATATATCCCTACAACCAGAAGGGTCCAGCAGATGTAACGGTATATTTCTTTCAAACATCTGTCATACTTGAAAGAAGTTACAGGTGAAAACGTTGGCACAAATGGCAGGTTTTTTTAAACTCATTTTCAATGTTTCCTATTTTCAACTGTTAGTTTCTATAAGAAAACCTTGAAGGATGTACACAAATGACCCCTTGCTAAATTAACAAGCATTTGCAATGCATCGGTCTCGCCTTTGGAACCTTATATGTATTTAGCAATGCAGCATATGAATACTTATTATGATATACTTTTTCTCCCTGCAGTTACATTTCAGCATTTTGTACTTTCCCCTCCTCTCCGCTATTGTTTTCTTTCCGCCAGCTGAGTGCCAACAGTCTGACTAAAAAACAGAACAGACTGATAGATGATGACACTGGTCCTAAAACGTGCTGTAAATGAAACCACGGGCCATTCCAGCCTCCTGTAACCTGAAAACGAATGAACACCCTATTCCCAGTTTTAGACATTTTCTGTTTCAGAGATTCATACCAAGGTCAGGGTTGAAATGAGAATATATTCAAATAAAATGGACCATGCGAACATCATCTCAAAAATGTCCGAGTCCACAGTCTGTCAAGAGTGTTAGCAGATAGTAAACTGCCTGATGCTATTAAACACTTCTTCCATACTTAAAGAGTTTAGCAGAGCATGCGCGCTTTTGGTCTGCACACCGTGCATCGCGCTGCATGTCATTACAATACCTTTTTGTTTAAAGGGTAAAGAGATGGCCAATCAGCTTTTGAATAAGTACATACCAGAGTACCATAACCTCTTGGCAGTGCTCAGAATGTAAAGCGGTTTTATCTGCTTATTCGGAGAAAAGCACCATCCAGCAAGAACTCATGTGTGTAACAATTGAACATTATGCTGCAGTTATGTCACTGTTTTATGGCAGCGTTGATCTCGCTACAATGCCCTTCTTGTATCAATTATTTTCGACCCAAACATGGAATCTTTCTACCTCTCGCTTCCTGCCTGCCTCACTCTCTTTTTCGCGGATGTCATGTTTTCTTTCACACTCATTATAAATTACCGACATGTCACACTTGAATGACAAATTCTGCCACGGGACGGTGATGGGAATCTAAATATTGTTTCCTAGACAAACACATAGCTTGCGGCCTTCTGCACAGTGATACTTTTCCTTATTAACGTCACTCGCTCATGTCACTGCGCGGCTCGAGTTTTCTCTTGTGAGCATTAGTGTACATTAGTTGGCTGTCAGTGTCACACGGCTGCCAGTCTAATCTGGCAAGAAAAACTTTTCTTTTTAAAATTGCTGTATAGCCAAGAGCCAGCGTTTTACATCAAGGGTGGTGTTCTTGAAAAATGAGCCGCCCTTGCCGCCGACCCCACATACAGTCGACAAAACCGTTTTTCTCAGCAGCTTCTTGTTCAGCAAGCACAAGCATCTCCACGAATCTTTCATGGGATTTGTTCAGCATGTCTGTCTTTTGTGAACCATAAATACAAAAGGTAGGCGATCGAAAGAGCTGTCTTCTTCACTGACTCATTATTATATGAAACCTGGCTACTTTGGGAGCTTATGCAAACACTGCCATCGGCGCCCTTTGGAACCAGTCCGCCGCCCTCGTCATCTCACATGGTACTTGTGGGCATGATCCTAGTGTGCAGTGTTGTGCGTTTGTGTCAAGCACGGATACCTTGTCAGTCTGAAATGCCATACTTTGATCACAATCTGCAGTATGACTGTATATTTGTAAACAAGGTAGACAAACTCTCTTAACCTCTCCAGTGAATGTTTGATTCCTTGTGCATTTAAGGGACGGGGAGCGAGAAGGCACCGGACTGAGGGGGGAGCGAGAAGGCACCGGACTGAGGAGGGGAGGGGGAGCGAGAAGGCACCGGACTGAGGAGGGGGGGAGCGAGAAGGCACCGGACTGCGGGAGGGAGGGGGCGGGAAGAAATTGCCTCGCACGCAACATGAAAATAAAACCATTACTTCAGAGTAAATAAAATTGCATTGTGAGCCGCCGATTTATATTTCTTCCTTACTAAACGCAGCATCCAGCCTGCAATACACCAGCGCGCCCATTTTTACCACAATTGTTGACGCAATGCAAGTGCTCGCTTTAACCAATTCCGGACTGCAGGGGGGAGCGGAGCGAGAAGGCACCGGACTGAGATGGGAGCAGCGAGAAGGCATCGGACTGCGGGGGGGAAATTGCCTTGCGCAGAACGCGAAAATGAAACCATGCCTGCCCCACAACTAGCGTAGGAGGGAGACTCGAGGGCGGGTCCTGCGCCGCTTCCGGCATCCTATTGGCCAATAGCATATGAGTCAGGTGCTCAAGGACTCGCTCCCTGCCCCAGAATGTGCCATCAGGCGGCCGTTTTGGATTTGCTAAACCGGTATCTCAGTGTAATCGGAACAATCCGACACCCGTTGTACCTAATGTACAGAATGCTGAAAATAATTCTAGACTCGCTCGAAAAACTTTTTGAGTAATAGGTAATTGCTCCCATTGCATTATCTTTGTAAATATTTTGAAACATTCATTTTATGAAACAAATTAAACAAAATATTACAAGAATCCTATTGAAATAAAAAAACAATTCATTTTCTTCCGTTTGCTTTACCTGACAATGCCATTAGCTTTCCATTAACTTCCAACCCTGCCCTTCAAAGATGGCCGCCTTCGTTGCAGTTATCTCCAGGAAGTAGGCGTGGCTGGTAGCCGTGCAACTCCAGAGCTCGGAGCATGATCCCTCCGCAACGCAGACAGACTGCGGTAGGGGAGAGACGGGAAGAAATTGCCTCGCGCGTAAAGCGAAAATGAAACGAGCTTGCCTTGCAGTAAAAAAAAAAAAAGAAAGGCACATTTAAACCGGAGCAAAGAAAAATAGTCTGTGCAGTAAAGGGGCTGATAGCCATGGAAGGACACAAATGACGACATGGCCGTCATGGGGAGGGACTAGGAAGCTGAAAACCAATCAGAATGCAGCATTTAGGATGTAAGCCAATCCAAAAGATGGGCGGAGAATGGGCGGAGCTTAAATGAAGCTTCCCTACTATAGTATATACTGCATGTCTCAACGAGACAGCGCAAGCGCTGCCTAGGCGAGACCTAAAAATAGTCTACTTTTCAGAAATGTATAGCTTTCCAGGATCCATCATTACTTTCATACCCATTTTTACCATTAACTAGAAGGAGGTTGAAAGCACAAAAAATAGCAAAAATAGGCTATGTCCCAGTGAAATGCCAAAACTGTGGTTTTCTGTCAAAAGTCTGCTTGTCCCTGAAAGCTGGGAAGATGTTGATTTCAGCACCACAACCCCTTTGTTGATACCATTTGCAGGGGGAAAAACCAGACTCTTTCATCTGTAGCCCTTCTTCCCAAAAAACTCCAAATTTAGTTGTATTTTGGCTCATTTCTGGGTCCACTCCAGGGGAATCAACAAACCCTGGGTACCTTTAAAATCCCCATGATGTTGGGAGAAAAGGACACAAATTTGGCGTGGATACCTTATGCGGTCAAAAAGTTACAGGGGCCTAAGCGCGAACTACCCCAAATAGCCAAAAAAAGGCTTAGCACAGGGGGAGAAAAGGCCTAGCAGCGAAGGGGTTACACTTAAAATCGGACAGCCTATGGATATTGGATGAAAATTACACTTAGAAGAATGACAGACTTCCTCATTCGACACAGAGAATCCCAAACGGAATCGAATGATCCATGATGTGTGCACTCACGGTTGCCCAGGGGCATTCTGCATGGAACTGTAACTTACCCAAAAACTGTTGACACAATCCACACAGAATGCACATTAAAATTCGAGGTGGGAGACCCAACTATATTAGGAAAGGGTGACTGAGAGAGGAAGCACAGGATAATGGCATCAGCGATGACACCCATCCCAGATTTGTGTCCGTACTATCTTACCAGATTATTGCTTACCACCACTGAAGAATAGCCTACATGTCAGATTTGCACTCTGAGTGGCCTCTGGACTTTATTGGGCAAGAGGGAGTTTTTTCCAGGCCTGGGAAGGGGTCCACAGCTGGGATGTTGATGATTACAGTTTCATCACATGGGACAGGGGACGTGGCATACACACATGGTGCACAAAGATACATACAAACATAGACAGGTCAACGAGTGAGAAGACAACACATCTTGGACTGAACGAGAACATGGGAACCGTATTAAATGAGTCCCTTACTAAACCACAGTGCACACATGCCAAACACTAGCACATACAGACTACTGGCTTTGAATGTTAGAGGACGGGGTCATGTAGCCAAGAGACATCAAATTTACACATATACGAAGAGGCAGGTGCCCACTTCACATTCCTCACAGGAGATGTACCTTAACATAATAGAAGGGGGGAAGGTTACACCGTAGATGGAAATGCAACTGTTCTAACCCACATACTCAGCTCATGTGAGGGAAGTCCCTTCCCTTTGGAAAGGAGAAACAATCGGTGGACACATATATGTCAGTGGACAGTTAGATGGCAAGTGAAGCCAATCCTCCCTGGCGGTCACTTTAATTGTGTAATGAACGGGAATGCAGATAAGTCACACACACACACACCCCTTGCAGGGAGCACCCACATGCAAACTCACAGAAAAATTGGTAGAATTGGCAAAGGGTTGGGAGCTGGCAGTTGTGATGAGTGCTGCTTACACCACACACACAGAGTATCCTTAGCATTCACCCATACATATCCTACATACCCATATAGACATATTCCTCACCATACCTCTGAGGGCTGGTACAGAGACCTGAATACCTAGCAAAAAGGCTTTCCAACACCAACCGACTCCTAATGGCCTTACAGTGGAGTGTGACTCTCACCAGGGTCCCTACCTAGCAACAGAAGCCATCCACACTATAGAATGCGACATACAGGGACACAATGGTGGAAAAAATCATACACTACTTCCGACCGGGAGACACGTTGACTGAATGATAGGCCTTTAAGCTAGCCCTTTACGATCAGCATACAAGGAATGTGCATCATGAACACTTTTGGAGTGCGGCAGTACTAAGGGAGTAACTAGCAGACTAGAAATTGAATTACAGTCCCCTGAGAAAGCAGACCTTAAATCTGACCCAAGAGGCAGGAACAAAAGCACAAGAGGCAATATCACATCAAATTGCAAAATAGGCTGGGACTACTCGACTAGAGGGAATATGTAGCCTTGCGGTTAGAGCGGTTGACCTCGAAGCTGGGGAACCAGGTTTGAGTCTCGGCAACGACGCTCAACATCCTGTGATTCTGGGCAAATCACGTAATCTCCCTGTGCCTAACAAAAATGAATGTGTCCAACTGTAACGAAACTTGTGCTCATGTAAAGCGCTCTGATACCCGATGTCTCGGGTCTATTTCGCGCTATATAAAACTCTGGGGAAAAAAGTAAATAAATAAAAAAATATGGGGCCCACCGAAATTTAGAAGGTGACACGTCAGGCCACTCCTGGCCAGATTGACCTGTACAGCTACTCCACACACCACCATCATGGCCATTTCTCATCCAGATGGCCACCTCTTACACAGGTGTATCATTCTAGAATGCGTTAGTGCAAGGCGCCAATATGCAGAGGCTGATGCCTGATTAAAATGCAGAAAACAAGGCCCCACCATCCCTTGAAGAGATTACCTTGAACACATTGAAGCTGACAACTGGGAAAACTCTGGAAGCGATGGTCTGCCACTAGAATTTTACAAAGTCTTCCAAGAACAGCTGTTAAAACTCCTGCTACACATCTACCATACCGCGCGATAGAGGCAACCCCTTCCTACAACTCACACAGCATTTATAGTAGTGCTGAAACCCAAACGTGACCCGCTTGACAGCACATTATATCGTGAATACAGTGTAGGTAGAGATTCTACTGACAGTGTTGGCCCTGCATTTCTCAACCCTAAATTGCTAGAAATCCAACTGGGATAAAGTTTACTTTAAAAAAACTCAAGATTTTCCTTTTTCAATCATTAATCAAAAACGTTGTCATAGTTTTCAAAATAATCAGACTTTTATTTTGTATCCAAAACAATTCCTGTTTACAAATAAAATTTGTTCTTAAAACTTCAGTGTACATCAGTCCTTTTATGTTCTTTTTTGTATTCAACACGTTGACTTCGCTACTACCACAAATTGTTGTTTGAGCACTTTATGAACATTGTGAGATTTCATAAGATACATAAATATGTTTTAATCTTCTATTACCACAGCTAGCATGTGCCAGAAAAAAAGCATATAAAAACTCCAAAGTTAAAATAATCAACTTAAAAGCAGACCATGCCAAAAGACTTTCACCTCTATCTTAATTTACATCATAACATCTCATAGACAGTTCACATAGCAAATTCACGTTGATGTGGGATTCCTATAGCCAGACACCCAGGACATATTGTTTGGGGTCAAGGGAAACAAGTTTTCATGTGTATTTTGTCCTTGGGACAAGTAGGCCCCAACCCCATGCAGCACAAACCTTTTATCTGCCAGCTTGCAGTACCACATTATGGATCAGGGAAGGGAACTGTCTGCAGTTAAGGTAATATTTTTGTACATACGTTAATGCTGTTCGAACTTGTATTTATGGTTCATTAATTGAAAGCCTTTATTATTAGAGTGAGTGCTCTAAGTAAATGTTGTAAGCTCTGACTGCACTACTGGCAATGGCTTCAGTATAAAAAATGTGTACGCACGTTTTCAAAGTTTAGCAATATGAGGCTATGTATAATGCTCCCAGAAGGCTCTCTGATTTGATGCAAATATTTGCAGAAGCTTGAAAGCAAGATTGATGATTCTTTGCTTTCAAAATAAAATGTTCATAAAAAATTAAAGCAGAAAAAAATACATTTTGTTAAACTACTGTAAAATTTCAGGTACCATTTCTTTGCAGCATCATTTAGTAACATGTTGATGCATGCTAGTATTTCCCAAAAATATTCATAATGGAAAATCATTGTAACCAGTTTCAATAGGATTATGGGAAACAAAAATAAACTAGCATTGGCAAAGCCAGTAGGCCTGAAATTAGTGGTCAGCTTTTTAGTTTTGTCAATGTGTGACTTGTTTTGGCATGGTTTTTGTAAAACCTTATTGGTGTGGGAGCTGCCGGGCCCTCACCATTATAACAAACATTGGCAAAAGCAAACATTGTTTTTTGGTCTCAAAAAGCACACACTGCCACAGTAGTTACTGGCACTGAACAAAACTACTTTGTGTGCTGATATGCTCTTTGTGAAAGAGCAGAATGCTGTCACTCATAGTGAAGCCAGCCGATACAGAGAGAGAGAGAGACAGAATTTTAATAAACACAAAAAGTCACGGTCAACGCCAGACCAAATATGGGACGCAATTATTAAAGAAAGTCTCAAAAATGCACCCATGGTTTATGTCCTTGCATTAAGTGCAGCTATACGGATTTCGTGAATTCCCAAGAATTTACAGAAGTAGGACAAGAAATAGTACTCCTAGAAAATATTTGTGAACTGCATTTTAGCATGAGCAAATGTGCACGTGTAGATTTGCTCATGCGAAAATCTGAGTGTTTGCAAATTCACTTTCCCTCCAACCACTTTTTCCCCAACTCTGAAAGAAGTTTTACGTCTGCCATTGTGAGGAGTAAATTTCCAACATTTCTCAGTATGGGAAAAGATTAGAGAAGAGTTGTTGAAAACCCTTAAAAGATATTAGGTTTGCACAGACTCATAAGGGCACTCTAACCCTGGAACTATTGCTTACCACTACCTTCAGCCCCAGTATGTAGATCTGCGGAATTGTGGCAACATAAGGGGATTGCAAGTATTCAAACACTACTATGGAATGAGCCCTGGCATATTCAGAGAGGCTATATGAGAGGTTTTATATAATGAGATTGCTTCCATAATTTGTCGCTGCACTACATGGCACCAAAGGAGCAAGTGGATTTTGTTACAGGACAAGCAGATTTATGAAGCAACCTGCCCCATGGTCAAGTAGATATTTTATTAAATTCCACACCCCTGCGCATATAAATCCACAAGTACACAGTAGTATTAGTCGTATCCAGGTGTAACCTTCCTATAAATAGTTGTCTCAAAACCACTGTTATCATGGCCTTATCATCATGGTCATAGAATGAGATTCAAACATTCTTAAAACATTCTATGCTTTGATTTCATTTAAGGTAGTTTGATTACATTTTGGTTAAGGCACATATTTCGGGCATTGCTAATAATCTTAATCAAGTTGCAACCATTTTGGATTTTCACTGCCATGTATTGTATCTGTGCTCCTATCACATTGTGCTTGGAATATATTTTATCATTACAGTTTTACTTTAGTTATTTTATTATAATTACTTTACTTGACTGATACGCTTGAGCTAGCTCATGATTTTTAGGTGGCCCTGCTAAATTCTGCAAGAGATCCACTCAAAGTAATACTTTTATCTTGTTTGACCGGCGTCCTCATTATCGTGCAATGGCCCAACTAGTGGGTGGTGACCGCAGATATATAGTCATGGGGTACATGTCTTTTCAACTGCACCCCAAAGTGAGGAGACTGACTACTGACTGATAAAATCTTTATAATCATGGACGTCAATTAGGAGTAGCCATGCAGGGCAACTACTGTCTCTAGTTTACCCTTTCAATGTTCTGACTATGCAACAGTGCCCTTACCTGCAGGACAAGATTGGTTGCTAATTGACCCCCCTCGTTATGGAGCCTCGCCAGCAGCTTGGGCATTAACTGCAGGGGTGGGTAATTAACTGCCATTATTGTCCTCACATGTGGGAAATTAGAATATTGGAATGTTGAGAACCCCATTTAACACAATGGAGTAGCAGAGGGCTAATAATAGCTGGTAGTGGCCTTCTGCTCCAATATTCAAATGCTTTTCTTTCTATTTCATCTTGTTTAGTTTAGAACATTGTACCTTCAGCGGATAAAATGTTCTAATAAAATCATAGTCTATATGCCTTTGTCCATACCACTCATTAAAGCCCAGCTCCCTAATTACAGGCTTCCAGCCATGAATCAGGCCTCTGAGGCGGGAGAGGGGCTTTAACGACCAGGATAGACCCCCACCATCAGGCTATGTTGCTATAGTGTAGCATCTGGAAGGTGGCTAACATGAAGGCTGAATGAGTTTTTCTTCTGATTTGCACAATTGGCATTGTATACATATACAGGGTGTAGATGTGCTCTATTCTGGAGTAATTCTACACCTAAAAACTGGTAGCTATCCCAGCGCAGGTTTTTTGTAATACATGTGGCACTCTAAGCTTGCAAAGCCTTGTTTAGTACCTCCCTTGTGCCTAGACGAAGCAATGTGGTAAGAAATGTGTGAATCTGTTTTTAAATGGGATACTTGGTCTAAATACCATGTATATGTAAGAAGCATATGCATGAATTTGTGTATACATGCAGGCACAAACACACACACACATACATATATATACATACATACATGAAACTGTAATATGACTCCAGAGCACTATGAAACAGTAGTTACAAAAAATAGAAATCCTTGTAATATAAAACATTCCAAAAGTGAATTTTGTCTTCTTCCAGGTTTTACTCTCAATGTTTCCAGTTTTCAAGCAAGTACATAGATCCAACAGCCAACACGTTTCGTCTGATACAGACTTTTTCAAGGCTTAACATTAGTCATTGTGGATTCTAGAAGCTCTCATTGAAAATATGTCTAATATCGCCCAAAAAAACCTGGTCTTAAGCTTGCTGTGAGGAACAATGAAATTAACGCAATGGTCATTTCCCAAAGTGTTGAAACTGGTCGTATCATATTCAAAAGAAGTGTGGCCGATCCCTAGATAAATGTGTATCTAAATGTAAACGCTTAAATGTATGAACCGGCTCCAGGGAGTGCTGTATATGGATACAGCACTCCCGGAAGCCGGTTCATACATTTCAGCTTATTATGGTTTATCAGGAATAAAACCTGGAAGAAAGGCAAAAGCACTTTTGGACTGTTTGTTTGCTAGAAGGAATTGCAATATTTTTCAACTACTGTTTCATAGTGCTCCGGTGTCATATTACAGTTTTGAATTTGGTTGTAACCTATTGATAGGTCACAACACATGTGAAACCCATTGAGCAGCAGGGTGTCGGACACTGTCAGTAGCACTCAATGAGCAATTGATTCAGACCACTGCTACCTCCTTGCATCTATTTATGCAGTTGCAGCGAAAAATTTATATGGCGCAATAACACATTTTATTGAGACAAATTGTACTAATCGACACACATTCACGCATTTATTATTAGATTGCAAAGGTCAAATTTCAATTTATTACCACAGTAAAGAAAAAATGACTCGAGAGAAACACTTTTTTACTGCCCCACAAATTGAATGTATCAATGTCTCTACACTCGGAAAAAACTCTCGTAATAGTCACATAATGCTTGAGTGTGATTACACGTTGCTGTGCAAATGTAACCCCTTACAAGTGGTTTCGGTTAAATAAATCATCCATTCAGACACTCATACACCCACTCATTCTTCAATACACCTTGGCGTATATATATATATAACATTCTTAAACTTTTTAGAAACACTCAGTCACTGGATGACGTCACTGACCATGTCATGAGTGTCATGAGTGATGTAATATGTGACGTCATCAGCAGTGCATTGTGGGGGCGCGAGTTATGGTTAGCTCAGCTAACTATAACAACCAATTTCTCTGGTTTTGTACAAGTGAAATGTCAGCCTGACTATAACGTCCCTGAAACCTGTGGTTTTTTCAGTGAATTTCTATGGTTTTTCAAATGCTAATACCAACTATATCGTCCCTGAAACCTGTGGTTTTTTCAATGAATTTCTAAGGTTTTTAAATGCTAATTTCTAACTATGCCTACATAGGTAGGACATGTGCAAAAGGAGGACGAGAGGTGCAGAAAGAAGCAAGAGAAGTGCAGAAAGAGGCAAGAGAGGTGCAGAAAGAGGAAGAAAGGTGCAGAAAAAAGCAAGAGAAATGCAGAAAGAGGCAACAGAAGTCCAGAAAGAGGAAGAAAGGTGCAGAAAGAAGCAAGAGATGTGCAGAAAGAACCAACAGAGGTGCAGAAAGAGGCCTACTTGGATGTACCTTACAACAGACTCATACAAAGTAGCCTAATCACTAATCCTTCTCCCAAGATGTCTTAAACCTCACTTTTCTCTTGAAGGTTCACTATTAATCGACTGCTCAGAATGTTAGGCCTACCAAATATAAAACAGCAATCCTAAGCATATCACTGTTGTAAGTCTGACCCAGTTTGTGAAGGTATGCATGCGTGTCTCTGTTTTTACCTAGTGAAATGTTACATAAAAATAAACATACAAATACTTGAATAACTGTGTTTCAAACAGCATACTCTGTAAATTTGTGTACAAAAAGGTGTATGCATTTCTTTCTGCTTATAATACAGGGCACATAGGTATTCAATAGTATATTTGAGGGGCTATATAACACCTATATACATAAGACATGTCTGCCAGTGCAACCGAATGACAGAGCAGAACTAAGACGATTTGACCACCTATAGGAGAAGCTACCCACTTTTTAAGCTACCATCTTAAGATGTATAGCACATGTGAGAATACATGTACAAGTAGACACATACCTCAGTCACGAGAGCACGCAGACCTTTAAACTTGACAGCTTGCACTTCCCATTTGAATACAGAAAGAGGCAAGAGAAGTACAGAAAGTAGCAAGAGAATTGCAGAAAAAAACAAGAGAGGTGCAGAAAGAGTAAGAAATGTGCAGAAAGAGGCAAGAGAATTGCAGAAAGAGGCAAGAGAAGTACAGAAAGAGGCAAGAGAAGTATAGAAAGAGGCAGGAGAAGTGCAGAAAGAGGCAAGAGAGGAGCAGAAAGAGGCAAGAGAGGTGCAGGAAGAGGGGTGCAGAAAAGGCAAGAGGGATGCAGAAAGCAGCAAGAGAAGTTCAGAAAGAAGCAAGAGGGGTACAGAAAGAAGCAAGAGTGGTGCAGAAAGAAGCAAGAGAAGTGTAGAAAGAGGCAAGAGAGTTGCAGAAACAGGCAAAAGGGGTGCAGAAAGAACAAGAGCAGTGCAGAAGGAGGCAAGAGGGGTGCAGAAAGAGGCAAGAGGAGTGTAGAAAGAACCAACAGAGGTGCAGAAACAGACAAGAGAACGGTGCAGAAAGAGGCAAGAGAAGTACAGAAAGAAGCAACAGAGGTGCAGAAGAAGGCAAGAGAACTGCAGAAAGAGGCAAGAAAGTTGCAGAAGCAGGTAAGAGAGGTGCAGAAAAAGGGAACAGGGGTGCAGAAAGAGGCAAGAGAGGTACAGAAAGAGGGAAGAAGGGTGCAGAAAGAGGCAAGAGGGGTGCAGAAAGAAGCAAGAGAGGTGCAGAAAGAGGCAAGAGGGATGCAGACAAAGGCAAGGGAAGTGCAGAAAGAAGTAACAGAGGTGCAGAAGGAGGCTAGAGAAGTGCAAAAAGAGGCAAGAGAGTTGCAGAAACAGGCCAAAGAGGTGCACAAAGAAGCAAGAGCAGTGCAGAAAGAACCAACAGAGGTGCAGAAGGAGGTAAGAGGGGTGCAGAAGTTTGCAAGAGAGGTGCAGAAAGAAGCAAGAGCAGTGCAGAAAGAAACAGCAGAGGTGCAGAAGGAGGCAAGAGGGGTGCAGAAAGAGGTAAGAGAAGTGCAGACAGAAGCAAAAGAGGTACAGAAAAAGGTAAGAGGGTTACAGAAAGAAGCAAGAGAGGTGCAGAAAGAGGCTAGAGAGGTGCACAAATGGGGGAAGAATGGTGAAGAAAGAGGCAAGAGGGGTGCAGAAAGAAGCAAGAGAGGTGCAGAAAGAAGCAAGAGAATTACAGAAACAAACAACATAGGTGCAGAAAGAGGCAAGAGGGGTGCAGAAAGAGGCAAGAGAAGTGCAGAAAGAAGCAACAGAAGTGCAGAAAGAAGCAACAGAAGTACAGAAATAAGCATTAGAGTTGCAGAAACAGGCAAGAAAGGTGCAGAAAGAGGCAAGAGAGGTGCAGAAAGAGGCAAGAGAGGTGCAGAAAGAAGCAAGAGCAGTGCAGAAAGAAGCAAGAGCACTGCAGAAAGAACCAACAGAGGTGCAGAAACAGATAAGAGGGGTGCAGAAAGAGGCAAGAGAAGTGCAGAAAGAAGCAACAGAGGTGCAGAAGGATGCAAGTGAACTGCAGAAAGAGGCAAGAGAGTTGCAGAAACAGGCAAGCGAGGTGCAGAAAAAGGGAACAGGGATGCGAAAAGAGGCAGGAGAGGTGCAGAAAGAAGCAACAGAGGTGCAGCAGGAGGCAAGAGTGGTGCAGAAGGAGGCAAGAGAAGTGCAGAAAGAGGCAAGAGAAGTGCAGAAACAGGCAAAAGAGGTGCAGAAAGAAGCAAGAGCAGTGTAGACAGAACCAACAGAGGTACAGAAGGAAGCTAGAGGGGTGCAGAAGGAGGCAAGAGGGGTGCAGAAACAGGCAAGAGGGGTGCAGTAAGAGGCAGGAAAAGTACAGAAAGAGGTAATAGAGTTGCAGAAACAGGCAAAGGAGGTGCAGAAAGAGAGGACCGGGGTGCAGACAGAGGCAAGAGAAGTGCAAAAAGAGGGAAGAGTGCAGAAAGAGGCAAGAGGGTGGCAGAAATTTGCAAGAGAGGTACAGAAAGAAGCAAAAGAGGTGCACAAAGAGGCAAGAGGGGTACAGAAAGAGGCAAGAGAAGTGCAGAAAGAAGCAAAAGAGGTGCAGAAAGAAGCAAGAGGTGTACAGAAAGAGGCAAGAGAGGTACAGAAAGAGGCAAGAGAGGTGCAGAATTTTGCAAGAGAGGTACAGAAAGAAGCAAGAGAGGTGCAGAAAGAAGCAAGAGAAGTGCAGAAAGTAGCAACAGGGGTGCAGAAAGAGGCAGGAGGGGTGCAGAAAGAGGCAATAGAAGTGCAGAAAGAAGCAACAGAGGTGCAGAAAGAGGCAAAAGATGTGCAGAAAGAAGCAAGAGAGGTCCAGAAAGAAACAAGAGAAGTGCAGAAAGAAGCAACAGAGGTGCAGAAAGAGGCAAGAGGGTGCAGAAAGAGAGAAGAGAAGTGCAGAAAGAAGCAGCAGAGGTACAGAAAGAGGCAAGAGAAGTGCAGAAAGAGGCAAGAGTTGCAGAGACAGGCAAAAGAGGTGCAGAAAGAGGTACCAGGGGTGCAGACAGAGGCAAGAGAGGTGCAGAAAGAGGGAAGAGGGGTGCAGAAATTTGCAAGAGAAGTACAGAAAGAAGCAACAGAGGTGCAGAAGGAGGCAAGAAAAGTGCAGAAAGAGGCAAGAGAGTTGCAGAAACAGGCAAGAGAGGTACAGAAAAAGACAAGAGAAGTATAGAAAGAGGCAAGAGAGGTGCAGAAAGAGGCAAGAGAGGTGCAGAAACAGGCAACAGAGGTGCAAAAAGAGGGAAGAGGGGTGCAGAAAGAAGCAAGCAAGGTGCAGAAAGAAGCAAGAGAAGTGCAGAAAGAAGCAAGCGAGGTGCAGAAAGAGGCAAGAGGGGTGCAGAAAGAGGCAAGAGAGGTGCAGAAAGAGGGAAGAGGGTGCAGAAAGAGGCAAGAGAAGTGCAGAAAGAAGCAACAGAGGTGCGGAAAGTGGCAAGAGAGGTGCAGAAAGAAGGGAGGTGCAGAAAGCAGAAGATATGTGCAGAAAGAGGCAAGAGAAGTGCAGAAAAAGGAAGAAAGATGCATAAAAAGGCAAGAGAGATGCAGAAAGAGGCAAGAGAGGTGCAGAAACAAGCAAGAGTGGTTTGCACACCATTAATACCAATTTAACACCCACATTTAGCAATAAGTAAGAGGTGACCATTCTATGTTTGCAAAGGGCCTTCCAAAAGGCTGTAACATTGTGCTATGCATTTTTGGTAACGTTTGAGCAGTTTGAGCTAGAAACAAGGTTTTTTTGTTCAAATCTGCAGATTATGCAGCAGATGATGGATTATGTGGCAAATGCGCAAAATGTACAATTGTGCGGAAGTCGGCGCAGCCAAACAGTCGCATAATTCCTGCTCATACCTCTGACTAGGACCAGAAGTGCCCCTCAGTGGTGCCTTCTTTTTTTGTCTCATTGAGTTTATAGTTTAGCTTCTATGGAAACGAGGAAGACTAAACCTGAGGTTACCACTCCACAACACAGACTACCATACCACATAATTACTCTCCATAACACATAAGCCCAGTCTACATAATTCCTATACACTAAATACCACTTACTTTCTATCCACATAATTTCACTGCACAACATACCACATAATTTCACTACACACAATGTACATCCACTCCACTCCAAAAAACATTAGTAAAAAACTTTTACATTTACAACGCCAATAGCTCTAACTCTAGCAAATGCGAGACCTATTACATTGCAAATGCTTCTTTAACTAGTAGTCGCATTTGCACCGGGACACTCTGTGGAGTAGCCGCACGCTTTATAAGTACCTATTTACATTACATTTGCAGATTGGTGGAGAAAGGGGGTTGGGCCTTCGACCAGCTCTCAGGAATTCTGCTGCGTAGGACTTACAGGAGGTACCAGGAGGGCTTCTTGGCCCCCAAAGTCCCTCACGCGTAAAGTGGACTTCATCCCCCAACCAGTAGTGTGCCAGGAGGCGCGTTTGCGGAGTGGTGGAGAAAGGGGGGCGTGGCCTCCAAAGACCTCTTAGCAATCCCAAAGTGTGGGACTTCCTGGAGGTAACAGGAGGGGTAGTTGGTCCCCAAGTATGTCCCACACAGCAGGATTACTAAGTTCTCATAGCAGACCATGCCCCCTTTGCCCACCACTCTGCAAACGGGCTCCCTGGCGCGCTCTTGGATGGGGATTGAAATTCCCTTCGTTGCTGGGGGTACTTAGGGGCCAACTAGCCTACCTGTTACCTCCAGTAAGCCCCACACAGTGGGATTGCTGAGAGGTGGACACAGGCCATGCCCCCTTTCTCCACCACTCTGCAAACGCACCTCCTGGCACGCTCTTGGTTGGGGGATGAAGTCCCCTTGCCTCCTGAGGGTCCCTGGGGGCCAACTAGCCCTCCCGTTACCTCTAGTAAGCCCCACACAGCTGAATTGCTGAGAGTGGTCAGAGGCCCCTCCCCCTTTTTACACCACTGTGCAAACGCACCTCCTGGCGTACTGCTGCTTGGGGGATGAAGTCCACTTTAGGTCTCAGGTCCTCAGGACACAAGAGGGCCTCATCGCCCCACCAGCAGCAATCCCACAGTGTGGGGCTTACTGGAGGTACCTGGTAGCCTAGTTGGCCCCTAAGGACCCTTAGGATTCAAGGGGACTTAATCCCCCAACCCAGAATGCGCCAGGAGGCGCGTTTGCTTAGTGGTGTGGGAGGGGGCGGGGCCTCCGGCGAGATTCCGGCTTCTCTTTTCTGTCTTGTTTTTGGAAGGGGGGCTGTGTGGCCCCCCTTCCCTTAATACTTTTTGGGCCCTGGGGACCCCATCCCCCAGGGCCTGAGCCTTTAAAAAAAACAAAATGGGAAGGGGGCTGCGCGGGCCCCCTACCGAGGCCGATTTCCGCCCCGGGGACCCCATCTCCCAGGGCATGGCCACTTCTTTTTTTTTTTTTAAATACCTTTATTTAAAAGAGGGGGTCCGCGCGGCCCCCCTTCCCTGGGCTATTTTTGGCCTTGGGCACCCCATCCCCCGGGGCATGGCCTCACTGTTGGGGATCACGGGGGGAGCCCCAATGCCCCCGCGCTCCCTGCCGGCTCCCCGCCTCCTGCAGGAGTCGGTATTGCTTTTGGGCAAAGGGAGCTGCTGACATGCAGCTCCCTTTGCCCAAGAGCAATTCTGCTTTGCTTCATGGAAGCGAGAGCAGGTTTCCTGCTCTCGCTTCCTTGAAGCAAAGCAGTGTTTGCTATGGCAGGGCGGGAGCCGTGCTCCCGCCCTACCAAGGCAAACTGCAATGTCCCTGGGGTGGGCACCCGGGACATTGCTGGAGCTGGCCCTGGGGGGTGGCGGTCCACCTCACTGCATGATTAAAGCCCCAGGGAGGGGGTAGTCCCCGGGGCTGGGGGTCCACAATGGACCCCTGCCCTTAATTTAAGTTTGCCCTGGGAAGGTGGTGGTCCCCGGGGCGGTGTGGGGAGGGGCAGGAGCCCCCCCACACTTCTTTATTCGAATTGAAGCCCTGTGGAGGTGGCGGTCCCCGGGGCTTGCGGCTGTCCATAATAACAGTGATGCCCCGGGGAGGTGGCGTTCCCCAGGGCAGCGTGGGGGGGCCAGAGCCCCCCATGCATTTTACATTTAAAGCCTTGGGGAGGTGGTGGTCTCTGGGGCTGCAGGGGGGCCATGTGCCCCCGCATATTATTAATAAAGCCCTGGGGAGGTGGCAGTCCCTGGGGGAGCGGGGGCCCCCTGGGCCCCCACATAATAATTAAGGATTGCCCCCGGGACCTGGCCCACCCGGGGCTTAAACAATGTAGCACGGGAGCCCGCGCTTTGTTTATTTTTAATTTTTTCGGTGGGATTCGCGTACAGTATGCAAATCCCGCCTAAATGTTTTTTAAAATATGCTTTTTTGGGACCCCCTGAGCAGGCCTAGGGGGTCAGGGTGTTTCTACACTACCCCTTTTCTTATTTTTAATAGTTTTTTTCACCTTTTTTCTTGTGACTCCGTTCAACTGCATCACAAGATGGCTGCCAACACTTCCTGGTTTGAAGTGTTGGCAGCCAATTAGAGTTAAGCTCGTGCTCGGGAGGGTTCGTGGATCCACCGCGGTCACCAGATACTAATATTTTTTTGTGTATGTATTTCTCAGAAACTACTTAACGGATTTACACCATTTAAAAAAAAACGTCGCTTTCTGAACCAAGAGCTACCTTTTTGCCAAATTTGGTGTAATTCCGTTCAGCAGTTCGGGCTGTAGCTTTGTCTAAAGTTTCCTATGGAAATTAACATGGAGAAAACGCGTTTTGGGACCCCCCTTTTTTCTCGGCCCCCGCTTGATGAATCACCCCCCGAAACTTTAAAGACAGGGTATTAGTTTTGAAAATTTTGCGAAGATTCGTCAAACGGCGCCAAAGATATTGGCAAATCAAAAAACGCTTTTCCTATGGAAACTAGGTCCTTTGAACAGTAACGAAGCACTGAGCGACGCCCAATGGGCGGAAATAAAATCGGCATGCTAAGCCCCCTGTGCATTCACCTGAGACTGCCCGAGAAGAAGAGGCGAGATGCCTCGAAACGCGTCGGCACTTACTTATTGTACTGGAATGAAGCTGCTGGTTGCCATATGAAATAAACCGGAGGTTGAAATTGGCTGGGAGTGCGTCCTGGAAAGCTTGAGGCGTTTGTTGTTGAATATATATATATATATATATGTATGTGAACAAGCCCAGTGTGGTGGGCGAAAAACGTCATCTCGTCATGTTTACAATAAAAGAAATTTAAGCACAGCACAAATCCACGAGTCCGTGTCCTGTATTTGCGAAAGCGAATTGAGAGTTAACTTTGGATATATATATATATATATAGTTAATAGAGTTAGGGCAGCCAGACTGTATTTTACAGATATTATTATGTCAAAATCACGACTCGCAGCCCAACATGGTATTTTAACATCAATTTGTATGTTAACATTTTATGTATTGTACGCAATTATGTTTACAATATTCGTTCTTGTCATTTTACCATGGATTTTATCTATTTATTGCTGATTTGCACAAACACAAAAGTATACGGAAAGTATTTTGTCTCTGTCTATATTCTGGTTGTAATCGCGTGTGCAGGCACTGAGCATTTTAAAAATAGTAATGCGACTCCGAAAAGCGCGTCATGTGATCAAGGCCGTCTTAGGCCGAAACGAGTCACGGCAGTCATGGTGGTTTGAAGGCAACGAAATAAAAATACGAACTGAGCACTGAATCTGAGTTCGCATCTGTTCTTTCCCGCTGAAGGGAAGCACAAAGACACGGTGAACTGGAGATATATATATATATATATATATATATATATATATATATACATACACACACACAAATACCCAGAGTATAATATGATATTTATTACCTTTGATGAGGGATGGGAGGAGCATTATAACTCACTGAAGCCTTCGCCGCTCATGATTCATGGCCCCTACTCACATTCAACAATGGTAATAAATAGAGCAGAACCGTTACAGACCCGGAATGGTCCAAAATCCTGGCATACCCCAGAAAAGTCTCATGTAATACCAGGTTGAAGTATACACAGTTCAACTACATACACATGACTTACATGACGCCTCATAAACTTCAGCTTGCCTTTGGAGTCACCGGATATAAATGCCAAAGATGCGATCGTGTGGGGGCGTGGCCGAGCCGAGCAGCAAGATGGCCGCCTAATCTGTCGGTTCTACTGGCCGAGCACAATATCCGCCAGTAATCCACCCAAAACTGCCTCAACTGCAAAATTTAATCACATATTACGAAATCGGAGGTGTTGCTGATTAACTTGATACCTCCTGTGGCCGGAGAGAGGGCGCAGAACGGCCACAACGAGAATCGGCGTCATCGCGGCCGAGCCCGGGCCGGGACATAACGGAGGAGCAGACGTGGGTCCAGCCGATCGGGCGCCTCATTAACTGCGCGAACCTTTTGGAACACCAGCGCCTGGTAACCTGGATGGCACAATATCTAGGGTAAGACATCAGAAAACGGCTGCGGATAGTATAGTGAGGACAAGCTCACACTAAGTGCCGCGCTGAGCCTCGACACAAGACGCTGCCCGCGGAGGACGTCGATCCCCGCGATATCCAGCGCAAGTACGGGCGGTAGGGAGCCACTGCAGAACAATATCGGCCCCCAAAGCAGAGGTAAGAGCACACGACATGCACAGGGTGAGGCGGAACCTCCATGCGGACAGAGAGGGAGAAATAGTACCCAGCTACCGAGCGGCCCACTGGGAGCGGGGAGCTGACCGTACTAGACATCTGCGGGGCCGGACCGGTGTGCCGGAGAGCTCCGAGACGTAGTGTCCAGTGGTGCGTGAGGCGTATGCTCAGGTCCATAGCACTGGGAAGCCAGAAATCACGGCTGACTGCGCGCATAACGCCTGGGACATAGACAACTGAAGAGGGCCCTAGGTTAACTTCGCAGTGATCTAATGGCAGAGCACTGAGTACGCTTTTAAAACTTGCACTTCAAATCGCAGAGACCTCACCCCACTGTGGCACAGTAGCGCACAAACCACACGTGCCTCTACAGTACTACACAGCCACCCCACTGACGCGTAAGCCCTGCGCCCATGCCGGAAAATCGTGTGTATATGTGACAGGTGTCGCGAACGTCGCATTTGGCAACCAGACACACGGTGAACAGCCAGACACTGCGCTGTGTTGAAGGTGACAGGTAAATTCAACACTGGACACGGCATTAACTCTCCGATGCACCAAACTGGCACTACAGCGGACAGGATAAGTTGTTGTCTCTTGCTCTCATGGCATAAGCTCGCATTTGAATAAATAGAAGCATACACGCAAGTGCCAGTGGATAAAGAGGCAAAATAGAGCCAATGATCACACGCAGCGCTGGCACACGCAAGATAAACCCAAGTACTATCGCTGCAGCTTCACGAAATATCCCTCCCAGGAAGCATTGCTCGCACTCCTACCGGCTGGCAGGAAACGCGTAATAATGGGCAAGCCAGACAACAAGCAGCCCAAACTGAACTTTGATAAACGCAGCACAAGACACGGCGAGAGCGACCTGGCGTCGCAAACGACTGTCCCGGAGACGCAACTGGAGACGGAGCAAGAGGATGACATAAAAACAATGCTAAAAGATGTAAAAGCCTGCTTGAAAGATATAAACTCAAAAATTGACTCCCTCGCGGCACGCAAGTACCAAGTATCACGCAAGGTGGAGAAACACGAGAATAGATTGGACTCGCTGGAGACGCGAGTATCGGATCATGACGACAACCAAACGGAAACCCGCGAGCAGCTGTTGCACATGGACAAAGTATTGGAAGTGATAAAAATGCGCAATGAGGACTTGGAAGCGAGATCCCGGCGCAACAATGTGCGCCTAACGGGAATACCTGAATCGACGAACATTCCGAACATGGAAAAATATGTTGAGGGACTCCTACAGGAACTGTTCGGAGCAGAACTGTCGCCCATGTTCCTCGTAGAGCGCGCCCACCGCACGCTTGGCCCACGACCACAGCCGGGCACCACCCCCAGAGCTATACTGGCAAGAATATTAAATTACAGGGATAGGGAAACGATTCTGAGGCTAGCACGAGAAAGAGGTACTCTCCAGTATCAAAATAATACAATAGCGTTCTACCCTGATTTCACACAAACGGTCCAGGCAGCCCGCAGGGAATTTATCCCTGCAAAAAAGATCTTCCAACAAACAGGCACGAAATACGCCATGCTGTATCCGGCTAAATTTCGAGTGCAAACGGATGCCAAACCCGTGTTCTTCACAGTCGCAAGGGACGCATTGAAATTTGCAAAACAACATGCCAGAAAGCTGCAAGACAAAACACGGGATAAAGACTCTTCCTCGCAGGATCAGCTAAGTGACATTGAGTAATGTACTGCCAATTGACTGTGCTGCAATATCTCTGATTGCTGTTTCTCCTTGACACTTTTCTCCAGTCTCTAATACATATAATGTGGTGATAATAGTTCGTATGGTTGAACAGGTACATACAATGCTCGGCCACCCTGTTGTATTCACGACAGGGCAGTACGCCGGTAACGCCTTGCCCCCGTTGGGATGATTCCCTATAGCCCCTTCTCAGGTGGCTTTTTGTTTAAAAGGTTGAGTTTTAACAGGGATGCACAACCTAATTTGGGGGTTGGTGTGGGTGGGGAGAGGGTAGGGTATTGCAGATTTTCTGTGTTATTGTTTTTAATAGTTTGTTGTTCATTGCTACGTGCTCTATATTCCCTAAATAATCAGACTTCCACTGGGCATATCACACATTAGCCTAGTGGTTCCATCATACACTGGGGGGCACTCTACATCGCACAACTGAAGGCACGTCATGTAGCGCAATCGAAAATCACGAGACACAGATACTACTCAGCGTTCATATGTCTCACCTAACATGTCTCACATGGAACGTGCGCGGTCTGAATGACCACAGAAAGACGCGCCTAATTCACTCCCAACTCTCGAGACATTCGGCTGCGATATGCCTCCTTCAGGAGACCCACCTCAGGAGCACAGCCTGCGATAGACTGAAGTCCAACAGATGGGGCGAAGTGTTTACCTCATGTTACTCCAACTATTCCCGTGGAGTGGCCACATTAATTAAAAGAGGCACCCCCTGGAAAACCCTGAAGGGAATTAGTGATACGGAGGGGCGTTATGTATTGGCTCTGGGAATGCTGTTTCACAAGAAGGTCCTAATTGCTAACGTCTACGGGCCTAAAGTGGACGACCCCTCCTTCTTCCAGCAAATGTGGCACACCATGCAATCCATGGGAGATGCGGCATTGATATGGGGGGGCGATTTTAACACAGTAATGTCCCTGAGGACTGATAGAGTGGGAGCCTCCCGCACACATCACCCACAAGCAGCCGCAGTCCTCAAACAACTAGTAGAGAACTACGGTCTTGTAGACACCTGGCGAAGCCTTCACCCACACGACCGAGAGGGCACTTGTATTACACAGCAACATAACGCATGGTCGTGACTGGACTTTTGGCTCACCTCTCCCGACTTGCACTCCTGGGTGTCGGATGCGTCCCATAACGCCCGCACGCTCTCTGATCACTCTCCAGTTACTTTGTCCCTCCAAATACCTCTACCATATCGTCAGCCTTTCACATGGCGCCTGCCACCTAACGCGCTGCTAGATCCTGCATTCAAGGAAGAACTGCACACACATATCACAGAATACTTTGATAAAAACACAGGGTCTGTGGATTCGGTCGGGACTCTATGGGAGGCGTTTAACGTGGTTATTCGTGGACACTGTATTGCGGGGCAAAACAGGGTGCTCAGGAATATTAGGGACTATCTTGGGCGCCTGGAGTCGGAGCTGCACACACTCGAACAACAATATTATGCTACACCATCAGCTGAGACGCTGGGGAACATTCGCAGTAAACTGACGGCCTACCAGGAGGAGGCAGATAGGGAGGTAAAGTTACTTCACAAATATGCAATCACAAGGAAATATGGTGAAGGCGATAGGCCCGGGAAGACACTTGCGAACCTATTGAAGCCACCTAGGGGGGCCACATTTATTACCGCACTCACCACCACCACCGATGAACTAGTACACTCCCCCCCGACATTTTAAACACCATGCGCGACTTCTACTCACAGCTCTACACATCCCACGTGACGCCCGCACCCTCGATATTAGAAGAGTATCTTGACTCCATAGCACTTGTGTGGTTCAACAATGTCCACCGTGAATATCTTGACATTCCATTCACGGTTGATGATGTGCACCGGGTCATAGGCGGCATGAGGGCAGACAGGGCGCCTGGACCAGATGGCCTCACCGCGCAATTTTATAAAGAATATTCTGAGGAGCTTGCCCCCCACCTCCTAGCTGTCTATCAAGAGGCGCTCCAAAAGGAAATCCTCCCAGATTCGATGAGAGGGGCGATTATTATCACTCTCCTCAAACCAGACAAGGACCCACAACAGAGCGAGTCTTACCTCCCACTCTCACTGATCAATCTTGACGCCAAGATATTTGCAAAGCTCTTGGCTACCAGACTCCAACCACTGCTCACACTGATAGTCCTACCGGACCAATCAGGCTTTGTACCGGGCAGAGCAACCTCACATAACATCGGGAGCCCTATTTGGGCTACTACATTACCTAACGCCAAACTTACCTGCGGCTGCAGCGTTACTGGATGCCTCAAAGGTGTTCGATTCACTGGAATGGGGATTTCTCTTTCCTCTGCTCCAAAGGATAGGACTAAGCCCAATCTTCATAAAGCAAATTCAACTCCTTTACACACAACCAACGGCGCGTTTAAAGGTGAACGGGTTGATATCGGAGCCGATACCCATAACCCGAGGCACCAGGCAGGGGTGCCCTTTGTCGCCGTTACTGTTTGCAATAGCGACGGAACCCCTAGCCGCGCGGCTGCGCCAACACCACGTGAACAGAGGGATTGGGTTTACTACCAGAGCACTCACAGTGTCTATGTATGCAGACGACATCACGCTTTATATGGTGCATTCCAAAGATAACCTGGCCCCCATGACTAGGGAGGTGGTCCGCTTTGGTGGGCTCTCCGGAGTAAACATCAACTGGAGTAAGTCTGTGATCCTCCCCCTTACATCTGATACGCAGAAATTTGATACTGAATACCCGTTGACATGGGCTTCTGAACCCATTCGATATCTAGGGGTTTGGCTCACCAATGACTTGCATGAAATATGGACAGCCAATTATGGGAAAGTAGTGGCATGGATTGAGGACAGGGTCAGGAGGTGGAAGACGCTTCCCCTCTCGCTGGCGGGCCGCATAGCAGTAGCTAAAATGATAATATTGGCCAAACTACTTTACCTGTTTGTGAATGTGCCGCTCCAACTCCCGATGCACTTCTTTAGACGATTAAAATCGCTTATGATCGAGCTGGTGTGGGCTGGGGGTCAGCCAAGAATAGCCTGAGAAATTTTGACATTGCCGCAGGAACAGGGAGGGCTGGCAGCCCCGGATTTTGCACTGTACGCCTACAGTGCACAGGCGCAATTTGTGCACTTCTGGGTCCACCCCACGCCATACCAACCACACGTGGCTATAGAAATCGACCGCGCCGCTCCCCTACCAATATCGACTGCCCTGTTTCAGCCATATAAGCGCCCGTGTGGGGAAATAGATACTGTACAGGTTATGAGATGGGCCTGGGAAGGTATCCGTAAAAGAGCACGCCTGGAGATACTATACGCTCCATCTATGCCCCTTTTCAATAATCCCATGTTTCCCCCTCTCATGGAACGCAAGGCACAGGAACGCGCAAGCGTACATAAAATAACAGTGGGCGGTGATCTGTACCCTGAAGACACTTTTCTTACACTTCAACACATGTGTTCCCCTGCAGAGCCATCAGCACTTGACATGCTGCTATACTACCAGCTCCGCGCGTCCTGCAAGAGTAAATTCCCCACCTTTCCAGTACCTCCGCCTTCCTTGCCGGCGCTTGAGAATCTGCTGGCGGTGGAATCGGGACGGAAACTTATATCACGCATCTACAGACACACTCAAAAGACCTCTCCAATAATAATCCCCCCCTCCCGTGCGGCTTGGGGTGAGGAGTTGGGTACGCTTCTCACAGATGAACAATGGCGGCTGAGCTGTCAACAGCTGGAGCGCCTGTCACCCAATTACCGCCTCAGGCTCATACACTTTAAATACCTGCATCGCTTCTATCGCACTCCCATACACCTGCATAAAATGGGGCTCAGAGAGGATGACTGTTGCTGGAAATGCAGCACCCCACTCGCAACCTTCATGCACTTAGCCTGGAGCTGCAGGCCCATAGCCAACTTCTGGCTTGAGGTCTATAAACACATTAAAGATATTGTTGGCTTGGATCTCCCCCTCACGCCCCTTACGGCCCTGCTTGGGGTGCTGGAAACGGTGCCCCCTAAATCACGCAAACTACCAGCAATGCTCCTATTGATGGCTAAACGTCAGATAGCTTTACACTGGGGGGCAGCTAGACCCCGCTAACGAAAGACTGGATCACACAGGTCACATATTGTAGGACACAGCTATCCACCTATTGGGAACTCCAGCCGACCAAGTCTCGACCTACAGACATCTGGGAACCATTTGTTACTTGGTTAAATTCTAGAATGGCGGACGATTAATGTATGGACTCCATGTTATGTGCCACCGCTGTGCCACTTCTTGGATTGTACTGTATGGATTTGTTGTGGGGTGCGGAGTCGAGATGCTCCGTTGCGGAATTGTACGTTTTGATGCTCTATATGGTAGAGAACATTTGGCAGGCCTCACAATGGGTAGCTCATGTGAATCGTGGATATGTCGGATCAAACTATTACAGTACAGCACTGCAATGTATGTTACTTTTTTTTTGGTATTGTTTCTGTTATGAAAATGAAAATAAAAAGCAATTAATTAAAAAAAAGATGCGATCGTGTGGATGCAGACTTCATACATATGGTTTGGGACTGCACCCCAATACGGCGTTTCTAGGAAGAAACATTGCAACTTATGGAAACAGCGGTGGGGCGCACGCTGGAGCCTGCGATAGGGACATGCTTGCTGGGGCTTTTCCCCCTCCCCCCTAAGAGGAAAGCAGGAAATAGATTTTCTGACTTCGTTCTGGTCCTAGCCAAAAGACAGATAGCGCTGGCCTGGAAGTCTGTCTCTGGGCCAGCAGTAGAAGCTTGGAAACGTGATGTCACTCATTGGGCTGGTGCAGAGAGTAGGGTACTGATGAGGGAGGAGGCACGAGTACTGAGGAAATGTCCTATTGCTGACCTCTGGAGAGAGATACTGGAGGCATGGGAAAATCCAGACAGGGATACAATAGACAGAGGGGGGAGCGAGGATAGGACTCAGACGAGCGGCGAAGAAGACTAAGGGGGAAATGTTTTCAAATAGCACCGAGTCGTCCTACACAGAACCATTGCTGCAGACGGACCCTGATACACTGCTAGTCCATAGCCAACCCGAGAGACTAACTGTGTGGCTCCACTTTCACATACAATCTGGGAGCATTGCGAACTCAGGAACTGGTGGGTGGAGGACGGCCCATGGAGAAGGTGGCACACGCCGACCCTCCCCCCCTCCCCCGCTGCCCCTTCCTCCCCATTAGTGAGACTCCGACACACTACCTAACTTATTATTACTTACGTGACTCCTAGCCCCACTGCACAATCTGTTACTCAGATAGTTAATGTGTTTTATTAGTTACACAGTTTCCTCTTTGTTGATTAAAAATGTGGGACATTAATAGACTGGCACACAATGCGTGACTATATGTATAACGAAAATGATCATCTCCTTAACTCTACAGGCGAAATGAGTTTGCAGCAAATGTTATTACGCTTCACATGTATCTTAACTAATAGACTACCCTTCCTATGGCCTATTTGAAATGTAACTAAAGGACATCTGTAAAGAATTTATGCATGCCATAGAAGAGCTTCACTACGACGTTGAAAACTTCCTGAACAATATGATAATGATTGGATATTAAAATAAATGGCAATAAAAATATATTTTTAAAAACCAATGGTAATAAATAGATTATTACACTGGGTGCACCTACATATATGTTGGTCTATTAGTATTATTAGTGAAGAACTCATTTGTACCTTAGAAACTATCACCGTACACGCCCCTTTACATAAGTCGGAGCTGTTAAATGTTAGAATTTTTGTGAGCCTTTTTACAGCCCTTCCCATGCCCGTGGGTTAGGGCCCTGACATCGAAGGTGTGATTGGCACAGAAATCACTTGCGTTCACAAGGCATGACACCATTAGCTCCAGAGCCTGTTGCGTCGGTTGTGGTGAATTAATTAGCTACAGTGCCCTGCAATCACTTCATGTGGTAAAGTGCATATCTGATTTTTTTTTAAATAAACACATAAAATACATTTGCTGCAGAGCAGGTGTTTTTTACTGGGTTCTGTTCACAGACCCTTTTACATTTAGACAGGGGCGCTCTTTGTCGCCCCCGCTCCTGACAGCCTACAGCTGCGAAAGGAAATTAAACAAAAGTTGAAGGTGGATTTTTTTCTCTGGCAGGCAAGAGAAATATTCAAACGAATATGAATGATATCACTGAATCTTTTTAATGCGGGCTGAAGGCGCTGGCTAGCAGTGTTACAGGTGGTTAACTTTTACCACTAGCAGCTAAAATAAGTCTACAAGACACCGTGCTCTTGTACAGTGAGAGGCTGTTCATTGAAAACTATACGGAGAGGTTGTGTTGCATCGTCGGAGATGCAGCTAAAAAGCATGAATGTTGTGCAAATGCTGAATAAAAATAAAATCATATTTAAAGATGCAGATAAAAATAATGTATTAAGAGAGATAGCAGTTTGCTCATCAAGTAGCACAGCCCTGTGTCTCTCCCTTTCCACAGCATCAGGGCTGCTAGTTGACAGAAAGAGGCGCAGGAGGTGGGGCTATCTGGACGCCATCATTCCAAGCTCAGGAGAAGCCGGCTTGATGGCCCTGGCCATGGTGTGACACAGTCACAAGGACCCCTCCAAGACGTGATCATATGAGTGTGTAGCAATACACCGAAATAACTAGCCGTTATACGTTCATCACTCTTTTATTCTTATTAAAGGCTGGCAAGACGTATGTTTCAATGCACACTACAACATTTGTCAACTGTTGCAGAAGCAATTTCAGATCACCAAAAAGGGCAGCCCCGAAGTGGTGGTGCACAATTACCAACTCCGAATTGCGAGAGCAAGCAATGGAGTTCTTCAAAAGGGGATTTGGGTGATTCTCCAGCAGGAAAAAGTTTGGGAAAAAATTGTCCAAATGGTGTACCCGTACTCAATTTGAACCAGTGGTTTCAAGTGGGGCTTACCAGCAGTCGATCTTTGGGGACTGGCACTAATGCTTCCTCAACAGACTTTCAGAAAGAACTATTCAAAAGGGGGAAAGATGGAGGAGGGAGACAAATAAAGAAAAACAGTGACAAACAGAGAAAGCAAGGATGAAAAACAACCTGCAAGAAGGAGATAAGAAGGTAGGGAGCGTCCAGTGATGGATTAAAGAGGCATGAATTGCATTCAAGACTGCAAAGTCCTGGAATTCGGACCCAGATTTTTTGATCCACAGAAGCCATGGGCTCTTTGGCAAAACATTGGGCCCCGGCACTTTAGGATAATTCAGGGGGTTCTTGCCCAAGGAATGGTGCTTTACACAGAATCATTTTAAAATTAACTGGTTATCAATTCACAGGCTGTGAATGAAGTATTACCATACTTTTGTGTTTGACAAGCCAAGAGGTTACCCTCTCCAGGGGTGTTGGGGCCCACCTTCTGCAAGAAACATTTAAAACGATCACAGCAAAACAGTGGAATTTACAGCATAATTTCCCTAAAAATTGATTAAAAGACCATTTGTGTTACAGGCAGTCGAAATCTAGGTGTGCAATGTTATATTACTCATAACTTTTCAAACAGTAGAGAACATATCTCTCTCTTTTTTTTGTTATTGGGGCAAATCATATGTCCATAAAGGATCTACATATCACAACACACAGCAACAAAGAAAAATACTCGCGCCAAGGGATGCACTAAAATCACAAAACAATAAGTACAATACAGAGCGCAACTGATCGTCAAACACTTGCGACACAGTCAAATGAGGTTTTTTTTTTATCTGACAATAATAATTGGTCTTGACCAACCCTGATCAGTCGGAAAACTGCTCAGCATCCCCCTCATTGGGTTCCAAATTCTCCTTAGCCTACCCCTACGCTCATCATTGTCAAGGACATTTCCAGAGAGCCAATATTCACAAATTCATGCCACCAGAGCAGAGGATTAGGGGCCTCTTTAAGCAGCCAATGCCGGGCCAGCACTAATCTTGCCAGGGATATTACAAAACCTCCAGCAGAGCGGGAAACTGCAGAGTCACATAAAATATTTTCAGTGCACTCTCCATCTTACAAGCCATCAAATACCTGAGCTACATGTCCTGCACACACGGTCAGTTACCGTGCATAGGTAGACAACATGCCATTCACAGATACAGAATCTGCCACACCCAGTGCATCATCCAGGACAAAATACAGTTTTGAAATAAATTTTGGAAATTATAGCTTCTCGGTGCCCCTCTACTTATGCTAAATAATTGAGTGATAGGTAGGCAAAGAAGAAGAGGGTTGATTACACATATCAAATACAGCTAGGTCCCCAATAGCAGGACAAGGACAGGAGAGATGCTCACATTATCATGAACATGCAACAGCGCCAGCTGCACTATGCCTGTAGACATAAACCTGGAGAGTGACTATTAAACCTTCCAGCCACCAGATTCCTCCAAAAACCCAAAGACCAGAGCGCCTGCCACGGTTAGAAGGCACAGTTTCCTTAACGAGCACAGTAATCACTGCCTGCAGCTACTCAGCAGTCTGAGGTAAAATCAAACCCCCCCAAGGCAGGGAAAGTTGGCTTCACCTCAGTAAGTGTCTCCTGGGGCAGGACCTGGAATTTAGGGAAGTCCTGGAGCAGAAGTAAAACTCCAACCAGTGAGATCCCCTCTACTGCTCCTCCTCCCCCTGCTAACAAGCACTCAGATTAAGGCATAACTTCAGCTCAGCGTCAGACACACACCCAAAGGCAACAAGTGCGATATAGGTAAACTGGCACTACCCGGCAACATCTCCGCATCTTCATGAAGGCGTGTTATGCCCCTTCACCCATGAAAGGGCCTATCTCAACTGCCTGATGTCAGGCTAGGCTGCAGCGACAGCGCAGTTGAAAGAAATAAAACAAATGCCAGAGAGCACAGTCAGGCAATAAAAAAGTAGACTTTGGGGTCGATTCCGATTCGGGCCGGAAATTACTCCGACCGAGCCGGATCCGGAGAGATTTCCGACCGAATCGGACCCGTGCAGTCCGACCGAACGAGTACGATGCGTCCGTATGTTATCGGACTCGAGTCGGTCGGACTCCCATTGATGTCAATGGGAGCCGGTCGCATAACGCAGTACGCGGGCTCCCATTGACTCAATGGGTGCGAAGTCGGACAAGGGCGCCCCCTACAGCGGGTACGCGGCGAAGCGAGTTCGCGCCGTACACGCACAGGTAGGGGGACCCATGGGTCCCCCTGTGTGCGACTCGCGCGGCTACGCTGTACTGGGGGTCCGACACGGACCCCAAAGTACGGCTCCGACAGCTCTTACGAGCCGGAGTGCGCGGCTCGGTCGGACTGCTCGCGGCGCGCATCGTACTTACCCGGCCGGGAAACGTCTCCATTGCGCGGTGCGAGTCGAGTCCGAGCGAGTCGGTCGGAGCGGTTCGAGTCCGAGCGAGTCGGTCGGAGCTGTCGGGACGCCCGGACGAGTCGGTCGGCGATTTCGCATCGTACTCGCTCGGCCGGACCCGCGTACGGTTCGGTCGGGAAACAGGGCTCCGAATCGGATCCGGTAAAGCCGAATCCTATTCGGAGCCCTACCGGCCGAGATCGGAATCGGCCCCTTTGTGTCTCTAAACCTGAAAGAAAAATGTTCAACTCCGCAGGGTATCTATAAAAAAATAATAAATAAAAAAACAGGAGCCCTGGATCCCTAGTGGAAATTAGGAATGTTCCTTTTTTTTTTTCAATTCCCATTTGATCCAGCACGGTACAAGGACGTACTAGTTAAACCTACTATACACGAAGGGGGAGATTTACTAAGCTTTTGCACCGTGTTTGCGTCACAAAAGTGACGCAAAATCATTTTTTTGTAATTTACTTTCCAGCGCTAAACTTGTTTAGCGCTGGAAATAACGTAAAAGTAATGCGAAGCAGCGGATTTCGCTGCTTCACTTTACTTTGTGCCATAGGGGCGTGCCAAGGGTGGTGCATGGGCATTCCCATGCAACCACCCAAGCTTTCTCATGGTAAACCCAATTTACTAAAAATTGTAGATTGAGTTTAGCGTCAGAAAACTGCGCCCTTTTCAACTAGGCACAAGGAAGGAGAAATGCTTTAATTTCTCCTTCCTTTTCCGACTTTGCATGCGTGCTGCACTGTGCCGCATGCATACAAAGTGGGAAAAGCTTTCCCTCGTGTCTAGCATAGTATTTTGTACAGGATGGGTACCCTTCCTGTACAAAACCTATGCTGGACTCATGCACACACCCTAGCGCTGCAGCGCTAAGGTGTGTGCATGGCGCACGGCAGCTGTAATCAGCGCCGGCGCAAGGGAAAGGGGAGGATATAGCCATATCTTTGAAGATATGGTGCTCTCCCGCTCCCTCCCTGTCGGCCAAGGCAGCGCAGCCTCGCGGGGGGCTGCTCTGCGCTGCGTGACTTGTTAGTAAATCTCCCCTGAAATGACCAAATGCATTCATTTGTTACCTCAATAGACAGTGTTTTTGCTTTTTTTCTCCGCAAAGGATCCAGAGTGATTTTTTCCAAAAATGTACTTTTGGCAGGTGGGAGATGAAACTACGCTGTAGCTTATTTATTTTGCGGTCAATACACTGTGAATAGGATAGATGCAGAGAGCATCATTCATGAAGCCTATTCCGAAAATGCATAATTTTACCCGTCGTTTACTGACTGCAAGTACGCCAGGTGTAATATTATGATAGTCACAAAAGCCATGCGGAAGCGCCGTACACGCATTAGTAAGAGACTTCCGTCAACGTAACAATACGACATGTCAGCATAATATTATGCAGCTAAAAGCTACCAGCAAGGTGCAGATGCCAGGGTTTGCAAATATGAGCTGTGTACAGGGCTTTAAGTGGGGGGGGGTCTGTGGGGGGTCTGAGCACCCCCAGTTTTTTTGGGGGGGCCTCGAAAGGGGTCTCTAGGGGGCTCTATTTTTGGGCCTCAAAGGTCAAAGATAGGGTGACCAGACGTCCCGGTTTTTGTTTGGTGTTTCGGGTGAGCATGCGCGCGCACTGCTTAAGGCGTGACGTCATTGTAGCAGGAAGGGAAATCCTTTGAAGAGAGACACTTTCTCTCGGGATTTCCTTCTCTTTGAACACGCAGCGCCACCTACGTCATCGTGCCAGCCATCGGCACAACAACAGCTGGTTAGAACCGGCACGACCCTGCTTTTACGGCCTGCAGCAAGATTTCTCCAGCAACCAGTGTGACCCTGCTCTGCCTTAAAGCAAGCGAGGGACGAGGGTCTACAACAGAATCCAGCAGCAGTGACACTACCACTACCAGTGCAGCCCTGCCCCTGTCGGCCCGTCATCTCTATGCCTCAAAAATCTGTCTGATTTCTCTAGATACATACCTGCCCGTCTTTTTTCTCAATCATATGTCTATTTCTAACCAACTGACCGTCCACCCATCAGTCAGTTTATCCATCCATGGGTCGTTTCATTTTACATTATATTCCCTTCTGTGTGTTAGTCCGTCCAGGTGTCTGCTTCTGTTCACTGATCGCCTAATAAATAACGTTTACCTTAACACATATGTGATAAAGTGTTTGGTATTTTATGGCTTATACTTAATAAATATACCTTTTTGCCTATTTTATTATCCTTTGCTGGATGCGACTTCATGATTTTCTTAAGCACACAATGCTAGTTATCTTGATTTAGACCACGCCCCTACTCGGATAGGCCACACCCCTTTCAGAAATTTGCCATGCCCCTTTTAGAGCACCCCCAGGTTTTTTTTTTCCACTTAAAGCCCTGGAGCCTGTGTAGGTACCAAAAATAGGGAATATCTCCTCAAAATGGGGACAGTGACGGAAAGTGCAATACAGCCATACGGACACACAGACAAAAGTGCAATTCAGCCTACAGAAAGCCTAACTGACAACAGGAAACACAGTTTACCTACTCTAGCAGTACTGCAAGCCTAGGAGGCTCAAAATTCTACCAATTCATCCTTGGAGTAAGTCACACACACCATAGACACACAACTCTCACTGGTAAGGAATTCACATAATGATTAACAAACGCAGTGAATTACACCGAAGAGCAATGAGAAAATGAAAGAAAAAAAATGGGCCACATAGCACCAAATAAGTCAAATCAATGTGGCGACAACAACAAAAATCTCTCCAAAACACTGCACGAAAACACAATCCAAAAACAGAAAAGTATAAACGTAAACATGCAGAAAGCCAAAGGTCACACCATGCAAAAGACAGACAAAAAACAAGTGGCTTTGAGGATTCTGCTCATAATTATGAACCCATCCAGAGGGCTATGGGGTCAGAATAATAGTGCACGATAAGGAGTGAAAAGTCACAAACAATGACAGAGTTGCGGTTTGAATCGATTGAGCCTGGAGCACTGCAATGAAGCGTTATAATTATAACCACAAACTCCTTCGAATACCAAAGTGGATGACAGGCAGGCGGCAGAATCTTGGAGCTCATGTTTTTACCGCTTTCAGATTACAAACAAAGTTAATTACTGTGTTCACCAACCAAACGGCATGTGGAACGCACCACGATGACATCACCTTCATACATGCCAACATTCTAGAAGAGTAAAGTGGGAGATTTAAAAATAAAAATTGTGAGAATGTATTTCTCCCATTGACTTCTATTGATGTCTGAATCGGGTCTATTGGCATGGATGGGACTTGCAAGTGAGAAGCCGCAGGATCTAATATAAGAAATGCAAATATACGTTTTTCCTCACCTATCAGGAATGAAGGAGCATGGAGAAAGCGCTATGGCAGTCAGAGAGAGTGTGACAAATGTGCACTCGCCGGCAGGAGCAGGTTACTGGCAGTGCATACTCCGAGGCACACAAGACAAGTCCCTGTCAGTTGTAGACCACTGAGGAATCAGGTTTTTCAATGCAGGAACCGGGAGGTGGGAAACTAACCTTGAAATCAGTAGTCTCCCATCTGAATCAGGAAGGTTGGCATTTATGAGCCTTTATCTGTCACTCTATCAGCCAAAGTAAATATTCAATTTCTTCTTGTTTCAAATACACAGTTTCCTTGTTGATGGAGCTGGGGTGAAGGTATCCATAACAGCGGTTCTACCTAGGCTCCAAGGTTGCTGCTTGCTGTCAGGTCGAGGACTCGAGGTCAGAGAAAACTTCAGGTTCAAGCCAACACAAACCTAACCAATCCTGCAGCAGCTCTCATGCTGTTTTCAGCATGAGAGAAGCGTCAGAATTCGATGGATTAGCTAACCCAGCGCTCCGTTTGAGACTGGGAGCCTGTGCAATCCCCGTGTTTAACAGCTGCTGGATAGGTGCGGGCAGAAGTGCGCATATCGGGCTGGCCGTCGCAAGACAGCCGGCCAATCTGACATGCGCACTCCACACTTTATGGATTCATCATCCCTGCTTCTGCTATGCATCAATCAGAGAATCACCCCACCCTCACACTCGCTGGTGGCACGCACAAAGTAATAAAATGATAATGGATTTTATTATTCACGTTTGTTAACTACTGTGCTTGCAGAAAGCGGGGCAAAGCTCCTCCACCCTTTAGGAGGAACTGCAGCTGCTTTAATCCTTGAGACATTAAAGACACTCTGTGTGAGTAAGTTAGTATATCTGAGATCGTCCACGGTGATCTCTATTCCAAGGTACCAGGTCTACTTATCCGGCCTAGGTTAAAAAGGGTCTGTCCTTCTTACACCCTCAGCTGAAGAAATCATCCTATAAACCAGACTAATAGTCCCCTTAAGAGGACCTTTCATCAGCTAATGCAAAAAATTACTCTGAGTGCACCATAAATCTTCTGATATAACACTACCCAGAAAATGTCGGAGCGAAAGAATTCGGCGCGTGGAAGAGAGAATCTCTGTTGCAAGATCTCATAGGAGAGTAAACTTCCCCCCTCAAATAGTTGCCCTAATGTAAGAAGATGAGAACCTTCCCAACATGTCAGAAAGCTCTCATGCATTTGCCGAGGCCAATTGGGATTATAGTCCAATTATGTATATGTATGATACAGAGTAATATCCGGCAGTATTTTTTTAAGATGGGACCAGATAGTGTTATAAATCTGCAGGGCCTTTAACCTAGTCCTTTCAAAGTAGATTGTGTCAATGATGCCACTGCAGGACACAATAGTCTCACCCCATGGTAGATACTCTGGGAACATACACCCCAAAAGCCACAACTTCCTACCAAGAATCTTTATTAATCGAGACATGAATGAAGCAAGATAATAGACCCACAGATCGGGTAAGGAGAGACCCCCTTCTCACGCGGTAGTTGAAGAAACTATATATTAGATCTAGGTTTCGATAACTCCATATGAATTTCTGCCAGGATGCCTCAATCTTTGAAAAAAAGGTTTTAGGGAGATAAAGAGGTATACATTTATACAGATAAAGATAGCGAGGCAAAATAATCATTTTAATGAGGTTACACTTACAAATTATTCCCAGGTGGAGTCTATTCCATTTATCAAACAGTTCCCCCGTCCTTTTAAACAATTGGCCTTAATTCAATTGGATTCTCTCATCGACTTTTAGTAACAACTCAATACCCAGATATGTTACAGAGCATACCCAGTGTCGGTCTTGTCCCAGGACAGCGACATAAGACAAGACCTGGGTCCTGTCGATGTTAACTTTTTACCCTGAGACAGAGCCAAATTTATTAGCGACTGTGTCTGTTGCCATCACAGCGATGGCCGGGGCAGAAGTGTTATGTTTCACAGGGTACCCCAATATAGGCCCGAGTATTTTTCTAACCTTTCACCTACATTTACAGTACCATTACACTACATAATGGGTTTTAGTATTGACCTTTTACCTAGTTAAGCGCTGCATAAAATGTTGTGTGGTTTTCCACGAAAACTTGCCTCATTAATTATGCATGAAGATTCTCAGAATCACAGCAGGATTACCTTCTTCTGCATAATAACTATGTATAAGGATCATTCCTTCCATCATCCTCGGCCGGCATGACACAGCAAGGTAGAATCCCCTGAGGGTACCTTTTGGGTATATATACATCACATCTTTGCCAAGGCAGGCAGAGGAGAAAGACTTCCATGCTGACACACTGACGCAAGACGCTGAGGTTCCTGCACGTAGACACTCCAGCCCGCAGTGGTCTGACATCCCTCGCGGGGTGTCCATCTCGAGACCAAGACGGGATGCCACAGTCTCTCACTTCAGGTAATGGGGTTGGCTTCAGCCTAGGGGGATTCTTGGCTCTACACCTACATACATGCTAGGTACATCTAGTTAGGGTTGCATCATAGGAGTACACATTTTTATTATCATGTTTTTTTATACCAGCCTATATTCATTGTTTTAGCACTATGGTAAGAATCTACCATCCGTTTACTCCATTGTTACTTATAATCATTTATATCTGTTTCTGTCTTATGGTTGTTTCAGCACACCTATATTACACTAGAATGACGCTTGTTCAATAAATGCTTATTGAAAACGTCCCCACCGTTTATTCTGTGTTTCTCTCTGAGACAAAGTGAGCACAAGTGACTGAGCGAAAAGTACTGTACTGTTTCCACGATCCCTGATGGGACAGAGCTGACATGTTCGATAGTTGCCAAGAACTATTCTCTCCTTGGTAACAGGAGTTTACAGTGGCACTGTGAGCTAGCTGGTATACAGGCGAAAATACCCAGTGGGGATGTATGGAATCAGTCTGGACACCAATCCCACAGTCTATGTTGTCTAAACGCGGAGATCCTATATAGGTTTATAGGAACTACACAACAGAAGTCAGAATGGCTATGTCATCTGCATAGGCTTGAACCTTAAGCTCTAACCAATGTATTTGCAGAGGACAGACTTCCTTGCCATATCTCAAGGCTTGGATATAGGGCTCGGTGTATATTGTAAATAACTGGTGTGAAAGAGGACACCCCTGTCGGCTGCCCCTGGTAATACTTATAGGGTCCGATGGAATACCTGAACACACACCCTATGCTTTAAACCTTTATATAGTTGCTAGACCCGATTGATAAACCAAGGACCAAATCCAGCAGCACCCATCATTGCCCACAGAAACAACCAGGAGACCCGCTCAAATGCCTTTTCAGGATCAAGCATTATAATTTGGACCGGGTTCCCATCAGCAGACCCAGCTTGTAGAGCGGTAATGGCCATATTCACATGGATGGTGGTATCTCGTCCTGTTATAAACCCATGTTGGTTCTCATCAACCAGATCCACAATCACACAAAGATAGCAAGGATCCGAGTATATATTTTGGAATCAGCATTAATCAATGAGATCAGCCGATATGAACCACACAACATGTGGTCTTTCCCCTTCTTGGAAAAGATGACAATGTTAGTTTCTGACTAAGTTTGAGGCACCTGCCCAGATAATTCAAAAGAGTTGAAAATATCACAAAGAAAAGACACAAGAACCTCTAAAAAGGTCACGTAAAATTCACGAGGGATTTGGTCCAGACCAGACGCTTTACCCCTGGCTAGTTGTCTTACTGCATTCTCTACTTCAAGCAGGGTAATTGGGTCCTCCAAACTAGACCACTGTGGCCCGGTCAGCACCGAATGGCAGTGCTTGTGGATAAATCGATAAATGATATCTGCTGAGGCCGCCCCATTTTCCCGGTATAGCTTTTGATAGTACCTACAGAATTCTCCACAAATAAGTATTTGATCATTGACCTGTTCAGCCCTTTCATTAAAGATTATCTGGATGCTATTCATGCTCATTCTATCCTTAACCCTAAGAGAGTATGATCCCCATCTCTTCCTTGTTTTTCAAAAGTATTTATTTGCTTTCCTCAGATCTTCTTTATTGATCTATCCCAAAGTCTTTCCCTGAGTGTGGCCTGAGCAGTTGTGAGTTGATCAAGTGAAGGTCCCCCAATCTAATTTATTACGGTTCGTGCTAGAAGGCATTCCATAGTGCTGAGAGAGGACTTTATACAAACCTCCTCCTTAATCTGCTCCTTCCTTTGATAATCTGAATATTTCAACATATACCCTCTACTACAGGCCTTAAGCACATCCCATACCACTGGTAAAGTAGCGGAGACAACATTAAGCTGGACATATTCCCTCAGTTCTTTATTCATATAGTTGATATACCCCTCTTCAAATAAAAGCCATCTATCAAAGGTACACATACGAGACCGGCCACACTGGATGGATTGTTCCATTGAAAGAAATAAAGATAAAGAGTTGTGATCAGAGATCACCTTTGGATTCAGTTGGACAATAAGAGAGGAAAATAATGAGTAGCTGACAAGAAACATATCAATTCGCAAGAGCAAGTTATTAGGGGTGGAATAAAAGGTATAACCTGACTCCTTAGAACAACAACACTGCAATACATCTATCAGTGCACATGATGACATTATTTGCCTCAGGGCATGCCTAAGGTGTTGCCCTCGCTTTAGGACCTCCGCTCAGTCCGTCGATATTCAAGGAGTCAAGACCAGGATGAAGAGTAACATTAAAGTCACCACAAAGTATCACTGGCTCAGGCCAAAGATGCAATTCCACCAACAGCCCCATTAAAAACTGTAGGATTGTTCTTATTAGGATTGTATACTATGCACACCGTGAATCTTACGTTCACCTGGATAATAGTCGTAATAAGCCATCGACCCGTCGGGTCTGAGCTCTGATCACCCATGACCAAGCTCTTATCTCGAACCAGGAGAGCCATTCCCCATGCCGCATAAGTGAAGCAAGCCATAAAGAGAACTCAATATACCCAAATCATCTAGTATCGAGATTTCCAGCCTGGATAGACAAGTCTCTTGTGCTCAAACAATATGCGTAAATAGAACAGCTCTTTCCTGCTTAGTTCACATTTGTGGGGTGCTTTGATGCTATTTACATTCCATAACAAGATAAGCAGGTGTTGGTCATGACTATTAACATTACTAGCCATTATCAAAGTTTATCCTAGACCAGTCACACTCTCTGAGAAACTTGAAGACCATCCCCAACTTCCAACGATAACCTCCCTGTGTGACCGCAATTGTTAGAAATGGGGTTTCTGGTTGGCCAGAGTATGCACCTAAGTCAGGCAGAACCCACCACCCTAGTCAGGGCAAGTAAGTTACACACCAAAGATAACCTGTGCTCCCCCCTTGGTAGCTTGGCACAGAGCAGTCAGACTTATCCCAGAGTCACTGTGTAAAGCATTTGTACACACACACATATACCGAGTAATACAGTGAAAACACTACAAAAGGACTCCACACCAGTTTAGAAAAATAGCCAATATTTATCTGAATCAAACAAGACCAAAAAAACAAAAATCCAACATACACAAATCAAGATGTCACTTTTTAAAGAGTAAATCAAGTGTAGCTCTTAGAAATCAAAAATAGCTCCAACTGGACTATTTGGTTGTGGTTGACGTCGGCGACTCCACAAAGTCAGTCTGACCTTGATGGAGGGAGGGTCAGTTACAGAGTCGGGCAGACCCCAGTACAGTACCTTGGAGGCGTCATGAAAAAAAAATACAATGCAAAACACAGAAACGGTGAGGCATCGCATAGGCCGGTGCGGCATCGGTTCTTTACTGTTGCAGGGGAGGCGATGCATCGGTTCCTTACTGCTGGGCAGGGGAGGTGATGCATCGGTTCCTTACTGCTGCAGGGGAGGTGACACTGCGGTTGCAAGTGCGATACCTCAGTTCCTTACTGTGGAGCGGCTTGATGAGGTGTTGAGAGTCAAAGAGCGAGGCTTCGATTTCTGCTGCATCAATGACGGACCAGGCCACAAGAATCGGAGTCGGATAGGTGTGCCACGGACTTCGGTGGTGCGGTGCTCGAGACTCGTGTAGTGGAAGCTTCGGAGGCGCTGCAGCATCGATGGAGCCTGCAGTGCAAGTCACGGTCCTTGCATTAAGCAGGACCATGACTCCGGTGCAGCTGCATCAGAGTTGCAGACAGGTATCAGTTATGACGTCGATCGGCATAGATGCCTTAGTTTCTTCTTAGTACCACCCCAAACTCACTTCCAAGGGCCTAGGAACTGGAATTGGAACCACTTGGCAATTAGGACTCCTCAGCAGAGGGGCCCAGGGGTTTTCAGGTGAAGTATTGATGGCCCTGAGACTTCTCAAAAGGACGCAAGCTCAACCCAAGGCTTTGGAGTACCTTGGAAGCAGGATATAGAAAGCAACGTCCAGTTCTTTCCCTCCCAAGTCAGAAGCAACAAGCAGCAGGCCAACAGCAAAGTGGCGGTTTCCTGATAGCTATCCAGATCTTCTTCCTGGCAGAATGTCCGCAACCCAGACGTGTTCTGAGTGCATGGTGTCACAGGTCCAGTACTTATACCCATTTCAGACTATAAAGTAGGCAAATTTCAAAGGAAAGTCTTTGTAGTGACAAGACCCTGCCTTTCCCTGCCCTGGCTACAGACACACTACATGGGGTGGAGACTTGTTTGTGTGAGGACAGGCACAGCCCTTTTCAGGTGTCAGTGTCAACTCCTCCCACCACTCTAGCTCAGGAAGACCCATCAGCCTGGTGATGGGCCATCAGGATATGCCGGGCACATCTCAGCTCCCTTTGTGTGACTGTCTAGAGTGAATGAACAAACAGTCCGACTGCCATCCTGACCCAGGCGAGTCTTCAGAGACAGGCAGAGGCACAGAATGATTAAAGTAAGAAAATCCCAAATTTCTAAAAGTGACATTTCAGACCTGCAAGTTAAAAACCATCTACACTAAAATATGTGTTTTTAAATTGTGAGTACAGAGACACCTAACTACAATTTTCTATCAGCTCTTAATTGGCAGATACACTTGTAAGATGTTACAAGGCAGCTCCAATGCTAACCTATGGGAGAGACAGGCCTTGCTGTAGTAAAAAACGAAATTAGCAGAATTTCAATACCAGGACATGTAAACCACAACAGTACATGCCCTACCTTTTAAACACACTGCACCCTGCCAATAGGGATACCTTGGGCCTACCTTAGGGGTGACTTACATGTAATAACAGAGAAGGTTTGGGCCTGGCAAGTGGGTGCACTTCAAAACACATAAACCATGGAGGCTAGCCACGGTAGGGAACTAGAGGCTATGGGGCCTCAAGGGTGAGCTGGCCTCCAGTCGCAGACTGTTACACACAAAAGAGCCACCCGAGTGAAAAACTATACAGATATTCAATCAGCACATTATGCACCATGCTCATGTTACGTCAACCTAGTATTGGACATACACAAAAATGTGATGGGATGTCCTCACAAACCACCAGGTGTCATGCTTCATCATAGGACTCCCCTCGCTCTTCAAAAATCCCATTTGAGGAAGAGCAGGCCTACACCCTGGAGTCAGGGAAACACTTCTATCTAACTATGGGAGGAAGGAACTGAGAGCAGTAGGTGACCGAATGAGGAATACACCTTGATGTATGTATGACTATAGGGATTCCTGAGCCCTCCTCCATGGGGCCCAGATGACCCACTTTTGGGGGTACCTAGGGACCTGAGCACATAAGGTGGCGACAAAGGTCTGACCGCCAAACAATGGCATACGTAGTGGGTGTATGCCAAGAGAGGATTCAGTGTTCTGTCGTGACAAATGCCATGGACTCTATGGAGCCAACAGGCAGAAACATGTTGACAGCTTGAGTGGTGATGGGGTACTAGTTCCCCTTTTCCCACACTATATTTTTAATACCAAGTGGTACCCCATCAAATATAAAGGTCATATTGGTGTACCACATTGGTTTTTACTTTATTTTCATGGATCTATAGTTAGAAATAAGTGCCTCCCTGACACCAGGGTATAGGCCTGCTCTTCATCAAATGGGATTTTTGAAGAGCGAGGGTAGTCCTATGATGAAGCATGACACCTGGTGGTGTGTGAGGACATCCCGTCACATTTTTGTGTATGTTCAGTACTAGGCTGACATAACATGAGCATGGTGCATAATGTGCTGATTGAATATCTTTATAGTTTTTTCACTCAGGTGACTCTTTTGTGCTCAACAAGTGAGTGCACTTGCCAGGTCGAAATGGCAGTTTAAAACTGCACACACAGACACTGTGGTGGCAGATCTAAGGCATGTTTGCATGGCTACTAATGTGGGTGGCACAATCAGTTCTGCAGGCCCACTAGTAGCATCTGAATTACAGGCCCTGGGCACACACAGTGCACTGTACTAGGGTCTTACTAGTAAATCAAATAGACTAATCATGGAGGAACCAAATATCATAACATTTTAGACAGGAGGCACTTCCACGTTAGCACTGGTCAGCAGTGGTAAAGTGCCCAGAGTCCTAACATCAGCAAAAATGAAATGCAGCACTCAATCAAAAGCGGGAGGTCAGGGGCAAAAAGGCAGTGGAGATCATGCCAAAGGATTCCAGGTCTAACAACAATACTAAAGCTTTCCTCCAAATATATTTGTTCACCCATGACCCCCTGCCAACATTTTGCTCCTCTTACTGATGCACCCCCTTATAAAGACATGACCTGGTCCCATTCCCTCCCTGATGAACCCCCCCGAATGCTACCCAATCACCCGAAGCCTGTCCTCCCAAATGAAGGGCCCAGACCAGGGCCATACTCCCACCCCCTAGACGCAAGAAGTGTCTGACCACCCAGGAGCCATGAGGAGCAAAACCTTCCTCAAAACCTCCCCAAGACCGCTTGACAATGACATATAAAAGTAGTAAAGAAAGACCGCCTCGGACATAGTCCGAAGATAAAAGAAGAGTCAATATAGCCAAGGACCAAAATCACAGATTAACTAATAAGGGAAAAAGAACAAGGACAAACAAACACTGTCACCGCCCTTTCTTTAACCTCCTAATATTCCGCATGTATAAGTGAATAGAAACACCCTTGTAGGTCCTATAACCACTCCAAAGGAGAGAGTGAAGAAAGAAAGAAAAGAGGGGAAAAAGAAGAGAGAAAACAGATTTCAAGAAACAATGTAATGGATTATATCTAATTGCCGATCATTTTTATAGAGTCCCATTTTTGCAGCAACTCTATAATCTTAACCGCATCAAAACAATAATGCATTTGGCCTTCGCACTTCACTGGCAATGTAGCAGGTTCCATTAATGAGACTGTGGCCCCCAGTCTTAAAAGATCAGGGATATGCTTGCGGAGTTACCACAGCCAAATCACTGTCTCGTGGCAAAAACCGAGCGGACTAAAACTCCACCCCACAGACTTTGATTGGAGACCGAGGTCGGGCCACGCAGAAGATCTCCTATCATAGAATACGATTACCAACATAGATCAAAATGTCCCATGGGTAGCGAGCTGCTCCAGCTCCCTTAGGGGGCAAAAGGGGAAACAGTGAGCCCCTTTAATCACGCTATCCATGTCCCAATCATGCAAGGTCGGATAAGCTTCCCTGAACAGACGGACAATATATTCCAGAGGGTCATCCCCCTCTGCTCCTTCAGGGATACCCAGGACTCTGAGATTGTTCTGACGAGATCTGTTCTCCAGATCCTCCAGCCTGGATGAGAGAGTAACCAATGGAGATTCAGGTTGCAGGGAGGATGATTTGATTTCCTGAACTGCAGCTTTCAGGGTTCAGTGCCACCTAAGTTGCCTCTAACTTGCCAAGACGCGTATGAAGGATATCCATATTTTTTTAGCTTCCTTAGAACCACGTGTGTCTTTAGATGTACTGCTTTTAGCGCCATAGAGTCCTTGCAGTACTCCTCCTTGTGCTGCTGTAAAAGATCAAAGATTGCTGATAATGTTGGAGAGCCAGCGATATTGGAATCCACACTTACTGGAGACCAGCTTCAATCCGAAGCATTCCATGTAGTAGGGGCAATTGAAGAGGTGGCTATCTCTGGGACCGGGGGAGTAACATTTGAAGGGGTAAGCTCAGTGCCTTCAGGATCCCACAGAAGCTCGTCATCAGAGGCATATGTGGATGTCGATGACGACGGATCCAAGAACCCCTGGGAGGAGGCCATTGTCACGAGTTCGATGAGTACGATTTAGATTGGCTAAATGGGCAATAGGGTGACAGTTATTTACAAAGGTTCCATTCAATACAAAGGTCTAAAAAATGAGAGCTTCTCAACCCTCCAATATCTATCAGCTGAATTAAAACAGAGAAGTCAACCACCACCAAATTCTAATTTAAATATCACCAACCCAGAGACAACTAAATCTTGGTCGAAGGGGCTATTAATCTTATCATGGGAAACAATCACACTCTTCCAATTACTTATAGTTCAGACACTTTATTTTACAGTGGAGTGACTGAAATGACACACTCCTCACAAGTGTCTGCTACTCATCAAAACCTTACTTAACACACTACCATAGCTAACTAGTGAAGGGGCGCAATACTCGACCTCATAATGACCAATGAGGGCTCAGTAAATGTGGACCATTCCATTCCGGTCAATTGGTCAGATGACTTCCTGATACCCTTCTCCTTCACCTTGTCAAGAGCAATAACCAAAGGTCAATAGAAGAAGTCTAAACCATGGATAGGAGAATACAAATTTATTAACTCTTGCTACACAAAATGTTTTCATCCCTGCAAGAAATCCCAACTAACTCAGGAGTTTAAAAAATGACGACTATCTACCAAAACAAAACAAATTAGCATGAATGAGTTTGCACCTCTAAAACTAAAACAACAGAAATGTATATATTTGAACCAAGTGAGAAAAGCCCTCACACTATTGGAAATGTTATGAGTTCCAATCTTCCCTGGAGGACTTTGAAAATCTTCTTATGTAAAAAAAGAAATATAGGAAACTTATTTTCGAGACAAAATAATCATTCCTTCCATCAGCACAACATCATGCTAACAATAGTTCTAGGAAACTATTTGAAATAGCTAAACAAACAACACAATCTCCCATCAGCTCCCTACATAATTACACCCTGTGAGAAAAACTCTTTGCCACTGTTTTCAAAAGGAAGAAAGACCAGATTGAATGTTCCATTAATCAGTATCCAACAACTCAAGCAGATGATCAGAAGAAAGAGTACAGAGATCCAGCTCCAAATTGGCTAAATTCTAAGCAATCTCAAAAGCAGAACTAAGAAAAATGTTTACTAACACCTCACCATTCCCATACTGCTGCTATCCTCAAAGAAATCACTACTGCCCTCACACCATGTTGTATCAACCAAATAAATGCATCACTATTGCAAGGTGCCGTTCCAGAGTGCCTAAATGGCAGCTAAGTATCTTCCCTGCTAAAAAAGCAAGTAGCTGACTAGAAAACCTGAACAATATTGCCCAATATTGAACCTTCCTTTCCTGGCAATAGTTCTGGAAGGAGCTTAGTGAGTCAGATCTAAAGTAACAACCTTCTTGAAGATTACCAGTCAAGTTTTAGTACTGACTGCAGCACAGAAACTGCAATGCTCTTAATTGTGAATGACAATCTTCTTTTCCTTGACATAGGAAACTTCAGCCTCCTTAAACTCCTGGATCTATGAGCGGCAATTGATACAGTCAACCATGTATCTCTTATCTAGATTCTTGACGAGAGAAAGGGAATCAAAGACATAGTCCTCAATTGGTTTGTCCCGAACCTTGATAATCAATGCCAATATATAAAAATTGCGATTTCTTATTCCAATCCCTCACTTCTCCATCAAAGTGTACCACACAATTCCAATCTCTCTCCCACTCTCTTTATCTTATACTTGCAAACCCCTCGGTTTGCTTCTAACAGTATCCACCATCTCTTAACAATATTACACTGATGGCATGCGGGTGTAACTAAAAGTAACCTCTCCTGGGGGGTGTGACTAGCAGCCGAGGAGAATGGCGGCTCACTAGCGAGGCTCCCGAGCCCTCGCCACCAATCCTACAATTATCCTGAGAAGTTACGGTATATAGACCCGGATCTGCAGGGGTCTACAGGTCCCGAAATCCGTCGGCTACGAGAGCTGCGAGGTAAAGCTCCGTAGCGCACAGAAAAGCGAAGCAGTCGGACGGCCGCGGCTGAGCGGCGATAAATATGGCGGCATCGGCGTGACCCGTGGAGGAGGCTCCGGTGCTCTTGCGGCCGGCGTTGATTCCCTGAATCTCCTGTGAGGACACTAAAGCACACGCGGGAAGGTAGAGCGACCTGACCGCGGCACAGGGACCCGCTACAGACACGGCGGTGAGTGAACGGAGGCGGAGCTGGGGACGGGGCGCGGCAGAAGGCAAAATTGAGGCCCCGGCGGGGGAGGTCTGCTAGGCCCATTGAGGCGGATCTCTCCTGTGGATCCTGAAAAAGGCAGCGCCGGCCAGACGCGCGATCCCCCCCTGCTACTGGATTGGTCCCGGGGCGCCCGGCTGCAACTCCGCGACGTGCCTGCGGTGAAAGGCACCGTGTGGGCAGTAAAAGGAATCCTGGTAGGCGCACTCCCTCCATCAGAGGTGCCGAGACAGCCACTTCAAACGTATGTGGTGTAGCGCACCAGTGGACATTGCTGGGCCGCCATCACGAGTGAGAGTGTTGGGTGGGGCCCGTGAGGAGGCCAGGTGTTCCGAGAAGACGTGTCGTGCCTGTGATATTGTTACTGGGAAGTGGACGGCACAAGTGAGGTGAAAGTGGGGATCGTTCAGCTGGACTGGCTCCCGTGGGAGTATTGACCCCCCACCTCCAACGCAAGGGCCCCATTAATCACCGGGGGCCGATTGGGACTAGACTGGGCGCTGGTGTAACCCTATCCCCTGCGAGCCTAACACTCGAACGCAAGGCGGGAGGCCGGAGGTGTAGTAGACGTTGAGGGCTAGTCTCTGGGAAACCCGACAGGCCGCCAGTGGGATTGCCATCTTCACTGGGCTGGCGGCGGCTGGTCTTGGCAGGAGGATCGGACTCGCCATACCGCGGCCTGATCATGGCGAGTGGAAGGGGGCCCAAAGCATCAGCCCAAAATAAGCTAGCCAAATTCGCTTGGAATAAAGCAGGGGAGGAACAAGAAAAATTGCAGACGGAGGCTCCAGATAAACAGAGCAACCCCCAACAGCAGCAGGACCTCACGCTCCATGACATCATGGAAGCCATAACGGAGTGCGTACCTCCCTGGAAGCCCGCATTGACTCAGTAAATGTAGAAGTGTCCCTTCTCCGTGCAGATTTTCGTAAGATGGACAGCAAAGTGAAGGATCTCGGGGACGCGACGTCTGCACTACAGAAAGATACATCCCAGCTCCAGCAACAAGTCCGCGAACTTCAAGATCAACAAGCTGTGATGGCAAAACAACTGGATGAGTATGAAGAACGGGCTCGCAGGAACAATCTACGCATCCTAGGTGTGCTGGAATGCGCGGAGGGGCCAGCGGCGGACCTCTATGTGGAAGATCTGATCCTGAAACACCTACAGCCCAAGAGGCTATCGAGCTACTTTTCCATTGAGAGTGCTCACCGGGTCCCAGGGGGGCGCCCAAAGCCAGGGGCCCCCCCACGACCGCTCATCGCCCGTGTCTTCAACTATAGGGACCGTGACACGATCTTACAAACGGCACGAGCTAATCCTCCGCTCAAACTGGACAATAGTGTTGTCACATTCTTCCCTGACTTTACAGCCAAGGTCCAGGCCCAACGACGCAGTTTTCTGGCAGTAAAGAAGGAGCTCCGAGATAGTGAAGTGAAGTATGCCATGCTGTTTCCAGCAAAGCTCCGGGTAGAATCGGAGGGTAAGACGTGGTTCTTCACCTCACCGGAAGAAGCATGGGACTGGTTGGAAGGTTGGTGCAGAGTTGGTGGCCAGTGCAGAGAACGGAATGGAGGACACCGGTCGAACAAATCTAATCATGGGATGGAGCTGGGTGACGGTTCCTCCATGGCAGATGTGGGAGAGACAACGCGCAGCTGAGTGGAGTACTCCTTGGGACTGGGACTGACATTTATTGACCGCAGATAAGTGGCCTGCAGGGGATGGGGTGGAAGGGGTGAAATTTGAGAGTTTCTCCTGACTGAGGGGCAATTGCAGGCTCTGATGGGGGATTGAAACGATTGCATCTATGTAGTTGTGTGCCGTGGAGATGGGCGGGATCTAAGAGAGGCCGGAGAACAAGCCTCAGTTTGTTCTCACCTACAAGTATTCTACAAGTATTCTGGGGGGGAAAAGAGGCACTCTGCCTAGTTGGGGGGTGGGTAGTTCTAAATCCACGGGCAGGGGGGCAGGGAGGGGGGAGGGGTGGGAGTTTGGGGAGGGGGGTTTGGGGATTCAAGGTTGCTTGAGTTTGCAAGTCACAGATCATATAATGTCATGTTTGATTTCCATCATGGACAATAGCCGTAGAGGGAAGATAGTCACGAACCGTGTTTTTGTATATGTGTATATTTTTGTTGGAAAGGGGGAACGCGGTAGATCACGCCTGCAGGCTGCGGGCACCAAGCCCTGGGGAGACTCGGAGTGTTGCGGCCCCTCTGCCCTGACCTCAGATGACGGAGGTTAAAATGGAAACGTCACTCTCCGTGCTCACTTAGAATGTAAATGGGATGGGGGACAAAATTAAACGGGGAATAGTGCAACAATATCTTAAGCGACAGGCACCTGATTTGGTGTTATTACAGGAGACACATATGGTGGGTAATAAATGCAAAGCCCTTACATGGTGGGGATATAAACTACTGATACACGCTTAATACACTTCGGGATCTCGTGGGACGGGTATCTTGGTTAAAAAGAACTTGGCACTCACATCGATGCGCACATGGGCGGACCCAAGGGGTAGATTTGCAGTCCTAGAGGCGCAATGGGAGGGGAGGGCACTGAATGTGGTTTTGGTATATCTTCCGCCGGCACTGGGTAAGGAGGCACTGGTAGACCTGGGCAAGATATTAGCAGACCTTCCTGTGGGCACCCTGATTTTGGGGGGGAACTTTAACATGACTATGGATGATCGGAGGGATAGATATCCACAACGGCCACTGTCACGACCCCATGCATATATGGAGGAGTTCACCACAGCTATGGGACTGACTGACGTGTGGCGTACAATGCGGCCGGATGGAGTTCAATACACCTACTATTCTAATACACATAAGAGTTCATCCCGCATTGATTACTTCCTAACACATTCGGCATCCATTGGCCACTTCATTAATCCCCACGCCCTACCGAGGGGTATTTCAGACCACTCCCCAGTGAGGGTTGAACTTACAAATTTTAACCACCAACCACGGGCCACGATAATCCTCAGCCCCTGGTTGCTCAAAATCCCTGATATTAAAGAGGAACTATTCACACAGACCGTCAACTATTTCAAAGAGAACGTGGGGTCAGTGGACTCGGCGCAAACCATATGGGAAGCCTTTAAGGTGGGATATACTAAAAAACGACAGCAACAGCTGGTCCAATTAGAAAGGGAACTCCAGCAGCTAGAGGCCGAAAGTATCAATACTCCTTCAGTGGAGGCCATGCACCGCCTCATGCTTAAACAAGAGGAATATAAGATCCTGGCAAGAGAACAGATGAAGGCCAAACTCCTCCGCACTCAACATAAGATGTATTACCTGGGGGATAGGGCGGGTAAACTCCTGGCATGGTTGGAGAAGAGGGAACAGGGTGAGAGATGGGTGCCCAGGTTGACTCTTAGAGACGGGACGCAGGTCACACACCCAAAAGAAATAGCGGACACCTTCGCGGACCACCTGGAACAAATCTACTCCCCTTCCACTACGTATATGGCGGAGGACTCCCGCCAACTCCTCTCAGATAGTGACCTGCCGACACTCTCTGATAGTGATAGAGATGCCCTTGACGAGGACTTGACGGACGACAAGATCCAAAAAGCCATAAGTCAAATCCAGTTGGGGAAGGCGATGGGGCCCAATGGGACTCCCATAGAATTCATGAAAATGGTTGCCACCCAGGTGGTGCCTCATTTGCGGGCCATGTATGATGAGAGTTACGAGAAAGGGATCCTGCCAGAAGATCAGCGACTAGCATCAATAGTTGTGATTCGTAAGCCGGGGAAGCTCGTTGACGATTGCGGCTCCTACCGGCCAATTTCTTTAATCAACATGGAAGCTAAAATCCTTGCAAAATTACTAGCCTTACGCTTGGTCACGGTTATTTCTTCACTGGTCCATCCAGACCAATCTGGCTTTATGCCAGGGAGAAATACGGCGCTTAATATCCGGCGCCTTCACAACGTGCTCGCGTGCCGAGAGTTTATAGAGGAAGACGCAGTGGTGTTATCCCTTGATGCCTCCATAGCGTTTGATTCAATTGAGTGGCCATACCTATTCGAAGTCCTGAGGTGCATGGACTTTGGCCCGAAATTCCTGGGCTGGGTGAGGCTGCTCTATACGGGTGTACGGGGCCAAGTACGAGTAAACAACTATACGTCTCGAATATTCTCATTAAAAAGGGGCACTAGACAGGGTTGTCCTCTATACCCCCTAATTTTCTCCTTAATGTTGGAACCGCTAGCTTCCTGGGTCAGACGCGACGTTATGGTGAGAGGGTTGAAATGGGCGGAAGGGCATGATGACCGAATATCGTTATATGCCGATGACATACTGTTATATCTCGCCTCCCCGTATAGATCCATACATAGGGTATTAAATATATTTACAAACTTTGGGAAATACTCGGGATATGCTATTAATTGGAGCAAGTCGGTGCTGTTTGTTCTTCGGGGCCCGGTTCCCCGGCTCCCCCCGGGCTGCAGAGTAGAGGTGGCCACAGAAGGTTTTCGATATCTGGGAATCTTTATAACCCCAGACTCCCAACTTTTTATGATCATAATCTTGCCGCTCCATTGGCCCGGCTGCGCACGGATGTTAAGCACTGGAGGTCCCTGCCCCTTTCACTGGTGGGCCGGGCGACTCTTTTTAAGATGATGGCCCTTCCACGTTTCCTCTATATCCTTCAGAACTGTCCCCACCGGGTCTCAGATGCATACTTCTCAGGGGTGGAGAGTGAAATCCGGATGTTACTATGGGACGGTGGATCCCCTCGTATAGCGATGAGCAAGCTAACTAAGGGGTGGTATGACGAGGGCATTGCCCTCCCAGACATCAGACTCTACTATTGGGCGTCGCAACTAATGGTGGTTAATCACTGGATATATCGCTCCCCTATGGATCCAGCCTATTTGCTGGACAAATATCAAGCTGGGAGAGCAGGGTACTTGGGGCGCTGTACTCAAAGGCTCGCAAAGGACGGTATTTCGGCCCCACAGCCCATACAATTGCAATTTGGCAACAGGCGAACTCCCGTCTTGGGTGGTCAAATGTCCTCACCAAAGCCACGCCACTGTGGCATACCCAAAAATTGGGACTTCTGTGTCACCAGCCCGGCTTTGACAAGTGGGATATCATTGGAATTTCCACTATTGGGGACCTGGTTAAGAAGGGCACAATCCTTAAGTTTGGGGAATTGAGAGAGAAATATGACATGGCCCACGGAGAAGTATTTAGATACCTACAAATTAGGCATGCCCTTACCACAGCTCTTCCTGACATGAGTGACGTACCAGAGTCGTCCCCCTTGGAGGATCGGCTACTTGACGGACCGCTGCTTACTAAAGCCATATCATTGACTTACAAAAAACTATGTAACAATCTACCTGACACGTTCCACAAACTTCGAGAGAAATGGCAGTTAGACCTAGGGCCCATTGACGATGAGGACTGGCAAGCGGCACTAATGTCCCCAAGGAAAGCTGCCATCACCCTTCGCTTTCGATTAATTCAACTCAAAATTTTACATAGATCTTATCTGACCGTGGTAACCCTAGCAAAGTTAGGCTCAAGGGCGGATGCGCTCTGCCTCCGGAGCTGCCAACAAGATGCATCCTTCTATCATATGATTTGGGATTGCCCAGTGGTGCGACCAATATGGGAGGGGGCCACGACTCACATCCAGGATGCCCTGGGAAAAGAGCTCACCCTTACGCCGCGACTGGGTCTTCTCAACATGTGGGAGCCGACTGACCTAACAGAGGTGGAACAACAACTGACAGCATTGGGCTACACCTTAGTCAAACGTGAGATTGCGAAAGGGTGGGGGGCGGTGGACAGGCCTTCTCCCCGAATGTGGGTAAGAGAGTTTGATAAATGCATGGTTGCAGAGAAGGAGGTATTTAAATCAAGAGGGTGTCCAAAGAAATGGGACAGGAAATGGGGCAAGTGGAATGCCCACCGTGGCAACCTATGTGTATCCCCATCGGTGGAAATGGAACTGCAGCGCACTGGAGAGCGACATATGGACATACCATGATTGTAACTAATTTACCTTCCCTCACGGCTTTAAAATATCATATAAATCACCAAACTGTTGATTGGAAAATGTATGTGACCTTTAACAATGTGAAAATTAATAAAAAATATTTTAAAAAAAGTAACCTCTCCTGAGGATATTGCCCACTTAGCACAGATGCCGAAAAACAATTACTCTTATATGACCTATCATAACCTCAAACTAAACTACACAAAAATGGAATTCTTGCTGATAGCACGCTGTAACTGCTCTTCCCCAGTAAAATCGTGACTAGATACCTCAACATCCTAAAATGTTGCCCTTCCATCATCAAAATCACAAAATCTTTGGGTTTCATCCTGAACAAGATTCTCAGCCTTCAATCCCACAAAAGCGTGTTAGCTAAAGGAGCTCATTTCTAAATTTGATTCCTATGTGGTATCAAACCCCTTTTACTGATTGAAGTCCTTAAACAAGAGGTCCAATCCCTAGTCCTCTTATGATTAGACCATGGCAGATCCTTTCTGAAAGGCCTATCAAAGCTACATCTTGCCCCTTGAAAGTAAAACACTACGCTTCAGCCAGAAATGTCCAATCTTATCCCCTTAACTAGCTTCCGATAAAAGTAAGGAGCCCACTTAAATTGTTCTGCATCATTCACAAAACCATACAATCTGCCCCCTTTGTTACCTGGCCAAGACACTGGTCATTTTCTGCTGGACAATGGAATTTACAAAGCCATCCTATGAGATCTTCAAGAACACATTGAAAAGACTACTGTTCAAACAACACTTCTCAATCTGATCTAAATCTCATATGTAACAAAATTGACCTGGACGCACCACTCTACATATGTTCACATTTTTTGCTCCATGCAGAGGAATATGTTTTTTTGTGAGTTTTCTGCCATTGCACCGAGACATATCCCACAACAACAAGCATATACCTAAAACAAGTCAGACCTATTTGTTCTGTGAGTACTTTTTAGCGGTTAGATATACATGATTTTACTGGAAATAATTATAATAGGTAATTTAAAAATGGTACAAATGTGACCATCACTGTGTGCGCACTGGAGAGAGCCAAGGATTGAAAGAGCATGTATAATAATATATCTTGGGCCAGACAATGCATGCTCTTAAGTAGGTGAGACCTAAATATGTAGTTCTATCCTGAAACACAACATTTTAATTTTTTTTAGTAACTACATCTTTGGTCTCCAACCAATAGCTTCTCATTTTCACCAAGCACTGACATTTCCTGGCCGTTTATAACCATCATCAAATCCCACAGTTGCCCATCATAAGGCAGGTATGTTCACCATTAATAAAAGTGTGATAGACAGAATTATGCAAAGAATGGCCTCAATACATTAATATGGGCACCATTGTGCCAGGACCACAATTATGCAATGGATTGGTAACATTTGGTGAGTTACTTTTGATTATCAATCAAATTTAAAGATGAGAACTGTGTCCAGTGGACTGAGTGTTTTAGGTGTGAAAACCATATTGGCTCTTTTTACGTTCAGAAGGGGATTTGGGCATTGGAGAAGTAAGCCGTGGTGATAGTGATGGCAGTGGTGGCGGTGATGTGTGTTTGTTTTTTTCACTATTTTAGTCCAACCTAGAGACAGCTTTAGCTGTATCACCAGGCTCATGTTCACAAACAAATAACATGATAATAAAAATACATACATTTAGGGATTTTTGGTTAGCGCTATTCATCTATTGATCTGTTAAAAAAAATAAGTGTCCTTCACATTTTGATTCTACTCACCACAGCACACGGTATGGGGCAAAGTCTCAGCTTCATCCATTGGCTGATTTACACTGTGACAACATTTTACCTGATCCCCTACGCACATCTTCATGAAAAGTAGTGCACATCAACACCTTGGCAATTGTGCTTTTCATATTTGTTATTTGTCTGCCATTGCCATTTTTTTGCAGGTTGCATATGTTTGCAAAAAATAAAATAAAACTATTGCGTGATGGATAAAGCCAGATCTATCGGCTTTGCTAACATGTGTTACATTGTAGGGAGATCAACTAAGATGCACACAATGATATATTCTATATATTATGTCAAAAGCTCATGCAAAATGTGGCTGCAGCTCCACAGAAGGACTCTTATTGAAGAACAACAGCCTGAAATCCCTCACATTCGTAAAACAAGGAACAGTAAGAAATGTTTCTGCTGTCTTATGGATGGGGCATTTTGAGAACCTTTATGTGGATCATATACTTCCTCTGAAGGTGGAAACCTCTTACAGCTTAGCTTGATATGCTCTTCAGATGGATGATTTTGTCAACATAAGTCTTTATGACAAGATGGTGCTCCAGGCCAAAACGGTGTACTAAATAGTGTTTCTAAAGACTACTACCATTTTGGGTAGGCACACTATCATCTTTATTTAAGAATTTTCCCAAACAACTTCGACCTGTTTATTGTAAAGGCTCCATCTGATGACTGATGGTCAGCTCATGCTGATGCAGTCAATGCATTGTGTGATGGCTATGAAAACTTCACGCTGAGAAACAATGACAGGCAGTCAGAAGATACCAATCGTGATGCTCTAAGCTTCCTTAATATATTGGTCAAAATGGAAAAAAATTCTTGATCATTCTTTAAATTGACACACTGATGCATTTAAATTAAATTAAACTACAGGACTGTAGAAAAAGATCATTCAGTCTTTTTAGTTTTATGTGCAAGAGCTGAGAGGTTAATTTGATGACTATGAATGCAGGGCAAAGGCAAAAGCTTCAAATACTGAATATAGTGACTGCGATAGTTGTATAAAATAACAAAGCTGGCAACTAACTCACTTTGAAGGACCTGCAAGTGACACTGTACTTAAAGGACGAAACAAATTTCAGGTAGAAAGATACTTACCAATTATGGATGCATTGATTGATGGTTTAATATAGTGAGGTGAATCTTACACAGACCTAAATAATCGGTTTGGCTTCATCATGGAACTGAGGAACATGAGCAGTGTGAAAGCTTGCCTCCTTGCATCACAAAGACCTCAACAGATCAGATCCCATTATTGAATGTCAGCAATTCAAACATTATGCATTTCAAGAGTTTGAAGAAATGGCAATATCTGGTCTGTACAGAAAAATAAAATATGATGGCCTAGATATCACTTTTAAGAACGTTGAAATCGCACTTGGAATATTCTTGTCCATGATTGTCAAAAACTGTAGTGGTGAAAGGTCTTTGAGGTTGAAGCTTAAAAAAACTGCTTTGTAATCGTATGCTACAAGCTAGACTAAACTCTCTTGCTCTTCTGAATATTGAGCCAGATATGCTCCAAGAAATAGAATTTTCAGATATGGTTAATGAATTTGCAGCCAGCAAATCCAGAAAGAGATGCTTATTTTGAATAGTAGGTGGTCAGTAGCCTACCAGAGAGAATGCAAAGATTGTACAGCAAGCCTCATTTTGAAGAACTACACAAACAAAGAATTTCTAACCATTTCATAAATGTTTATAGAAATATTGTTAGTTATTTTGCTCTAAATTCTAAATGTTTGAGAAAAATCATTGTTGGACAGGCTGTTCTTAGAGATACCTTCCTACTAACTCGGAATTTGCTAAGATGTCCCCTTGGTAAAAACTACTTAGTATGTTCAAAACAAAAAAAACGATGCCTGAATCAATGAGGAGCACCGAAGAGATATTACACCATTACCAGAACTTAGGATGTCCAAAATAAATAGAGAACGTATATCTGAGCCAGCCAGATGCTTCTCACTCTAAAAATAAGGATGCCAACAATAAAAAGAAATACTGATTTCTGAATCAGTCAGGAGCACCAGAGAGAGGTTCTTTGCTAGAACAAATTGAAGGCTATCCAAATGTAAAAGGGATACTGATGTTTGAATCAGGTCAGTCAGGTGCACCAAGAGATGTTCCTTCATATAAAAAATGAAGGATGTCCTTATTTAAATGTAAACCTGATGCCTGAATCAGTTAAGAGCACCAGGAACTGTGCCCTGCTACAAACCATGATGATGCCCACAGTCAAATATCTGGTGCCTGAATCAAGCAGCAACGCCAGCAACATGTTATCTAGCTGCTGAGTGGCTTTTGACAGCAAAGTGATAGCAAGTACAAGCTAATTTCTGCGAGAAGACTGGAAATTAAGAAATCAGTCCCAAGAACATGATAAAGTCCGACTAAAAGTTAGATAGTTACCTGAAGATTGAGCTCCAGCAAAGTCAATAGACAGCAGTCGCCTTCTCACCATTCCTTGCTGCAAGCTGTGGATTAAACAGACAAAATCATTGTACCGTTTAATGTAAATAATCGCTTATCTGTTTTTCTCATTCTTTTTCCGCTTCTAAAAACTTGAATGTATAATTCAGTATTGTTTGACATTACCCGTGCTTGAATGAGCAGGAAATGGGTAACAAATCCTTAAAATGGCAATGCGTTTTGCAGCTTATGCACACAAAAAGGGGCTCACAAATCACCTGCAAATTGTTTAATTATTTCCGTTCTAAACACTGAGGCATAAATATTTGCCAAAATACTACTTTTTCACCTTGACGTCTGGGTTGCAGAAGAAAAAGCGAATCCAGACATCCACAGTCACTACTCAACATTACTGCTTTATATACTAACACGTGGGTCAGTGTAAAGGTTGGGCAAAACTTCTGTCTAATTTTTTTAAAGAATAAATAGAAGCTTGAACCAAGGGAGTTTACCTGCAAACCCCCCCCCCCCCCGATTTCGCTTTCCAGCATCCATACTGCAGACACAGGGACGTTGTTTGCTAATGAGTTTTCACTCATCCAAAAACGACATGCCTGCCATTTGGTCTTATTACAACATGCTGACGACATCATGCCGCTGGATTACACCTCAAATGGCTCGTAGTGTAAGCCTGATACTCTTTATTCATATAACACTGCCATTCGATCCCTTTCCAATGTCTCCAAGTTTTTGCAGAGGTTACTGTGCAAACTTTTCCTTGGTAGAATGGTGATCCACTGATACACCGGGAGGCAGACTATACGAACTGGGAGGCCACCCACTCGATCTCAGTAGCCTTAATACACAATCTTATCTATTGCTTCCAGCTTTTATAAGACTGTCTTGAATCACTGAATGTCACACCTATATTAAAGGTTCAGCAAAGCTCTTACTGTCGCCCTATGTGGTCATACAGACCTTCATACACATAACGTGACGCAATAGAGGATTTTCGCTTCACAAGCATAGCACGGAATTGCTCAAATTACGCTGCCGTTAAGGGGACTTTCGCCGTGGCCTAATGACAAGCAAAGAGGCTACATTTCTTCATATGTGTTGAAAACTGTTTCCATATAATCCGTAGAAATAACTGTTGAAAGATGCCAGTAAACGGTCATTTGTTTTATTGTTATGTATCCTTTCTTGTGAGTTTGTATATAATATTCTAAGTTCTAACTCCTTGACTAAAGCTGGTATTTAGCTTCAGTACAGTGGGCTGGGGTGTGAACTTTTTATCTGACAAAGTTTGAATTAACTACTCAACACACTTGAAACTGAAACTAAAAATGGAATCTCAAACTACTATGTTCTGTGCTGCTCATTAAAATGTGGATGTTTCTTGCTACTGAAGGAGTTCCATGTTCTAGATCTGCTCTGGAACCTCAGGTCGATGGTACTTTTTATCAGCATGAGAGCGTAGGGAGGAGAGGAATCGTTAGCAGATCAGTCATTTCAGTTCCAATTTACTATGACTCTTGAGAATCACTGACTCCCAATTAAGTTTAGTTGATCTATTACAAACCAAGCATAACTGGACATACAAGCACCTCAAAGTGAGGGTGTAGAAATACATTGGAACTAATACAAAGCCAAACCTACGGATGAAGAAAAGGCGGCGCAGCATGCACAAGATGATTAGTTTGAGTATCAGGATACAAAAGATTATCAAGCAGACATCCAGATTCCCCTTCATCGGACGTTCGTGGGTACAAAGCATTAGTCTGTCCCTACTCTAGCGCTAACGTGACATCCCTACATAGCATTTCCCAATGCAAGGTCAGTTAAGATGTCAGCTAGTGAAGTCTTCCTAAGAAGTCTCTTCACATCAGTTGGGTCAGGTAGCTTAAAACTACAGAGCTCGTTCTAAGATGCTCTCTCTCTCAAGGCAGGGCAGAAGTCCCCGGACACTTTCCATAGTAGCGATACATCAATACCACAGGTAGTATCCCAGGATGCTTTGCAGAATCACGCCATCCAGTCAGGGCACCTCCACGTAGGTCAGCTTTGGCGAGATGACCTTGATTCCCAGGCTTGCTCTAATGAGAAAGTACAGCAGTTCTCCACTATCAGTATCAAATCTCAATGTATCCTCTTCTACCTAAGCCTAACTCCTAAAACAAAGACATTATTCCAACTAACAAAGATGATTCCTCCACCTGCAACAGAAATGTGAGAAAGAAGAAATCCAATATGCACATGGAATTCGACTATTAAATCTAATGCAAGAGCTCCCTGGGAAAATGCATTTCAGGCCTACAGAAATCGGCCAACATAAGAAATAGCACACAGGCCTTGTGAAATTACATATAAATGAACACTTTTTTCTGAGCACTTCTATATCAACACGTTACATAAGCACATCAAATACATAAATAATTGTCAGCAGCATACAGAATTTCGGCATGTTAATGTTTTCAGCTGAACACATATGAATTCAACATTAATTTTGTCACGTATACATGAAAATATCCCTAATACACCACAGTTCACGTTATTACAGTTCACGTTCTACTGTCCCAAGTTAATACGACAAAGGATTATATGCGGGTGCGGACTACTCATGATTATGATGCCAACCTACAATGAAAAAGTGAATTTTGCGCTACATCACTACCATGCAGCACATGCAGCAATTCCTAAAATGTATTGGAAAGCTAATGAGATCACAGAAGCAGATCTTTATCTAGGCGGAAAAAATGCGTGACCGCTACTGTAAAGGAATGAAGAAAAAACATCTATAGACGCATACCAATTGAGGGAGGAATGAGGAAGATGGAAAGAAGTTTGGGGATGCCATGTAAGATCTTGGAAGATATTTCTTACCACATCGGGTTTGATACTTCAGGGTTATTATGGCCAAATCACAAAAGCACTACAGGAAGTAGAGGCCCAGATTCCGAGCGTTCATTGGGCAAAAACATCTCGGCATTGGACCTCAACGCACCAAAATCCACGTGTTGCGGTAAATACGATATTGTTTCCCTTAGTTAAATTCCATATGGTTTTGACCTATGCGTAAACAGAGGTTTGTACAGGAATTGGTAAACTCCAACCAATTCAGAATCAGGGCTATAGTCACAGAAATACATATTAGTTATTCAAAAATGGCATCTTCAAATGATTTCATAATTTCAGAAAGCACGCCTTTACGCTGAAAATTCCTTGCAGGTTTTCCAAATATATGCTTTGTCAATGTGAGGGTCAACTTTCCCTAAAGCAGTGTTGCATAATGATGCAATTTAGTGCCGGTTTAAAGTTTGTTAGTACCAGATACCACAGACGCATTACTATGAAAGATATAGGTTGGAGTTTTAAACGGAGTTGTGTAGCACAGTGCTTGTTTAAGTCACTATTTTAAAACTGCATCATTAATTCCTGTTGGAATGTTAAATGTTGGTCCTATAAAAATGTAATTCTATTAGGTTTGTTACTAGGTTATAGGAGCTCTAATATGAGATCCTGGTTGATGCCATTTTCAAATGAAAGAAACAAATGAATTGCCTTAGCGCGTTTGTGCCTATGGAGAGTATCTGCAAAGTTGTACATATGTACAAATTATTTCACAGAATAAATATAAATAAATTAGAGAATTTATTTATAATTAAGTAACTGATGTTTTGAAGGTATTTCAAAGATTTCTTGTTGATCAATTTAAGAATACCTAGGGAGTTGGAGTGATATTCATTGTGAGTGAACGGAGATTACTGTGCTATACAACTCCACTTGAAGCCCAACATTATTTACATAAATGATAGGATGCATACTCTGTTGAAGATGATATTTCTGTATTTAGAAGACCAAGATAAGACACAAACAAATTCGTAGGAAAGTTGAAAATAGAGTGAGCAGACAAATAGGATCTAACTAAAATTAACTCGTAAAGCAGGGCAGACAAAGGAAGTATGAAATGCAGACACGTAAAAGAAACAAACATTGAAAGTATGTAGAAAGAAAAGGAAACTTTAGAATGCTATGCATACAAACAAGCACAGGTTCTAACAACCAAGATCTAGAAGTCTGCACAGGATTTCAGGAATAGAAATATCTATAGAATTATAACTGTACTTCAGAAACACCAAACAGGATTCCAAATATGACACCAAGTCGAATTCAGGAAAACTATATGGCAACAGGATAGGAATTCAGAAACTAGTGAACCAGAGCAGGATTCTCAAAAAGATATTTTTTACATGGAATCTCACAGATTGCCACAGTAGGCAAAGGATTTGACATTGGCCACGCACTCGGACAAACCCTATGGGATTTCCCTGTGATGAGTCTTGTTAAGCCCTGTGGAGTGGCTCTATATTATTTTGCAAGCTGTATTTTTCTACACATTTGCAATATTATAATTGTATGCATGCTGGTCTATGTGCACTTTAATAAGCCAAGGTTGGGTAAAGTGTAAGGCCAATAATAAAAGATAAAGGCTTCAGCAGTTCATTGGGAAAACATGTCAGATTTCATAGGTTTGATTTGTTTATTATAAAACATTATTACAAAGCCAATAAGCCGGATCTACTTATTGTGAAAAGCATGCATTAAGGAGTTTAGGCTTTTAAAGATGAATTGTTATGACACTTTGCTAAAGTCTGTAGGCTGGTACTTTGTTACATGGAATTTCACAGAGTACTGTAGTAGGCAATGGTTTGATGTTGGCGATCTACCAGAACAAACTTTGGGGATAGAAGATATGCACTACAATAATCCTTATTAGGCTCTCTTCAGAACTATATTATTTTGCTTTGCCAATTATAATTTTGTATACATTTGTACTATTATCTATGCCGGATCTTTGCCTTGTGAAAAGCCCTGTTAGTAGAGATACTATTTTGCTTTGCCTAGTATAATTTTGTATACATTTGCAATGTTAGGACTGTATGCCTGGTGGTTGTCTTGTGGGAAAATTTATGTTCAGTCCAGTAGGCCTGAGCTGGTTATGGTGACTAGCTAATGATAATAGCTATGGGCTTGATTGGGCAGCAGTGAAATGTTATGCCTGATGCTATGGGTCTTGGCCTTTTTCTTATGAAAAGTTATTACAAAGGCAGTAGACCTGCCTTATTTGTGAAAAGCATATGGTAAAGCCAGTTGGCCTCCAGCAGTAGATTTGTGTCGCATTTTGTTGCAGGTAGTGGAAAGGCATGTAGTTACATGTAATCTCAAAGAATTCCATAGTAAGCAAGAGTTATGGTGCTGGTCACCCACTCTGACAAACCCGTGGGGTAGAATTTCACTGTAATGCTTCTTGTTAGGTCCTATTGAGACGACTGTAAAAGGCTATGATACCTGGGATCTAATGATAATAAACTATTATAATAATGATTTTGAGAACCCGACATTGGTTGTGGAGAACTTAGGAAAGGCCATAGACACCTAATTTTTCACCACCCAAGCCCTCTACAAATTATTTGGGTTGGTGATTTTAATATAATAACTTGCCCAAGAGAAGAACCCAAGCTCTGTGGGATAGTGGACCATAAGCGTGATCCAATTAGCCACTATAATCACACTTTACATGGAAATGCTATAAATAGCTTATTGCTGATTTGGCAGCTAGAGTTTTGAAACAAGATAGACCTAGACACTAGCCAATTGGTTCCCACTTTCCAAAGTACAGATCATAGGTCCACGATCGACTATATAATCACCTGTGAAAATCTTAAAAGCAGTATCACCAAGATGGAGGTTAGAATGACAGATTTCAGTGATCATGCCATGCCCTCTTGTGTCTTGTCATGGAGAGACCATGGGAAAAGGAATGGTAAACTTGCTTCTAAACCTATACTAGCAAGAAAAAATGGTTATATCCTACAATGGGATAAAGTAGATGAGGTTAACCTTGTTACTAATATCATAACTCCAAACTATAAGGATGTTCTGCTATGACTAGATCTCCAGGCAAATGATAACCAGGTGAGTGAAGCATTTGGGAAGATCCTAGCGGGTATTAGATTACAACTAGCCCGCCCAATGTTTGTAAAAGATACTCCGCAAAACCACTGATTTGACAAGAACTGTTCAGAAGCATCAGCAAATCTTCGTAAAGCCCTAAAACACATCCTAGAGATAAAGATCTTATTTGATTCTTGAGGAGCCACTATAAATCAGTCAGAGAAAAGAGGCAGAAGCAGTTAAAATCTGAGACTTGGGAAAATCTAAAGCAAGCTTCATATAGGAGTGATAGCAAAGCCTTCTGGAAGGTGATTAACTCCCCTTTTTTGACAGAGAAGGGTGGACCATCCTTGGATGTGCACATAGACGAGGAATCATGGATGTCATTTTCATGCTATTTTTCAAAAGGTGGAAGATTTGCTTCCACTTGCTGTCGGTCCTCATACTAAGGACAAAACATACATGTCCTTAGATCCTTGCCCTCTTACAGTCCTCTGCTTTGGAAGCTGCAGGGCCAGACGGGATCCCGTTGGATATTTTCCCTGAAAATAAATCACTATGGTCTCCCTTAATGTCAGTTGTTTTTAATTCAATAGCTAAAACTGGGCCGGTACCTTCCTGGAAGCAAACAATGATAATACGTCTATACAAAGAAGGGGATGCTTCTAATCTAGTTAACTATCGACCTATCTCTTTAATAGATAGCACAGCCAAACTCATGGGCAGACAACAATTAAATAGGCTGGAAATTTGGGTGGCGGAAAATAAGATTCTTGCTGAAGTTCAGTACGGTTTCAGGATGGGCAGGGGCACTTCGGATCAGTGCCTCAATCTGACATTAGTAGCAGCAAAATACTCCATTGTAAAGAAAGGCCAACTCTATATGGCCTTTATGGATTTGTCAACAGCATTTGATTGCGTGATGCACAGCAAATTATGGGATATTATGGAGGCCATGGGAGTAGAGGACTTGATAATTGATTTTATAAGGCAACTATATACAGATTCATCTGCCATGGTCCGCCATGGGAAACAAGGGGAATGCACAAAATCTTTTAAAATTGACAAGGGTGTAAGACAGGGGTGTGTTTTGGTCCCCTTTTTACTTGCCCTTTATACTAATAAATTAAATGAGGTTCTGATTAAAAATACTAAAGACACCCCTCGGGTAGAGTCAACTCCCCTTCCAATTCTACTATGTGCAGATGATGCAGTCTTGTTGGCTAGAACTCCAATGGCTCTCCAAAATCTCATAGAAAAATATTCTGCTTTTCTGGCAGATCTGGATCTCCATGTAAATAAAAGAAGTCCTTTATTTTGGCTGTAGGTGGGGATAAAAGAAGACTATGAGATTCCATTTAGATGGGAAAAAAATAGAATGAGTAGAATGTTTTAATTATCTAGGTGTTGTTTTTAATTCCAAATTAAAATGGAAAGAGATGGTCAAAAATAGAGCAAACCATATGGGTAAAAGTACAGCCACAATCTTTAGATTCTCAAAAAAAACTGGGTTGGAAACCAATACAGGAAATGGTTCAAATTCATTTTGCCAAAAACAATATCAATAGCTACATATGAGGCAGCAATTTGGGGGACCATGGATGTGGAGGCACTCCAAGGTATGGTAGACAAATTTGTTAAAAGGTTACTGTCTGCCCCAGGAGCATGCCCCAATGTTATCTGTCACAAAGAAGTAGGTCTGCCCTAAATTAGTGAAGCAATCAAAATGGCCCCGTTGTTACTGTGGCTCTTGATATGGAAAAGGAACACGGTACACCTAAATCAATCGATTTTAAAAGAAATTATGAATTTAGATTATGCCCTTAAAATCCCTTGGTTATTTTATGAGAGACAAACGTTTATCTCTCTGGCACTAGTACGACTCTATGACACATAGGCTCTTTGTGAAAGCTTCTCTAAATCGAAGCTGAAAGAACTTTTTATGGAGAAAAGTGCAAAGGACAGATGGGAAAGATGCAGAGGAAAAAACACTATAAAGGTATATCAGGAGTTACCTCAAGTGCACTATGGTGCCCTCTCATACCTCTTCTTTGTAGAGAATTGCCAGCATCACTATATTCTGACTAGATTTCGATTAACCTATATTCCGTTAATGCTGGGACATCCGATGAATTTATTGTCAATAGGTCAACTTCCCTTCTGCCCATGCGACGTAAAATCGAAACAATCCATTTTGCATCTACCGTTTTATTGTTCCTTTTATTCCATAGAGAGGAAGAAGTTTATTATTCCATTACTGCGGAAATTTAGTTTGTGATCTTCTGCAGCAGCACTAGTAGTTCTCCAACAATTAGAAACTCCATATGTATGCTTTGCTACTGCCTCTTTCTTATTGGCAGCTGTAAAAACTTGTAGGGCCTCTACTGTATTAACAGTTCTAACGTAAGGAAATCTGCTTACACTATGAATTAAGCATTCTGTCTTGAATGCAGTTCATGCCTTCATAATTTAACTTTGGTTTAATTCATATGATGGACGGGTCCTGCATACATATATAGAGTACTCTACTAAAAGATCTGCGCCATGCCATAACAGGAGCCCTTATGGTACACTAGAAAAATAAATAGTATCAAAGCAATTTGTATATTCTGTAACATCATCATCTTGGCCTTCTTAGATTATGATCTTGTTGCACATTGTTTTTAAAGAATTCTCCTTTCTTTTTAGCAATATATGAATTTTAAATATTTATTGTAAAATTGTACTTCTTAACTATTGTTGTTCATTTGGGGTAGCCCAGGCGATATATCAATTGAAATGTCTTCCAAAAAGGTCTCACAATATTTTATTCAAACCTGTGCTTGCTTTGTAACAGTATTTGCAGATTTTATTTTATTTGTCTGAAATTAGTTTTTAATGTAATTGTATGCATTTTTTTATGCATAATAAAGTTTGAAATTGAATTGAGACTGACTGTATATTGCTTTGCCAACTGTAATTATGTAAATATTTCTAATTTTAAAGGTATGCCTGATGTTTGCCAGCTTCTACTTAGGCGTAGGTTGTATATAGTGTCAATCCATTGGCAACAGGTAGAGGCTTTTCAATTCACTGGGAAATGTTATATTATATTACTGAGGTGTAATCTATTTATAATGAAAAGTCATGACAAAGCAAGTTGGCCTTACTTACTTATTGTGAAAAGTATGTGTTAAAGGCAAACAGCTGTTAAGCATGTATTGTTATTACACTCTGCTAAAGCCTGTAGGTAGACATTTGTTATATGGAATCTCGCAGATTACTGGACTAGGCAAGGGTTTTGGTGCTGGTGACCCACCTGAACTAACTGTGGAGGTAGATGATTTGTACTATGGTAATCCTTATTAGGCTCTGTTAGCCAGGATTCTGTATTGTTTTGACAACTGCATTTTGTACATATTTGTAATCTTATTATGGTATACTTGATGGTTGCTGTGAGAAATGGGGTTGTTGGTTGAGTGGGTGTTAACCCTGCTCAAGCAATAGCCACAATCTCTGTCAAGGTGAACCACAAAAGTCACTAAATTACCTGTGCTTAATTCTTTGGTAGCTTGACACAAAAGCAGTCTGGTTTAACTGAGAGGCAATGTGTAAAACATTTCTGCAGCACACAAACATTAATTAAGTGAAAACCAACAGGAGAAAAAAACACACCAAATTCGAAAAATTGAGTAAATTGTAATATTTTTATTAAGACCAAAATAACATAAATCCAAAAAGTAGAACCGGAGTTATACATTTTTAAGGTTTTGTTGTGGGGATGCTGCACATACACAAAACTATGCGCAGGGAAACAGGACCTCGGTGTACAGGGGCTGAACCTTCCTACCACCTTAGTACCCAAAATCCCAAAACCGACTAGCTATAGTGTCTCATTCGTTCTCCTACATAATCATGTAGCTACATTTGATTAGACAACCCAGAATACAACACTCCCGACTCTCTCAGGAATCGCGGTAGCAAGACATACCCTTTCGCTCACTCAGTCGTACTTGTCCACAATAAGAATGGTCAGAGTCACTGTGATAGTTCAAAATGTTTATTTTAACTATTGTGCTCTATAATGCAGTATACGAGCCACTACCGGTAGTGAAATGCATAAACCTAAAACAATTAGCATTGTTACAATTCCATAGAATATAAAGGGGGATGTCATCATATACAGACAGTGGAAAAAGGACTATAAGGCCTAACCACCCTCCCCTTGGTAAGGTGAAGTTTATTATATAAATGAAGATCTCTGGGCTTTGTCAGTAGACCACATACCTTAGTGCCTAGATGGAAGTTTTACATCATAGGAACAGCATAGCTCTTCTCCCTGGAAAGGTCCCTCTCCAAGTGTGTGTCAGAACAACATGCATCCCCGTAATATCAAAGCACGAGTTTCCAGTAGCGCAGATGCTGCAAGCATATTTTGTCTAGATGCTAGGGACTGACCAGAACAGAATAACAAGGGGCATTGTTTATCGACCTTGCACATCGTGTTCAGACTAAACTCCAGGAACAGGCAGAGAACGCAGAAAGCAGACAGTTCTCATGTGAAAGGCACAAACAGAGTCTTGCAAAATAAAGTCATGTAGTAGCGTGCGCAAAAGCAGCATCATGGCAGCCGAACTCATGCTAACTTAGCAATGTCGACAATGACCCTAACGGTCATATAACAGTTTAAGGTACAAACTAGCGCCTAAAAGATCATAGCCCCAACCGCAGACATCTAGTCACGCGAGACTGTGTCATAGCCAAAAATATGGCAGACAGCAATGAAGTCCAGGTTAAGTCAAGAAGTGGATTGGGCCTGGTTGGCGCTTACCGTGGGACTTACCGAGAAGATAAAGTTGAGTGGGGCAAGGTTGTAGGCAGTGTCCAAGAACAAGGCATCATTGTCGGGGAGCCGCTGGATGAAGTTGTGGCGAAGATTTCTATGTTCAGACTTAGTATCTTTTATGAAAATCTCATGCGAGACAAAGCTGCAAGCTGTAGCCAACGAAGGCTCCACGAGGCCGGATACCCCTTCTGCGAGTGTAGCCGGAGCCGCCGCAAAGTCAGGCCAACTGGCGATGCAGCTCGGGCAGAGGTCCCAGTCTCCTCTCAGTTCTCAGTGAACTTTCTAGCTAAACATTTCCCACGTTTTGGATTTTGGCTATCTGGGCACTTTTAGCACCACTTCCAAGAATCCAGGACTGGAGTCACACCACTTGAAGGGTCAGGACTCACTTCAGGCTGGGCCCAGGTGCGGGTTCAAGGTGGTTGGAATCTTTTCTGTCCCAAATGCTCTGATCAGGAGGTCAGCCAACTAGCCCTTGAAGTCACTCTAGTAGTTCTGGGTTCGAGAATTGGAACAGGGCTCAAGCAGCAGGGCATGCCTCTGAGGGGTCAAGGCAGGTTTCAGGCAGCAGAGTGGTCCTTCCAGATGCAACAAAGCAGTCTTCTGAAGTACACAGCAGGACACAGCAGCAAGTATCCCCCTGAGAGTCCTGGTAGTCATTCCACAGGTCCAGAAAGTGGACTGAAGAGGGGTGGTCTGAGGATCCTATTTCTATACTTGGTGCCTTCTTTGAAGTAGGAAAAGTTTCTATAGATTTCCCTTTCAAGTACTCAGACTTTCCTGCCGTCTTTGCTCTGGCTAATGGCACAATGAGGTAGTGTCAAGTCGTTTGTGTGAAGGCAGGACACAGCTATTGATGTGCAAGTGGGGATGTGCCCAGCTGAGCCCACTCATCCTGGCAGCGATGACCAATCCAGGCACACCTAATCCCTCTATTGTGTGGCTGTTTGGAAAGAGTAAACAAAGTCCAACTGCCAACTACTCCCAGTTGTGTGACCCCAGGAACCGCTTCAGGCACAAATTAGCAAGGGCAGGAAAATGGCAACTTTCTAAAAGTACAGGAAAACAGTGCAACCCAGCTGTTTTCCTGTATTTTTCAAATTTTCTCTGCTCACATCAGCTACTGTTGCACCACATCATGTCTTTTGATGATATTTTACACTTAATGGATAATAAGGCTGAAACCAAGTTCAGGACATTTGGCTCATCGCATGGGCCAGTAACTCAACAAATCAGGCAACTTGAATACTTGATGCGCAGGGAGATCAACCAAAGATTACACGCTACCACTTTGATACAATACCATAAATCTAGCAGAATACCTAGGGGACTCCGGTTGGTCATCAAACCGATGATGTTTAAGCTCAACAAAAAATTCATGGATAAATGGTATGCCATACTCAATAAATGCTCCTTGGACCTTATACTACTTATCGTTGAAGAACTCTCCCAAGTTCTCGTGGGTTTAGAGGAAGAAATCAAAGAGCTGCAGGATACTCTGATACAACATATGGAGCCCAATGTCTGGGATACTACATTAACAGACATAAATAACAAATTGGATTCATATGCAAAGGAGATACATGACCGAAAAATTTGTAAATTACAAATTGGACGAAGTATACACATGGGCCGGAGTTTACGCCCAAAAACGGAATTTCAGAAAACAAGGCACAGCATCATCTGAGGAGAGTATAATTTCCATCAGTGAGACACAGATGAATCGTCCACCTGTGCCTGCACCATCAATCCCAGAAGGTGCCAATGTGGTATCTGGTATACCCAATATCCCGAAGGTTTCTTTTTTAGAGACAAGCCCGGCAGCTAACAACCCACCCACACCATCAACGATGTTACCTGCAGATGCAGCAAAACTCGGATAGGTCACATATTCAGCAAAACCAGGAACGTCGACTAGAAGACAAAAGAAACATTAGTGATCAACATTTCATCCACTAAATTGACTCATTCGCAAATAGCTGTTTTGGATAAAGGGATTTCTTTTGTGCCGACTTTCCACACTAAGGCATTTGAGACTGAAATAGCATTGTACAAATTTACTAGGAAGTTGTGTCTCCGCTACTTCTTTGCGAACCTTGACACGAGCCACACGAATCTGGAAGAATCCTGTTACCGTGAATTCAAACTGAGGAGTACGTTTATTTCTCCAGTTTCGCACAAGGTAATTGATACCTTTGAAACACTGGTTAAGAAGGACTTATCAAAATTACTGGCCTACACCACCAAACACCAGAGCAAGTCAAAAAAAGAAAAATTAGCCTTGAAATCGCTGAGAGCGAACAAAACATTGTCCTTTTCAGCAGCGGATAAGGGTGGGGCATTGGTAGTCATGCATCGCCATTTTTACAAGAGCAAGATTGAAGCAATTTTGCAGGATGAGTCAACACACCTACTGTTACCACAAGACCCCATGTGTACATTTCAGGAGATCCTTATGATTATTCTCACACATGCGATTGACATGAATTGGATTACTGAGAAAACGAAGTATTTTCTCTACACACAACATCCCCGAAGGCCAACACTTTACATGCTCCCGAAGATCCACAAAAACCTGCATGATCCGCCCTTTAGACCCATTGTGTCAGGGTGCGGGTCCATTCATGAACCTCTTGGCCACTATCTTGATTCTTTTTTGCAACCTATAGTACAGGCTAGTCCCTCGTTTCTACAGGATACCACGCACCTTCTACAACTTCTATCGGATGTCCACTTACCCGAGTCCCAAGAAATATGGCTATGCACTGTGGACGTGGTAGCCCTCTACACTTCCATTCCACATATTGAAGGCATAGAGGCGATAGAATGGGCACTCCTAAAGCAGGGAGAGATGCAAGCTAATAAAAAATTTCTATTGGAGTTATTGCACTTCAGTTTGTACCATAGTTACTTCAAGTGGAAACAGAGTTATTACCTTCAAGCCAACGGAACCTCTATGGTTTTTTCTGGGGCTCCCAGCTATGCCAACGTGTTCATGATGAAATTCGAAACTGAACATACTTTATTGGACAAGGAATTGATGAAAAATGTTGTACTACTATCGACGGTATATTGATGACATTCTCATCATTTGGCTAGGATCACGCTGTGATTTAGAAACTCTCCTGTCTTCATTAAACCACAAGAATCCGAGAATCCAATTTACATTCAGCATCGAGCAACAAAGCATTTCTTATCTTGATGTTAACATGGAGATTGTGGGGACACACATTCGGACTTCAGTCTTCAAAAAACCTACGGATCGCAACAATTCACTATATTTTCAAATGGGGGTGCACAACTCAAAAAAGAGTCCAATTCAGCAGTTCCAAATTTATAAATGACTTCTTTATTCAATTTCAGATATAGATCATCTGACAAAACAACTCCAGCCAACGCGTTTCATTCCCTTACTAGGAACTTCATCAGGGCTGAAAGAATCATGATAAAAACATATATATTACACTCAAATAACATGACACAGGACTAAAAACAAGACACAAATAAATAACATGAACTAACAAATGTAGATATACACATATGAACACAAGACTAAAACAAATAGAGCACAACACGATCTCATTAGTGAAAGTCAGTAATCACACAAGTAACACATAATCTAAAAACATCATAAAATTGACATAGTGCACCAAACCAAACAAATTGCAATATTACAAAATTTAATCTCTGGTTGAGACTCATTAAAATAAAGAGTCATAAACAACACAATGACAGTAATGCTGGCAAGCAAAAAATGTCCAAGCACCTGTCATTTACTTGACATTAAACCCTTAGGGTATCTCAATACGAATAGAATAAAGGCGTCCTAAATTAATAACAGCAATCTCTACTCAATCGTTCATAAATGCTACTACAAATATAACAAAAGGGGCAGAAACCAAAAGGGAAATGTAGTACCTTACCAAAATAGGGTCTTAAAAAACACAATCAACGTAGAATGTCTGGAAAGTTTCCAATGAACACAAAGAATTCCTATTAAGATCTACGAATAAAGGAAAGAATTGATTAACAACAGAAAAGGACAAAAAAGAAAAGAAGATCCATAAAATATAAGAAAAAGAGTAAAGAAACAGGGAAACACAGAAATAGACAAGAGTCCTATGTTACCCACATATATACATCAACCCACATAAACTAATAAAGAACAAGATAAAGTGCAATGGGAGATAGAGTAACAGGCCAACTGTCCAAATTCAACTATATGAATGTAAAGAATAAGGAGTATCTGAAACAAGAATCAAAAGCCAAGGATAGCAGACTAAAACCAGACTCGTAGATAAAAGAGGCGCTCACAAAGTGCCACACCGTAGTCAATGCACTATTTCATTACTAATTAAAATGAAAATGACAAAGGAAATATCCAAAATTATCCTACCTCAGATTGACACGAAGTCACCTAAATAGATGAATGATTTGTAGAGGTACCGTGTAATTCACTGGGACCGTTGTGCACCGGTTGCAAATAGAACTGCTTATATCTGTCATGGACACGAAAAGATGAGAGCATAAATACAGCTAATTACCTAAAATTCATAAAACCATAAGGAATAGAGAACTCCTAACCGAAATGACATAACATAACAAATACAATAATGTGGTAACCCCTGAAATCAGAATTTTCATTCAAAAGCCACATTCACGAAGAGAGTCACCACATAAACAAATGAGCATATAAAGTTGCAACCCCTGCGCTCCCCGGACTACAACTCCCAGTCGTCACCAGCCCAAGTTTTAACGGTAAAGTGAAACAATGTATAAGAGAAATTCTGAAAGAAATGTTCCCCAAGTTAAGATAGGAATGTGCGTCGCATCCACGGGACCATACCGCTAATCAGAAAAATCGTAACCGGTCAAAGTAACAGCATAAGCTCAGACCCGTACGGACATCCGAAAGGGAGTCCCAACCACCCTTCTTTTAAAAAAGAGTAAAGATGTTAAGTAAATTACTTCCAAACATAGTGGTTGCATATAAAAGATGGCCCAAACCATCTGAGCGTCCAAGACAGACTAGACCTCGCCCAAAACATAATGTTAGTCTTTCGTAATGATATTCCCACCAGAGACAACTCACCGCAGCGTCGGACAGAACTTCCTCTCTAATCGCATTGCAATCAGGTAAGCCCGCCATCTGTATTCATACACAAGACTCCTCCCCTTGCTAATCGGAGGTAACCAATCCATGCAACCCGTGCACTGCAGTGGAACAAACGTAACTAGACAGATCTCGTCTCGAATTGATGTGAACTCGGCCGCCATTTATAAACGGGGTATATAACAACTGCTTATTAAAATTTGTTGTTTGCATAAATTGAGGTTTAGGTTTTATTTAATTAATTATTATGCATATTTGCTATGATATCGCTATATGCAATTTTGGTCAGATGAAAAATGTATAGGTATGGCTCTCCAATGTGCTTTGATTGTTATATACCCCGTTCAAAAATGGCGGCCGAGTTCACATCAATTCGAGACGAGATCTGTCTAGTTACGTTTGTTCCACTGCAGTGCACGGGTTGCATGGATTGGTTACCTCCGATTAGCAAGGGGAGGAGTCTCGTGTATGAATACAGATGGTGGGCTTACCTGATTGCAATGCGATTAGAGAGGAAGTTCTGTCCGACGCTGCGGTGAGTTGTCTCTGGTGGGAATATCATTACGAAAGACTAACATTATGTTTTGGGCGAGGTCTAGTCTGTCTTGGACGCTCAGATGGTTTGGGCCATCTTTTATATGCAACCACTATGTTTGGAAGTAATTTACTTAACATCTTTACTCTTTTTTAAAAGAAGGGTGGTTGGGACTCCCTTTCGGATGTCCGTACGGGTCTGAGCTTATGCTGTTACTTTGACCGGTTACGATTTTTCTGATTTGCGGTATGGTTTCGTGGATGTGACGCACATTCCTATCTTAACTTGGGGAACATTTCTTTCAGAATTTCTCTTATACATTGTTTCACTTTACCGTTAAAACTTGGGCTGGTGACGACTGGGAGTTGTAGTCCGGGGAGCGCAGCAGTTGCAACTTTATATGCTCATTTGTTTATGTGGTGACTCTCTTCGTGAATGTGGCTTTTGAATGAAAATTCTGAATTCAGGGGTTACCACATTATTGTATTTGTTATGTTATGACATTTCGGTTAGGAGTTCTCTATTCCTTATGGTTTTATGAATTTTAGGTAATTAGCTGTATTTATGCTCTCATCTTTTCGTGTCCATGACAGATATAAGCAGTTCTATTTGCAACCGGTGCACAACGGTCCCAGTGAATTACACGGTACCTCTACAAATCATTCATCTATTTAGGTGACTTCGTGTCAATCTGAGGTAGGATAATTTTGGATATTTTCCTTTGTCATTTTTATTTTAATTAGTAATGAAATAGTGCATTGACTACGGTGTGGCACTTTGTGAGCGCCTCTTTTATCTACGAGTCTGGTTTTAGTCTGCTATCCTTGGCTTTTGATTCTTGTTTCAGATACTCCTTATTCTTTACATTCATATAGTTGAATTTGGACAGTTGGCCTGTTACTCTATCTCCCATTGCACTTTATCTTGTTCTTTATTAGTTTATGTGGGTTGATGTATATATGTGGGTAACATAGGACTCTTGTCTATTTCCGTGTTTCCCCTGTTTCTTTACTCTTTTTTCTTATATTTTATGGATCTTCTTTTCTTTTTTGTCCTTTTCTGTTGTTAATCAATTCTTTCCTTTATTCGTAGATCTTAATAGGAATTCTTTGTGTTCATTGGAAACTTTCCAGACATTCTACGTTGATTGTGTTTTTTAAGACCCTATTTTGGTAAGGTACTACATTTCCCTTTTTGGTTTCTGCCCCTTTTTGTTATATTTGTAGTAGCATTTATGAACGATTGAGTAGAGATTGCTGTTATTAATTTAGGACGCCTTTATTCTATTCGTATTGAGATACCCTAAGGGTTTAATGTCAAGTAAATGACAGGTGCTTGGACATTTTTTTGCTTGCCAGCATTACTGTCATTGTGTTGTTTATGACTCTTTATTTTAATGAGTCTCAACCAGAGATTAAATTTTGTAATATTGCAATTTGTTTGGTTTGGTGCACTATGTCAATTTTATGATGTTTTTAGATTATGTGTTACTTGTGTGATTACTGACTTTCACTAATGAGATCGTTTTGTGCTCTATTTGTTTTAGTCTTGTGTTCATATGTGTATATCTACATTTGTTAGTTCATGTTATTTATTCGTGTCTTGTTTTTAGTCCTGTGTCATGTTATTTGAGTGTGATATATATGTTTTTATCATGATTCTTTCAGCCCTGATGAAGTTCCTAGTAAGGGAATGAAACGCGTTGGCTGGAGTTGTTTTGTCAGATGATCTATATCTGAAATTGAATAAAGAAGTCATTTATAAATTTGGAACTGCTGAATTGGACTCTTTTTTGAGTTGTGCACCCCCATTTGAAAATATAGTATTTTGTTGATCTGGAGCACAGTTACACCAAGCAACGGCTGGTGTTGGGGTTGTTTGCACGGCGATTTTACACATCGGAACAGGTGTGAGGTGCGGTGCAGAAGGTCTGCCGTTGGTTCTTTTTTTGACTGGATCGCAACAATTGTTTGTTATATAGCAGTTTTCATCCACCATCGCTCAAACAACATCTACCTTTCTCGCAATTCACAAGGATAAAACGTATCACATCAGATGAACACCAATGCCCTTCCTCGCTATGTGAATACAAACAACAATATTTAGCACTAGGTTACCCTAAGGAAGTGGTGGATCATGCGGAACAACGAGTACAGGCTTTGCAAATATCCGATCTATTGAAGAAACAAACCAAATCTGAGACACCCAGAGAAGTTTTTGTCTCTACATTTTCCACAAAGTCTTTCATGATTAAAGGGATCATCCTGAAACGCTGGGAACTACTTCAGTCTGAACCCAACTTTAGAGGCATTTTTTCCAATCCCCGTTATTCGCATACAAAAGATCGAATAACTTGAAGGAAATACTGACGAAGCCAATCAAATCGACTGTTGTGGAATATAGAGGGATGTTGAAATGTTACAACTGCTCACATTGCAACAACGTGCTGATTGGCAAGACCATTTTTTACCCATGGTCCGGTAAACAAATTAATCTGAATTTCACAGCAGATTGTAATGGACAGAATGTCATCTACGCCCTAAAGTGCCCGTGCGGGCTATTCTATGTGGGAAAGACTGAGAGGACACTCCGCACACGGATCACTGAACACAAAAGTCGCATCAGAACATTGACTACTAGCTCACAGTTAGCCACCCATTGGAATGAGCACAAACATATGATAGCTCAGAATCGGTTCACGATTTTAGAGGTGGTGAAGCCTCAACCAGATAGAGACATGTCGAAGTTATTGTTTTTTGTAATTTTCTAAATATCATATATTTCCATTACATGGTTATTCCTACAACTCTGAGAGTCAGTTTCTCTCAGCACACTTCTCTGTTTTATTACGCTTGTTCAATTGTACACTGTACATTATCTTACTGTCACTTGAGTAGGGTTTTTTTTTCACACGAGTCTGCATTTTTTTCAAATGAGTCTGCATTTTCATGTCCTCTTCTTCATGTTCAGTTTGAGACATTGTTTTGCTTAACACTATATGACATACTTGTTTTTTTCTATGCAAAGTTTATTATTGTTTTCTAACCTATAGTCACCAGCTATCACAAATGCACCATGTTGTTGAATTTGTTGTACATATGTACTTTATATTCCATCTAGTGCAACCGGCTGCGACACACATTGTGAACCAATTATACCATGCATCAAGTGCTGAAACACTCCATACCATTTCGTATGTTCCATCTTTGATGTTCAACACTTACTATCTTCAATGAGTGGTCTTATTTGTAAAAGAGGTTTTCTCACTACCCTCACTTTGTTACTCTCTTCTTTTTTCTTTTTCTTTTTCTGGTACAAATTTCTACTTCATTTGTTCACATTTTGATTGTGGGTTAACTGGGGGTAACTGGTTTACTAGCATTTTCTTTTCTCTTGCAATTTTTTTCACTGGCTATATTTTTTCACCAGCTTTATTGTTCATACCTCTCTGGTAACACGGAAGTCCCTCTTCCGTGTCACTGGGAGGTTGACCTTTAAGCTCGCCTCACGTTTGAACGTGTTCAATTCCCGCTGTGTTTCTCTGACTTCGCGGCCGCCACGCACTGATCCGGTAGCATGCCGGTTTTTGGATCACACCACTGTGAGTCAGTCTTACCGGGTTCTCTTTGTGGAATCTTGAAATGTTTCTTGTTTGTTTTCTCACTCATCGATCGGTTTTGTTTGTTTTTATTACAGATTTTTACATCGTGGTTATTTTGACTACCTTCCTTTCTTTTACTTCACAACTGTTTTTCAGCTGGCTATGTCACTTGGAGGTATTTGTTCGTTTGAGGTGTTTGTTGGATACTTGGGTCATTTGCGGATAGTAGACACAATCAGTGCGGCATGTTTGATGCACAGACGTGATGATTATCACTTCACTTAGTTGGGAGTTGGCTTTTTTGACATTCTGGTTTCTTCTTGTTTACCTCAGATGCTCGTGTATCACTATTTCTACAGTTTTGTGTGTTTTTCTTATCCCGTCTTTGTTTGGATCATTTTGAGACCCTGTTGGGCACTGCTTCAGGCACTGTCTTTCGCTTTCATTGCTTACAGTCACGTTTCTTCCTACATTCACATGTTCAGCCTCATGTATGTCCTGCACACTCTGAGACTGTCTTTTGAAGAATTGATAATACCTATTGATGTGATGATATTGATTGGAGATGTTTTTGTTTGTAGATACCCCTGACGAAGGGCGACTGTGAATGCCGAAATGCATTGGGATTAGCTACATTGTCAGTTTCTTATATGTTGAACTTGTACTCATTTTCATGAGAAATATTTCTTTTCAAGACTCACGTCGTCGGAAATTAAATCAACCTAAGCAAGATGCAGCCTACGAGCGTTTTTATTGTTAATGGACACTTTGTTTAAATATTGCTCATATATACGCCGTCAACTTTCTGTTTCAACTGTTGAACTCATTTACTTTTCAGTGTTTAAATTGTTTCCACTATTGCAGTGGACCACAGTAGTGCACTCCGTGTCTAGGACGCAAGTCTTAGGTATTATTTTCAACTTTCTAAAAGTGCCATTTTCATAATTGTGATTTAAAATCCGACTTTACCATTAAAGAGGATTTTAGATTACAATTTCTTAGACACCAAACATGAATTTTCTACATGTTCCTAATTAAAATGTTTGCACTTGTTAAAGTGTAATAAGGAAACCCAATGTTATCATGTAAGAGAGGTAGTCCTAACAGTACTGAAAAATGAATTTAGGAGTTTTTCACTACAGGACATGTAAAACGTAAAAGTACGTTTCCAATGCACCCTGCACTATGGGCTACCTAAGGCCTACCTTAGGAGTGACATATGTAATAAAAAGGGAGTTTAAGCCTTGGTAAGTGGGTATTTTGCCAAGTTTAATTTTCAGTTTAAGGCTGCTAGCAGGCTGCAATTGCAGTCCTGAGACATGCTTTAAGGGGCTACTGGAATGGGTGGCACAATAAGTTCTGCATGACTACTAGTAGCATTTAATTTACTATCCCTGGGTATACGGTATACCACTTTACTGGGACTTATAAGTAAATAAAATATGGCAATCAGGTGTATGCCAATTTTACCATGTTTTAGAGAGTGACCACAAGCACTTTAGCACTGGTTAGCAGTGGTAAAGTGCACAGAGTCCGAAGGATAGAAAAAAACGAATTCAGCAAAAATAGAAGGGGTGAAGGCAAAACGTTTGAGGGTGACCCTGCAGAGAGGGCCAGGTCCAAAGGTTGCCTTGTGAGAAGGCTTTTGAACCAACACAGTAGGGCCGAGTTGCTAATGGTGACAAGCCAAGGATAAAGTTTATAGGCGTGATAGTTTATAATGGAAAGTTACAATAAAGGCATCAGGCCTGACATATTGATTGTGAAAAGCAAATTTTAACATCAATAGGCATTTATTGGTAGATTGTTATTAGTCTCTATCAAAGCCTACAGAAAGGTATTTTGTTACATGGTATCATACAGATTACAATAGTAGGCGAGCATTTTGGTACTAGTTAACTCTCTGGCAAACCGATCAAATAGATTTGTACTGTCAGAATCCTTGCTAGGAATTCTTAGGAGAGATCGCATTTTCCTTTGCCAACTGTAATTGTGTATACTATGTAATTTTTGATTGTAGTCCTGATGATTGCTTTGTGGGAAATCTTATGCTCAGTACAAGAGGCCTCCACTGGTTATGGTGATAAGCTACTGATTACAGGTACAGGCCTGATTGGTTCACTAGGAAAAATATTTCTGTTGCCACAGGTCTCATCTGTTTATTATGAAAACGACATTAGGTTTGACATATTGATTGGGAATAGCATATGTTAAAATCAACAGACATTTAGGGGTGGATTGGTATTTTTCTGTATTAAGCCTATATATAGGTATTTTGTTACACAAAATGTCAGATTACATTTGTAGGGAATGATTTTGGTGTTGGTCACTGCCTCTGACAAACACTAGGGGAAGGAGATTTGCATTGTAATTATTCATACATACATCCATATTTATAAATATATATCCATATAGATAGATGTTTGAGTATTAGTTACACTCTGCTCCCATCCGTGACAGAGAACTTCAAAGGCTAATGGTTCCGCCTGCATCAATCACTGGCTTTTTTGTCTTGTGAACGATGGCATTTCTGATCACATGTGTACATCCACCTGAAAATGAGTGCATGTCAGTGTCAGGGCTGGTTGGCCATCCCTGTAGTTTGGAATCTTCTCCTTTGGTAGTTCCCCTTTCATTTCTTTGCTTTTCCTGTTTTTATTTTAATATTTAAGGCGATACTACAGCTCTCAAGTCTGTACTAGGGGGTTGCTTGCTTAGCACTCATTTCATCTGCAGTGCGCCGCGTTCCAAATTGCGCTTCCTCTAAACCAGGAGATCATTATGGAATGCTGTTGTCCATAGCATATCATTGTTTTACCTTTCCAAGATGGCCTACACGTTGGTTCTGAATGTGGCTGAACTTTAAAACAATGACAGACTATTTACAATACCTTTTCAAGACAGACCCGGTCGCTATGTTTAGTTTTGTTATTGCAAACATATGCCCACTTTTGTTTAGAAGTCAGCAAGTTTTCTTTTTTCTACTTGTATTCTTTTAATATATTCTGTACATGTTTTTGAGTTTGTGGATGTTTTATTGTGGTTGTGTCAGAGGGTGAATCGAGGTGTTAGTCAGTGAATTGATTAATAGATATATGAGGGGAAAGATGAGTGATAGAGTGTGTGTATGATGACTTATTGAGTGTCTGCACCAATCAGTGACACAAAAGGTACATTCATTCATAAGCTGGACTTATTGGCAATGCCAATGCTTATTTCCCAAAGCCCTCACCACCAAAAAGCAAACTGCAGGATAAAACAGCCATGCCTACTATAATGCTACAGACCCTCATGGGCAAGCTTAAAAATATACACACTTCCATATCATCAGTAGAATGCTGAATGGCATTGACAAACAAGGACATTAAAGTGTTGATAGGTTACATTACTTAGCTCAGGGTGCAGCAGGACTCGACCGAAAAATGACTAACCAATCTTGAAACTAAAGTCTTGGAGTCTACAGACTGGGGCCCTGAAATTTAGCACTAAGGCAGAAAACTAACAGATTTGGAGGACAGAGGTCAGCAGGACAAAATCTGAATGTATGGCCTTCCAGAACTGGAAGGGAACCAAGATTTCATACAATTTCTATCAGGATTCCTGACTAATCTCCTAGAACTGAACTTTGATTCTCCTGGAACTCCAAAGGGCCCATAGCGCTAAAATGTGGAACCGGACTCTGAAAGATACTCCACAACCTTTCATAGATAGCCAGCTGCGACCTCAGCATGCATCTCAAATTCTACACACATCTAAGAACCATGGACCATGTTCCTATAAGGAACATAAAATCTCTTTTGTGACTGATTTTTCGTATGAGACCAACATCCTCTGAAAGAAATTCATTTTGGTGCTGCATCCTTCCATCACCTTTATAATGATGGGGTATCCCTGTATTCCTCAGAATCTGAGAATGCAACATAGTTATAAACACAAAATGATTCTGTCAGATAAACCTCTACAGGAAATATGTACAATCGGGAAGAAGCCCAAGAAAGGTAATCTTTGATTTCAGTTAATGAAATCAAACTACACAAGCAAAAAATTCATCTTTAGAAAATAGAAATTGTATTACATAAACAGTTTACATAAACAGTAAACAAGATACAGAGAAGTCAAGGATCAGGACACATTTTATAGCGCCATCTTGTCCAGCTTCTCGTATCTCTGGGCAGGTGACAGTCACTTATGGGCAAGGCCAACAAACTAACATTAATAATTTTGTTTCTACTGCATGCAGTCAATGAACTATTTTACTGTAAGCTAACATGACTCTTTTCTAATGTGCAACATATATCAGATGTACAATACTGGGACCTCCAGAAATCTCTGAAGTCACCTATTTGAGCTGTCCAAACTGAGATTCTATTGAAGACCAAATCAGCTTTATACTATTACTCAAACTTTTGCATGCTGAGCCGCTGCATCTAGAGAGATGTCAAACATTTGCTTAGGGCGTGCATAGCCACCTGCCTCACTCCTTCCTCTCCACATGATCAAACTACTTCCAGATGCTTGGTGGCCCGACAGGGGTTTTGGGCCACCAAGTTCCCCTGCTATTTGCTCCACTTCAGTGCCAACAGCTACAGCATCCATTGGTGTAAAGTGAGTTTATTTAGTAAACATAATGAACTTTAGAAATGTAGAAGTTTCTGGAGGGGGAATGGGCAGCAGATAGTCTACCACAAGGCTGTCATTAGGAATCTACGTGGCTCTTCAATGCATATGATCCACCTTATTTACACTGCACCATAGGCAGCTGATTTTTAGGACTGACTCTAATTTGCAATATAAATAAAATCAGTCTTGGGAGAGCCCCCTTAAACCATTGGTTTGTTTACGTCATCCCCTTCTGCCACAGAATGAAGCATCATCAATAACATCTTGGATCAGCTCAGTGGCGTATTTTAGTATCATGGTCATACTGTGGGGTTTTTAGCATTTTATTCTTATATTGATGTATTTCTTCCATTGCAATGCATGAGTGACAATTAAACATCTGATCAGTAAACTCAATCAACACACTTTATATATAGAGAGAACATTTTGTATTATATTTACTGCAGAAGACTTTTTCTAGAGGGTACTAGGTACTAGCCTGACTTTAAGATGGCAACTATACTGGGTAGTCCCTTTGCAGATCAGAACAACTTTACCCAAAAAAAAGTCATCAGAAGCATCTCTAGATCAGCAACGAAAGCAGCAAACTTGCAGGGCTTCAGATGTCCGTTCTGGGGTCATGCCATCCAATCTACTGCTTGTGTGTTTTGTAATTTACTCTCGCTCTCCCCGACATAGTTCAGAACTGATGATGTACCTCCATGCATATAATATGTCCCATCTCTTTGTGTCCTCACCCATTTATGTACTTCTATAGTGGCTAATGTGCTCAAAGCTGCACATTTAGGGTGGCAGACTACTACCATTAACAGCAGACTACTGACCACATTTATATTTATACTGACTTTTGAAAAGTTAAACTTTTTATATCGAGGGAGAATCTCTCAAGATTCTGAAACTTCTCAAACATGAGGATTAAAGACCTGTAAGGTATGGAAAACAGAGCAGTGAAGATTGGATTCACGCAGACAAGAGACCACACAACAGTTTCTCTTGACATCCTCACTTCTGGGTTAGCCTGAACAGCTCTTGGGTTTTAGGGAGAGAGTCAGTATTTAAGAACCTTTCAAGATAGAAGAGATGCCTGACAAAGTATTATGAGGTCCCTTTGATATAGTTATTCATCCTCGCAACTACTGTGTTTTCTCGCTTTCTAATTCCCAGTGGTTAGAGCTTCCCTTTTGTTTCCTTCGTTGTTTATTAGTTATTGTGCTTGGCTCCTTGTTATTTTGTTTACTATTTTGTTATCAGTCTGTGACCTGTCCCTGTTCTAGCATCCTCTGTTCCCTGCCCTTATCCTGGTCTGATGGGAGCTTTGTTTCAGCATATTCCTCTATTACAACTGGTAAATCTCACTCTATCCATCTGCACAGCCTTTCAGTCTTATTTCTATACCATATTCCCAACTCTTACATTCTGCGTACCTCATAGCTATTCCATAAATCCCAGATTCCTAGAGACTAGCAGGTCTTCCCGTGGCTCCACTGACTGAGATTAATTCACCTAGATGGTGAATCAAGTCCTTGCTGGATTTCTCTGATCCCCTTTTCCATCTTTTTACTCCTATTTCCTACAACGATCTACTAGGTCCCCTATGCAGGGATTTACAGACACCAGGGATTCTCGGTAGGTCTGACCACTTGGAATCTGACTGACCCAATCCCACCTTAATTTTTGTGACTAGACCATATTCTGGCACCTTCAGTTTCCTGCCGGTATCCTAGTCTGAAGGGAAGTTGTTTCAGCACATTCTTCAGTTACGACTATTAAGCCTCATTCTATCCATCTGCCCAGCCTTTCAGTCTCATTTTCATATCCTAGTCTATATTCCAAACTGTTATATTCTGCTTACCTTACAGCCGATCCATAAACCCTTGAATCCTAGAGACTACAACATCCTTATATGGCTCCACTGACTGAAATGAATTAAGTTAGAGGGAGAAACAAGTTATGGGTGGATTTCTCTTGACCCCACTACATGTCCTCAAACAAGTGTATAATTTACTAGGTACACCCATGCAGGGTTTAAGGAAATCAGGGATTCTCAGTCGGTCTGACCACTCGGAACCTGACAGACCCAATCACATTATACTTTTTTCAACAATTGTATCTTATTGGTCCTATGTGGACCAATGAGATACCTTTTTATGGTGGTATCTTCTGATTGGATCAAAGTCATATAATCAGATGTGTTTATTTACTGGAGACTGATTGGTCCTCTTTTGACCAATCAAATATCTAGATATTTTTGAGTGGCATTCCTTGCTTGTTTACAGTGAAGACGATCCTGTTATTTATTCTAGCTTTATTCTAGCTTTACTTTTTTATTTTTGTCAGAAGTACTTTCTGTGCATGGGGCTGGTAGTTGTTTCTTGTTAAAGACCTGTTAGTTAGATATGCATTCCAATATGTCCTATTGTTGCCACCATTATCAGCAGTTGAAAGCCACCTTGCAAAATTATAAAAGTGCTGACTATCAGTGCCAGAAGCCACATGTGCCAACCAAGACAAAAGTCATAATGCACCTGGAAAGCACCCAGCACCAGGAATCATGGTTCTCCGCTTTTTTGTGCTATTAACCCTGGCCGCCTCTCGCCACACTGCTGCAACACTGCACCACACAACATAGAAAGGAAGCTCACATGTGCCTATTGCACTCTCCCACACCCTACACCCACCACTTCGGCACCAAGAGCAGCCAGCAGCCTAATGGTTCATACAAACCAGCCACCGGCTCACGCAGACCAAACACGACCCAAACAACATGCCACAACACCTGTTTGCTCTCCAAACACGCAATGGAGATATAGGACCTACTGCACGCCCACGGTATGGACCTGCTCTTTCTCACAGAAACATGGCTAAACCCAACCTTGGCACCTGACATTGCTATAGTCATCCACGGCAGCTACAAGATTGCCAGGCAAGACCATCAGGACAAACCTGGAGGTTTTGTGCATGGAACACCTCACATTCAGATCCACATTACAGCCAACTTCTTCCTGGGTGGAACCCTCATTTATAGACCACCAGTACCCCGCACCAATTTTGCCAGCGGCTTCACGGACCTTGTCACAGCCTTCATCATCAACACCAGCACCTTTATCCTCCTCTGAGACCTAAACCTTCACCTAGAAGACAGCGCCGATTGAAATTCTGAGACTGGCTCTTCTAGAAAACCTCGGAAACCTTGGACTTACCCTGCAGTTTACCGAACCTACCCACACTAACGGACACCTAATAGACCCACTTATCTCCTTAATCAGCAACATCACAGTTGGAAAGCCAGCAACTATGACCTGACAGACCATGCCCTCATCAGTTTCAGAATGCCCATCCAGCACCACCGCAGACCTACCACATTCAGAACCACCGCAGACCTACTACATCCATAACTGCCCCCTGCAGCTGGAAAACATCTGCACTCCCCGAGCACTAGCCCGAGCACACCAGCAACTTGCTGAAAGCCATCAAAAACCTAAACAGTTGGATTACCGCATACACCAACACCCTGGCTCCCCTTCAGTGCAACCCAATGGCAAAAGTCAAGCCACAGAGCAGCTAGTGCAGAGATGAATTTACGCTGATGACAACATGCCTCAGCAAGCAACTGAAGCGCAAATGGAGAACAAATCAAGACACTGCAGATACAGACATCTTCAAGTCAGCTCTAAGACACCAGCACCAACAGATACAGAACACCAAGCATTCAGCTCTTGCAGATCACATTACCCTGGCATTAAAAGCAGCAAGGAAATCTTTGCCATTATCAAAGGTTTCACCACACCTCCTGCTACTTTCAGCAATACCACCCACTCACAAGACCTTTGCAACAAGGTCTCGGAATGCTGCTGTAACAAAACCACCTTCATGTACAGCAACTTTGACCTTCAACCGGACCCGGTTACCATCAGAACTCAACTACCCATCACGGCCATACCCTGAACTCATGGCCTGCTATCACCACTGTCGAAGTTGCTGCTACAAGAATAACATCCACTTGGGGGCTATATCTTGCCCTTGCCCCTACCAAGCCTTCACCAAAGGACTCCTAATGATCAGCGAAGCACTAACACCCATCCTCACCATGCCTTCACTAAACAACGCCTACCAATTAGCGGAGCACTAACACCCATCCTCAACGCCTCCATCAATTCAGCCACATTCCCGGACACCTGTGACACATGCTACTGTCATGCCCATGCTCAAGAAACCATCTGCTTACCCTGCCAGGCTTTCCAACTACAGACCCATCTCCCTCCTACCATACCCGGTAAAGTTCTTAAGGTCTTAAAGAAATTAACAAACTGACGCCTCACCGACCACCTCACCATTATCAGCTGCTCGACGTCATGCAGTCTGGATTCAGGCCCAACCACATTACAGAAAATCATTCATTGCCACACTGACAACATCTGTATGATCCTTGGTAGAATGAGACACCGACTTCATTCTCATCAGGTGCCTGCACAAGATAAGCATCCAAGGATCCACTCTACGCTGTGTCTGCTCCTTCTTAACGGATGGAACACAAGTTGTCAGGCTGGCCCCTTACTCCTCCCAAGCCTGCAAACCCTTCTGTGATGTGCCTCAAGATTCATTGCTCAGCCCCAACCTCTTCAACGCATACATGATGTTTCTGGTCAACATCATCCGTGCACACAACATCAACATCCTCTCCTACACTGACAACACACAACTTATAATCTCCCTCTCAGACAAGACCCACAACACAAGAAACAAGTTCACTGCCTGCATGACCAAAGTCTCCAACTGAATGAAAGCCAACTGTCTCAAGTTCAACACTGACAAGACAGAAGTAGGAATCCTCTGCAACAACACCTCACCATGGGACTTGAAATGGTGGCAGGCCGAACTTGGACCTGCATGCAGAACCCACATCAGGAACCTTAGAATAATGCTACTTAACTCCTGGTGAAGGCAGTAGTCTTCTACCACTATGAGGGAAGTGCTTTGGGCGCTCCTTCCGGTTCAACAAGACTGTAATCCGTGAAACAGGCGTATGTCATGGCATACATACATGATCCGTGTTTGCTTATAACAACAAAAATCAGCATTGGGGATCCAGGCATCAGTACAGTTGGGCACTTAGGGCACAGGCGCATGTCTCTTACCAACAGTGACTAATTGTTTTTAGTATTGTTACAAATTTTTCATGATGATTCTATGGACAAAAATGGTTTTAACTTGAAACTAATTTCTTTTTTTCTTTTTAATTTTGTATAAAATAATAAATGGTTTTAATAAATTACAATCATTACCTTATGAACAATAGGTGTTTGTGCCAATACATTGTAGCCACCAGTTGAGCGGTGACCTTTATGAATGGTGAGTGTGTGTATGGAGTCAGGGTTTGGCATATGAAAGAAGGTGCGAATGAAACAATATATTAAAACAATCCCAGAGGACGCAATTTTTAACCTAAAAGAAATAGATGACACACATTTTAAGGATACTTTTAGATATCTTGATCTTTCTGTATGTTGCTTCTAATGCGAAGAGCATATTGTTTTTAGCAGAATCTCTGTAAAAGTGGCTAGGGAATTTACAACTTGGCACAACACACCTATCATTCGGCACTGATGCTGCTGTGCTTCTGCTGCCGCTGTGGTTACTTCTGACATTGTAATGCGTTTCAGCTTGTGTTCACAGAGTGTTAATGAGTAAACAGTCTGAACAATTGCTGGGTGCATCCTACTTCGCCCTGCAGTATTGTATATTTTTATTTAACAGTTTTTACTTCAGTTGACAACTCTCGCCGGTGATGGGAGTTGGCTCAGAGTTAAATGCTCATTCAGCTTTCCAAACTTAGATCACTAAAGTATGATTTGCTAGGCTAGTAACCTACTACTAGAGGGGGAAACCACAAACTGGGAACCCAGCTTATCTGAGCCAGTCTGACAGTGACCGAACAGATGGCTGTCATGCATGCTTTGTAGTGTGTACTGTGATTCACACACTTACAGGAAAGCCCCTGCTATGTGCAGCGCACCGATGTAGCGCCTCTTCACTTTTAGGAGCACCATGATGTTTGTTTTGTCGCCGCTCTTGAGCATCAGAACAGATAACGCCAACACTGATTGAGGAGCCCCTGAAGTTACTGGCATTGAGCAGCTTGTTTCCGGTCCAGGGAGGACCTGGCTTGGCAGTTCGGGCTGGACTGCTCACATTGGAGCAGGGTCAAGACTGATTTGCATATAGCTGGGTCCAAACTGGGGTGGCGTGGTGAGCAAAAGAACGATGGATTAAACCCAGATCTTTGTGACTGGGGGTGAATGTTTGTATTGTTCAGCATTCCGTCCATCAATTGTTTCTTTTGCAATTGAGCAGTAGCACCCCAATGATACTGGCAGCACCCTGGATTAGCTAGCACCGGTCATCTGCCGCAGCTAATGGACAATCCATACTATGCAGCCCCGCCTTGCTATTAGAGGCAGAAAACCAATGTTAATTTTGGAGTTTTTGCATTACTGAGTGCCCATTAATGCAACATGCCCTGATGTTTCTTGTGGCATCCATCGAACATCACCACACTGACAGTATTCACAGCACCTTAATGTCAGTAACGGCACTGAATGTGCAGCAGTAGCATCTGAAGTAACGTGGTGCTGTGCCATGTTATGTGCGTCTTACCACAGTTTCTCAGGTGAGGCACTATACTCTGTAACGTGTCCTGTAATATTCAATTTCTCTTGTTTTCCCTGTGAAGGCCTGGTGCTGTGTTCCCGTAACATGCCTTCTTTTTCTGTTTCCCAGGTGAAGTGCTGGGGCAGGGAGACCGTCTCTATGACCGGAGAGCTCAGTGGTGGATGGGGCACCAGGTCAGAGGCTCACTCTAGTGGTGTTAGCTGGAGCTTTACCCCTATATAGCCTGTGCTTCCCACCGCTTACTGAGATGTGAAAACTGAGTTTTGCATAGCAAGAGATCCGCATGTTTACAGAGGGACTCCTGCACCACCAACCTCTAAGTGATGCCCCATGTTTTCTTGGACATGAGTGATTTACAATCCAATTGTGTCCTCTAATGGACTCTTCTCTTCGACATGTGAATCTCTCTGACCTGCTCCTCCTGCATCAGTGTGGATGTTGTTTTTCAGCACGTAATTGATTAAGATTCCTTTCTACACCGGGCTTTTCCCATTAAATATTATCAAGCACATGCATGAGGGCAGCCTGCCGGTTGCTTTAAGAGTCTACAGAGGTTTTGTCGAGCAGATTTAGTTAAATGAAGATTGCAGGTAGCCAGAAATTTAGAACTCCTTAGCGTACAGATGTTAGGTTTGAAAATCCCATTCCTGCTATGCACTCGTATCATGCTACATTAGGTTAGCAGTGTGTGGCTAAATAGATGTCATCTGTATTCACGTTATGCAACCCACTGTGCAAGCTTTAGTTAGCAAGTGTGACTCCATTTTGTATTTCGTAATCCCTATTAGGCTGTGTCTGAAATAGGCCACATTATTCATACTGCTTGCCTCAGCAGAATACTGTATTTAGTTATTATTTTTCTTTCCTGTTCAAGGCTGCTTCCCGACTTTACTAATGAATAGGCCATTCTGCCCTTGCATGCCTATCCGAGTGTGTAGTTCTGCTCCCACGTTAGGAGACGCTGAGAATCAGCGCGGTAACCTTGAGCTGCCGATAGCATGTACCCATCTGGCAGGTGGTAGCCCATCCTTCTGTGCCTTCTTTGTTCATGTTCGGCCCAGGCCGGTAACTTTCCACTGTGGGCGTGGTTGGGGAGTTCTTGGAAGAATGATTATGCATTGCAGGCCGTTGGGGAGTCAGTCCCTCGGCAGACATCTTAGGGTGCAGGTCAGATTGGACTCCTCTGCAGAGTATTACTAATAAATGCTTGTTTGTATTCTCTACTGTCTGACCGACTCTTCATTTCTTGGGAAGGCATAGCAGGTGGTTGTAAGTAACCCAGGTGGCCCCTAAGGGCCACTTCCTTCAGTTGGTGCCCAAACAGGGACCCCGCAAGGTGATCCATCTCGCCGTAATCGGGTTGCAGGGTCGGGGTTGCGTCTGGTCGGTCAGGCGGATCGGGATACCCCACACGATCGAGCTTGGTTCTCGCAGCTGCCCCGCCCATCTGATCGGGCGAATCCTCGTCTAGTGGTCACCGGCTGGGGTCCTGAGAAGGCAAAACCTTGGAGTTGACCATTTGGTCCGAAGAGTCGGCAGTGGAGAATAACTTGACTCGACCTGTGTGCACCAGGTGAGTGATTCGATTCTTGGAAAAATGGCGCCATTCTTCAACGCACGAGCCTACGGGCTGTGTCCTGGTACGGTCTCCGGACTATCTTGCTTGAACGACATTAGCCGACGGGCTGTGTCTTGGTACGGTCTTCGGACTGTCTTGCTTGAACGACATTAGCCGACGGGCTGTGTCTTGGTACAGTCTCTGGGCTGTCTTGGTTTGAACTTGGTGGGTTTGCGGACCCTTTAAAAGACACAGAGTGTTTGTGAACAGTCTGCCAGGCCAACTGGAAATTTGGCCTGTTCTCAAAAAGGCTTGGGACTGTTTGCGAACAATCTGCCAGGCCAACTGGAAATTTGCTCTACTCTTGAAAAGGTCTGGGGCTAGAGCCTGTCTTCTTGAACTTGGTACAGTCTACGGGCTGTAGGACGCGGTCCTCGGACCGTTTTGGTTTGGTTTTTTGAACAATATTTGTATTCTTTATTTTTTTCCTTTTATTATTTTGTTCGTTGGTGTTATATTTGTCCATTGGGGACAGCGCATGTGTCTTATATTAAGATGCCTTATCTAAGTAAACTGGGGTGTTTTGGATGTCGGTGTTGTTCTACTGAGGCTCGATTGGAAGACAGCCAGCCTGCACCTCCGGAGTGTACCCCAAATTTTGATGTATACGTCAAGCACGGTATTGGCCCTATTATGTTTAGCAGATTGTGGAATAAATATACGAGGGACAATACCGAGTTACAATGGCCACTTACTGGCTCGTTTGATGAGCAAAAATTGAATTTCTTGCAGGACAAATTGTTCGCCAAAAAGAGCAGGCAGTCGATGTTTGATTCTCTAAGAGTATGGCAGGAGGTAGCAAAGCAGCGGCGTATGAGAGCAGAGAAAGAGGCCCGGAAGAGGCAGACGCAAACTATAACGCAGAAAGCAGTGGCCTATGAAAGGGCAAAGATAGAGAAAGGCATAGAATGTGCAGATAGAAAGGTTCGATTGCAGACAGATAAATGTTATGTTACGAGAGAGGAAGGTGATGTTTTCGTTGAAGAGCTATTGGATTCTCGCCCTCCTCCACCTTATGCTCCTGAGCAGATATACCCAAGGGTTCCCACATCTCAGTCCCCGGCCTCCGATGCCGCTCTGCCTAGTATTTCTGCCTCTGGTCAAACTGCTCCGGCTCCAGCCCCGCCTGCTCCTTCCTTGCTCACGCTAGGGACGGGGGTGGGAGCCGTTAGCTCTCCTGTTCCGTCTACTGACTCTGTATCTACTGCTACACCCCCTTTCACTCCTACGACACTGTCCCCTTTCATGATGATACCTGTCTCCTCATCTGCTCTTTCTCCCTCAAGTATGACACCCCTAGCACTGCCGAATGGCAAGACCCCTGTACGTGGAATACATGAAGGGAACTGGGCGACAGCGCGAGACCGTATGGACAAGGTGTTGGTGCGTTCTGCTGTGGATGATGAGGAGAAGCAAATGGTGGCAAATCAGGCAGCTCAGTGGGCCCGGAACCCGATCTATAGTGTGGAAGATGTGTGGAGTGTGATGAAAGATTATGAGCCCTTCATACAGCAGCATGCCCTTAAGCACATGTCAGGGTGTTTTCAGGGTGTTGCACCACAGATCATCTATGACATACGGGACAGGGTATATGCTGCAGATATGGCTCCTAATGAGGTCTTTAGCAATGTAACGACATTGGTGGGCTATCGGGCAGATTGCACCAAAAGGTTCCGACAATGGTGACCCAGTACCCCATGAGAGAGGTCCATCCCATTTATCATCCTGAAATACCAGAACTGCACGACTCCGCAAATGCTGTAATTAGGCAGCGAGTCGACGCTCGGTTCCAGGAACAGTGGATCTATACTATAAGAGGAGTGAGGTAATATCCCTTAAAAGTCAGTTGCCAGACCCTAGGAAAAACCCGACTGCGTATTACAAAGAGTTGACGGAGGTGGCCTCCTCCACGGTGATGACGTTAGCAGATATTGAGTTGTTCTTAGGCTTGTTGGTACCGGTGGATATATGGAGGCAAGTGCATACACAGGTTCATGTGGTGGAATTGGGAGGAACATGGGATCAGATTAGGGCGTGGGATAAGGACCGCAAGCCCGGTGTCAAGCCGAGGGCGGAGATATTGGCTTTACCGGGTCGCATTATCACTTATATGCATTCCCTTATCCCGCCGAGATGGGTGGATTGGGACAAGTTGACGGCATGTCATCAGAAGAAGGACGAGAGTGTGTCTGATTTCTTTACTGGGTTTGAAGGAATGTTTCTCGACTTTAGTGGCCAGGATCTGTCATTGGAAGGTGGTGTCCGGTTGTTTGTCAGCAGGTTCGTTACCAATTTGCTTCCTGAGATTGCGACTACGTTGCAGGCTTCAGAAAGCACTTGGAGCACCTCTTCCCCGTCGGTAATATTGAGTATGGCACAGTATTACGAGCATAGAGAGAATGAAGAGAAGGAGAAAGTGGAGAAAAAGTCGAAAGACTTGAAGACGAGGGTGTTGATGCAGCAAGTTGCGAGGGGTAACAGAAGAGGAAGAGGTTCGGTTCGGCCCAGCGGCTATCCAGGTCTAACAGGGGTGGTTCCTCGAGTGCACCATTGGGATCAACCAATGTGCTTATTGCAAGCAGGAGGGACATTGGCGGAATGAGTTTCCGGAGTTAGTCCAGAAAGACGAGGCCCTGAGAGGTCGGGGTTTTAGAGGACGTGAAAGAGGAGGAGGAGGCCGGGGGGAGACGCGATCGGAGACTACATCGTTTCATAGACAGAGCGGGAACTATTTTGACGACCCCCGAGGGGGGCAGTACTATCATGATGACTATGACATGGACGAAGTGACGGGGATGTCTCACAGCTAGGATAGCCAGGGACAGGGCAAGGGACCAGTTCCGGTGCCTGTAGATCAGCGCGGACCTTATGTCACTGCAGATTTACACGGTATGACCGAGAAATTCTTAGTTGATACAGGGGCTATGAATAGCTCTGTTTCCCGTTCACTGGTCCCGGGGGCGGCTCTGTCTGGCCAAAACAATGTTTCGGTGGGTTTCTCAGGCGTGCCGGTTGTCAGCCCCATTTCCAAACCTCTTGCTTTGACTATTGGCCCCTTCACGGTTGATTCACCATTTCTATTAACGACAAATTGTGGGGAGAATTTGTTAGGGTTGGATTTGTTAAAAAGGCTGCATGCGACAATTTCTTGTTCTCCAGACGGTGTTTACATGACTATTGGACCACAGGTGGCCCATGCTACACAATGTTTCGCAAAGGATGCCCCCTTCCCCCCTGAGTTTAAAGATGTGCCACGCGGGGGGACGCTAGAGGGCGCACAGCAAGATGGCTGCGCTTTAGAGCAGCTCCGCCGGCTGAACTTACTATCCGCACATTATCCTGCTCATCCAATGCCATCCGTCGATCCACTTACTGGGGGAGAAGCTGTCTCACTGTCCCAAACATAATGGAGGTGAATTTCGCAAGCTACCGGGCACAGGACTCGTAAAAACAGATGACCCGGTCGGCCTGGCCTTACCTGCATCATTGCGGCGGACGGACGCCTAATTGCTAATGAGAGCTGACTTTGGGATGTTTGCACGGAGCGGAGGAGGGGATTACTGCGGTCCCTGTGGCGGGCTCTCCGCATCGAAGTTTCCGGGCTAGCTGTTGGTGAGCAGTGCTGCTGGCCTCGATCCGCAACGGAGCCCTCCGGACAGAGCGTGGGCCCTGGGTGAATGCGGTGACTGCTGCTGCGGGAAATCTAGGGCGGGCGCTGACGGCTTCGCTCGGCCCCTTACAGACATAGGAGCCTGGGAGGTGTGTGCGACTCTGACTCGCTGCCCGGGTCATTACGGAGGTGAGTCACTGCCCCTGGAGGCTGCGGCATCCACATCAGGACTGGATTACCCAGCATAGCGCCGTGCTGATGAGGGACTCTTGAAGAAAAGCACGGGATGTTGGTGGGCCTTGCGCCGGGTCCAAGCCGGGCCGCGAGCGTGGTGACTCGCGGCTGCAGAACCCATTGCTGGAGCTCTCGCGGCCTGATCACACTTTGGGCGCTGCGCGCGGAGCAGCGTATCTGCGGCGTGGGGACCACCCTGGCAGACAACACGGGTACTGGAGGGCCCCTGTGGAAATCCAGGCGGGCGAGGTGGACTGTGCGGTAAGGTGGACGCACTGGCCTGCATGCTCCCCGCCCCCGCTCCCCGCTGAGATCTGCTGAGGAATGCGGTGTGGGTGGTGACTGAGAGGTGTTTCTAACATTGAAACGGCCTGGCTGAAAGGGCGAGGGGCCCGGCCTACATTTCAGCACCGCATGGATCTGGGAATACAGCGCTGGACAGCACAGAAGGGAAGTGTTAATTGCGCTGGACACGTGGCCCGCGCTGCGCTCTGACTAAAACCGCTGGTGGGTCACCTGTTGGACTGGGACAGCGTGGCATATTGGAACTGCGAGCGCCACTCTGCGGGTGGAGTACATTACGATTGCTGCAGAGGGCCTAACTATCTGAGGCTGCTGGGTCTGCACGCCCATTCTGCTCCGGGGTGGCGCTGAGAGGTTGATTTACAGTGTGAGAACGGCTGGGGCTTCCTAATACGCCAATGGGTAAAACCGACAAAACACAACCACGCCTCACCTTTGAGGCTAGGAAGCCAAGCAAGACGCAGAGGGGGGCCACTTCGGACTCCGAGCTTGAGGCCCCGACAGAGAGCACCACCCCGCTGGAGGCAACGCTGTTGGCCATGCAGAGCAGCTTACAATCCATCGATGGTAAAATAGATGCCCTCGACCTCAGAATGGACCATATGTCCGCTAAGTTGGACAAGCAGCGCGCAAGACTAGGCGAAGCAGATCATGGTATATCGACTCCTGAGGACGGTCTGAGCGCTGTAACCACCAAGACACTTGATATGGAGAAGGTGCTCGCAGTGATCCAGGCAAAGAACGAGGATTTAGAGGCTCGGTCCCGCCGGAACAACATCAGGATCACGGGTCTGCCGGAATCCAACAACACAGGCAAGATGGAGACGTTCATTGAAGGCATGATCTGGGAAATTTTTTGATCGGAGCACCTGTCTGCGCTGCTGGTGGTCGAGAGGGCTCATCGGGCTTTGGCCACCCGTCCTCCGCCTGGGGCTCCTCCGAGGCCTATAATTGCCCACCTCCTGAACTACATGGACCGGGACACGATCCTGAGATTGTCCAGAGAGAAAGGAGCAATATCGTATCAGAGCAACAATCTGTCCTTTTTCCCGGATTTTATGGCAACGGTCCAGCGGGAATTTCAGTCTGTTAAAAAGCTGCTGAACGCAGAGAAGGTGACGTATGCAATGCTGTATCCCGCAACATTGTGCATCGGTGTGGAGGGGAAAGCCAGGATCTATCCCAACCCCAAAGCGGCCATGGATTATGCACAGACGCTCAGGCGAACCCGGCGAGAACAATCTAAAAGTCCGGAGGAGGAAGAGGACTAGATGTGGGACTGACTGCTCACCGGCAAGACACGTTCGGAGAAGTCTGGCCTCCTGATGACTGAGTTTACATCCTAAGGCCTGTATATGTACTTATATGGTTCAACTTCACTACCTGCTCACTATTTCACAATTGTTTACCTGAGTGAATCCCGAGATGAGATAGCCTGTAGCAAGGCGGTCTCTATGGTACGATTTAGAGAAGTCATGACCCACAGGGACGATGTTTGCGGGTCTATGGAAGAAAACTCTTCTACACTAGGGCCTGTACACGTTTACCTGTGTATGCGCCAGACTATTTGAATGATGCTATACTGCTGGTTACCTTTATGACTATTGGAATGTACGAACTGGCCATTTATTTTGATTGCCAATGCCTGGTTTATGGTATAACTGCTCAGTTACGGACACATTAGAATAGATGGGCTTGAAGGATGTCGTTCAGCCACCTCCCCTTACACCGGGAGGCAGATGGCACCCTAGTGACCCCCTATGGGTGTACCCCGAGTGTATCTTCTGTACCTGTTCTTGCAATGGGTTGTTTGGTTATTTTCAGGGGATGGCTTTAGCATGTTGGGGTTGCTGAAGTGGGAGGGGGCAGGGCCTTACGTGGGGTACTGATATGTTTGCACCATGTAAAGTACGTTCTGACAGATATCAATATGTGCAGGGGTATGGGGTTGTTGGTTATTGGGGAAGGCAGGGCTGAGGGTGGGTGGGTTAGGGTGGGTTTACAGCAAGTATGGTGCTCTGCTCACATGATGCATTTGATCTGCTGTGTGGGATTGCCGGGTGGGTGGAAGTGTGCCGCTAAAATGAAATCATGTTGTCGACATGGGTAGTATAACAAAGTTTTTGACATGGAACGTCCGCGGGCTCAATAATCCCAAAAATATCAGGTCTGTTCTTGCCTACTTGGACAGGAACAATATACAAATTGCCTTCCTGCAGGAAACGCACCTCACCAAGTGAACTGAAAAGAATGTGGGAGCGAAATGGGCGGTGGTAAGGGTAGCAGCATCGTACTCTTTGTACGCTCATGGGGTGCTGATACTAGTAAAAAAAAGGAACCCCATTCACATTGCTCAGATCAGACACAGATGAGCAAGGCAGGGTGGCGATGGCTTTGGGCAGACTGGGTGGCACGTTAATGTTGCTGGTGAACATTTATGGGCCTAACACTGATGACCCGGTGTTCTTCAGCGATGTGTGGAGGAGGATCTCGCAGTTTCCTCCAGCTGCATTGGTCTGGGGAGGAGATTTTAATTTGTGTATTGACGCGGCTGTGGATCGGTCGCAGACTGTGGGCGGGAGGGAGACAAGAGCCTCGCAGGTACTCTCGGAAACAATGCGTGCTGACGGGCTTCGGGACATTTGGAGACTCCGTAACTCCACTGCCCATGAGGGCACTTTTATTTCTGCAGTGCATGGCACTTGGTCCAGGCTGGACTATTGGATAGCATCAGAAGAGGTATGTCCCTGGGTAGTCAAGATTGCTCACCTGTCAAAAACACTTTCGGATCACTCCCCGGTATCACTGGACCTGCAGGTCCCAGACTGTGCGAGACCCCCTTTTCAGTGGAGACTGCAACAGTCCTCTCTCACAGACCCTGTATTCCAAACCACCATAGGGACCGCTATCAAGAATTTTTTCATTGAGAATGAGGGATCTGTTGAAAGTGCGGTGACCCTGATCCAGCGGCGTACTAGCAACAGATACTGCACTACCATATACTCACCTGGGCCCATACAACTTGCTTCCGCTAGCGCTAAGTAGACCACTGGAATTTTAGTTTATAATGATTCTCATACCTCAAGATCTAGTTATTGCTTCTTTAACTAAACCTTTCACTGATCAAACAGTTCTTTCCTCTGGTCAATGGACCAGTTAGGTGGAACTAGTTGATGGCGATAATTAACATAACTTATTATACATTCCTTGATAAAAAATAAAATAATGACAGAATCGGTAAGTTTTAAAATCTTTATCTAAATTAGGGTTTTTGAACCATCTCAAAGCGTTTCAGTACAAACACCCTCATTCACGAGAGTGCCAATTCAATAATATTTCAGATAACCATTTAACAATTCAGATCCACACAATAACTATGCCTAGAAAGAAGAGGTTAGAGATAGAAGAGCATTTATCAAAACGATGAATTTCATAGTTACCAAAGTATGGTGTGAAGACCAACCCCCTGGCCAAAGGGCTGGTAAGGGTCTCCCAGGACAGAACAGGAGACAAAGACTTCAGGACAGGAATCAGGACAGGATACTTCACCTCTCTAGATACCAACGACTACGTCGCACCCCTCTCTGACACTCTCTTCCTCCTCGTGGTTCTTCCGCGATCTTCTTTCTAACCCACCCAAATTAAGTAGATGGTTCTGCATTCGATTTCTTCATCAGCATTTCAGAGCATCAGCACCACCCAGCACCGACAGCATCTCGAGCTCTGCATCGCCTTCCTCTCAATAAGCGCTCTCCCAAAGCAACTCAATAAGCGCGCTCCAAAAGCTTCTCTCTAACTAACTACAACTACTTCAATTATACCTTTCTATTAGCCATGTACCACCCATTAATGTTTCATTTTTACAGAATACTAACTTCTGATTGGACAGGCGAGGGGGGGGATGATCATCACACCAGGCTTATACTTCATTTATTTCTTTAAACCATTGTTCCCAAACTCCTCCCCTCAAACTTTTATTCCGCCCTTCCTTTCCCATATATCTTTAAACTTTATTAATACAAATGTAACAGTTTTCTTGAATAAGTTCCTTCATATGAACTCTTCACCCTCTTGTTCCCAGGGCACATCTCCGCCGACCTTGGACGCGTGACAAGTCCTTAGTTATCCTTCCAAGTTCCACACCAGGGCGCATGCGTTGCACCACGTCAGTCTGCTCGACTCAGACAACTTTAACAGGCCCTAATACGCACTAATAATAAAGTCAAAAGGAGAAATGTTATTCTCAAAAATAAATGATTTCACTGTATACCACCAACCTCTACTCTAGCCCATACCATTTATTATTTCTCTTTCTGCTTTTGCGTTAGTGTAAACTCATTTTCTAATTTTCAGCAAGCAGGTGCCATTTTATAGCTCTTTGCGCAAGTGCCAGAATTTCCCTCCAAGCATTATTTTCGTCATACTACGTAGGTGCAGTAGATGCATGCGCAGTAAAGATTCCATGTTAAAATGCATTCTAGTCCTACGTCCGTGTTATTGCAGTTAGTAAACACATAGGCAAGCTTCATTCTTTTCCCGCGTATGATGAAAATGCGTATTATTAATCACAAAACACGTTGTTAGTAATTCGCTAGTAAGTTAAAACGAGAGGATTGCTTCCGAGCAAGTCTCATGTCCGAGTCCTTGCTCCATCAATCCCCTCTCTGATGGCATATTAAGCCATCACAAAATTTCCCATCCATCCCAGATACCAACTTTAACACTTCTCAGTTTTCTCTATTTGTCCTCCCAACTTTTCAGCAATGATTTTGTTTCCTTCTAAATCTCGCATCTTCTTATATAACCTGCCTTTCATTTCTTCCAAGCGTATTTCCTCGTACTTTCTCTTTCGTGTCTGTCCCTTTCCTTATCTATTCAAGTGTACCTTTCCTTTCGTACCTTTTCTACAACATCTATATGTAATCATTATTAATATTACTATCATTATTATCATAACTAATGGTATTATTATCTGACCTAGAAAACTTTCCCAAAATCTACAAATTATTTCCCTATGGATGTTATACTTTTTGTTAGTCTTCCCCACACACTGTCAACCTCCAGTTGGGTCAAATCTTTATGCATTCCCGTAATATTTTCAATATATCCTTTAATTTCTCTGCTCTTGTCCGGAATATAAGTGCAGCAATGTTGAATTTTCAACATGCCACAGACTCCACCTTCTTTTGCTAACAATATATCATGAGCAAGACGGTTCTGTAAAACCATTGATCTAATTGCAACCATTTCTGTGCTAATCATTAAAAATCCTCCTGCAGTATCTGTAGAAAGACAATCAACTATGGTTGATAACTTACAAATTTTCTGTGAATTTAGGATGACTCCAACTGAGGGTATCAGTGCACTAAAAATGTCTCCTACAATTTCAGAAAAACTAGCTCTTCTTCTTCGTGTTAGTCCATTAAAATTTCCATTGGTTCCACTGATTTTATCTACATGATACATTTTTGGAAAAACTATTCCAAAATAACAGCTTCCGTACCATCTTGCAGGTAACCTGTAATAGGCATTGCTCCCACAAACATAATACACTCCTGGAAACACAGGATCAGTTCCCCCTTTTAGTCCCCATCCTCCTAATATTAGGAAGTTATGTTCACATTCACTGGAACCAATGTAATTATTGTTATAATCTGTCTTTAATTTATGGAGGCAGAATTTTCCCCTTTTCCCAAAGTCCAGGGACATCGCAGCATGAGCCTTGCCACTTGCATAGATTCCCTCCTTCCCAGCCCATGGAGGTACATGGGTTTTCTGTGTAGTTGCCTTCTTCATTAAATCCTGTCTCCTTTCTTCTACTAAATCCCAAAAATCTTTTTCTTCTTTTCTTAATGTACATGTTAGATTATCTTTGTGTGCCTGAACTAAATCTATTGAACTCATTGTTATGAAAAATTCGCCCATAAATTGTGCGTTTTTACTACTAGCTACTGGATTCATATTCTTTATAATAGGAAGTTCAGAAAATACTACATCTAAATTAGAATAAAAATACTGTAATCTCCCTGTAGTGTAAAATAAACTTGATACAATACTACATGACACACCATAAGTTAAAGGTATATGGTGATATGTAATCCCTTCTGACACTGATGAGGGCAACTTCATACATACGTAACAATTGTTAATTTCCATAGTGCTAACATACTGAAATAACAATTTAATAAACACATTAGAGGATGTATTATAGTCTGATTCATTGTGATAATTTGCTTCATCGTCCACTCCTATTTCTAATTTAGTTTCTCTTCTTAATCTATCTACCTTAACATTAGTATCTGTATTATTCTCGTTACTTGTTTTCATTATTAAAGGTACTCCTACTGTTAGGAATAGCCATCCTAATGCTGCTAATAAAATACTACAAAAACAAAATCTAAGACACTTTCTTTTTACTCCACATTTTGGTTTTCCGTTAACTTTATTGTCGGCCATTTTATTCCTGAGAAAATTTCTTTTCTCTTATCTTTTTACTTTTTCAGTCTTAGCCTTTCTTTTTGTTCTTAAGGAGGTTTCAATTGGCTTTCGTCAATTTGTGCAATATGGACTTCTTCTGTCTCATCAGACAAATCCAGGGACTCAAATTTCTCAAGAATGACGTATGTCCACTCTGGAGCCTTGTATTTTCTGTTTAAATTTCTCAATCTTGGACTTCTTCGAGTTATTTTTGCTAAAGTTTGTTTAGGTCTTGTTTGACTTGTGATTTCATTCACTTGCTCTGGTTTCTTTTCAGATTTTCTCAGGTGATATCTTAGTTTCTTTACTCCAGTTGGCCAATTGTCTCCCTTTCTGACTCTTTTGATTTGTACTGCGTTTTCACCTTCCTTATCTCCTTGTAAGGTTCTTTTTATTTCATTTATTCTGGGCACAATCTGTTCTATTTCTCTGTTTTCTGTGCTTGTACCTTCTTTTGCTTCTTCCTGCTCAGGTTCTACCGTATTTTGTTCTACTTCTTCCTGAGCTTGTTCTTCTAATTCTGTCTGATCCTGCTCAGGTCTTACTTCAAATCTTTCTTCTTCTGCCTGAGCTTGTTCTTCTAACTCTATCTGGTCCTGTTCAGGTCTAAATTCAAACTTTTCTTCTTCTGCCTGAACGTGTTCTTCTATTTTTCGCTCCTCAGGTTTGTTTGTGTCTCTTTCTGTTTTCACCTGAGTGTGTTCTTCTTCCCCTGTCTCTTTCTGACTACCTTCCTGTCTTTTCAGTTCTGTTCTTCTTCTGATTTCAATAGCATCATCAATTATTTCAATCACTGGGATCCATTCTTCCTGACTTATCTCGGGCTGTTCATCGTATGGTTGTCTTTCAGAATCTATTACTCTAGATTCTTCAACTTCACAGTTTACAACTCCTGACGCTTCAGCCTGCTCAGTCAGTGGTGGCTCTTGTTGATCTTATGGGCTCGGTACTCTTCTGGTATGGCTAGCGTGAATCCAATTGGGCAAACCTGCACACTTCACTGCTGTGGTAGTGACTAGTATGACTTGCCTTGGTTTGTCCCACCTTGGTGCTAGACACGATTTCCTTGCGTGTTTCTTCACTAGCACCCAATCTCCAGGATTCAAATCATGCGCTTGATCTGGCTGTCTTTCGACTGCGTCTTCTCCAACCTGATGAGAGATAGAACGCATCATTTCAGCCAATCCTTTGCAATAATCCAATACCAGATCATCAGCTAAACTCATTAATTTATTTCCAGGAATAAACGCCTGTCTCATGGCTCTTCCCATGAGAACCTCATGTGGACTCATTCCTGTTTTTCTGTCTGGAATGCTTCTGAGACCCATCAATACAAGAGGTAATGCATCTGGCCATTTCAACTTTGTGGATGCACACACCTGTCCCAATCTTGACTTGATTGTGCCATTCATTTGTTCAACAACTCCAGAAGCCTCTGGACGATAAGCACAGTGTAGTTTTTGTTCAATGTTAAATGCAGCACAGATTAATCGAATTATTTCATTATTAAAATGAGGGCCTCTATCTGATTCCTAAGTGACCGGAAAACCAAATTGTGGCACCAACTCCCTCAACAACAATTTTGCTACTGTAAGACTGTCATTTCTTCTAGTAGGGTAGGCTTCCACCCATCTTGAGAAAAGGCATACTATGACAAGTACGTATTTCAATCCGTTGCAGGGGGGTAATTCAATGAAATCTAACTGTAATCTGGTGAAGGGTCCTTCTGCCTTTCCAATTTTCCCTCAGCTTACCACTGTCTTTCTACCTGGGTTCTGCTGTTGACAGGTTAAGCATCTTTGGCAAAGGCTCTCTGCGAATACCCTGAACTTCGGATTGTACCAACTCTGTCTGAATAGCCTGATCATTGAGTCTCTCCCTATGTGTGTTGCTCCATGGTATACTCTCGCCATTTTAGAAAGCAGACAATCTGGCATGACTGGTCTTCCATCTAGATACACCCATATTTCATCATGTGGTCTTTTGGTACAGGCTGCCTTTAACCAGATTTCTTTTTCCTTTTCCTCAACTTCTTCCTGCAATTGTCTAATCTCATCCCATGTCTCTGGTACTGAGAAGTACATAAATTGGCATCTGGTTTCACCCGTTTCAATTTTTCTGTTTATGGCTACTGCATTTTTAGCACACTATTTCGCCACTTGGTCAGCATAATTATTGCCAGCAGTCACATAGTCATTTCCTGACTGATGTGCAGCGCATTTTACAACTGCTATTTCTTTTGGCAATTGTAATACTTCCAACAAATCTTTTACATTTTTGCTGTTTCTGATAGGAGACCCTGAGGAAGTCAGAAATCCCCTTTGCATCCAAAGCTGGCCAAAGTCATGCACAATCCCGAAACCATATTGACTATCCGTAAATATGGTTACTCTCCAATTTTTCCCCTTTTTACATGCCATTGTCAAGGCAACCAATTCAGCTACTTGTGCAGACTTGACCCCAGGTAAACAGGATGCTTCAATTACCCCCGAAATTTTGCAAACAGCATATGCAGCACTTAGACCTCCTTCTTGTGTCCTAAGGCAGGAGCCGTCTACAAATAACTCATGATCTGCTTCTTTCAATGGTGTCTCCCTTATGTCTGGGCGGGGCTTCGTGCATAACTCAGTAACGTCTAAGCAATCATGATCACTTTCATCTTTTACTTCCTCATCACAGGGGTCTGGCAATAGGGTGGCTGGGTTCAAAATCGTACACCTTATCACAGTCACGTTTTCAGCTCCCAAAATCACTCTTTCATACTTTGTCAAACGGCTAGGCGTGAGGTGCTGTGTTCTTGTCCTTGTCAAAAGAATCTCAACCGAGTGTGGAACGAATACTTTTACCGGATGTCCCATCACTATCGACTCACTTTGCTCCAGACTCATACAAGTAGCAGCTACTGCTTTTAAGCAGCCAGGCAATGCTGAAGCCACTGGGTCCAATGTGGCTAAAAAATATGCCACTGGACGCCGACTCAATCCATGTCTCTGTGTTAAGACTGAAAGTGCACCATTTTCTCTTTCGCAACAAAACAAAGCAAAGTCTTTTGTATAGTCTGGCATGCCCAAGGCAGGAGCCTCACACAATTTCACAATTTCACAAATGCCTCTAGGCAGTCATCATTCCAATCAATCGGATCTTTTGCCCGTTTCTGAATCATCTGTATCAATGGTTTCGCTAACATAGAAAATCCATTTATCCATTGTCTGCAGTATCCAACCACTCCCAGAAACATTCTCATTTCTCTCTAAGTCTGTGGCAATTGCATTTCTTTGATTATTTTTATTCTTTCCGGTGTCACTTTTCTAACTCCTCTTTCTATTTTATGCCCTAAATATCTTACTTCTTGTCGACAGAACTATAATTTTTCTGGGGACACCTTGTGTCCTCCTTCAGCCAAATGGTTCAGTAACGCAATTGTATCTGTGACACAATCTTCTCGCGTTTTTGATACCACCAATAGGTCATCAATGTATTGAACCAGAACAGAATTTCTAGGCATAATCAATGATTCTAGCCACTTTTTCAAAATCTGATTAAAGATTGAAGGACTTTCTGTGTACCCTTGAGGAACACGACACCATGCATAAATTCGATCTTCAAATTTAAACGTAAAAAGATACTGGCTGTCTGGGTGCAAAGGAATAGAAAATAACGCTTGGCATAAATCAATTATTGTGAACCATCCTGCATTCCATGGTATCTGATAAAGGATCACTGCTGGATTTGGCACAATTGGACAACAGGGAATGACAATTTTATTTATTTTCCGTAGGTCTTGCACTATTCTGTATTTTCCGCTAGGCTTTTTCAGTCCCATTATTGGCGAATTACAGGGACTACCCATCACTTCTTTTAAAATACCTTGTTTACCCATTCGTTCAATTTCTGGAATAATTCCTGCTTTTACTTCTGGACTCATTTTGTACTGTCGGGTATTTGGATACACTGCACCTTCCTTCACTGTCACTTTAACTGGGTCTATATTCTTCATTAGCCCAATATCTTTTCCTGTAAAATCCCACACTTCTGGATTGACTGTCGTTCTTAACTCCTCTGGCAATTCATTCTTGGTTATTAATGAAAACATTTCATCTACCTCTGTTCCCTGTTTGGCCAGCATCATTTTATAGACAACGTCCTCATCGGGGGTTTGGAAAGCAACACCATCCGGTGTACAAAAGATCGTGCAATTCATCTTGCACAAAAGATCTCTTCCCAACAGGTTTACGGGACTGGAATCGCAAACTACAAATCAATGCATTTCTTTGAAGTTTCCAATGTGCACCTCCATTGGCTTTGTGATAGGGGTTCTAATCTGTTGGTTAGATACGCCTACAACTTGGATAGTTTCTCCCGAGAGGGGTAGGTTTGGGATGTCTGCTGTTCTCACAGTAGACCTGGTAGCACCAGTATCCAATAGGAAAGTTATGTCTTTACCTTCTACTTTCCCGTCAACAAATGGACCTGACTGATCTACCGGCAAGGATGCGCCAAGCACGCACTCCTCTTCCTCCCCCCTCAGGCATCGTCATTGTGCAGTATCTGAACGTTCTTCATCATTCTGCAAAAAATATTGTGCAATTGTTCTATTATTCTTACCACTTTCTCCTTGAAATCCGGTGTTCGCACTGAAACTTTGATGGTTCACAAAATTTGGCGTAGGAGCTGGTGGCACCTGATATTGTGGAGTGACTACCTGTTGCTGCTGATTCATAAGTACTTCATTCTGCATCTGTGGGATTAAATTTTGATTTGGCCCATTATTATTCTTATTATTCTGAGTACTCTTACACTCGTTCTTCCAATGTCCAAGCTTTCCGCACGCATGACAAGGAAACTTCTTTTTTGCTTCTTCTCTGTCCATTCGCCCCTTAAATTTATTACCATTCACTCCTTGATTATTCTGACTCTGTTCTTTCACTTGATTATTATTTTGCTCATTTGCCTTCTCTTCCTGCTGCTCTGCCAATTTAACTTGAGCCCACATCATTTTCTTTTTCAGATTCCTTCGCCTGGCCTCTATGTCATCTCCGCAATATTTCGCGTACTTTAGAATTTCATCCACTGTCTTACTTTGTCAACACAACATGTGCTGCTGTATCATCTGACTGATTTCCGGTTTCAAGCCATATACAAACCGATACACAAAATGTCCCATATCTTTGTCACCAATATTCTCAAAACCACTATACTGCTTGAACACCTGCAATAACCACTCATAGTACGCATGTACAGATTCATTTGGTTCCTGTGTTGTTCTATCTATTTTTACCCAATCTGTTTCTTTAGGAGGGATTTTTCCTTTCAAATACGTAATCACTTGGTGATACTTTTTCATCACTTCTTCCGACGGTGCTCCTGTTTTTGCATCTCTAGGATACTCCTCATTAGGCCAATCAATTGTGATCTTACAATCTGTCCATAAATCAGCAGGTACCACTATGTCAAATAGACCATCCAGGTCTTTCATTAACACCTTTGAAACTTTCACAAACCTCTCTACCTGTTTGTACCATTCAACTGGCTTTTCTCTCAACTTTGGAAAATTATTTGTAAACGATAAAATATCTTGTCTACTCCAAGGGACATGAACATATCCTCCTCCAGGAACCTCTCTCATTGGACACACTTTTTTCCACTTTTCCTGATTCTCTTACTGGAAATGCAGCTGCTGCCTCTCTCACTTGCACTTCTTCTTTCTTTCTTATCAATCTAATCCTCCATTTATCAATGTTTCCCCATTTTCGCAAAATGTTCATTAATTCTTTTATCTGTAACCTTTTTCCCGAAGCATTCACACTTTCTAAATCTTTATCAGTAAAATCCACTCGATAGGGCTTCTGTAACAATTTTGATTTTCCTATGTCTATTCCAATCTCTGAAGCAACTTCAGTTAATCTCTCATGAAATAGTCTTGCTCTCCTAGTTATACTCTTACATAGAAACAATAATTCTTCATCATTGTAAACGTTTAATCTTTCCGTACCTACACATCCTGTCATCATCTCTTCCAATTCCACTTTCAATATACTGATATCCAAAAGCTTTGGTATTGGGCTCTGATTATCCCTTTCCTGAGCCCACCTCTCTATTTCTTCAGAGGTAACTACTGTTGTACCTGAAGTTCCAGCCGGAACCAAAGGTCTTCTCTCTCTCAAATTCATAGGCGTAACTCTCTTTTGAGTTTCCGCATGAGGTTCCACAATAGGGAGATCCATTAATGAAATAACTGACTCACTTTCACTAACCTGATCATCTGTGATTACTACCTCTTTTCTAGGATCACTTAATGGAACTGTCACAAGTTGTGATTTCTGGCAAATCTTATTATCCCCATATAATGGGATTACTGGACCAATGCTTACTGGTTCTGTCAAAGCTTCAGTATTTAAATTCAATTGACTTATCCTTTGAACTAGTTCTTCCCTAGTTTTGTTCAAAGCATCTCTTTCATTATCTTCCAACCCTCTGTTGTATGATGTCTCATGTAAAATCTGTGGAGTTAATGGTATTCCCATTATGGGCGCACTTGGGACAACCTTACTAGTTGCTTCTTGATACGGTGGTGGATTTTTAATTAAAATATCCTCTAATAATTCATCATCTGATTCTCCATATCCTGTCGAATTCATATGTATCGTTTTCTCTTTACACTTTCCTCCAGATTGTTCCTCAGCCATCAACACTGGATATAACCCTTCTGATACCATAGCTCTCCTCCACTGTTTCATCTGCCCTTCTCGTGTCTCATGCAAATGCCTCGGAAAGAATCCTCTATATCTTCCACCTCTGCATTTCTCTCTTTCATATGACTCAGTCTCCCATTCTTCCAAAGCCTCATATTGAGTTAACCTAGGTCTCGGTTCTAAATCATTCATTATCAATCTCAAATTCTGAAGAATACTCCCATTAAACGTACCATCCTTAGGAAACGCTAACACACCATCATCCTTCGTGTACTCTACCCAGTTTTCCAACCACACGCAGGTATGATATCCTCTCTCCATCACCATAAAAGATGCTGGTGTCTTCGGTGGTGGAATAGGAATGCCCTTCAATACAGGCTTATCCTTAACAAAGAAATTCTTTATTCCTTAAAAATTGACATCTTTCTTTTCTCTCCATACATCTTCGAAGAACGGTGTAGGAAATTGTATTCCGCAAAACCTTGAAATCTTCTACCTGTACGTCTTGCACTGACAGTCAAATCAAAATCTCGCATACAATCCTTCTCTCCTCCAATCCTAGCGCGGCTTCTAACTAAGTGTCCAATCAAATCAGGCTCACACTCGTACTCTGACCAATGTCAGCGCGGCCTTTTCCTGACGTCAGGTTTGCTCCTCACTACTGACCCCTCCTTTACAATGCTGCTCCTGTCACGCGCCCGCTGCTTCTGCCAATCCCAGCGCGGCTCACTGTGACGTCGGTCCTTCTCTGGCGATTTCTCACCCCTCCTTTACCAAGCTCCTCCTGTCACACACCCGCTGTATCTACCAATCCCAGCACGGCTCTCTGTGACGTGAGTCCCACTCCGGCAACTGACCCTCCCTTTGCAAGGTAATACGAAATGTTATTTCTTCGAAGATTCTTTAAATTTCTTTGTTATTGACAACGTAAAAACATTCGCTACTCTGTCTGTTCCACTAAATCAAAAGAATAGTTTATTTTCTTTCACTGCGAGAAAAAACTTCTGCTTACTCTTCACCTAAGCTCCAGAGAACCTGCTACTCTTCCGGTATCTCCCGTTAGGGAATTTTTGAGACCGATGTTTCACCAGCGAACTCCTTTTGCTGCCAATCTAGCTTAGAAGAACCTCCTATTCCTTCAGGGTTACCCTTACTAGGTGATATAACGCCTAAAGTTTCACCAGCGAACTCTCTGCTTTCAACCACTCTCACTTTTGTACAGAAAATAGTCCCTAGTTTAACACTGCCAGCCCTACCTAGCTTCTCAGTGTTATTCCAACAGACGAGTAACCTCACTGCAGTGTGGTTTCTATCGCCACCTGCTATTCATTCCCGGGAATTTTCCAGACAACATAAAAACAGGACACTAACTCTTTTGTTAAAACATTAACCAAAAATCAATAATCTATACTTATCACCAAACTAGTCACTAACAACCATAGCTCTGCTACCAGAAAACTGATCCAGCGGCGTACTAGCAACAGATACTCCACTACCATATACTCACCTGGGCCCATACAACTTGCTTCCACTAGCGGTAAGTAGACCACTGGAATTTTAGTTTATAATGATTCTCATACCTCAAACTTGGAGCGTAAGCCCACAATATAAATCAGGTTATACTTGTTTCTTTAAACCAGCTACTACTATGGGGAGGGGCGCCCTTCTGGAGGTCTCGCTGTCTGGGTCAAAATTGACATGGACTGTCAAATTACTGAACATCTCTGTAATAGCCCTGACATTATGTGGCTCTCGATTAAGGGGAGTAGGGGTGGACAAATTCTAGAGCTGTTTAATGTCTACATAAGGGGAACACCAGGGGGCAGACAGTCAAGTATTATCCTATCTTTAGAACAAGAACTATCTAACTGCCCTCCAAGCTCTTATATCATGATTGCAGGTGATTTTAACTGCACTTTCGAACCATTAGGGGCTGAGGATTTGTTAGGGATAGAGGAAGAAGATACCAAATGGGGCGTTCCATTGTTAAATATTCCTCCCATTAAGAAATGGACCCAGATAGCAATTCAAATAAATGCTCTGGCTGTCGAAACAGGTCTTAGGGCTGTAAATGGAAGATCTAGTTCGGACGCCTTAGGAGCCAATACGTTTAATAGGGTTAACTGTCCCTCCAGAATTGACTATATACTATTAGATTTGCGGATTTGGAGATTGTTGATAGACATGGAAGTGGTTCCATCGTCTGATAGCGATCATAACATATTAAGTTTGATAATGGGTATCCCCTGGGCTTCTCTGGTTCCTGTGGTTCCAGGGCCTCTCATGATAACTAAAGAACTGATACCCTCTAACTGCAGAAGGTCACTCAAATGGTCAAAAGTCGCTACGGACGAATCTAAAATGGTAGCCATCAGACATGTCTTGTGTGAAAACACTCTCAGATTAAGAGAGGCTTTTGGTGAAAAAGATGGCCTGACAAAGATCCCTGAAGCATATGATAAAATGATAGCCCAGGTAGGATCCTTTTTAGTATGACTCTTAAAGCCGGCAAATTAAATACAGGCAATAAAAAGCACCACACCTGGTTTAACGGGGATTGTAGACGGGGAAAAAAGGCCCTAGTCTTAGCACTAAGGACCAAAAATTGTCTTTTAATTAGAGAATCTAGGAAGAATTATAAAATCTCTGTCTCTCATGCGAAGCGTGAGTGGGACGAGTCCCACTGGCAGAATTTAAAAGACGCTAGCACAGCTAGAGATCCCAAACTCTTTTGGAATATGGTCAGGTGGTCCGGTCATAAAGACCCTGACCTTATCCCTAACCACATTACCTGTCAAGATTGGCATAGCCACTTTGGAAGTCTTTACTCTGGGCCCAATTTATCTCTTGAATCAGGGCCTCTCCATCAAATAAGCTTTCATCCCATAATGGACCCCATCGATCTCTTCACATTAGATGAAGTAGAGGCGGCTGTTAAGAAAATTGTTCCATCGAAAGCCCCGGGACCTGACGGTATTCCTGGGGATCTCTTTGGCTGACCCCCATAACTGGGCTAGTTATATTACGCTTTTAATCAATTGCCTCGCACAGGGCAGCCCAGTACCTGAGTCATGGAAGGGGGCTGAGGTGATTCCTATTTATAAGAAAGGCCCCAGAGATGACCCTGCCAGCTACCGCCCAATCAGCTTGATTGACGCTATGCAGAAAGTAGTTGGCAGGGTGTTATTACAGAGAATTCACTGTTGGGTGGATGAAGAAAATATTCTTTCCCAATACCAAGCGGGATTTAGGGCTTGTATGGGGACAGTGGACCAAGCATTTAGGCTGCTCCTTATCTATTGGAAGGTGGTCCTCATTGGCAAGGGCAGTCTTTATTTGGCATTTATTGACTTAAAGACTGCCTTTGACCTGGTCCCTCGCGAGCGGCTGTGGTTCATCTTGGGTGAAATGGGGATTCCCCCGTTGTTGCTGAACCTGTTGATCCGCCTACACGAGGGCACTTTTGCGCAAGTGAGGTGGGGGTCGCAAGCCCAGAAAACAGACAAAATCCCGGTTAACAGAGGAGTCCGCCAGGGCTGTGTCCTGGCGCCTACTCTGTTCTCCTTGTACATGAATGGGGTGGTCGATTTTCTCCAAGAGTGCCCAGCTGATGCCCCAGCTTTGCTGGGTGATAGGGTCCCCACCCTCCTCTTTGCGGATGACACTTTGCTCATCTCAAAGACGCCAGCAGGGCTACAAAAGCTTTTAGATAGATTTCATCTCTTTTGTGAATCCAGGGGGCTTATTGTTAACACCTCCAAGACTAAGCTCATGGTATTTAACCCTTACAGGCCATATAGAAGCAATTTTACCCTTGACGGAGTTGGTTTGGAAAGAGTCTTAACTTTTGACTATTTAGGAATTAGGCTCGCTGAGAATATGCAGTGGAGAAATCATGTTGATAAAATGCTTTTAAATCATAAGCGCACGACAGGAGTACTAACTAGAGAACACCGCTCCTCATTGAGTAGACCTGTAGCCCCTGCACTTACCATCTATGCAGCTAAAGCAGTAAGCTCAGCCCTTTATGGTGCTGAGCTATGGGGCTTCGAGAACGTAGATTGTATTTGTAGATCTGAACATGATGGTGGCGCCATATTGGGGGAGGTGCGAAAAGCTCAGCTAGGTGGTAGGTTTCTGTGGAGCAGACTAGCTGCTCACTTGTAAGGAATGGGACGGGAAGACCAGGACTCGGAGTAATGAATATTACCGGTGAGTAACCGGGCATTATTAATCACAAAACACGTTGTTAGTAATTCGCTAGTAAGTTAAAACGAGAGGATTGCTTCCGAGCAAGTCTCATGTCCGAGTCCTTGCTCCATCAACCCTATGGGAAGCTTTTAAAGTGATGATAAGGGGAGAGTGCATAGGAGCGCAGGCTGGAGTTTTAAAAGATATTCGTAGGCGCATGCAAATGCTGGCCGCACAAATCACAACCTTGGAGAGGGAGTACGGGAGTAGGCCTATATCGGAAACACTTGCTAAAATAAGAGACCTAGTCACTGAATATAATCAAACAGCAGATCAGGAGCTCCAGCACTGTTCTAGACGCTGCAAGGCACGATATTACGGGGAAGGGGGTAGGCCGAGTTGCTCCCTTGCCACTAAAATTGCCCTGCCCAGAGGACAAGCGAACGTAATTGAGATGTTGGACAGTGAGGGAGGTATGCGCTACTCTAACCCTGATATTAGCAGGATCTTTCTCGATTTCTACTCGAATCTCTATGGGGATAGGCCCGAAGTTGGGGAGGAGGAGATTGCTGGTTATCTGGACGATTTAGCGCTTGGGTGGCTGTCAGCGGGCCAGAGGGAGTATCTTACGCAGCCTTTTGACGTCGACGACATGAAGGAAGCTATAATGTCATTGCCTACTTGTAAAGCATCTGGCCTTGATGGGCTACCGAGTGAGTTTTATAAGGCTTACATAGATGAGATAGCGCCCAGACTCCTAAATGTGTACGCCGAAGCATATGACACTGGGATACTACCCCCTACGCTGAAGGAGGCTTTAATAGTCACCCTACTGAAGCCTGAAAAGGAAGCTAATAAGTGTGAGTCCTATTGGCCTCTATCTTTAATCAATATTGATGCTAAAATTTTAGCTAAAGTGATTGCAAACAGGCTGCTACCATTGGTGCCAAAACTGGTCCTACCAGACCAGTCCGGTTTTGTCCCCAAAAGATCCACAGCTCATAACTTACGAACGCTTTTTGCCGTGCTTCACTATTTTGAATCGGATTTTCAGGCATTCGCGGTGTTACTTGACGCGGCAAAGGCCTTTGACTCGCTGCAATGGGGATATATGTTTACGGTGCTGGGGAGGTTGGGTATGCCCCCCTTTTTCTTAAAATGGATCCGCTTACTATACACCGAGCCTATGGCCAGACTCCGGTCAATGGGTGGATCTCTGAGGCCTTCCCAATTAAGAGGGGCACTCGGCAAGGCTGCCCCCTGTCACCGATGTTGTTTTCCCTGGCACTGGAGCCATTGGCCTTAAAATTCGCCAAAAGCATGCACATGCCGCACTAAGGTTCAATCAGAGACCGCTCGTTGTCTCCCTTTACGCGGACGACATAATGCTGTACGTTCGAGAGCCAGAAGTAAATCTCCACGCCCTGCTTCGTGATTATGTGATATTTGAACAATACTCCGGCCTTGGTATCAACTGGGCCAAATCCACAGTGTTCCCATTGACAGCTGGCACCAGGGAAGTGGCGCTAGAATTTAAATTGTCATGGTCAGTGGACCCGGTGAGATATTTAGGCATATGGGTTCACAGGGATCCTGATGTGGTATTGACTATGAATTACGGGCGGGCTGTCACTAAAATTTCAGATCAGGTTGCGGGGTGGACTCAGCTCCCCCTCTCACTAGCAGATAGAATCGCAATAGTAAAAATTACCATTCTACCTAGGCTGCTATACCTCTTTGATAATATCCCAATACGGCTCAATATGGCACTCTTTAAGTCCCTCCAGTCCTGTTTGCTGTCATTGGTGTGGGCAGGGAAACAACCGCGATGCAGTTGGAACGTGCTTACACAGCCGTTCGAGAGGGGTGGATTCGAAGCACCAGATATTCACCTCTATTATCTCTGTGCGCAAGCACAATATGCGCACTACTCGTTCTTTCCCCAAAAGTTTCTCCCTCACACTGCAGTAGAGGCTGATACTGTACGCCCCTCGCCATTGATCTCAATGACTCTACAGGGTGGGGAAGCGGCTGCCAGCAAAGAAATAAATACTGCTAAATGCACCGCGTGGGCGCGGAAAAATCTAGCTAAGCGTGCTAGGCGAGAGTACATTTATAACCCAGAGCTGCCGTTGGCGGCGCATGCAGGCATATCAGCGGCACAGGATAAGGGAGCACTGAAAGTACTGCAGAGAGCGAAGGTTACAAAGCTTGGCGACCTGTACAGTAATGGAGTGTTTAAGTCCTTGGCAGAACTCCAGGCTGGCGGGGAATATAATACCATGCTGGGCTTCACATTTGTGAGAGTGCGTCAGGCGATTAGATCTGTTTACCCAGGGTTTCCTGCAGAACCATTAGCTCTTAAAGCGCTACGGGTCATGCTGGCAGGGGCGGAAAGCAGGGGCCTGATAACTAGACTTTATAACGCGTCGCAGAAAGAGAATGAGTTCATTGACCCTCCCTCGCTCATGAAATGGAATGCTGTGCTTGCATCACCTTTGACGCTGGAAGATTGGGAGTCTTGTTGTAAGTTGACAGGTCGTTTGACAGCAAATTGCAATCTCCGTATTATTCATTTCAAATATCGCCACCGGTTGTATTATACCCCCAGCCAGCTCAAGAAATTTGGCTTAAGAACAAACGCGAGTTGTATACGATGCAGGCTAGAAGAAGCGGATTTCCTGCATTTGGCATGGGCCTGCCTCGCCATTAATGCGTTCTGGAGTAAGGTAGTCAAGGTGGTGTCCGATATAACTATGGAGCGAATCCCATGTGCTCCGGAGGTGTGCCTGCTGGGCTTTCTAAAGCAGTTCAAACCATGTAATAGGCGCTTAATTGCAATTGCTACTTTATTTGCCAAGCGGGCAGTGGCGATGCAATGGGGTGCCAGATCAGCTCCAACACTCTGGAAGTGGATACGTGAATTGGTATATTGTAGAGAACAAATGAGTGTATATGCAGAAGAGTTACCCACAGCCTCCAGACCGAAGGATTTCTGGGCGCCGCTGTCTGTGTATCTGTTACAAAACCCTGACCTACAGACCACATGAGCGGTACGCTCTGGAACTGCATCTAAACTGGGCAAGTCCCGCTGCGCCCGCACAGCTTTAGGCACATTGTGGATTATGTTTCTATGTGAGTGCTGTACTTGCTGGTTTTGGCGGTTTGGATGGGTGGGGTAGGGGTGGATTGGTTTAGCTATATGCCGAAAAATTGTTTGCAACATTGCAGTTAAATGTACAATGACAGAGATGTTCTCTGACTTGCTGTATACTATGTCTGCAAATTTCACATTAAAAAAAAAGATGTGCCACGCACACTGTGGGCTACAGGAGACACGGATGTGGGGTTACTCCAGATCCCACCGGTCTCTATACAGATTAAGGAAGATGCTGTATGGCCACGTATTCCCCAGTACAAGATATCCCAGGCAGGAGAAAAGGCCTTATTGCAAATAATACAGGATTTGATTAAGTCTGGTGTGGTTGAGGAGACAGCGGCGAATGTGTGCAACAGCCCTATTCTTCCTATTCTTAAAAAGGCACCCTTGGATTCTTCTGATGCTAACCCTGACGCTTACCACTTTGTAATTGACCTAAGAGAAGTGAATAAAATAGTGATTCCCCAGTATCCTGTAATCCCAGACATTACCACGATCTTGACAATGATTCCCCCGTCTGCACAATTCTTCTCTGTGATAGACTTGAAGAATGCTTTCTTCAGCATTCCAATCCATACAGATAGCAGACATCTGTTTGGATTTGCAATAGCCGGAAGGAGCTTTAGGTTCTGTTGTGCTCCACAAGGCTATACGGAGAGTCCTAGTATCTATAGCCAAGCTTTGAAAGCCCAATTTGACTCTTTTGGACTTCCCCCTGATAATGTGCTGTTGCAGTACGTTGATGATCTCCTTGTGGCTTCAGACACTGAAGATGGTTGTAAAGAGGCCACAGTTCAATTGCTGTTACATTTGGCACACCATGGCCACAAGGTGTCACTTTCTAAATTTCAATATTGTCGACATGAGGTCACCTATTTAGGTCACCTACTGTCAAAGGAGGGTCGTAGACTAACACCTGAACGCATAGCTGCTATTACTAATATGCCTGTTCCTAAGACCCAACGCGAGGTACGCGCTTTCATTGCTATAACTTCGTATTGTCGTCACTGGATCCCTAACTATTCCTTACTAACGAAACCCCTCCTTTACCTGACCACCAAAGAAGTGCATGAACCCCTGCCTTGGACATCTGCAGCAAGCTTTTGAGCAATTAAAGGTTGCGCTTTGCTCTGCCTCTGTGCTTGGTACTCCTGATTACCAGAAGCCTTTTGTGCTCTATGTACATGAGGCGGACGGTTGCGCGCTTTCTGTTCTAACACAGGGTGTCGGTGGTAAGCAGAGACCCTGTGCGTATTTCTCTGCTATTCTTGATAACGTCGCCAGAGCTCTCCCGAGCTGCCTGAGGGCTGCCGCGGCGGTGGCAGTTTCTATCAGACAATCGGCAGGGCTCGTCCTTGATACGGATCTCACAGTCATGGTACCTCATGCTGTGGACACACTGTTGAATAAGACAAAGACACAGCACCTTACTAGTGCGCGTCTGACTGGATATGAGTTAACTTTATTTGCTCTGCACATTACCATCAAACGCTGTGCTACTCTGAACCCAGCCATGTTACTACCCCTCCCTTCGGAAGAAAAGGACAATGATGTCCATGATTGTTTATTTCGGACTGAGGAAGAAACGAAGGGACGGGTAGACCTGACTCATATTCCCTTATCTGACCCTCAGGGGGAACTATATGTCGATGGCTCTTGTTTCAAACTACCAGATGGCACTACCACTGCAGCTTATGCAATCACATCGTTACACACTGTAGTTGAGACATCCTGTATCCCATACCAATCGGCTCAGGCTGCAGAGTTGGTTGACCTCCTTAGGGCTTGCGAGTTGAGTGAGGGATTGACTGTCAATATCTACACCGACAGCCAGTACGCTTTTGGGGTGGCCCATAATTTCGGGGGCCTCTGGGCAGAGAGAGGGTTCTTGACCTCGCATGGGTTGCGCATACAGCATGGTCCATTGATACATAAACTGTTGACAGCACTGACACTTCCTGATAAGTTGGCAATAATAAAATGTAGCGCTCACAAAGCAGTAACAGACGATGTTGGAAGGGGAAATGCTTTTGCGGACCAGACAGCTAAGGAGACAGCTAGATCGAAGATGAAAAAGATGTTTGTGGCAGGTCCCGCTAGGTGGGTTCCAGACAATGGAATATTCGAGGACACGTTAGACAATGTCAGGGAAATACAGAGTGAGGCGACAGTAGATGAACTGGCAGAATGGGAGGAGAGGATAGGGCGTTTGGACGAGGATGGGTGTTGGACTGATTTGTCTGGGAAACAGAGATGGTTACTGCCCAACGCATATGTGCTCCCTGTTGTTACCATGGCCCACGGCCCAGCACACATTAGTGCCAAAGGAATATGTAAGCTACTGGACCCAGTATGGCGAAATGATAATATCCCTAAGGTAGCCACACACTTGGTGAAACACTGCATCATTTGTCTGAAACATAATCCTGGCAAAGGTACTCCTACACCCGCAGGTAATTTTGCACCGCCTTCCTTCCCTTTCGAGGTTCTCCAGATGGATTTCATCGAAATGGAACGAGTTAACAATTTGAAGTATGTACTGGTAGTGATTTGTGCATTCAGTAAATGGATTGAGGCTTATCCCACTAAGGAGAATACGGCTATGGCGACGGCAAGGCACTCTTAAAAGAGTTCTTCCCACGCTATGGATTGCCACGTGTGATCTGGAGTGACAACCGAAGTCACTTCAATTCAAAGGTCATTGAATTGGTGTGTAAGGGCTTGCAAATTAGACAGACGTTTCATGCAGCGAACCACCCCCAGTCAGCAGGCCTGGTTGAGAAGTACAATGGTACTCTCAAATTGAAGTTAGCGAAGATTCAAGAAAGCACAGGATTGCACTGGCCCGATGCTCTACCTTTGGCTTTGTTGTCTACCAGAGCGACAGCGCATTCTAAAACACGGTTGTCCCCGTATGAGGTGGTCTTTGGGCGCCCCGCCAACGTCTGGTGTATGTAGAAAACAATGGTTCAGGTGTGGCCTTAAAGGTCCAAAGCGAAAAAGTGACCCAGAAAGGGGCACTGCGTTCTAAGGGAATGAAATTAATTCTGGAGGGAGCAAAAGAAAAGATCCACAGAGGGTCATGTAGGTCAAAAAAGTGACAAACATGTATTTACAATTCTGTTTAGTATTCAGGTGCTCACATATTAGGTGAAAAGAAGCATGACGTGAAGGGGGATAGTGAAGTATTAAAAAAGACATCGCATTGACAACAGTATTATGAGCTCCACAATTGATTTATAAAGAGTGATAGGAGTTCATGTTGTAAGGTGGTCGACGGCGTTTTGAACCCAATAATTGGGGTTCATCTTCAGGAAATGGGTGAGCAAGCTGAATTTAAGAGCGGAATTTTTTATTATTACTTTATCCGCAGAGCAAGTCTTGGAATGGGCAGTTTTCTAACTTCAGAGATTTTTAAAGTTGTAGTCGGCGAACGTGGGAATTGTAAGGCGCGCCACAGAACTGTTACGGTCTATTTGTGCGAGGATGTGGTACTACTCATGTGTAAAGTTAATCAGCACGAGTTGGAGGGGCAGCTGGGCGGTACATGATGTCACGTTGGTGGTTTAATTTATTGTTGACGATCAACAGGGCATTAAATGGGAGCCTGGAGCCATGCAGACGAGAGCGTCTTGCTTCTGCCGTCCCAAGACCCAACGCTTTTCCGAGATAGAGTACACCCTACTGATAGATTATCTGTATGAATTGTCTAAAGATCTCCGTTCTGTCCACCAACAGATTCATGCCACGCTGCAACCAGTACCAGAGGGGCCCGGGCATCAGCTACAACCCGGTAACTTTGTAATGGTCAAGAATTTTCAACGGAAGAACTGCCTGGAGCCGAGGTGGAAGTGGCCCCTGATTGTCCTGCTCGCTACCCGCACCGCAGTGAAGCTTGAAGGCCGGAAGCACTGGGTGCATGCATCACATGTAAAAAGGGTACCTCTACCACTTCCGTATGATCAGTGGGTCCTCGACGGCATTGCTGACCAGGAAGGGGAGCGCGTGCCCCGTTTCGTTCCCTTCTCTGATGCCCGACTGAGGTGGGCGCAGACAGAGGAGGAGAGCGACGGGGTCTTACTTGAAGCTGTCCCCCCAGAGATAAGGGCCGCCCCGGATGCTCCCGCTTCTGGTGCACAGACACCTGAGTCTCAATGCCCTGCTGAGCCTGAATTTCTCCCCCTTTTTGTTGATGAAGAAGTGCCTGGGGTTGCCAGGTACAACCTGCGACCCCGACGGAAGGACAGTGCGCCAGTAGGGCAGTCCAGGAGTTAGGGAAGGACTCGAGCTTAGGGCGTAGGTGCTGTGCCTAAGGTGCCTGCTTTAGATTAGACTGAACTACACTGGTGCACTGCCCTGGACACTGGACAGGATTAGCTGAGGGTGCCTTCCGAGGAGGGAGGGTGCCCTATCCTGAAAGAAGAGGATTTGTTTTCCAGTAAGGGCTGCGATCGCGCAGCTCCCCCGTGGGAGTGCTTCATAGCACCGTCGTTGATGAACAATAGGAGTCTACCAGTGAGGCTCTGAAGGACACTGGGTGATTTGTACCCCTCTGGTTGGTTGCATTTTTGTGGCTCCAGTTCCTAAAAGTTTCTTTCTATGTACCCATTTGGCCGCGCAATTATGAAGGAGGAGCAGCCTCTGGTGGCCCCACCATTATAGCAGAATAGTCGTGTGTGGTCTAGTTGGTCTACTGGGAGTAGGGTGGTAGTGGTCATTCTCATCGTAACGATAACACTATTCGGGGTGGTGTGGTATTTAGAAGAACAGCATCCTGTGCACACATTGATAGGGACTACCCCGGCTCCACCTGAGCATTCGTTTGTTACACTGGCCTCGCGTAAGGAAAGACATAGACAGACCTATGTCGAGAACGCGTTTCTGCAGATGCTTCATCAGGTGCACAGCACTACTAATGCCACGAATTGCTGGGTGTGTGGGTTAATTCCCTCAGTTATGCATAAGAACGATCTACTGGTGTCCTTGCCCCTGTCATACTTGGGTAGCTGTGAGGCATGGTTCCAATTGCTTTCTATGGTGTACATGCACTATTATGCTGGCGCAATGAATATGGAACAGTCTGATTACGAAGCAGTGTTGGAATATATAGTGGTACACCAAGGATATACGCCTGGGGCAGATGGAAAGGAGGGTACCTTAAATCCAGAAGCTTGTATGAATATTTTTGAGGATAATAAGAATGTCACTTGGTTGCAAAACGAAATGCTGGATTTTCAAGGATTTAATGTTACTGAATATTTTAAATGTTTCCAGGAACGAAATATAACTGAAGACAAAGCCATGCCCGTCCCTGTGATCAATACAGCAGCCAGTTTCTGTGTTGAAGGTACAGGGAACATTCCAGTAGGCCAGAGCAGTTGCAACTATACATACCGATTGAACACTGCTAGTAGCCCACCTTTGCTCACACCTCCAAATGTATACTTTGTTTGTGAGGAACAGGCTTATACCTGGCTCCCCAGGGGATGGTCTGGCCAGTGTTATGTCTCCTTTCTTTTGCCCCCTGTTTATATTGCACCGTCTAACTATCACAAGGATCATAGACTACAGCGTAGGGATCTACATTTGCATCGAGCCAAGAGAGTTGTCAATCCAGAAGATATAGATCAAACAGAAACTTCCCTACAGCAATTTACTGACATCATGAAGGGCATTTTGCCGTTCTGGGGCCACATGTTCAATAGCCGTAATATCCGTCGCCTTGCTAGAGTAGTTGAGGGAGTCATTAACACTACTGCAGGTATACTGACTAATATCACAGTTGAGCTTCAGGCTACGAGACTTGTTGCTTTTCAAAACCGAATGGTTTTAGACGTCATCCTTGCTTATAGGGGCGGAGCCTGTCGCGTCATCCGCAGCAGTTGCTGTGTTTACATTCCTGATAACGCCCCTAATGTATACTCCGCCATACAGAAATTACACAGGCTTGCTTCAGATATCCATCAGGATAATGGATCATGGTCCCTCACAGGGTGGTTCTGGGGTCTGCTGACATCATGGGGTTGGAAGCTACTACTTGCCCTCATAGTTATCGCAGGTGCCATCTTCACATGTTGCCTATGTATTAATTGCCTTCCAGCATGTTGCACCTATTGTGTGAGCAAGCTCACCCCTACCCCTAAATTGCCAGGACGTGATACTAAGGTTACTACTATGATAATGCAGGATATCCAGGATATGATGCTTATTGACGAAGGTATTTTTTAATACTAAGTAGAGCTTGATACTCATGTGCTGTTTTATTCTCCCTTGTAACTTGACTGACTATGCATTTTCTTCCTGCCCCCTTAGAATTGTAAAGACCCTGCCGGATAGCAATAAAGCATTTAGCCACCCATGCTAAAAGGAGGGTCTGTTAGGTTTGAAAATCCCATTCCTGCTATGCACTCGTATCATGCTACATTAGGTTAGCAGTGTGTGGCTAAATAGATGCCATCTGTATTCATGTTATGCAACCCACTGAGTTATCGCTGCAATGTGCAAGCTTTAGTTAGCAAGTGTGACTCCATTTTGTATTTCGTAATCCCTATTAGGCTGTGTCTGAACTAGGCCTCATTATTCGTACTGCTTGCCTCAGCAGAATACTGTATTTAGTTATTATTTTTCTTTCCTGTTCAAGGCTGCTTCCCGACTTTACTAATGAATAGGCCATTCTGCCCTCGCATGCCTATCCGAGTGTGTAGTTCTGTTCCCATGTTAGGAGACGCTGAGACTCAGCGCGGTAACCTTGAGCTGCCGATAGCATGTACCCATCTGGCAGGTGGTAGTCCATCCTTCTGTGCCTACTTTGTTCATGTTCGGCCCAGGCCGGTAACTTTCCACTGTGGGTGTGGTTGGGGGGTTCTTGGAAGAATGATTATGCATTGCAGGCCGTTGGGGAGTCAGTCCCTCGGCAGACATCTTAGGGTGCAGGTCATATTGGACTCCTCTGCAGAGTATTATTAATAAATGCTTGTTTGTATTCTCTACTGTCTGACCGACTCTTCATTTCTTGGGAAGGCCTAGCAAGTGGTTGTAAGTAACCCGGGTGGCCCCTAGGGGCCACTTCCTTCACAGAAGGTGAACTTGTCAGTCATTGTCTGGATCCTGCCATCGGGTGGTCCTACTTTAAGACCTTCTGTGAGTCTGCTTCCATCATGAATATTAGCTTAGAACCTGTGCGGCACTTCAATGTTCATTCACAGGCTTAACAAACCTATCCTCTTGGAAATCAGATCTACTTCGGACTCAATTCCAGGGTTATCTTTCAACTCCTAACGTATTAGGGTACTTGTATGCCTTGCCCAAGAGTGAGAGCTGGAGAGGAGCCATGTGGTGAATGTTATTATACATTGAGCTCTGTCTTACCATTTCCAGCATGCCCATGTGTTCTCATGGATCAATTCCTGCGATGTTCTCAAACAAGATCCAATCCTTGTTCCGCTATGGAGTTTCATTTCTGCTCACTGGTTGCTTCCTGGAACTTTAGTGCACTCCTTCTAACAGAGAGCTGGAGGGGGACTTTAAATTCTCTCACCTGCTCTGTGCTGCAGCTAGCTCACACCTATTCTGAGTCCCAGTCACCCTGTGTGACTGTGACTTGGGGGGAGGGATTTAAGACTGGCTTCTGGATTCAGAATTTGTGCTTGAACTGTCGTTACTGGGAGATCCTGCTTTCTTGTCCAGTTGCCTACACTGTTGAACCTTTGAAATCCTGAGAGAAGCCCTGATTCCTGCTACTGCTTTTTGCAGTGTCCTGCCCTGGGATGGGACCATCCTTTTTAACAAAGGCTTTTGAACGAAAAGACTTTACAATGAAAGCGGCAGCACGTAGGCGTCATTACTACGCCTGTGTTTATGCCGAATCGTTTACTCCACGCATGTCAGTACAGGGGCAGGGTAGGGGTTGCGCCATATTGTCAGATTTAGGTTTTAGGGCCAAGGGTGTGGAGGGGTTGGTGCTAGACACCGATGCCCCCGTACACTGTGAGGAGAACAGGCGGAGAATGGGTGAACTGCACAAGTCCCATATAGCCGGAATGGGAAGCATTGCAGGGACACTTACCTGTTCTCAAGTCCGGAGCAGTCCTGGAAGCGGACCGCTAGAGTCTCCAGAAGTACGTCAAGCTACGGCACATGAACTTTGGAAAATTACCATAAACAGAAAGGAAGAACTACATGTCAGTTAACTTACTGCATAAGCACATTGGGCAGAAAACACTAATCAAAATATTACAACAAAGCTGCAACGATAGTTGGCCCATTTCGCCACTTCCGCAAAATGAAATATTAAGTGGAAATGATTGCTTGCATACACATTAAATTTGAACAATCACTGGCATATGAAACAATTTGACAATAAAAAGGTCACCGTTAAAAATGAACACGGTAGCATGGCCTTCGTAGGGGCAGTATTTTTATGGTACTGTATGTGACGGCATGTTTTTTGTCTTCGTTGTAGAAACAGGCGTGAAAATGCCAGTTTTGTTGTAATGGCTTTGTTCTAAAAGGCGTCGGGAATCTGCCTTTCGTTGTAGCGTTATACATTCGCCCTGGGCAGCAATGCGCTTTATGTGTTTTCCTTGCTTCTTAGTCTCAGCTTTCTTTCTGCCTATCCTTTCTATACTTATATCAGGAATTCTGTAATTTCCTTTTGGAATTTTGACCACATATTTGCTGAGTTGGCAGCAGTTCCCTTTGCTACCTTGTGCCAATTTACTGCTCTGACTCTGTTCTGAACCGCTGTGTTTTTTCCATGTACCAGCAGGGCATTACTTGTTTTAGCCCCTGTTGGGTACTTTCTTGAATTCTTTTTTCGGAATCCTAGTTCCAGTTTCCCAGTAACAACAGGGCATTATGTGCCCCAGTGCCTATTGGGTACAGCTTGGTCTTGATCCGTGTATTCCTGTTCTTGATTTCTGAAACCCTGTTCATGCCTTGTCCTAGTTTTCTCATTTGTTATCTTGTCTGTCCAGTATGTTGCAGTCCATATCCATTCAAAGTGTAACCTTTGGCTTGGTCTCTGTTCTGATCAGGTAAGGGGATGACTTCTGTTGTTGCATCCAGTTCCTTTGGAGTCTTAGTCTCAGTGCTGTCAGTATCAGTCCATCTTGCACTAAGTAAAAGTCTGTCTACAGCAACCCCAAACTATGAATTTGCTGTATGGCTCTCGTTAAGAGGTGTCTGCTGGTGTAAGTCCAAAGGGTATTCCCTAAGCTAATCAAAACCTCTTGTCAGTAACAGTATATCCGTTACTTTGATCAAATCTTGTTCTCGTTTGTCTCCCGTCTCTCTCCTTGGCCCTGCTACAGCCATCTCTTTCCTCCGAAATTCTGTGACCAGGATTATACTTTGAGTAGCCTTGCCCTGTCATCTTGCTACATCTAACCTCTGGAATCACTCGTTCCTGCCTCCGGTCCCTGACAGTCACATGCCAGAGTAAGCCACCACCATGTTTTGAAACATAAACAAACTGGGTGTCCGTCAAACGAACCTTTCAAGTGTTTTCTGGGTACACTAGCTGGTTCATATTGAGATCAACTTACTTGTTTACATGGGTCTATGATATTTTTAGGTAAAGTTAACATATTTTTGCAAACATTAGAAATATGTTTGCAAATAATTTAGTGCTCAGAGTTTGCACTAACCTTGTGTCAGGATTACCTCGTATAAAACACATTGCATGGCATATAACCCCATTAAATGTTTCCAAGCACCTCACATGACAGCATAGTCTATTATCTAGTCTCATCAGTGTGGCATGGAGCATGTTCTGATGAAGTTAATAGTTATTACAGACCTTTATATATGTGAATACGATCTGTACTGGTGCGTTTTCTATTGCATGTGTACATTGAGTGTGCACATTGAGCATAACTGCACATTAAACTTTATAATAAGGCTTAACAATAAGCAATAATTCATACCTGCAAAACAGAAAGAATAATATTTTAATTTGTTTGTGCAAATTTGCCAAATACCTTCTGCTCTTCCCTGCTTAAGTTGAAGGGGAACTTTCTATTTCTATTCAAGAACAGTGGCTAGCTGCACTTAGGTGGTAAACATGTCTCCCAGATGCCCTTGCTGAAAACTTGGGTATCCAATACAGAGTTTGATATTTAACATGCACTTCTGCTTCCAAATGCTTAAAATGAAAACATGGTCTTCAGCTGGGTCCTGTAAACACAAGGATCTAATTGAGAGGGCCTTTACCAGCTCCATAGAAATATATAGGGAAAATGGTGTATACATTCTCCCTAGTTAGGGATGGGTAGAGAGAAAAACCAGATGCGGTGAAACATGCTATCTGTTGGGACACTTAACTGAAGGTTCTCCGGTTTTCAGCAGATAGGCGTGGAGTATTACATGACTTGGCAACAAGTAGCATAATAATATGACGCCACAAAGAAAACAGGAAGTTCTAGACTAATTCTTTAGGGATATGTGATGAATAATGTTTATAGTCTATATTCTACTCACTTTGATAATATTCATAATTGCCGAATTATTCATTATTATGATGATCCAAATTCATATAATTTATATTAGATTAGCACATGACTTGGCAACAAACAAAATAATATGATGGCACAAGGCAAATAGAAGTTAAAGACTACTTGATTAGGGATGTGTGATTAATAATGTTTGAAAGGAATATTCTGCTCCCTTTGATAATATTCGTAATTGTTGGGCTATTCATTATTATAATGATGATAATCCTAATTCATATGATGTATATCAAATTAGCACTTCATAAAATCCAATTAACATGAAATACCATAGTTTGTGCACACGGATTCTGTGGGCTCTCTGTGGGGTCCCTTATCTACACACCCTGCAATAATAAGAGTCTCTGACAGGTGTGTCGGATACTAACTATTACCACACTTTGGTTAATAAAATCCAAGAGAGACGGTAAGAAATACTTGTCTGTTTTTCATTTCTCGAAGGTAATAGCCACCTTTGTGGTCTTAGGAAATCTACAAAGTGAGACCTCCTAAGAAGAGGTGGTTTCAGAACACCCGGCCCCAATTAGAACACTGTTCAAAATGCTCCAGCACAGCTAAAATGTGAATGTGGGCCGTTGTGCTTTGGAGCTTGGTCTGGCTTAATGTGCCCGCTTTGGGTGTGAAGCAGTATACATCACACACAGCAGCCAGAACATATCTGCAAACTCAAAAAGAATCCTGGTGTGCAATGCCCACAGAAGAGTGGTGACTTCCTTTTTGTCTCCTGTTCAGAATACCCTTGCATCAGGCATGCATGTATGTCTGAGTCCTACTTTACAGAGCCATGTTTGTTTGCAGCTTTTTTAAATTGGAGTCTTCCCCCTGCACATTTCACTGTTATTTCTGCAGCACACAGTCAAGCAGAGTTATGTTTGTTTATTTCCAATAATGTTGTTCTTGCTGTGCTCAAGAAACATTTTCCGATGATAGCACAATATTGTATCTTATTCCAAGGTTCTTCCGCTTAGCTCACTGTACCCTCTTCATTCCCAATAACTTCAATCAATCAATCAATCATGTCACTTATAAAGCGCACTACATACCCGCTGAGGGTCTCAAGGCGCTGGGGGAAGAGGGGGTGGTGCTGCTACTGATCGAAGAGCCAGGTCTTGAGGAGTCTTCTGAAGGCCAGTAGGTCTTGGGTCTGTCGGAGGTTGGTGGGGAGGGTGTTCCAGGTCTTGGCGGCGAGGTGGGAGAAGGATCTGCCGCCGGCTGTCGTTTTCCGGATGCGGGGGACTGTGGCGAGGGCGAGGCTGGTCGAGCGGAGCTGGCGGGTGGGGGTGTAGAAGCTGAGTCGTCTGTTGAGGTAGGCTGGTCCGGAGTTGTGGAGTGCTTTGTGTGCGTGGGTGAGGAGCTTGAAGGTTATCCTCTTGTTGACAGGGAGCCAGTGCAGGTCTCTCAGGTGGGGTGTGATGTGGCTGCGTCGGGGGATGTCGAGGATAAGACGTGCAGAGGCATTCTGGATGCGTTGCAGCCGTCTCAGGAGCTTAGCCGTCGTTCCTGCGTAGAGGGCGTTTCCGTAGTCCAGCCTGCTGGTGACGAGGGCCTGGGTGACTGTTTTTCTTGTTTCGGTGGGGATCCACTTGAAGATCCTGCGGAGCATTCGGAAGATGTTGAAGCAGGATGAGGAAACAGGCGTTGACCTGCTTAGTCATGGAGAGGGTGGGGTCGAGGATGACCCCTAGGTTGCGTACGTGGTCGGTGGGTGGCGGGGCTGTTCCCAGTGATGTTGGCCACCAGGAGTCGTCCCAGGCTGAAGGGTTGGAACCAAGGATGAGGACCTCCGTCTTGTCCGAGTTCAGCTTCAGGCGGCTGGTCCTCATCCATTCGGCGACGGCCTTCATTCCTTCGTGGAGGTGGGCTTTGGCGGTGTGAGGGTCTTTGGTGAGGGAGAGGATCAGCTGGGTGTCGTCGGCGTAGGAGATGATGTTGAGGTTGTGCTGTCGGGCGACGTGGGCGAGGGTGCCATGTAGATGTTGAACAGCGTTGGGCTGAGGGATGAGCCTTGGGGTACGCCGCAGATGATCTTGGTGGCCTTGGATCGGAAGGGGCGAGGCGGACGCTTTGTGTTCTGGCCGGAAAGGAAGGATGTGGTCCAGTCCAGGGCCTTCTCTTGGATCCCGGCGTCGTGAAGGCGTGTTCGTAGTGTGTGGTGGCAGACCGTGTCGAAGGCGGCTGATAGGTCCAGGAGGATGAGGGCTGCTGTTTCTCCGTAGTCTAGCAGGGTCCTGATGTCATCGGTGGCGGCGATGAGGGCGGTTTCGGTGCTGTGGTTGCTGCGGAAGCCGGACTGGGAAGGGTCCAGGATGTTGTTCTCCTCGAGGTAGCGGGTCAGTTGTTTGTTGACGATTTTCTCGGTGACCTTCACGGGGAACGGGAGCAGAGAGATGGGTCGGAAGTTCTTGAGGTCCTTGGGGTCTGCCTTGGGTTTCTTGAGTAAGGCGGTGATCTCGGCGTGCTTCCAGCTTTCCGGGAAGGTTGCTGTCTCGAAGGAGATGTTGATTATTTTCCGGGAGATGGGGCGCGATGGCTGTACTGGCTTTGTTGAAGATGTGGTGAGGGCACGGGTCTAGCGGTGAACCGGAGTGGATGGTGTTCATGATCTCGCTGGTGTCCTCGTCGTTGATGTTGGTCCAGGAGAGCAGGCGGTTGGTGGTTGTGGGGGCAGTGGTCTCGTGGTTGCCGGGGCGGTCGTGGTGTTGAAGCTGTCGTGGATGTCGGCGATTTTGCGGTGGAAGAAGGTGGCCAGTGAGTCGCACAGGTCTCGCGACGGCTGGATGTCGTTGGTGTTGGAGCTGGGGTTGGAGAGTTCCTTCACGATGTTGAAGAGCTCTTTGCTGTTGTGTGCGTTGTTGTCTAGGCGGTCTTGAGTGAGGCCCTTTTGGCGGATCTGATGAGGTGATGGTGACTGCGGGTGGCGCTCTTGTGGGCGGCGTAGCTGTCCGCTGTCCGTTCATGGAGCCAGATCTTCTCCAGTTTTCGGCATGTTCGTTTGGAGGCCTGGAGCTCTTCGGTGAACCAGGTGGCTTTCTTGCTGGTGTGGCTGTTGGGCTGGATTCTTGAGCGGGGCGAGGGTGTTGGCGCAGTCGTCGATCCACTGTCTGAGGTTGCGGGCGGCGGTGTCGGGGTCGGAGGGTTCGGCGGGTGGGCTCAGGGCGAGGGTTGTGGTTAGCTGGTCTTCCGTGACTCTGCTCCAGCAGCGGCGAGGCATTTGTTCGGTGCGGTGGTGCGTGGTGGGCTTCCTGTAGGTGAAGTGGATGCAGTGGTGGTCAGTCCAGTGGGTTTCGGAGGTGTGGTTGAAGGAGACGTGTGGGCTTGCGGAAAAGATGGAGTCGAGCGTGTGGCCGGCGGCGTGGGTGGGTGTAGTCACGAGCTGTCTGAGTCCGAGGGTGGCGAGGTTGTCGATCAGGGTGGTGGAGTTGGTGTCCTTGTTGTTCTCGAGGTGGAAGTTCAGGTCCCCGAGGAGGATGTAGTCCGTGGAGGCGATGGCGTGTGTGCTGATGAAGTCAGCGATGGAATCGCTGAACTGTGGTCGGGGTCCGGGGGTCTGTAGATGAGGGTTCCTCTGAGGGTGGTGTTGGGATCGGTGTGGATCTGGAAGTGCATGTGTTCGGCGGTGCTGAGGGGGTCGTCGGTGTTGGTTGAGACTCTGAGGGTGTTCCTGTGGACGATGGCGATGCCTCCTCCGACTCCGTTGGTGCGGTCCCTGCGGGTGATCTTGTATCCATCCGGGATGGCAATGGCGATGTCGGGGGCTGAAGCGGGATTCAGCCAGGTCTCCGTCAGGAATGCGACGTCTGGGGAGGTTGAGTCGAGAAGGTCCCAGAGTTCGATGGCGTGTTTGCGGGCGGAGCGGGTGTTGCTGCTGTTCTTGTATTAAGTTTGTTCTACCATCTCTGGATAGCATTAGCATATCAAGCAATCAATCAGTATTTGTAGAGCGCGGCACTGTCACCCCTGGTGATATTTGGGCGCTAGGGTGTGAGGTCTCAGTCCATAGAGTGAATAGTCCATAGAGCGTAGAGTGGGCAGAATCGATATTCATATAATGGGATAGTGCTTAGATGCTAAAGTTATATGACATTTAATAAAATTTTGCTCCGATTTCCTGAGAATGTAACATTTTTGATCATACCACAGTGATTCTGTAGTTTTGGTGATTTCATATGCGAAAATAGTGTTTATAAACCCTCGATTTTGAGGGTGAGTCAGAAGAGTTTCCTGAAGACTTGGGTGCTGCTAAGGATGCCGTCCATTTATCTTTTGGTTTTGCTGCCCACTTGGGACTTAGAATATTTTTTTTGATTTTGCAACTCTCTATAATGTTCTATTTGATGGGAGCCTTCTGTGTACCACACTTTTTTAAAAACTTTTGTAATACATCCTTTAAACTATTACGCTGATCTAGAAATCAGTGATCAATGGGTCCTTTTATTTAATTGACTGTATTTTGACTATTCTGATGTGCTGGAAAGTGCCTTATCTTGGGGACACATGCCTCATGAATTTGAGGTTTCACACCGTCTCCGATTCATAGAATTGTGGGAGTTTTGTTAAGGTAATATTTTGGGGTGTCAAAATTGTGGGGCATCCTCACCCACAGTACCTTGGAATGCTGACACTAATGTGCCTCAGGCGTGTCAGTCCTTGATCATTTCAAAGTCCATGGATTGGATTTCTCTGGGGTAACCATGTGTCATCAGCGTCTTTTCCAACTTAACCAGGACAGCATCCACCACAGGTGCCAATTTGACATGTGGATACATAGAGAAGTCCTCTACTAAGACCAGGGTATGTTTGTATAGAGACATTACAGAAATCAATGCTGACGTCCATGTTTTTAAGCTGCGTTTTCTGACCATCATGTCTGGCTTTCATCTACTGATGCAATCAAACACAATTCATGCACCAATGTACTCAGCGTAATTGTGTCATTTCTCTGATCAACCTGCAGCACTGCAAGAGTGGGGGAAAACCCAAACCACAGACACAAGTGACATCACAACTGGCAGGTTGCACAGGGACACAGCACAAACGAGTAATTGTGCTTGTTTTGCCAGGACATTAAAGCCAGGAGCATTGGCTTAGCCAATGTTTATTCCAGCTAGAGGTGAAAAACATTTCCTGGAAAGACATTATAGCCCTGAAAGCGTCATGTTTCGTTTTCATGTTGTTTGGAGACATACTTGGAAAACTTGCAAATGATGTTCACTCTCTGTTATGGCTTGAACAGCTAGTGGCTCTATCATGAAACTATTGCTTGGCAACTCTTCCCTGTTAATGTCTAGACCTGCTGCAAAAAAGCAACTTGTCGCTCTAGTCTTTAACAGCTGTTGCGTGTTTTATAGAGCTACACCATTCATTCATGTATTTATTCTTCAACTGACACTTGAGGCTGGAGTATTTATTTTTATTTCCATAAAAATGCTTGAATATGGAAAAACACACTAGCTCATCTTAGGTATGTTCCTCCTGAAGATGAACACTGTTAGTGTTGCTAATGCAAACCATTTCTAGAGACATCTGAACATTGTCTTTAAGATCAGATGCAATGCTGTCTTTCCGGTCTCAACTAAATCCATGCCAGCGTGTTTCTTGCTCTGATTTTTCTTATCCTGTGTGATGTTGACCTCACAAGTTTTTTAGGTCTCGCCTACGCAGCGTGCATGCGTTGCATAGGAAAAAGACCTCTTGTAATCGATTCCGTTTTGCAGTGAAAAACGTGCACGCGTTGCATTGCTTTTAATGGCAACGCGTGCACGCTTGGCGATTCTTCGTGGGAGCGAGCTTTAAAACCATCTGGTTTTAATTAACAGATGGTTCCTGCTCGCTCCTGCAAGGGAAACAGGCGCAGGCCCCCTCCTCTCTCCCCCCCCTGCTGCCTTCTCCTCTCCTCGTCAGCGCAAGGCGCGCGCGCTTGTTTTTTATTTTTCTTGAATGAAGGCGTGTTTTCGAAGGACCCATTAAGTAGCCACTTTTCTCCCGCTCCGGTTGTTAAAAATCGACGTCGCTAAGAATTCTTGCGCTGACTCCGTTTACCGCGCGTTTGGAGAGCCATAGAATGGCTATAGGAAGATTTTGTTGTAGGCTTTTCCCCCAACTATGCTGTTACGAAAGTACCGCGTAAACTATTAGGCGTCGGGGGCATCTGCTTAATATATATAATCTTTTTTTAGTTTTCCGGGCGAGGAATTTTTTTCCCATTTCGTGGACGTTTTAACGGCAAGGGCAACAACCGTTTATGCTGCGGCAGCAGGAAGGTCCGCAGTAGGAGGTCCGCACGTTTGCAACTCCCGTTGCAGAGTGAAAACCAACATGGCTGTTACCACTGACTTTGGGGACCAGTGCGCAGCTTTCACGTTCGTTTTCTTCTTGGGAAATGGCGCCCATTGAGACGGAACAGCACATGGGGCTCATATGTTATTAATTTTATCCAGTGCTTTCGTCTAATAGGTGAAAGTGAGTTTAGTCAATTTTTTACTAAAAATGTTGTCAACCCAATATTCAAACTAGTGCTCTCAGTTTACTTTTAATAACAAAGCCACTAGAAAATTCACCCAAAACAGATTACTCTTAAAGCTTGGAAGCTTGTTAGATGGCAGAATCATTATATCCGGTTCAGGAAGGTGCTATTTGATTTAAACGTGGCTGTGGATCAGCTGCTCAATCTCGAAGGACCATTCCACCATTGCGTCTGGAGAACTTGCTCTATGAGAAACACATTTGAAATGGCGGCAGACTTTTACCAACCTGTCGCTTTGTGCTCTTCTCTATTCTGGGACTTATTGGGGGACTGCAGGGTGCCTGTTGTCACGGGGATGAGGGTATGTGCAATGGCCCTCACTTATGCTTTCTTCCAGATGTGGACATTTATGCTAATTAGCATCGGCGAGCAACATTTTGGGACATCTGCAGGCTTTGAAGTATGTGGCTCTCACATAGCTGATGTTGGAAGCTGTGCGTTCTGCAAGGCTCCTCTTGGCACAACTCCAGCCCAATGAACGAAACTTTAAAATATGTGCTCTCAGTTCCACAGGAGGGTGACACACTATTTTGGCAGAGCCTTGCCCCCAGCAGACAGACTCTAGCTATTCAGGAGCAAACTGGATGACAAAAGTTCAAGACAAAGCTGAAAACAAATCAACAATTCGGCAGCCAGGAGTTTTTCAGTTAAGGCATGGAGAATTTTCATCTCTTAAGTTTGAAATAAATGTGCCCAAAGCAGTAGATTAAGCAGGTATTTTTTATGGTAGGCAAGTAGTCAGTCGTGACCTTAGCCAATGCTATTAAAATGACCAGACCTACTGCTCCTCGTATGGTCCAATTCATTTCCTGGTTATACATCTTGTATTGGCAAAACTATCCCTATTCTACATGTACCAACATTTCAAAACTGTTATTGAAAGCCTCAACTGTGTTAAGCTATCTCCTTCCAACTACTCTCTTGCCCCTCCCAGTTCAATCCTCTGGGCTCCTAATGAAATCTCTAGGGAGCGACTATCTGGTACAGGGATTCTGAAGACCCTTGTGTGCTAAATAGCAGCTTCCTGGGTGGTCCCCTCCCATCCATGGCATGTTATGGCCATACCTTTTGAAGTGGTATATGGCTAGTGGGCACGAACAAGCCGCCTTGATGCCCCCCCCCATTACTTTGATTGCACAAATCAGTGGAAGGAAGAACCAGTCTCCATGGATGTACCTGCCTGCACTTTGTAAGTGCTGGAACCCACGGACGCCAGCACGTTTGTGGAAGCCACAACCGCCTGCACAGTCCCTCGGGCTCCTAGAAGGTACGGGACTTGCAGCTGCACTGCATGTTTGTGAGCAGCTGCAGTTATGAATTGATCGCGGCGACTGGACGTGGTCTCCCGTGTAGTCCGTAAGTGTGCTTGCTGTTTTTAAGTAACCCTCTTGGTCTTTCTCCTGAAATTTCTGGCATTTCCGTAGGGATCTCCGCAGGGAGGGGTTCTGACTAAACCGGCAAGACGCTTGACATCTATTTATCTGGGGCATTTCATCTTTGAAAAACGTGCTATCGTTTACTGGTACTTAATGCGTTGAAGCACGTGTAACGGTGTCATCCATTTGTTTTGTGTTAACATGTAGTTGCCACATCTTGCGCTCTTTTGTCTGCGATGAGGTCTCTCACCCTGGTGGCTTATCACAACTTGTTGCTGTACAGATATTGGAAGCGTAACCTACTCACAATGCTATAAAATACACAATGTTTTCGAACCTTCACAACCAAAGCTATTCCTCAGTTTGCAATAATCTTTAAAGCTTCGTCTGCAGAAGTATTCCTTTGGTAGCCGTCCTTGCATGTCTCATACCAGACATTTCCCTTTGTTTTTACAGGCTTGGAACGTAAACTGCATATTCTCGATACATACGCCGCAGAGCTGTCTATTAAATAGAGCAGTGAGTTAAGACTGTACTAGTTTCACATAACATGTTGCAAAATCGGTGTTAGTGGTTAAAGTTTTGAAATTTTCTCTGCATGCTGCCCACATGGTACGCTGTGGTTTTTTTTTATTCCACTGTCTACTGGCTTTCTACTATGAGGGCCAGGGCTTCCCTCAACTGAAGCATTTTGCACACCCAGCTCAAACACTGTTCAAGGCCCCCAGCCTCGAGCTCCTACTTCCTTCTTCCATCTGGCATTTTCTTTTACTCTCTCTCTTTAACTTCATGTGACCAGTTTCCGTAACTCTTGCTCTCTTACTCTTTTCTCTACTTTTTGTCGTGCTCTATGACTGCTTTCCTTTCACTCTTTGCTCTCTCAGTCTCTGCTTTTGTCTTGCTCAGTTACCACTTTCCTGTCACTCTTTGCTCTCCTATGCTATTGATAGTAGGAGGGGCTTTCGGGTTCCCTTTAAAAACGCCTCCTTTATAGAACATTTACCATCGAGGTCCTGTCATCAAGTTACTTGCGGAGTCAATACCAGGAGGGATGAGCAGGGCATATTGAATTGGCACCTAATTAAAGATCTGGCACAGAAAAAAAGGAAAGTGGCATAGTTTGTTTTCATAGTCGCGTGTTCTCTTTGCAACAGTCACTCTGAGTTGCTAAGCAGAACCGAAGAGGACCCGCAGCCACATCGTTTAGGCTCCGAGTGGAGCGCGCACCCTTTACTTTTATTTCTTCCTCATTAGTGATGTGCTCACTGTCTTCCTTTTTTATTTCAGATTTTATGACAGAATGACCATAAAGGTTTAGTACAGAACAGGAGACAACACTGTCAAAGGACTTTAATTAATGACTGGTAGTAATAGGGCCAGTATATCATAGATGATTTTCAACAAACTTTGATGTCTTTAATAGCTAATATAATGTAATGCATAATATGCTGCATGGCTAAACACTTATAAGGTCCCAAAGGCGAGACCTATTGGCTATGCCAATGCTCGTTTTGGTTCCTGATGTTCTTGGATTGATCCTTGTGCTGCTTCAATGGTGCGATAAATAGGGCTGTGCCAGCAGCCTACAGTAACTTTGTACAGTCAAACCCAAATAAACTCCACTTTAAAGGATTTCTACAGTCAATCATGAAGCCAGCAAGCTGGTGCAGTGAGTTAACCACTCGCTTCTGATATGTGGTATGAACTGCAAGCCAAAAGTTCAGATCATAAGGCCAACTTAGCCTTCCAAGCTCAGTAAAATAAGTTCCATTACACTTGGTAATAGTAATACCTGTAATGTACAGAATTTAGAAGCTGCAGAGCTCAACTATCAAGCACTATGTAATAAGCAAGATATTGCTGTTAAAAGGATGCATTGGCCACGCAAGTAAGGAAGGACAAAACTGTGCGAGGCCTATTAGCGACAATGGCCATTTAGGCTAGGACTTATACAGAAATTTACAACTGGTCATCATGTATCAATTTTTGTGCAGTTCAGTGCTTAATGGCTGTGACTTCAGTGCAGCAGACATCAGCTATGTTTGGGACTACGTGAGTCCTGTTTTGGATGAGAGCCCTCGGTAGCTGATTTGATGGAGAGAAGTAGAAAGTGGATTTGTTTATGATTGTGGGTTATTTCAGGTTACATTAGACAGATGTGTTTTTTCCAAATCTGTCCCCGATTCCTAAAACGTTTTCACACCTTAGTGTAAATCAGGTGCTCTTTAGTTGAATTTGCAGCAGAAATATCAAATGGTGATTAATGGAATGACGATTTGGTGATTTTTCACACGTTAAGGAGAATCTGCTAGTAAGGAAAATCGTTGCAAAATAAAACAAACGAGATATTAGCAGAGATTTGTGGTTAGTCACACACATGTTGTACAGCCATCCCTACCTTGAAAACACAAGCACATTTCTTAACAAAGGCTGAAATAATTGTTTCTAGTGTGATAGCGGTGTAGATATAGATGGTATTTGCACCGCGCAAACCTGGTGCAAACTCAAAACTTCACTATGTCCACTCGGATGGAAAACATTTCTTGAACAGAGGCTGAAATCCTAAATTTTGTAACATTTCAATGACAGCGAAACTGATTTTGACCCACAGTGACAATAGATAGGAGTAAGTTTGCCAATAATGAAGGTTTATGAGCAAATTGCAATCTCGGATCGATTAATTAAGCATAAATCAATAATCACCCAAATAATGCATGTATAAATATAATCCAGGCATTTGAAATCGACTAATGCAAGTACGTGTTGTTGGACTTGGCCCTCTCTGCAGCGTCACCCCAAACTTTGTGTCTTCACCCCTCCTGTTTTCTGATCCCACTTTTATTGGCTTTTAGGACTCTGTGCACTTTACCACTGCTAAACAGAGTTAAACAAGGTAAAATTGGCTTACATCAAATTGGCACACTTATTTTACTTGTACATCCCTAGTAAAGTGGTACTACATGTACCCAGGGATAGCACCACTTATTGTGCCACCCACTTAAGTAACCCTGTAAAACATGTCTTAGGCCTGCCTTTGTGTGCAGTTTTAAACCCCCATTTCGACCAGGCAAAATAAACCTTTTGGCAGGCCTAAACCTTCCTTTTTAATACATATAATCGACCCTAGGATAATCCCTAAACAGCCCATAGGGCAGAGTGCGTTGTATTTAAAAAGTTGGACATGTTCTTTTACATTTTACATGTCCTGGTAGTGAAAAACTCTCAAATTCGTTCTTCACCTTTGCAAGGCCTACCTCTCCCATAGGATAACATTGGTTTACCCTATTACATTTAATAAGTGATAACGTTTGTTCAGGGGCTGGTAGGAATGTCATGTTTGGTGGTAAAGATGGATTTTAATTCATGATTCTGAAAATGCCACATTTAGAGAGTTGGCATTTAATTGTCCTAACCATTTGGTGCCTGCAGCCTGTTTCCTGGGTCACTTGACTAGGTGTAGTTGGCAGCTGGTCTTTGGGTATTCCTCCCAGACAACCACACAATAGATGGTCTGGGTATTGGTAGGATGGGCCATGCTATCTTGATGAGAGGGGCGGAGCTGTCACTTGTCACACTTGCACTTCACTTGCCTCAGCTCACAAACAAATTATTATTATTATTTATGCTTATAAAGCACGCAGCTACCCCCAACGGAGGTGTCCCGGCGCTAACGGATACAGATGAAGGTGAGGGGAAGCTAAAGATGTTGAATCACTGTGTGCTAAGGAAGGCTGAAGAGCCAAGTCTTCAAAGCCTTCCGAAAGATAAGTTCCGACTTAGCTTTCCTGATGTGGTCCGGCAAGGAGTTCCACAGGGTCGCGGTTTTAACGGAAAAAGACCGTCCTCCTATTCTGGATTTAGAAAAACGGGGGATGACAAAGCGCTCAAGGTGGTTAGATCTAAGGGTCCTTGACTGATGATATTTGCGGACTCTCTTCTTTAGGTATTGCGGGCCAATATCGTTAAGTGCTCTGTAGGCCAGGGTCAGTGCTTTAAACTCGGTTCTCCTCTTGACGGCCAGCCAGTGAAGGCTGCGCAGATGCGGGGAGATGTGATGCCTTAGCGGGACGTTTCTAATAAGCCTGGCTGCCGCGTTTTGCACCGCTTGCAGTTTCCTGAACAGGTATGCTGACAGCCCCAGGTACAAACTGTTTGCATAGTCGAGCTGTGACGTAATCACCGCATGGACTATTGTTTTTCTGCAGTCTATTGGTAGGAAGTGAAGGAATCTCCGTAGGGCCTTCATCTTCCAAAAGCAGGACGAGGAGACATGGCTAATCTGTGTCTTGCATGACAAGGTAGTGTCCAGTTTGAAACCCAGGTTCCTGGCGGATGAGACAGGGAGGGGAGGGGGATTGAGTTCTGCAGGCCACCAAAGGTCGGGTAAAGGAGGGGAGGGCTGATTGAAGAAAAGTACCTCCGTTTTATCTGTGTTCAACTTTAGACAGTTAGCAGTCATCCATATTGAGATATCCATAAGACACTGCCTAAAGTTTGAAAATGCCGCCTCGGAGTGATCTTGGAAAGAAAACACGAGCTGCGTGTCATCCACATATGAGACAACATCGACACCGTGTTGCTTTATCAATGAGGCGAGGGGAGCGAGATAGACATTAAAAAGGGTCGGGCTGAGGGCCGAACCCTGAGGTACTCCACAGATCAGAGGGCGAGAGTTGGAGGTGTACGGGTGCAGCCGGATTCTCTGGGAGCGGCCTTCTAAGAAGGATCTGAACCAAGCTAGGGTAGTCCCCATCACTCCCAACTGTCTGAGCCTGTCTAAGAGGATCTTGTGTGAAACTGTGTCGAATGCCGCCGACAGGTCCAATAGCACCAGCAATGCACAGTTCCCCTTATCCATTGTCTCCCGGATAGTTTCTGCCACTTCGAGTAATGCTGTCTCAGTGCTATATCCAGCTCTGAATCCAGACTGACAGTCATGGAGTAGTTTATTGGTTTCAAGAAACATGGATAATTGTTTCTGCACTACTTTTTCAAGGATCTTAGCAGGTGCTGGTAGAAGGGAGATAGGTCTGAAATTTTTCAATATTGCAGGATCTGCATTCTCCTTCTTGAGAATCGGTTGAACAACAGCGATTTTCCAACTAGATGGATAAATGCCAGTTTCCAACGAGGTGTTCCAGAGCTGGTTTAGGGCAGGGTTAAGCAGTGGTGCTAAAATTTTGTAGAACCTGGCCGGACAAGGGTCAAGTGGGGACCCAGATTTAGTTTTTTCCAGCTGCTTAAGGGATGTATCCAAGTCAAGAGAGCCAAATTCAGACCATGTTTTTGTTGGAAAGAGGAGAGACAGTGATGTGTTTGATAGTTCCGTCTCAGGAAATGCTGCATAGATGTCTTGGATCTTCTCCTGGAAGAAGACCGAGAGATCCTCACAGAGTGTGGCAGAGGGGACAACATTGCTTTTCATTGTCTCTGGTTTAAGGAACCCTTGAATAATTTTAAAGACTTCCTTAATGGAATTGTCGGCTGATTATATTTGATTAGCAATGTGGTTCTTAATAGTATTGCGTTTTAATTTGTGAAATTGTTTTATTGCCTTTCTGTAAATAGTTTTTGCTTCACACTAGCTTATTGTGCCTGTAGACAGACTTAGACCAGGTCAGGGAGGCAGGAAATTCCAGACACTTCTGTAGGGGGAAGATTCCAGAGGTTTCCTCCAATTCAAAGTGGACACCAGGTAAAACAAATTGAATCCTCAAACCCACTCTTCTGTACACTCCTAGACCGGTGGATACTACAGAAGAAGGACTGCGCTGCTGCCAGAGGACTGACCTGCTGTCTGAGAAGGAAGACTGGCCCTGCACCCTTCATCCCAGGCTGAAATAACTCCAGGGATCAGCTGAATGGTCTCCTGTTCTGAGCTACAGAGACACAAAAAGCTTAAGAGGCCTCTGCAACAGCCCAGCTGACCTGCTGCACTGGACACGCCTGAGTCATGTTGGCCTCCACTGGAGTGAGTTCCTGATCCCAAAGAGGTGCCTCCCAAGTCCTGGATCCTTGATGTGGCATCAGTTGAGCTTCCCCTAGAAGAAAAGGAGACATTCTGAAGTTTTGGGCTCTTTGTGACTGGCCCATTGTTGCGCTAAGATCTTACGCCCAAGCTGATCACCAATGCGAAGCTCCGGTGAACGCGACTCTTCATGCTACAGTGACCGCCAGTGACAAAAGGCAACACGAGATGTGCACTTCGTGGTACAGCATTGACAGTCCACAGTGACCGCAAATGCGAAACTTTAGCACTGACTGCCCATGACGCCCAACAGTATCTTTGCGTCACAGCAACGACCGTCTGCGACGCTCGGCCTGCTCTTCACACTACAGCAACGCATTCCCCATCACTCTCCCTGCTCCTCGCAGCCTCCTCCACCACGAATGGAACTCTTCGCACTGAACTTTTTCAGTGGAACTCACCTGGTCCCTGTATATGGCCTGTGCTCCATTGCGGTCGGCCTGAACTTGTGACTTTCACCTACTCTTGCATGACCAGATAACGAGTGGCGCTTTGTGTTTTTAAGCGCTATACTTACCTTAAATCTTTGAAATTGCATATCTTCAGTTCCACTGATTGGATTTTAGCCATTTTTGTGTCAAATAATTTATTCAAATTTACTTTATTTTTCGAAACTGGTGTGGAGTTTTTCTTATGTTGTGTTTTTGCTTTATTACTGTTTGAGTGCTGCATAAATACTTTACACATTGCCTCTAAGTTAAGCCTGAATGCTTTTGCGCAAAGCTACCAGAAGGCTAAGTGCAGGTTAATTTAGTAACTGTGGTTCACCCTGATGAGGATTGGGGCAGTTGCCTGAGGGATCACACCCCCCCTCAACGAACAACCCAATTTCTCACACACGTTATTAAAAACAGCATATGCTAAATAAATTAAAATTTTGTTCCCATAAAAGGAAACTACATAATGCTAAGCTAAGGTTGTGGGTAAGTCTGGGAATTTAGAAGCAGCAAGTGTCAGCAGATATAGCATTGAAATGAGAAGGAATGTGCTTGTTCTTGACAGTAACTCAGAAATAAGGAGCATTTTGTCATAAGAGAGGAAAAGGGACATCCACCTGCAAGGCTGGACCGGGCAAGTCTTCAAAGTAACTCAAAAGCTTCACTCATTTAAACATGAAATTTCATCCAAATGATACATTCTACATGTTCCCACCGAGTAGGAACTAATCAAAAACTAGTGTTCCTTCTGTATTTGGGGTCGGCCTCCTTCTCATAAATAATAGGCCTGCGCTTTTCCTGATTGAGGCCTTACCTATATCACACAAAGGAGTATTCACCTCCTCTGCCTCCCATCCTGTGTAGGTGTTGAGAATCATCAACCAATTAGTCAGTTGTAGCATTTATGACCTTCATACAATAGGCTAACAGAACACAAGTTTGAATGAGAGCACAGTGACTCTGGTGCCTGAAATTAGAAGATGAAAAATGCACAGCAAAACAGAAATACAACATTTACTTTCCAAAATGGAGTTAGGCACCTAGGCCCACTCTTGTGAATGTTAAGATGCCTATACCCTATCTATTCTTAAACAAACATATACGTTACTTGTTTCACTAAATCTAAGTGTGAAATCACATGTACATATATGTAAGTAATGGTTATCTTGGCTACATATTACATTATATTCTATAGGATTTATATTTCGGCGGACGGGATATCCGTCACAATTGTGACAGAGTAACCCGTCCGCCATGATCTAAATCAGTCCCTTAGTTCCTTTCTTCATGAGGAGAGTTTATTAATGGGAAATAAGCATTAAGTATTGCATACTTTCCATCTCAACGAATTTAGGCAGTAGGCTACCATTTTTCAGGCAGCCCTATTGCCAACCGATGTCACTGGCGAGATCCTAAACATTATTTTGCCATGCTGTACTGGAATACATCAATCCCTTTTGTGCCCTGTAAATGAATAATCCAAACAAGCTCTCTCTGTCCTTGATTATATCGATATTCACAGACTGGACTTATGGCCAGTCACAAGTGTTGTGCTGACTGATCAGCCAACAATGGGGCATTTAAGGTGGGGTTAAGCATCTGTCCCTCTCACCAATCATGATTCTGAGAAGTTATGGCTAGCTTGCCCTGTGGACAGTAAATGTACCCAGTTATGGTGGCCTCTACAACTCTGTTTGAGGCCACCTTGTACCATGTGAAAGATTCTAATTAAGTTGTTGTTCAGCAGTTGTCTCCCAGTATATAGGTTGTGTCCTTAAAAAATTGCCATGCCCAGGCTCTTGCCTCCGACCCACCCACTTTCCATACCACCCAAACTTCTGTGGTCATGAGTACCTCAAAAACACCAGCCTCGCTATTTCTTTAAAAGCATCTTCATTTTTTCAGTGGACTTAAGTTTCTACTGCGATGTTCAATGTCAGGTGCAGTGATTTTTGGTCTTTCTGGGGTATCACTGATTGAGTCTGAAAGGGTCGGCTCCAATTCAAATCAAAATGATCCAAGATCACAGTTGGCAGAAGTAAATGCAGAGAGGGAAGGGAGTGGATGTGGAGGAAATTGCAAAGGTGTGCAGGGCTTGCCTGAGCATACCATGTTCTCGGTCAGGTCTAGTAGTCAATCTGTTGCAGGTCAGCATCTGTTAATGTGCCCTATTTTGCAAACACATTGAAACGCTGCATTTTGCCTCCTTGTTTGTAAGCAACAGAACTGAAGAAAGATAGATAAGAGAAAGTGGCATTTGGGCCACAGAGAAATGCAGCAAGTAGGGGCACCAAGGACATTTGGAGGTGGGAACCTGAAAAGTGGGCATCCATTTAGGCGACTGATGAAGCACATAAAGAGGGCAATGGTGTGGGCAATTAAGTGAGAGAACAATGTCAGCCAATGCCCTTTACATCAATTACTGCGATTTCAGGCTGGGGTATGTAATTCCTGAGTCAAGTCCTGAGCAATATACAGTCATGTCATCAACATGGAAAAGGGCATGGATGACGCTCCGATTGACTTTTCATGTTGCAGCCACAATTTCAAGAATTTGCGGTCAGTCCCACTCTGTTGGGGGTTGTCTTTACAGTACGTTTGAAAAACCCTAGAAATTCGTGGAACAAAAAAAATATAACAGTGCTTAATTTGAGCCGGTGGTTTCCAGTGCTCGATACAACATTAATTGTCAACACCTGCACTTACGACAATATGCCACTGAGTGGCACGGTCTGTTTCCGGTCCAGGGAAGACATGGCTTGGCAGTTCGGGCTGGACTGTTCCCATGAGGCACAGGGTCAGACTGATTTGCATATGGCCATGTCTGAACTGGGGTGGTGGAGTGAGCTAAAGAATGATGATGGATTAAACCTAGATCAGTTGACTGGGGGTGAGTGTTTGATTTGCTCTAACGCTCCGTCCATCATCCCCTTTGGTATCGCTTTGTTCGCCCTAAGTTGGCAGGGTATGCCCAGACGTGGGTCCCTTGCTCACTTTGCCACTGGATTCAAGATAGCCTGGCTGATGAGGGTTTTGAACCCGAAACCGGTCCCAGGATGCTTGTTTCCGGTCCAGGGAAGACATGGCTTGGCAGTTCGGGCTGGACTGTTCCCATGAGGCACAGGGTCAGACTGATTTGCATATGGCCATGTCTGAACTGGGGTGGTGGAGTGAGCTAAAGAATGATGATGGATTAAACCCAGATCAGTTGACTGGGGGGTGAGTGTTTGATTTGCTCTAACGCTCCGTCCATCATCCCCTTTGGTATCTCTTAGCTTGCCCTGTGGACAGTAAATGTACCCAGTTATGGTGGCCTCTACAACTCTGTTTGAGGCCACCTTGTACCATGTGAAAGATTCTAATTAAATTGTTGTTCAGCAGTTGTCTCCCAGTATATAGGTTGTGTCCTTAAAAAATTGCCATGCCCAGGCTCTTGCCTCCGACCCACCCACTTTCCATACCACCCAAACTTCTGTGGTCATGAGTACCTCAAAAACACCAGCTTCGCTATTTCTTTAAATGCCTCTTCATTTTTCCAGTGGACTTAAGTTTCTACTGCGATGTTCAATGTCAGGTGCAGTGATTTTTGGCCTTTCTGGGGTATCACTGATTGAGTCTGAAAGGGTCGGCTCCAATTCAAACCAAAATGATCCAAGATCACAGTTGGCAGAAGTAAATGCAGAGAGGGAAGGGAGTGGATGTGGAGGAAATTGCAAAGGTGTGCAGGGCTTGCCTGAGCATACCATGTTCTCGGTCAGGTCTAGTAGTCAATCTGTTGCAGGTCAGCATCTGTTAATGTGCCCTATTTTGCAAACACATTGAAACGCTGCATTTTGCCTCCTTGTTTGTAAGCAACAGAACTGAAGAAAGATAGATAAGAGAAAGTGGCATTTGGGCCACAGAGAAATGCAGCAAGTAGGGGCACCAAGGACATTTGGAGGTGGGAACCTGAAAAGTGGGCATCCATTTAGGCGACTGATGAAGCACATAAAGAGGGCAATGGTGTGGGCAATTAAGTGAGAGAACAATGTCAGCCAATGCCCTTTACATCAATTACTGCGATTTCAGGCTGGGGTATGTAATTCCTGAGTCAAGTCCTGAGCAATATACAGTGATGTCATCAACATGGAAAAGGGCATGGATGACGCTCCGATTGACTTTTCATGTTGCAGCCACAATTTCAAGAATTTGCGGTCAGTCCCACTCTGTTGGGGGTTGTCTTTACAGTACGTTTGAAAAACCCTAGAAATTCGTGGAACAAAAAAAATATAACAGTGCTTAATTTGAGCCGGTGGTTTCCATTGCTCAATACAACATTAATTGTCAACACCTGCACTTACGACAATATGCCACTGAGTGGCACGATCTGCTAAATTTAGAGATGAGCACAGCAAAAGTTGTTTAACTCTACATGCCTTAAAAATGACTAATACCTGCTTTCCAAGTCATTCTCATAGCATTGGGGCATGGAATAGTCTGACTTGTCACACTTGTAAGGTGTGGTAAGTAGTTGCGTTGGTACTGTTATTTGCAGAGCTGGCAGGGGTGATGGGTTGTGCAAGCTGCAGTGGCCTCCTGGTGAGGGCCCTCGCACTTTTGTTTTTACAAATTAAGCACTGTATATATTACACTCAGTTTCACTTGTAGCTAGTGCCTCTGTCCGTGAGAGTGGGCTCTCACATTGTATGTGCGGAAATGAGGTGTATTATATGGTGTGGTTATGCGATCTCACCTTACAATACACTTGCCAACCACTTTAGGAATAGTTGGTTTAGTTTGTTAAACTCTTTAGCTCAACCCTACGTTGATGTGGCTCTGAGCAGACAGGCTTACACAAAAGGAACAAGTGTAAAGCATTTAAACACCACCAAAACTATTGAAGAAATACATGAGACATTCAAGAAATCTGACAACAATTTATAAAAAATAGACTATATGTTTACGTAATTTTAGACACTGCAATGAAAAAGATCCACCAGAGGGTCTGGACATAAAGATTTTACAAGGTACAGTAAATATGCACTTTTTACGGTTCAAGGGTGTTTCTATCTCCTTTTGTTGTCCCTTAAGCATTATCAAGAAGGAATGATGAGGCAAGGGGAGCTGCTGCATGGTGCCTGTATGTGTCCAGTTTGAAATGGAGGAAAAGGAGAAAACATTGGATATGCACTCATGCAAGCTGTTGAGGGACTAGACATTGAAGGCTACAGCATCATACTCTCCTGTGCTGTAACGGGATACGTTTTTGTACCATTTGACATTGAAATGTTTGACATTGAGGTACAGACTGGCATCAAGATAGAAGATTGTCATCAAAGACTGTGACATAGGAGGCCTTGCCATCAAGACTTACAACGTTGAAGCATGGCGCTCATTTTGTGGTGTCACCTTTGAGCTTCAGATCGGTTTCACTCATTCTAAAGAGACTATTTGCCAGGAATATTACTCACACAGGATATAAGGTAGCAAAGTGCAACCATGGAAGGGCTGTGGCAGGTGGGGCACAACATGTGTTTGGACGAGAACCCTCACTCACCCGAGGGTGACATGCTTCATCATTGGGTTCCTCCAACACACTAGGACCGCAAGGTATCCAACGTGGGCTACAACTTCCCCTCGGGGAAGGAGCGGGAGTGTTTTTATAGAGCACGTCAAATTTCAATACCTCAAGGGTGAAGGTGAGGGGCAGAGTGCAGTAAAAAGGTCTGTGTTTAAAACTATCTCAGTAGGGACAACAAACTTTATTATTATGTCCAACAGGATAGGGGATAAAAGCAATGTGAAACAGGGTTATGGATGTGTACCCTGTAGTGTGGTCAACATGTTTCTGCCTTATATGACATACAAGTTCAAGGCATTCATCAGGACTAAGATCTTCAGTCACTCTGGTGGAAAAAAACGAGCAAAAGTAAAAAAGGAGAAAGATACTCAGGCCTCTACTCTTGACCAACCATGCGTAGCAGTAGCAATCAGTGGGGTAGGTCAGATGGCCCTATGATAGAACAATAAAAATAACATATCAAGAAGGTATAGCACAACACCAATGCGCACCGTCACCATGTACACAAGTGAATACCTCTTCCACAATAAGTTCATAGTGGTCTTACCTATGAACAACGTGTACAGTCCGACTCTACCATCTGTAGAGTCTCTCACCACGTAGATTCCTCTAGTTAGAGGTACAACAAAAATAGCATCACAGGCATGAAAAAGACAAAAAAAACAGACATATGCTTCAGTGTAACTAGTGTTGAATAAGTGTGTAATTACATCGAAATTTAAAGAGCACCCATCCTCAATGTATGTTGAAAGACAGAGTAATTGTATGCATACAGCTGAGGGAAGTGCAATAGTTCATGCCCATAAACGGTGCCATCATGGAGACATAGTGAGAGCTTCATAGTGTCTTCATGTTGGTCGGTTAAGTGAGTTAATCCCATTCCATGAAAAACGTCAGTGCTATGTAGCACATAATCATATAAACGGTAAAAGTGTATTGGTCCACTGAAGGCCAAGGTATAAAGGACCTCATGAGTAGAGCCTTTTGGGCCCCGAAATGTAAATAGGCCTACCCACTAGCAAAACAAAGGGCGTCTTAGGTCTCTGTGTGGTCGACTGAAGGGATACCGGAATGGTATCCAGACATTACATATCGGGAGCCATCTAAGCAAGCAAGATTGGCTCGTGCACAAATACTTCAAGCTTACCTAACAAAACGAATGACTACAAAGTCTGTAGTATGAAAATTGACCCGGATGTTAACAATTTGCATAGGCACTACACGAATCGACCCGACTGAAGTCTGTCAGTCTGTATAATGGAAAAGCCCCAGATGCTCCCAGATAAAGGGGCCTAAAACCACCCGACCCGACTAATGTATGCACCGCGTTGCCATGCGGGAAAAATCAGGCTCAGGAATTGATTACATTCACCTTACGTGTCACGGTGATGCTCCGTCATAGACTCTGGAGGGAGTGAGGGGCCGCCCAGCCGGAGTGTCTTTAAGGTGGAGGACAAAATGAAAGCGTGCCCAATTGTAATTGACTGCAGCTTCCGCATACGTGTAACTTCAAAAGCGCAGAGCGCATGTGTGGTTGTCTAAGCAACGCGGATAGGGAAGAAGTGTCTCACGCCACTAGCGCATGCGTGGTTGTGAGGTTTTTTAATTTCCTTTCCCTATAGTCATAGGAGTACGTTTTTAAAGTTAGCATAGTGTGACTAACTAGTATGCACAGATTTTCGTATTTGCGGCCTACTGATTTATGCCTGCAGTATAAAAGGCCTGTTTGACTAAGGTGCCTCCATCTTGATTTCCGTAACCGGGACTGGTTTGTATTTCTGCCCATGTTAAGGCCTAAACCATGAAATCGCTTGCTTCAGCAGAATAGTGTATTTTGTCTTATTTTCTGCCTACATGTCCAAGGTTACAGCTGCACTCGCTAATAAGGGTGAGATTGTCTTTACATTCCAATGAAGACAATTCATGATGCTCCCGCGTTGGTAAGATGCGGGGATTCGGCTCAGCGGCCTTGGGCCGCTGATAACACGACCCACTGGCTGGTGCAGACTCATCTCTCTACCTCCTTTGTTCCAGTCCGGCTCCGACCGGTAGTTTTCCATTGTAGGCGTGGACAGAGTCCCCCAAAAGGTTTATCATGTATTAGCAAGTGTTGTATCAGCAGTCCTCTCGATGCTCTCCTTTGGGTGAGGTTCTGTTGTGGCTCCTCTATAGAGTATTATGCTAATAAATGGTGTTTGTATCTTCTCCACTGTCTGACCGACTCTTCATTTGGGAAGGCATAGAGGTGGTAAGTTACCCCCGTGGTAGTAGAATTCTGCCACGTCCTGCAGATGGCGCCCGAACAGGGACTCCGCTTTATTAGGGCCCCCTTATCTGTAATCAGATCTTAGGGGCCGGGGTGGTACTTGGTCGGACAGGCGGACCGGGGGCCCCCATGTACAAGACCGAGTTTGGTTCTTGCAGCTGCTCCGCCTCCCCGATCGGGCGGATCCCCGGCTAGTGGCCCTAGGCCGGAGTCCTGAAGGCGAAACCTTGGAGATGACCGTTTGGTCCGGAGAGTCGGCAGTGGAGAACAACCTGTGACCTGTGTGCATCAGGTGAGTGATTTGATTAGTGGAAATTGGCGCCATAGCGTAATGTGGTGGGTCGGTGGACCCTTGAGGAACACAGAGTGCGTGTGGGCAGTTCGCTGGACCGATTGGTAATTGGCTAGTGTGTAAAAAAGGGCCCGGGAACGCTCGCAGGTAATCTGCCAGATCTTTGGTGAGTTTATTGGAGACTTTTGAAAAGACGCACGGGGTGCACAGTAAGGTGTGAGCCAACTCCAGAAAGGTCCGCGGAAGGTTTCGGAAAGCTCTGGGAAAAGTCTGGGGCAACGCTAGCCAGAAGGGTCCCAGATGAGGTCCGGGAAAGGTTTCGGAATGGTCCGGAGAAGGACTGTGGCGAAAGCCTGTCTTTTGGTCTCTGGAGCAGTCTACGGACTGTTCGTTTTTGTATTGTATCGGTCTGGGGCTGAGGCCAGTCATCTGGTGTAGACATGAGCCGACGGGCTATGTCCAAAAGCGTAATTGAGTGGTAAAACACGTGTTCTGTATTGTCTAGAAGAAACTGGTTCTGGTCTTGTATTCGATGGGTCTGTGGACTCGGGTATGTTTCTAGGAATGGGTTTCCAATGAGTTGTAGTTGTGTGTTCTGAGGCGGATGTAGTGAGTGCGTGTGAGAAGTAAATCAACAGAATTATTAGGTAGTTAGCATTAATAAAGGAGCGATTGTTGTTGCTTTAAGTATTTCTATGAATGTGCAAATTGTGTGTATGTAGAGATTGTGTTTGTGTTTAATTGACAATGCCTTGTTTCAGTAGGCTGGGATGTTTCGGGTGCTGTTGTCGCTCTGCGGATGCACGGCTGGAAGAGAGCCAGCCTGCACCCCGAGCTTCGACATTTATGTCAAACATGGTATTGCCTCCATTATGTTTAATACACTGCGGCATAAATATACTAAAGACAATGTTGAATTGCAATGGCCGCTTACTGGCTCATTTGATGAGCAGAAAATAAATTACCTTCAGGACAAGATGTTTTCTAGACGGAATCGGCAGTCCATGTTCGATTCTGTGAGGGTGTGGCAGAAGGAAGCCAAGCAACGACGTTTGAGAGAGGAGAAATTGGCTAGGAAAAGAGAGACACAGACTATTACCCACAAGGCAGTAACTTATGAAAGGGCAAAGACAGAGAAAGGGATAGAATGTGAAGATAGGAGGTTTCGGTTACAGGTGAACAAGAGCTATGTGGCGAGAGAAGACGGAGAAGAATTGATTGAGGAGATTCTAGACTCCCGCCCACCGCCGCCATATGTCCCAAAACGAATATACCCTACAGCGCCCGTCTCCTCTGGCTTAGCTGCTGGGGCTGTTCTTCCTGATATTCAGGGTACAGTTGTCTTGACCCCCCAACCTCAGCAGGGAATGGATGCCTCCCCGCACGTTTCCTCTCCTTTGACAACTCTTTTACTGGATGTCTCTGGAAGGGCGCTTGGTTCTGCACTCGCTTCGTCCTCTGCCAGTGTCACACCTCAATCGGCGATGCAGACCCCAACGCGTGAACACCCCCGAAATAGATCAGTCAGTGGCGCTGGATCCTGTGAGGAAAGTGTTAATGCGCTCAGCGGTGGGAACGGAGGAGAAGCAGGTAGTGGCAAATCAGGCAGCTCAGTGGCCTTTTCAGTAATGTATCTACCTTGGTGGGCTATAGAGGTCGATTACGCCAGAAGGTTCCATTACTAGGGACCCAAAACCCTATGAGAGAGGTACACCCCATCTATCATCCTGAGGTACCGGAATTGCGTGATTCTGCAAATACTGTAATTAGGCAGCGAGTGGATGCTCGATTCCAAGAACAATGGGTTTATACCCCTTGGAAGAGGAGTGAGGTCCTTTCTCTGAAGAGTCAGTTACCGGACCCGAGGAAGAACCCGACTGCCTATTATAAAGAGTTGACGGAGGCGGCCTCTTCCACTATAATGACCTTAGCTGATATAGAGTTGTTTTTCGGTTTGTTGATCCCATTCGACATTTGGAGACAAGTACATGATCAGGACCATGCGCAAGAATTAGGTGGGACATGGGATGAGATTAAGGCATGGGATAAAGAGCGCAAGCCCGGCGAGAAACCGAGGGCCGAAATACTAGCTGTACCAGGACGTATCATCACTTACATGCACTCCCTTATCCCGCCAAAGAAAGTGGACTGGGATAAGTTAACGGCATGCCGACAGAAAAAAGATGAGTGTGTCTGATTTCTTTACCAGGTTCGAAGGGGTGTTTTTAGATTTTAGTGGCCAGGATTTAGCGCAGGAAGGTGGAGTTCGACTATTTGTCAGTAGATTTGTTACCAACTTACTCCCTGAGATCGCTGCTTGATTACAAGCAGCGGAGAGTACTTAGACGACGTCCACTCCGTCAGTGATACTGAGTATGGCTCAGTACTATGAGCATAGGGAGAATGAGAATAAAGATAAAGACGAAAAGAAAGTAAAAGATCTGAAGACGAGGGTATTGTTACAGCAAGTTGCAAGAGGAGGAGGTAGGGGACGTGGTTCTGGTTTTGGTCCTCGAGGTCCTAGATCAGGCAGAGGTGGTGCTTCGAGACTGACTTTGGGGTTGAACCAGTGTGCGAACTGTCGAAAGGAGGGACATTGGAAGAGTGAGTGTCCAGAATTGCAGTCGGGGGGAGGGAATGACAGAAACCGAGGTTTTGGAGGCAGGGGACGTGGAGGAACGGGACGAGGGATATGCATAGGGACAATACAGGAGGAAACAGGCAGAGTGGAAATTACTTTGATGGACAAGGGGGACGTCAATACTATCATGACGATTATGACATGGACGATGTGACTGGATTTTCGCACGGCTAGGACAGCCAGGGACAGAGCAAGGGACCAGTTCCGGTACCTGTAGATCAGCGTGGACCGTATGTTACTGCAGATCTGCAAGGTTCCCCTGAGAAATTTTTACTTGACACAGGCGCTATGAATAGCTCTGTTTCCCATTCCCTGGTCCCAGGGGCGGCTCTGTCCGGCCATAACAACGTTTCAGTAGGTTTTTCAGGTGTACCAGTTGTAAGCCCCATCTCTAAGCCTCTTTCTATGACGCTTGGCCCTTATACAGTTGATTCGCCGTTCCTGTTGACATCCCAATGTGGGGAAAACTTGTTAGGATTGGATCTGTTGAAAAAGCTGTATGCGACTATACACAGTTCTGCGGGCGGTGTGTATCTCACTATAGGCCCACAAGTTGCCCCCGCTAGACAATGCTTTGCGAGGGGTGATCCTCTTCCTCCTGAATTTAATGAAGTGCCACACGAATTGTGGGCCACAGGTGACACAGACGTGCGGTTACTCAATATCCCACCTGTCTCTATCAAGGTAAAGCCTGATGTCAGGTTGCCCCGAATTCCCCAATACAAAATCTCGCAGGCAGGGGAACAGTTTTTGTTGCAAGTTATCCAAGATTTGATTCGGTCAGGGGTGGTGGAGGAGACGGTATCTAATGTGTGCAACAGCCCTATTATTCCTATTCTTAAAAAGGCCCCAGCTGACTCTCCTGATGCCATGCCAGACGTGTACCGTTTTGTAATAGACCTGCAAGAAGTTAATAGGGTAGTGATCCCTGAGTACCCTGTGGTATCTGATATCACTCCTATACTAACTATGGTCCCACCGACGGCGAAATTCTTCTCTGTCATTGACTTGAAGAAAGCCTTCTTTAGTATACCAATTCACCCAGATAGCCGACATTATCTGGTCACAGTTTTAGATTCTGTCGTGCTCCACAAGGGTATACTGAAAGCCCCAGTATTTATAGTCAAGCTTTGAAAAAACAATTGGACTCCCTGGAACTTACCCCTGGTAATGTTTTATTGCAATATTTGGACAATCTTTTGGTCGCTTCAGATACTGCAGAAGGTTGTAAGGCAGCCACAGTTCAATTATTGATGCATTTGGCACAAAACGGGCACAAGGTGTCCCTTCCTAAATTTCAGTACTGTCGACAGGAGGTCACCTATCGAGGTCACCTACTGTCGAAGGAGGGTCGCAGACTAACACCTGAACGTATAGCTGCAATCACTAATATGTCTGTTCCTAAGACCCAACGCGAGGTACGCGCGTTTTTGGGTATAACTTCCTATTGTCGTCAGTGGATCCCCAACTTTTCCCTACTAACGAAACCCCTTCTTTACCTTACCACTAAAGATGTGCATGAACCTTTACCGTGGACACCTGCATGCCAAGAAGCTTTTGATCAGTTGAAAACTGCGCTTTGCTCTGCACCTGTGCTTGGCACTCCTGATTACCAGAAGTCTTTTGTGCTCTACGTCCACGAGGCAGAAGGTTGCGCGCTCTCAGTATTAACACAGGGCTTTGGAGGTAAGCAGAGACCCTGCGCTTACTTTTCTGCCATTCTGGATAATGTCGCCAGAGCGCTCCCGAGCTGTCTGAGAGCCGCAGCGGCTGTTGCGGTGTCTATTAGACAATTGGCAGGGTTCGTTCTTGATACTGACCTCACAGTGATGGTACCGCACGCTGTGGACATACTATTGAACAAGACAAAGACACAGCACCTTACCAGTGCACGTCTTACTGGATATGAATTGACTCTATTTGCTCCACATGTCACCATAAAACGATGCGCTACTTTGAATCCAGCCACGTTACTACCCCTCCCTTCGGAAGAAAAGGACAACGATGTCCATGATTGTTTGTTTCGGATTGAGGAAGAAACAAAGGGACCGGTAGACTTGACTGATGTTCCCCTATCTGAACCCCATGGGGAACTATATGTCGATGGCTCGTGCTTCAGATTGCCGGATGGCACCACTACTGCAGCATATGCGATCACCACATTACACACGATAGTTGAGACTTCCCGGGTCCCTTATCAGTCGGCGCAGGCAGCGGAGTTGGTTGCTCTTTTACGGGCTTGTGAGTTGAGTGAGGGATTGACTGTTAACATCTATACTGATAGTCAATACGCCTTTGGCGTGGCGCACAATTTCGGGCGCCTGTGGGCAGAGAGAGGGTTTCTCACATCGCATGGGCAGAAAATACAGCATGGTCCATTGATACTTAGATTATCAGCACTGGCATTACCTAAGAAATTGGCTATCATGAAATGCAGTGCCCACAAGTTTGTGGTGGATGATGTAGGAAGGGGAAATGCGTTTGCGGACCAGACAGCCAAAGAAACAGCGAGGTTAAAAATGAATAAAATGTTCGTGGCAGGTCCAGCTAGGTGGGTGGCAGATAACGGGATGTTCGAGGATACAGTGGAGAGTGTGAGGGACATACAGAGTGAAGCGACTGCAGACGAACTGACGACCTGGAAAGAAAAGATAGGACGCATTGACGAAAATGCTTGCTGGACTGACTTATCCGACAAACGCAGGTGGTTACTGCCTAATGCGCATGTTCATCCTGTAGTTACCATAGCACATGGGCCGGCACACATAAGCGCGAAGGGAATTTGCAAGTTATTAGATCCAGTTTGGCAGAATGATAATATTTTTAAGGTTGCAACAGTTTGTCTAAGACACAACCCTGGAAAAAGTACCCCGACTGGTAATTTTGCCCCGCCTTCATTCCCTTTTGAGGTGATTCAAATGGATTACATTGAAATGGAGCGCATCAATAATTTAAAGTATGTCCTAGTTGTGGTTTGCGCGTTTAGTAGGTGGGTGGAGGCTTACCCGACAAAAGAGAATACAGCCATAGCGACAGCAAAAGCACTTTTAAAGGAGTATTTTCCCCGCTATGGTTTGCCCCGAGGGATCTGGACGGACAACAGAAGTCATTTTAATGCTAAAGTAATGGAATACATATGCAAAGGTCTACAGATAACACAGAAATTTCATGCTGCACATCACCCCCAATCTGCAGGTCTTGTAGAAAAGTACAATGGTATTCTCAAATTGAAGATGGCTAAAATACGTGAAAGCACGGGACTAAAGTGGCCTGATACTTTGCCTTTGGCCCTGTTGTCTACAAGGGTGACAGTACATTCGAGAACTGGTTTGTCACCCTATGAAGTAATCTTCGGGCGTCCAGCTAATGTATGGGGCGTCCCGAGACCGAAGAAGTTTTCTGAAATAGAGTATCCTTTGTTGATTGATTATTTGTATTCCTTGTCTAAAGATCTTCGTTCTGTTCACCAACAGATATCTGCCGCCCTGCAACCATTGCCAGAGGGGCCCGGACATCAGATTCAACCCGGAGATTTTGTCCTCGTTCGGAACTTCTAGCGCAAGTCCAGCCTAGAACCGAGGTGGCAAGAACCGGCACAAGTCCTGCTAGCAACGCGAACATCAGTAAAGGTTGCCGGCCGGAAGAACTGGGTGCACGCCAGCCATGCGAAGCGCGTGCCCCTGCCACTGCCATACGATTCGTGGGTAAAGGACGGGATTGCGGACCAGGAGGGAGAGCAGATTCACGTTTTGTTTCCTTTTCCGACGCCCGGTTGAGAGGGGCGCAGACCGACAAAGAAGGTGAGGAGGCTGTGTTAGGGGTGACCCCCTCTGAGACGAGGGTTGCCTCAGATACTTCAGCCCCAGTGCACCGAGCCTCTGAGTCCCGGTCCCCAGCTGCAAGTGAGCCTGCACCTCTGTTTGCTGATCAGGAGGTGCTCGGGCGCGATAGGTACAATCTGCGGCCCGACGAAAGGACAGTGCACCAGCACGGTAAAACAGGAGTTAAGGGAAGGACTTGAGTTCAGGGAACAAGTGCTGTGTCTCTGGTGCTTGTTAGATTAGAATAACCTTACTGGTGCACTGTATGAGGCACTGGACAGGATCGTTGAGGGTATTACTCCGGGGGGGGGGGGGTGATTGCCCTATCCTGAAAGAAAGACTTCTTCTGCAGCTTGGGCCGCGATTGTTTTTCCCTTCCTGAGTTGCGAGCTGTGCAGCTCCACTGTGGGAGCAACGGACATTTGATGAACAATAGCAGCCTGCCTGTGAGGCTCAAACGGACACAGGGAGAAGACTCCCCTCTGGCTGGTTGTACAGCGGTTTCAATTTCCTAAGTATTTTGTTTAGTAGTGTACCCCTTTGGTCGCCCCACCCCTGAGGAGGAGCAGCCCTTTGCGGCTCCTCGCCCCTATCCCCATGGTCCCGTTTGGACCACATGGTCCTTCAGGACGAAAATAATATTTGTGGCGATAATATTGCTCTTTTTGTTGTTTGCGTTAGGAATATTGCTTTTTCTAGAAGTACAACATCCTATGCATACTCTGATAAGTACTACCCCAGCCTCTCCGGAACATGCATTTCTTACTTTGGCTCCGCATAAGGAACAACACAGACAAACATATGCTCAGAATGCATTCATTCAGATGCTTCACCAAGTTCACAGTATCACTAATGTTACAGAAAGTTTGGTATGTGGCCTACTTCCTTTGGTCATGCACCGGAATGATTTACTGATTTCGATGCCCCTGTCCTACTTAGGTAGCTGTGAGGCCTGGTTCCAATTACTCTCTATGGTGTTTATGCACTATTATGCAGACACGATGAAAATGACGCAAGCTGACTATGAAGCAGTCCTGGAATATATAGTAGTACATCAGGGATATACACCAGGCTCAGATGGGAAGGAGGGTACCCTACACCCTGATGCATGTATGAATGTATTTACCGTCCACGAAAATGTTACCTGGTTACGAAATGAGGTATTGGATTTCCAAGGATTTAATGTTACAGAGTACTTTAAATGTTTCCAGGAACGCAATATCACTGAAGATAAGGCTATGCCTGTTTCTGTCATTGGTTCTGCAGCTAGCTTCTGTGTCCAAGGGTCGAGTAATGTTTCTGTAGGATGGAGCAAATGCAACTATACTTATCAACTGAACACGACTAGTAGTCCACCCCTATTGACACCTCTGAATGTGTATTTCATTTGTGGGGAGCACGCATATACGTGGCTTCTCAGAGGCTGGTCTGGTCAATGTTACCTTTCTTTCCTCCTGCCTCCCGTTTATATTGCTCCATCCACATATCATAGGGATCATAAGTTGCAGCGTAGAGATCTTCCCATACACCGAGTTAAAAGAGTGATAAATACTGATGATATTGATCAAACAGATACTTCTTTGCAACAGTTCACTGATATAATGAAGGGTATTGTGCCATTCTGGGGCCCCATATTCAATAGTCGCAATTGCTAGAGTAGTGGAGGGTGTCATCAATACTACTGCAGAAATACTTACGAATATTACGGTTGAGCTTCAGGCCACGAGACTCGTTTCGCTCCAGAACCGTATAGTTCTAGATGTCCTTCTAGCCGATAGGGGAGGAGCATGCTGCGTCATCGGGAGCAGTTGCTGTGTTTATATACCCGACTCTGCCCGGACTGTTAATCTCGCAATTCAGAAGTTACATAGAATTGCGTCTGACTTGCATGAGGCTAATGGTTCCTGGTCCTTAACAGGATGGTTTTGGAGCCTGTGGGCATCATGGGGTTGGAAGATTCTCGTAGTTCTGATAGGTATTGCAGGTGTCATCTTTTCTTGCTGTCTCTGCATCCATTGCCTCCCGGTGTGTTGTACATATTGTTTCGGTAAACTCACCCCCACTGTTCTGTTGCCTAAGACTGATACTAAATGTTCTCCTATGATGCTACAGGAAATACAGTCACTGATGCTTATTGACGAAGGTATATTCGAATGCTGAACATTCTGTCTTAATGCTTGTGCCCCTTTTTGTGTTTCACCTTATACCCAGTTTATGATGAGTAATGACTTTCATTGTTAGATGGATACAGACCCTACCGGATAGCCAATAAAGGCTTCGCCAAAGTTAGCCACAATCTGATAAAAGGAGGGTCTGAGGTTTTTTAATTTCCTTTCCCTATAGTCAAAGTAGTACGTTTTTAAAGTTAGCATAGTGTGACTAACTAGTATGCACAGATTTTCGTATTTGCGGCCTACTGATTTAGGCCTGCAGTATAAAAGGCCTGTTTGGCTAAGGTGCCTCCATCTTGATTTCCGTAACCGGGACTGTTTGTATTTCTGCCCATGTTAAGGCCTAAACCATGAAATCGCTTGCTTCAGCAGAATAGTGTATTTTGTCTTATTTTCTGCCTACATGTCCAAGGTTACAGCTGCACTCGCTAATAATGGTAAGATTGTCTTTACATTCCAATGGAGACACTTCATGATGCTCCCACGTTGGTAAGATGCGGGGATTCGGCTCAGCAGCCTTGGGCCGCTGATAACACAACCCACTGGCTGGTGCAGACTCATCTCTCTGTACCTCCTTTGTTCGAGTCCGGCTCCGACCGGTAGTTTTCCATTGTAGGCGTGGCCAGAGTCCCCCGAAAGGTTTATCATGTATTAGCAAGTGTTGTGTCAGCAGTCCTCTCGATGCTCTCCTTTGGGTGAGGTTCTGATGGAGCTCCTCTATAGAGTATTATGCTAATAAATGCTGTTTGTATCTTCTCCACTGTCTGACCGACTCTTCATTTGGGAAGGAATAGAGGTGGTAAGTTACCTGCGTGGTAGTAGAATTCTACCACGTCCTTCAGTTGATATAGCAGCATAGTGAGGAAAGAAGCGTCCATCGGCGCTCGCGTATTAAAGTGTGCAGCTCCGCTGCCAATATGGAGTACAATAGTGCAGGGGCATCAACTCGGTAATTTATGATATGTGGGCCAGGAGGCAATCAACGGCTAGTAGACGTCACAAGGTCACGGGGGTAGCGTAGTATACTGAAGGGCACCCCACAAGGTAGGCACATTGGGTTTATAGCAAAAACAAAAGCCACTTGCAAAGTAATGAAGAGGATGTAGTAGAACAAAGTGAGACCGGGAGATAAATAAAAAAAATATGAAATAAAAGACCACAGTCTACGCTGATGTGTGAATCCAAAATAAACATTACAGAAAGGCATAAAGTGTTGCCAATAACACATGGCAGAGATCCATGTAAGTGCAAAATAAAAGGGGCAAAATATAACGGAAGCGCCAAAGGATGCTGAGATAGCTGCGTTAGTGTATTGGCCCAAATCTGGGAGTCATAAGGCACAAGACATAAATGTACAGGCTCTTCTTTCGCCACAAAGTGTACAACTAAACACAAACAAAACAGAAGTACTCATCATGGGCCCAAACCCCGATGCCTGGAGCGACACCTGGTGGCCCCCCGCCCTCGGAAACCCGCCAACTCCCACGGACCACGCACGCAACCTGGGAATCATCCTGGACTCCGAGCTCAAAATGGACCGCCAGATCAACTCTGTCTCGTCTTCCTGCTTCCACACCCTCCGCCTCCTTCGTAAGACCTTCAAATGGATCCCCTCGAACACCGACAGACCGTCACTCACGCCCTGGTCACCAGCAGACTCGACTACGGCAACGCACTCTACGCCGGAATAAACAAAAACCTCACCCGCAAGCTACAGAACATCCAGAACGCCGCCGCAAGACTGGTCCTCAACCTGCCAAAACACTGCCACATCTCCCAGCACCTGCGCACACTCCACTGGCTCCCTGTCGAGGCGAGAATCACCTTCAAGATGCTCACCCACGCACACAAGGCCCTCCACGGCACCGGACCAGCATACCTGAACAGCCGACTCAAATTCAACGCACCCCAAAGGACCCTACGATCAGCCCAGCTCTCCTACGCCGTGGTCCCCCGCACCAGAAAGACCAGATCGGGAGGCCGCTCCTTCTCCTTCCTCGCGGCCAAAGCATGGAACGCCCTTCCGCTCCACCTCAGACAGACAACATCGCTCCCCATCTTCGCAAGAAACCTCAAAACCTGGCTCTTCGACAGACCCCCTCCTTGATGGATGGAACCTGCACCCCCCCCACTCCCCCACCCCTAGCGCCTTGAGACCCTTACGGGTGAGTAGTCGCGCTTTAACAAACCCCTGATTGATTGATTGATTGTCAAATATAGTACATACACGCCAACACTCCTGATTTTTGAAGGAAAAATGGCAATTTGTTGTCTGTCTCCCAAATGAAATTGCCTTTGTTTCAATATAAGTCAATGGGGGAAATACATTCTCCCGATTAAATTTTTTAAATCTATCACTTTCCTCTTTTAATATGTTGACATATATAATAGTACTGCCTTTTAAACGTATTAGTTAGTTGAGACAATTCAGTTTAAAAACATTGCTACGACAACATGCCATTTCGGAGAAATTACTCCACTTTCGTGTGTCTGAGTTCCTAAGTGTGGAAAAAATGTGTAAGGGCTTCTTAAGGGGCTGAATGAACATCTAACGCGCTATGTAAAACACCGAACATTTAACTCTAGTTTGGGGTCACCATTAAGGTACGCAGATTTACAAGTATATTTTTAAAATATGCAAACCATGGCTATAATATATGGCCAGATGTAGGGCTAAAATATGTCATTTTACCCTCGCCTGACTCCGAATTACTTTTCCCTTCTTTGCTAAAATGCTAAACCTTCTCACTATTGGATAAGAGCGCGTGCACTTCCTCTAAAACAGGGAAGGTAGAATTATGCAGCGGCGGGTCAGCAGCTTGTGGACCCGAACGCCGAGGAAAGAAAAATCGCATCTGTAAAGATTCCACAGATTAGTGAGTCATTCTAAGCTTTTATATCTGTTTAGCTGCGCAGATTAAAACGACCCCAGCCCGCTAGCAAGTGCGCAGGTCATCGCTTGAAACGAAAGCTCCGGCGGAAGGCACCGGCAGATCTTCCACGAGCGCCTTGGCTTTCCTCCCATCAGCCGCCACGTGCCGTGGAGCCGCGAGCGGCGGGGTTTCACCTGCACTCGGAGCGAGGGGATTGGCTAAAAGAAGAAACGCAGTAGCCAAGTAGTCCTGGCCTATTTCAAAGCGCTTTAAATCCGCTTTGGACTTCCTTGAATCACAGGCTTAGGGGTATTTAGCGCATTTCAGTAAGTACCATTGGGTGCGCAGACATGTCTGTATGAAGGGTTGTCTTATGATGCTGTGGTGCTTTCAAAACCTGTTCTGAAGCTCTACATTTCTGTCGTCCACACTTACCACTGTCGTCAGTGGTAAGAGTGGATTGCCCACAATTACACATATCGATTAAAAGCAGTGACGTCTCTAGAAGTTATGTTTTTTGTTGGGGGGCGGGCGGAGGGGGGGGCACACGAGGCCACAAATAAAACTGGTGGGCCGCCTGGAAATGGTAATTGTAAAAAGTGTCAACTTGTGAAAAATAATTTATATGTGTGTGTGTGTGTATATATATATATATATATAAAATGTTTAAATCCGATTTTGTATATATGTATACATTGATACACACTCAAATATTTATGCAGTTATATATATATAACACAGCAATCCAGGTAGGTGTTTAGAGGCTGTCCAGGCGGGCGGTCCGAGCACGGGTTACCGGAAACCCCACAAATACCTCAAATTCTTCTTTGCTTGTCGCAAGAAAAGCTCGGACGACTCAAGTATGCTCAATAAAGTTTTTTAATGGCTCCAAAACAAACGACGCGTTTCATCTTACGCCTTGCTCACGTTTATCGTCAGCACTTACACTTTTCAATATAAACAGTGTATAAAGAAAATAAACAAAGGACTTCACCCAAATGCGGTATATACAAATGTGGAAACTGTGGCAGCCATTTTGACAAAGTAAAAGATAGATGCAATTCATATTACTACCAGTTCATGATTAAATATCGAGAGGCCTGCGTATTTTTACCATCCCAACCTATGAGGATCCAGATCCGGAAATGTTGGAGGAGTGGTCCAACAATTCTGCTGCCTGTTCGCTGACTATGTTACGGATACTAGTTAAATATGCTCTAAAAGATAGGAGCAAATTATTAGCGGAAATTGACACAGTGCTTGCGGAAATAAGAAAGATAGTGACTATTGAGGCACTTGATGAATTTATGAAAAACCTATTAATCAGGATGGCGAAATTGGAAGATGAGATTACAGCTAAAAAGCAGCGTAAATTCTTAAGGGATTTTAAAGATTATCAGGCAGGTCGTACATTGACATTTCATAAGAAATATGATCACTTGTTTGAAAGCAAAGAAGGAGGCGCAGCTGTAGCTATACCTGCAGTGACTGGAGAAGTCAGTGAAAGCGATGTTTCTCATGGAAATTTGTCTGATTCATCAATTACAGCACTTAATCAAGGAAATAGCCAAGGTCAGCAGAAAAAGAGTAATTTTTTACGGCAATTCCAAATGATGAACCAAGGAAGGACAGAACACCTCCAGGAGCAACATGCTCAGAGAGGCAGAGGGCACGGCAAAAGAGGAAAAACGCGAGGAATAAATATGCCAAAGCAAGGAGCAAGAAACGACGAAAGAATGCCCGTGGGAATGGAGACAAGGGGCAAGAAAGCAAAATCATGACTGTCGTGAATCTTTCTCAGCTGGCTCTTTGTCCGGAAGAGACAGAGCTCCTTTCTTTAGGTTTGTCTTTTTGTCCTTCTAGTAATTTGAACTTTGCTCAGACAAGAATTGATCTATTTTATTTTTCAAGAAAATTGAAACTTAAGAAATGGTTTGATACACAACACGCTAGGCCTGTAATAAGGGATGATGTAGGTATTCTAAGCAATTTGAATATTGATGACATTGAAGTTTTGCACACTATGTCCACTTTAGAAAACGAAGAATTGGGCAGTGAAAGTACAAGTTTAAATGTGCAAGATCTGAATATTGAGCTAGGTGTTAATCCTGGTAGTAAGTTTAGACCTAAATCAGTATTTTTGCCCAAAATCCAATGTGACGCAATTGATGTATTTGAAAAAGGAGTCCTAGGAGATTTGAAAAGGGTGAGATATAGAAAAATTCCTATGTACAAAAGAAATTTAAGTGATGTTCAGATACAGGCACTAAATAACTTAAAATCTGACAACTCCATTGTAATCCGTCAATCGGACAAGGGCGGAAACGTTGTGGTTTTGGATAAAGAAAAATATTTGATGGAAGGGTTCAGACAGCTCCAGGATAAGAATTGCTACTCCATCTCGGATAAAAATGAAATCTCAAAGTCTAATACAAAATTTGGGGAGATGTTGGTGGAGTGGAGGGAAAAAGGGTTGATTGGGTGGGAGGAGTATAGTTACTTGAAATGTTCTCATCCCAAAATCCCTGTGCTCTACCTGTTGCCAAAACTCCACAAAGATCCTGTAAATCCCCCTGGGAGACCTATCGTCTCCTCTATTGGATCGCTGCTTCAGAATACCTCGAGATTTATCGACCACTATCTCAGACCTTTTGTTGTTGGGCTACCTGCCTATCTCAGGGACACCACTCATTTCCTCACCATCATTGATGGGATTTATTGGGAAGATACTTACATCATGGTCACCCTTGATGTAAGTAGCTTGTACACGAGCATTGTACATCAGCTTGGCCTGAAAGCCATAAGACATATTCTTAAAACTCGTTCGATCTCTTTGTTTCTTCATTCAGAAATGATTTTACAAATGATTGAATTTTGTTTAATAATTTTTTTATCTCCGATGATGTCATCTATCGGCAGTCACAGGGCATGGCCATGGGCACCTGCTTCACCCCCAGCTATGCTAATTTATTCATGGACTGGTGGGAGGAGCAGGTGTCCGAGATATTGATGGAATTTGAGAACTGTGTCCTGTGGCTGCGATACATCGATGATATTTTTTTCATTTGGAATGGGGATGAGGAGTCTGCCAGAAATTTTGTCAGGAAACTCAATGCTAATATGTATAATCTTATAATAACTGAGCACATCAGTAAAACTTTTATTGAATTTTTGGATGTGCAGATTGAGATAGAAGATCACAAGTTACAAACTAGACTGTTCAGAAAAACTACTGCAGGGAACAGTTTACTCAGTGCCACTAGTTCTCATCCCGTAGTCTCATTTTCAGTATCCCCTATGGGGAGCTATTGCGTGCAAAACGCAATTGCAGTACGGAACTCAACTATGAGAATGAAAAGAAGATTATGTGTAATCGCTTTAAAGAACGAGGCTATAATCAGAAAACTATAGCTGAAGCAAGCGATAGGGTTGATCTGGTTACTAGAATTGAGCTTTTGCATCCAGTTAGGAATGAGGCGGATTCAGAGAATTTGAGATTCATTACTACCTTCTCTAATCAAGCACATGAGGTGCGGCAGATTCTAGACAAACACTGGCATGTCTTACTGACAGATGAGAGTTTGAAGAAAAGTCTTAAAGATAATCCACAGATTACATTCAAAAGATGTCGCTCTCTTCGCGATGAATTGAGCTGTAGCCTAGTGACTACGGATACAAAGGTTAAGAGTGGTGGTCCCCCAGGATTCCGATGTTGCAGGAATTGTGGACTGTACTAAACTCAGTCTTCCGAACTCTAAGAGAGACTTTGTGATTAAAAAAATCGCTAACATGCAACACTATGTACTGTGTTTATGCTCTGATATGTCCCTGTAGTAAGATCTATATAGGCAGCACCATTCATTGTGCGAGAAAAAGAGTATTGGAACATGTTCGTGCTATACGGCATAATAATAAGCAGTACCCTGTAGCACGTCATTTTTTTGATTTCCACTCTCAAGATGAGAAACTATTAAAAATGGTTGTTATTGACAGTGTTTAACAGTGTTAGAAGTGGGAATCGTGAGCTCTCTCTCAGGAAAATGGAATCGAGATACATCATTGACCTTGACACAAAGGCCCCGGTTGGTTTAAATTCAAGTGAAGAGTTGGCTGTTCATTTGTATAATTAGCGAACTAGTTGTTAGTGATCTGGTTCCTTGATTAACAATGATTTTAACATAGTTTTAATAATTTCACTTTTTTGTTTCTTGTAGGTTGGGCACTTTTTTCTTTACTGTGACATGCCAGCAATATACTGGTTCAGCATATATAGAGAATCTACGGGCTTAAATTTTGGATCACATGCCCACTTGGGCAGGATTGTACACAGATTGGTTCTCGCAAATAATGGGATGCCATGATTAACTATGTTGGTTATTATCTTGCGATGGTTATCATCACTGAATTAGCCCACTTGGGCAGGAGTGTTCATGTATTAGTCTTTATACATAGTGTGATCAATGATGGAGGTTATTCGATACAATAAAAGTGCGATAGCCATGATCACTGCATTAGCCATATTTTGATATAAAATTTAATATCATGAAATATGTTTTGATTTTAGCAAGATTCATGAATTACCTTCAGTATTTGCATTCATTTGAGTTCTACATGCTAACACTTATGTGGGATATTTAATCATGAACTGGTAGTAATATGAATTGCGTCTATCTTTTACTTTGTCAAAATGGCTGCCACAGTTTCCACATTTGTATATACTGCATTTGGGTGAAGTCCTTTGTTTATTTTCTTTATACACTGTTTATATTGAAAAGTGTAAGTGCTGATGATAAACGTGAGAAAGGCGTAAGCTGAAACGCGTTGTTTGTTTTGGAGCCATTAAAAAACTTTATTGAGCATACTTGAGTCGTCCGAGCTTTTCTTGCGACAAGCAAAGAAGAATTTGAGGTATATATATATATATATATATTTATATACACACACACACACACACACATATATATAGGCACACACACATATATATATATTGATCCGAAATCCAAACACAGTTCCCGGAAACACGCACTCACCACCAGCCAAATGAAATCAAACTCCGGCCAAATCCACAATGATTTATTCGTACAGATGCCAAAAAACCCAACACGTTTCGGCGTCAACACACCTTGCTCACGGGTGTATACAAGGGTTCCTCAACCCTATTGCTCACCGGTTCTGTTCCTGGGTCCCGGCTGTTTGAGGATCTATCTATCTATCTATATATATATATCACGAAGAAATCCCAATGTCACGACAGACACTCCGGCGCAACACACGGGCACAGACTCCAAAAGCTGGTGTGGAAACAGGATGGTAGTTTATTCACACATCAAAAAAGGTCCAACATGACGCGTTTCGGCTGCCAGACATGCAGCCTTGATCACATAGCGCTATGAACAGACATGTGCAGTATATATACAGGTGAGTGTGGTTTGGATGTAGTAGTCTGATTACTATGTCCATTATCATGAGTGAGCATTTTACTACAGCTAGCGCCAAAAGTCATACGTGTCATTTTACTGCAAGCAGGAAAACGAGCTACTAGTGACATGACAAGGCATAGAAACAACAGGAACAACAGACTATGCAAAAATAAAGATAACATCCTGTGGCGGCGAAATTCATTACAGATGCAATACATGCCCGAGAAAAACACCCAACTTACTGGCTATTGCGCGGCCTGAGTAGACAAACATCTCAATCTGTTTGTGTTGAACAAAATATGGTGCGATGAAGGTGTCAGCCTTCTATCGTATGCTGGCATGTGGCGTGCTAAAGTGCCTATGACTCTGGTTAAGGCTCATAAAGTATCAGCCGCGGGGGCCCTGGGATGACCCGGCCAGTAAATTAAAAAATCAAAGACCGTGCCTGGAGCCTTGGAGGTGAAGAAATCGGGACTGAAATAATGTGTGCGCCAATTTCAGAATGTCCGAGAGTGCTGTCTGCTGCGCAAGCCTCTATGTTGTGTGCTACAATACATCGTCCTGGCAACCTGAGGCCCAGAGACAAGCACCCAACAGGACAAAGGTAAGCGGCTACTACAATGCAAAATTGTGAATGGAACGCACATGGTGAGATTGGTGGAGAGGGTGTGCATAGGGGAGAGTGGAGGAGACGTGCGTGAAAAGTGCACAGTGAATTAAGTGGTGAAAATAACTACCTGAATTAAAAATCTCCTCCAATCCAAAAGACTCGTGGTTAAAAATATCTATATGCCATGTTGTGACTATAAGTAACATGTGCATACAAGTCAAGGAGAACCTTAATATCCTTTATGTGTGGATCTAGTCAGCCTAACCTAGTGTGTGGCGACAAAAACGTGCGTGTTGCAGGTAATATGTATGTAATAAGTTGCAAGCGACAAATTTACCAAATAACTGCTTAAATGCAAGACGTCAAACAAGTACATTAATAACATTAGAGTAAAGCAACGTTAAAAAAAAGGGAAAAAGAAAAAGAAACATACTCAGTCAAGCATATGTTACCTACAGGACAACAGATGTGACAGACCATCTAGTCCTAGGTGCCTGGATAGCAGCCCCCTGGTGACTACATATACTGGTAGGTTTACAGAAAGTGGTATAAGTCCTCACTGGTATTGAGGCCCGCAGGCGCCTTGGTGTTGAATTGCAAAATATATTTGCTTTCCATTTGCCGTAACAGCTTCTCCCTGTTACCTCCCCTTCTGAGTGTTGGAATGCAGTCAATAACCGAGTACCTCAGGTGTTCCAGGTTATTATGATGTGTCTCCTTGAGGTGTCTGGCCACTGGATATGTGGGGTCACTATTCACAGTGGCTCTCAGGTGTTGTAGGATGCGCATGTGTACTGCTAACTTGGTACTCCCGATGTAACGGAGACCACACTCACATTCCAGAATGTAAATGGCATACTCTGTTCTGCATGTTAGGTGGTATTTGATGATGAGAGGTGTCAGTCTGAATGTGGAATCTAGTTGTGTTATGTTTTTCCCAAATTTGCATGCCCTACAGCTGTTACACTTGAAAAACTCCTTTCTGTCGGATAACCAGTTTGCTGTGCTCTTAATTTCTGGGCTATTTCTGACGAGAGCGTCGTGCATGGATCTGGCCCGTTTATATGTGATATCTGGGTATGGAGCAACTAGAGGGCCCAGGGTTGGGTCAGACCTAATGATTCCCCAATGTCTGTTGATGACTGATCTGATAGCCCTCACTTCAGTGTTGTGGGTGATGATAAGTCTCGTACTGACTGTCTGTTGGTTCTCACTAGTTGGGATACTGCTATTTTCTAGTTCGACGGTGCCTCCTCTAGAAGGATGCCCTACGCTGGGGAGATTAGGAACACTATCTACACTAGATCCACCAGTTCCCTTGAGGAGTGCCTCTCGAGGTTGTGCATTAGCTCTTTTCATAGCTTTGTTGATATTAGCTGTGGAATATCCTCGTGTTCTGAATCTGTTAGCTGCCTCCTTTTGACATATCAATAGATCTGTGGGGGAGCTACAGATCCTCCGTAGCCTAAGCATTTCTCCGTAGGGGATGCTTGCTATTAAGTGCCTAGGGTGGAAACTGGAGGCGTGCAGGACAGAATTGCCTGCCGTAGGTTTTCTGTGAAGTTTGGAGCGCATGATGTCATTGGATATGTACAAAGTAACGTCAAGAAATTCAATAGAAGTGTTGCTGATGTTTGCATTGAATTCTAGATTCAAGGTGTTTTTGTTGATCTGCATGATGAACATGTTAGCACTCTCAGTGTTACCTTTCCAGATTAAAAAGACATCATCGATGTACCTCAGCCAGGTGATGATGTTGTCCTGCCAGGCCTTGTTATGTTCTCCCTTGAGGACCTGTTCCTCCCACCACCCCACATGGAGACATGCGTAGCTGGGTGAGAAACAGGCCCCCATGGCTACTCCCCTAAGCTGTTGGTACACTGCTTTGTTGAATAGAAAGTAGTTATGTGTGAGACACCAGTGAATGAGCTTGAGGAGCATGGCATTATGGTTATGACATTGTATAGGTCTTTTATCTAGAAAGTGTTTGCAGGCATTCAACCCATCATTATGATGAATGCTAGTGTACAAAGACGTGATATCAAGTGAAATTAAAAGATAATCATTGTGCCATGGAATATCTCTAATTTTACACAGAAAGTCACTGGTATCCTTGATGTAAGAGGGCTGACTAGAGACAAGGTCTTGGAGAAAGAAGTCCACATATTTTGATATGTTTTCACACATACTTTTTCTTGCCGAAATGATGGGGCGACCTGGAATCGGGAAGGAGTTTTTGTGAACCTTGGGAAGGAAATATAGGAAAGGCAAGACAGGTGATTCAGTGCTGAGGAAAGCGGTTTCCTCCTTGCTCAATAGTCCTTGCGTCCTGTAGCCATTTAGAAGTTTCCTTAATTCTTTGTTGCTACTTGCCACTTCTTTGTGATTTGATACTTTATAGCAGCCTTGATCCAATAAATGTCTGTTGGCCTCCTCGAGGTACAGCTGCCTTGGCAAAGCACGATATTACCCCCTTTATCAGCCTTATTGATCCAAACACAGTTCCCGGAAACACGCACTCACCACCAGCCAAATGAAATCAAACTCCGGCCAAATCCACAATGATTTATTCGTACAGATGCCAAAAAACCCAACACGTTTCGGCGTCAACACACCTTGCTCACGGGTGTATACAAGGGTTCCTCAACCCTATTGCTCACCGGTTCTGTTCCTGGGTCCCGGCTGTTTGAGGGAGGATCTATCTATCTATCTATATATATATATATATCCACAAGAAAGGTGCTCCTATATTGAGGCGCCACACACAGCGTGAGTATTAACCTTTTATTGGCAGACTAAAGGGCCCCAGCATTGCCCCTTGAGCATCAATATAGCATCGCCTTTAAAGTACAGTCTCTTAGCCAAACATGTTTCGGGCATTTCCTCGCCCTTGTTCACTGGCACCGGCCATCTCGAGAGCAGCAGCGAAAATGACAGCGCACCTGCAGCTGATTGAAATATCCCGCCTCAATGGGCGTAGGCATCTATTGCATTATGGTTGTTGTAGGTCAACATCATAGTTATCCCAGTGGGTGCCGCCGCATCTCTGAATACTATTTTTAAAAAACCACAGTGGGTTGCTCATTAGAACAAAGTTAGCGTCCTTACTTCTTGTGTCCAACCAACAGGTCACGCTGTTCCAACAGCGCTTTCCTTTCCTTGCGCTGCGGACCTGCTTCGTTAGCAGCGGGGCGCCTCGCGATCCGGGCAGACCGCCAACAAATCCACAAGAAAGGTGCTCCTATATATATATATATATATATATATATATTACCTACTGGCGGTCACTAGTAGGTAGTTATAGTTAGGACCTTGTTTCTATTCAAAAAGCGTTTTTTCTTTTGCCAATATCTTTGGCGCCGTTAGACGATCTTTAAATCTTCGAATCGTCGTGAAATTTTCCAAAAAAATGGTTCACTCAGGTCAGCTCCTGTCTTGAAAGTTTCGGGGTGATTCGTCAAGCGGGGGCCGAGAAAAAAGGGGGGTATCAAAACGCGTTTCTCCATGTTAATTTCCATAGGAATTTTGGAACGGGCTACAGCCCAAACTGCTGAACGGAATTACACCAAATTTGGCAAAAAGGTAGCTCTTGGTTCAGAAAGCATGTTTTTTTTTTTAAATGGAGTAAATCCGTTCAGTAGTTGCTGAGAAATTCAAAAAACAAAAATATCGATATCTGAGCACCGAGGTGGATTCGCGAACCCTCCCGAGCACGAGCTTCATTCTGATTGGCTGCCAACACTCCAAACCAGGAAGTGTTGGCAGCCATCTTATGACTCAGTAACAAGAAAACAGTAAAAAAAAAGATGAAAAACAAGAAAAGGGGGCAGGATAAAAAAACCCTGACCCCCTAGGCCTGCTCAGGGGGTCCCACATGGACCACCAGGGCCAAAAAAATCATTTTAAAAAAAACCCAAAAATCGCCAGAATTCTCGCGGGCTCCCGCACTTTGTTTGTTTTAAGCCCCCGGGTGGGCCAGGTCCCGGGGGCAATTTATAATTATGGTGTGGGGGCCCATGGGGGCCCCCACAGCCCCAGGGACCGCCACCTCCCCGGGGCTGTGCTCATAATTTGCGGGGGCACACGGCCACCCCACAGCCCCGGGGACCGCCACCTCCCCGGGGCTTTGATTTAATAGGGGTGGGGGGGGCCTCGCGAGCCCCCCCAAGCCCCGGGGACCGTCACCTCCCCAGGGCTCCAAAATGATTAAAGGAGTGTGGGGGGTGCTCCTGCCCCCTCCAACACTGCCCCGTGGACCACCACCTCCCCAGGGCAATTTTAAATAAAGGGCGGGGGTCCGTTGCGGACCCCCGGGCCCAGGGGACCACCACCTCCCTGGGGCTTTGCATACATTGGGAGGGGGGCCGTGCGGCCCCCCTCCTGGAGCCCTCAATGGCCCTGGGGACCGCCACCCCCCAGGGCCGGCTCCTGCAATGTCCCGGGGTGCCCACCCCCAGGACATTGCCGTTTGCTATGGCAGGGCGCGAGCACGGCTCCCACCCTGCCATAGCAAACACTGCTTTGCTTCGTTGAAGCGAGAGCAGGAAACCTGCTCTCGCTTCAACGAAGCAAAGCAGAATTGCTTTTGGGCAAGGGGAGCTGCATGTCAGCAGCTCCCCTTGCCCAAAAGCAATGCCGGCTCCTGCAGGAGGCGGGGAGCTGGCTGGGACCGTGGGGGCATTCGGGCTCCCCCCACGGTCCCCAACTTGAGGGCCAGCCCCAGGTGATGGGGTCCCCGGGGCCAGAACTGGCCCAGGGAAGGGGGGAGACACGGCCCCCCTCCCGAATAAAATGAAAATAAAATTAAAAAAAGAGGCAAAGCCCCAGGGGATGGGGTCCTCGGGGCAGATAAATGGCTCAGGAGGGGGGCCACGCGGCCCCCCTCCATTAAAAATGTAAAAATATGTATATGTGGCCATGCCCCGGGGGATGGGGTCCCCGGGCCGAAATTGGCCTCGGGAGGGGGGCCGCACGCCACCTTCCCGTTTTTTTTTTGTTTTTTTCTAAATGTGGCAGGCCCTGGGGGGTGGGGTCCCCAGGGCCCAAAAAAGATTGAAAGAAGGGGGGCCACACAGCCCCCCTTCTAACAATAAAAAAAAAAAAAAAAAGCTGGGATCTCGCTGGAGGCCTCGCCCCCTCATTGCACCACTCTGCAAACACGCCACCTGGCGCGTTCTAAGTTGGGGGATTAAGTCCCCTTGAATACTGAGGGTCCCTGGGGGCCAACTAGCCCACCAGGTACCGCCAGTAAGCGCCACACAGCTGGATTGCTGAGGGGTGGTCTGAGGCCACGCCCCTTTTTACACCATTCTGCAAACGCGCCTCGTGGCGCACTGCTGGTGGGGAGATGAGGTCCTCTTGTGTCCTGAGGACCTCAGTACTAAAGTGGACTTCATCCTCCAAACAGCAGTGCGCCAGGAGGTGCGTTTGCAGAGTGGTGTGAAAAAGGGGCGTGGCCTCTGACCACTCTCAGCAATCCAGCTGTGTGGGGCTTACTAGAGGTAACAGGAGGGCTAGTTGGCCCCCAGGGACCCTCATGAGGAAAGGGAACTTCATCCCCCAACCAAGAGCGTGCCAGGAGACGTGTTTGCAGAGTGGTGGAGAAAGAGGGCGTGGCCTGTGGCCACCTCTCAGCAATCCCACTGTGTGGGGCTTACTGGAGGTAAGAGGTAGGCTAGTTGGCCCCTGAGGACCCCCAGCAGTGAAGGGGACTTCAATCTCCATCCAAGAGCGTGCCAGGGAGCGCGTTTGCAGAGTGGTGGGCAAAGGGGCGTGGCCTGTTATGAGAACTTAGCAATCCTGCTGTGTGGTACTTACTGGAGGTAATAGGAGGTAGTTGGCCCCCAAGGATGTCCTTGGGGGCCAACTACCCTCTTGTTACCTCCAGTAAGTCCCACAAAGTAGGATTGCTAAGATGTCTTCGGAGGCCACGCCCCCCTTTCTCCACCACTCTGCAAACGCGTCTCCTGGCAGACTACGGGATGGGGGATAAAGTCCACTTTGCTTCTGAGGGACTTTGGGGGCCAAGAAGCCCTCCTGGTTCCTCCTGTCAGTCCTACGCAGCGGAATTCCTGAGTGCTGGTCGGAGGCCCAGCACCCTTTCTCTACCACTCTGCAAACGCGACTACTAGTTAAAGAAGCATCTTTCTGCACCTCTGACTTAGAGGTAGTTTTAATCCCCCTGCCCTATTATGTACTAGGGCCTTACAGGAGAGGTCATGCCAATCACAGGGGTACCCCAACCCATAGTGTACCCTAGTGTATGTAGGTGTTTTCACTGTATTCCAAGTGTCCTTTAGCATAGCACTGGCTCTAGGCCTGGTTAGTCAGAGTCAGTAACCACCAGTACCCGTCAGCAAAAAGTTGGGGGCACAGGATGACTTTGCAACAAGGCCTCTTTATGCGCCTCTGTTGGTTCTTTCTGCATATCTCTTGCTTCTTTCTGCACCTTTCTTTGTCTTTCTGGACTTATGTTGCCTCTTTCTGCATTTCTCTTGCTTCTTTCTGCGGCTTTCTTCCTCTTTCTGCATATGTCCTACCTATGTAGGCATAGTTAGAAATTAGCATTTTAAAAACTTTTGAAATTCACTGAAAAAAACCATAGGTTTCAGGGTCGTTATAGTTAGAAATTAGCATTTAAAAAACCATTGAAATTCACTGAAAAAACCATAGGTTTCAGGGTCGTTATAGTTAGAAATTAGCATTTAAAAAACCTTTGAAATTCACTGAAAAAAACAGGTTTCAGGGACGTTATAGTTAGAAATTAGCATTTAAAAAACCTTTGAAATTCACTGACAAAACCATAGATTTCAGGGACGTTATAGTTAGTTGGACATTTCACTCGTACAAAACCAGTGAAATTCGGCCGTTATAGTTAGTTCAGCGAAGTATAACTCGCGCCCCCGCAATGCACTGCTGATGACGTCACATATTACATCATTCATGACATGGTCAGTGGCATCACTGATGACATCTCAAATGACATCACTGATGACATCATCCACGTGATAATCTGATGCACCTTCTCATAACCTAATATAACCTTTGATACGCCCACTCTAAAATACAGACTACCATTTTTGAAACTATAGACACACCAATACCAGTTACTACATACCCACTCACTGATTCCTAGGTCTACACACACATCCACTCATTCACCCATACAGTCACTCACACATGCAGTCACTCATCAATACAGAACTATCATATGCTCTCATACACCTATACAGACACTCACACACCGCCACTCATCCATAGTGTTACTCTCACACCTAGTCAGTCATGCAAAGAATCAATCACACTCCCATTTACTCAACTATACAGTTATACACACACCACCTCACTTATTCATACAGATACTAACACATACTTACTCTCTTATACAATCACTGATACAAGCACACACTCATCCATACAGCCACTCTCACAATCACTCACTCTCACATACAGTCATTTATATACTCCAACACTCACATATACTGCCTTTCACATATGTAGTTACTCACAAATGTACCAGAGACATCCATTCACTCACCAACACACCCATACACACACTCACCCACCCATACAGCCCTTCACAGATGCACTCTTGAACCCACACACCCAGTGAATCACCCACTGACACATCTATGCACAGAGTCACACACACCCCGACCCACCCACAGACACTCAGGCACCCATAAAGATACTCAGACAACCAATCAATAAGCCATCTAGACATTTATGTAGCTACTCACCAACCCATGCAGCCGCTTACACACCAACTGACAGACTGATACAGACCTTCACACAGTTTAGTCACTAACCCATGCATTCAGTAAGACACGTTTAATCACTCACTTATACAGTCAGTCACGCACCTACTAAATCCTCCATTCAGACACTTATACACCCACTCATTCTTCAATACACCTTGGCATATATATTTATAAAACATATTTAAACTTTACAGAAATACGCAGTCACTGGATGATGTCATCAGTGATGTCATTTGAGATGTCATCAGTGATATCACTGACCATGTCATGAATGATGTAATATGTGACGTCATCAGCAGTGCATTGCGGGGGCGCGAGTTATACTTAGCTGAACTAACTATAACGGCCGAATTTCACTGGTTTTGTACGAGTGAAATGTCCAACTAACTATAACGTCCCTGAAACCTATGGTTTTTTCAGTGAATATATATATATACATACATACATATTAAACTTGTTGGCTCATGTATTGCCTGAAACAAACACTGCTTTTCAGTGAAAGGCTGCTGGACAAATAAATGCGTTTGCCAAGGTGCAATGCCTTTTTTGTGTATTGCCACTTGGCACATTCAACAGCTATGGTGGTGGGGCCTAAGGGGGCCCAGGACAAACAGAGCTGGGGCACAGGTCCCACCTTGTTCCCTTTGGTGATGCCACTGAATAAAGACTTCTGCCCTTGTACCTTCAGAAGCAGTGCTAACAAAATATGTGCAACCATTGTTGCAAGGTTATGATTACCTCAATTTTTATTCAGAAGACTTTATAATAAGTAAGGTTACCACCTTTCTCAGAGAAATGTATCAGCCATTTGTACATGTTTTAGGGCAATGGATGGGCCAGGAGATGATACTTAATATATAGTTTCTGTAAAATCCACTGTATTCTACTTTTACATTGCAATTCGGCCTCTGTTTGCTTTAAACACATTTAGAAATAGTTTAAACAACTCCATAATTCTGTTGATTCTCTTTTGTCAAATATTTGTTGCTTCAACTTAACATTTCATGAGGAAAAATATTGAATTTTGAACATTTTCCTAATTTGTTTCCTCTCTTGGCATGACAATACCTCAAGGCCAGTAACATAGTGGTCATTAAAAAAACTTATTACAGAGTAAGGATCAAAGGTTTCAGAACTGTGATGCTTTTCACTGTTCTCTGAAAAAGTAGATTACACTCACAAAAAGTAAATCTGTGATTTACACAATAAGTCTTGCATGTCCAACGTAGGTCCAGAATGGCCAGATCCATGTCATATTTCAGGCTATCCCCATACAATGTATGTAAATTATTTAGATAGTAGTTGTCCCAAAAACCTGAAATGGGTCCACCTGCACTAGAACTCCATTGGATACCCACGCTATAGCTTGGCAATGAATCAAACTGGCACATGTAACAGATAAGTGTAAATGTAGAATTTATTAATTTATTAAATATATTAAAAACACATTGCAGTTTTGGGGTGCCAGAGGATGGGTATTGAGACAATACCATATCTCTGTGGGGGTCTTGGGTAATATCAGTCAGCGAGTAGATGTGATTCTCAGGACCTCAACTATAGAACAGAGCAAAGAGGTACCACAACAGTAACCAATAAATGCCCCTGTAGACCCTACTTCCAGGGCTCGTAATTATGTTCAGGGCCGATTTAATGACCATCCATTGTGGTCAAGTTGGAGGAGAGGTGTAAGTGTTGCAGCATGATAGCTCATATCTTAAAGAGAAAAACACATCATCATACAAGTATAGTTACAAAATATGTCTTGAATTTGTGGGTGTTGTTTAAGAGTAATCAGATAACGGCAAAATAATGATTAATACATATGGGTTTAATGGCAGATCAGTTTAGTAAATTGAATATAATGTACTGATGACTTATGCAGAGCTGGCAGAGGTCTAAAAGTGGAAGAGCATGACAGCAGTAAGTAGTTGTGTTGTGACAATTTGTGGGTGCTTGCATAAAGTTCGTCCTGAATTCCACAAAAGAGAGAGGGCACAGCAGTGAAAGCATGCCTGGTCCTGATATCAATGTCTATGATTACGTAACTTTTGAAGCCCACTGGGGAGATATGGGGGACGAGCTATCAAATCAAAAGCGTGAAAAAGTTGGAGGGTCCGATTGATCATACATCTGATTTGTATGTGCAAATGCCTAGCTGTAGCACTTCAAGGCATTCAGCTAAGATGGCATTGATTTAGAAGTACAAATGTCTGGATATACCACTGCAAGGCATTCGGAAAAGGTGGCATTGCAGTTGTAAATCCTCTTACCCCAGCAGAATGTTATCCAACAATTGTGAAATATTACACACAAATAAATCCCAGTCACAGGTCAGGGTGAGAGTTTAAGGATAATTATGAAAGTCTGTGAATGCCCACAAACCTGAGTTTGTGGCCATTCACAGCCCCCTCTCTAACTCTTTCCCACCATGGAAATGGTCAGAGATTTACACTATTCAAAAACTAGATTTAATCATTTTCCAGGGTTCGAACAGGTACATGCTGTTGTGGAGGAAGGACCTTCTCTAAGGGGGAAAAATATTTTCCCTGTGGAGATAAAAAAAGAAAAGGGAATAAATGAGCCAGTCTGCAAAGGTGCTGGTTTTCTACAATGTAGAATCGTCATATGCAGACAATTCCACATTTGGAAGATATAAAAAAAAAACAGTAATTTCTCAGGAATATGCCTGGATATCTTTGACTTGTTACACATTCTAAGCGTACTCGTAGACGTTTTGGGGGAATGCCATTAAGTCATAAATCTACACTCATGGGAGGTTATAGATCTATTGGGTTATATTCATGACTTTCATTATGAATGTGCAAGGGAAAATGCCATAAAGAAATCCCCTGGATTGGTGATTAGGAGAAAAGTAAAAATATATTTACTAATGCGGTCCCTTCCAGTATAAAAGCAGAAAGTAGGTTGGGCTGCTTTAGCCTGACCCAGTTTCTCTGTTTTCCAATTACAAACTACATTGTGGAGTTCATTCCACTGTGACCCTCCCTCAAAGACAGTGATCGCTGTATGTAAAGAAATGCTGCGGCTATTTCTTGGCATTCATGTGAAGTAATTGTACAATAATACCGCTCTTATCCTTACATTCAATTTACTTCTCATCTAATCTTAATCATCCTTTTTTATCTAATAAGACTGAGGGTAGCCGAGCCACAGCTACAAGCTCCTCTGGTAAGATTAGAAATCCTAGACAAATTACTGCTCAGGTTGAAACCCTTATTTAGAGGATAAAAAGTTTGAAAGTGAATGTGAAAGGAAGGTAGGGCTAATTGCTATAGAACGGATTCTGGCTCATAACTGAAGGCGTAGGTGTATAAAAGTGGAGCAGCATTTACACCACAATTCATACTTACCCTACTTAAAGTAGGCCAAAGAATTATGGGATGCATGAGTAAAACAAAATATCTCATTAATGATGCAGAAGAAATTGAACAGGTATAAGAAATGCATCACAGTGAAATCAATTACTGCGACTTAATAATGTGAATGAACAGACTGAGGGTAGCCGAGCCACAGCTACAAGCTCCTCTGGTAAGATTAGAAATCCTAGACAAATTACTGCTCAGGTTGAAACCCTTATTTAGAGGATAAAAAGTTTGAAAGTGAATGTGAAAGGAAGGTAGGGCTAATTGCTATAGAACGGATTCTGGCTCATAACTGAAGGCGTAGGTGTATAAAAGTGGAGCAGCATTTACACCACAATTCATACTTACCCTACTTAAAGTAGGCCAAAGAATTATGGGATGCATGAGTAAAACAAAATATCTCATTAATGATGCAGAAGAAATTGAACAGGTATAAGAAATGCATCACAGTGAAATCAATTACTGCGACTTAATAATGTGAATGAACATATTTTTGTGCTTAATTTCTGAAATGTGGAGTAATTGAATCCAGATTTTAACGTACTCCTAAACTATAATTTACAAATACAAAATTAATATGTGTATTTAATAAGTAAAGACACGTTACTACTTTAATCATCTTTATCACAGACCTTACTCAATGAGCACACTTTCAGACTTGTTATGTTAATTAAATTTTGATATAGCGCGCAACTCATCCCCGAAGGGACATCGCCGCTCTGGTACGGCAGGTGCAAGTGGAGAGGCAACAGTTAAAACAGCCACGTTTTAAGGTGTTTTTTTTTTTTATCTGCTGGACTAGGACAAATGCAAATGAACAGAGGGAGTTTGTTCCAGTGGAATGGGGCCAGATAGGAGAAGGCTCAGCCTCCGTATTTAGTGGTTCGAATTTGTCTTGAACATAGGAGAAGCTGGTTGCTTAATCACTGGTTCTTGCTTGGTACATAAGGGGTGAGCCTGGATTGGAGGTATTTAGGGCCTAACCCTAATAGGGATTTATGAGTGAGGCAGAGCAGTTTAAAGAGGGCTCTCTTCCGAATAGGGAGCCAGTGTAGTGCTTTGAGCATAGGGGCTGACAAGGATCTTGGAGGCAAGTCGTTTACTAGTTGTGCAGTGGTATTTTGGACGACTTGTAGTTTTGACAGCAGGGATTTGTTGGAGGCAAGGAACAGGGTGTTGCCATAGTCAAGGTGGCTAATGACTAGCGCCTGGATGAGTGTTCTGCTTGTGCTCAGGGGAAGCCATCTAAAGATTTTTTGAAAGTACACGCATGATGCCAAAGCAAGTGCCACATGGAGAGGTAATCTGGTCTTGCATTGATAGCTTATCATCTAAAATTATACCTAGGTTTTTGCTGTCCTAGTGGGTAGAGGAGCGGGGCCCAGTTCTGCTGGCCACCAGTCTCTGTCCAAAAACCCAGTGCTTTGCCAAACAGTAGTATTTCTGTCTTGCCTTCAATAAGCTGGAGACAGTTGCGAGACATCCAGATGGCTATCTCCTTCATACAGGTGGAGAATCTCTGTTTGACGTTATCGATGTCTTGCCCAACTGAGATGACTAATTGGGTATCATCTGTATATGAAAATGTTTCGAACCCAAAGGATTTTATTAGTTGGGCAAGGGGGGCTACATAGATATTAAAAAGTGTAGGGCTTAAGGAGGAGCCCTGAGTGAATTCTTTATTTAGGGGAATAGTCCTGGACTGGAATGTGGCCATGGAGACTGTTTGAACCCTATCATTGAGAAAGTCTACCAGCCAATCCAGGGCTTTCCCCTGAATGCTGATCTGTTGGAGGCGCTGTACCAAAATTGGGTACGAGATGGTGTTGAATGCAGCTGATAGATCCAACAGAACCAGCATGGCTGGCTGTTGATCATCTAGAGAAAGTCTGATGGTGTCGACTACTGCAAGTAGAGCTGTCTCCGTGCTGTGTGCAAGTCTGAAACCTGACAGAGATGTCTAGCAGGATGTTGCTCTCAAGATAAGCTGTGAGCTGTTTGTTTACATTGGTCTCCAGAATTTTTCCCAGCATGAGCAGGAGAGATATGGGCCGATAGTTCAAGGGGTTGCGTTTGGCTTTTTCAAGATTGGTGTTATCTGGGCAGCTTTCTATTGTTTCAGGACTGTAGCTAGAGTCAGTGATGTATTGCATAGTGAGGTAATGGTAGAAGTAAGCAATGGAGCAAGACCTGTGGTGATTTTTGGGGGGCAAGGCTCGTTGGGGGATCCAGATTTTACTATAGTAAGTAGGTCCTGCATTTGGGCTGGTGAAATAGGCTTAAAATTGTTGTGATAGGGTGATGTGTTTTGTCTGTGGGTAGGTTGGGTGTGACTTGAAAGCTATTGTAGATGGTATCGATTTTGGTTTGGAAATAAGTAGCCAGCATGTCACAGAATGTTTGGGAGGCCGGGGTGGCCAAGAGATATGCCTGTTTGACACACGTTTTTACGATTTTGAATAATTTCTTACAGGAGTAACCTGCCTGATCTATTTGATGAATAAATGTTGTCTACGTGCTGTCTTAATTTTGGTTTGGTAAGCACGTGAGGCAATGGGTTGTTTATCCGTATAACTTTTGGACACCCTTCAGTTGCGCTTGAGCCTTCGACAGTGTGATTTATCCATTTTTTATTCGACCATGTACCAGGGGGCACTGGGTCTGAAATTGTTTTTGGGCAGTGGTTTGTGGGGAGCCACAATGTCAAATGTATGGGAAAGAGAGTCATTGAACTGCGCTAGTGCTGAATTTGTGTCATGGGAGTTGTCTGGAATGAGAGTGGGAAACGCTGCTTGAAATGCATCTAAAGTGACCCTTCTCCATGGTCTTGCAATGGCTTGGATTCGGGTCTTAGGTCTGTCATGACCAGTCATTATTGGGATTCGAAAACCGAGCAAGAAGTGATCTATCCAAGTTAGTGGCAGTGAGGTGTCGAATTGGGAGTGTGTAGTAGTCTTCCTAAAACATGTACTCTTCACTGTCTATTAATGTTCTCCTAAGTTCTATTATGTCACTGTCATGGTGATGGAATGTGATGGTTTGAACTCCAAGGGGAAGTTATCAGTTGTCCCTGGAAGCATTGGAGATGAACAGTCAATAAACTATGTGCTCTTACACTTACCTGGCCCAGTGTAATCACTACAAAATTGGCGACGAGTTTGACTGTTCCTCTCTCCACCCACGTGTGCTGCACTCTCCTCTGTGTTGAAGCCACAGCCAGCTGTCATCTGCGTTGTTTTCAGGTCCGTTTTTTGGCCGTGGATGCAGAAATCCGTCTCAGTTTCAAAGGTTCCCTCTGTCAAGACATCTTGGACTCGCAGAGGAAAAGGGAAAAGAATGAAGTGTCTTTTGTGCTCTCCACGTATACCACTTTGTTGAGAATCTACTCTCAAGTTGTTCCATTTCCCACTGAGTTTATTTGTCGTCAGCGGAGGTCAGCGCTGGAAAAAAAACTGAGTTTTCCCTAAGGCTCTGGACGTGTGCAGTGATCTGTGCCTTATTTGACTGAAAGGGAGCGCTGGTGTCGTCGGCTGTATCTGTGTGTTGTACGATACAGCGTGCGCAGTCGTTCATTCACACGGAGATCTTCCCCTAACCCCAGTCTATTCATTCTGATGACGTCTTGGAATGTGCAGAGGGTGTTGATGAAGGCAAAAGGCGCGCCACAGTGAAGGGAAGCAAAAGACACACAATTGATGGACGGAATGCAGAACAAATCAAAACATTCACCCCCAGTCAAAAGATCTGGGTTAAATCCATCATTCTTTTGCTCACCATGCCACCCCAGTTTAGACCTGGCCATATGCAAATCAGTCTTGACCCTGTGCCTCATGGGAACAGTCCAGCCCGAACTGCCAAGCCAGGTCCTCCCTGGACCGGAAACAAGCATCCTAGGACCGGTTTCGGGGTTTCACCAAAAAGCGGCGCATCACGTCTGCGTCATCGCCCACTTCCCTCTGCGTCTCTCCGCACTGCCGAAGGTTGGCTTACCGAAGAATTGTTTGAGAGTGTGTGGAGAGATAAATCTCTCAATCCTCCAGACAGAAGTCCTGTTTCTTGTGAAGGGAGGAGAATTGATTTGAAGGGATTCTTTGAAACGAGTCTTGTTTTCAAAGAGACATATTCATGGGAAGGTTTATGTAGCAAAGAAAGGTCTCAACATACTTGGTTGGTATCATCAGGGCTTATTTGGCATGACTCTTAGACCAGGTACTATTGAACAAGTCTCGGTGGTAGATGACACCCCTCATGGTGAGAGTTTGGCTGCATGGTCCAACAAATTCCCCAGTGTTTTTGCGGATGGTTTGGGATGTGTCAAAGGTTTTTAACATTTTATCAAAGTGAAGGAGCAAGCTATCCCGGTTAAACACAAGCTACGTAATGTACCGTTTAGTATCAGAGACGATTTGTCGAGTGAGCTTAAAAGGATGTGTGAGTCAGGTGTCATTGAACCAATTGAGTCATCCCTTTGGTTGTTTCCTTTGGTAGTTGCTCGTAAGAAGAATGGCAGTCTCAGAGTGTGTATTGACTTGCGCAGTCTAAACAAGGAGATCTGTGTGGACTCTCATCCTCTCCCTCGTATTGATGATATTTTGTCTAAGTTTGAGGGTGTCAGATTTTTTTCCAAAATTGATCTTGCCTCCGCCTACCACCAAGTGGAGCTGGATGCAGACTGTAAACATTTGACTGCTTTTGTATCTCCCGTTGGGACTTTTCAGTTCAGAAGGATGCCGTTTGGTCTAGCTTCGGCAGCCTCGGTTTTTCAACGTGTTATGGAAAAAGTCTTAGAGGGTGTCACTGACACTGTGGTTTTCCAGGATGATATTTTGGTTGCAGGAAGATGCAGGGAATCTCATGATAAAAATCTTGCTGTTGTTTTGGAGAGATTACAAGAGAAAGGGATTGTTGCCAACAAACTCAAATGTGTTTTCGGTGTCGAGACTATTGAATATTTGGGTCATCGAATTTCTGGTGATGGTATTGTGCCTCGGGAGGGTCTTATTGAGGCCATTGTGAATGCTCCGTGTCCTTCGTCCAAAGAACAGGTCTCTTCATTTTTGGGTGTATGTGAGTTTTACACTAAGTTTATCCCTAATTTTGCAGCAAAAACTGTACATATGCGAGGTCTACTGAAGAGAAAGGCCACATTTATTTGGGACAAATTCTGTCAGGATGAGTTTACTCACATCAAGAAAGAATTGGGATCTTGCAAGATACTTACACCTTTCGATCCTCATTACCAGTGTACTGTGTCTGTGGATGCTAGTTTGGATGGATTGGAGGGGATGATCTCTCAGTTCAAGCAGGGGAAGGAACACACCATTGGGTTTGCATCCCGAGCATTACGTCCTAGTGAAAAAAACTACTCTGTAATTGAGCGAAAGTTGCTGGCGTGTTGTTGGGCTGTCGAAAGATTCAAGTGTTTTCTTTGGGGTAAAACCTTTAAATTATTGACTGATCACAAACCCCTCAGTCCCATTCTCAACGGTAACATTGTCAAGGATCACACCCCAAGAATTGCAAGATTAAGTTCGAAATTGTTGCAATATGATTTTGAGGTGGCTCATATCCCTGGAGGGAAAATCACAAGGGCTGATTTTCTCTCAAGGTCTCCTTTACCCTTGGAAAAGCAGGAACCTCACGATGATGATGAAGAATGTCTTATTGCTGCTGTGGATGTTTGCAGTCAAGGTTGTTTTACAGAACGTGAGTGGTTCTGAGCCATGGAGTCGGATTCTGTACTCAAGAGAGTTTCATAGTGTCGGGGTGGCCCAAAGAAAAGCATTTGGATGGTGAGCTTCACCCTTTTGCTAAGATTGCTGATGAACTTACATTGGAGGGTGGTGAAATGGTCATGCGGGGGGATACATTTATTCCTCCTGAGTCGCTGAGAGCTCGCATTATTGAATATGGTCATGCGGGTCATCTTGGACAAACAAGCACCAAAAGAAGGATCCGATGTGTGTACTGGTGGCCTTCTATGGATCGCCAAGTTACTGATGTGGTAGAGGGATGTGTGACGTGTTGCACCAGTGACAAAGTTATCAAGGTCGCTGTTCCTCCTTTACAAGAGGTGGATATACCTAATGCTCCTTGGTTGAAGTTGGCCATAGATTTTGTGGGTCCTTTCAACGTCTTACCCAATAAATGCAAATTTGCTTTGGTTGTTGCGTATTACCTCAGTAAGTGGTGGGAGGTTAAATTCATGTCTGATCCCAATACACAGGAGGTTATCAAGTTTCTTCAGTGTCTTTTTGCCAGAGAGGGTTTCCCTAAAGAGATTGTATCTGACAATGGGGTGCAATTTACCTCCAAGGAGATGTCTGTGTTTTTAAGTCAATCTGGGATCTCAGGTCGCTCTTTATCACCCACAGGCCAACGGTTTCATTGAGCGGACTAACCGCATCTTAGTTGAGTGTGTTCAGTGGGCTGTTTCTACCAAGATTGATATCAAAGAAGCAGTTCAAAGTATGTTGTGGGCTCATCGCACTACTCCCAGTCCTATCACGGGTTCTAGCCCCTTTGCACTGCTTCATGGAAGGGAGGCTTCTTTTCATATGTGCCCGGCTTGGATGAAAAAATGGGGTTCACGGTCATTGAGTGGGAATTCTCAAACTGATGTGAGGACGCATACTCATTCTGTTGTTCCTGATGAGGTTGGATATGAGTCTAATGTTCATGTGGGAGTTTGGGTGAGAATTAAATCTCCTATCAATGTAGCAAAAGGAATGTCTAAGTATGGTCCTCCTGTTAAAGTGGATGCCACTTCACGCTTTGCTGTGAGGGTAAATGGGAGGAGTTGGTGGAATTTGTCAAGAATCTATAAAGTTCCTAGGAGGGTTGTGTTGCAATTGGGTCTTGAGTCTGGATGTGTTCCTGCTCAGGTCCAGCCTGGACGGTTGCAATCTTCCCAGTCTCCGAAGTTATCATTGGAGTATGTTACTCCTCGCAAGAGTGGAAGGAGAATTGTTCCACCTAAACGTTAAGATCTATAGTTCTTTATTCTTTTCTGTGTGTCCTTTCCTTGTTCATTTTATCTATTCGTTTTTTCTTTTTCTTTACTTTTCCTTTGTTTTACTCTTGTTTTATGGGAAGAAAGGAGATGTTGTAGTAGTCTTCCTAAAACATGTATTCTTCACTGTCTATTAATGTTCTCCTAAGATCCTATTATGTCACTGTCATGGTCTTGGAATGTGATGGTTTGAACTCCAAGGGGAAGTTATCAGTTGTCCCTGGAAGCTGTGGAGATGGACAGTCAATAAACTATGTGCTCTTACACTTACCTGGCCCAGTGTAATCACTACAGAGAGCTTAGTCATAGAGAAAACGAGGTCTAGAATATGCCCTGCCGAGTGGGGCTGGTTTTTGTGAGGTGGAGGTTTAACATTTCGAGATTAGTTAACAGAGTAGCAACTTCGGGGTCAGTGGCCGCATCTATGTGATAGTTGAAATCTCCTATCAGGAGGAAGTCTAGTGCGGCTAGTGTGAAAGGTGCTAATCGCTCTGTTAAGTTGAAGCTGAAATCTTTTTTGTCCTGGGTGGCGATAGATAAGCGCCCCATTCCAGGGGAGACTGTTTGGAGGATGTTGTTTATATATGATCATTTCGATCCAGTCTGTGGGTAGGGAGTCCAGTATGTTGACTCTCAGGAGGTCTTTAAATGCTATAGGTATACCTCCTCCTGGTTTGTTTTGACTGTCTTGTCTGATTAGTTTATAGTTATCTAGAAAATCTATGGGGATACTGGGTAATGCTAACTGATGTAGCCACATTTCAGTAATGAAACGTAGGTCGGGTTGTGTTGAGATAAGAAACACATATAGAAAACTCACCTCTTTTCAGTGGGCTCCAACGATAAGAACGCCCTCAGGTCCACTAGTCAACAGTGCATCAACAAAGAAATGCTCCATTCTGCACGGTACACATTAATTCACCAAACCCTACTCTTCACTCGATGTTGAATTGTTTCCCTCTCCCAATGCCAGGCACAGCGCTTTTTAATTACATAGTGTTGTGTTATACAAGTGCAAATACACACACACATACTCCCCGGTCTGTAAAGACACTCACCATTTAAAGCACAGTGGGATGTAATATGGCCTTAATAAGTACTAGTGACTCCACCAATCAGTTTTTGCTAGGCTAATCTCCTTAAAGAGAAGAGGTATGCCCAAACATAGGTTGTGAGCTCAGAGGGCTCAAGCTAAACTTCACTGATGAGGTCCAAAAAGGCTGAAACAGGTCTTTGGTTTTTTGTGTTACACTTCAGATGCTGCAAAGCCTAGCATTTCCCGTTGGATTGCCCCCTTTACAGTGGGTTCAAGACTGATTTGCATTAGGTTGGTCCTTTTGGCAATTTACTGTTGAGCTAAAAATTATTCAGTGCAAAATGCCCAGAGTAGTGACCAGTGGTTCAGACTAGTTTAAGCATTTATAACATCAGGTCATTGCCCTTTAAATATAAAAGACATATTTAGTTAGCCCTTTGTGATCTGGGGTTACTTATACCTTCTGTAGGAAGTTGGCTCTGTATATACTAAAGTAAGGTATAGTGTACACAGAGTCCAGTGGATCGCCCTGAGGCTTATAGAGGCTCAAGTAGATAATACTAAAAGCACTATTTGTGGTAGTGTGGTCGAACAGTTAGGCTTATAAGAGGGCTGTGTTAAGCATTTATTGTACACACTCAGGCAAGAAATGATTGCACACACACAAAGACTGGATCCAGACCAATTGGCGTGTAAAAATAAATATTACTTTATTTTAATTTTTTTTTAGAACCAAGAGGAACTCATTTTCAGGTAACAGTTTAAAAGTAGCGATACTATTCAAATGCAGTAGGAATTGTTTTGCAAGACAGTAAATAATGCTTTACAGTAATACGAATACTTTAGTTATATCCGTTTAGAACAGTAGAACTTTGCAATAGAAATAGATAGACTTTTGTATGCACTAGGAGGAAAAATGCAATGCAATACTATGGGAGGAAAACAGTGTTATGTATTACCAGATAAGTACACAACTTACTCTTCCAGCCTTCAAGCGTTTAGACCAACACTGGGCAGGGCTCGGTTTAAGGTAGGTACCGCACCACCAGCGGCACTGGGGTGGGCGGGTGCAGAGGTCACTGAGCCCAGAGATTGGGGGCACCGGAAGAGGTGCGGGATTCAGTATCTACGCTGCAGTGGTCAATACCGGCAATGATATTTACCCTCGAGGTCAGTGGAGAGCGATGAATATGGATAGGGTTCAGTAGCCCGTGAACTACGTTACTGTAGGGGTCGTCGTCAGCAAGTTACTGAAGATCGAATGGAGGCACCGCCAACCCAGCAGTTGCGGTCATGGGGATGGAGATGCACAGGGGATGGAGGAGTTCAGCCATCATCGAACCATCATGGAGAGGCAGCGGTTGTGCAGGTGGAGCAGGAGGAGGTCAACAGGGCCACTTGCAGGAGGGTACGGGCTCTGGGGAACGGAGCTGTGGACAGCTTGGGTCATTGGGCCGAGAGGATCCCTCTAGGTCGTGGAAGCTGTCCAGCTGCTGTGCTTTCTTCTGGCAGGGCAGAGTCACGTCCTCTACTACTGCGGTCTTTGGGTTCTTTTGCAGAAGGGAGTCATGTCGACACAAGTACCAGTCCTCAACTGCTGCGGTTCTTGTACTGGCGGATGCCAGGGACTAGAGCCTCTAGCCCATATAGAGTTTCTTGGCACTTGGGTGAAGGCTGAAAGGTCTTGTGGGTTTCTTGGAGGCCTTGCAGGGTTTCTGGAAGGATAGCTGGTCCAGTTGTTGAACCAGTTGCAGGTCGCAGAGTTCTTGCCGGATTCTGTCTGCAGTGGTTCAGTTCCTGGTCCGGTAGCGGTCCTCTTCTGTCTTCTTCTTTGGTCCGTCGAACTGGAGGATCAAGGTTCAGGGGTGCCCCTAAATACTGAATTTAGGGGCGTTACAGGTATGGGCAGATGGTAGCCAATGGGCTAGTTGCCTTTAGGTCGACTAAACCCTTAGAATGTCCCCTCCCTTTGGGGAGGGGGCATCCCCCTAACCTGATTGGATGGAATTCTTACATTCTAGATGGAGGATTTACTAAGGAGGAGGTCACCTCGGTCCAGGGCACTTTAGGGGTAGATCTGGCAGAGAGGGGACACACCTCTCCTGACTACTAATTTTCCCACCGACCTTGCTGCCAGAAGTGGGGCTTGGTCAAGAGGGTGGGCATCTCCACTAGCTAGAGAGGCCTTGGCTAGCATATCAAAGGACAGGAAGCCTGTTCCTGCTGGGGGGGAAGGTGTGAAGCACCTCCACCTCAAGCAGCCTTTGTCCCTGACCCACGAGAGCACAAGGGCTCCCACCTCAAGGTGTCAGAAACATGTCTGTTTGTGGCAAGCTGGTGCAGACCAGTCAGCTGGACACGAGGCAGTCGGTCGTTTTTCAGGGGCATCTTTAAGATGCCCTGTGAGCACATTTTGTAATAAGTCCAACACTGGCATCAGTGTGGGTTTATTGTGCTGAAGAGTTTGATACTAAACTCATTAGCATTCAGTAAAGCCATCATGGAGCTGTGGAGTTCGTAATGACAAACTCCCAGCCCATGTACTCAATATGGCTCTATGGCACTTACAATGTCGGTGAATGGCACAGACACTGTAGGGGCACATTGCTCATGCAGCTGTGCCCTCACTTGTGGGTTAGTGCACCCTGCCTTAGGGCTGTGAGGCCTGCTAGAGGGGTGACTTACCTATGCCACAGGGAGTGGTTGGTGGGCATTGCACACAGAGAAGTTTGCCATGTGGACTCTTAAGTTTAGTCTGCACCAAAGCACACAGTCTGCGATGGCAGTGTGTATGTGTTCGGTGAGGGGTCTCAGAGGGTGGCACAATACATACTGCAGCCCTTAGAGACCCTCTCTGGTCACCAAGCTCTTGGTACCACTGGCACCTTTTACAAGGGACTTACATGTGACCCAGAGGTGTGCCAATTGTGGAAACAAAGGTACAGTTTAGGGAAAGAACACAGGCACTGGGAACCTGATTGGCAGGGACCCAGTGCACACTCAGTCAAAGTGCATCAGATATCAGGCAAAAAGTGGGGGGTAACCATGCAAAAAGGAGCACTTTTCTACACCTTCTGATATTCATGTGTGTTTCCAATAATACAAAAAAACTCACTAAAGCTGTATTTTGCAGTCTAAGGCTCTGTTTCTAGTTAAACATTTTGAGCAAATTACTGGGCTGGTATGGAAGAGGGAGCAAAGGCTTTATTTTTTGACACCTGATAGAATAAAACAATATAAGTATTGTCCTACCCAAGATAACCTAGGCAAACTGATAAATTAGAAATTAGGTCTACCCATTTTCCTTCTAATAATGAACTATAGTCCACTATTCTGGAAAAAAAGTGACTTGAAAAACTATGTAGTGTTAATGCAAGTCTTTAGTAACTCAAGTCTCTGCATATGAGCAGGACCTGGAGTAATTTAGCCAGCTAGCGAGAAAGATTTGGCCAACTGCTGTCTTTGCTAATCATTGTTCTAAATGTAGCAAACCGGACTGTTAAGCTGTTGGGGACAGAGGAGGTAGTCTTGATCTGAGCTTTAGCTAAGCTCTCACAAACCTAAGACAGTCTACTTGCTATAAGGTAAACAGGTTTCTGTGAGGAATCCCAGGTTCTTTCTTGAAGCCTTGAGACAAGCAATGAGGCCTTCTTCAAAGACAAATGTGTATGAAATAACACCAAAACAATGTTACTGCAAATAAAAAATGAAGTTGAAAAGATTAAAATGGAATAATTAAAATGACACCAGAATGAGGAACATTTGGGCATAGGCATCAGGAGTTACTATCAAATACAATGGGAACTCAAAAACCAATGCAAGGTAATGAGGTGCAGTTGACTGGGATTCAAGCACTCTGTGGCGAAGGAGCACTGTCATATGCAAGCTGTTGGTTTACTTGGAGCAAATCTATGAGCACCTAAGACCTAGGACCCTTTGTAACCAACCGAGGATGAAGCATGGTTAGGAAAGGGTTGATGTTCATTCCAATGAAAAGTTTGACCTTAAGACTAAGATTATGTTTCGTGAAGGTCAACAATCTTCTGTGAGCCAGAACTTATGACTTTCAGGTAACTTAAGAGGTAAGAAAATATTTTACAGAAAGACCAATCCTTAACAAATCCGGCTTCCTTTAAAATGCTACAAGTGTTTAAGCCTTTCTAAGGGTTTTAATTTCAATCACTGCCTTGCTATCACTCCCTATCCGATCTTCTGGCTTCCATGGCCACCATGGCTGGCACATATTTATTGTGTCCTCAACAATAACAATATGAAGTTGAGAATAAAAATCAAATCAACATGTTTAAAGAGAAAACAAAGAAAGTTTAGCCCTGTGAAATATGAATAGCAGCCATTTTTAAAAGGACACCCTTTCGTAGACACCATAACTCTGCTCCATTCCTTCCAATAGGTGCCAGAAATCATAACAGCTTGGAACCTAAAAAGGAACAGCAAAAGTGGAAGATCTCACTGTGAGTTGAGAAATCTGTTGATCAGCCCACAAGTAAGACCATAAGTCATATCAAAGATATACATACAAAATAATGTATTTTGGTTAATAAAACAATCATACAAACATTAAAGCTGCTAATCATTACAATATTGCCATCATACCATACAGGTACATATGTGATTAATTAATTAATCAGTTACAATTGATGATACTTATTTAATGAAAAATATACTTCTATTCGTAAATACATTACCATTGTATACTACTAAAACATATCTAGTTTGAGATAGCCAACATATAAAATTCAAAAGCAGCATCTTTTTTATTTTCTCCACTTCCCTCTGTAATCTGGTCAGCAGCATCTTTCATAAGCCCAGAAAAGCTGAGCTTTCAATTACAAGGTACAAAATATGGATGCCTACCATGCTTATTCCAAATCCAGTGGTGTAATGCAAAATGATGGGGGCTCCTCTGCAGAATGTGGGTAGGGGCCCATGGGACACCTACGTCTCACAGATATTCATAGACCCTAGGTTGAATTGGGGGTCCCAGGAAGACTGTCCCCCCTTGTGCTGCAGGGGCTTGCGTTACACCCTTGTCCAAATCCTGGCCCAAGAAGACAAATCAGAAGTTCACAGAAGAGAATCCATCTTAAGTGGTAATGTAGCTATATCTTATTGTGGTGGATAGCCCAATATCCCATGAAGCCAAGTACTTTACACTTGTGGCCAAGTCCGAATCTACCAACTGGAACTTTGGCATTTAACCCCTTATAATTTTTTTTTTTTTTAAAGAGTGAATTAGATGTACCATACTGCACATCAAATGAAAACCCTAAACTGGTCTACACCTCTAATGCATCATATAATACTAATCCCAGTTCTACGCAGCTTTGTCTATGCCGGCACTCTGTAGCAGTGGTTGCACTTTTTCATGTACATTAAAAACTGTTGGGGAAAATAAGGGTAGGAAATCAATCAGTGCAACAATCATGCAGATAATTTGAATACACATTGCGTCAATAGTCGGTCTTGGATCTAAAGTTCAGACACAGGACCGTGGCACACTTCCTAGGTACCGTGCGTGGCGTATATAGCCTGATACACCGTTGATACGACCAACTGTGTTACTTTTTAATGATCTTTTTCCTTGTATACCCCACCCTTCGTGTCGTTTTAGATTGGACCGACTCTCAGGTCCCCACAGTGGCACTTCTTCAATTGACGAGGCCACTTTTCACTCGCTTATCATTACCTTTACCACCGCTTTTGGTCCTGAAGAAGCGCTAGAGATCTCCTCCTGAGAACATGTGAAGCGCGAAACATGGCGACCTACTGTATTACACTTTCATAAATAGCACAACACGATTACAGCTACCAAGGGCCATAATTACCCCTGAGCAGCACCTAACCTATTGGTTTTTTAACCATGACAGAGGGGTCCTCTTTATTAAATCTACTCACTCTGGACACCCCCTAGTCATTTTTAAACCCACCACTCACCACGTACTTCTCTCAGATTAATACTGACCCTCACACACCTTATGGCTTGACAAACAAAAGATCTCCGCCAAAGTGACCCTTCGGGGGACCCATAGGGCAATGCAGCGCCGGCCCCACGAGGAGCACCGCCCTATGATGAAGCATGACATCCTTCGGGTGTGTGAGGGCATCAAGTACAAGTCTCCCTGACTTCCTTTATGTTCTAAAATCGACATTTCCCACACCTCTCTCCTAGGAACGGCAACTCTCTTTAGTGAATCAATACACTTTCCACGACATGAAAAATCTTATCAGCCGAGTATGAAGTCAAAGAGTAACAGTACAACTTATGAACTTATTTTGGATTTCAAATCACCCTTTGTTACACAAGGCACAGCGAGGCTAGATAATTTTTCTCACATGTCATTTTAACGGCTGTTACTAAACTCTTCTGGCTAAGAGCGAAACAGAGAGTTAGCCACAGTATGAATGAACTTCTCTCCAGCCTTGATTACAATTTTTGGGAACACCAGTAGGTACTTATCCACATGTGTCAACACTCTTTTAGGACCATGAAATTTTATGATCTGTCTAGGGCAATCCCAAAGAGTATTTAATTGGTTGGGTGACAACATTGAATTGTATACGGGTGGAGACCAGGAGCCAAAAGGCGGTTATGTCACACAGTAGAAATATCGGGAGTTTTAGATAGATTATAGGCTGGTCACACTGCAAATTCTGCAATACCTGAACTCTGCTGACATTCATTACGGAAGTCCCTCCCAGAAGGGTGTCACCATTGTCTGTTTTGCATCAGATGACATCTCCATGTATAGTGGTCTGTCATGTAGCAAGAACAAGTGGCACGCCTTCTGGAACACTTCAAGAGTTTTTTGAGAACTGGAGGATCTGATTAACTTGACTGTCCATAGAGTCGCTCATCAAGTTATACCCAAAGAATTTTCACATTAGCTTTAGTCTGACTATGAACTATTCCTCCATGAATGACGTATGGCTGGTACTACAATCTTTTTATCAGCGATCTATACCAGTGTACAGGAACTCCATTTTGGAGGCACTCAGACATAGTCAACTCTCTCAACCACTACTGAATACAATTAAATACCTTAGCCACTTTCTACCTATCAGTGTCATCAGTCAGTCGAACATACCACTTTAGTGCCATCTGTAATTTTGGAAACAAACACCCAAACTAACATTTGATGTAGACGCTGTACATATAACTTAAAAATAATAGAGGATAGGCATAAACCCTGAGAAACCCCAGATTTTATGTTTACTGGTTCATCTTGCTTGTGGTCCATCAAAGCTCTGACCATAATCAGTTAAATATGTCTTAGCTGCCCATGCCAATCTGTCAAGAGTATCTAAAGCAATCAAGAAATCCAGCAGCATTACCAGCACTACCAGCTCTGGTTACCCAGAATCTATCATTTTCAAAATGAATCGCTGAACATTAATTATTAGTTGCCATTATCAACAAGGACAAAAACCCTAATGCATATACACAAGTATAGCATATACCTTAAGGTGTACTTGCCTGTATACTCAATGTGGCTGCCTTCTTCAATAGCCAGGGAACATTAAAAATCAGGTGATAATTGACGGAGTCCTCTGTGCCAAGGCTTGCATCTTTCTGTAGTGGGGTTACCCAGGAGTGCTTCATCCTCATCTAGATTACATCCTCTCTAAAAGAGCTATTAATGATATCCCTAATATACAGATCCATGTCTTTGTCACATTTGTTTACTATTTCTAAAGGGTTGGGATCTCTTAGACAGGCACTGGGTTTCACTGATTTCATGATTAGAATTGTTTCTTCCAGGGAGATGTCGGTGAAGGAAAAATGACTAGCATCAAGCATTGCCCTTGGGTTCCAACAGTGATTCATTGTTGGCTTCTACAGCTGTGTTGTTTGATTCAATAAGTTTGATATTTGCCTGGAAATGCTCCTATAGTGTTATACTAGCTACTAAGAAGCTCCACAGGTGTTGCTAGTGATTTGGGACTCACCCTCTAACCAAGAACTTGGAACAAAGACTGAATAGAATTTGAGGCATGTTGGATCTTCTCCGAGCAGCATTCTTTTTTTTGTAGAAACCAAATAGCTTTCTTGAAAATCTTTTTGATTTCTTTTAGCTCTATTCTAAAGGCCTTGCTATAGTCTTTCTGCCACTGATGCTCACATTTTCTTAATCTACAGAGTAGTGTTTTAAGGTGAACATGAAACCAAGTATGAGATCCGATCGACATATTCTGCCTTGAGGTTTTCGAGGGGCATATTCATCCATGAATACTGAGAGCATATCATAATAGAAGTTGATCTTACTGCTGGTGGAGTTGGAATGTGACCACTTTCTGTGATCCCTATTAATAATTAGTGTCAAATTACTGAAGAAAAAACTTTGTAATGATTAAATATTGAAACGTGTAGATTGTTATGCTTGCATGCTGCTTTCCATACCTCAAGAAGGAAATTGAGTACCTCAAAATCTGACAAGTGAACATGTGTAATAAAACCTGACCAATGTCCAACCTTTGAGTAGGCACTCAATTTAAGAATTAATCTCTTTTGTAGATCGCTTGGAATGTATTCTGTTTAAATACTACTTCATCAAGGGTGGGCATTTCCTTAACAGCAACCGGTTGTGTTCTGAGAATTAGTTATGTGCACTTGGTTGTGTTCTGAGGTTTGCATTTGAAAGATTATTGTGAAGGTTATTTTGATTACCATTCAAAGATTATGTGATTATCATTCATGGACCAAGAAGAGAAGAATAAATTGAATAACAAATCTGCATTACACTGTTTGTGCAAAATATAAAAAGAAATAGGTTTGCATATTAATACAGGAAAACTGTTACTAAAATAAGCCTAGCAGTGTTAGTAATATTTCTCTTTTTGTAGGTCTATGAGCATTTAATTTTTGTCCCATTCTTTTTTTGAACAGGTTTGAGTTTCCACATTTGGGGTCTGTGAGGTCAAGCACGAGGTATACACTGAAAACCTGCAATAGATACTGATTTGAGACACTTAAAGATCCACATACTTAAATCGCCTAAGGCAAATTTATCCCAGAGGCTTTTTCTGGCCATTTTTGGTGGGATGCTTCAAACTATACATTAAATACTCACTTCCAGTTTTGAGAACTACCATTTACATCAACAAGTTGCAGTGTTATCAAAATTTCCACAGAGGATAAAACAACAAAAGTACCATTATTTATTGCACAGACCATGTCAGCACAAAGAAAAGAGGTCCATCCCCAAAGAAGTCAGTTTACTCACAAAAACTCAGGATGTACAAGGGCAGTCACTACTAAGCCATTACCTATTGCAGATCGAGTTGCAGCCCCTGTAGCTGAAGTCTGTTCATTACCAATGCTTTTGACTTACTTGTACATCATGCAGGCTGCATTGGTTATGCATTCCTACATCCTTGTTGAGGCACAAGTCTGAAGGTGGCATGTAGAAGTAGCCCATCAAAAAGGTAGAAAACAACAAAAGTAGTAGAGCCATTAATGTGGCTGTTAACATGTTTTGTTTCATATGTTACTCAAAGTGCTATATATGAATATGGTCTCTACAATGTCATCGGTTCTTTTTGCATTTGTTTGACTATGAGAGAAATTTCCAGTTTGTCCCCATTTTAATTACTGTTTCCATTCGACTTCTTTTATAATTTTGTAAGACTGTGGTGATGTTTTCCCCACCCGTCCTATGCTCTCCAACCTTTGTTTTTTTAACAAAATCAAATGTTTAGATTGTTTTGACCTTTTGAGTTGTTCTGTGCTTTCTGTAAAACCAACCCTCACTGTTACTTCTTTATCCTCAGCATTATGCTTCCTTTAGCAGTTTACCCTTCAACCTGCACCTCCCGACTCTTAGCTTTCTTCTGTCTGCATCATAGAAGTCTCCAGCTTCCCATCTGGTTCTACAGACCCCACCCTCTTGACCACACAAATTTTACCATCATTGTGACTTCATATATGTGTACATCATGCTCCTGCTAATCATGCCCCAATTGCCCCAATATCTTTTCAATTCATTCCAATATTAACTTTAACTAAAACAGCTGTTATGTTTGACTTTTGCCTACGCCGCCTCTTTCTCAGACCTTAATGCTCTTGCTTTGTTCCACTTTTTTCAATCTAGGTGTAATTCAGTCTATATTTTTTCAATGTTCTTCATTTTTATTTTTTTATTTGTAGTACTCTTGATTTTGATTTCTAAATTTCTTCTGCCAAACAAGGGTGGTACTCATTCCATCACATCTTTAAAAAAACCTTTAAAGACCTACAGCTCCATGACGGATTACTGTAATACGCCAGAATAGCCCATACGATGTAGACCTTTTTAAAGGAGGTTAAAATAGAGTCTGTAAGTGCAGGGAACTAACACAAAACAGTCGAAAATGAACTGTGACTACTTAAGTAGGAATTTTCTAACTTATTTAAAAAATTTCAACTAGTGTTCATAACGTATTAGTCTGACAACAAGATGAACCAAAGGACAGGTTGGCTTAGGTTTTCAATCTACTTCCAGATTACAACACAGTAATAAATGCAATGCAGCATTTAAATCACAGAATTGGAAAACGCCAAGGAGTAAGGAAAAGAAACCAGCACACACGACTCAGTGAGGCAGGGCAAAAACGAAATTGACATTAATGCAATTGCTTAACCTCATGAGGACACCGTGATGTCAATAACAGTTTGCATTGTGTATTTACCATTGAACCAGGATGAACAAAAGAAAGGCCTGATTACTAAATGTTTATAGTAGGAGAAATTACTTTATTTATTCAATTATAATTGTAAATCCAAGAATCTGACAGGTAGATACAAAAACTCAATAAGGTAAAGAATCCACTTCATTGATTAGTGAGTAACTGATGATTTTCACGAAAACTATTGCTATCAACCTAGACACATTCAGAATACATTAATGAGCAGCAAGCAAGCAGACATTAAAGTTAGGGTCCTATCTACAATGCTCTCCAGGGTCCACTGGGAACTTTTGTGATGGGAAATCAGCAAAAGCAATGGCATAATAATTTTCAGAACATTTTACATAGTGCAAGGTCCTCTTAGTAAAGTCAAGGCAGTTTCTTATAGGAACCTCCACCTCCATAGGGGTGGATAAGGTTCATGATATCAATTTGGAATCTGTGAATTGATACAAAGTAGTAGAATATATCCTTGTCAAGGAAACCATGATGAACATTTAGCTTTATGTATCAAAAGGAATTTAGCCACTACATGTTTCTATCTTTCTAAATCCCCGGAAACGTCCCCTTTATTATTTGTTCAACAGATCAAATGGATGTTGCCTCCCTGTTTGGTTATAGGGCCATTAGTAAAATGGCAATTAAAAATGAAGTCCTACACCGGTTAATGTCAGTAATGTTGCATCAAATTCAGATAACAAGATTTTCCACTAAACTTAATTTCATTGAGGTGCTTAGCAAATGATTTATTTAAATGAAAGGAATAAATGGAAGCCAGTATTTTGGACCAAATGCACAAGTTACTAACTTGTGTAATGATATATCTGTAAGAGACAGTAGTTAGTGACAGGTTCCTCACCTTAGAATATCCCCAGGCGTCAGGCTGGATCCGGAAAGTTTTTGCGTAGCAGTACCCTTGCGCGTCGGTAGGCGGCGTGGTGCGGCTCCGCGTCCGTCGTAGGAGTCATGGTCGCCGTGATGACGTCGCGGGCAGTACTTAGACGCCGCCCCTGCGCGCTGACGTCAGTTCTGTACACGACTTTCCGCGCCAGGAACGCAGAGCCATGCAAGAAGCTGACATAGGTGTCTGAAAAATACTAGGGCCCTGAAAGGGATGTCCTTAACCCTAGAAATAAGTTCGCAGAACGGGGAGGATGGGTGGGGCGGTGAGAATCTGTCACTAACTACTGTCTCTTACAGATATATCGTTACACAAGTTAGTAACTTGTGCATCTGAAAGAGACACGTTAGTGACAGATTCCTCACCTTAGAATAGATACCCCAGCAATACCAACCCCGGTGGTGGGTCTGCGAACAAAGATCAGACAAGGAAGTCCCGGAGGACAGAACGGCCAAAGAAGCCGTCCCTCCGGACCTGACTGTCAAGGCAGTAATGCTTGGTAAACGTGTGCAGCGAGGCCCACGTAGCTGCCTGACAGACATCCTGCAGCGGAACACCGCGGCCTAAGGCCGTGGTAGCAGCCGTTGCCCTGGTGGAATGGGCACGCAGCGCAACAGGAGGCTCCTTCTTAGCCAAAGAATAGCAGGCTTTGATACACAAGGTTACCCAGCGGGAGATGGTTCTCTTGTGCACCGCCCGACCTTTTTTGGCGCCCACGTAGCCAACAAAGAGTTGGTCATCCACCCGGAAGTGTTGTGTGCGGTTGATATAAAAGGAAAGCGCACGTTTTGGGTCCAGCCGGTGGAGCCTCTCTTCCTCTCTGGAAGGATGCGGAGGCGGAAAGAAGGTGGGCAAAGTGATGGTCTGCCCAATGTGGAAGGCAGTAACCACCTTTGGCAAGAAGGACGGACGCGTCCGAAGAACAACCTTGTCTGGATGGACAGACAGAAAGGGAGGTTTGCATGATAGAGCCTGGAGCTCACTCACCCGCCGAGCGGAGGTGATGGCCACCAGAAAGGCTGTCTTCAGAGTCAGAAGACGAAGAGGACAGTTATGTAGAGGCTCAAAGGGAGCGCACATGAGAAAGGTAAGAACCAAGTTCAAGTCCCACTGAGGCATCACAAACGGAACAGGAGGGAAGAGGTGTGTAATGCCTTTTAGGAACCTGTTAACAACAGGGGACTTGAAAAGGGAGGGCTGATCAAGAAGCCTGAGGAAGGCCGAGATAGCACAAAGATAGCCCTTGATGGTACCCAGGGCAGAACCCTGTTGGGCCAGAGAAAGAAGGAACAGAAGAACCTCTGAAAGAGGGGCAGAGAGGGGATTCACAGCCTTTGCTGTGCACCATGCCACAAACTTGTTCCACCTGCAGGCGTATACCACCTTAGTGGAGGGACGCCTGGCTGCCAGAATCACATCACAAACTTTGGGAGGCAAGTCGAAAGGAATCAACTGCCGCCGCTCAATCTCCACGCAAGCAGGTGGAGACTGGACAGGTTCGGGTGGAGGACCGTCCCCTGCTGCTGCGACAGAAGATCCTCCCGAAGAGGCAGACGGATCGGGGGATCGACGCTCATACTGAGTAGCTCGGGATACCAAACTCTTCGAGCCCAGTCCGGAGCCACAAGGATGACTTGGGCCCGGTCGCGCCGAATCTTCTTCAACACTCTGGGTAGAAGTGGTATAGGCGGAAAGGCGTACAACAGACCGCAACTCCACTCGCGACGAAAGCGTCGCCGAGCGAGTGCCGCCTTGGAAATTCCAACGCGCAGAACTGCTGACATTGCGCGTTCTTTTCGGTGGCGAACAGATCTAACCAAGGCTCTCCCCACTGCTGAAAGAGACCTTGCGCCACCTCCGAGTGAAGACGCCATTCGTGATCCATCATGCACCTGCGGCTGAGTTCGTCCGTCCTGGCGTTCAGGGAACCTGCCAGGTGTTGAACCATCAGGAATATGCCCTGATGTTCTAGCCATGTCCAGAGGCGCAGAGCCTCCTGACATAGGGTCCACGACCCCACCCCGCCCTGTTTGTTGCAATACCACATGGCGGTGGTGTTGTCTGTGAACACCTGCACTACCGTCCCTTTGACAGAGGGAAGGAATGCCTTGAGTGCAAGTCGGATCGCCCGGAGCTCCAGAAGGTTGATATGGAGCCGGGACTCCGCCGGAGACCAGTGGCCTCTGATCTCCGCCTCTCCCATGTGACCGCCCCATCCCAGAAGGGACTCGTCCGTCACAACTGTGTGCTCTGGCTGGGGAAGGGAGAGGGATCTGCCCATGACCCATTGCCGGTTCGAGAGCCACCACTGCAACTGTTTTGCAGTCCCCTCCGAGATCTGGACGTGATCGGACAGGTTGCCCTGGTGCTGCGCCCACTGGAACTTCAGGTCCCACTGCAGAGCCCGCATATGCCATCTGGCATGATCGACCAGCAAGATGCAGGAGGCCATGAGGCCCAGCAGCCTCAGGGTCATCCGTACCGAAACCCAGGATAAAGGCTGAAAGATCGGAATCATAGCCTGAATATCCCGGACTCGCCGTTCGGGAGGATAGGCCCGAAACTGCGTCGTGTCCAGAAATGCTCCGATGAAAAGGAGCTGTGGAGAAGGAATCAGATACGACTTCGGCACATTGATGGAGAAACCCAGCGAGTGCAGGAGTTCGGCCGTAGTCTGAAGGTGGGAGACGACTGCCTGGGACGAGCCCGCCTTCAGCAGCCAGTCGTCGAGGTAGGGGAAGCCTGGAACCCTTGCCCGGCGCAGATGAGCTGCGACCACCGCCATCACTTTCGTGAACACCCGAGGGGCACTTGTAAGGCCAAAGGGGAGCACGGTGAACTGAAAATGCTCGAGGCCTACCGTGAACCGAAGGTAACGCCGGTGGGCCGGCAGGACGGGGATGTGACAATAAGCGTCCTGCAAGTCCAAAGCTACCAACCAGTCTCCAGGGTCGAGGGCAGTCAAGACCTGAGCTAGGGTGAGCATCTTGAACTTCTCCTTCCGGAGGAAGCGATTGATGTTCCGGAGGTCCAAGATAGGACGCATGTCCTCCTTGTCCTTTTTGGGCACCAGAAAGTAGTGGGAGTAGCAACCACGTCCTACTTCTGGGGTCGGAACATGCTCGATGGCCCTCTTGGCCAAGAGGGCCGTGACTTCCTTCTGCAGAAGCACCAAGTGATCCCCTGACATGCGGTGGAATTGAGGTGGCATGGCTGGGGGTTGGTCTCGAAGGGGAGGGAGTAGCCCCTTCGGACAATGTCCAAGACCCACCTGTCCGAGGTGATGGGACGCCAGTGGTGAAGGTGATGGCGGACCCTGCCCCCTACTGGCATGCTGTGCACCTGAAAGGAAGGACTAGGAGGGCTTGGAGGCCGCGGACGGGGCAGGGTTGGTGGCCTGACCCGCACGCTGGTTGCCCGAACCGCCACGGCGGTATCCACGTCCTCGGCCACACGAAGACGCTTGCTGCGCGGGCCGGTGGCTGGGCAGTGGACGTGACTGGGCGCCCCTTCTGTGGCCACGAAAGGGGCGAAAAGCAGAGGTTAGCGGAGGGCGCACAACAGAAAGGCCCAGGGACTTGGCAGTAGCCCGTGAGTCCTTAAAACGCTCCAGCGCATGGTCTGCTTTGGAACCAAAAGACCGACTCCATCAAAGGGCATGTCCAGGAGTGTATTCTGGACATCACCCGAGAAACCAGTTGTTCTCAGCCAGGCGTGGCGACGCAGCGCCACCGTCGTTGCAAGCGATCTGCCCAGCGAGTCGGCGGTATCAAGGCCACAACGTATGGTGTATTTAGCCGCATCTCTACCTTCCGCAATGGTGCGGGTAAGCAGTGTCTGGACCTCCTCAGAACACTGGGGCAAAACAGTCGCCACTGAATCCCACAGGGAGTGGGTATATCGGCCCAAAAGGCAAGCGGTGTTGACGGACCGCAAGCCAGCACTGGAGGAAGAAAAAGCCTTCTTCCCAAACTGGTCCAGGCGTTTGGATTCCCTATCCGGAGGGGCGGTAGGGAAGGCGGTTTGGGAGGCAGAGGCTTGGACAACCAAGCTCTCAGGGGTGGGATGTTGAGAGAGAAACAAGGGGTCGCCCGGAGCAGGGCGATGGCGTTGGGCCACGTTCCTATCCACAGGAGCCCCTGTGGTGGGCTTGGACCAGGTGCCCAAAAGAACGTCAGACAGTGCATCATTAAACGGCAGCACAGTCTCCGTGGAGGAAGCTGCCGGCTGAAGCACTTCCGTCAGGAGATTAGTCCTGACAGCCACAGTAGGCAATTGGAGGTGCAAGGCTCCAGCTGCTCTACGCAACACCGTTGCGAAATTTGCTCCCTCCTCCGTAGCCACGGGAGGAGACAGCATGCCAGTGTCAGGGGAAGTGTCTAGACCACTGGCATCCCCAAGTTCCTCTGCCCAGTCCTCATCATACTCACACTGCCATGTGAGAGGGTCTTCCGACCCCTCCCAGCTCTCCTGGTCCTCCTCTGGTGTAAAATATGGAGGAGGAGGGACATCTGGGACCCAAGGTCTCATCGGCGCCAGTGCCGGCGTCGTGCGACGTCGGTCCGGCTCCATGTCCGGAACCGGAGAGAACCGGGGAACGACGCCGCCCGGAGCCCCGGGCGGCGTCAGGAACGGCACCGGGGAGATCGGCGCCGGCGGAGGCGTGGTTAGGTCAACCGGCATCGATCGGGGTTGTGGTACCACCGGAGCCGGGATCGAGGCCGGGGCCGGGATCAAGGCTGGCGGAACAGGCGACGCCGGGACCGGAGTCGTCGGCGACGCCGGAGCAACCCCATCAGGGCCCGTGGGGCCCGAAGGCGCACCGGAGGGACCTTGAGGCCCGAAGAGGCGGGCCATGGCCGACAGGAATTCCTGTATCTCGGCCGGAGTTGCCCCCCAACCCGGGAAGGACGGGTAATGCGGGGGTGGCACCACAGGCACATCCGGAGCCGCGGGTACGGTGCCGACAGGGGCCTCAGCCGAGTCGCGAGACCGGCGAGGCGAAGTCTTAGAGCGATAGCGCTTCTTAGACTTTTTGTGCTTCGACTTACCCGAGGAGTGCGAAGATTTGGACTCCGACCGGCGGGGGCTCCGCGACCGGCCCCTCGACCTCTCCCGGGACCGGGGCTTGGTGCGGCACGGAGCCGACTGCCGGACCTCGAGGAGCTTTCGAGACCGCTCTCGCAAAGCCTTCGGGTGTAAGGCCCGGCAGTCAGGGCACGACTGTGTGTCGTGGTCTCAGCCGAGACAGTAGAGGCACTATAAATGCGGGTCTGTGATCGACATCATTCGACCACAGGCGTCGCATGGCTTGAAGCCGGGCATCCCTACCGACACCTAGGAGTCGAGAAGACTCGAAAAGAAACAGTGAAAAAATCACCCAAAAATTTAGTCAAAAATTGACTAGGGCACTGCTCTTCCCGGATCTGTGCTTACTGGCGCGGAAAAAGAAGAACTGACGTCAGCGCGCAGGGGCGGCGTCTAAGTACTGCCCGCGACGTCATCACGGCGACCACGACGCCTACGACGGACGCGGAGCCGCACGACGCCGACGCGCAAGGGTACTGCTACGCAAAAACTTTCCGGATCCAGCCTGACGCCTGGGGATATTCTAAGGTGAGGAATCTGTCACTAACGTGTCTCTTTCAGATATGGAAATTATAACTACACGCTATGATTAATGTTTAAGGAACATTCTAGTTCTTCATCAAAAATACTTCACCATTGTAGTGTAGTTCCTATTTCCCTAATAGGCTCTGCGCATTGGAATAATATATCCTATAGGTTTGACATAGGACTGAGGTCGGTATGTCCCTATCGAGTATATTAAACTTAATTACTTTGTGCCAGCTAACTCAGAGGCCACTAGAAACTCCTTGTAAACAAGAAGGGAGTAGCTTCTGGCAACCGCATAAACATGACAACTTTGTTTCCCTTTAGAATCGGAACACTTCTCAGAATCGTGGAAACAATAGATAACAGTTTCACTCAGCTAATCGTGCATGCTTAGTTTCCTCAGAGTTACACAGAAAGAATAGACGGGCGTTTCAATAAAAAGGTGTTATTGAACAGTCTTGTTTCTCGTGTAAGAGATATGAGCTGTTATGATCACAAGATAGTATGCAAGATATATAATGTACAGCGTAAGCAGTAGAAATAAATAATACTGCGCCAGCATTATCTTTTAGCATATATTCACGTACATAAATAACATGAGCTAAAAATGCGACTACTCATACGATGCTTCTCTAAGCTAGTTCTACCCCAATGTACCTAACCTTGTCTAGGTGTAGGGAAAGGTAAGAAGTAGGTGGAGTATTCTCTAGTATGGTATACTAAGAGTATGTTAAGTCTAGTATGCCAAGAGTCCCTCTAGGTTCTAGTCAGCTCCATACCTTGAGAATGAGAGAGGTGGGAATCTCCTGCCGGATATCAAACTCTAACACCCCGCGAAGGGAGTCAGAACACAAAGCTGGATTCTTCTGCGAGCAGGAATGACAGCGTCTTCTCAGTGCGTCAGGCCGGGATACGGGCTCCTCTGAAGTCGAGGTCTCCTCTAACTTGCTTGGGCAAGGGAAGGTATATTTATACCTGGTAGGTGCCTTGGAATGTTAGCATTGACGTGAAGTCGGACAGAGGAAGACGTCAGGAATGAACCCTTAAGGTATAGCGGTTCATGCATAATAGAGGAGTTCTTGGAGAAATCAATAATCCTGTGCTAGGGGAACTCCCAAGAGCTTACGGGTCTGGTTTCTAAGAACTCCTTGTGACGTTAGGGCGGACGGATGTCGGTGACCATGCCTGAATTTGGAGTGCACGGCTAATGCCTAAATAAGGACTGGGATTCTAAGCCTATATAAGGGCAATGCGAATTGTGCCTATATAAGGACATGCTTCAGGAAAACCTATATACGGATACCTAAAGCGGAATACAACACCCACTCCACTTTCGAATGAACGATAATACTAAATGCTAAACATTAAATGCTAAACATTAAACTGAGTACCACATGTTGCTAAAAACATTTCTAAAATCATATTAAAAGAAGTTTAAAATAAACTGTTGAATGCAATAGGTACTGTACTTTTTAAAGCATTTTTTTACATTCTAAGCATATATTGGAAATAAATGCAACATGAATGAATAAACCGAAATATATACATATGATGAAATGGTTGACAAGTTTTCAAAAATCAAAGCCATTGCATATCATGGTATTAAATGACATTTTTAGACAAATAAGGTGACAATGTGTCCCTGGAAGTATTCAAAGAAGTCCATTTTATAAGAATAGTTCTACTGTAAGCAGATTGTTTTGCCATGTATTTTCAAAAAAAGAAAAAAGAAAAAGTTCAATTTTGGGAAGAGTTCCAAGTTTTGAAAATATGAAGGCCAAATTTCATTGCGTCCCTGGTACACTGTGAGCCGAATCAAAGTCATTGTATGGGTCTGGTGTAAACATGAAATCATCTATTTCTGTAGACAAAATATCGTCTACCGATGTCTGTGACAGTTGGAATACCTCATGTAGAAGGTTAACTGCACAGAGATGTGAAGCATCGCCTTCAGCATAGGATGCCACAGCAATGTTCGCGTCCGTTGTTACCTGTGTGCCTGTTGATCCATCTCGTACCTCAGCAGCAGCAGGAAGCGTCTGTGAGATCTCAATGAATGCCGTCATCAGGATTGGTAGCCTCTGGGGACAACACAGAGCATGGGCCGTTACCGGGTCCAGCAGAGTATCGATATCCGTTGGCATGACTGATGGGAGTGTTAGACAGGTGTCTAGCATGCATTCTTCACTGCAAAGCAGGCAGCGTAGAACAGGTAAGATGCAATCTTGCCAGATTGGTCTGAATGACAGAAACCATGTTGTATTAAGTTCCCGTAGACGAGGTATGCCCAAAAGTTGCACTATGCGCTCATGGCATTTCCGTTCTAGGAGAGCTTTCTCCACATCGCTCGGAGTGATGTCAGTGGATAGGCTTGCCATAGCGTAATAGTAGGAATAGAAACAGGATTCCTGCAACAAGTGCTAGAATTAATGGCACAACACCAAACACCGAATGTGCGAAGTTTGGGATGATTCCGAGGACTGCCTGGAAGGGTGCTAACAGTCCTGAACAGATGGTCTTAAATACATGCACAGTACCGCTCGTATCAGACATGTTAAAGATACGTCCCATCATTTCTGCGAAATGTATAGGGCAGTTTGTACGAATTAAAGCCTGTATCTCAGCCGAAGTCCTTGCAATTTGTAAATCATAGATTTCGTTGGCCGAGGTCAAAGGCACGGTCTGTTGGAAAGCATGGCTTTCATTCTGCTTAAAGTATCAAAATGTATAAAAGAAACATTCAATGAAGGCCATAAAGGCGACCCCCTGACTGTGTCTATTGGGGGGAACAATACTTGCATACAGCAAGTAACCCTGGAGTCGACCGTTACCAGATATGGGATGCCTGGCAACATGCCACAGCAACTCTGATCATTCAACATGAGGTAACTCCCGTTAGAAAGTTGGCCAAACATTGGATTAATCACAGTAGCTGGTGTACCCTGCTGGTGGCAGGACAAATTTGCCACAGAACCATTACAAGCCCTGTGTAAAGAAATGTCCTGACATATGAGTGAACCGCTTAGTGCATTTTCACAGTGTGTACCGCTTAGAAACACTTCACAATCCCCACTCCAACATCTGTATTCGTAAGGTAAATCCCAGGATGTCTTAATGTATTCTTTACCCAACCTTTCATATTTGCCTGCTTGCATTTGTTTGAGGCAATACTGAAACTGAAAAGTAGTGACAGGCAGAGTGATTTTGCCATGGATAAGCCATTCTGTTGCTGGTTTTTCTGCTACTGTGAATGGTAATTTTTCCAGTATTCAATGCTCAGCACTGTATACTTTGCTCCCCTTTGTGCCAGTTCGATCTGTTTATCAGTTAGATTCTATTCTGCAAACAGAGCCGACGTGTTGATAAAACGCCAAGGCACATAGCCCACACGCAAAGATTGCAGCGTCCAGCTTAATAACATAATAGAACGTAACTGAGATTGGCCTTGTTGTAACATGGCTAAATCTTGTTCCAGTATGTCAATAGCAGAGGATACAATGTTGTCCAAGGAATAAATTCTGGATGACAAAGTTGTTAACCCATTGTCGACCACAGAGAGAGTTTTCTCTAACTTAATACGATCAAGTTCACGTATTCGTTCTGCGGCCTCTGCCTGTGAAACCTTCCATATCTCATTATAAGCAGCATAGATGCCGCCATATATGAAACGTTTTTGACGCGGTTTTCTTGGTCCTAGCAAGAATTTCCTAAGGTCTACGTCTTCTTTAAGTAAAGATAAGTGTTGTTTCACATCCTCAAGTGTAGATTTTTGTAGCCAGTCGAGGCACAATTTTCCTACACTGTATGTTGTTACTACCCCCGGATGTTGTCTTTGAACATATCGTGGGTCTGGCCTATGGATAGTAAAGCCCTGTCTTCTATTCAGGAATCTTTCTTGACAGATGTTTCTGTCTGTAGGCCAGAGTAACCAGTTTTTCCAATCAGGATCTGTTCTGTTGGTTTGTAGTATTGTGTCAACTGTAACCGCTGCCTGTGTAGTGTTATTACTTGCAGGTGTTGGTATAGAAGGTGTTTTCATGTCTTTGATCTTGGCTAAACCAAGGCAAGACGTTTGTTGCACAGTGTCATTCAAAAACATTATTTGATGAGGGATGATACACGCTCTAAACAAAGCTTCTATCCCCTGTACTTGCCAATCTTTAGAACCCCAAACAGATTTTGTGTCAATTGTGTCTTTCCAAAATTCAAATCCATGTCTAGAAAATTCGGTAATAAATGCTGCAGAGTAAATCTGTTTTGTATTTGTCAACATAATTTTCTGTCCAGTTTTGTTTACATTTTTATAGTAAAATGTTTCTGGATCAGATATATTGTACCCCGAAAAATAGGGAAACTTTTTAGCAAACGTTTTTGAACTACCTTTTGGTGGTGTAGGACAATGTTCCCATTGGTTAAACAAACACATTTCTAGGTGTTGCAGATTTATGCAAGAAATGATGACCATAGTGGTTATAGCAATAAAGCTGGTCGTAATCTGATGAACCCTCTAAGTATTCATTGTTAGAGAATGCAGCAGACTTTTCTAGATCAGACATCATATCAATTACAGTCTCAAAGTCCCAATCATCAGAATAGGTACTGGAGGTAATAAAATCCCTTAGTGAAATTTTAAATAAATGTGGAATGTTCAAATGTTCCGTAGGGCCGAAGATATCGAAATCGGTTTTGTCCCACACTATACCATCCTGTATAGGAACGGCTGTGATGTTTACTGCTAACAAGTCTCTTGCTTCACGATGGGATGATATGTGTGGTTTCAAAAGTAAGTTCACATTTTTACTTTCAATGTCCAAATGGATGTATCTGCCATTTATAAGCACGCTGATAGTCATAACCAAAGCTAGCCAAAGCAGAAAGAAAAATATTCCAGAAATAATCCACAGTTCAATCCATGGTGAAACCAGATAAGTCTTTTTCAGAAAATGAAAAAGGTCTTGTACTTGCTGTTTGAAAGTTTTTGATGCTGGCGTCATTTCAGGCTCACTCGGATCCTCAGAAAACGTATCAAAGTTAACGAAGTAGCCAGAAGCAGTTAAGTCAATTGTTGAAATTGCATCAGGATTTGTTGAAATCGCTGGAACCAGTTGATCACTTGTTACGTTGGTGTAGACAGGTGTATTTGGACGAACTGTTACTTGAGTTTCAAGAGGGATGAGTTCCATAGCGTTGCTGCTTAGTCCTTCATCTGTTACTGCTGAATTCTCGATGGTTATCAGTATTTCAGTCTGAACCTCTTGGATAGTAGCGAGAGGAGTGCGTCTGCTACTAGGTCGGAGTCCATGAGGCCTACTATTTAGTATTGGCCACAAACTGTGGTTTGATGAGGTCGATTGACACAAATCTTTTCTCCTTTTGTCCAGCAAGGGGCGGCAGAAGTACTGTTCTTTTTCAGTGGACGGCTAGGACAGGTACTGGTTGTCTGTAAGAAGGTTCAAATTCCTTCTTGTCCGCAATCTTCTCTCTGACTAGATCCCCAACTTTTGGGATCCAGACAGGCCTTGCTGGGACTGCCGGTTTTTCCCCAGTGGTGGTTGGCTTCAGGAACACGTTGCTTTGTTTCGATCTTAGTTCATTTAGATCCTGTAAAACAGCCAAACGATCTTTGATATCAAAGGGTTTATTTTCCACCACTGTGCCTTTACATTCGAGATCAGGAACCCACATTCTTGTCCCAAATAGGACCTCATATGGAGTGACCCCCCTAGAGAACTTCTTGGCAAATTATTTAATGAGCGTTGGACCCCATAAAGATGTTTGACCCACCCATCACCCGAACCTAATACTCTAGCCGTTATAGACTGCTTTATGTCCCGGTTTTTCCTTTCCACAACAGAATTTCCCTCAGGATGAAACGGAGAGCAGTACCGCAATGCAACACCCAAACTGGCCATGGCTTCTTTGTAAGCCGAGAGCTAAACGCAGGGCCCTGGTCAGAATGTAGTGTGCCAATTGCGTATGTGGCGATAAAGACTCGCAAATCTTTTATAACAGTTCGAGCGTCAGCCGAGCGCTGAGGCCATATCCATAGGAACCTTGACTTAGTATTTGTGGGATTGCATTTGTCCATAAGAACGCCTGCGCGTAGATAGTCTAATGCTATCTAACAATGGTGTCTGTACTGGGCAGGCTACTTCGTAGCATGGTGTCTGGTGGCGTTCTGCATCACGCTTTTTATTGCAGTCTATGCAGTCATCAATGAAGATGTGAATATGTGTATTCATTCCAGGCCACCAGTACATCTCTTTTAACGTCAATATTGTTTTAGAGATCCCTTGATGTGACAGACCCTCCCCCAGATGTGCTTCATAAATTAAAGCTGCTCTACGTTCCATGTTTGGAATTACCCTATCCCCCACTCCAGGGATTCGAGCAAAAGGAACGTTGTTCGCATCAATTACATAAGAGTACTTGAATGGAAACTTCTTTGGTAACGCTGCACCACTGCCTTTGCTTGAAGCATTGACAGCCAACAATATCTCACCGTCTATTCTCGTTTTTGAACGAGTGATCGCAGCTACGGAAGCCGTCTGAACAGCCCCCTTTGCTGCTTCGTCAGCCAATGAATTCCCTGCAACGTGAACGCCATCACGTTGATGACTCAGCGTGTGTATCACGTGAGCTTTTGGTAGTTCGTTTTTCAACTGAACTACTTGTTCCCAAAGCGTTTTATGCTTTATTGTGCCACCTTTTGCATCTTTGAACCCATTTTCAAGCCAATTTTGTATATGTTCATTATACGACTGAACACAGTAAAAAGAATCGCACACTATGAGTGTGGGGAATTCGCAATCTGTACTTTCAAGTGCCAGTTTGAATGCTTGTAGTTCAGCTCGCTGAGCTGTACAATCTCTTAGAGATTGAGTCTTAGTGACCATTGGTCTGAAGTTACCATCTTGCATGCGACCTTTAACGATTGCGCACGCTGCACTGTAAGCTTGCTTACTCCCTGTAGTGGGTTGTGCTGATCCGTCAGTGTAAATTATAAATTCGTACTGATCTAGAGGCAGAATGTCAGTGGGCAGAGGACATTCATGTTCATACTGCAGGAACGCTTGTGTTTTTAGATCAGGATCAAAAACATATTCAACATCTGTTGCAGCAAGAGAATTAACCCATTGTATCCATCTAGGATGTAAAGCTTTTGCATTCGGAATGCTCGCTTTTGTGACCGCCTCTAAGGCTGGTACCAGAGTTACGACAATAATGCGTTTCCCTTGGGCTAGAGCTCTTTCTTTTGCTACAGCGGTTTGAACTGCTGTCAGTAATTTTTCTGTTGAAGTGAAGCGCATTTCTGCTTGTGTATACAAATGTGATTTGTATGCTATTGGTACTTTTTCACCCTCATTAAATGTTATGTAGGTGAATCCGCATTGACCCGAAATTATTCGGATCACTAAATTGCGTTGACTTACGCGTGTTTGTAAGTGATTTGTTGCTAACATGTTAGCTTGGAGTGAACGCAAGATTTCTGTGTGTTCCTGTGTCCAATGTTTGATTGAAAAATCAGGTTTGATTAATTCGTAGAGAGGTTTAACCCTTTCTGCGTAATTTAGAATGTATGTTCTTCCAAAATTTAGGAAACCCAGGATGGATTGTAAATTTTTCTGCGTTTTTGGAGGTTGGAGCAGAGCACACTTTTCTAGAAAGTTAGCTGCCAAGCTCTTGCCTTCACTTGAAAGCTCATATCCTAGGAAAAGGACATTGAGATGGGCAATTCTGGATTTTTAAAGTTGAATTTATAGCCCTCAGAGGCGAAGCCCAATATAATGGTACTCACCCTGTTCAAGTGCCTATCCAGGTCATTGTCTGTCAGATAGATGTTATCGACATATGACAATGCCTCATTATCATAAATTTGTAGTAACTCTGTTACCCTCGCTGAGAATAACCCCGGGCTGTTTTTGAACCCTTGTGGGAGTCTACAAAATTGACGCTGGGTCCCCATTATTGAGAAAGCTGTTAAGTACCTGCTTTCAGGTGCTATGTTTTGACAAAAGAAACCATTTGAAATGTCCAATGTAATTTTATATTTTTTGCACACAATGTTATTCATTAATGCTGTACTATGTGCATTTTGTACTGCAAATGTTTTTGAACAAGTGTTTAGGTGTTTGTAATCCAAAACTAGACGATATGTATTGTCAGGTTTGGAGACAGGAAACAAAGGATTGTTGATTGAGGAGGTGCATGTTTCAATCACCCCTTGGTATTCAAGTTGATCTAAGATCTCCCTGACCTGTTTTTTAGCTTCTTGCTTTATTGGGTACTGCCTTTGTGCAGTAGGTTCATTTTTTAGATGTATTTTGTGGTGAGGTGAGTCCTCATCCCATCCTACATGATTTTTATATAATGCTGGGGCCTGGGCAACTGCCCATTTCCTGGCATAAGTATATTTTAGATGAATTGGAATATGGTTGGAGAATGCAGGCATAATGATGTCCTCGCCATGTGGGCACTCCCAGACAAATTGTGGTGGCCAGTCTTTTTCTGCTAGAAGTATATCATAACCCCTTGAAAGTTTCTCCCAAAAGAGTGTTTTCACCTTTCTTGGTATGTCTCCCTCCATTCGGAGTGTTATTTCATATAACTTTTGTGGAGTACTAACCCTGGTGTCTACAGTCTCTACTGTGATGTACTCATTCAAGTCCACTATCTCCAGAAGTTCCTTCAGGTTCTGGCGAGCTATTGTGACTTCTGCTGCACTGTCCAGCATTGTCTGAGCCCATTCTCCGTTCTTGAGCTGTGTTCTCAGTATCCTCGCCATGTCTGATCTTCAGACCTGCTACCTTCTTTTTTGAGAATTGAGGTTTTGATTTATTTTTCTGAACGTGTTTGTCGTCTTTGGATTTTACGCGTTCTTCTCTATGTTCTGACCGTCCTCTTCTTTCCGATGTCTGTGACGATATCTGAAAGGTACGAGAGGAACGTGTATCAGTATCTTGATACCTGTCAGGCTTTCTTAAATTATCCCTATTCCTGAGGTTATACCTCCTTTCAGAGGGCTCCTTTTGAGGAGACCTACCTCGGGATTGAGAACGTTTCTCGTTTGAATTTTGTTTATTAGTTTCCCACTTCTTTTTAGAAGATGTAGGATTTTGTTTAAAAGAGTCCTTCTCAGGACTTTCAGATAGTTTTGGCTTCAATGGTTTTCCACCCAAACTATCTCTGCCTAATTCTGCATAAGATTGTTCTATTATTCTGGGTAGTTCTGTTTGATGTTCTGTAACATCAAATTCCCTTAAGCGTTGGCGGATCGCCACTGATGCTGCCTCCCCTTTAATATTAGATAATATTATTGTTGAGACCTGGTCGAAGGTTTTCAGTAATTTCATACCTAAATTCAGAGCAGGTTCTGCCCCGTATTCGTTTTGAATTTGTTTCAGGACATCTGGTATTACTGCAATTGATGGAACACCATGTGTTTTAGTATAGATGGCAGCAAAGACTGCGCCCCAAGTGGTGCAATCTTCCAGTTGTGGTGTGAGCCCCATTGGTAAACAGATTGTTAGGATTCTGTGTTTCTCATAAGGGCTAGTATTTGGAAATACTGCTTCAATTTGAGTAATTTTTTGAGCTATCCAAAATGGAATTTGCTCACGTTTTGTGGGCATTTTACCCATGACTGCGTATAAAGTCTGTGGTGTAATTTTTAGTGTATTCCCCTGTTGAGTTTTTTTTTATTTGGAATGGTCAATGGTGGTTGGACTGTGAAAGTCTGCATGACATACTGGACTAATTGTCTGTAAATTTTATTAACTCTTGTAGTTGAGTAAGTAATTCTTTGTCTGACATTACATCGATGTCAGGACGAGGTGTGTAGCCGGCTAGAATCAGCCATTTTGCTCCTGGTCTACCTAGTGGACCGAGCCTGGTAATGTTTCTGTGATGTTTTAGGGCGCCTTTAAACCAGAGCTGATGCTCCTGGTATGTTAGTGGAATTTCAATATCCTCGAAAGGAATATATTCCTCTGGTGGTTCATCTTCTTTATAGAGGTGAAACAGTCTTGTTACTGGATTTGATTCTGGGAATACTATCCATGAATAGAATACCTCTGTCTGAAAGGATTCGTGTGCCTCTATCACGAAAACTGCTCTACCCCCTCTTGGTGGTAGGCCGTGTTTTATAAGTTTTAGAGTGATGGCTCTTCTTAAGTTTGGAGCGATGTCTATAACACCCTCCTCGGTTTCATTTAAACCGGTAAAGTTAAAAGCTGTTACGACTGGTTCAGCCGCAGCTACACCGTTCCTGGTGTCATTGTCCCCGTGTATGGACATTTGTTTTTTGAAAATTGTAGAACAAGTTTCAAGGGAACAAAAGATAAGGTGCACAATATTTTGGAACACTGTATCCTTCAACGTTGAACAAACCAAAATAGTTAATATATAGGGTTTTTGTCCTATTTAGCTTTGGCGGATATTTAACCCTACCCACTCCAGACGTCTTATGGAGTATGTGAGTAGAGGTCTCTGAGAGAAAAGCACGACTGAGTTACTCAGTATCTAGCGTTAAATTAGTGCCTTACCAAACCGTTGGGCGCCATGTAGTGTAGTTCCTATTTCCCTAATAGGCTCTGCGCATTGGAATAATATACCCTATAGGTTTGACATAGGACTGAGGTCGGTATGTCCCTACGAGTATATTAAACTTAATTACTTTTGTGCCAGCTAACTCAGAGGCCACTAGAAACTCCTTGTAAACAAGAAGGGAGTAGCTTCTGGCAACCGCATGAACATGACAACTTTGTTTCCCTTTAGAATCGGAACACTTCTCAGAATCGTGGCAACAATAGATAACAGTTTCACTCAGCTAATCGTGCATGCTTAGTTTTCTCAGAGTTACACAGAAAGAATAGATGGGCGTTTCATTAAAAAGGTTTTATTGAACAGTCTTGTTTCTCGTGTAAGAGATATGAGCTGTTATGATCACAAGATAGTATGCAAGATATATAATGTACAGCGTAAGCAGTAGAAATAAATAATACTGCGCCAGCATTATCTTTTAGCATATATTCACGTACATAAATAACATGAGCTAAAAATGCGAGTACTCATACGATGCTTCGCTAAGCTAGTTCTACCCCAATGTACCTAACCTAGTCTAGGTGTAGGGAAAGGTAAGAAGTAGGTGGAGTATACTCTAGTATGGTATACTAAGAGTATGTTAAGTCTAGTATGCCAAGAGTCCCTCTAGGTTCTAGTCAGCTCCATACCTTGAGAATGAGAGAGGTGGGAATCTCCTGCCGGATCTCAAACTCTAACACCCCGCGAAGGGAGTCAGAACACTGGAAGCTGGATTCTTCTGCGAGCAGGAATGACAGCATCTTCTCAGTGCGTCAGGCCGGGATACGGGCTCCTCTGAAGTCGAGGTCTCCTCTAACTTGCTTGGGCAAGGGAAGGTATATTTATACCTGGTAGGTGCCTTTGGAATGTTAGCATTGACGTGAAGTCTGATAAAGGAAGACGTCAGGAATGAACCCTTAAGGTATAGCGGTTCATGCATAATAGATGAGTTCTTGGAGAAATCAATAATCCTGTGCTAGGGGAACTCCCAAGAGCTTAAAGGTCTGGTTTCTAAGAACTCGTTGTGACGTTAGGGCGGACGGATGTCGGTGACCATGCCTGTATTTGGAGTGCACGGCTAATGCCTAAATAAGGACTGGGATTCTATGCCTGTATAAGGGCAATGCGAATTGTGCCTATATAAGGACATGTTTCAGGAAAACCTATATACGGACACCTAAAGCGGAATACAACACCATAATGCAGGTGATTTTTTTACTCCTCTATACAGAAACTATACAAACAATCTGGCAGGATGAAGAGCAACAGATTCAACATGTGAGAAGTGTGTTGAAGAACCTACAAGATGTAGTTTACTGGTGATGGTAAATGTGTTTTTCATACTACAGTTGTAGATATTTTTTGCCTAATTGTCGTACCAAAGAGCTGCTAATAGATCTCACTAAAGATATGAAACCCTGTCTGAAGCAGTGACAGAAACAAATACAGAAGGCTGAGACACCATCGAAGGTAGAACACATCTCTTAGAGGGCAACAAGAATGAAACTCCAAGCTGTGAGTGTTATTAGAGGTGGAGAATAGATCTAACAAAGATAGACCACACTGGGTGAAAAGACCCTTTGCCACTCTTTAGTGTAGTCATTACTCATGTTCAACAGGATGACTCTTGTGGGGTACATCTGCCTGGATGTTGAGGAAACTCACCAAGTGACTTACTGTCGGAGAGATCCTGTAAAGTTCCAGCCAGCGCCATAGCCTCAGAGCCTCTAGACCGATGGCACAATATCCCAATCCACCATTCCTGTTGCAGTACCATATGGCAATCGTATTGTCCATCAGAACTTGGATTGACCTCCCTCGTTTAAAGGCAGTACATCTTTTAGAGCCAGGCAGATGATGCATAGCTACAAAAGATTTATGCAATGGTGCTGTTCCATCAGAAACCACAGGCCTCTGAACTCCACTTTCCCCAGTTGACCTCCTCCTTACCCAAGAGATGATGCATTTAACACCACAGTTAGCTCTGCTTAGTGTAAGGAGAAAGGTCTACTGCATGTTATGTTGGCATGCAATAGCAACCACCGAAGGTCCTCAGCAACTTGGTCTGACATGACAATGTTCTCTAAAAGGCACACCAAATGCTAGGCCCATTTAAGGTAAAGGATCCATTGAAGAGCCCGCATATGTCAAGGCGCTAAAGGCACCAGCAGGATGCATGAAGCAAGGAGTACAAGACGCCTAAGAAGTGGTGAGTTCTGAACACCCAAAATATTGGGATCATCGCCTGAAAGTCCTGGACTCATTGCTGGGGAGGAAAGAACTTCAAAGCCACCTTGTCCAGGATGGCATCTTTAAAGGGAATCCTTTGCATGGACCAAATATGGGAGTTCAATTTGTTGCCAGAGAACCCCAGGGTGGACTGCAGCAACACAGTTACCTATAGGTAGTTCGAGGCTAGCTGAGATGAGCCTGCATTTATTAGCTGGATGTTGAGGTACAGGATACGTGTATCCATCAACCTGTAAATATGTGCCGGAGCCACCGTCCTAACTTTGTAAACACCCTAGAGGGCAAAGTAAGTTTGAAGGGCAGGCCAGTGAATTGAAAATGCACTGATTCCACTGCAAAGTGGAAAGATTTCCTGTGGAACTGCAGCATCAGTCCTTCCAGTCCAGACACCATCCTGTCCACACAATCCAAGGCAAGCAGGACCTGAGCCAGCATCATGATATTGAACTTCTTCTTGAAGAAGTGAAGTGTTAGAATGGCACCAACCTGTGTATGGGACCCATTGGGAGCAATGTTTAGAAGCGTGGGAAAAAGGGAACAGGATAAGAAAGAAAACACAGCAACTGGTCTCCAACATTTCTGCCTTCTCACGTTGTTTGATCAATGATGTGTGTAGAATGCAGTGAGTTCCTGTAAAATAAGAGATATCTTACGTGTAGTGCCTTTCTGAGAATTAAACAGAATTTCAATTGTAAATGGTTATACCTGAATGCTATCTCTATGTAACCAAGTGGGTTTAGTTCAACTTGAAACTGGAACATTATGTATCTCCACAGTGACACAAGTCTGCATATAAATCGGTCTATGATTTTCATAACTAGCACTTGATTTGAGCATGTGGTTGCAGGTGGGGCCCACTGGCACTCATTTTTGGGAACTGGAATTTATTTTTCCTCAACAAACTTTGATGACTGCAAGAGAGAGATAAAAATGGAGGAAAGAAGGAAGAAGAGAAAGATGGAAAAACAGTGACAAAGGGAGAAAGCAGAGGTGAAAAATAACCTGCAAGAGTGAGATAAAGAGAGGGAGTGTCTGGTGGTCGATTAAAGAAGCATAAGGTGGCATCATGACTATGCAACCTTGGTACTTGAGCTCTTGCACTAATTTTTCTTTTTTTCTTTTTTAAATGAAGCACTGTTTATAATTAACTCAAACGGTGTTGCTACATTATCTCAATTAAAAATTAATTTAGTCTCCACTACGGATCTGTAAAACTAGAAAGATAACTGAAATTAATATTAATATACTATTCTTCTTAAATCTAGCAGTGATGAACAAGTTACTTACCTTCTGGTGTATACTGCAACCACCAAATTCTTACCGTAAGAATATTACGCAGGAGCCAGATTGGATCCGAAAACTTTTCACAGCAGTGCTCCCATGCAACTTTAGGTGGTGTGATGCTGCTTCATGTAGGCTTTGTTCTGCTCTGGAAATGATGGAGCGGAACCGCATATAAGTATCACCCTTGCATGCAGACATCAGTTTTTTTTGCTTAAGTTCTTTGTGCCCTTGGAGGTGGAGCACAAAACAAATTTCTCTACAGGTGTGCAGATTTCTAATTTGGGACCTTTTTACATGGTAAAAAGAGACCACTCCACAGAACGGGGAGTAGGGACTGCATGAGGAATTTGAGGTTACTAAGAGTATTCACCAGAAAGAGCGTTACGGAAGGTAAGTAACCTGTTCTTCTGATAGATACTTCTAATCAAAGATTCTCACCTTTAGAAAAAGCAGTACCTCCTAAAATTGGAGAAGGCACATACCAAAGAATCTTGCAGGACCAAACAGGTGAAATGCCTTTTCTGTCTGGCTTGGCTATCAAGGCAGTAGTGCTTTGTAAATGTTTGCACCCAGATACACATCACGGCCTGACAGATGACATGCACTCTACATGCCAACGCAGTGTTGGCAGCCTTAGTCCTGGTGGAATGGACTCACAGACTTTCTGGAGGCTGTTTTTTGCCAGTGCGTAGCATATCTTAATGCAGAGGACTATCCACCTCACCAGAGTCCTGTTCTGCACATCCTTGACTTTCTTTGTCCCAGAGAACCCCACAAAAATTGTGGTACGCTCAATATAAAATCTTAAAGCTTTTTTGAGGTCCAACCAATGGAGCCTCTCCTCCTTTTTCAAGGGTAAAGTGAGGAAAAGAACACTCAGAAATGTATATATTGCCCAACGCTGAAAGGACCATCAACAACAAAGAAAAAAGTGCCCCTTGGGCAATTGATTATGAAGCAGTTCTAATGCAGGTTATTCCTGTAAAAACCAAATATCAGTATGATGGCTGAATCATACTGAATACATGTCACTGAAATACAAAAATTGAGGCAGAACAGTACTCAGTTATCACTATTTTGTACAACAGTACACAAATATAAATTATAGCAAGCAAGAGAGAATCCCCACCTACATATACCATCCATGTAACATATAAATGTATTGCTACAAAGATATAACTAACAAACAAGAAACAAGAAAAAACAACAAGAGGCCCTAAAGCTGTTTCTCAAAGTTCATTAAAATTAGAAACATTCTGGCAAAGCGTCTCGATCCCCATTTGCCCGGGCTTATCGAGCCTGATCAGGTTGGCTTCATTCGTCACTGGCAGGGCGCGGATAATGTGCGGCGCATCGCTCACTTAGTTGGGAAGGCCCACCACTGGAACATACCCGCCTGCTTATTATCACTCGATGCTGAAAAAGCATTTGACCGAGTGGGCTGGGCCTTCTTGCGGGCCGTCTTACATAAGATAGGGCTGGGACCTCATATGATTGCTAGGATCATGGCGCCTTACCTTTCACCTCAAGTCCAGGTCCGGGTTAATGGCCAACTTACGGGTCCTATCCATGTTTACAGGGGCACCCGGCAGGGATGTCCTTTATCTCCCCTGCTATTTGCGCTTGTCGTAGAACCTCTTGCCATCCTGATCCGCCAAGCCCCTGACATTACAGGCATTGTTCACGGAGGAGTGGACCACAAAATTGCCTTGTTCGCGGACGATCTCCTTCTTACATTGTCACGACCACGTTCCTCTTTGCCCGACCTTCATACATTGCTACAGTCTTTTGAAATTTCCTCAGGCCTTAAAATCAATCATGCGAAATCGTGGGCCTTGAATCTTACAATCCCTGTAACCAAAGTTCCGGTGCTCCAGTCCGTTGTCCCATATCAATGGGCCTCACACTCCATTCGGTACCTTGGCCTTAACTTTTTTTTTTTTTTTTACTTTATTTATCATTTTCTTAAACATAAAAAAAACAACCAAAAGACATCCTATGGTCACAGCATTAATGACGACTAGATCAGCATTACAGGTTACTTACACATTACATATACCTTGGCCTTAACTTAACCTCTAACCTTAACACATGGTCACAAGCGAATTGGCAGGAATGTAAAACGGCCGTCTTGTAGGATCTACGAACGTGGAGATCTCTCCCTATCTCATGGCTGGGGCGTCTGAACGCGGTTAAAATGTCGGTGCTGCCGAAAAAATTATATTTATTCCAAACTCTGCCCACGCCTATACCGCAACACCAAATCCAGAACCTCCAGTGCGAGCTTACTAACTTTATCTGGGGAGGGACGGGACCACGCTTCTCTAATAAAATACTTATGCTGCCTTGGGACAGGGGGGGTTTGGCTTGTCCCAACTTACTGGAGTATTACTGGGCCTCACATCTCCGTTTTATTTCGGAATGGATAGTGCGGGAGAGCGAGAAGGTTTGGTTCCATATGGATAGGGCTGTGGCTTGCCGACACATATGGGATCTTACCTAGCTTTCACGGGAGGCCCGACCGCGCAGCGCCTATATGGCCATACCAACAAAAACTGTGTTGGATATTTGGGATAAGTGGGCACTATCCAGGGTTCTCACTTCCTTCCCGTCACCTCACACTCCCATTGCTCGCAACTCACACTTTCCACCTGCTCTACACCCACACTCTTTCCTGGCCTGGTCAGAAGGGGGGTGCCGGACGCTCCAGGACCTTTTCGAGGGGGGACACCTTTAAATCTTTCGAACAATGCAAACGGGAGTTCCACCTCTCCGAGGGGGCTAAATTACAATATCTCCAACTTCGGCACTGGGTACAGGCGTCGTCTTCCACTCAGGGAGCCACTCGTCCTTTCACCCCCTTTGAACGGCTGGTGCGTTCATACGATGAATCCAGAGGTCTGATATCTCGCACATATCAAGTCCTTCAACATGCCCCCGACCTACTCCTCATACATATCAGTCACGATGGCAGTCCGGTACCTCTGATGAAATCACACCTAAACAATGGGAGCAATTATGGCGCGACATCCCGAGGGTTATCCGCAGCATTTCTCAGAGGGAATCCGCATATAAAGTCATGACACAATGGTATTACACTCCCCATAAGTTGCACAAAATGTTCCCCAATTCCTCCCCTGTTTGCTGGCGATGTACGAGCGCTACTGGGGATTTCCTCCACATTTGGTGGCATTGCCCGCTTTTGACCGCTTACTGGAAGGAGGTCCTTAGTCACATTAAACAGGTGATTGGTTACCCACTACCCGAACCCCCGACCACACTCATCTTGGGCCTCAAACCTGCGAACCTACTCGCCATGACGCACAAGGACTGGCACCTAATTCTACACATGCTTGGCGCAGCTAAACAAACAATAGTGTTATATTGGAAGAAGGCTTAAGCACCCCCAGTGAACGTTTGGTTCACCCGTTTGTGGCATACCATGGCAATGGAGCTACTCACTGCGCGGCTTCAGCTCCGCGACACCAAATTCACGAAAACTTGGCAACCATTGGTAGATTATTTTTGCAAACTCAATCACGCCCATCTCCAGCCCCCGAGGCTTCGGGCTTTACACCTCTTTGAGGACAACATACTCCCCTCTGACGCGGACAGACTCTGGGGGCCAAATAGGGATACAGCTTAATCTCCCCTCTGCATGGTACTGGTCATTTGCGTTGCCGTCCCTCGGGTCCTTCTCCACGCTTGGTTCCTCCATTCGCAGGGGCTTTGTTCCTTGCTGTGGGACATTTCGCTCACCCCGCTTACACCTCACGTAGCTTCTCTCTCCTAACGGGTCCCACCACCACCTAGTCCCTCCTCACATGTTGGATGCTTTTTTTCTCCCAGAATAATGTCCCTCTATATATGACAGATTTGTAATATGCCATTGCTTTGCCTTCTGTGTTTTAATTTGCTGATAATCCGGAGTTGTTAATGATGCGTCCTTCCCTTTCCTTTCCTTCCCTGGTCTTCTTTTTCTCTTTTTTCCTTTCTTCCTTTCTTCCTCTTCATGATATTTTGATTGTTGGATTGTTTTGATTTGCATTTTCAATAAAACAGATTTGAAGAAAAAAAAAAAAAAAAAATTTGAAACATAATCATCTGTTTCTGTAAAGGCGGCCTGTTTGATAATAAATTCTACGTTTTGGCCCCGTTCATCAAATTGCCAGAATCACCATCAGGACAAGCTGTGGGTTATGGATTTCATCTATTGCTTTTGCTATTGGAATGAAGAAGAAATCGTTTACAACCCCAGCTGTCATACCCCATAAAACTACTATACTATAAACATAACCTAAACAGAATCAATCATCAGAAGAATTATTGTTGTGCTAATTTGAAAGTATAGATGTGTTATAATATATAGGCAAAAGGAATATGTTCACAAATTACCAGATTCTAAGCATAATTAAAAGTACAATCAACACATAAAATACTGTGGTGCATGTTGAATATACACCTGTTATTTAATACTAGCCTACAGGACAGCATTCAACAATTAATTTGATTCAATTTCAGAAGCATGACATGGCGGTCAAGTCCACATGGAATAAAATGAATACAATAATAGAAGATGCCTGTAGGGTAACAAACATCTGGAAATAGGAGCAATCAAATTGAAAAGTTACTCATCCTTAAATAACATGAAAACGTACTACAAAATATCACATCATTCAAAAAGGCACTCTCTACCTGGTGATAAAATAGAGAAAGCAAAATGAATCATAAACTCCTAAGCGATGTTAAAAGTCCTAAAAGCAGGAGAGAAATCAAACATTGTCCGATGCAAATGGGCATTTAGATTTGTTTAACAGCATAGATCTATTCTTAATATACTTACATGTCATAAGCCAAAAACATAAAAGATTAAAGCATCAGCAGTGTGCAAGCGACCAATTCCCACAATGTAAATAACTTCATAAGATAAGGAGAATATCTGAATCCTGCAAAACTTCAAAGAACAACATTAATATCCCATTCGGATGTTGAGCTAACAGAGCATGGGTTAAATGGATCAGTATGGCCCAAAAAAAGTCTTACTTACTTGTCCCGGGATCTATAAGGCCAAGGTGACAAACGATTTAATATCAAGTCAGAGAATCACTATGGTAAGACGAGCTAAACACAGTCTCAGGAGCATAACATGTATTGCCTCATCTGAAAACTGATTAAAACAATCATGAGAGAACTAAAGGTAAGATGCAAAGCATCAATTCTGGACTTATGCAAAGAACATGTTAGGCACAAGCGTACAACCTTAACTCGTCCTTGTTGATCATGGGTTTTAAAAACAATGAAAAACTGTCATTCAACTTCACATAGCATACATACTATTATGATCATCATTACCTGAAACAGGTGAGTTAAACAATGACAGACCACTAACTCTAGATAGAGGGCCATGTAAAGCGGATGCCATCTTAGAATTATCAGAACAAACTGTCCAAGTAGAGAATATCTCTCAAACATCAGAAATCACAGCCCCCTCTGTAAAAAAAAAAAAAAACTACCATCCAGCATTCGTATGTTCCATTTAAAACAATGTCAGTTATAGATAGATGTGTGTAAATTAGATGAATAATTGGAATGATATAACTGTAAGATGGGTACTACCAGCAACTACAAGGCAATAGACAGGAAGGAAACACATCAGTCCATAAGAATAATATCCCAACAAAATACATTTAGCAGAATCAAACCATATGTAGCCCACAATGTTTTTCAAGGACTTCTATATAAACTCATCTGTCACATTTGGAAAAGTTAATAAGGTACACAGAAACAGATTTAGAAAAAACAAAACAAAGTTTGTATAGTATTGAAAGGCAACAGGTACTATAATAATCCAAAGCATAAAAAACATAAATCCATCGTTCACAAAGATAGTCCAGTTCAAAGGAAAACTCTCACAACCACCAAGCAGAGAAACACGAAGCTTCTCACAGACATCTATTGTATTTCATCAATACCGAGGATTACAAAATCATCAACCACCTGCTTTCCATCAGGGGTAAAATACATACATCTATTGTTGGTGAGAAATAGATCCATAATAATATTTCAAATTGCCTACTTGTAAAAACCAGAAAAAGGCCAAACAGCTATCTCATGTATAGGAACATGTGAAATATGTAAGTGCTAGACACATTAGAAGTTATAAGTTATAAGATGCCATGCAATTGGCGTATTCAAAGCACAATTCAGAGTGTTAAGTTTACAGATCCATTTGTTTTCCTTAAAAGAAAGCAATTATCCATATTAGAGCCCCTCTTTGATGGGTGAGCAACATCATTTATGATTCAGAACATGTCTGTAGGTTTATTATGGCCCTTTTCGATGAAGTGTTCCACTTGGGGAGTTGTAAAATATGCGTTTTTACTTGTTGGCTTCTCTGACTAATATATCTTAATCCAACAAGGACATTTGACATTCTTCGATTGGCATGTGGAGAAAGTGGAAAGAAACCATGCTTTTTTTACTGGCTGAGATTTCTTTCTACATTCTCAGTATTATTGCATCTGGCACAATGCCCACATTTAAAATGGCCGACAACTTTATCATGTCCCAACCTTTCTGCAACAGTTAAAACAGGGGACAGTTTAACAAGAGCTTTGACCAATTTATCCCTGATATTGGGTGATCTTTTAAAGGCAAAGAGGGAATGAGATATTTTAAAGTCCCCTGAGCATCCCAGATCAATTCTTTTTAACAATTTGTCTAATCTCAATGCTTCAATTTCCAAAAGTTGAAACACTCACAGGCCTGGGTAAGTTATTTTTAATTTTCTTTCAAACAAACTTTCTCTGTCCTTATACAAAGTACATTTAAGTGCTGTCCCTACCAATCTTTTTAGAAAGCCAATGAAATTACCCAACATGATAGGCTATCAGCTTCCTTGAAGTAATCTGTTGCTTTTGTTCAGGTAATCTAGAGAAACTGCACACATGACTGATTACTTCATAGAGCTGTGGGGTTCCGATATATTTTCTTCCATATACAAACTTGTGTACAGTGTACCAGATCCCACTTTAATTGCCAGGTCTAAAAGATCTCTGTAAAAATGAATATGGTCTGCAATGCGGATCTGTAAAACTAGAAAGATAACTGATTTTATTATCCTATTCTTAAATCTTGCAGTGATGAACAACTTACTTACCTTCTGGTAAGGCAGAAATTCATTTTTAGGTCTGTCAATCAAGGTGGCTTTACATGAGCACCAGTTTCGTTACAGAAGGACACATTCATTTTTGTTAGGCACTGGGAGATTAAGTGATTTGCCCAGAATCACAGGATGTTGAGCGTCGTCGCCGAGACTCGAGCCCAGTTCCCCAGGTGCGAGGTCGACCGCTCTAGCCGTAACGCTACATCCTCTCCCCTCTTTCAAAAATATTTGTGAGCACCCCCTGGTAGAGGGGTTAGGAGAAAGACCTGGTAGCATCCTTGGACCATAAGCAATGAGACACAATCCATACCCGCATGACCTATTTTTCCAGACACGCACAAGGGAGGGAAACACTCTATAAGATACTATACAGATGGCATTATACATCAGCACAGCTTCGGATTATAGACAACAGCCACTCAAAAGACTAGGCTGGGGCTGTATAGTTACAGGTACTATATATCACATATTGTGGTCTTGTCTCTAGTTGATTTCATTTTGGGAGGAAGTTTTGGCTACCATAGCTGCCATTGAGGGCTGGCCCCTCGCAAACTATACTACGTTGATCCTTCTGTGGACCGGTCAGGCAAATGTGTATCCCACCCCTCACCCAAGGAGAAGCAAATTTCTCACCTCTCCTGGAAGCAAGGCAGAAGATATTGGGACTCTGGGGTAGGGATCGCATTCCTAACATTATAATGTGGCTGCAGAAGATCTGATGGTTCCTAAGATTTGGGTAGACTGCATATGACCTGCAGCATGAATCAGACAAGTTCACCACAATGTGGGATCCTATCCTGACATACCTCAACCGGTACAATAGAGACTTGACATTCCCTAACCATCTGCAAACGCTAGGCCTGTTGTTTCAGAGCAGGGCACATTTTAGAGATGATCTTCCAACGACCATTCGTTGGCCATCTCTTTCTTTACTGAGCTCATGAGATGTGACATGGTGTCATGGGGGAGGGGGGGAGAGGTGGGGATCTATTCTGTTATCCGGCTGCGATAAATTAGTGGTCATTTATTTGCGTATACCCACCTTGTTGTCTATGGAAAATCAAATAAAAACTGATTGAAACTAGATGAAATAACAGACAGTTGTGATAAGCTTAGTGTTTCTCCGTTTGGTGGTTTTGAGCGCTTTCTTTTCCTGTGGACTATCTTTGTGAACAACAGATTTAGATTTTTCATGCTTTGGCTTATCATAGTACCCGTTGCCTTTCAATAGTATAGAAGCTTTGTTTTGCTTTCTAAATCTCTATCTATATACCTTATTAGCTTTTCCAGATGTGGCAGAAGTGTTTATATACAAGTCCTTGAACAAAATTGTGGCTACATAAAGATTTGAGTCTGCTCAATGTATTTTGTTGGAATATTATTCTTATAGAGTAATGGGTTTCCTTGCTACCTACTGCCGTGTAGTTACTGGTAGTATCCATCCGACAGTTATATTATTTCAATTATTCATCTTATTTACATAAATCTATCTAGAACGTACATTGTATTAAATGGAACGTAGCCAGTTTCTGCATTTGCGAATGCTAGATGGTGTTGTTTTTTACGCATGAAGCTGTGATTTCAGATGTTGGAGAAATACTCTCATGCAGTTTGTTCCAACAATTCCAAAATGATATTCAGTTTACGACACCTTATGTCTAAAGTTAGCGGTCTATCATTGTTTTATTTACCTGTTTCAGGTAACAGTGTTCGGAAAGGTATTTAGAGGATGTGAAGCCGAAGATGGCTTTTTCTTTGTTTTCAAAACCCTAGATTGACAAGGATGTGCACTTGCAAAAAACAAATCCTATGCACACATTTAAAGATTTAACATACAAAACTTCGTATCTATATATCACAGTAATGCTTGTCTTGTAAATTCCCAAATCTTTAATTCAAGTTGATCCTTAAGTGAAGTTAGTTCTGTACTCCACTAGTCTGTTTATTAGCCAACACGTGTTTCGTCGCTTTTACAAGGGAATACCCTGCGACTTCTTCAGGGCTAAGGAGATACATAAACAAGTGCTTCTTCATACGTACTTTAGTGCTTCATTTTAGTTAAGACATTCTCAGAGTGACTTTTTGGTGACATGTGTGAGTTTTTTTTAAATTTGTTAGTGGAACTCAGTGGGAATCCATGTTTATATCGGATATTGTCCATGCACTTAGAGCATTATTGCTAGTGCATCAATATATCAGTGGGGGGAAAAAGAACAGAAAAAAAAACCCAATTGCTAATAATTATTACTCTTAAGTTCATAACCATAATTAATGTTAATGGCTTTCTTTATAGGAATAATCCTTGGTGGGCAAGGTGCAGGTTCTGGGCATGCAAACAACACATATAAGGTTACAATATTATACTTGTTCCATTGATTTCATCTATAATATAGTGCACCCCCATGTAGTCAAGGTTGGGCGTGCCCATGCTGATTGTACTAGTGTTCCCTAGAAAGTAGGGCCAGGTATTTGTGTGAATACGATACCTATGCAAAGTCTTTGGCAGTCTCTAAGTATCCATAAAAATAAAAATAGGTAAAGCGTGTCAGCAAGAATAATAAGCCGTTTATTGTTATTAGGTAATGGCCAGTAATCCTTATGGAGCCCCTACCTTATCTCCGGTGATAATTCCGACCCGGATAGGGTTTCTGTCTCTAGTTAGGGTAATCCTTAAGAAGCCGTCAGTGGCTGTGTTTGTTATATCCCTCTCACAGTGGAGTGGAGTTTCTCAGTCCCACCCAATCCTTAAGGGGAAGTAAAGGGTAGAGTCACTGCAAGCTCTAACCCTTCTGTCCCATACCTTAGCGTAATTATTAAATTTTGGCGCTCCTTACCGGCAGGTCTGTAGTTATTAGGAGAAGGAAGTTCCCGAGAGCGGCGTGTTTGCTGCGCGAGTCCGATGTGCTCTAAAGCTCGTTTCCATCGGCGTTGTTAAGGAAAATAGAAAGCGGACTGAGCCTGCTCCCGTATTTTTTTGGCCGCCATCTTTGCGTGGTGTAAAGGGACCCCCGGGGTACTATACTTTACTTTACCCACTCCGTCATCTGTATTGTGGGAGTGGAGCTGGGAGTCTGGTCAGGAATATGTGACGTGTAGGGATGTTTGTCCACAAGGTGGTGCACCATATTATATTGGTGACATTTATGGCAATGTGAACATGGTGAAATAAACATTTTTAGAGCACATGGTACAGTATTCAAGCCCTAAAGCTCTGTACTTATATTTACATGACATTGGTGACAAAGAAATTAATGTTTCTCGAAAATATAAAGCCTTATTTTCGCCGTTTAGGCGGATTTAGTGAAAGAACATCGATCATTTTCAGCATGGTGGTATGCCACATTATTGTCGTAACTTGTTGTGACACAGTGATTATAGCGTTCTATATTGCAATATATACACCTTATTTTAGTCTTCTAGGTACTCCATTTTTGACAATAGACGGGCAGCCTCTGTTTACATTTAAGTCTAAATATTACACATACAATATTCTGTGATACACATTAGTTATCCATTATCTCTGTGCTACAGTCTAGTATTCTAACAATTTCTGGATACTCATAACAAGCGATGTCATCAGACTTACTTAGTAGCTACATTAACAATTGTTCTGGCATGGGCGGGTAGGTGTGCTGGGGTGACACATTTGTCGTGGTGTTTGTTCTCACAAGCGAACCACCGGGGAAACTCATAAGCCCACCTGAGCATATAATTGTATGGTGCCTCAATAGTGTTTGTCCAGATGACGGTCTATCAGAGTGCGTTGGAGTATCAATGTCAGTCGTAGAAACTTTTCTTTCAAATATAATGTAAAGTACATACAAAGTCGAAAATCACAAATGGGCTGTGGGAGGCAGCATGAGACGATTTGGTCAACTCATATTGCTTACAAACTCAAATCTAGGGTTCTGTACTAATATGTCCCCTGTGTGTGAGACAAAGGGTAGCGTAGTAGCTAATAATTTGATGTGTGCGTAACCGGCTGGCCAGCCAGTTATACCAGTTATTCATGGGGCAACACATGCACAATGGAATTACCAGTAGTGTGCTAGTCTCCAAGAAAGTACTGAAGCTCATGATCGGTGTTTAAGGCCTGTTCCACACTTTTAAGTCGCATGATCCATAAGGCCTCCCTTCTCCTGAGCGATAGTTTCCTATTGCCTCCCCTTGGGTCTCTGGTTGTGACATCAAATCCATAAAAGGAGAAGGTCCTGTGTGTGTCTTGAGATTTGCATTCTGCTATGTGTGTAGGTATGGGATATCTGCTGTCCCCTTGCTTAACAGCCCTCATGTGTTCACCGATATGTTCCTTCAGGCTCCTGATGGTGCTGCCAATGTATCTTAGTTTACACTTGCACTCAATAGCATACACCACTTGCACTTACTTGTTATTTGTACTAGTCCAGGACTATCTTACATATAGTTATCTCATGGTTGGTTTAAAAAAAAATTCAGATGATGCCATACATTTTATACTCCTTAGATTGCATTCAGCTTAGTGATTCTCCGATTTTATATCAAAATGCTTGCCACCCTAGTTTTATAGTCCCAGAATAAGTAAGTTAGACTTTTCTTTTGGCCATACTGATCCATTTGCCTTATGCTCCATTTTCTGGACCTCAGAATTGAATATAGATTTTTTGTCTTTAAACTTTCTGCAGGATGCAGATATAGTATTGCACATTATGAAGCTATTTGCACTGTGAGCTATGATCGCTTACACAGTGCGGATGCATTCCTCTTTTATGTTTTTGGCTTACGGCATGTAAGTAGGTTACAAATATATTCACGCTGTTATACTTATTTAAGTACCCATCTTCATTGCATATTGATTCATTTCTGAACTGTTTTTAGGACTTTTTACCATTACTTAGGAGTTTAGGATTCATTTTGCTTTTTATATTTCATCACCAGGAAAATTTCTGTACTAAGTGATATTTTGTAGTAAGTATTTCATGTGATTTATGGATGCGAAATTTCAAATTTGATTCCAGATGTTTGTAATGCTACAGAATTCTTTTTAAAGTTTTCCATTTTATACAATGTGAATTTGAGCACCATGTGATGTTTCTGAAATTAAATTTAATTAATTGTTGAATGCAGTTGTGTAGACCCAAATGAAATAACAGGTGTATACACACCATTTACCACAGTACATTATGTGTCGGTTCTACTTTTAAATATGCTTAGAACCTGGCCAAATGTAAAGTAATTCCTTTTGTCTATATATTAAGTATGACATGAGAAAAGATGTATGTTTTCAAATTAACAAATAAATAATTCTAATGATGACTGATTCTGTTTAGGTTGTTCTGTTTATAACTGTTTAGTAGTTTTATCATGTTTGACAAACGGGGTTGTAATGTATTTCTTCTTCATTCCCAACAGCAAAAGTAATAGATGAAATCCATGATCCACACCTTGTCCCTTGTCCTGATGATGGTCTTGGTGATTTGCTAAATGGGACAGAAATTTTAACTTTATCATGAAGAGGACGTCTTTGCGGAAACAGATGATTATGCTTCTCTTTTTTATGACTGTATGAACAGCCTTAGGACCTCTCCTGGTTTTTTCTTGCTTCTTGTTTGTTACTTATGTATTTGTAGTAGTAAATTTAGATGTTACATGCGTGGTATATGCAGGGGAGTTTCTCTCTTGCTTGCTATAATTTATATTTGAGAACTATTGTAATAGTTATGATTGAACAGCGTTTTGCCCCAATTTTCGTATTTTAGTAAAATGTATTCAGTATGATTAACCTGCTGTACCAACACTTGTGTTTTTTAAGATTAATCTACATTAGAGCTGCTTCATAATCTGTTGCCCAAAGGGGACTTTTTACTTTGTTGTTGATGTTACTTACTCAAGCCCCTTGTGCTACTGATGAGGTACACCCTGTGTTGGCAGTAGTGCCACATAGAAAGTAGTAACAACTTTCGGTAAGAAGGCAGCCCGAGTCGCTAGCACCAGTTTGCATAGAAAAAAGTGGTGTAGGGAGGTTATATTGGGAAAAAGCCTGGAGTTCACTCACACAACAATCTGAATTGATAGTAATTAGGAAGACAGTCTTTAAGATCATCAGAAAATGCAACTAGCATCTGTGCATCAGCTCAAAGGGAGTACACATGGAAAATATCAAGACCAAGTTAAGGCCCCACTGTAGAATCAGAAAAGGTTTGTGAGGAACATGTATGTTAAACCTTTAATAAACCACATCACAAAAGGTGATTTAATCTTACTTCTAGCTAAGAGATGAATTATGCAGCGCTGGAAATCTCCACGGGCTCCTAGAATAGAGGCCTGGGGGGAAGAGGTGCTGCATTGGGGTACAGCTGAAGGTGAGGCACTGTGGCAGGAGGAGTATAGGGGCCTCCGTAAGAAGCCAATCTCTTTTGATTGGAATGTCCTATTTGAACAATTTCAAGTAAAAGTATCTGAGATATGATGGAGGTGGAGTAAACTCCACTAGTCTACTGGCATCAATAACAGTTCACGTGGGACACTTTAGAACTAAAGGCGACACTGATAGTCACATATGAGACCGCGACAAGGGCCTGTTGTCGACTCAGCGAAGTGTCCATATCCCTATGGGGGAGTACACTCCCCTCCCTGATATTGAAATATCTCTAAACATATTATTTGGGGGGCACGTATTTAGACATTCTGAAACCTTCGAGGCCGCATTGGACCCCACAAGCGCCCTGTTGCTTAATTCTTAGTCAACACTAGGACCACCCAAACTTGTTCGGGGGGTGGGTTAGGGAGTTTTGGGATTGCTACATATTCCCTTCTTTTTTGTCATTATCATCAAATGCCTATAGTTGCTATTTTAGTACAAGAATTAAGATGCTTTGTTTTTTTCTCCATTTATACATGCCTGCAACCTTATCTGTATCACCAGAAAAATGTGTATAATGACAAATATAGACTACTGTTGTAAATTGCAGTAAACTGTAAAAATAATAAAAATGTGTTAAAAAAAAAAAGGTGATTTAATCAAGGATGTTTAGTTAGGCAAATGCTAAAATGCAGACAGGGCTGATAAATAACCTTTAATAGTGCCCACTACAAGGCCTTGCTGGGCCTCAAATTTGTCTCAGTGCCCAAAGTAAAATGACTTTGTAGACAGACACCTGAAAGCAAGGATGGCATCTGCAACCTCAGGTGGTATATCAAACAGTCAGCTGCTGCTGCTCTAAATCTCCACGTAGAGAGATGTAGATTTCCAAGTTGGGGAGAAGAACCCTGCCCTGCTGCTGTGAGAGAGATCCTACTACTAGGACTAATTTGGCCTGGCCTTCTTCAGAACTTGTGGCAGAAGAGGCAGAGGTGCAAAGACGTACAGGAGTTCCATGCTCTACTCCAACTGGAATGCATCCCTAGCGAACGTTTAGCTGGAACTCCAAAATGCAAATGTTTAGACACTGCACATTCTCCCCAGCAGCGGAAATCTCTATCCATGGTTTCCCCATTGTTGGAAGATGCCCTGTGCTACTTTGGAATGCAGACACCATTCATGATTCACATGGCGCCACTGGCTGTGCTCTCCGCCCTGATGTTCAGGGTTCCTGCCAGGTGGTTCATGATCAGGGATATGCTGTGATGCCTCAGCCAACCCCAGAGGGACAGAGTCTCTTGGCACAGGAGCCAGGACCTCACTCCGCCCCCTGCTTGTTGCAGTACCACAAGGTAGTGGTGTTATCAGTGATAGCCTCTGTAACGCTCTCCTTGGACAGCCTGAAGACATTCAGCTCCAGAAGAAAGGAACAGACTGATATAAGCAGATATGAGTAGAGTTTTCACTGGAGACCAGAGTCCGCAGATCTCTACCTCCCCAACCAAGCAGCGACACATCCATAACTACCATCAGCTCTGGATGGAGAAGGAAGAGGGGCCTGCTGCTAGTCCAATTGTAGTCTAGCAGCTTCTTCTGCAGATTGCATGCAGTCACCTCCGAAACCAAGATGGCATCTGACAGGTTGCCTTGGTGCTGGGACCACTGTGACTTCAGATTCCACATATGGCAGCTGGTGTAGATGAGAAGTAGGAGGCTAGCAAGCCAAGAAGTCTCAGAGCAGCTCTAACCGAGACCGAATATCGGGATCATAGCCTGAATGTCCTGGACGCGTTGCATTGAGGAAAAGCCCTGAACTTAACTGTGTCTAAGGTGGCTCCTATAAAACGTAGTACCTGGGAAGGAGTCAGGTGTGGTGATGTCAGGAGGTTAGCTATCATCTGAAGGTGGTCTACAACTGACTGTGGCAAGCCTGCCTTCAACCGCCAGTCATCCATATAAGGGAAAACTGGTATTCCAGACCCCAGAAGATGGGTGGTGACCACCGCCATCACTTTCATTAACACCAGTGGGGCACTGGTGGGGCTGAAGGGGAGCTTGGTAAATTGAAAATGCTCCTAGCCTACTTTGAACCACAGGTAACTGTGGGACTGCAGGATGTGTATATGAGTATATCTGTGTTAGGCAGGTCTAAGGGCAACATCGAGTCTCCCAAATCCAAGACAGACAAAACCTGGGCTAGCATGAGCATTTTTAATTTGTGCTTCCTTAGGAAGGCATTCAGAGAGTAAAGACCTAAGATATGACGACGCCCTCCATCCTTCTTGGCACAAGGAAATAGCGAGAATAACAATGTCTTAATGGCTCCTTTTGAGAGTAAAGCTTGCACCTCCTGCATTAGAATGGGGAGGTGCTCCTCAGAGTCTCGTTTTGGTATGGGAGGGAGTTGCGGCAGGGCAGAAAGAAACAGTAAGGCACAACTGTAAGAAATTGAAGTAATATTTGAAGGGAGTGAGAACCTACTTCAAATAATAATCACAATTCTTGTCTGGGTGAACCACTGAAGTCACTAAGTAAACCTGTGCATAACCCTCTGGTAGGTTGGCACATAGCAGTACAATTTAACTTGGAGGCACATATAAAGTATTTATACAGTACTCAAACAATAATAAAGTGAAAACACAACATAAGAAAAGTCATAAACTTATTTAGGAAACTAGAGAATATTTTAATACATAAAATTACACCAAAATGACAAAAATCTAATAAGTAGTACAGAAGATATGAAGTTTGAATTAAAAATAGTACCAAAAAGCTCATAGCGCCAATCCCAGGCATCTGGTTGCACTATTCCGGAGTCAAAGTCAAAAGTCAAGCCTGACCGCGATGGATTACCGGTAGGATACAGAGACAAGGTTCGTCCTGGGGGAAAGTTTGCCTTCTGACTTAGAAACTTCTATAAAGAAAAAGTGGTCGTCGGCGAGTTGTCAGGGGGCCAAGTTGCATGCTGGATCTGAAGCAGGGCGTAATGACGTTGGGTTGCTGAGGAGCAGTGTCCCAGTGTATTTATCGAAGAAGGCAGGAAAGCTCAGAGCGGGTGAAGTACGAAGTCTGTGCCTGTGAAGGCCTAAAGAAGTCCTTTATGTTCAGATTTAGAAACTTATCTGGAAGTCAAATCTCCTTCAACAGGGCAAACCAGCAAGCTGAGGTTGGCGGGCGATTTGATGGCTGCGTCTTTAACCGCTACCCCGGTATCTGTTGGTTCTTAAGGCAGAAAGTTGGCAAAAAGTTTTGAAGTCCCAGATCTTGCAGTTTGGGGACAGGAGTAGTACACTCTAACACCAGTCAAGGTCCCAGAACCCGGGAGGGCACCACTTGGGGGCTAGGATTCATTTCAACAGAGGCCGGCAGTAGGATCCAGAGCAGGTCCAGTTGTCAATTTTAAGGGTTTCAGAGAAAGAGGCCTCTGGAACCTTGTTTTGTCCCAGTAGCTCAAACAGAAGGTCAGCCAACTGACCCTTAGAGTCACTTCTGGGGTCCTAGGTTAAATGCAAGCAGGACCTGTATTTCTTCGGGTTCTGCAGGCAGCAGGGCAGTCCTTCTACTCAGGTCCCGGAGTGTTCTGAGGAGAGGTCTGTAGGTCCCACCTTTATGTCCAGTGCATTTTTCCCTGTGGCGGGTGTGCACACTACATGCCGCCAGCGCCCACACGCACTCCCAAAGTGCGCACTTCACTGTTCCTTGCAAGCGACGGTTCGTCATTAACTGGATTTTAAACCATGTTTGGCAAAGAAAAATTGTCACTTACTTGAATGTGAAATGCGAGGAGCAGTGGCAGAGAGTTTAAAGGCCATGCAGATGAGCAGAATGTGGGCAAAAGGACTTTCAGAGTCTTCCTCTAGGCTACACGGGTTTTGCCACAGTGTGTCACAGAGCTTGGAGCAGGCAGCTGGTACCCAAGTTTCTCGCTTGATTAGTGTCAGGGACAGGGGGCATTCAAGGATTTGAGCAGCAACAGCGGTGTCCAGAAGCCCGATCCAGGAATGTATCTATTGTTGGCAGTGGCGCTGATAAAAATAATATATCGTATCTGTTGTAAAGCACTGGGCAAAACTGCCCAAAGTTCGCACTATGTAAAACTGCGCAAAATAAACTGTGGATTTTGCCTGTCACCAAAATCTAATCACATCTTTTAGGAATTAAGCACAAAGCATTTAAGCACAAGGCATTATCCTTTGATGGCAGAAAGAAATACCATTCTAGTGGCTGAATTGCACAGCATGAAACTGGAAAATCTGGTATTAATCCCTGCTTTACCAAATTGTGTGATCCTAGGCAAATACACTATTTCACCGAGCATCCTTTTTGTTCGTTATCACATATGAGAGCAGCTCTAATAATGTGCCATCTACAAAAAACGTGTTTAATTTAATAGCCTATAAAGTTGTTCCATCTTTAATAAGCATCTAGGCCACGTATACTGCATACTTGACAACTGACTTGCCTCTCTGTTCACTTATAGCATTGTCATCAGAGCAGGGGCAGGATTGTTTCTCAGTTCATATTTAAAAACTCCCACTTTTAATAAATACTTTTCAAATAAACTGACCTGCTAACGTGAAAAGCTACTGCATGTAAAAAAAATATGTTTTCTTGAATCTTGAAGACAACTTATCATATTCTAACGTGATGTTTGTTGCACGATTTACATGTCAAATATTTTGAGGGCTCGTCTCGTACATGGGCTCTTAGAGTCAGAGCCTACTTATGGCTCAGCTCTTCCTGTCAATTTATCAATTTATTGGCTTGCCCACCTCTACATACTACCTGCAAAGCTGTGGGCTGCAGACAGTTGTTAATTTGCGCCCCATCCCTTCCATGGCACAGATGTACTGCTCCTCAGTCTATTTTATAATGTCTCAAGCATGTTACCAGTAAACGGAAAAATAATACTTATTACCAAGACTTTAAGTGGAATGGGATGAAAAAAGTGGGTAATCTCTAATAAAACGGGCATGGCAAAAAGAAATGTAACTGTAACTGTGGTTTGTTGAAAGTATAGTGGTCTTCAGAGTGTCACAATCACCTGTAAGAACTGGAAAACCTGACGCTGTTTAAGGCGCCTTGTACGTCCTTTTCACACTTTTGCATATAATCACAGTTACAATGGCACCAATGAGCTGTGTGCTCTGCAGAGGGGCCAACAATTAGATGGGCCAACAATTGGATATTCAGTATTCTGAACACCACTCTGAGCCACTGAAAGAGATTCTGCAAATCTCACACTTCCATCAGCCTCAACTCCAGAGCTCCCCATCGTGCCCCATTATAAACACCCCCTTACAACCTGAGGTTGCATGGATGCAAAATTCCCAGCATTTAAAAAAAATCCCAGCATATAAAGTGCTGACCGGAGATGTCAGAACTCGCATACAATGACTAGGCCGGTCTGTATTAATGCAGTTTTCTTAAACTGTCTACTTCGATTCGGACTGCCCACAGGAGGAAATACATGTGTGTGTATGTAACAAGTGCAACACTAAATCACGTCTATGTTATACGGAAGACTGAATTAAAAGTGACATAATTAACATTGTAGCTATTGTAGTTGGGAGTTAGCATGTCAAATTCTTTGTATTCCTGTTTAGCAACCAACCCCAATGAGATAGTGAGTACTGGAACACAACAAATTCATCCACTGTAATGTCGGGTATAAAATGGCACATTTCTCATGAATATCTACATACTGCATAGCCCTTTTACCCTACCCGTTTTCTTGTAAAGTTTTACCCCATAATCAAGTCACAAGTAGAGGCGCCTTATGCAGACACCCAATTTTTAGGTTCAAGGATTCCAAGCAAAAGCTTTCAGTAATGTCACAGTCTGAGCCCAGTACCCTTTTAAACTTGACTTTGACAGTCAAGTCAAGTACTTCTCAAAATTATTCAACAATTAGAAAATACGCTGTGCCCTAGTTGGAACTCAGTGCGATGAGACAAATACTTTCATCTGCAGTCCCAACTCCATGGTGGCTCAGCAGACAGCAACGTCAATGAAGAGAGTGGTATAGCGGGTCTGTCCAGGAGTGAGGGGACACTGATGGTGTTATTGGACAGATTTAATAAGAAAGTGGATTGTGTGGAGTTCAAGATCCACAGCCTCGCACCCGTGGAGGTCCTGGATTTCATGAAGGAGTACAGCCTGGGGAGAGGGGGCTCGGCGGTAGGGGACTAGACTCGGAGGGAGCAAGGCCAGAAGGAGAAAGTAAAGTGGAAGAAAAACAAACAATGCCATGCCAAGAGCCTGTACTTCTACCTGGCCATGATCACCCTGATGATCCAGAACTTCACAGAAAAGAGGCTCATCCTCCTACAGGTAAGACGATTCATTAGTCTCTTATGACTTGTTAGACATTAGGCTCACTTTGGAGGATGTTGTCTTATTGCATGCTGTTGAGGTTAATACCACCACCCAAAGCCCCCTATTCCGGGGTCATAAATGCTACATTAACCAGCTCTAACCCTTTTAGGTCAGTGACACCTTGACACTTTACCTTCGGTGAAATCTAATATTCATACAAAGCTCTAAGTCCTGTTTTTTAACTAAACCTGGAGTGTAAGTACCACTAAGGTAAATAATTTATGTCATGACTGTGTGTATCTAGATTGCAAAACTGCCATAAATCCCTATTAGATGGAGCTAGTTGTGTGAAATGCAACCTGTTTTTACTGTTGTTGTAAACAAACATTTGGAGTGGTGACTGCCACAGATTTATTTAGCTGAGCGCTGCACTTGCATGCATGGTCAGTTCCTTTGTGCACATAGACTTGGCTGCAGCGCGCAGAGGTCTTACACTGCTGCACAGACAGGAAAACAGTTAGAGAGAATATTGGTCCAGTGCCAGCCTTTGTCCACCCCCTAAACTGTTCTTGGTCCATTCCTCTACTCCCACTGGGTTTGGTGCCAGCCTGACTAGAGAGACAAGGGCAGGCAGGCCCAGGTGTGAGCAACATCTGTCAGTGAGAAGGTAGGCATCATTTGAAGCTCAGGAAGGGCTCAGCACAGACTCCAAGGCTATCCTATCAAGGGAGGAGTGCCCCTCCTCACATCCAGCACCATTTGTCCACTGTCTGGGAGCAATACACATCTCACCACAGGGGAGCTATCAGGGGTCAGGTGACAACTGGACACTGGCAGGAATGCTTTTTGGTTATAGGTATGAAAATGAAAACTTTCTCAACGTGTCATTTTCAAAACAGTAATTTAAAATCCAACCTGCTCATTGTCAGATTTTAAATTACTATTAAAATGAGTTCTTGAGCCATTTTCCTAGCTATTCCCACCAATCTGAATTTAGCACTTATTGCATATGATAGTGTAAACCAGTGTTAAGGTAGGGGAGATGCAGCATTGCAACAATGAAAAATGACTTTGGAGGTTTTTCACTGCCAGGACATGCAAAATATTAAACACCATGCACCCTGCCCTATTGGCTTCTAAGGCCTACCTTGGAGATGGCTTATAATTGTTAAAATTATTAAAAAGGAAGGTTAGGCCTGGCAAAAAGGTTTATTTTGGCAGGTTGAAACGGGAGTTTAAAACTGCACACCCAGGCTGCAGTGCCAGGCCTTGAGACATGTTTTACAGGGCTGCTGTAGTGGTTGGCACAATGAGTACTGTAGCCTACTAGTAGCATTTATTTTGCAGGTCGTGGGTATCGGTGGTGCCATATACAAGGGACTTACAAAGTAAATGTGCCAAATAGGGGCATACCAATTGTGTTATGTTTAACAGTGAAAACACAAGCACCTTACCTCTGGTTAGCAGGGATAAAGTGCACATTGTTCTATAGCAAACAAAAACAGGTTTCAATAAAAAGGCAAAAAATCCTAGGTGACCCAACAGGAAGAGGGATTTCCCATTAACAACCATGCTGAATGATTTGGCGGACCCATGTGTCAGATGTGTGATGGGTCACCACCCTGGGAGAAAATACTGGATTCTGCCTCCCACAGGGTGGTTGTGGCCACTAATGGCAAGCAAAAGCAGCTTGGAGGCTGTTGCTGCTGGGTAGGGTAACTGGGAAGACTGATACACAAGATGACCTGCATGCTGCCTGCCAGGTACACATCCCAGCCATAAAAGGACCGGGGTGACTGGTGTTCTGTGTACTCCAATCCCCTGCAGTAGCTCTGGAAATTCCAGAACTGGTGGGAAAACTGCCTGGAAGGCGTCAAAAGACCCAGATAGCATGCAATGGCCCTACTCTCCAAAAAGTGCTCTAAGGCAGATTTGCCTTTTTGGTCCTATTAAAGACAGGAGCCATTGAAGGCCATAAGGGAGACTTGTAATCTCCTGAGAAACCTGTGGATCACATCTACAGATGGCGATAGAGAACCCCACTTGTGCCAATCACTCACCCCAGAAATTCAGTAAGTAGTATTAAGGCCAGCCCGAATCACTTATTTAGCAGCATCTCAATCATCTTGACTGCTCTAGGCCAAAGAGGCCCTAAGTTCTTCAAGGACTGCGGGCAAGATCTCGCTGACCATCTCCCAGTGGTCATACATATACAGGCCCAATAAAAAACAGCATTCACTGAACTCAATGCTAGGTATAGCCGAGGAGACAATGTGTCTTCCAAATACCTCAATCCTTTTCGAATCCCAGTCTGATGGGGTCATAGGGAATAAATTGAGGTTCACCTTGTTGGTGAAAGCCTGGACTATCAGAGTCTTTGGAGTAGGATACTATGTAAGAAAATCAGGGTCACCAGGTGCCGGTCAATGCCACCTGGCCATGTGTCTATTCACTGGTGGGCACGAACAAGGCTTGAAACAAATGCCCATTAGGGTGCCAGTATGTGCTTCACTGAATGGAATCAAGGTCTCAGGTGAGGGTGATCCAGGTAGCAACAATTTTGTAAGGACATTTGCTTTGAGTTCAAGTGAAAGCAGTTGTAGATCCAGGACCTAGCCGGTTGTCAAATTACCATAGCAAAGGAAGCACTCTCTTTTGTTGGATGCCCAAGAGGTAAATTCAACCCTGTAGCAGGGGGGGTATCATGCCTACTGGTTTCCTGTAAGTCCATGTAAAGACTGTCATCATCATAATGGCAGGTTACATCATCTCCATCCTCACCATCAACATCTCTTGGTGGCAAGCTCTGGTCAGATTTGGAGCCAAAAAAAGACATTGAGCACCTCTGCGGAAGCCTAGGGTCAAACTTGGGCCCTATGGAGACTGGGTGCACTGTAGCCAATTCAGAACTTGAGCTTAGTCGAGGTCGAGCAGATGCCAGTTTGGGGGCTGGGCATCCGAGTCTGTAGCGGATTCACCTCCGGTGCCAGTACTGTTGTTGGTGAAGAATGGATCGACGCAGGTCTCAGAGCTGGGGTGGAAATCTGCATGGACTCGGTGCTGAGCACATGACAGATCAGGTTCAGATGCACCGAGGATGAATCTGCTGGTGGTAACTGGTTGAGTTGCCCTGCAGATCCTGGGGGCCTGAAGACGTGCCAGAGGGAGCTGGAAGAGTGTTAGTGATATGCAGCAGGGCCTTCTTAAAGGCCTCGACCTGCTGTGGCGTCGCTGGTGGCCCAAGAAACTCAGGGCACATCGGGATCAACTGTGGGATCGGCTCCTCAATCGGAGATTGAGAGTGAGATCAATTGGCTCTTTTACACCCTCCGTATAAAGTCACGATAGATGACAGTGATGTTTCCACTTGGAGTTCGACTTAGCAGAGAACTTTGACCACAAACAAGATGTCTCACAGCAGTGGACTCAGGATTGGTTCAGCACCCTCGACTTACAGCGGAACTTAAGCAAGGGCTGGGACTAAATCCTATGTTTAGCGATGTGCATTCATCACACAACTTGGCGTCTTGCCCAAAATCCAAGCCCCAAATACACACTTTGCTCGGGTCTGCGACCGACATTTGTTTTCTGTAGTCATGTGATGGTTTGAAGACTGACAAAAGGCGGAGCAGAGCTTTGGATCCGTATTTGAAGGTGCAGAAAGTAAGGAACTGATGCTGCCATGGAGGTGTGGCACTTATATGCAACTCCTCTCTGACATTTCCTTAACAAAGCAAAGCCTAAGCAGAGCTGCACAGCGAAACTTAGTGGTGTGTGGGAGTATTGCTATAAAAAGTATTGCTATAAGAAGTTTCCAGATCCAGTCTGGCGCCTGGAGAATATTTTAAAGGTAAGGAATCTGGGGTTAACTTAGAAGTATTCATCAGCAATGTTCTAACTGATTTTCAAATACCTTATTCATGAAAGTTTAGACGTATGGGTATATAAAGTCATTAAGCTTTCAATATGATTCAAGTTCATTCCCTTCAACAACACGACTTAACATCCTCACTGCTTATTTCTAGTAGATTAATTCCAGTTTCAACAGTTCGAAAAATTGTTCAAGTTGAAAGTTTATTTTTCCTCAACAATACGGCTAGGTGTTCTTTGAAACACTGTACTGAGTTTAACCCTAGTTTCGACAGTTCAAAAATAGTTCAAGCTCAAAGTTTTTTTTTTATCGCAGTACAACTTTAAAGCATTCACCTTTGATCAAGTAAGAGAGGAAAGTGGGGATGAGTAACTGAGATTGGCAATTTGAAGATCACAATGGGCCAAATGTTTTGAAATGCTAGAAGGGAAGGCAGTGACCCCTCCTGGCCTCAAGTGGTAGTTGGAGCAGAAAGTAAAGAGGCTTGGTCGAAACGGTGGCAAGTAAAGAGGAAGTAGACACTGCTGCAGCTGCTAGTAACCTTATCCTCTACCGCCAACCCTGCTTCCAGAGACAAGGAAAGGCTGGACAGGCTGCAATGGCAGTCTCTGGTGATAGGCAAGGTGCCTCGCGTATACTCTGAAATTTAGGTGAAGCTGTTGGAACTGGCAAGCGGGAGAAAGCTGACCATGAGAACAAGCTCTAGCTATGCGACCCTTGTAGTGTTCTAGTGCTGAATCTGCTTTCTTGTCAAACAGCCTGGACCCATGAAAGGACATGTCCATTACTGACACTCAAACATCCCCGGACACCGGGCTACATGCATATAAGCATGACTATAACAACACTAGTACCGAAACCCACACTGCACAGTGTAGTGGCCAGGCCGGACCTCAAAATCTACTTTGCTGCATCCTGGTGGATTCTGGAAATCTTTGACAAAGCAGGCAAAATCTCACTCACCATGTCCCAGGGGGCATGAGTGTTGTGACATACACAAACTTAACATTCAATGAACAAAGTCAAAGCCCGCAGTTTCTATTTTCTCAGATTTTCTGTTCAGTGGTGCAGTGGGAAAATAATTTAGATTGACTTTGCTAAGGTTAGCCTTACTCTCCTCTTAGGCAACTATAAATCTAGCACCTTCACAGCTTTGTGTTCTACCATTGCAAAAGAGGTGCCGTCCTAAGTGCGGGCCCCAAAGGCAAATTTTGTTCTCTGGCAAAGTGTCTAAGCCACTGCCATTCTAGAGATCAAGATTATGCATCATATTAATGAGGGAGAAGCAACTGGTTCGCCTCCTCATATAATTTTATTAATGGGGAACATGGTTATGCTTTAAAGTGGTAGCAGCACAAGGGGTGCTTGCTGAGTCAAAGGAACAAATCTTGTGTGAGGACCAGTCACTCGTTCCCGTGATATCCCCCCTCTGGCACCATCGGCATCTCTTGACCTCCGTTCCCACTAGAGTTTGGGTCGTATACGGGAACAATGGGGCCAAGGAGGCCAGGTACAGTGAGGGCATCCGGGATCCTGAAGCAAGGCCAGGATCACACAGTGTGCGGGTGCCTCCGGGACACCTGTAGGTGTTCCCTCCAATCCCACCATCTGGGTGTTCCCCGTCGAAAGAGTCCCTACAACATTCGATTAGCATCCACAAGTGCTGGGGCACTCGCAGGTTCACTGGTAATATTAGGATTTCCCCCACTCCCTGGGTATGATTGACTATATGTTGGTGGACGCTCCGCCAACAACCCATCCAAAAAACTACCCTCAACATCACTGTCACTATAATCCTCCCCTTTGCCCTTCTGCTCTTTCTTCCCATCCTCCCCTGCTTTTCTCTCATCTGTCACCAGTGCAGGGTACAGTTTCACTCCTTCAATCATGTCTACTCTCCATCTCTTTTGCTTCTTGTTCCACTGTGCTTCCTGGTATGCAAGCATCGCTTTATCATCTTTCTCTGATAACGCTCTCTGCTTAACATGTGCAGCATGCATCCATGCATCAAGTGCTTCAAACTGTGTGGGTCTAGGTAAAGGTTTCATAGCATACAACATTCCCCTCAAATGATCTATTATTCTCAATAGGGAAACGCCAATGCGTCCTCTTTTTCTGTGATCTTGTGGCAATTTTTAAGCCAAATAATAGTGTGAAACCCTACATTCATTGCCATATAGTGAGCGGGCGTATCCTCTGGGGGCGGCCTCTTCCCCCACTCTAGTCAGAACAGGCACATCTCCTCTAAACATTTCTCTGATCGCTTTAAAATACTTCATTTTCCTTTTCTCTGTTGCAATAAGTATAATTCACCTTCAATTGTAAACGTCAGAGTTCTCACAATAGTACAATTACAGTTCCTAATCCAGCCTATCCCAGCGCGGCACCTTCTGACATCACTCCTCCTCGCAGCGGCTCACCCTCCTTCACAATTTCTCTTCGCACACACGTTTTTTTAATCAACAATTGTCTGCTCCTCTAACAGAATCGATAGAAGTCAATCATTCAAAGAACGCACTTTTCACAAATGAAACCTCAACCTGCGGGGAATCATCTGACTCAGGGTAGTTTCCCTTCTGTGCAAAAAGGTTCGTTACACCATTCTCAATTGTCCCAGTCACACAAAGTTCCTTATCTCAATCGGGGCCGCTGACGATATCTCACAACAGACCCCCACAAAACACAGCACACAAATACAACACAGTTTTTCTGCACCTTACTATATATCCCAGGATCTCTGGCGACGTCGGACCCGATAACAACGTCAACAACTTATCACCATATTTACACGACTCCCACAACATTTCCCCCAGACATCATACAGCCGACTTCACCGCAATCTTAAATCCACCACTCTCATCTGCTTGTTAATACTCACTTCCTCTCCGCCACTGGTTTCTCTGTTTGACGCCGGAACTCCGCTCGTTCTCCTCCTCTCATGTTTGGGTTCCACGCAGGGAACACTATCATGGGCTCTAGAACTAACCTAGATCTCGTTCCTTACTTGAAGGCCAGAACCATCCTCTGTGGCTACCATCTGCTAGCGCGGAAATTCGATGGTTCTTGTTAAGCAGCATGAGAGGTAAGGAACTCCTTAATTCATTATCCCGAAAACAGAAATTTCTCATGAACTCAAGTCTACAACTGGATTGTCGTTAGTCTATCTATTATAAATTTTGAAACTAATTCAGATATATCAATCTTAGTACAATAGTATAAAAACAGATAAAATAGGATGAAGCCAAATCCCTGAAACCGATTCACCCTATATAATAAAAAGACAAACTACTAATGCAGTTATTGCCACATAGGTTATTAAAAGACAAAAATGCAAGTTAGTTTGCATTGAACTTTTTAGAAATAATGTTTCCTAGTCCCACAATTACAGAAGGGAAACCAACGCTAAGCGAGATTCAAGGGAAGCATAAAAAAAGGAGTCAGGCGTCCGAGTCCTCCTAAGAGAAACTCTAACTGTGGTCATGTAGCCTAACGCCATAATCACCAGGAGAAGTCTGTACCTCAAAGAGTCACAAAAGGAGTGTCAGCTGTCCCTAACTTCATTAGTATAAAGCAGTCATCCAATACTGGCACCTCCCAAACTTTGGAGTAGTTTTCCATTAGTAGTTTGATTAGCTCAAGCGCTCCGTCAATCATCCCCTATGGTATCGCTTTGTTCGCCCTAAGTTGGCAGGGTATGCCCAGACGTGGGTCCCTTGCTCACTTTGCCACTGGATTCAAGCTAGCCTGGCTGATAACGGCTGAATAGCCAGAAACCGGTCCCAGGATGCTTGTTTCCGGTCCAGGGAAGACATGGCTTGGCAGTTCGGGCTGGACTGTTCCCATGAGGCACAGGGTCAGACTGATTTGCATATCGCCATGTCTGAACTGGGGTGGTGGAGTGAGCTAAAGAATGATGATGGATTAAACACAGATCAGTTGACTGGGGGTGAGTGTTTGATTAGCTCAAGCGCTCCGTCCATCATCCCCTTTGGTATCGCTTTGTTCGCCCTAAGTTGGCAGGGTATGCCCAGACGTGGGTCCCTTGCTCACTTTGCCACTGGATTCAAGCTAGCCTGGCTGATGACGGCTAAATAGCCAGAAACCGGTCCCAGGATGCTTGTTTCCGGTCCAGGGAAGACATGGCTTGGCAGTTCGGGCTGGACTGTTCCCATGAGGCACAGGGTCAGACTGATTTGCATATGGCCATGTCTGAACTGGGGTGGTGGAGTGAGCTAAAGAATGATGATGGATTAAACCCAGATCAGTTGACTGGAGGTGAGTGTTTGATTAGCTCAAGCGCTCCGTCCATCATCCCCTTTGGTATCGCTTTGTTCGCCCTAAGTTGGCAGGGTATGCCCAGACGTGGGTCCCTTGCTCACTTTGCCACTGGATTCAAGCTAGCCTGGCTGATGACGGCTGAATAGCCAGAAACCGGTCCCAGGATGCTTGTTTCCGGTCCAGGGAAGACATGGCTTGGCAGTTCGGGCTGGACTGTTCCCATGAGGCACAGGGTCAGACTGATTTGCATATGGCCATGTCTGAACTGGGGTGGTGGAGTGAGCTAAAGAATGATGATGGATTAAACCCAGATCAGTTGACTGGGGGTGAGTGTTTGATTAGCTCAAGCGCTACGTCCATCATCCCCTTTGGTATCGTTTTCCATTATCACAGCAGCTTTCATCGACTCCTTTCTCCACCTCCTGCTTCACACCGTAAACTCCCTTCGTCCTAGGTACCATCTCCGTCTTCCACGAGAATTAGTTCCTTCTTCATTGTCACATTCCTTCCCAGGCCTAACTATCGACTAAACAATGGACCCTTCTCTAAATTAACGATGTCTTGTCCACCTCCAATGGGAACACAAATACATGCAACACTTCACAGTGCAAGCAAAATATCGCTAAAAGCGAATCAGGAAACGAGTTAGACAAACAATTCTGGCCTATTGCTTTGGTTAAATTGGCATCACACCAGTTTCAATACAGCTACTCTGCAACCCATAAACACGTTTCTTTATTATAAATACCCAATTTCTACTACATTATTATTATGACAATGATAGCGTTAGACTTATTCACAAACACATTAAAAGAACAAGTTATACTTGAGTGTCAATATGAAGTTTGAAGTTATAAGTTATATTTATAAAGCATACGTAAAATTCTATAAGGCAGAGAAATACCTTTACATCTCGAAAATAAACTCTTTTATTTCTAAATTAGTCACACAAAAGACAAGTGAGTGCTGGCCACTCATAATTATGTGTCAGGACTGGAGGCAAGGATTAGGCTTTTCTTTCCTTGCTTTATTTTTAACAGCAGCCATTCAAAAGTCAACAATAAACTACATTTCCCATCAGTACTTGGGAAGAAAGCAAACTAACAGATCCTCCAATCAGAGTGACGTCTATCCTTCAACAGTTCCTGTTGATGCTCTGTCCTCCTCTTTCTTTGCTGATCCAGCAGCCGACAGGTAAATGCTCATTCCTGCTCTAGTGACGATATGTTTTTCTGCTGTACTTTGCTTGTTTGCTCATTACATTTTGTATTCCTCTGTTTATAATATCCCGCACGTGGGATGGGGGGGTCTCCTGAAATGCTTGTACTTTGCCCACTGTTTTATATATGCGCTCCTTCGCGGCTGCGCTGTCATCGGCACTCTATGCGGTGTGGTCTTCCGACCGCTAAATGGCCCGCGCTTGATTTTCACTCGTGCCTAGCGCATCTCACCGCCCGAGCGGCCAACGTGGCATTTCACTAGTTCAGTGAAGCGCGACCGGCCACAGCGATATCGGGGGCTTGCAAACAATAGAGTCTGAGCAATTTTTCCTGAGAGCCTCCACCTGGAGCATGACACCCACTTTGCGGGTAAGAAATAATTACACAGTGAATCACTGGGACGCGCCCAGGTAGCAAAATTACAGTTCCCTCTAGACAGTAAGGGAGTACTGTTCCCACAGCCATTTCAGGTCTTATCTCTCCTTCCCTGGAGGCTATATATACTGGGTTTTCCACTTTCTTGAATTACCCCTTGACACTTATAAATACCCAAGGGCTCACATACTGCCCAACAGAATTACTAGCAATGGAAGAGTATGGTGATTATTATGAGGACGTCACCTACCTGCCCATTGAATGACCGCGTCTGTCAAATCATTGAAGTATCCATATTTTGAGCGGCGTCACATGTGGTGCCTCCCCTAGAGAAGCATATTTAAGAGCTGCAGGCACAATGCCTATGACCCCTTGAGGCAAGGGAAGACCTTTCAGGGCCTCAGGCCCCCAGACCTCCAGGGGTCCCCACTCCCGCACCCTAAGGGGGCAAGCATAAAAGCTCAGAGAATACTGGCGTCGACATGGACGCCTTTGAGTGCCTCAAGCTGGCCTTTACCCTGGCTCAACCCTCCTCCTCTGCCCCACAAATTTATTCCCAACCTAGCCCCACTCCCCCTCCCCCTGCACCTCTGGATGGAGGTGACTCCCAAAACACCTCGGAAGGGGATGGGGACACCAGCAGGCCCTTGAGGCCATCCAAGGACCCCGTCCCCATGGACGATACTGGTTCTGAGACAATCACCCCTCCCATGGGCTCGGACATGCTTGATCCAGATGACCTGGCTCATCCGCATTCGGCAGAACGGTATCCTGCCCCTAAAGTGGCCTGAGATATTGCTGGGAGACTGAGGAAGCCATTAGACAAGGTCAGGAACTGTCTCCACTAGAAGAGCCCTTGACCCGCGCTGGAGGGGAAGGTAGCCCAAACCCCAGAAATTGACCCTAAGATTGTGACCTTTCTGGCCAAATTTGTTAAGGAACCAAAGAAGGGCATCAACAGGTCCTGGCGCTCATACCAGCACAAACTACTGGATTTCGCCAGACCTCCGTCAAAAATACTAGATATGGCAGAGGATGTGAAAGCATCTGGGTCGCTCATTTCACCAGACGCCCTCTCCAGCTGGGCCCAAAGGGCCATCATTTTGTTGGGTAACGCCAACTGCGCTATTACCACCGAACGCCGTAGATCCCGGTTGATCAAGATAGGCCCTAAGTTAAGGGAACTTTCTACTTCAGAGGCAGGCCCGGTAGCTGAGGGTAATCTTTTTGGGGACCCATTTATAAAAGAAATAGGCCAATACATTTACCTCTCTGGACAAGGCCCAGACTTCTATTCGGCGCATCGTCACGCCCCGCCTTTTTGCCTGAGCCGGCCGTGGTAGGGGGCGCTCAACCGGCTCAGGTTACCAAGCCCCCTCAAGAGGTAATGACCAGCGCAGAGGCCACTGGCAGGACCTGGCCAGTTTTGGCAATTTCTATGCCACCAGGACGTACCCTCACAGGCGAGGTGTCAAAAGCACCTAATCTGATTCCACAGGAGTCGAAGATGGTCCCAGTGCCCCTCCACAATTACTCCCAACAACAGCAATATCTCTTGGTAAGAGCAACCGCAGGGGGGAAAGGGGAAGTGGATAGAAAGAGAGACTGCCTTGCTGCAACGGTTTTCTGGAATCTTCTATTCCTCCATCTCCTCTGCTTTTGGCTTCATCTCTGTACCTGCATAGGGGAGATAACATACATGCATTCCTCAATCTACGTATCAATTCTAGCTATAGCCTAATAAATTTATATATATGTCTTTACATCAATTAATACTCAATTTACCAAAAGATTATAAGGCAATTGCTTCTCTCTTTTAAGAAGATAATTGAACTATAATTCTTGCTTAGTGAGATTCGGTTGAAAAATTAGTTCAAGAAATTGTATTAGTCTTTTTCAACTTTCGAAGAGAGAGAGAGCGCTTTTCAAAGTCTATATTCCTTTTTGAAGAAAATTCACTGCTCAAGAGTCTCTTGCTGCTCACAAAATAATAATGTGGATTCTCTTACCGGGTAGAAGCTGGACACACGTTCAAGACAAACTGTTGCAACACTACCTGAATCTTCTCCCAGAAACCTTGACTGAATCCAATAGCGAGGGCAAATTCGATTCTATTGGACCTTTTTCTTTCAGGAAATTAATTTACTGACTTTTACTCGAGCTCGAGATATATGGGGACATTGTTTAATGGAGCTTGAAGAGCATTAAATATCGGCAAACGATTCTATCAAAGATAGTGTCACTCAAAAGTCTTACGAGACACTTTCTATATCGAAAACACTATCCCACAGCGCTACACAAGTGCGGAAACAAGACGCTACTTTTTCCTTGTAAATTTCGTCAAATTTTCCTCACAAAAACTTGCGCTGAGGTGAGACGCTACAGGCGCCTCACAAACTTCAGTTGAAGTGCACCGTTTTCCTGTCGGAGCCTGCACATTGTGTTCTCTGTTCTTCTAGTGCCAGAAAACACTAGACTGCTGACCCTTGTTCAGAACTTGCGCATCTTTTCCTGAATTCTTCGCTGCAGAATTCTTCAGAATTAATAGACAATGTTTTAGAGTCTTTCTAGAAGCGAGATGAATTCTTTTCCAATGAGGATACTTGGCTGCCTTTCTGAGATTATTACATCTCCAGTTTTGGTTATTCAAGGTGCAGGCACTAATCACGGAGTTCCTGACAGTACCTCCCTCCAAAAGGGTCTCTCCAAACTTTGGTTTCTTTGGATGAATTCTATGGAAATTCTTTATTAATTTAGGAGCATGAATATTAGAAACTGGTTCCTAAGATCTCTCTTCTGGCCCAAAGCCTTTCCAATCAACCAGATAATACAATTTATTTCGAGTGATCTTAGAGTATAGTATTCCACTAGCCTCATACTCTTCTTCTGACTCTACTCTGATTGGTAAGGGTGATATCTTCAATCTTACATTTGGAGGGTTCTTTTTCAAAAGGGATACATGAAAAACGGGATGTATTTTTACTTGTTTTGGAAGCTGTAACTTAAATACCACTGGACTGATTACTTTCTCGATTTTGAATGGACCAATAAATCGAGGCTGAAACTTTCAATTTCCTTTCAATTTAAGATGTTGAGTGGACAACCAAACCTGATCTCCTTCTACATACACTGGACCTGATCTCCTCTTTTTATCTGCATATTTTTTATATGATTCTTTTGCCTTTAACAGATTCTCCTGTGCCTTTTTGTAAGTTTCCTGCAAATTTTCTACTAATTCTTTGACTGCTGGAACTGAATCATCTTTTTCCCCTAACACTAAACTGGGATGTCGTCCTGAGTTTAAATAGAATGGGGTGTAGCCAGTGAAATCGTGTACTGCATTGTTATAGGCGAACTCTGCAGTCCAAAGTAGATCTGACCAATTTCCCTCTTGTTCCAACAAATAAAGTCTCAAATATTGTTCCAATTCCTGGTTTACACTCTCAGTTTGTCCATCAGTTTGTGGATGGTAACTGGTGGAGAACCGTGCATCTATTCCTAAATTATGCATGAATTTCTTCCAAAACTTGGACACGAATTGGGACCCTCTATCTGAAATTATGACCTGGGGTACACCATGAGATTTGACTATGTTGATTAAACAATTGAACTAACTGAGAGGCTGTGGGAATGCTTTTTAAAGGAATGAAATGACTCATCTTAGAGAATGAATCAACAAAAACCAAAATGGTAGTAAACCCATGACTGATTGGAAGATCCACAATTAGGTCTATCGACACTGTGTGCCAAGGATGAGGTGCATTTGGTAATGGTTGCAATAATCCCTGAGGTGCTTGTCTACTGGGTTTACCTTTAATGCATAGTTCGCAGGTTGCTACATACTGTCTTATGTAAGTCGCCATGTCAGACCACCAAAAATGCTGCTTAACCAAATCTATGGTCTTTTTAATGCCCTTATGACCTGCCATCGGATCATTATGACAACTCTTTAACGCCTTCTCCTGAAGATCTTTTGTAGGTAAATAAAGAGCATCCTCAAAGTAAGGAAGGCCATTCTTCATCTTTCTCCTAGAATCTTCGTTCGCCCAAATCTCCATATTCTTAGATGAATAGACTTCTTGTATTTCTTTGGCGTAATCAGCAAACTGAGTGGCACAAACTATCTTATCCGAGGGGATGATAGGTTCTTCTAGAGGAATCTTCGCATTCATAGACAAGTTTATTCGTGACAGAGCATCTGCTTTACCATTCTTAACTCCTGGCTTGATTACCCAATGACGTAACGCAGAGTCGTGTTCGGAACCATTTCATTGTGACGTCCTCGTCAACGTGGGAGAGCTGAGGAGAAAAGTTTCCGTGGAATGCTGCACATTGGGTAACTCAAAAGGTGAGGCATCCACAGGCATATGTATCCATCAGAATGAATCTAAATGGCCTAGGCCGTGTTCACAAAAAGACAGAGGAGGACAGAGCGTCAACAGGAACTGTTGAAGGATGGACGTCGCTCTGATTAGAGGATTTGTTTGTTTTCTTCCCAAGGACTGATGGGAAATGTAGTTTATTGTTGACTTTTGGATGGCTGCTGTTAAAAATAAAGCAAGGAAAGAAAAGCCTAATCCTCGCCTCCGAGTCCTTAATAGAATTGAAACTTTCCGTTACGATAGCTAGGAAATTTTTCATTATAATTCACTCCTACAAAAACTATTAAAAGAAAACAGAACCAAACAAAGCGTAAAGTTAAGCTTCTCCACGCGTGACTGTATTACTTTTGTTTGCTCATGTCTTACTGCAAAAATAAAAAATACATTAAAAAAATAATAATTGCTTCAGTTACAAAACATAATGTTCACGTCTTGTACAATATAATATGTAACAATCGCTGCTCGTTTCCTCATGATTAACCCCTTGGCAGCTGCGGTAATTCCGCCGCGGCGCTGGGGGCGTGGGGGGTGAGCGCGGCGCCGCCATGCTTGTGACGGAACCACGCCGTCATGAGTCACAGGCGAGCTGTGCTCATGACGGCGTGGTTCCGTCACGACCCCGCCCACTCACTAATTCGCCCGCACAGGTGGGGAATCAGTCCCGCGTGGGCGGAGCGGCCGCAGCATGACGGACCCACGCCGTCATGAGCACACGCCGCCCGTGGCTCATGACGGCGTGGTTCCGTCATGCGCAGGGAAGGGGTTAAACCTAAAAACAGGAAAACATTGAGAGGAAAAACATACCTGTTTTGTGTATTGACCATTTCCATTAAGACCACAGAAGTGTGTGAGGACCACTGGCGTAAGCAATGACAAGTTGAGGCTGCCAGTGTTTGGTGCTTCTGCTTGTGCAGAAAATGACTCTGCCGTCACTGACCCGGAAGAGGAAATCCTATATCTTGCAAAGCAGATTAGTAAGCAAGCTGCTGCACATCCTTTGGAAGTGCTCTAAAGGGATAAAAAGGGACACAGAGAGGTTCGGTCTTCTGGGAAAAAGAATGCAGTGGACAGCTTAGTCTCTAGCCCGGTGCAGGCCAGCTAAAAGATGAGGCTGTAGCTACCAGTGGAGGAGGTTATCATCGGCATAGAGACCGGTGTAAAATAAGAGTTTGAAATGAAAAGCTGGTTGGGTAAAGCAAAAGTGACAAATTGAGGTCTCAAATTATTTAAAACAAAAAAAAAATCAGAGGGTGAAAAAGGGCAGTAACACTGTACGCTGTAATGATACTTAACTGCTTGAATGTGGTCTGCTGGGAAATGTAGGTGAGACATTAGGAGGAGGGGCATAGCCCCGACACAAACAGCAGCAGTGTGAGAGCAGCTGGGTAAAAAAACTGAAAAAGAAGTGCTGATGTACTTAAGTGCTGGAAGGTGCACTAAGAACAAATCGCAAGAAGGGAAGGGGCACATACCCCACACCAACATTAAATGCACTATTTGGTAGGTGGATGTTAAAATTGTGCAAGGGCAAAATAAAGTCTCAGGGAGAGTGGTAAAAGCAAAAGGAACAAATGATGGATGGAATGCTTAACAATGCAAACATTCAACCCCAGTTACAAAGATCTGGGTTTAATCCATCATTCTTTTGCTCACCACGTCACCCCAGTTTGGACCCAGCCATTTGCAAATCAGTCTTGACCCTGTTCCACATGGGAACAGTCCAGTCCGAACTGCCAAGCCAGGTACTCCCTGGACAGAAACAAGCATCCTGGAAATGGTTTCGGGGCATCACCCCTCATCAGCCAGGCTAGCTTGAATCCAGTAGCGCAGTGAGCACGGGACCCACGTCTGGGCATACCCTTCCCACTTAGGGCGACAAAAGCAAAAGGAACAAATGATGGACAATTAATGGAATGCTGAACAATGCAAACATTCACCCCCAGTCACAAAGATCTGGGTTTAAATTGTCGTTCTTTTGCTCACCACACCACCCCAGTTTGGACCGGGCCTTTATGAAAATTAGTCTGGACCCTGTTCCTCATGGGAACAGTTGAGCCCGATCTGCCAAGCCAGGTCCTCCCTGGACCGGAAACACGCATCCAAGGACCGGTTGCGGGGCATCACCGCTCATCACGTATAAGAGAAGGAGTATGTAGTTCCTATGGGGGATGAGGAGGAAGAGGAGGCTGGGTTGGTCAACACCCACACTCTGAAGTGGAGGCAGGGTGTCTCCCAATTTTGGAAGTGGGGCCCTCACACACCCATGCTTCATCATAGGGCTTGCTCCTTGTCAGGCCGGCGCTGCAATGCCTGACGGGCACCCCAAGGAGGGCTCTTTGGCAGAGATCTTTTTCCCAAGCTGTTAGGTGAAGTGCGGGTGTGGGGCCTTGTGGTGTAGATATGGACAAAGTGTATAGTGGGGTGGTGTGTGGATGGATAAAATGAGGTGAAGTGGTGCTCCAAAATGAGTTGATGTGAGGCTGTGAAGATGCCTGGTCCTCATCTTGTGGCTCTATTTGTAGCAGGTCACAGGCTTCCTTTAGCGAACGTATTAAGTAGTGCCGATTTTACCAATGGAAAATTAGACTGAAGGGGTGGCCCCAAGAGTAGGTGATTTTCTTGTCTCTTAGATGGTTTGTGACTGGGCGGAATTCCCGCCGTTTCTGCAGGGTAGAGACCGCCAGATCCTGATATAGGTGAAGTGTGTGCCCTCGGAAGACCACCAGAGCTAAAGAACGAGCCGCCCTTAAAATCTGTCTAACGAGCGGGGAGCTCCCACATTCCATCTGCCCACTCTGTGTGTGCATTCTTTTTTTTTTTTAAAGTGTGTTTATTAGTTTCATTAGAGACAAGTACAATCAATAAATGCAAATTTTATACAGAATAATCAAATCGAACAAACCCCACATTACCCCCCCCCCCCCCGCCCCCAGGCAGAATATAATCAGGGTTCAGGTACATTCGGACAATGCCCACGCAATAATACACTGTCACATAAAAGACAATAGCAGTGATGGAAATGAGTTAACGTATTCATGTGGCCCACCACTTCTGGTATGAGGGAGCACCACAAGAGACACAAAATTGCATTGAGGGACGGCATACACCAGTGCGGAGGGCGGGCTCCTCAGAGCAATTCAATGGTCTACAGAGAGAATGAATGGAAACAATTGGAGATTCACAGCAGGTCAGGACTTGACATTAAATATGCTGTAAGCGGGGCCCAGAAGTCCTTGGGGCGAGAGGCAACCGGCAACGCCTCCTCGTAAATCAGCAGCTGGTCCCTGCAGTAGATCAAATCCCGAAGCCATTTTTTTACCGTAGGAGTAGTTTTAGCACCCCAGCATTGCGCAACAGCCCGTTTCGCAAATAAAGTGGAAACGGCAACTATTCGCCTATTACAGGTTTAAGACGCTTGACATACCCAAGCAAGCACAACATCAGTGAGCATTTGTACCACAGCCATCCAAAAAGCAAATATACCCGCACACAGCCAGGCCACATGCAAGAAGTCAGCATCCGCCATTCCACAGCGCACACAATTAGCAGTCTCCCGTAGGCCATACCAACAGAGTTGTGAAGGGGTGTAATAGAGCTGGTGGAGGAATTTAAAGTGAATAATCCGGAGATTACAGTTAGCCGTAAGACGACCAGTGAGTTGGCAGCACGCCGTCCAGACCTCCGGTGCAATAGTGGTATCCAACGCTGCCTGCCAGCGTAAACAAGAGGGGTGATCAACCTGTTCCCGTTCGCGCAAAGAAGCATCATAGAGTTTCGTAATCAACCCCTTGCGCCCCTCTCCCGACAGCATCGCCTGCAATGCCCGTAGAGTAGTGGGCTCCATGGGATAATCCGGATAAACCACCCGAATAGCTTGTCAAACTCTAACCATTGTGAAGCCAAACATAAAGCCCCGGTCAGTACCATGCCGTGCCTCCTGTAGTGTTTTGAATTGACTCTTCTTGTATAGATCACCCAACCGAGAGATACCCGCCTGAGCCAACTCCCGGAGGGCCGATGGTTCCCGCGCCGCAGAGATCTTGGGGTGGGATGCTAGGGGCAGCAGCAGCACGTAAAGATAGGGTAACTGAGCGCGTTTCGCAAGCATTCTCCAAGCCCACGCGGTGCATTGTACAGGGTTTATTTCGGTACGCGGGTCTCCTGAACCACCCGACAGAGTTGCCGCCTGCAGTGGCATGGGGAGAGCAGCATCTGATTCAATAGCCACATGAGGCTGAAAACGCTGGGGGAAGTGCCAATAATGCGCGAATTGCGCCTGTGCGCAAAGATAATATAAGCGAAGGTCAGGGGCCTCAATACCGCCTCGTTCAAAGGGCTGCACCAGTAGGTCCCATCTACAGCGAGGCTTCTTACCTCCCCAGACAAACGTCAGCAGGGAAGACTGAAGAGTACGAAACATTGTCACATTTAATTTTATAGGAATATTGACAAAGAAGTAAAGCAGTTTGGGGAGAAAAGACATTTTCACAACCGCTATCCTGTCTGCCAAGGAAAGGGGCAGGTGTGCCCACCTCTCAGCTAATTCAGTGATGCGCGTGACCGTGCGGCCATAGTTCTCAGATATGACCACTACTGGATTCCTGTGGAGCCAGACCCCAAGGTATTTCACAGGGTCAGACGTCCAAGTTAGTGGAAAGTCCATCTCCACTTCTTTCGTATTCGCCGTAAGGGGAAACACTACAGATTTAGACCAGTTGATCCCAAGACCCGAGAACCCCTCAAATTTTACATACTCCCGGAGAAGCGCAGGTAGATACACCACGGGTTCACGGACATAAAGCAGCATGTCATCCGCATAGAGTGAGACCACAAGCGGCCTCTGCCGAAACCGCAAGGCAGCCGCCGCGCGTCTATGACGCAGTTTGCATGCTAGGGGCTCCAGGGCGAGCGAGAACAGCATAGGAGATAGGGGGCACCCCTGCCGCGTGCCCCTCCGAATGGAGAACAACGATGACACCCAGCCATTGACCCGAACCCGAGCCACGGGAGAGTTATACAATACCCTGAGCCATTGTAGAAAGAACGGAGGGAAGCCCATCCTAGTCAGCACCGCAAACATATAAGGCCATTTTAGGGAGTCGAAAGCCTTTGCTGCATCTAACAGCACAGCAACTGCTTGAAAATCAGAGTCGAAGTAGTGTAAGGTAGAAAAGACCGTGCGCAAGTTATGAGCCGTGGATCTCGCTGTGATGAACCCAGATTGATCCGGTAGAACCAGGAGAGGAACTAATGGTTGAATCCTAGTGGCGATCATTTTTGCCAGAATCTTCGCGTCAATATTAATAATTGAAAGGGGCCGATATGACTCGCATAGATTGGGGGCCTTGTCAGGTTTCAGCAGTGTAACAAGCAAAGCTTCCCGGAGGGAAGGCGGCAACGTCCCCGTCTCGTAAGCTTCCGCATAGACTTCTAAAAGTCTAGGGGCGAGTTCCGACGCATAAGCTTTATAGAATTCGCTAAGCAGTCCATCGGTGCCTGCAGCCTTACATGTCGGAAGGGACATTATGGCCTCCTGAACATCCTCTACAGCGAACGGCTGCGTGAGATACTCGCGGTGCGAACCAGAGAGCCACCCCAACGCAACATCGTCCAGATATGCGTCGATCTCAGTGGTCGATGGAGAATCCCTCGCGGCATATAGTCGAGTGTAGAACTGCAACACCGTCTCACAAAGCTCAGTTATCGAGTGGTGGGCCACCCCGTTCTCATCTATCAATTCTGTGATAAGGTCCTGGCTGCGCGGCTGAGCTAGTTTTTGGGCCAGAGAACGGCCTGGCCGGCCTCCCTCGCCATAGTAGCGGGCAACTCTTCGGCAGGAGCAATGTTGGAGCTCCTGGTCTACTGTTGCATTATACTCCAAGACAAAGTCCCGCACTGCAGCCAGTTTATAGTAGAAGGGTTAGATTCATACTCAAGTTCTAGTTTAGAAATATCCGAAGCTAAGCGTTGGAGTCGCCGACGAATATCTCGCAGCACCCCGGATTGTGCCCCTATACACGTCCCACGAATAGTCACCTTGAATGCCTCCCACATCAGCCCCGCACTATCCACAGATCCCTCGTTTTCCTTAAAAAAGTATGTAATCGCCTCTGCAATAGTCTGACGGAATACCGGATCAGTGAGCTCAGAGGGCTGAAGCCTCCACGCAAAGGGCGGACGTTCACAGGCGGGAATCTGCAATTGGAGGAGCACGGGAGAATGGTCAGACAGAGTGCGGGCTTCATCCGTCACCCCCACCACCCAAGAGCTGACCCGCTCCGAGACTAGCCACAGGTCTATCCGGGACCAGGACCCATGAACTGCAGACACGAAGGTACCCTCCTGGTCAGTAGGATGGCGGCTACGCCAAATATCGCATAAATGACCTGCGTCCAGCAAACCCAGCAGAACCTCTGCAGCTTGTTTGGGTCGCGCCTCAACACTACCCATTCTGTCCACTGTAGCGTCCAGACTAATGTTAAAATCACCCCCCCAAACGATAGCAACAGGAGGGAATGCAAAGATTCTACGCCACACGTCCGAATAGAAGGCGGGGTCGTCAGTGTTAGGGCCATACACATTCACCAGCAACACATTTTCGCCGCCCAGTCGCCCATATAGGATCGCCACTCGCCCACATTCATCCACGTCGGATCGAATCACTGTAAATGGAACGCCTTTTTTCACCAGGGTTAACACACCCCTAGAATAGGTAGAATAGGAGGACGCAAGTTTGGTGCCCGCCCAGCGCATCCCTATTTTCATAGCGGAGTCCTTGGTTAAGTGAGTCTCCTGCAGTAAGGCTATTTGCACTCCCATGCGGTCTAGATAGGCAAATACTGCTCTTATTTTTTTAGGTGAGTTAAGGCCACATACGTTCCAGGAAAGTAACTTAACTGTACTGTTCATGGTTCGGACCTCCTGTAACAGAGCACATGAATAATAAGTCGTTTAAAGCATGCCCAAAGCGCCACGATCCACCGGATCGGTAGATAACCAGCCCAGCTACCATACCATTCTGCCTACCCTGAAACCTCCCCCCCGACCCCCCACCCACTTCAGCATCCCCAACTTGCCAAAGCCATCCCCATGAATCCCCGCCCCTTCCCCAACATACCCAACAACAACACAATGCATTTGGGGTACTCCCCATTTCAGGGGCGCTGAGTGCCACTAGCCTCCCACGTAGTAGGAGGTGGCTGAGCAGGTCTAAAATTGCGCCAGGATAAGAATACATCAGCAGCATGCAACATAAGTAGACAGTGTACAGTATCTGTCGGGACAGCTAGGCCCCTCCATAGTGACGCCCCATTCTATGGCTCCTCAGAGCCGGAGCGGGCACCTGCAGTGAGTCCCGGACAATCTGCAGAGAGAGACCAGCATTATGACAGAGCAAAAGCTGAGTGCGTGCATATGAACAGATCCAAAAACCAGGGTATGCATTCTACAAGAAAAAACATGGCATGAGTGTAGTAATCATTCCAAGTAACACACATTATTGCATAGCACAGCGGAGAGGGTTCTGAAAGTCAGACGTGGGTACAGCATCCAGCCATGTGCACTACTCCGTCTCGTTAGTGACACTACTGGCCTCGTGCCTCCTCCTTTTTAACAGTTTGGCATGCTCCAGAGCTGCTTTTGGAGAAGAAAAATGTTTACAGTCCCCATCTGGGCCTATGCGCAAACGGGCCGGATACAGCATCGCATATGGGACCTCTTCCGTCTGCAGGAATTTTTTTACAGCGCCAAATTCACGCCTGGCCGCCTGTACAGCCACCGTGAAATCGGGGAAGAATGCCAGTGAATTTCCCTGGTGTACAACATTTCCCTTCTCTCTTGCCAGCCTCAGAATAGTATCACGGTCCCTATAATTCAAAAGCCTGGCTATTACAGGGCGGGGAGGAGCCCCCGGGACGGGTCGGGCAGCAAGGGATCTGTGGGCGCACACCACAACAAACAGGTTAGATAAGTGTTCTGCGCCAAAAACTTCAGTGATGAGGCGTTCTATGAAGGTCTCCATTTGCCCCACATTTGTGGATTCCGGCAGCCCAGTAATTTTGATGTTGCGCCGGGACCACGCCTCTAAATACTCATTTTTGGCCTGGATGAGGGCTAATACCTTCTCCATATTGAGTGCCTTTTCTGAAACTTCCCCCAGGCCATCCTCCGTAGCAGACACCCTTTGCTCCACCTCCCCCATGCGAACGTTATGTTTTTCGAGTTGAGAAGACGTGGTCCAGTCTATGGTTAACTGCAGCCATCGTGCCCTCAATTGACTGTAAGCTGCGCTGCATAGCCAGCAATGTAGCCTCCAGGGTGGGGGGGGGGCGTCCGCCTGGGCATCCGCCTCAGAGTCCGATGCAGCTTTCTGCATAGTTCTAGATGGTTTGCGGGCCTCGAAGGTGAGACGAGGCTGTGATTTATCCGTACGACCCATGACCTCCCGCGCCGGGGGTGCCCCTTATGGCTAAGGATGCAGAGAGAAGAAAGAGGTTGAAGGGGTGGCGTACTGTCGTGCGAAGTTAGTAACAGGGCCAAGACCCAGCAGAGGTACTAGTCGCCAACCCCCTGCCCCTTTAACCAGGAAGTGCTCGCCCACACTCCAAGTATGCCAGCACCAAACTGAATGACAACCACTCTGCGCAGATATCAGATGTAGAGGCAGCGCACTCCCGGAATAGTTGTTTAGCCACCAGCACACTAGCACCCAGCCTCAGCGATCACCCAGCTTCCTATACCCCAGGCGCGGTTATGGTGCTCAACAGCCGCAGAGGGACAGCAGGCACAAGGGCTCTACAGATGGTCGGCCCAAAGCACAATACAAGTTCCCCGCCCAACACTATTTGGAAGATGAGCGTGATTTCTATGAGCTCCTCATGGACAAATGTCTATGACCGGCAACCTCACCAAAATGGAGTTAGCAGGGCCTCAAGGTTCGCAGAAGCTGTGTAGCGCTCCCCTGCAGGAGTCTAGCATAGACCAATACAACCAGTGGCAGCGCCCGCAATGAGGGCTCCGCAGGTCGCCACTCGACAGATACCACAGCCTCAGCTCCAGCAGCCACACGCGTTCCTCCAGGAGCCTCCACGCTAGTCAGCGCGCTCAATGTAGCGGAGGGGCATCCAGCCGCAGACGATCACGCTCACCAGGCCCCCCAGGCGGCGCGATGTCACTCCCGCTGCCGCGCACCTCAGGACAAGGCCGCACAGGCCAGCCGCACACCCACAGACGCTATCCCCAGCTCGCAGGGTGCAACCCGGTAGGGGCCCGCTTCCGCCTCCGCAGTTACGGACCTAATCCCAAGCCGCGCCGCACTTACCGGGGCCAGCGACACGGGCAGCGCTGTCGCCTGGGGGCATGCAGCACCTCAGCGCCGGCGGGGAGGTCCCAGGCCAGGCCGCCACTCCGCGCCGCACACAGACAGAGGCCGGAGTCACTCAGACAGCGCGTGGGGTCTCCACGTTGGACGTCGCTGTCACAGGAGCCGCTCAGGATCAGCTGCTCGCAGTCCACCGCAGCTCGTCACAGCAGCCCAGCGTTCCAGCGCGGCATCGGCAGGCAGGGCCCGTCAGTAGGGCATCGCGGCGGCCGCCATCTTATGAATGCTCGTCCGGGCCCCACACCGCAGCAAGCCGATCTCCACAACGCTCTCCGTCGCGCCGAAACAGCCCCAAAGTGTGCAGATAAGGCTTACAGGTAACACGTGTAAATTTGGAGAGATGATGCCGCTATTACAGGCAGATAATGGGCGGATAGTAGCTCAGCCGGGCAGAGCTACACTAGAGTGCGGCCATCTTGCCGTGCGCCCTCTAGCGCCCCCGTGTGTGCATTCTAAGCGAATGTCCGCAGCTGGGGTATCCCCTAGTATTTGTGGAAAAGTTCCTGGACGTAAGCCTCAATGTCTTTTCCCTCTGCGTCCCGTGGGCCCCCCCCCCGAATTCTGATATTATCCCTCAAGCGATTTTCAAGGACTTCTGCGTGTGCCTTATGATCCAGGTGCTGCTCTGAGAGGCAGATAATCTCTTGTTGCATCTGCTCTATTTCCTCATCTCTCGAGGACTCTTGGCGTTCCAGTTCGTCCACTTTATCCCCAATTTCGGTTACTTCCTTACGGACTGATTGGAGCTCGGATGCGAGGTCTTTCTTCACTGACATGAGGTCATCTCTCAAGGTGGAAAACAGGGCTTCCAAGTAAGGGCGAATAACCGGGGCCTCGGCGTCTTCTTCCGATGGTGATGTAGCGCGGCTTGTAGGCCCTTTACTATCCCCTTCTGAGGGGCGTGTTAACATGTCTTTGATTGAACCCCCTCTCTTTGTTCTTCCAAACGCCATTGTACTAGGCTTCGGGCGTGCTAAGAACGGGAAAGGTGGTGGCTTTGCGCGGGTCCATTCAGCTATGCCAGTTATCTTCACCGAGACACTAATGTGCTGTGTGGGTCCTAGTGCAGGACATGCTTTTCAGGTGGAGGTGGTTGCGAAGGCCTGTAATTCTCATGTTCTTCAGGAATAGCTGTATGGGCCGCCGCGTCGCTCAAACATCTGTACCACACTACCCTCCAGTACCCTAACTGGTACCAATAAATGTTTTGCCAAGCGCTGGTATGCTGAGTCTTGTTTGTGTTTACTGTCGCCGGAAGGCGGCGGTGCTGATGGGTGTTCTGGTTCTCATGAAGGCGATAGAAGTAAGTTTAGGCGCCGCTATTTCTCACCATCCAACCTAGAAGCGATGATCCCCTTTAACACTCCCACCTCTAAAACCTCACAAGGCTCGACTGATCCTCATTTCAAGCAATGCAGAAGGTATTTGATAGTCAATATGCCTGGCCCCAAGAATATCCGCAGGATGCACACTGTGGTTCAGTGTATCAAAGTAGGTGTAGAGGATAGCTTGATAAGCTCAGGACAGCGATTATCTCATGGGCCTTACCTTGATAGATGCAGCTTATAGGAGAGGCCAGCCTCCAAGCCCAGCGAGGCCCTGGGGATTTCAGGGTTGCAGGAGAGATGTATCCCGCTAAGGCCACTAGTTATGGTTAAAGCGTTGCAGGAGGGAAGCCTCTTAGTTAGGAAGCTATAAGTCCCTCTTGACACACGATGCTCCTTCAGCCGGGACCACTCTCCCCTGCTGTTGCGGGCGAAGTGATAGTCCTTGCTAACCGATGCACCTCTGGGCCTATGTCAATATTGGGGAGACTGTATACCAAACAATTAAGCCAAGGAAAACCAGGCGCTCGGGAGAGATGTCTCCCAGAATAGCGGCTTCTCTTTAACTGCCAGCCTGGAATGTGAGTCCGGCCTGGCCGCCACAGCTGCGAAGCTCCGGGGCTGCAGCACCTCCAGCTGCCTCGCCTTTTGCTTTTCTAGGTGCTGCTAGGCTGCGAGGTCAATGCAGTAGAGCAAGCCTCGTCCCAGTACGAATTGCGGGAGAAGCGTCTCCCGATCCTTTTGCTCCTCCCTGCCCCCGACACCGCGAGTGACGCTCAGATCAGCAACTCACGGGTGCAGGGATCCGGGGCTTCCTCCACCTCGAGCCGCTGCCACAGTCACCAGGTTCGGCTCCTCGCTGACACGCAGCTCCGGGGCATCTCTCCGATCGATGCGATCTCGACAGGCAGCGGGTAGAGCTGGGCGCCGATGAGGCCTTCGAGCCGGTGAGGCCCCGCGAGCCCAAACAATCAGGCAGGCCTTCTCTATTTGCACATGGCGCTGAGGATGTGATGTCCCTCCGGCGACACTCGCTCCCTTGGCCTCTCGATACATCGCGGCTCCGGAGCTCCTCCTCCGCAGGCTGCTTCGCTGGGTGACAGCTCAGCTGGAGTGGAGGGCCGATGCTCGTAACTTTAGGAGCGAGGTGCCGCTGATCACCGTTGCCCAGCAAGAACTCAGAGCGATGTGCAGCCTCCCCCCGGTCGTCCCTGCTCAGTGATGGCCCCCAGGGAGACTATTGGCTGCTTTGAGGGGGTTCGCGGGGAGGCCCCTGGCACCGGGGCAGGAGAGACATAGAAACACATCTCTCACCGCCGCCATGTTCTAGACAATGCTTTAGAATCAATAAGAATCCCTTAGCTCAGGGATGTATATGATTTAATGTATTTCAGGTACTGCAGGATTGCATGTGTGTACCCTTCATGTTCCAAATGGCATGAACTGTAGAATAGCAGGACACAAGTTTGAGAGGGAGACACCAAATTAGACAGACGTGCTTCAGTTATATAGACTAAAAGATTGCAATAGTTTACTTCCTTCTGATGAAGGGCGAACATACCTACACATTTCCATAATGATTTTAAAAGTCAAATTAAGGTTTGACCGAAATTGATAGAAATTCTGTGGCTTGCTGAAAATACGTTCAATGGACTTAATTGCTCTCAATCAACTATTAAATAACAATAAAAGCACCAAACAAACTTTAGAGTAGCGCGGTAGAACGGAGTTATTTGAGAATGACACTCAAACTCTGATTAGACCCAGTGGCTGTGCATGGGGTGATACTGTAGAGTTGTAATAACAGCGCATTGTGTGGCATTGAGACCTATGGATATGGAGGATTATTCCATTCACACCAAGCATGAGAACTGTCAAAAAAGCGAAACAAACACTGAGGGCTGCTAGTCAGTTCTGCTTTATGGTTAATTCCCAAATCAAGGACCTGCCATTGGCCATGAACTGATTGAGGATTTAGGCAGCATAGAAACTATATTTTAGTTGGATAAACCTTGATTCACAGATTGAATGATAAATAATTTGTTGGCAAGGGCTGCAGCCCAAGAAATCTTAAATGATGCATGACCCTTCATCACATTGTGGTATACAACACACTGAAAATCCTAGGAAAAATTGAAGTCAGAATTTGACCCCTGCTGCTAAAGTGAAAGTATATAGTTTCAAAAACCGGATAGGTATGACATTTGGATCAATTATGATGCACCAAGTTATCGGAAAAGATATATGGGCTGAATACAAGTTGCTTCCAAATTGCGCAACACCTAATGGCTGCACAGAGTGCACTAATGTGCACCCAATTCCAAGTTGTACACCTGGGGGTGGGGAATTGCATTTACCTGCTCTGATGTACACAAAATGGCATTTCATGTTAGTTGCACCAGGTTTTATGTGGAAAAGATTGTGTTTCTAGACATCCGTACTAAGTACAATTTGAAACATAGCACGAATTTTGATGAAGCAGAACTTTACAAATGAAATAATAAATAATTCTTTAATTTGTGTCCCCCTCTCCCTTAAAGCTTCAATTAGTTTGGATGTGGCATAGACTTATTTATGCATGGCTAGTACTCCCATTGTGAATGTAGGCAGCCTGAGCCCTTGACCTGATGAAAACTAGCTTTAACTCAAGGTTAATCTTGTGCCTTTTAGTACCTCTACTGATTTAATCAACTATTTTTATAATAAGTTATTTTCGAATATATATATATATATATATATATATATATATATATATATGAAAGAAAATTATTATAAAAATAGTTAATAGCGTTGTTAATAAATATATATATATATATACATACATATATATACACACACGACGCTAGTCTGTCCCACCTTCCTTGAACAGACTCCAACACTCCACAGGAAAGCAGTATTCAAATTTTATTTAACTTCAGCTTTGCCGCACAATATATATATATATATATATATATATATATATATATATATATATATATATATAATACAGTTACAAATCTCTGAACCGCTGAGCGAGCTTGTCACATAACATGCATGTTTATGGGGTTTCAAGAAGAACATTCTCCAACCAAAATGCATTATGTTTCTATTGTAATGAGACTAGTTCAGCAGATCTGTGCAAACGTGGCCTGCTCACACCATGAGCTACTCTTTGCATTTGTAGTTTCTTTAAAATGAAGCTTCTCTCGTTAACCACTTGACTAGCTCCAACAGGCAGGCATTCAGCAGACTCTGCCACTGTTCGTCATTACTAGTTATGTGTATCGAAGTTCAGGCAGTTTTATAAAGCGGTTAGACATCTTAACTTCATTTTGTTTGGAAATATTAGCAGGATGCATTCTCTCGGATTACAAAGATTATTTTATTCTGTAAAAGTAGAGTAATTTGCTTCTAGACTCCCTGTGTGGCTAATATTGCCACAACATGTGAAAGGAACCTGCATTCACACGTGTTCTTGTGACATGCTGATAGTTTTAGAGGGAATAATTTTGAGGCCTTATCACAGACTGCTTTAGCGGTCTGTTGAGGACCTATTGCTTATTACATGTACTTAAGAGTGGCCTTTGGGTCACTCCCTTGCTCATAACTGAATGTCTTTTTTGGCGTTCTCAGATCTCTGCTTTTGATTCAGTGGGTTATCTTCCTAATTTTTTGTTTGCCCCAACCAGGAATTTTTCAGTCACACAGTGTTCCTACTGGATGAGTTTTAAATCCTTTCACTGCTGACCTAAGGAGGAATCTTTTTTTTAATTTCCCTTTCTGCACTCTGTGACTGTACATTTCTTTCTTTGTTCCTTCCCTTATCCGCTTGTTTCTCCTGACACCCATGCCCCACCACTCTCTTTATTCGGCTTTCTGTCCCCCTACACTTGCTGTTGCTCTGCCTTTCTTGTGTTATTTTCCAAGCACCCCTCCCCTCTTCATGTTCTATACTCCCTTCTCCCGCTAATCTGGTACTGCCCTTTGCTCCTCAGTTCAGAAGACCGTCTGAGATGGTGGCAGGTGCTGACGGGATGCAGACCCACCGGCCCGATGGCTTCAGAGAGGAAGGCACTTCAGGATACGCTGGTGGAGGGTACTACATTCAACGAGCCTTCCTGAGAGATAACAGAAATGCTTTGGGTGAGCGGGGAGGGTCGGGGGGGGCCGGGGCGAGACTGACCTTCCAAGGTTGTCCACTACCCTGGTCGAAGACTTCACCACTGGTAAGGGACTAGACTCTTGTCTTTCTCCCAATCCAGGGACTTTGATGTTAATAAGTTATGTTTTGGGGTTTGTTAGGGGGTGCCAGCAATTTCAGCAACATCTATGTCTATCAACAAAAAGTGTTCAGAAATGCAGATATAATGCCCATCACTATGCTTGGGGGATGTGCGAGACGGGGATCAGCATGAGGGAGGGTGGACATTGCGACTTAAATGACGCCCCTGAGAGTGATTACCCTTAATGTGAAGGTCTTGAATAATCTTGTAAAGAGGATGGCAATTTTGTCATATTTAGAATATTCTCGGGCCGACATATGCTTATTGCAAGAGACACATCTACTTCGTAAAGACTGGCCTAGAATGAAATGAAATGAAATGAAAATGAAATGAAATGAAAATTGGTATTTGTAAAGCGCTAACTGCCACTCCGAAAGGAGCATCCTGGCGCTGGTATGGAAGGTGAGCGGCTGCTCAGAAATTCTTAGATGAGAGAAAGGCAAAGATCATCTGGGGCTCCGAAAATCCAAGTCTTTAGTTCTTTCCTATATTGTGTTTCAGATTTATGCGTTCTCAGATGCGGTGGCAGTAGGTTCCAGGCTCTGGTGCCTAATGCGGTTATTGTTTTTCCTCCCCTGGTTTTGCATCTGAAGCTGGGAGGTTTAAGTAGATTGGCTGATGATGACCTGAGGGTTCTGGTTGTACTGTAGGGGGTGAATCTTGATGCAAGATATTGAGGCCCCAGTTTGAGTGAGGCTCTGAAGGTGATAAGGAGAATCTTGAGAATGCACTCACAAGTCTTTCCACAGCAATTCTACTCATCTCCTTCACACAAATCAGCAGGGGTGGCGCTCTTATTCTCATGCACATTTCAAGAGAAAGTAGGATCCCAGATAGCCGAGATCAAGGGCCGCCTTTTAGGGTACCGTATTCACAGAGGTTCCCTCTCTATCATCGTAGGGTCAGTATACGCACCTAATGATGCCCAGGAACAATTTCTAAAGGGAGCGGTGGCGGAAATTATGTCCACTCAGGACCGATGGGTGGTCATGGGCATAGATCTGAACTTAGTTTTCCACAACGATCTAGATAGGTCGACACATAGACATGGGACAGAGGAAGCACTTGGATTAGGGGGGGCCCGATGGTTACAAGAGTTGGGTTTAAAGGACCTATGACGCGCCTCTGATCCCACAGCTAGGGGATATACCTTTTACTCACATGCCCACAAGTCCTATGCGAGGCTTGACTATTTTTTAGGTTCTCGGGAAGTCGAAGTTGCAACTAAGTCCATAGAAATAGAGCCCCGTTCTCTTTCGGATCACTCGGCGGTCCGATTTAACCTCGATATTCCATCCGGGGTCTGGGTTTCCCACTCGTGGCGGCTGAGAGAGTCTTTGCTTCGTAGGCCAGCAGTCATCTTACAGATAGATAAGGCAATTAGAAATTACATAGAAGCTAACGATAATGCTGAGACACCCATATCTATAATCTGGGATGCCCTGAATGCAGTGATAAGGGGTGAGTTCTTTCCTTACCCAGCGGAAGATTATAAGCTGAGGAGGGATAAACGTTCTCAACTCCAGCAACAAGTTTGAGAACTTGAACAAATACACCATCGCACAGGAGCCCCTAGAGTCTGGTGACAATTGGAAACTGCTAGAAAAGAGTTCGCTGGGTTGGATTTGGATAATGCAGAGTATTCTATACTCCGACTTAAGCACGCCTTCTATGTTGGTAGCAATAAATGCGGGAGAATGCTCGCTAACAAACTCAAAGGCCAGCGCCAGGCTAACACTGTAGAGACTATCTTATCTGACAAGGGAGCTTCGATTCAGGGGGATGAGGCGATAGCATCTCGCTTGGCAGCGTTCTACAGTAAGCTTTATGCCGCTCAGGACCTGCCCTCTCAGGGACTCGAGTCGTATTTGCAAGGGGGAGAGAGTCACTCGCCTAACGGATGATCAAGCAACGACTCTAGATGCACCCATTAAGATAGATGAGGTAATCTCCGCGATATCCAGACTGAAACCCTACAAATCTCCGGGCCCGACGGATATACAGCATCTTTTTATAAAAACATTATGTACTACGTTAGCGCCAGTCCTCACTCGACTGTTTAACTCAATCTCTAGCCCGTCAACACTTCCCCCTTCCATTACGGAGGCATCTGTTGTGGTTATACCCAAACCAGGAAAAGATAAGAGACAGTGTGGGTCTTACTGACCTATATCGCTTTTAAACATAGACGCTAAGCTTTTTACTGGGATTCTCGCAGCGCGACCAGCCCCACAAATGCCTAGCTTAGTGGACCCGGATCAATCTGGCTTTATCCCCAATAGACAGTGTCCAGATAATACCAAAAGGATACTATATCTCGTGGATAAGGCTCCCCGCTCTCCACAAGAATCCATGCTTTTTTCCATAGATGTAGAGAAAGCATTTGACTGAGTCCATTGGCCCTATTTATCTGCTGTCCTTAAACAGTTCGGCTTAGGAAAGTGGTTCTGTTCTTGAGTTCTAAGCAACTATGGCAGGCCGTGTTAAAGGCAGAACATCTCCACGTTTTCTCATCAGACGGGGCACTCGCCAGGAATGTCCTATGTCGCCTCTGCTGTTTGCGCTCTATATGGAGCCGTTCGCTCAAAGGATTCGGGATAACCCCGGGATTAAGGGGATTCAATTTGGGGGCGAAGAACACCTAATAACGCTGTATGCGGACGATGTCATTGCCTCGCTTGATAATCCCAGAGACCCTCCCCAGGTTCTTACCGGAAGTGAGACTATTTGGGTCTGTGTCAGGGTTCCAGAATAATCTCTCTAAATCACAGGCACTAAGCCTTACTGTTTCTCAGGACACGCAAGACCACCTAACCTGCCTACTCGCCGTCCAGTGAGCGAGAGACACTGTCCCATATCTGGGTATTCAATTATCCCCGACCATAAAAGAGGTGATCTCCCTCAACTACCGCAACCTCGTCACACGAGGGAAATCAGACCTTTCGCAATGGCAGCAGTACCCACTCTCATGGATGGGTCGAATAGCTGCTTTTAAGAAGACGGTTCTCCCCCGTATATTGTATATCTTCCAGACACTACTCCTGTGGCCCCCAACTGGGACACTGCAGACTCTTCAGAGCTTATTTCAGAGCTACCTCTGTGCGGGCCGGCGCCCTCGGATGAAGAGGGACAGAAGTTGGCAATTGCCAACGGAGGGCGGCTTGGGTGTCCCATGCATTCTCCGCGCCTTCCAAGCCGCCCAGCTCCGATATATATGGTGGAGTTGAGCCGCCCGAGTCCAAAAAGGGTTGGCTGTTCATGGACAGAGCCCTTGCCAAAACGTCCTTGTAGAAAATACCCATCCTGGATAAGCCTCAGCGCCCCGCTAACCTCTACCTGTCGGCGGTCACTTCGCCCATCCTGAGGGTCTGGGACACAGTGGCGACTCGTAAGGGATTTTCTACGTTCCCCTCTCCACTCACCCAAGTGGTAGAGAACCGGGATTTCACACCGGGTTTGGATATCGGTGCATACAAAGAGTGGCAAAGAGATGGACAACGATCAATAGGCCACCTCTTTGACGAGGACGGGCCTATTCCATTTGACACTCTTTGCACTGAGAAGGGGGTCCCAGAGACAGAATGATTTAGGTATACACAGATACGTCATTGGGAGATGCAACCTACAACGAGGGAGGCGGTGCAGCAACTTTGAGAAATGGCTCCTGACTAAAGAGACCGATAGACGCATTGTCTCGGAACTATGCACCATGCTCTCACAGACTCCGCCTGACATATACAATCCGGCACAAAAGAGATGGGAGAGGGAGATAGGTAGGCAACTCACTACCAAGGAGTGGGAAGATATATACTATTGAGCAAGGCACACAGCTTCTAACGTGGCCAGTATGGAAACAGCCACACAAATTGCCACATACTGGTATCCAACACCCGTGCGCCTCCATAGAGAGAACCCTGAGAAAACAGAAAGCTGCTGGAGAGGTTGCAACAACCCTGGGACATTGCTTCATATTCTTTGGGACTACCCTCAATTAGCACAGTTTTTGACTGACACCCTGACAGACATAGATACACATTTTGACACCCAGCTGCCCAGGTTCCCTATGTATGTTGTGTTGGGCCTTCCAAATCCACAAACATTTCCGCTTGAATCTAGAAGAGGCCGATACATAGCATTAGCTCTAGGGGCAGCACATCAAACCATACTGGCACACTGGGGCACGGACAGAGTCCCTACAAGACTGAATTGGTTGCATCGCCTATGGTACCTTTTGGGTATGGAAAGGCTATCTCTCACACTTACACAACAAGGCGACTCGTACAGCGAAACCTGGAAGCCATTCATTGCACTCTTGTCACAAGAGTTCACAGAACTAACCTGTCCGAGATATCTAAGACTCTTAAGATTAACCACACCGACTCAGCACAATACAGCCTCCCAGCACACGTGGGATACAAATGATTGGATCCTACTGGACTACTCCTTTTGTTAGCTCTGGCACCTTCGGGAAGGGTTTAAGTGGGGCATGGAGGTTTTTTTTTATCTATTCTTAGTTCACCTTGTTTGTTTTCTTTCTATTCTCTCCTTTTGATTATAAATAGGCTTTCCTGTTTTCAGTTTCTATTTTTGGTAAATTCTGGTGGGGTTTTTTTTCCAGTGTTTTCAAGACCTTAAAAAAACAGTGGTTATCAGTGATTACACATTTTCGCGCCATTAAAAACAACAGAAACTTTGTTTTTCCGGTGCTTATGGAACGTTTTGCTTTTATTATTGCTTGCTTTCTGCACTGATAGTCAATGGTATATAGACAGTGTACGTACAGTGTATATGAGATCCAAATAAATTTTTGCAAATCAAACTTATTGTAGTACACCATACAATACTTCTTCAGTGAGTCTTTGGTCATGTGCGCTCACTTTTTCCTTCCCATGTAAACTTTTTTTCTGTGAAAAGGCCCTCTTAACATTGGCACTTGAGATGAGCAACGCCAAAACAGCCAGTACACAATTTGCTAACTCTGGCCACTGACATAGCTTTCCATGCCATTAGTGGTGCACTTAAAGATTGCGATTCTCTTGTCAGGGAACATTTGTGTTGAACTGGTCGCTTATGCCCTCAGAGTTATTGAAGCGGTCAAAAATGAAGCAACACTTTTGAAACTACAGAGAAAATTCCCCTTTACTGAAGGGATCTAGGGGCCATATGTATGAAGCCAATTTGCGATCGCAAACGCCGAAATTCGCAGAATTTCGGCGTTTGCGATCGCAAATTAGCAGTGTGCAATGTATCACACTGAAACCCCCTCGCACAATAAGGAATCGCAAATTTTGCGATTCCCTATTTTGCGATTGCATTTAAGGAATCGCTAATTGCGATTCCTTAAATGCAATGTAAGAAGCACAAAAAAAGTGCAATTTGGGCTTAAGGAATCGCAAATTACTACCAACTTCAAGTTGGTGGTAACTTGCGATTTCACTTAAAAATGCACTTTTTTGCATTTTTAAAGTGCCATGTGGCGCACATACATGCCCTTAGGGCATGTATGTGTGCCACATGTGCACACATGCACATTTCAGGGTGCAACAGGGTGTCCTTTTGACACCCTGGCACCCTTGAAATTGCATTCTCAATTTGCGATTCTCTAATTGCTAATCGCAAATTGAGAATGTCTTCCCATTCATTCCTATGGGCCTCTAGGCCCATAGGAATGAATGGGGAGGTATTCCTTAATTGCGAATCGCAATTTGCGATTCGCAATTAAGGAATATGAAGGATTTGCAAAATTTATTGCAAATCCTACATACATCTCGTTTTGCGATTCTCAAATAGCGATTCTCTAAAATTCGCCATTTGAGAATTGCAAAACCAAACTTTCATACATATGGCCCTAGAAATTGTACAGAGTACCACAGTGAGATTTCATTGACTTCAAATGCCATGGTTGGTGAAGGGACACTTCTATGCATCATTGCAAGCCATTTCTCATACATTGTAAAATGAAAGTTCCTGAATTGCTTGTCAACATTGCTTTGCTTACCAAGTGGCAAGCACTCTAACATGGAACATGTTGCAGTGCCAAAGTCACTAATGGTGTCGCCCAGCCTACTCTCAAGGAGATGTTTCACATCTACACCAATTATGCTGAACACTTGGAAGACAAGGGTGTTTTCAGACTCTAGCTGTTTTATTAAGTCCACTACAGCAGTTATGTTTTCCTGTAAAAATCTAAGAATGCAGTAGAGTGTACTTTTTTTCACATCACCATCAATCGCAACCATAGATCCTCACATTTCTTGCTTTTGACATCATCAATTCTGTAAACGGTTGCCACATGGATAATATAGCATTCACAGCCCCTTGGACTGAGAACCATAAGCTAAGTGACAGTTGGGATGACTCTTTCTTTGATGCCACACAAAGCACAAAATGAGAAATATTTGCATTTTAGTTCCAGCGCATAACAAAACAGTGCACCAGAATGGACTAAAAAGTCAGTAGCATTCTTCATTAACTCTGAAGATTGTAAAGATGCTTTCAGCATATCATCTAACAAGTGGCAAGAATCTCTTACAGGGAAGCACTTCAGCTCAGGTATCGATTTTGACAGGTCATCACACAACTTTTTCTCATACGTAGCTGAATCACTGAAATACAAACAATATCACTCTAATCTTTGTTGAACTTGGAAATAACCTTTTTGCAGCAGCATTCCAAGTGACATAGCGTTCCATGTTTTCCAAACGTCTGGTGTCATGTTTTCACCACTAGCACAGATGCTTGGTGATAGCACTCTTTTCACATATACTTGTCACTATACCTTGCATTGAATGTTTAAAGCCTGAGGTGTTGGCAATTCACCTACTATCAATACTGACTCACTAGAAACTGGGGGCTTATGTATCAAGGGTTTTTACCCATTCTCTGTAGGTAAATGTGATGGCACATATTGGGAAAGATTCTTATGAAACTAGTCATTTTACCTATCAGTGAAAGAATCAAACGCAGCCAAAATGTCAAATATGATTTTGATATTTCCTTATTCTCTACAGTTTATAAAATCATTAAATAAGACCTAAAACATGCTTCTAAACCCTGCATCTTTAGACCAAAGACCACAAAACTGAAAAAAGCAAAAGGAAGAAGAAATAATATTTTAGTGACATCCCTAAACAACCAAACTCAAGCAGAATAATGTTAGTCCAGTCTTTCTTGCTGCTAGCTTGTATTAAAAAGTTACATTGTATTGGCCCCTTCAGGAAGAAAAAAAATTACTCTGTCACTCTCCTTTTCCTTTCTTAGAATGGCATTTAGTTTGTGGTTCAGCGGGTATTTTTTCAGTGTTTATATGTTTACACTGGTGAGGGCTATTTCCCTTTCGGTGGGGTTTTATCAGTTATTATAGGTTTAAACCTAAAACCGGACAGCCTAATTATAAATGTTGGGCTGGAAAGGGCCGAATGTTGACGCTACCACAGCTGCTTTGATGACTGCCTTAATCCAGACAATAACAATAAAACAAATTTAAACATAAAGAATTGTCTAACATTATTTATGGAAAGAAGCTCACTGCTTAAGTAAATAGCTAACACACTTGATACATATTGACCATAGTCTGAGATACAATTTCTCAATATACAATCAAGGGTCAGTTAATACTATGCCACCACTTACAACACTTGCTATTCGCATCCTCATCATACTTGCGTTCGGATACATCGAAGAAAACCAAGTACAAGTGTGTCAAACTAATTATTCCTATAAAACTAAGTTATCAGAAAATTACTCCAAAGGAAAGGGGAGGAGATCAGAATACCCCAAGAATATTAAAATGGAGGGCCAACAAATAATTAGCCATTGCTGGTTTATTTCAGAGGTCTACTTCTCGGTTCCAACTTCTATCAGTTTCAATTTGCAGCTACTACCTCAGGAAGGAGTCCCAAGAGGCCATTTGGTAGGTCCTTCAGACAGGCAGCTATGTAGCTCACATTAATGCAGGTGTTTGCTCTGGTGCATTTAAAATTCTTCAAAAATGCATTGCCCCACTTCAGGAAATAAAGACATCTATATTTTTGCCAGATCCTCAACGCATCTGGCCATGAATGTAGTTATCATTAATACATGAACTGTACCTTACACACAATTAGATAGATATATCAGATTTTTGGGAAATGATCAACTTTTGTGTGGTGTACCCCTCGCCCCAAGACTTTTGCCTTGACTGTTTTTGTTGGCTGTAGAAGTCTGCACTAGTCATCCCCCTTTCAACATGATGAAATTGGCATGCCCCTAATTGGCATATTTAATTTACCCATAGGTTCCTAGTATATGGTACAAAAGTGTACCCAGGGTCTGTAATTTAAGTGTAATAGGTGGACTGCAGCAGACATTGTGCCATCCTCTACAGTGACAGTGTAAACATGACTGCAGGCCTACCCTCTGTAGCTTGGGTGTGCAGTTTTAAACTGCAAATTTGACCTGTCAAAATGCCCCCTTTGACAGGCCTAAATACTCCTTTTAAATATTAACGTCACCCTTAAGGAGGCTTTACTGTCCATAAGGCAGGGTGCATTGTATTTAAAAAATGGATATGTAAAATGTTAATGTTAAACATGTCCTTACAGTAACAAGGTCCTAAAAGCTATTTTCACTGTAGCAGGGTTGGTTGTTGAGATACAATATTACATTTAATAATGTAATCTCTGGCTAAAACACTACAACAAATTTCATTCTTGGACTTCTGAAATATTTACTACAAGCCCAATTCACATGACCAGCCTGCTTTGTAATAATGTTTTGGAAAATGTACTTGCGTTATTTGCTAAGGCTCACATGGGGGACCATTGTGAGTCATAGCGATTTCTAAGTTCCATAGGATGGAACGGGGGAGGGAATTTGAGGACAGCGATTTAGTTGCTCTGAGCTGTGCATGGGGTAGCAATAAACCTATGTCTTCTCAACTATATTCCAGCATATGTCATTACTTATTTTGTTACAGTGATTTTATAAAGTGACATTTTCTCAGCCTAAAGCCTCTGGAGGCCCAATTGCATGAGCACCAACTGTCATCTAGGAGCTGAATAGCCCCTTTGATGAGGTGTTAACTTTCTCCCAGAGCTGAGATAAAGGCCTTGGGCGTGAAGAGGTGTTATAATCCTCTATTAGGATGACCATCTGGGCTGTGCCAAGGAATTTGATCAACTTCAAAGAGGCCTCCCTGGTCACAGGCAAATGCTAGCGGATACCTGGGCAGTGCTGTTCTTTGTTCCTCCAGTCATGCAGGCACCAATCCCTGTGGGAGAGGAGCTGCCACCGGAACTGGTTTAGTGTGACCACAGATGAGAGGTTGTTCGATCCCCTGACCACACCTCGGGGTTGGGTACACAGGATTTGCACAAGAGGAGAAGGTTTTCACAATCTTGGATTTAGGCAGGGAGAGGCACTGTGGGATTGTTTGCAGTAGGGCACACAGGATGTATAGCTAAAGTGGGTAGGGTTGCCCCTGGGAACTTTTAACCTATGGGTTAGGGAGGGACCAGGAGTCACCCTCGCCCACTTGCTGTTGCCAGCCATACATGTGGCATCCACAGTACTCTCCTCAGAACACATCTTTCTGGATCTATAGAAGAGCAGAAGAGGACTGGAGCTGGTGTCTGTGAACTGAGAAGAGCCTAAAAACCTGGATATGCTTTCCCTCCTGAACCCAGGACAAAGAAGTAGACTCCAAGGGTCATATGGCTGAAGCTGGAAGGATATAAGAAGCTCCAAGAGGCCTTTTCTGCAACTGCCCAGCTAACCAGTTTTAACTGGACCTTTCCTGTACCAGTCAGATACTACAATTACTGAACAGAGTGTGACTAACCTGTGATAACCGGCCCAGCAGCAGTGATGCATGATGCTTGTCCTTCCACATCCCCTGATGCTCAACCAAGCGAGTTGTACACAGCACTCATTCTGGAGGAACACTAAGAGGAATGGGACAAAATAGGAAAAAAGTCAACCGCTGACTGTATGACAGCTTCCTAGTATTACCCTTCAGGCTTGTCTGTCATCTGCCTCTCAGTGTGCGAGTGCCTGAACAACAAGAGCAAATATTTAGTTGTTTTGTTTTTTTAAAACCCTTTATAGCTTTTGATTTACAGTTTCAATCATTTACATTGTCTCTCTCAATCTAGATTCAATATACCTGTTAATTCGTATGAGAATCCTTTAAAATATTAGTTCTTTCTCTATAAGTTGTTTCTTCACTAGAATTAAACTAGTCTCTGGATTTGGCACACGCTGCATGGTTTCCTTAATGTTTCTCCCTGGTTAGCGCAGATTACATGAATCGCCGAATAATAATTAAGTACCTTGTAAATAATCAAGTATCTTGCATTTTTGTCCACCAAGTTATTTTACTGCTGCTCAATCATGATTCCTTTGTCTCAAATTCCTGACTTGCATGCGCGCATGAAGGAGGTAAACATTAAATGTACTGAGCTTTCTCTTGCCTCTTTCATATCTTGCAGTTGGTCGAGAACACTCTCCAGGAAGTGCAAGGTACACAGAGGAAGATTTCCTGGATACGCAGGTAAGTTGTGTCAGCAGGAGAAACACGGGTGATGTCTTCACTGGAACTCCGATTGCGTAGCAAAGGGTGTGGTCCAAGGGAATGGTATTTATACCCTCCTGAAATCAAAGAGTGCTGCCACCATCACATGACTGTTTTCAGAACCTTCTGGCTTGTGTCAGAACATTCTGGCTTGTTTCAGATGAATTGCCATGTACTGTCAATGTATTTACTGGCTTGTACCGGAACCTTCTGGTTTGTTCCTGAACCTTCTGGCTTGACCAAGAGCCTTCTGGATTGTTCCAGATAGATTGTAATGTGCTTTCAAAGTATATTTATAAGCAATTAGTTGACAACCTTGTTTTTTTTTACCAACAGTCTCAATTTATGTTTGTTCATTATAGTTCTATTACATTTTAACACTTGGGACTCCCCCCCTGCCTTCAAAGCTTTGGGAATCATCTTTTTGCATCGCCACGAACATATCCAAAAAGACCAACTCCCTGGGATGTTCTGTGAATCACATGATTCTGTAAACTGGGTGGCAATGACAGCACCCTGCTAAGGGCCTCTTTTGGATTGAGTCTTGATCCCCAAGTGCTGTCCCCTGGTATCAAAGTGTACTCCTCCTGAGCAAGACTGCTCCAGCGGGACCCCAAGGAGAAGCTATCAGTCCTCATGGAGCCCTCTTCGGCTCCAGCATGCAGCCTTACCCCGCTGAAAGAATCCACGTTCCAAACCCATGACTAAGTCTAAAGGTAGAAATCTTCACTACGCAAAGGCGTCAAAAGCATCCGTCAGGATAGGGACCTTCCTTGGGTGTGAAATTAAAATTTCTCACGTTTTGTGCTTTCCCATCAAAAGACAATGGCTTCACAAAGACCTTGTCCAGTGGCTATCTGACAACGAGGTGCCCTCTTCAGCCATTGCCTGCTGCCTTACCCTGCTGAAGATGTTTGACTTCCATCTCAGAGACTATGTCCGAAAGTAAAAGCTCTGACCTGGTTGAACCTGGTTTCAGTATCTGATTCGTGACCAAGCGTGGTTGGCCTTAACTTGTGCCTAGGTTCTGGTCAAGCAAAACTAGATGACCTCCATTGGCACTTAACACGTTTTGGTGCTATATAGAGCCTTAACGCTTTTAATAATCATAACCCCGGTTTACCTTATTGGATTTCTGTTGCTTTGGTGTTATTTATTTACTAAAATGTACTTAATTTTTCAAAATTGGTTCGGGATTTTTCTTGTGCTGTATTTTGACTATTACTGTTTTGGTACCACATAAACACATTGCCTCTAAGTAAGCTTGTCTGCTCTGTGCCACAGCTACCAGGCGGTTTAGCTCAGGTTAATTTAGTGACTTTGAGGGTTCATCCTGACAAGTGATGTGGTTATTACTTGATATGGGTGCCTCACACCCTCAAATAATACTCTAATTTCAAACAGTGTATTCTTCTAATTTTCTTACAGTTAAATGGTGGTGACAAAGTGCAAACTTAAATTCTGCTAGAGCAAGGATTTACAAGGAGGCATTGGGGGACCCAGGAGCCCAAAAGAGGAATGTTAGATGGATAAATTGGGGCCATGATCTTTTTAAAGTTCAGAAATATGCAGTGGTCAATATTATTAAAATATTCTATTTCTACTTAGAGTTAAGTACAGTACTCTTTCTCACGAAGTATGAAATATATGTCTAGCACATAACTTACAATTCTTTTTACAAATGTCAATGGATTCCAGAATGGGGATTTCTTTTTGAGTGTTGAGGTTTGAAACAGTCATATCTCAGAGCCAATCGCACAAGTTACTAACTTGTGTAACGATATATCTGTAAGAGACAGTAGTTAGTGACAGATTCCTTACCTTAGAATATCCCCAGGCGTCAGGCTGGATCCGGAAAGTTTTTTGCGTAGCAGTACCCTTGCGCGTCGGTAGGCGGCGTCGTGCGGCTCCGCGTCCGTCGTCGGCGTCGTGATCGCCGGGATGACGTCGCGGGCAGTACTTAGGCGCCGCCCCTGCGCGCTGACGTCAGTTCTGTACACGACTTTCCGCGCCAGGAACGCAGAGCCATGCAAGAAGCTGACATAGGTGTCTGAAAAATACTAGGGCCCTGAAAGGGATGTCCTTAACCCTAGAAATCAGTTCGCAGAACGGGGAGGATGGGTGGGGCGGTAGGAATCTGTCACTAACTACTGTCTCTTACAGATATATCGTTACACAAGTTAGTAACTTGTGCATCTGAAAGAGACACGTTAGTGACAGATTCCTTACCTTAGAATAGATACCCCAGCAATACCAACCCCGGTGGTGGGTCTGCGAACAAAGATCAGACAAGGAAGTCCTGGAGGACAGAACGGCCAAAGAAGCCGTCCCTCCGGACCTGACTGTCAAGGCAGTAATGCTTTGTAAACGTGTGCAGCGAGGCCCACGTAGCTGCCTGACAGATAACCGGCAGCGGAACACCGCGGCCCAAGGCCGTGGTAGCAGCCGTTGCCCTGGTGGAATGGGCACGCAGCCCAACAGGAGGCTCCTTTTAGCCAAAGAATAGCAGGTCTTGATGCACAAGGTAACCCAGCGGGAGATGGTCCTCTTGTGCACCGCCCGACCTTTTTGGCGCCCACGTAGCCAATAAAGAGCTGGTCATCCACCCGGAAGTGTTTTGTGCGGTCAATATAGAAGGAGAGCGCACGTTTTGGGTCCAGACGGTGGAGCCTCTCTTCCTCTCTGGAAGGATGCGGAGGCGGAAAGAAGGTGGGCAAAGTGATGGTCTGCCCAATGTGGAAAGCAGTAACCACCTTTGGCAAGAAGGACGGACGCGTCCGAAGAACAACCTTGTCTGGATGAACAGACAGAAAGGGAGGTTTGCAAGATAGAGCCTGGAGCTCACTCACCCGCCGAGCGGAGGTGATGGCCACCAGAAAGGCTGTCTTCAGAGTCAGAAGACGAAGAGGACAGTTATGTAGAGGCTCAAAGGGAGCGCACATTAAAAAGGTAAGAACCAAGTTTAAGTCCCACTGAGGCATCACAAACGGAACAGGAGGGAAGAGGTGAGTAATGCCTTTTAAGAACCTGTTAACAACAGGGGACTTGAAAAGGGAGGGCTGATCAGGGAGCCTGAGGAAGGCCGAGATAGCACAAAGATAACCCTTGATGGTACCCAGGGCAGAACCCTGTTGGGCCAGAGAGAGAAGGAACAGAAGGACCTCAGAAAGAGGGGCAGAAAGGGGATCCACAGCCTTTGCTGTGCACCATGCCACAAATTTGTTCCACCTGCAGGCGTATACCACCTTAGTGGAGGGACGCCTGGCTGCCAGAATCACATCACAAACTTCGGGAGGCAAGTCGAAAGGAATCAACTGCCGCCGCTCAATCTCCACGCAAGCAGGTGTAGACTGGACAGGTTCGGGTGGAGGACCGTCCCCTGCTGCTGCGACAGAAGATCCTCCCGAAGAGGCAGACGGATCGGGGGATCTACGCTCATATTGAGTAGCTCGGGATACCAAACTCTTCGAGCCCAGTCCGGAGCCACAAGAATGACTTGGGCCCGGTCGTGCCGAATCTTCTTCAACACTCTGGGTAGAAGTGGTATAGGCGGAAAGGCGTACAATAGACCGCAACTCCACTCGTGACGAAAAGCGTCGCCGAGCGAGTGCCGCCTTGGAAATTCCAACGCGCAGAACTGATGACATTGCGCGTTCTCTTCGGTGGCGAATAGATCTAACCAAGGCTCTCCCCACTGTAGAAAGAGTCCTTGCGCCACTTCCGAGTGAAGACGCCATTCGTGATCCATCATGCACCTGCGGCTGAGGTTCGTCCGCCCTGGCGTTCAGGGAACCTGCCAGGTGTTGAACCACCAGGAACATGCCCTGGTGTTCCAGCCATGTCCAGAGGCGCAGAGCCTCCTGACAAAGGGTCCACGACCCCACCCCGCCTTGTTTGTTGCAGTACCACATGGCAGTGGTGTTGTCTGTGAACACCTGCACTACCTTCCCTTTGACAGAGGGAAGGAATGCCTTGAGTGCAAGTCGGATCGCCCGGAGCTCCAGAAGGTTGATATGGAGCCGGGACTCCGCCGGAGACCAGAGGCCTCTGATCTCCGCCTCTCCCATGTGACCGCCCCATCCCAGAAGGGACGCGTCCGTCACAACTGTGTGCTCTGGCTGGGGAAGGAGAGGGATCTGCCCATGACCCATTGCCGGTTCGAGAGCCACCACTGCAACTGTTTTGCAGTCCCCTCCGAGATCTGGACGTGATCGGACAGGTCGCCCTGGTGCTGCGCCCACTGGAACTTCAGGTCCCACTGCAGAGCCCGCATATGCCATCTGGCATGAGTGACCAGCAGGATGCAGGAGGCCATGAGGCCCAGCAGCCTCAGGGTCATCCGTACCGAAACCCAGGATAAGGGCTGAAAGATCGGAATCATAGCCTGAATATCCCGGACTCGCCGTTCGGGAGGATAGGCCCGAAACTGCGTCGTGTCCAGAACTGCTCCGATGAAAAGGAGCTGTGGAGAAGGAATCAGATGCGACTTTGGCACATTGATGGAGAACCCCAGCGAGTGCAGGAGTTCGGCCGTAGTCTGGAGGTGGGAGACAACTGCCTGGGACGAGCCCGCCTTCAGCAGCCAGTCGTCGAGGTAGGGGAAGACTGAAACCCCTGCCCGGCGCAGATGAGCTGCGACCACCGCCATCACTTTCGTGAACACCCGAGGGGCACTGGTAAGGCCAAAGGGGAGCACGGTGAACTGAAAATGCTCGAGGCCTACCGTGAACCGAAGGTAACGCCGGTGGGCCGGCAGGACGGGGATGTGGAAATAGGCGTCCTGCAAGTCCAACGCTACCAACCAGTCTCCGGGGTCGAGGGCAGTCAAGACCTGAGCTAGGGTGAGCATCTTGAACTTCTCCTTCCGGAGGAAGCGATTGACGTTCCGGAGGTCCAAGATAGGACGCATGTCCTCCTTGTCCTTTTTGGGCACCAGAAAGTAGTGGGAGTAGCAACCACGCCCTACTTCTGGGGTCGGAACATGCTCGATGGCCCTCTTGGCCAAGAGGGCCGTGACTTCCTTCTGTAGAAGCACCAAGTGATCCCCTGACATGCGGTGGAATTGAGGTGGCATGGCTGGGGGGTGGTCTCGAAGGGGAGGGAGTAGCCCCTTCGGACAATGTCCAAGACCCACTTGTCCGAGGTGATGGGACGCCAGTGGTGAAGGTGATGGCGGACCCTGCCCCCGACTGGCGTGCTGTGCACCTGAAAGGAGGGACTAGGAGGGCTTGGAGGCCGCGGACGGGTTGGAGGTGGTGGCCTGACCCGCACGCTGGTTGCCCGAACCGCCACGGCGGTATCCACGTCCTCGGCCACGCGAAGGCGCTTGCTGCGCGGGCCGTTGGCCGGGCTGTGGACGTGACTGGGCGCCCCTTCCGTGGCCACGAAAGGGGCGAAAAGCAGACGTTTGCGGAGGGCGCACAACAGCAAGGCCCAGGGACTTAGCAGTAGCCCGTGAATCCTTGAAACGCTCCAGCGCATGGTCCGCCTTTGAACCAAAGAGACCGACTCCATCAAAGGGCATGTCCATGAGAGTATTCTGGACATCCCCTGAAAACCAGTGGTTCTCAGCCAGGCGTGGCGACGCAGCGCCACCGTCGTTGCAAGCGATCTGCCCAGCGAGTCGGCGGTATCAAGGCCACAGCGGATGGTATACTTAGCCGCATCACGCCCTTCCGCAATAGCGCGGGTAAGCAGTGTCTGGACCTCCTCAGAACACTGCGGCAAAACATCAGCCACCGAATCCCACAGGGAGTGGGTGTATCGGCCCAAGAGGCAAGCGGTATTAACAGACCGCAAGCCAGCACTGGAGGAAGAGAAAGCCTTCTTCCCAAAGTGATCCAGGCGCTTGGATTCCCTATCCGGAGGGGCGGTAGGGAAGGCTGTTTGGGAGGCAGAGGCTTGGACAACCAAGCTCTCAGGGGTGGGGTGTTGGGAGAGAAACAGGGGGTCGCCCGGAGCCGGGCGATGGCGTCGGGCCACGTTCCTATCCACAGGAGCCCCTGTGGTGGGTTTGGACCAGGCACCCAAAAGAACGTCAGTGAGTGCATCGTTGAACGGCAGCACAGGCTCCGAAGAGGAGGCCGCCGGCTGAAGCACTTCAGTCAGGAGGTTAGTCCTGACGGCCACTGTAGGCAACTGGAGATTTAAGGCTCCAGCAGCTCTACGCAACACCGTTGCAAAATTAGCCCCCTCCTCCGTTGCCACGGGAGGAGACAGCATGCCAGAGTCGGGGGAGGTATCCAGCCCACTGGCATCCCCAAGTTCCTCAACCCAGTCCGGGTCAAACTCGCACTGTTGTGTGAGAGGGTCGTCAGACCCCTCCCAGCTCTCCTGGTCCTCCTCAGGTTGAAAAGATGGAGGAGGAGGGACATAAGGGACCCAAGGCCTCATCGGCGCCGGAACCGGCGTCGGGCGACGCCGGTCCGGCTCCATGTCCGGACCCGGGGAGAACCGGGAACGACGCCGCCCGGAGCCCCGGACGGCGTCGGGAAACGGCACCGGGGACATCGGCGTCGGCGGAGGCGTGGTTAGGTCAACCGGCGTCGATGGAGGTTGCGGCACCACCGGAACCGGGGTCGAGGCCGGGGCCGGAGCCGAGGCCGGGACGAAGGCTGGTGGGACAGGCGACGCCGGGACCGGAGTCGACGGCGACGCCGGAGCAACCCCATCTGGGCCCGCGGGGCCCGAAGGCGCACCGGAGGGACCTTGAGGCCCGAAGAGGCGGGCCATGGCCGACAGGAATTTCTGTACTTCGGCCGGAGTCGCCCCCGAACCCGGGAAGGACGGGTAATGCGGGGGCAACTCGACAGGCACGTCCGGGGCCGCGGGGGCGGGGACGGTGCCGACAGGGACCTCAGCCGAGTCGCGCGACCGGCGAGGCGAAGTCTTAGAGCGATGACGCCGCTTAGACTTCTTGTGCTTCGACTTACCGGAGGAGCGCGAAGACTTGGATTCCGACGAACGGCGGGGACTCCGCGTCCGGCCCCTCGACCTCTCCCGGGACCGGGGCTTGCTGCGGCGCGGAGCCGACTGCCGGACTTCAAGGAGCTTTCGAGACCGCTCTCGCAAAGCCTTCGGATGAAGTTTCCGGCAGTCAGGGCACGACTTCGTGTCGTGGCCTCGGCCGAGGCAGAAGAGACACTCGAGGTGGGGGTCCGTGATGGACATCATACGACCACATACCTCGCAGGGCTTAAAGCCGGGCATCCCTACGACACCTTAGGAGTCGTGAAGACTCGTTGAAGAGAACAGTGAAAAATTTCACAAAAAGATAGTCAAAAAGTGACTAGGGCACTGCTCTTCCCGGATCTGCGCTTACTGGCGCGGAAAAAGAAGAACTGACGTCAGCGCGCAGGGGCGGCGCCTAAGTACTGCCCGCGACGTCATCCCGGCGATCACGACGCCGACGACGGACGCGGAGCCGCACGACGCCGCCTACCGACGCGCAAGGGTACTGCTACGCAAAAAACTTTCCGGATCCAGCCTGACGCCTGGGGATATTCTAAGGTAAGGAATCTGTCACTAACGTGTCTCTTTCAGATATGAAAATTTCAATTTGTTTAAAAATGAATGTAAGATATTATCTTCTCTTCTAAGTATATGAAAACAATAGAAATTAGTTTAAATAAAAGAAACAGTATAGCTAGTAGGAATAATTAGGGAGGCCAAAATCGGTGGCAGGTTATTGTGAACATTGAAACTCAATTAAAAGTTCAGTATTTGGGTCTTATTACATCCCTACTTGGATCATAATTGGGACAAATTTCTGTGACACAGACAGAACATATAGTTTGGCAAAGCTAATTCACAAATACCATCAATGTAGCAAATATTTTGAGGACTGAACCTTTATTTCTACACTGGCTATATTTTTGCCTATATTATTTTACTGGTTTGGGCACTATTAGCAAAGTACCGATCCGCTTCTCAAATATCATAACATGGACATGCAAGGATTCCCCCTTATGAATGCAGCCTTAATGTTAGCAGAAGAAACCCCACATCCATGCAAGAACACAGGGCTTCTAGTGAATTTCCCCTCCCACAACGACTTTTGCAAAAGGCGGGAGTACAACAGCAGTCTGCAAACAGGTAACGTCCCTCACTGCTCCTTTCTGAATATGACTCCTTTTCCCGCTTTCCCTCACCCCGCATGTTATTACAACGCGGTCATTACAACGACCGCATTGTAACAACGCAATACCATTACCCCGCAAGTCGTGGTAACGACTTGCGGAGGAGGGCGCTGGATGTTCGAATAGTATAATTTACTATTCCAACTCCAGTCTGTGCGGACAGTAGGGAAGGTGTTGGATTTTAAATCCAACACCTTCTCCCCCCTCCGCAAGTCGTGGTTTTGACTTGCGGGGTAATGGTATTGCGTTGTTACAACGCGTTCGTTGTAACGACCGCATTGTAATAGCATGCGGGGTGAAGGATGCGGGTGACTGATGTTTACCCTCCTTTCTAGAAACAAAAAGATTGATGACGCGTGAGCCTGGACCAGCAGCTCTGCAGCTTTTCCCATGTATGATGTGGCTAAGAGCATCCACAAAGAACTTGGGAAACTGATCTGACAGCACGTGCACCAGTTGGACATTAGATGCAAGGGCAGGCTATAATGTCTTTATCAGGAATCTTTGTGGCCATTACTATTCACAGTTTTCAGGAAAGGTCAAGGCAATGCTACCACACAGAATTACAAAATGCACAGGCTGATGTAGACCAGACTTTTATCTCAAAGTTGTAAAGAAGGATCAATCTTTTTTGAAATAGACAAAAAGAGACAGAATTATCAAGATCATCCTACACAATTTCTTTGCAGATTCAAATTCTTTATAAAATTATAGCTTGGAAAACAACACAATGTATTCCTAACATTATTCTAAAGGATCAGCAAGTGGCGATTCCCAGGAGATATTCAATTGATTAAACCTATTTGCTCACTCTGATATAGCTACAAAGTACCTATTATTGAGGAAGTGTCACACATTGTTAAAGTCTTAGCAGTGAGAAATCATTTGAAAGAATGGAGTGTGATTTTCTCCCAATAATCTTACGGGAGATAGAATTAGCTGCACGATTGTGTAACTACTATAGCCGTTATATCCTTCCTTCACAAAATGATGGTGGTTAATTACGGTTTAAGAATAAAGATAAGAATTTTCGGGGTGCCAGGTGTGATTGGCCATTGTCACCACTTCTTACAATCTTTATGTAACCACTAATGTAATGGAAGCTGGATTTGTAGAGCTCTGCTTGTCACCCATGAGGGTATTCAGACGCTGAGTAGGTGAGAGTAGGCGTGTGATGAGGCTTGGCAATACAGTAGGCGTGTGATGAGGCTGGGCACGAGTACAGGCAGTCTTGATTGTCCCGCAAGAAGACTAATAGAAAAACCAGGTCTTCAGCTTTTGCGGAATTCAAGAATTGAGGAAGAGGCCCTGTTGTGTTGGGGGCGGTCGCTCTTGGATTTGGTAGCTTGGTAGAATGATCAACCTCCCGTTCGGCTTATGTAGATGCAGGGTGTGTATAAGAGTGATGCTAAGCGTAGTTGTCTAGTGGGTTGGTGGAAGTGAAGCCGGTGATTGAGGTATGCTGGTCCCATGTTGTGTAGTGACTTGAATGCATGTGTGAGAAGTTTGAACTTGCAGCACTTTTGGAAGGGGAGCCATTAGAGCTCTTTAAGGAGGAGTGTGGTGGGTGATCAGCGTGGGAGGTCGAGGACGAGTCTGGCAGCGCAGTTTTAGATCGCTTGAAGTCTGTGAGAAAGATTGGTTGGTATACCAGCATACAGTGCTTTGCCGTGGTCCAATCTATTTGTGATTAGGCCTGCATGATGATCACCTAGTGTCCAGTGGGAGCCACAAAAGTTTACATAATATGCAGATGATGTGGAAGCATGTGGAGATGACGTCGTTGACCTGGGACTTCATGGTGACGGTGTTGTCCAGGATGAGGCCTTGGTTCCTACAGTGGTCGTTTGGGGTTGGTGTGGGTCCGAGTGCGGCGGGCCACCAGGTGGAGTCCCAAGGTGAGCTCTTATTCCTGAAGATCAGCACTTCAGTTTTGTCGGTGTTGAGCTTGAGGCAATTCTCTTTCATCCAGTTCGTCAGGCTGGCCATGCATTGTTTGAAATTCGTCTTGGTGGTGACGGTATTGTCTGAGGGGGGGGAAAAATAAGCTGGAGATGATGTTGATTCTATGGGATCTGATGATGTTAGCCCTAGGAGTCATATATATGTTGAAAAGTGTAGGGCTCAATGATGATCCCTGCGGGACTCCGCAGATGAGGTCCTTGGGTTCTGATGTAAACGGTGTGAACCTGACTCGTCGTGTTCTTTCAGAGAAGAAGGAATCTATCCATTTGAGTGCTGGTCCTTGTATTGCCGCTGTGTGTAGTCTGGTGATGAGTGTGTGGTGCGAGATGATGTCAAAAGTGGCAGAGAGATCGAGGAGGATGAGGGTGGCAGTCTGTCCACAGTTGAGAATGGTGCTTATGTCATCTGTAGCAGTGATGAGGGCTGTTTCGGTGCTGTGGTTGTTTTGGAATCCTGAATGCAAGTCGTCCAGGAGTTTGTGGCATTCTAGGTGGTCAGGAAGTTATCTGTCGATGGTCAACTCAATGACTATGGCTGGGAAGGGGAGCAGCGAGATGGGTCAGTAGTTGCTGAGAACTTCAGGGTCGACTGAGCATTTTCTGAGGAGGGCGGTGACTTTGGCGTCGTTCCAGCTATCTGGGAAGGTCGCTGTCTTGAGGGAGGTATTGATGAAAGTGAGTGCAGCACTGATCATGGCTCTTCGCAAATTGTAGATATGGTGGGGCAGGGGTCTGTGGGAGACCCAAAGTGGACAGTCTTCATTATTGCTGTAGTATCCTCGATGGATAGAGGGTTCTATGGGGTCAGTTAGTAGTTTTTGGTTGATGAGGTTAGCAGACTGGGAAGGTGGATGGGGTGGCTGGGGTTCGAAGTTGCTGTAGAACTTGGTGATTTTTTTCAGCGAGGTTATTGCAGAGTTCTTCGTTAGGGGTGATGGTTGTGGCTGTTGGGTTGGTAAATTCCTTGACTATGGTGAAAAGTTCCCTGAAGTTGTTGAAGCTAGACCCAATTCTCAGGGCCTTTCACTTGGTCTCTACACCACGGTGGTTCCTTAGGTGATTCTCCATTTCCTTACGAGTTGTTTGCAAACTCTTTGTACTCTCTGAGGTCCGCGTTGTACCAGCTAGCTTGTTTGTTGGATCTTTTGGGTTGGGTGTTTTTCAGGAGAGTAAGTGTATTGTGCCAGTGGTGATGCAGTTGTTGAAGTTGTTTGTGTCGTTGCTGAGGTCGTTGTTGGGTTCTGGGTGTGTAGTTGGAGGGTGTTGAGCCATTCCATTTCTGTAACTTTCCTCAGGCAGCGGCCTGGGGTGTTGCTAGACTCCGTAGGGGAAGTTGGTAACCCTGTTATGTGGAAGTGGAGGATAGAGTGGTCCATCCATGTGAGTGACGTGGAGTGATGTGCTGACTTTAACCTTGTCACTGGAGAAGATGGGGTCCAGGATGTGTCTGGTGATGCGACTAATGCCTTGTACAAGCTGGGTGACGCCAATGTTCTGTAGACTTTCAAGCAAGTCCATGAAGATGGACTCCATGAGTTCGTCGAGATGAAAGTTGAGATTGTCTAGGAGTATGAAATCTTTGGTGCCCATGGCAAGGGGTGCGGTGAGGAAGTTGCTGAAGTGGGTGAGTGGTCCTGGGGGTCAGTAGGCGAGGATGCCCTAGATAGGGGTTTTACTGTCTGTCTGAAGCTTGAAGTGCATTTGTTCCATAAAAGTGACTTCTCTGGGTCAATGTAAGATGTTCACTTCACAGTGTCTCTGTGGTTGATGGGGAGTCCTCTTCCTGGTTTAAGGGGTCACTCCTGGTTCAGGATTTTGTATCCAGTACGGATGGCTGCAGCGATGTCCGACGCTGATGTGGGATTAAGCCAGGTTTCAGTGAGGAAGAGGAGGTGCGGTGCATTGGAGTCGATGAGGTCCAAAAGCTCTGTGGAGTGCTTGCCAAGTGAGCGTGTGTTGCGGAGCATGCGTGCAATTGAGTGTTGGTGTGTGTGTGTGATGCTGGTCTTAAGTTCCGACTTGGTGAGGGGTATGGTGTGTTTGTGGGCGGTGGAAAAGGGTGTTTGGAAGCATGTGAGGTGCAGCTCTGCAGCAGTGTTTTACGCCGCACCCAGGGTTGAACAGATGGAGCTTGTCAGCGGTGTAGCTGCGAGAGACGTTTGAACCAGAGTTTCTGGTGCTGGGTGTGGTCCAAGTGCGGATGGACACAGACAGGCTTAACTCTGGCGCGCCCACTGTGAGGCCACACTGCGGCCTCCGTTAAGCAGGGCCTTGGAAGTGAGAGGAGTGCGGGGGGCTGTAGGCAGGCTAAGCAAGAGCTGGAAAGTCCAGTGAGGAGAGCGGGAAAGTCCGGTGAGAGCGGCAAGGCATGAAAACGTGATTGTTGGAGCGAGTCGGGGTCAAAAACTGACAGAAGAGACGTAGTTGCAAAATGGAGCAGTAAGAGGAGCAAAAGATGTAGAAAGGGGCAGTTGAGAGGAACAAGGATGCAAAAAAGAGCCCTGAGACAGGGCAGATAGATCAGATGGCACAAACAAATAAAGATTAGTTACTGAGTAGGGGCAGAACGAGCAGCTAACAGAAAAAACGCCAGTAGATAGACACTAACATGAGTCAGAAGGGCAAGGCATGGTCAAGATCACACTGCAGTAGAAGAGAAATGTTTGGGCACCAACTCCAAAAGGTTGAAAGCTGGGATTTTCTGCTTGTAAATTCAGTATGGAACCAGGCTACCTATACTACTACATCTCAATTACATAAGGCAATTGGACCAAGCAGTGGATCAGTGGCTGTAGCTCCATAATCAGAATTGCCTCCTCCATTCTTCATGCACCCCCTCCAATAAATCTTTGGGGTTCACTCTAGACACAGAGTATGAGGGATAGAGCGCAGAATTTTGACATTAGGAAAAAAAAATTACAGATGACAAATAAGAGGTGGAACCTGCCAATCTCGCATTCCCTACAAAGGGTTTGATCAGACAATGCAAGAACATACTGAAGCAGGAAGTGCTACCAAGGACATCCAAAAATGAACAGGACCGCAATTTAGTTGAGTACATCACAAGTTGTAGATCACCATGGTGATGATCAAATTAGTACAAATACATAAACTGATGCAGAAGGAAAGTGTATCTTACAAAGAAAAGAAGGAAAAGAACTTGGGCCCAAAGAGATGCTACTGTGTGTTTGCCCCCAAAAGAGGCCAACGAAAGAGGTTCCCATTCACGGGAAAGTCAATATGGTGTGCCTTTTCATTTGCAAAATCTGTACTTAGACAGGAGGGTCATTTACAGACAGTTAAAGTATACATGTAGAGGACAGCAGAATACAGAGCTAATCACTTGATGAAGCAAACATCACTGTGCCAGTTTCAGAGCAGATCAGCATAAATTTGCCACAGAAGTAAAGCCAGCAAAACATCTAGTTGCGGAAAAAATCACTTTTTATTTTTTGGTTGACTGAGTAGCTTCAAGCAAGTTCTCCACATATTGTTCATACAATCCATTGTGATGTTAACCTCATGATTCAAAAGCAGGAGCAAGGACAGTCTCACAATAAGATTGCACTGCTGTTTTCTGTATCAGTTGTAAGATCAGAACCAACATGCATGTGTCATCTACGGCATCACTGCCCACTGTGCAGGATAACCTCATCAGCTGATCCACCTGGATCATGGTCAGCAAACCAGAAACCTACCCTCATTTTCAATAGGAACAACGGTTTGATAATGAAATTGTACAGGAGTAACAGCCGACTGTGCCAGTGGATGAATTCAGGCAACTAGACTACACTGGGCTAATCAATAGAATACACTTCCTTCCTTCTCTGAACTCCTATAATGCCCTTACCAGGACATGTGAAACAAATAGCATACAGAGACCAGTATGGCCCAATGGGGCCTAAAAATGGACAAAGGCTGCAATGCCCACCTATAACACCTCAGATAAGGTACTACTCCATCACAATGCCACTGTCCTAGCATGTATGCATGAACATGCAATCACCCATTCAAATGCATCAGATGATCCTTGTCCAAAAAACCTCAGAATCATTGTTCACCAAACTGCTGACTAAACAGAGGTTCACACAAAAGTTGAAAACTGCCTTGCTGTGTGGTTGTGGCCCGACAAATCGGAAGAGTGAATGAAAGCCAAAACAAAAGTGGGAAGGTAGGCTTTTGAGCTCCTTCTTTAAGCCCTGGATGAAGAATTAATCTGTCCAATTGTGTCCTAATGTGAATTATCTGTGAAGGGCAACTCAAGAAGTCGGGACCAGAGGCAGTTTTTGTGTGCACTCTAAAAAAGGGTGGAGTGCCAACCATAAGTACATCAACCAGTTAGGAGGGAGTAGCATCAGAAGAGGGGAGTATTCACCTTTAAAATCTTTGTGGAGTACCAGGGCTCTTGAATGAGGGGTCAATGTGGATGCATAGACAGAATGTGACTTCTTTATACCCGGTGAGATGGGAAGACAGTGGTTGAGAGTTGCCTTGTGCAGATCAGTACTGGCCCTGCTCCTCATGGGAAAAGTCCATCCAAAACTTCTAGGCAAGGCCCCCTCCGGAAGGGAACACAGGCAACCCCATATCCTGAGAAATACAGATTTTCTCTTTAGGTATTGTATCTTAGTTTCCAAATATATCACTGCATTGATTCATCTATGAATTGCTTAAGCTATGAAACATTTCTTCCCGCCTTGGTTGATCTTTGTGTCACTTACTTCATAGTAACATTGGGCACTTATTCCACTGCTAAGCAGCCATCTCTTAAGCTATAGGAGCAATTTTCCTAGGCTCGCCAGCATTGTGTTCAGCAACACCAGGGTGTTATATACACTAACCACTGACCATCTTTAACTCCTTACTACCCTTTACGCATAACAGCCCAATGGATCTGCTCAGACTACTTGTAGATGATATAGTGTTGCTCTCTACAAAATTTGGCACCCCAGAGGCTTTTTAATGAACCCAACTTGGGCCTGTCTATACCGAGACTCGTTACGTTAAAACTAATTACCAACTATGTAGTTTTCTTGAAGTAGAACTTACAACTTGTGCCTTATGTTGACATTTACCATTAATTCCCTTAAAATGATCCCATAACCCACTGACGCTCAGTGCCATGAACCAGAGGCTCTTGGCCCACAGCTTAGCTGAAATCTTCATATTGATCACTCCACACCCTGCTATGTAACCAAAACCTGTGTTTGTATTCCATCCTACCCTAACTCCCCCAGTATACAAATCCTCAAAGTATGACCCCCCAACTACTCACCATAAATCTTTAACCAGAGTCAGTTAACTCTCTACCCTAAAAATCATTCAAAATTATTTGCAACTTCCTAACTCCAATTACACTAGTAACTACAGATCCACCTACTCTACTGATAACTTCGACTCGTACTCCACTAACATAATACCTGCTTTAACCCTCATTTCTTCTTATCACAGGTAGAGCAACCGAAGCCTCAACACTTAAGGCTGGTACTTATTGCCCCCACCATGTCCTTTTTACCTACACTTGTCTGCAGATCCCTCTCAAGCCATATACGGCCCGCTACACCTTATTTACCACACATTTCGCCCATCCCATTCTTAGGCGGTCCTTCCCTCTGCTCACTGGCAATTATTTTTTCCTATGTCCTCCACTTCACATTTATCAAACTCTGCTGTTTTGCTGTCTTTCTTCATCTCAGAATACCTGGTTAAGCCTCTTCTTCCACCACTTTCTTCCACTCCCTTCTTCTCCCTTTCTCTGAACTCGCCTCCAACTGCAGTCTGGTGAAGAGTCAGACCAGCACCATGAGTTGTAGCCTCAAGCCTTTTAAGTTTTTCATCACTCCTTCAAAGGAATGTCCTGCATGTGGATCAAACAGTTGGGAAACAGCATTACCATAGACTTATGGCAGTAGGTCCTGCAACGGAGTGATCTTGCTTGCTGTGCTGTCTTACGACTAGGAGAATTATTTAACCATCTCTGTTACTCTAACACAAATATAGCTAGCTATTCGCTGAGAACGATGACCTCTTCACAAAGCCAGTTTCGACTTCCGACCCCACTCTCAATTTTGTAATCTTCAGAAGGGTTTCTGGTGCATCCTTTGTCTCTTTTCATTTTGTTCCCCAATCAAACTTTCCCTTTTAGATTTGATATATCTGTCCATCTTATGTTTCAGGCTGGCAATTTTATCTTTTTCCTTTAAGAACAGGTAACTTACCTTCGGTAAAGCTTTTTTAGGAAGATACTAACTGCAGACTCCAGCCCTTTAGAATTTTCCCCAGGGGCGAGACTGGATCCAGAAGCTTTTTCAGAAACATTTCTGTGTGCCACAAGGTGGCACTCTGTGGCACTGAGCTAGCTCTACACTGCCCCGGAAATTACAGAGTGGAGCTGTATAACAGTGCCATCCCTGTCTACTGATGTCCGTTTCCTGCTGGACTCGTTCCGCATCCTCAGAACCAGAGCAAAAAACAACTCACTGTGCCAGTGTGCATATCTCTAACTTGGGACCTTTTTAGATGGTAAAAAAGAGGTCACTACATAGAACGGGGAGGTGGGAGGGTGATGGGCAATCTGCTGTTATATAGAGTATCCACAAGAAAGGGTATTAACAGAGGTAAATTAAATTGTTCTTCTGATTACTGCAAATTCCTCACCTTTCGAATAGATAACAAAGCTGTGACTCCCAATGTGGAGAGTCTGTGGAGTGGACTCAGACTAAAAAGTCTTGCAAGACCAAGCGGGTCAAATGTTCTTCCCACCAGACCAGGCTGACAAGGCAGTAGTACTTTGTGAACGTGTGCACTAACACCCACATCAGCCTGGCAGATGTCAAGGCAGGAACTCCGCATGCCATTGCAGTAGTAGCATCCTTAGCGCTGGTGGAATGCCCTTTCAGTCCTTCCGGAGGCAGCTGTTTGGCCAGTGCATAGCAGATCTTAATGCAGAGGACCAACAAACTCAAGTCATCTTCACAGCCTTCCCTTTCATTGCCCTGGAGAACTACACAAAATGCTAATTGTCCACCGATGGTCCTTGGAATGATGGATGTAAAAGACCTTTTGGGGTCCCACCGGTGTAGTTTCTCCTCCTTTTTCGGGGGTGGTGAGGGACAATAAATGCTGGGAGAATCATAGACTGTCCAGCGTGGAAAGGAATAACGACTTTTCGCAAGAATGCAGTCGAGGCATCAGCATCTGAAAAAAAGGTTGTGTAGGGAGGTTGCACCAATTTTGCCGGCCATTCACTCACACAGCGAACTGAAGTGATCGCAATGAGTAAAACAGTCTGTTAGAAAATGGCCCTCTCTGAAGGGTCACCTCAAACATTTTGCCTTCCTCCCCTCCCTTTTTCATACCCTCTTTTTGTTGGCTTTAGGACTCTGGGCTCTTTACCACTGCTGACCAGTGCTAATGTGCATGTGCTCTCTCCTCTAAACATGGTATAATTGGTTTACACCTGTTTGGCATATTCGATTTACTTGTAAGTCCCTTGTAAAGTGGTATACCATTTACCCAGGGCCTGTACATTAAATGCTACTAGTGAGCCTGCAGCACTGATTGTGCCACCTACAGCATTAGCCTTTCAAACCTGTCTTGGGCCTGCCATTGCAAGGCCTGTGTGTGCAGTTTACTGCCCCTTCGACTTGGCATTTAAAACTACTTGGCAAGCTTGAAACTCCCCTTTAATTAAACATGTCACCCCTAATGTAGGCCCTAGTTGGCCTTAAGGGTAGGATGTTGTGCAAATGAAAGGTAGGACATGTGCTTGTACGTTTTGCATGTCCTGGTAGTGACAAACAGCCAATTTCATTTTTCACTACTGCGAGGCCTACTCCTCTCATAGGTTAGCATTGGGAATTCCTTAATACAATTTTAAGCTGTAGCTCCTGATCAAGAAGAGTAGCTTTGTCATGTATCATATGTTTGGAATGGTATTGACAAATCCCCCTTACTAGTGAAGTTGGATTTAACATTAGCATTTTAGAAATGCCACTTTTAGAATGTTGTCATCTCGCTTTGCAGCCTGTCTCCAGACATACTGGCTGGGTGACAGCTATACTTTGTGCATTCCCTCTAGACACCCACAACACAGGAAGGAAAACTATGTCTGAGTACCCATCTACATACATTTACATTCTGATGACCTAGCCTGGGCAGGATGGAAGGGAGGGGCTAGCACTTCACTTGAATAGGCAGCGTCCTATCCCCACAAAGGACTGATTAACCCCCACCGATAGACTGGCAGACAGGACTGGGTTGGGTTGGAAGGGACACTTGTGCACTTTAGAGTGCTGCTCTGAAGTCACCCTCACATCAAAAGCAGTTTTGGGTATAAGTACTGGGTCTCTGACCCCATCAAATCAGACACTACTGGACTTATGGAGGTTAGGATGGGGGTTTTTGTGTTTAGTCAGGAAAATGGCGCTCATGCTATTGCGTGTACTATCAGTGGACCTTTGATAGTGCGGTGCTGCCAGGTCAGGGGAATAACCCGATAACCCCTGGGGAGTCTGTGAATCGCAGGATCCACAATTTTAAAGTAAGCGTAGTCCTGGGCACATGCGGTGAGGGTATTTGTAATATAATATGCAGTATTGATGCGTTATATAAATGCAGTGGTCAACATCAGTATTGATCCAAAAAGGTATTTTTTATTTCAACAACAACTATGTTGAATATAGTAAACCAGCCGACACGTGTTTCGTCACTGGGAAAGGTCCCGTGACTCATCAGGGCCGAAGACCGGATAAATTAACATCAACCCGGTGGGGGTTAAGCAGAAAACGAGAGTTTCTAGAAGGTAGCGCAGAAGAGGCGCTACGCTGGCATCGAGGATGAAACGGGGATGCAAACCGCGGGTGGTGCTATCCCTGAGCTGAAGTACGAGAAAGCGCTGGGGCGGGTACGCCACGGCAATCGAGATTGGCAGGAACCTAGGGTAACAGGAGGAGGCTGTCCAGTGTCTGGCTGAGTAGAAAAGGCAACAAACCAGGCAGGCGAAGTGCGAAGGCCAGGCCCGGGTACGGGAAATTGAAGTGGTATCAGGTGGTGCGTTGAGCAGGGTAAAGCCGTTACCACGGCTCCAGTGTGTCCTCGTAGCTCTCCGATCCGGACCTCAGACAGGCGTCTGCTTTACCCTGCTCAACGCACCACCTGATACCACTTCAATTTCCCGTACCCGGGCCTGGCCTTCGCACTTCGCCTGCCTGGTTTGTTGCCTTTTCTACTCAGCCAGACACTGGACAGCCTCCTCCTGTTACCCTAGGTTCCTGCCAATCTCGATTGCCGTGGCGTACCCGCCCCAGCGCTTTCTCGTACTTTAGCTCAGGGATAGCACCACCCGCGGTTTGCATCCCCGTTTCATCCTCGATGCAAAAGAAACAATTGATGGACGGAATGCTGGACAATGCAAACATTCACCCCCAGTCACAAGGATCTGGGTTAAATCCATCATTCTTTTGCTCACCACAACACCCCAGTTTGGACCCAGCCATATGCAAATCAGTCTTGACCCTGTTCCTTGTGGGAACAGTCCAGCCCGAACTGCCAAGCCAGGTCCTCCCTGGACCGGAAACAAGCATCCTGGGACCGGTTTCAGGGCATCACCCTTCTTCAGCCAGGCTAGCTTGAATCCAGTGGTGTAGGGAGCACGGGACCCACGTCTGGGCATACCCTTCCCACTTAGGGCGACAAATGCAAAAGAAACAATTGATGTACGGAATGCTGGACAATGCAAACATTCACCCCAGTACAGAGATCTGGGCCTAAATCCATCGTTTTTTTGCTCACCATGCCATTCCAGTTTGAACCCAGCCATATGCAAATCAGTCTTGACCCTGTGCCTCATGGGAACAGTCCAGCCCGAACTGCCAAGCCAGGTCCTCCCTGTGACTGGGGGTGAATGTTTGCATTGTCCAGCATTCCGTCCATCAATTGTTTCTTTTGCATTTGTCGCCCTAAGTGGGAAGGGTATGCCCAGACGTGGGTCTCGTGCTCTCCATGCCACTGGAATCAAGCTATCCTGGCTGAAGAGGGGTGAAACCCCGAAACCGGTCCTAGGATGCTTGTTTCCAGTCCAGGGAGGACCTGGCTTGGCAGTTCGGGCTGGACTGTTCCCATGAGGCACAGGGTCAAGACTGATTTGCATATGGCTGGGTTCAAACTGGAATGGCATGGTGAGCAAAAAAACGATGGATTTAGGCCCAGATCTCTGTACTGGGGTGAATGTATGACATTGTTCTGCATTCTGTCCATCAACTGTTGTTTTTGCATCCAACTACGGGTGGCAGATCAGAAAGCTGCTAAGTCTACACACATGGAGGTGTAGATTGTGGAGGTTTGGGTGAAGGAACCCATCCTGGCTGCTGCGACAAAGGATGCTCCCGAAGTGCAAGCCTGATCGGGAGACATATGCTCATCCTCAGAAGTGCTGGGTACCGCTCTCCTGATCCAATCCAGAGCCAGTAGAATGACTTGCCCGGTTGTTTCTGATCTTTCTCAGAAGTCTTGCAACGGAAGGAAAGTGTCCAGGAGCCACATGTTCCATTCCAAATGGAATGCATCTCCTAGTGAGTGTCTCTGTAGAAACTCCAATGTGCAATGTGGAAGATGTGATGCACCACCTGGGATGTAAACGCCATTCAGTCTGCCGGATGCTGCCTGCTGAGCAGGTCCATCTTGGCATTCAAGGTTCCCGCCTGGTGATGCATGATCAGAGACATGCCCTGATGCTCCAGCCAATCCCAGAGGTGCAGACTCTTGGTACAGGACCCTACTTTACTCTGCTTTTTGAAGTGCCACATGGCAGTGGTATTCGTGAGAACCTGCACCACCAGCCAGATAGCCCGCTAATCCAAAACATTGATATGGAGCCAGGAGTCCACCTAAGACCAGACTCCTCTAATCTCCACCTCCCTAACCCAGCAGCGATGCATCTGTCATCACCATTAGTTCTGGGTTGGGAAATGAGACACCTGCCGCTGGTCCAATAGTGGTTGAGCAGCCACCACTGCAGATAGTGTGCAGTTTCCTATGAAATCTGAATGGCATCAGATAGGTTTCCTTGGCGCTGGGCCCATTGTAAGTTCAGGTTCTATTGCAGAATCACCATATGCTATTTGGCATAGTTGACAAGGAGAATGCAGGAGGCTAAAAGAAAAGAAGCCTCAGAGCTGCTCTCACTAAGATTCAGGACCAGGGCTATGTTGGGACAGAAAAGTCCCTCTCATTGTGATGGGAATGTACCCATGCCCTGAATGCCTCAGCTGTGGTGATATCTTGATCCTTAATATCGAACGAGGATCATGTATGTACACCATGACTTAAGCCTGTCTCATGAATTGCAGTCTTGCTAAAGACCAGGAGGAGCCCTCAAAGCATTACCTTCAGGTGGTGTAAGGCAGTCTAACATCGTTTTCAAATAATTGTAATCAGGAGAGTGAACAGGCTACTTACCTGTGTCTCTGGAGTGCTGTGTCCTGGCCCACTTGTATAAAGTTAGACTGCTGTGTGCTTAACTCGAACTTGGCCTGCATTGGATTTTATGTAGAGTCAGGCAGTGCGCTTGATTGCATGTGTGCGCCGGGATGCATGTGTGCCTGTGACATGATGCAGAACAGAACTTAGGACGTGACTGCATGTGCGTACTGGCATGTATGTGTGCCTGTAAAGGTGTACAGTACATGGGAGTCAACATGTGCAAGCTGGGTTGAACTGTTTGTGTACTTGTGAAGAGCACAATACATGGACGTCTCTGTGTTCCATTTTCAAACATCCAGGTCTTGGTGGAGGAGCATGTGGAAATAGAGGACCCCCACCCAACAGATTTGTGGATTGCTGCATTCCTGAGAGCAGGATGGGAGACACACTGGAGGGAGGTGAGTCAGACTCTTCAGCACATCCCAAAAGGGGCTTTTTGATTCTAAAGAAAGGTCGTTGGTGAAAGGGGCCTGGGACATCTCCAAAAGGAGATGGGGCTGATAAGGGATTCAAGGGCCTGGGGCTTTTGTAATTCATTGATACACATATCACAGAGCCTGACATTAAGGTGTGCACCTGTAGTCGAATATAGCTGTTTACAACTAATGAGTTGTTCACGCATTCCTTTACAACGCAGTCGTTACAACGACCGCGTTATTACCACGCAAACCATTACATCGCAAGTCGTTTCAACGACTTGATGTAGGGGGCGCGCTGGACTTAGGAATAGTATTATTTACTATTCCTACTCCAGTTTGTGCAACAGCAGGGAAGGTGTTGGATTCTAAATCCAACACCAGCATGCCCACTACAGCAAGTCGTTGTAACGACCGCGTTGTAAAGGAACCACGTTGTGAAGACAGCGTTGTAAATGCTGTTTCCCCTGTAGTCACTACTATGGCCTGTGTTTGGGGCTATCAGATTTGGAGACACTCCTGTTGTGATAAACTGCTCTCTGGAGGAAGAGCAAGACAGAGGATTGGGCACTTCAAAGCGAGCAACCCCCAGAACAAGAACGTCAAAAGCAGAGACACTAAACCACATTTGTATCTGGAAAAGGATTACAAGAAAGGGGAGCTTGAGCTATACGTCAGTGTGGAGAAGCACAGGATGTGTTCTGCAGCTAATGACCAAGGCTGGGGACAGGGGGTCTGCCAGAGGGTCTCCTGGGTGAGGGGACATCACCCAGGGGGAATAAAGGACACTCGCCTAGAAAACCAGTTTCTGCCTGACCTGATAGCAGAGGAACCTGTGTGGAGCTGCCTGTAAGAAACAAGCATTGGCATAGCCAATAGGTCTCGCTTTTGGGACCTTATAAGTATTTAGTTATGCAGCACAATATCCTTGGTGCAACAACATCAACTGTTGCATGGCTAAACACTTATAAGGTCCCAAAAGTGAGACCTATTGGCTCAGTGGGTTAATGTGAATGCAACACAGTTAATGATGCACAAGGGTTCAGTTCTGGTGGTTGGATCAGCCTTTCACCCAAGACAGAAGAGCGGGTAATTAAAAGAGAAGCACTGCAAACACTCTGCTGCAGTCTATTGGCACCAGACGTCGTTTATAGGAGCGGTCTTTTATTAGCACTTCTGTAAGAAGAGTTACTGTTCCCTTTCCCCTCCTGGACCAATAAACTTCTAAAGCAACACGGAGTTTGTAGGGGACATGCCGCGTGCATTCATTATTGAGAAAAGGACAGGCAGCGTAACCCGAAAGCAAAACAGATTCTCCTGCTCGACCAGTTATATTTTCCCAATTCTGGTAAAACAAAACTGGGACGTAAATGCAGTCACTGCCACTAAAGCTGCGGAGCTCTGTAACCAGCAACCGGACGTGCGACCCCGGGCACATTTGGCGTGCACCTGAGGCCTTATGCCGTGCCCTTTCCTTGTAGTTTAAGGGGGTGCGAGAGTTAGAGCACAGGCATGCTACAAAACGTGTCTTTAGAACTAGTGCCTTACAAACTACATGTCACCAAATTTTTTTTTGTTAAATAGCGCCATCAATAGTTTACGATAAAAACTTTGAAATCGTGCTGCTGAAAGTGGTCACTTGAGGTGGTAGGTTTTGATGATTCAACAGAATATTACAAGCATTCTGTTAGTTAGTGTGCAGAGCACCGATATCTTTGAATATTACTATACACGTTTACAATTATGTAGGGGCTTTCGTTCAAAGGTCCGTTCTTTGTGTTTACGTCGCGACCCTAACCAGCTTTCTCCTTAGCTGTGAGGTTTTTCCAAGCGCAGTGACAGCAATGTCCCAGCTCGGCCCGAACTACCTACCCTGCAGCACACCATCCTCACAACAACTTCGTGAAGTGTGAAAATAAGGAGCGGTCATGGTGCCTACAAATGGACTCCTATGAGGTGCGCAGCCACACAACACGCAGTAAAATGGCAAAATGCTGTCACGCACGGCGAGGATTGACAAATGTTGCCGGGTGAGTGAGGGAGAGCCAGGTAAACCGGAAAAGGTGACAGAAGGCAGAGGAAGAGAGAAAATGCCGGGGGAGTGAGGGTCATGCGGCGGGAGTATGGAGAGGCGGGCGGGGAGTGGAAGGGACTGCTCTGTGTAGAGAAGGGGAATTGAAAGAAAGATTAAAAACTGGCTGCACGCGGAAAAGGTGACAGAAGGCAGAGGAACAGAGAAAATGTCGGGTGAGTGAGGGTCATGCTGCGGGAGTATGGAGAGGCGGGCGGGGAGTGGAAGAGAATGCTCTGTGCGGGCGGGGAGTGGAAGGGACTGCTCTGTGTAGAGAAAGGGAAGTGAAAGAAAGAGTAAAAACTGGCTGCGCGCGGAAAAGGTGACAGAAGGCAGAGGAAGAGAGAAAATGCCGGAGGAGTGAGGGTCATGCGGCGGGAGTATGGAGAGGCGGGCGGGGAGTTGGAGGGACTGCTCTGTGTAGAGAAGGGGAAGTGAAAGAAAGATTAAAACTGGCCGCGCGCGGAAAAGGTGACAGAAGGCAGAGGAAGAGAGAAAATGCCGGGGAGTGAGGGTCATGCGGCGGGAGTATGGAGAGGCGGGCGGGGAGTGGAAGGGACTGCTCTGTGTAGAGAAGGGGAATTGAAAGAAAGATTAAAAACTGGCTGCACGCGGGAAAAGGTGACAGAAGGCAGAGGAACAGAGAAAATGTCGGGTGAGTGAGGGTCATGCTGCGGGAGTATGGAGAGGCGGGCGGGGAGTGGAAGAGAATGCTCTGTGCGGGCGGGGAGTGGAAGGGACTGCTCTGTGTAGAGAAGGGAAGTGAAAGAAAGAGTAAAAACTGGCTGCGCGCGGAAAAGGTGACAGAAGGCAGAGGAAGAGAGAAAATGCCGGAGGAGTGAGGGTCATGCGGCGGGAGTATGGAGAGGCGGGCGGGGAGTTGGAGGGACTGCTCTGTGTAGAGAAGGGGAAGTGAAAGAAAGATTAAAACTGGCCGCGCGAAAAGGTGACAGAAGGCAGAGGAAGAGAGAAAATGCCGGGGGAGTGAGGGTCATGCGGCGGGAGTATGGAGAGGCGGGCGGGGAGTGGGAGGGACTGCTCTGTGTAGAGAAGGGGAAGTGAAAGAAAGATTAAAACTGGCCGCGCGCGGAAAAGGTGACAGAAGGCAGAGGAACAGAGAAAATGCCGGGTGAGTGAGGGTCATGCGGCGGGAGTATGGAGAGGCGGGCGGGGAGTGGAAGAGAATGCTCTGTGCGGGCGGGGAGTGGGAGGGACTGCTCTGTGTAGAGAAGGGAAGTGAAAGAAAGAGTAACAAGCATTGGCCGCGCGAGACGCGCTCTGTGGTGGGGGAGGGGGAAGGAGCGGGAGAGCAAGTGACGCGCGGCCGTGAAAGTGACACGGCCGCGCGGCCCCGAGAAGCGCTCTGTGGTGGGGGAGGAGCAAGTGAGAGGAAAGACATATGGCGCCTGGAGCATGCGAGGAATGCGCGTTACTGTGCGCGTACCCGCATGCTCTAGGCAATCCCAAAAAAAAGGGGTCGCATTTCTAAAAGCCCACTTACAAAATGTCTCGCCCAGATCAGCGCAAGCGCTGGCTTCAGGGCGAGACCTAAAAAATAGGTCAAGTAGGGATTGAGTGTGGACCCTGGCAGCAGAGTGAGAAATTCTGGTCCGTCGGGACTGCTGCACTGATCGGCCCGCCCTGGGCTGCCAGGTGGGGGCTAAGGTGAATCTCAAGAGCAGTCACCTTGATGCAGCGCTGCAATGAAGATAGGGGCATCACTGTGCAGTGTTGTGGTGCGAAGAGGGACGCTGCCTTAAGTGTGTGGCTCACAACCATCGTATGCCAGGTGGGGGCTGTAGTGAATCGTAATGGAAATCGCCCTGGTGCAGCACTGTGGTGAAGTTAGGGCTGTCACCCTGTGCAGTGTTGTGACCTGAAGAAGAACATCAACTTTTGAGCCCAACCCCTGTATGCCAGGTGGGGGCCTCGGAGGAAGCTAAGGGGCATTGCCTGTGAACAGTGTGCAACTGTGAACTCAGAGCTACTACTTTGTCATCAGAACTAGAGTTGCACCCCAGGTCTGCCATTGACGGCAGACAGTACTTACTGTAACAATGGAAGAGCGCTGTGAAGGTCCAGACCCCGCGCTAGCTGCCACAAGACTACTGCTCATCACCACCTTCTGTCCTGCGGGAGCGGGTAAGTTTGCACCTCACGTCATAGAGCCTTTGTGAGGGCTGGAGGAGTCTGCTCTGACAGAAGTGCTTAAGACGGTGTGACACTTTTGATTTTGAATAGCCATTGTGGGACTTTTAAGCCTCATATTCTTTAGTGTGGCCTATTCTGGATGCTGCCTAAAATGTAACAACACCCAGTTGGTAGTTAAAAGAGCAGGATGCTAGTGCCCACGCGGACAGTACTGGAATACATCCCTTAGGAATAGTTTAGTTTAGTGTGCACAGTATTTCACCTTATGTGTGTGTGTCTATAAATACTTTTAATCGAAGCGAGCATTTGGCTGGACATTCATTTATTGATGTTGCTGAACATACAAAAAGTTGCGAGTCTGTGTTTGCCCTACACCGCCCTGGGACATCAGGTGTAAAAGACTTCAACCCCAACGGTTTGGCCCAATATCTCCTGCTTGCCAGTGGCCCTCTGAAAGGGGTTATGACAGGCTGTAACATCAGGATCATACCGATCATATCCCTTAACAAAGAGCAGTTTTCAGCTGCTCATTGAATTACCACTGCAAAGGAAGCGCTCTCTTCCATCTGGTTCCAAATGGCAAGGTCAACCCTTATCAGGGTCAGTATCAACCAGTGGCCTCATGTAAATCCATGTAAAAATAATTGTCCTCATCATAATAAGGGGGTAAATGATCCCATCTCCACCATCATCATCTCTGAGCCAAAAAGGTAATGGAGTATCTGGGGGTGTGACCGGTTGTACTTTAGTAATTTCATAGCGCAACAGAGATCTTGTTGAAGTCAGTTCGGGTCGAACATCGGAACCAGCACATGATTTTCCTCTAGTGCCAGCACTTGTGGGACCGGTGTTGACCAGTGAGAGACTGGTGCAGGTCATTGAGATGGGGTGTAAGTCTGAGCCTGTGATGGGATCAAGCCGGTCAAATGGCCCTGAGGACAGATTTGCTAGCGGTAACCCCTGACCGAGGGCCCCTGCAGACCCTTGGGTCTTAAAAGCACACCAGAGGGTGGCAGAATATAGCCAAATATCTGCAATATGGCTTCTTTAAAGGCTTCAATCTATTGCAATGACACCAATAGCCGGGAAATCAAGAGTGCACCAGGACCAACTGTGGAACCAACTCTGCAACTGGAGATAGGGGGAGAGAGAACTGATACCATGGTGCCCTCATACCTTCTCTTTAGAGAGTGGCAGGATAGGATCAAGTCCCGCTTCACTTTCTTGTGTTTACATTTGAACTTCAACCGACTTACCGGAGGACTTTGCCGATTAAGTTAACCTCTCGCAGGAACGTCCTCAGGAGTGGGAGCGAGTCTGAGCCCTCAACTTGGAGAGGGACTTCAGCAATGTACAACTTTGCTTTTCAGTCCCGGATCCCCTTTGAGCACATGAGGGCGCACTTGTCACATGACTGAGTCGTGCCCCGAGCCCAAACATGAGACACACACCTTATACAGTTCTCCGACTGTTTTCTAAAGTCGTGGCATGAGTTGAAACCTGTAGTCTTAGGAGGAGACATCGTTCCCTAGCACACTGGATTTTTCTCTGTTTTAGGAGACGCTGGAAGGCCGATGAAATTGGGAATGGAGCCATGGATCCGCAGCGGAAGACACAGAAATAAAGGATCTGACGTGGGCATGCAGTGGTGGTGCTTACATACATCTGATATCCTCCATCATTTCCAGGGCGGATGGAGCCAGCACAAAGCCACAAGGCGCCACCTAGCAACGCTGGAGAGTATTGCTAAGAAAGCTTCTGGGTTCATTCTGGCACCTGTTGAATACTCTAAATGTGAGGAATCTGCAGTTTAAAGTATCCATCAGAAAAATCGGATTGCTTCTGGGATAATGGACCCAGGGGCTCCCACACCATGTTACATTCCTACCTAATTGGCAGAAAGTTTGATGCAGACCTATTCTTACATTGATTTTGGGATGTGACCCTTTTCCTCCATCATTATTTCATATGAGTTTCAAGTAAGGCCCTCTTCTCCTTGCATTTATTCCACTCTTGCAGAGCTACAGCTATAAGTAAACTTGTGTTGTCTTTATACAAGACCCATTTCAGGAAAATACTTTTGCTGTGTCTGTGGGCGTGGCCTGCTTCATGTTTGCTCCAGGGAGACTGGAGGTAGCCCAAGACGCAGGTGAAGCTTCCCCTGGTTCCTTCTGACCAGCCCCTCTAAGATTCCGAACAAGTGAGTTTGGCACCAACCACCACCGTCTTCCCATCTCACTACAGGATGGTCACTTTCTGTCTCTGAGCTGTGGTGCTGGGTGATTCCCCAGACCCTATATCCTCATTGGCCCTTCATTCAAGAGTCCTAGTGCTCCTCAAAGAGATTTCTAAGGTGAGCATTTCCCTCTACTGATGCTAGCCACTCCCAACTGGTTTCTGCAATTATGCTTGGCACTTCACTCTGTTCCGGAGCGCTTGCTAGTACTGCTTTTGCATTTGAAATCTCCTTCAGTTGCCCTTCACAGATACTTCACATCAGGGCGAAATTCGGCAGTTTAATTTAAATAAAAATAAATTAATTTTGCAGACTCAGGTGCATGGTAAGGTAGCATATGTTGCCATAAAGAGAAGCATAATTTTAGTGCTTTAGGCTTGGTTTTAGGAAGAGACAGCAACTTGGCAGGCACCCTATTAGGCCACAGGATCACCTCAGGTGAATTGCGTTGCAGGGTTGTGAAGGCATCTTGGCCCTACAGGAACCTAGTAGGGTCCAGAGGATGCCTCAGTATAGACACTGACTACAGCAAACAGTAAACTAATCCACCTCTCTCTGGAGGGCTTTCTGGAGGGTTGTACAAAAAAAAATTTTTGGGGAGAGCACAGCCCGGGCCTCTTCCGGAACCGTTGGCAGCACCTGTCTAACCATATCCCAGAGACCGTGAGAATAGTGGCCTAAAAGGCATGCGGTGTTCACAGACCACAATGCTAGGCTCGAAGAAAACATTTTCTTGCCTAAGTTGTCCAGCTTCTTGGATTCGCGATCCAGCGCTTTGGTTGGGGATGTGCCAGGATTTACGTGGGAAGTGAGGGCTTGCACCAACAAGCACTCTGAGGTAGGTTAGTCTGTGAGGAATTTGGGGTCCCCTGGAGTGGGGCTGTGGCGGCGGGCTATTGACCTGTTCACAGGAGCCCCAGTGTTGGGTTTGGATCAGGTCCCAAGTAGGACATCAGTTCTGAAGTGGAGACTCCCGGCTGAAGCACTTCCATCAAGACATTAGTCTTCACTGCCACCGAGGGCAAGCTGAGGTCCAGAATCTCAGCCACCCTCCTCACCACCATTGCAAATGTAGCTCCCTTCTCCCTAGCCATATTAGGGAGAGAAAGAATGCCAGTATCTGGAGAAGTATTCAGTCCTCTGGTGTATCAAATCTTCACACCAGTCCATGCTGCTATCATATGGCGGGTATTATTCAAGGTCCAGCGACCCCTCCCATCGCTCCCGAGTACCAGCCCATAAGAATAGGGCTCCGGCTCCAGCCTGGAAGGCATGGCTCCAGTCGGCGTCACCCCTCTGGCTTTTTGTTGGAGTCTGGGATACAAATGGGGAAGGCACCGCCAAGTGGGTGTCGACGGTGCCGGGAGCCACGGTCTCAGGGCCACCACTGGGGAAGGTTGACATGGCACGACCAGCACCGATCAGGATTATCTGTGGATCCTTGGGGCCCAACTGGTGCTGTAGCCATCAGCGTAGATTCAGAAGGGGCCTCTCCCGAAAGCACGCCAGAGGAAATGAGCGGGGATCGCTCTGGCTACTAGACACTCGGGGAGAGGCAGAGACAGCTCAGGTGCTGGCCTAACTACAGAGCCAGGCAAAGAATGATGCCCCCTTGTCTCATTGGCCAACGGACGAGGTGCTTTGACTTCTTCTTGTGGCAGGACCTACCTGAATGGCCCGACAACTTCGAGTGCGACGAGGATTACAGACTCCACAACCGCTCCCAGGACCTTCATCTCGACCGGGATCTGGATCGTTGCAGCGTCGCATGTCAAGCTGCCAGAAGCTTGAGGGATCGCGCCCTCAAGGCCTTCGGGTGCATGGAGCGAATATCAGAGCAGGCCTTCGTGTCGGGGTCGCGCTCGAGGCACCAAAGGCACACAAGTTGCAGCTCCGTCCCTGGCATCGAGTGGTGACAGGCACTACAGGGCTTGAAGCCGACCTTCTTAGATGACATTCCTGCCACACCAAATACTTCAACAAACAGTTGAAAAAAGTTAGTAAAAAATTGACCATGGGGCAGCTTTTCCTGGATCTGCCCTGGCTAGCATGGAAAGAAAAGAACTGACGTCAGTGCGCTGGGGAGGCACCTATATAGACACTGCACACCTCACTTCCAGTGTGGATGATGCCACGCAGAGTCAAACAACGCTACCTACCGCCACGCAAGGGTACTGCGCAAGAAAAATTTCCAGATTCAGTCAGAGACCTGGGGATAATTCTAAAGTAAGGAATCTGTGGCTAGAAGACTTTATCAGATATAAAATTGACTGAGGTTCACAAGAAAAATAAATGCCCAGGTAGCGGCTCCCATGAGAAGTGTGCTAATTTTGGAAGTAATCACCTCAGCTGAGTAAAAAGAAGGGAGGTTTAGGGCAAGCTAACAGACATGTTACATGGTAGGACAAGCACACAACAGCATTTGCATTTAGGCTTCTATATAATTTTTTGTGCTAAGCTGGGAGTACTCTGGGTACTTCCTTGCTGATACAAATATCTCTAATGAGTTTAAAGAATGGGGGAACTGGATGTTTAAGTATCTGTTTGCAAGTTTTATATAGTACTGTGTTTACCTTCAGAGGTACTTCAGAGTACTGTACAGTTTGAATTAAGTTCAGGAAATCATCTAGAGCTCATGAGCCCTCCCTAAATATTCCTTTCTAACTACTTTCAGATCTGTGGTCTAACAAAGGATTTTCCAAACTCTTCTGTTTTTAGGAATATCCTGTAGCAGAGATAGCAGGGTCCTGCCCTCACAGTTGGGCCAATAGCATACCAGATTTAATTCTTGAATGCCCCAATATTTTAAACTCTTGAATGTTTGTTTGAGTAGTGCAATGTAGGTATGTCGAGATTCCTTTGGAGATCATGAGGGGCAAAATGTTGTATGTAACCTGGGCTTCTCTTCTTTAAGTATGGTGAAGAGAACTTCAAAATGTGTGTTCAATGCTGGTTTCAGATCGTTACACTTTCAGGCGTTTAGCTGCCTGATTAAGCAATTATTGATTTTTTTCCACTCAATGTATACCCATGGCAGTAGTGCCAGATTGGCATTAGCAAGGATCTTGTCAGTTCCAAACAACTGTTGCAGTTGAGTATGTGCAAGACTTTTACAGTGACAGGATAGCTCTAAATATACACCCTTATCTACAGTTGCTTTGAGTTGGACAAGACATATCGACGTTGAATAGAACTACCAGCTTCTTAGTCTTCCTGGATGTGTGGGGTTCCTAGGTTCAGTGTCCATTCAAAGAGGATCGGTTTTCTAGTCTGTTCTGCCAAAGTATCCCTGCCTTTACTCCAAACAAAGTATCTCTGTCTTCGCTCCAGTCAAACAAAGGAAATTTTCTTCAACCTAGTGATACACTTTTTGGAAGCATTAAGAGATTTTATTCTGACGTTCCTTGGAATCATCCTATCGAATTTGCTTCTTTAGGTTGCCGTCAGCCATTAGAAAGTGAGCCACATTATTGTAAAACCTGGCCTCGAGCATTAACTGGAAAGCTAAACAGTATTGGTGAGAGAGTGAAGGCATGAAGTACTCCACAAGACAATTTAGGAGCAGAAACTTTTGCGCACCCAATTTGTACCAGTTGGTTTTAATCACTGATGAATGGAAGAATACAGTCAAGAGCTCGCCTGGTGACCTCTGCCCAGTTCAAAAGTCGCCTTCAATAGTACTCTGTGATCAATAATGTCATATGCAGCAGAGAGGTCATGCAGAATTGGAGCCAAATGCAGATTTCATTGATTGCAGTAAGATTTTCTTCATTAATTGTGTCCAATGTGGTTTAGTATTGTTACGTGAGTTTAGGGTTGCTTTGCTTATCACAACTAAGAACCACAACACTACCTCACATTGATCACAGCTCTGTTAAACAACATTTTCCACATCAAGATTGATCTTGAGGTGGCAGACTTCTACCTATTCCCCATTAGCAATGCCACTAATCTTAATTATTCTCCACTGGCTCCTAAAATAACAAGTTACTTACCTTTGCTAACATTGTTTCTGGTAGATACTCTAACAGCAGATTCCTCACCTTTCGAATTTTAGCCAGGCACCAGACTAGATCTGGAACTTTTCAAAGCAACTTTTCCTGTGTGCCAATTGATGGCACCACTGGCTCGCCAGCGACCTTGCTCCATCCCAGGCAGTGACAGCATGAAATGAAAATTACATTTGTAAAGCACGACTAATACCCAAGTGTGTCTAGGCGCTGATTAAGAGAGAAAAGAGAGGGCTGTAGAGAGGAGGAGTTAGTGGTTAAAAAGCAATGGTCGATCTTCGAGAGCTGTAATTACCATTTTTGTAGGTGCTGAGGTATAAAGGAGAAGATTTTTTTAAGGAGTTTCAGCATAAAGAACGAGGCAGAGGTGATGGTATTAACGTGACCCTCAAAGGAGAATTGAATATCAAAGATTACTCCCAGAATCTTCACCTTACTTACGGGTGTAGGGAGAGGGCCTAGTGCCTGTGGCCACCATGTTGGCAACCAAAAGCAGATATTACCAAAAAGTAGGACTTTTATTTTGTTGGTATTAAGTTTTAAACAGTCTGAGGCCACCCAGTTCCCGGCCTGAAGCAGGCAGTTATTGAAGAGCGTAGCCGTATCAGTGGGGTTTACTGGCCACAGATATCACAATTTGGGTATCATCGGCGTAGGACACCACAGAGGACCCAAAGAATTGAATCAATTTTGCCAATGGTGCTATATACACATTAAAAAGAGTAGGGCTCAGTGAAGAGCCCTGTGGGATGCTGCAAGGGAGTGTGAAAGTTGATTTGTTAAAATCTGCTAAGGCAACAAATTGTTTCCGATCAGTGAGAAAGGATTTCAGGAGTAAGAGTGTGCACACTTTGATATCAATCGAGGCAAGACGGTTTAGTAGCATGTCATGATTGACAGTTTTGACCACTGCGGAGAGGTCTGAAAGCACCATGTGACACTGCCTCCGGCGTCCACTGTCTGTTGTCTAACCTGCTCTGAGGCTGTGATTAGGGCACGTTCGGTGCTGTGATTGCTTCTGAACCCGAACTGAGTTGGGTCGAGATGTCCATGAGTCAATAAAGGGTGTAATTTCCATAGCCATCTCCACCATTTTGACAGTGAAGGGCAGTCTGGAGATTGGTCTATAATTGTTTGGGTCTGTATTGTCTAAATTTGTTTTTTTCAGAAGCGGAAGAACAGATGCCAATTTGCAATTGGTGGGGAAACTGCCCGTATCAAACATTAGGTTAAAAAAATACCCAAAAGGTGCGTCGCTATGGTTTCTGGTACCAAATGAAAGTGTTTAAAGGTGCTATCCCTTAGGACTGGCGTTCCTTGGAACTTTTGCATGCCCTCAAACACAGCTTGACTATGACAGATTGCTGTGTAACCATGTGAAAAATTTAGCTTAGGATGTTTAAAACCCTAAAATTATTTTACTTCACTGAATGGCGAGAGGGAAGAGTAGTGAGGAATCTGCTGTTACATAGGTTAACCATCAGAAAGAGTGTTGTAGAAGGTAAACTCTTTTTTCTGATGGATGCGTATAACTGTAGATTTCTCAACTTTTTAAATAGATCCCAAGGCAGTGTCTCAGAAAAGGTGAAGGGATGAACGAACACCAGGAAGTGCTGTAGAACCAGGAGGGTGAAATGCTCCTTCCTGTGGAGATGGTTGGCAAAACAGTAATGCCAGGTGAAAATGTGAATGTTCGCTCACATTGAAGCCTGGCATTTTTCCAATACAGGAAATTTTTTTGCCAATGCACTAGTGGCGGCTTTGGCAAAATGACCCCAAATACACTCAGGAGGCTCCTTTTTAGTCACACTGTCACATGTTTTAAAGCAAAAAGCAATCCAGCTGGATAAGGTCCGCTTCAGCTGATCATCTAACTTGTTCTCTCTTGTGCGCTCAATGTTGAAATTAAGAGATCTTCTAGAATCTAGCCAGTGAAGCCTCTCCTCCTCCTTAAAGGGTGAGGTGAGGCTAAGAAGGCAGGGAAATAAATAGACTGCTCCACGTGGAAGGGCAACACCACTTTTGGTACCAAGGAGGCATGAGTTTGCAGCACCAGGTTCTTTGGAAAGAAGGTGGTATATGGAGGGTATACTGACAGAGCCTGCAACTCACTGACATAACGCAGATGCAAGTGTCTCCAGTGCTGTAGTCTTGCAACCTTTTTCCTCCACATTCATGGGATTTCCAGTCCAGTGGACGATAAATCATAGATAATTCTGACCAACTTACAATAGCTTGATGCAGAAGCATGCCCATGTGTGACCCACCACATCCAATACGTGTCTTGCTTTTCCCAGTGGCTTCCAATCACCCAGTCTCAATCTCTATAAATGGAACACCAGGTGTACTTAAACCAGAGAAATGCGGGTAGGCAGATTGTTTGGAGGAAGAGGGACGTCATCTATCCAGTGCAAGTTACTGTCAGGTGCTTATTAGTATGCCAACTCCTCACTTCTCTGGCTGTCTTGTCTAATGAGGAATGGCAAAAAAGTGGGTATCTCCTTAAAAGAGTGTGGAAGCATAAAGATTGGATGCCAAGTAAATGGGACAAGAATGGCCAGGCCCTTCGAAATGAAGGGAAATCTACAAACAGTGGTTGTGGGAGTGCCCAAGCCCCCTGGAACATCTATTTAATTGTGAGGATTGGGAATCAGAGCCATACTATTAAGGTATTAAGGGACTCAAAAAGAGGAGGGATGCTCTGAAGTCCAAGTAGAAGTAAAAAAAGGCTCTAACAAGAGATACAATAGCGTATAGGTATCCCCAAAAAGCCTTCCTGGATAGACTAGTAGTTCCTATGTGGAACAGAGATCTAAAGTGAGATTCACTGGGATGACAAAAAACATTTCTGGGGTTCTGCTGATCTGGAGCACCACAAGAGGGACCAAATACATCTACTCCCCTTATAGGGGAAGGAATGAATAGCACTAGAGTAACCTGCAGTAGTTAAAAGAAGGAAACTAAGAACTACAAGAATGCTGCACTGAGCATTCAGCCATCTGGTAATTGCCAGAAGATGCACAAGCAACCAGTGGAGCTGAAGAAAGAGAGAAGCCAATGACAGAGAGCTGTTAACAGTGGGTAACAGTACTCTCTGACACATGCCAGTACAACACAAAAAACAAAGTAGCAATGACATAAGGAAGATAGGTTCTGGTAAACCCCTGAAGTGACAAACAATGGCACTTTAGGAAATATGTCTCCATAAAGGCATCCAGATGAAGCAGGAGAAGAAACAGGCATCTAAAAAAAAACTCCAGGTTCTTGCAAGAGCACAATAATATATTGGTCTTGAAGGACTTAGCAGAATGCCATCTTTGGGGCACAACCCAAAGAGTGGAGTTAAAGATAGAGAAAATAATGCATTGTAAAAGAATAGGATCTTTATTTGGAGTCACAGTTCCAGTAATGGGTTAGAGTAGCAAAGGGGGCACATAATATGCAGCACCTCTGAATAATCTAAAGTAGCATAGAAATGACTGCAGCTGCAGGTGTGCAGAGTACTTTAAAGGAGCGAAGCTCCAACAGGAGAACAGCCACCAAGATAGAGCCACTAAGCTCTGGACTACATACATACCTCCAACTCTGAAGGGTAACATCAGCTTCGGCAGAAACTAGATGTGATCCAGTCCCAACTGAAAAGAAAGGACACATTAAAGTTGCATGCAGTGGATACAAGAGAAGCAAAACCCTGTGGTCCGCAGAAGGACATCCAGGGGGTAGTAGTGGATTCAGAAAAAAAATCAGTATAAAACACACCTCCACAAATCTATAAAAAGTAAACCTAGAGGAAACTGGGCCTTAAGGCTAAGCTGCAAATTATTAAAAGAGGGGGAAAAACGGATATGAGGACAGAACCAATGGGATCTGATTCTAATCATCTAAGTGATTCCTCCCCCCAGCAATAACAAACCATGACAAGATCATGACCATCTACAATGAGACAAGCGTTATAGAAACCTAGACGTGAACAAACAATGATCAAACAATGATCAGATCTATGGGGAGGCAAGGGGGCGGGGGTCCTGTACAATTGCACTACACAAGATCTCAGAGAAGCAAGGTACACTTATAAACCACACGACAGGTACCCAGCTCTAATGGTGGACAGCCAAAGACCTATGACGTGTAGGGTCTAAGCCTTGATAGCTACCTACAGAAAACCAGCCTTAAGAAATTAATCCAGAATGAAGAGAGAAAGAATCATAGGGACTGCACCCTCAGTGGAATCCTAGATTGCCTGCATAAATCCAGGAAAGAACACCCTTGCCCAGGAGACCCAGAGGGCCCATTTGTATCTAGGCCAAAATCAGAAGATCATAGGGGTCCCATAGTCCAAAGGTCTTCTACAGGACAGATCCAGGGCATCACAGGATGACGCTTTGTGCAACACGTCTACAGGTCTTTTGAGGTCAGCCCTTACAGAGCTCCAGAGGGTATGGAGAGGTGTGGGGGCAGAGGGGAGAGAAGCAGGTATTAGGACTTGAGTGGTGGGTTGCACACGTGTTGGCGTTTCTTTTTAGACCTACTGTCTGCAAGGAAAAAAAAGAGCTTTGTTCCTCAGTTTGCATGCTTAGACACCACTAAATATGATGACTGGAATATTTGACATACTGGTGTAGGTATTGGACTAATTCTAGACCAAATTTAATACTATGCACTCTGGTCAAAAACTTGATTTTATGCATGAAATGCACTACAATTTTGCATGTCCTTGGGGAGCACGCAATAAATAAAAATAAGCCAAAGATATTCATATTAGTTAAGATGAAGTCTACAGCGTCGTGGTCTTGCATAATTTAAGCAGTATGAACTCAGTTCACAATGTATACTGCACACCCAAGTTAAGCTGAGGGAAACAAAATGATCACTCTGTCATCATAAACATTTGTGTACTTTTACATAGATACTTTTACAATGATAATGTGCACTAGGTATGTGAAAATGCTGCCAGGGTTAGCAATGAATCCTGGATGGTGTAGCATGCAAATGTAGGTGTACACATCAAGAGTCAAGTTTGTAAGTATTCTGACAGGAGAAAGCATGTTTTAGGGTAAGAATGTGAAGGGAACATAACCATACTTAATCTGGTTAACGGGAAGAGAATGTTCATATGAAAAAAAAGTGCAAAACCATATTAGCAGCACACACACACATAATTTTTAACCTGGTGGAGAATCTGCAGGTGGAAATGGTACATTGGGGTACTTGAGGAAATATATGATTACAATTTATTTCCTAGAGTACTCACATCATTCTCTTTAAATACCTGAAAATTGTAATTTGCTCCAAACACAGAGGGTGGCAATTTAAAAAAAAAAATGTTAGTTGGCTCTGTGAAATGGGCCGTATAGTTTTCCATAGAAATGGCTATTTAAATTTGAGACATTATCGTCACCTGTTGTTTATCTTAAAAATGCAAAGACCTTTGACTGATTTAACTGCAAGTCGTTCTCTGTGCCAGTAAAAGTCTGTCTAGGCCAAATTCAAACATAATTTGGGAGTAGGCGTTTCTTACTCCTGATTTCAAAGGAACCGATTTCTGAACTTCCGGGGGCAAGCATATTTACACGGGGGAGAATGGTTTAACTAATAAAGTGTTATCTGAGCAACTTTGGACAAAACAAAGGAATAACTACAAGAAATGCTGAATCTTAAGAGCAAAGTATTTTTAAAAAACTAACGTTTCACAAACAGTTTTAAAACAAATAGCACCCTTATTACTACAGAACATTCATGAACATGACTGAAATGAATAACTACATATGAGAAGGAAAATGGAAAAACACCAACCAGTGTATTTTAATGTACTTGAATATCCCTCGTAACTTGTTTGGACATCTCTACAAATGAGAAAACCCCAAGAACATGGAAATGTTGAGGAACTCAGCCACACATTGAAAACCCAAGTGTAATTGTATTGTTGGTCTTCGGTTAATTTTTGTTCCTCTTTTAATTGCTCTAATACTGCAGAGAATCACTGCATCAAAAAGAGTCCTCTTTGAGATCTACAACAAAAAAATCTACAGTGCAGTTTAATGTTAGTGGCACAGGGTAAAAAATAACATTTTGAATACTAAAATTAAGTTAAAAAAACTTAGAACGATTCCAGAAAACTGCAAAGAGAAAAATTCAGAATCTGGCATTTGGTTTTAATCACTAATCATGGTAATAAAAGGATTACTCCTGTGAAAAATAGGCCAAATATAATTCGATTTTTTGGGGAATGGGATTTTTTGTGAACTGGGGTTTAAACTACAATATTTTTTTAAAGCAAAAAAGAGCACTACATAAGAGAAGCTGTATAACAATAAGCCAGGCACTGATACATGGTAAATCTCTATATTTTTTCTTTATCTTCACTTAATTGCATCACAAGTAACAAGAATGAAAAAGGCCACAGTTCATATACTTTCACCATCACATAGATCATTAATATTTAAAATGAGACTTTTTAAACTAGCACAGCACAAAGTTGATTAACTCCAAGTGCAAAGAAGCTGAAAATATAACAAAATTAAACTATAATTAAAGAAAGGGATAGGCTGAAAAGCCATAGCACCCAATTGCAACATAAACTATTACCGTAATTTACCAGTCAGTTTCTTTCTTTTTAATTAATTGCGCCTGTTTATGCTGTAATTCCGCTTTGATCTTGCTCTATATGATTCAATTTGATTTTTAAAACATAAAAGGATTTCACGTTTGATAGCAATTGGGGAGAGGAGTTGGCCTAACGGCTAGGGCGGTCGACCTCAAATCTGGGGAACTGGGTTCGAGTCTCGGCAATGACGCTGAACATCCTGTGATTCTGGGCAAATCACTTAATCTCCCCGTGCCTAACAAAACAACAACAAAAAAATGAATGAGTCCTCATGTAACGCAACTGGTGCTATGTAAAGCACTCTGATACCCGATACCTTCGGGTCAAGTTCGCACTATATAAAACTCCGTAAAATAAAAATAAAATACAAAATATGAAAAGATTCCAACAAAAATCAAAAAGGAGGCAGGAAGACTCAAATAGAACAAGTTGCATCACTGGTTGGACACACTGCTGAATCACATTTAGCCTTTCTTCCATCTCCATCAACGACAAATGGTAAAAAAGAATATATAAAAACATCTGCATTAAAAACCTTAACTCTGCATATCTGTGCTGCAAGTGCTTGGAATGTGGAGATGGATTAATAGGATCAATGATTTAAATGGGCTTCTGATAGCCGCTTATGACATTTGTCTTTATCTGGTTTTTTTCATTTCAGTAAATATTGGTGTTTTTTTGTTGCTCAAAGATCGATTTTAAACCGAACGTGCTACAACTTCGTCCATAAACCTAAATGACAAAAAAAAGCATGCAGAGTTGTTGCTATCCACCTCAATATGGATTTATGTGAAACAGTAGAACTTGGCTTTTTCTAGTGCAAAATCCATATTGTACATTGAATACATATGAATAGAAAATATGCAATCATATAATGAATAGCTTTTAGAACAGCATCACGCTACCACACTTATGTTATTTTTTTATTTTTTTACAGATTTTGAAGACTTTTGTTTTGAAGTTTCATGTACTTTATTGATAACATTTATCAAGACTGTAATACTAGAGTACACGATTGCATAAATCAAAAGGCAGTTTCCAGTTGTATGAACAAAATAAACTGAAATACTTATTTGTCCTGGTCAACTTGTGTACATTTACACATCGGTTACCACTGGCTAGGTTACATCTTGTGCCGCATATTAGATTGGACAATGTTCAGATACAAAATCAGCATCCATTTAAAAGACAGTTGTTCTTCTCTTTCCATGTATATACGTCTTTCGACACATTCAGTCTAGTATGTCTTCAACATGACTTGGGGGGACATGACTACGTATGATGATAATTCAGATATGCAAGTCTCTGAAAACTCCTTCGGCATGTCATACCATTCAATATAAAGGTACAGAATGTTCCCCTTTGACGTTCTACTGAAAGGCAGGAACAGACCTCTTGTTGACACACCGGCACTCAAAGATGCAAGCTGTCTTGTATTCCAGAACGTGAAATGTTAATGTTTTCATAACTTTACAGCTGGCTTTGTTGACAAGTCTGTAAAGTGAACTAGCCATTCTGTCCCTTTAATCACATAAAATGCTGGTGCACTTTGTATTCTCCTCCAACCCTCACCTAAAAAACACATGATTGATATCCACTGACTGGAGAGACCCCAGGACTAAATATAATAGGGACTATTGGGACACATTTCAGATTGACTGTGGGGAAGTCTGCACAGCATCTACCCACATCATGCCTGACAGTACCCAGAGGATGAGTCTGCAGATATGATTATTTTTAAAAACAGTTTATACATTTTTCTATAAAAACATGTTCATAAAAAAAGGATCACACAGTTGATGCAATTGTCATGGGTCATTGCGGAATCTGAAGTAACCCTTGGCTCATCATTTGTCTATCACTTTAATCCACCTCCACATTTAAAAATGTACTTACAAATTGACACATTTCATGTACTTATACTCAACATATTTACAGATTTTCAACACACACGAGTCAAAAGGTGTAAGGGGATGTCGAGGTGACTGTATGGTAGTGATCTGATTTGTTCTTTATGTTTCCTGAAATGAACATAAGATTCAGATACATGTTTCTCACAACTTCATTTAAATGAGACCTCTTCAACCACAGATTTTTTAAACAAAAATTGATACAATGTATTAAAAACACATAACAAGAGTCTACATGTAAAAATATAACTTTTACATACACAATTTCAAAATAATGATACGTTTGCCATTTGTTGCATAAAATTTACAAATGTAATTTCCATTACTAATGTATATAACTGGCAAAACAGGAGAACAGATGGAACATTTAGACCATTTTGATGAGTTCATGGCATTTTGTACTCAGTGCTGGAAAGTGGAACATCTACTAGAACCAGGGAGAGATTCTCAATACATGCCATGTTTGTGAGGCTGTAAAAATAGAAACTGTAGAGACAAAAGGGTGCTAAAAAACACCAAACTCTGAGCACTGTGAGACAAGTTCACTGTACAACAAAGTCAATCAGCAGATGATTTACTAATGGAAGATGGTTCAAATGTGCTCAGATGTCAGAGCTGATATAAATGAGTTGATCCTGTGCCATAGGCCAACTATGAAAACTACCAGGTTATGTTTCATATAAATTTCATTTATACTGGCCGGAAAAAATACTGTATCGCCCCTCTCAAGAAAGTGCAACTTAATGCTTCAGGATTCATAAGGCCTTTTGTAATTCTGCATTATGATTGGATATTGGCAAGGAGGAGGCAGTAAGTGGTGTGTATGACAATAAGCCACTTCAAAACTGAATCAATTCTATCATACTATTTGCAACACCCCTGCTGGATCTTCCTCAATGATTGACCATATTTTAGAGAATTCCTCAATACACATACTATCAGCTATACACAAGCTTTAACACTTTCAGCCAATTTCCTAAATTACAGCCACTTTGATCATGCTTACTAAATTGATGATATAAACATTGGAAGGCACAGTGGTAACGTTTTGTAGCATTCTAACATTGTACCTCTGAAAGCCCCGAATAGGGTCACAGGAGAGCATTATGCTTCAGGATGACCTTACACGCAACATCTTCATAATGCTGTTACTAATATGTACATGAAATGAGAAGACCTGCATACTAAAAGGTGCAGGAAACAACTTACTACCTATTCATGAATGAAAAGCAATGCTGCCAACACTATCCTCTTGCACGATCTCTCGTGTGACAGAATTGGCACAACAGGTTACATTAACAAAAACATGGGAATAGGACAGAAACACAAAAAATTATTTACAGTAAAATCCTTTTTCTTAGAAAAGTTAATTGTTACTATTTTTTTTACAGAAGCAAAAAAGTGTGAAACCAATGAACAAAGGCATACCATATTCACTACGTTATAATATATATTTATATATTTATTTATATATTTCTCATAGGTCTATAAGATCCATCTGTTCCACCTAAGCTAAGGAATGGCTAATGTCATCGCTTTCATTTCAATAGGACAATTGCTGGTTTTGTAAATATCTGGGTAGCAAAGCTTCCCTGTTATATCCAGTAAGTATAAACACTAGCTGACTAAAACCACCAACAGAAACGATCATTTTTTTCCCAGAAGTACACTTTTTCATTATTGCAAGTTTACAATTTTAAATTAAATATTTTTTCAGACTTACAAATTAATTATATTTTTTTCAAAAGAAGTTTAGGCACAAATGCATTGTTCCACAGTGTGGAGAAGATTGCCATTCAGTCTCTCGGTTGTGCATTACAGCTTGCAACGTACTGCTTGAAACATCTGATGATATGTTAAGAGAGTCATCCCTCAAGATGCCCCTTCCTGTTGGGGATGCTGAAATTTCTCGTGCGTCTGCAGTTCTTAACTACTCAGACTTGTCTTATGTTACAAAAAGGGATAAAAGAGCAGTGTTTATGTGGGTTTAAGATATTACAGCTCTTAAGGAAGTGGTCTCTTATTCAAACGAAGATATGAGGCAACTTGGACCTATAAAAGAAGAATCAAGGAGACAAACTAATTAACTGGGAATAATTAATTAAATTACACATGTACAGTAACTGTATTTGATCCAGAGTGCGCATTAATATGCCCTCGTGAAAGGAAAGGTACAAGATAATCCATACATAATTTTAAAAAGTTCCCCTGAAAAGCACAAATTGAACTAATTATGGCCTGTAGGATAAAACTACAACACATCAGGTACTTCAGCAATGCATGCAATGAATCCCCTGTTTTAGGTATTCCCTTTAAAGAAGGATATTAATAGGAGTCATATACAAGTTAAAAAATGGAAAAAACATTCTGTTAGTGTATAGGAAGGCGGTATTTTTCACACTGCTGCTCTTTCTGCCTGCTGATTCACTTGTGAGCATACAGGCAGACAATTGACCTATTTTCCTAATGAACACTCCCTATGAGCTCATGGAGGCCTAATTCCCTTATGAATCTTATTGCAAATGACAAAACTACACATGATGAGGATACTATGCCCTTAATTGTGTAAATGTGCACCACAGAAGCGTGTAAGCTAGCCATGATGGTCTTATTTGTTTTAGGTACTGGTACTGTATCTGTATTTAGTTTTAATATGCTGTCAGTTCAGCACACGTCAATGCTGTTGTACTGAACTGAAACTAACATTAATGGAGCAGTTAGGGTATGTTCTTAATGATACAAAATTAGTAACATTATCATGAAATGGCTATATATTGAAAGTATGAGGAACTACTAACTCACTATACACTTGCTTGACTATAGTATGCATGTACCCTCGCATGAGGCCCTTGTTCACTGCTAGAAAAGGGAAAAATTAGTGTGGTTTCTCAAAACTGCAAACTTGCCATTTTACATCTGTCCCATATGATTTGACGCATCTCCCATCCCAGGATGGGGTCCCGCCAAGGAGAGTGGAGGGGGCTCTGAAGATACCTTTTCTTCTTCCCTTCTTTTCAAACAGGCTGCTTTAGGATTCAGGTTTCTTTCTGTAATATAAATAAAGCAAATGCACATTTATCGAGTTGTCTTACCGCACAACATACAGAAAATTGAAAATAGTAACAATATCCTTGCAAAAGCAGTAACTTGATTTAACAGTTCTTTTAATACACTTTGCGCATTTTGGCCAGTTCCAAAACAAGTTTACATTTTTCACTAAAAACCTCAATTTGGATTCAAAAGTAAATATTAAACAATGCATTTAAATGCCATCTGTGCTTCAAAAAAATGGTGTGTGTGCCGGTCTCTTATTTTAAGGTCGGGGCATGACTTGAACCAATGAGGTTTTACAATATCTGCCAAGGGTTTCGCTATAGTTTTCGGTAGGTGATTATGAGGAAGAAAAAGTCAACTTCAAAGTGAACTGTGCTTCCACATCACATAGTCTGAACATGAACAAATGGGCATTTATGAACGTTACATTTTGTGTATATGTACAGGGAAGACAAATAAGTCTTTTAACATATACTTCTGAGCAACTGGTGTTGGAATGGGATCCAAGCTCTTCTGATTCAGAGTACGGGGTAAGCAGCATGATGGCAGCAAGGGGGTGTGTGGCATGTAAGACAAGCCATAGCCCTAAATACAAGGTAAACCACATAAAAAATATGTATCCCACGCTCTAATGCAGTTTATGCTAAAATCTAGAAGATGTGATATTCGAATGTTCCCTAATTTATTAATTTGTATTGTTAAAGGCGTTCACTGCAACATTTAAAAACCTGTAAGTATTTCAGGACTTTTACAAATTTGATGTAGTCCTGCTTCTGCATAATGTACACCACATTTTAAAGAACACCATACGCTTGTGCAGAAATGTATTTTCTTTGTCATGAATACAACACAAGCTGCTGTTTATATAATCAAAGTGAAGTACTTTTATAGAAATTAGCTAAGAGATCACATTCAGGTTCCACAATTACTATTCATAGTATTGGATCTGCGTCTTTTCATTGAGTCATAACTTGTTGAAATACAAATGCATCACAATAATTTCAGTTCCCGATATCTCGCCTACAGAACGATTTAACATTTACATGGAGTGCAATAAAAGACTAAAACATACATCATTTTGGATGTAAGATTAAACAAATATTTAATCATCTTTCAATAAATGTAATGCATTATTTTAAAAATCAAAGTGGAAAATATGACATTTTGAATTTCTAATTACTAAACCTATACCCTGCTTACATCGGTAAAAAGCTTAAAACATTAGATTCTGTATGTTACATTCATTTAAATGTGGAAATAGAGCCCAATAATTTCTTCAAATAACTGATAAATGTAAACAGTGTAGCATTTCAGTCATGTCTCAAACAAAGCAGATATACACTTAGCATTATCTGTATCTTGCACTATAGTAATAGTAATTTGTTTTTTATGGTGTTCATGGTTTTTACACCACAGTTGTTACCATTTCTAAGCATTGAGAATAACACATACCTTCTATTACCCAAAGTAATGGCACTCAATTGTTCAACCTCAAAAAGGATGAAATGTTGAGAGGATCATGCCTGGATTCTAATGTGTGACCTGTAGGTAGCGTCAGATAGCAGCATGTGTTTTAATTTACTGAGCCACCTTGTGAACTATAAAACATTATTAAATCTTCCCAGTGTTTAAAAATTACTCCTTAAGAAGTATAAAAAGTATTCCAGATTTGGTTTGTTTTTAAATGAGTGACCTAATTATCATATTTTACTTGCACTAAACGCAATTTGATCTCACTTTAATGTTTCATTTTTTGTGTACAAATAAAGGAGTTAATTCTTAATGATTTGGAAAAGTATCAGACCACAAGTTATACATGATGAGTTTGTAACCTGATGCATTGTGCATTATGAACTGACAAGGCACTCTGATATTACTCTACCTTATTAGTAGAACATTAAAATATAACAAATATGAGTGAATTGAGATTGGTAGCAACATTAAATGCCATGTGAACAGCAGGTATATAATTGAGATCAGCAACTGTAAGGAGAGAAACTTGTATAAAACATGAGCAGTGGTTAATGCTTGATCACAGCAGCAATACCACCCTCCCTACACACCGAAAAAGTCCATGATGTGGAGATAGACTCACATTAAAAAAAAAAAAAAAAGGATTAGCAGCACTGCTATACATAGTCCAATCAATAGACAAATCCACTAGGTGTTTCTATCAGAAAAGTACCACACTCCCATGCCGGGTCTAAGGTGACAAACAACAATGAAGTAAGAACAGTGATGGGGTCATCCAGAGAGATTAGGATACTCTTTGGATACCGAATGTACAGTTATAAAGTTTACATAGCAGCACAGAAAACAAGCATTTACAATGCAATAGGTCTCGTAATGACATTATTTTGAGCTATTGGCATTGTAAATGTCATTGTTTTTTTTCCCCTTCGTGAAGCATTAATCAAATGGTGTAATGCAAAATGCCAATAGCTCACTTTGTTGTAATTGCGAAATCTATTGCATTGCATTTGTACTAGTGTGAGTTTTGTATTGTAAATAATACGGGCTTTTATTAATGTTTTTTTATTTTTATCACATTAATCGAATGCATTAAAAATGTTAATACCCACACATTTTGGAATAAGGACACTGAGTGGATATTACATATGCCCATGTATTGTTACTATGATTGCAGTTACAGGTGTGAGATCACTATCACTGCAGATATAGGTGTGATATTACTATCACTGCAAATATATATAAGAACACTCGTATTCCTGGAGAAGCTCCTCGTTGGACCCAGTCTCAGCCTCTCCTGTAGCATTAAACCAGCCTCCCCCATGCCCGGCATTGCTTCGCAGCAGCTCGAGCTCGCGCCTTGCAGGTGGAAGCCAGAATCTAGGGCCTCCAGTCTATTCAGTACACAGAGAAACTAGCAAAACAGATGGGCTGGGCGGTATTTTCCTACTGGGAGGCTCTCTTAGCTCCAGCCCTGTGGACATCCTTGTTTGTTCCGTGGTAAAGGCAGGGCATTCTTACCCCCAAAGATTGCTATCCCTGGAGTGAATCTCTTGCACGGTGAAGCGCGTGTTAATCACGAGTCTCCATGTGCAGACGCGCCGAGCGTGGCGACGTCGCTGTCAGGCCCTGCGCCGTGTGCCCTCACTGCCTCTCCCTCTCCCCTCCCTCCCCCGTGTACGGCGCAGTGAGCTGGGGGAGAGTCAGAGAGATGGGTGCGGCCCCTTCTGCCTCCGTTAACTGGTCGCTGCTTTTGTCTCTTGGAATTATGGTTCATCCTTCAAACGGGGAGAAAGTAGGTTCTCCTGGCGCCTGCCTCGAAGTGGGACGGGGCGGGCTGTTCATATGCAGCGTGAACACGAGATCTTTTCCGCGTAAATGTAATCTACGCATCGACCCTGGCCCCAGGGGGTGAGACTATTAGAGGGTTACGGCGACAGTGCATCATTTGAGAGTGACTGTGGAAAAAGGGGCGTAGGGCCAGTCGGTGACAGTTGTGTGATGGAGACTGACTCCACAGTAGAGCAGGCCAAAAAGAGAAGGTCGTGACAGGCAAGCAGCACACGGGCCGGACAGGACTTTCAGAGGGAGAGGGTCGCTACCCTTTTCAGTTCTTAAGGCTGGGGAGTTTGGGGAACGATGCACAGAGCTTCAGTGCTTGTTGTAACTAGGGCAAAAGGGCGCGCCCTGGCCTGGACATTTAATTCCACCGGAGTGTTCTGCCTCGTGACCGTCCACAATCGTGACCACGCTCAACCTGAAGCAGAATGGTTTCTGAGTAGTATTGAATTTACATGCGTACACTTCCTGTTCAAAAGATTGCCTGGGCTGAGCGCCTCGCGGTTTACTGAGGCTGGATCTGGCCTGGATGAACCGACTTAAGTGGCAAATACAAGCTTTCGAGAACGGAGTGTCTACTGTCGCCGCAGATGCGTGGAAAAAAACACCCCCAAACACCCCTGCAACGAAACAGGCGCCATTAAGAACGGTCGAGACCATTCACAGCGTTTAACAGCTGAAGCCTCTCACGTAAAAATAAAGCCCCAAATCTAAAACTTTGCAGTTCCACAACCCAGCCATTCAAAGCATTTCATTGGTGAACATTCCAGGACATTAAGATCGTCCCGGAGCAGGACAACAATGAGCAGTGCTTTCAATGGGCAGGTACTCGCATATAGTTTAAGTAGCACACCGGTCGCCGGTGATAGTGGATACCTACACTTTTTTATTTCTATTTCTAGCGCTGGCAGTGAAAGATGGAGAGAGGCCAGCTCTATGAATATCTGCAGTGCACAGTTAGCTCATGCTCGGAAATTCCCGCAGCAGCCCAGCGACAACAACACGCTTAACATCATACAGTGTTTCCTCACGAAGCCGCCGCTGGACCCATCTTTCAGATCTCGTTAGTGAGCAGGCTGCTGGGCGATGAATAACAAGTAACATCGCGGACTGTCGCCTTCGGGAGGGGAGGGGGGCCCCTCGAGGCGGGTGGCGGTCGTTTTGTTGAACAAGCGTGATCTGGGGAATTGCTAGCAAGGCAGGAACGTTCTTTGTTACCGCCCTGTCTCCTTTTGGGACGGCCCATCCGGACTGGATCACGGCTTGTTTAGATAACACGCCTCCTTTAGATAAGAAATTGCTTCACGACCGCCGTGGAGCAAACGATCCAGTCCGGATGGGCCGTCCCAAAAGGAGAAAGGGCGATAACAAAGAAGCCTCATTTTCAATGGGAGGCCACCGTTTACCATAAACGATGACGCCATCCAATAAAAATGAGGGGCGGGGCTTCAAGCCCCCTTCTGAAATGTCCTCTCTCACAATATGTCTCGCAGAGCGAGCAGCGCATGCGCGCTGCAACGCTAGGCGAGACCTAAAAAGGCTATACTGCTAGTATAAAAACAAGACTTAGTTGTAGGACAATGCTTTCCTGGAAAAGTATCAAGAAGGTGGATGGTTTGAGAGTTCCTGCAGCTCATTCAACCTATGAGTAGATGTGGTGCACAAAACAAATTATAATTTTTCCTGACTGAAATGGCAAAACATAGATTATTGTGTTGTATATGGCTGCTGTTCAAGTACAAATGCTTAATTTAATTGAAGAGCTCAAGTTGTTAAAGGAACAGAGAATCCTGAAAGCGCATTGCACAATGACATATATAGATAAATCCATCACAAAACTACCAAGGACTCCACAGAAGGAAGACAGCTGTAAACCGGCAACCCTTCAGCTGCAGTATACTCAAGTCTAATCTTAAATTAGAAATCAGAGGAGAACTGGGGCCTAATTTATGAACGTGTTCTGAAACAAACATAGATTTACATCTGAAAATGCCTTCACTTACGCATGGCCAAGAATTCACAACCGGAAAAACCTGAAATAGAAATTCCCACACAGGAAATAGGAATTGGTCTCTGGGCCTTTCTAACCTAAAAAATGTTTGGAACGTTACTCCAGCCCAGGGCTGAAGTAAAAACCCTTCCAGGATGGGAAGGGGAATGGAGTACCCCCATATTTGCTAGAAGTGAAAAGGAAGGGCTTTATCCATGGGAATAAAAAGCAGAGAGAAAAAAAAGAAAATGTATTTGCAGATTCAACTTCCCTTTACAGTATGGAGCTGCACAAGGTGAATAAGCAGCCTTAAGAAAGTCACAGGGCAGGTGCAATAGTATGCTCGAAACCTGCACCCAGTGTGGCCTTCCAGGTGACCTATTACACCTGCTTTGTGAATAGCAAAAAAGCATAAAAGTGCATTCAGGCAGAGACGCTGAACTATAACACTTTGTTTAGGTTAATCAAGCCCAATGCATCGTGCATCACATGGAGAACATAGCTGAATGGATTTTCTCCAGGTGACAGAGATCTAATCTGTCAATCTTCACATCAAGATCTGCAACCATCCTAGGATTGTGATGAAGCAAGGTCCACAGCAACAGACCAATATGACATCACTGTCATTAAGAGTAAACAAGAGAATCAGCTTACGTGGAGACAAAGGGAATGGACCACTAAAACATGTATATGATCCAATATAACTATCCATTACATTACACAGATGCAGTGATGGACCAAAAGGCAGAGCTCCCACGAACATCATGTTTTTGTAGTAAAATTAAGTTCTTGAAGTCAGCAAATTCTGCATTTGAGTGAGACTTACTTTTGCAGAGGAAGAGGATAGGTTGGTGGTCAAGTTAAAAAAAGATTTAAAGATAATTTGTTTTAACAATAACCAGATGTTTATTTACAACAACAACACGATTCATTAAGACACATTAATGTAAAAATGCGCTGCAGTACGACAAAATATTAAGAAAATGATGAATCGGATGCATGCAAGATTGAAAATGTCTTTAAACATAAGATGTTAACAGGGTAGACCCTGAGAACCGTTCATCACAAACAGTACTTTGGGCAGGTGGAAATGAATTCACAAAGTATGAAGGATCTGTGAGGGATTCAGTCTATGCCACAGATGAAGAACTGAACAGGACAATTCTCTAAGGAGTCATACCTTCCTAAGCTGAAGACAGATACCTAATGATTTATCAGAGGACTATATTTTGGTAGATTTATAGCTAGCTAGTCACAGATATCTAGCCTGTCTGGCGTTTAGTCTTCTAACGAGTTGCTGAGTATCAATTGTCCTTTCCGGTAACTGCGGATACCTGGAACTCTGGACACTTTACACTAAAGAACTATGACAGTGCAGAGATTTTAGCCGGAGGCTTTTCAAATGTTATTTTCTTTCTAATGAAAACAAGCAGGACAAGCATGTGATGTAGGCCAATGTGTTTTTCAACAGTTTAGAGAAAAAGGTGGGCACTGCTGCTTGGAGTCTGGGTTTCCCGAAATGTTTTCTACAAACCATTTTCTAAGTGTCACTTTTTCAACATCCTGAGCACAGGGGCAAAGTGACATAATCAAACTGTTTAGATCTGTGCACTCTAATTCACAAGAGGGCATGTTTTGTATCTGGATACCACAATATCACAAAATGTTCTTCTCATGTTACAGAATGCAACAAAGTATTCTACTCATGGTACAACAAGCACATGGAGGGAACTGCCACATCGTTTCAGGTACCTTAGCATTGGGTCACTTCACATATCGCATGAATCTGGAAAGTCAGTGAGAACGCTAATCCTGCACCACTAATCTGTAGTACATCATTCACAGAGGCTAATTACCAGGAAGGAGCTCTGTCTTCTTCAAAACCAAGGTGCTCCCTAAAAAGATGGTCCTTGGGACTGAAGAACCTGGATGCTTATCCAAAATGGTCAATCAAGGTTGGTCCAGAGAGGCTATAGATCTTTCCTGTAAAGCTCAAGGCATAGTGGGCTCTTGTGCATTGAAGGGTTTCTTGATGGGAACTACCAATAAGCATGTTTTAGCTTCACCAGAACTCAGACCCCTACATGTAATTTTGGCTTGTGGACTGATCCATTACTTGAGATTCACCTATGATTTAACAAGGAATGTGGCCAGAATGAAAACTGAATCACGGGAAGAGCATAAATAGGGCCACTTACAAACCAGATGCTACAGGACCTAAATGATAAATTCCACTTTGAATCTATCATCATGATCCGAACAAAGCTACTGAGCAGAAGGGAAAGAAGGGGGAGTGACAGGCACTCGCACTCTGACCCTGCCAGAAACCCACTAAACTTAGGCACTGGCGCCACTGCCAAATAATCAAAAGGAGATACTGTAGCAATAGCTTGCTTGCAAGAGATTATCCCAGCAATAATATTTTGATCCGTTCCAGCCCTACATGTAAAATGCAGAAAAATAGTAAACCAAAGAAGAAACAATAGTTTTGAGGGTTAATCCTTACTCACAAATGGGACAGACAAGAGGTCCCTCAGAATCGATATGGTGACAGGAAGCTTCTCATCATTCATTCTTAGTACATTTTTGGCAGGTGAGATTTTCTCGTAATGCAGTGGTAACTGCGTAGTCTATCAAACATTGTAGCTTCATAAGTAAGATGTTGATAGGGGCTCTTAAGGGTCAGAATCCCACTGTCTCTTCAAATGGTGCTGCTGTGCAGGGCACCTTCTTTGGATCATTGCCAAAATACAGCAGGACCTGCATTAGTGAAAGATGTCTTCTACAGTGAAATTTCCATGCAGCCCAACAGGGCTGTTTTTTGCAAGATTCAATATTTTAGAGTCTGCTAGTTCACTGTATTTTGCCTATCCCACCACGGGAAAGCAGAGAGAAGCTGAAGCCACACATGCAGGGTCAGTGGTATAAGAATGCTCAGTTAAAGATTGTTTACTCTGCATATCTAACTCGCCAGCGCATGGCCTACCTGCTGCAACATAGCAGTCACCATAGCCCAAATAGAAACATAACCTAAGACATGTATTGATCCTACTGGACTGGTGTATGGCAAATAATGATGATGCTGGAACAGCGACAGGCAAAAACAGGTCAAGGAGAAGTGAAAAGGCAGGGTTATAGATAGAAACTCATGACTACATTGTCTCTGGAATGGACAAGAAGCAATCTTCTTAACGGTCAAATACAGAAAGAGGGTACCTTTGTCAAAGTACGGTAAGGACTCTGATGGGAGAGATGGGTGTAATAAAGAATTCTATGGATTTTAGGGCAATCGCACACCTTGTAAAGTTGGAGTAAGCAATGTAATAACGGTGGGTTGGTGCAACCTGGTTAACCCTCCTGAGTATGAGGGTAGAAGTATATCCCAAAATTTGCGTTATCCCTCACAGTGTAAACGTCCCCAGGGTGCACTCAAATAGAGAAAATTCATTAAAGTTCAAGCAAACATCTTTTGAGTTTTCTTTAGTATTTATTCAAATCTTTTTATCTTCAATGATGATTATATATCCATCATATATTTCCAATGGTATGGTAGGACCGGGAGGACGCCATACGCAGAGCATGGGCCATTGATAGATCTAAAAATAAGTCCCCTGAAGAAGGGCACGGCCCGAAATGCATTGGGCATACCATTGGAAATATATGATGGATATATAATCATCATTGAAGATAAAAAGATTTGAATAAACAATACTAAAGAAAACTCAAAAGATGTTTGCTTGAACTTTAATGAATTTTCTCTATTTGAGTGCACCCTGGGGACGTTTCCACTGTGAGGGATAACGCAAATTTTGGGTTGTAATAAAGAATTATCAGAGGAAAAGAGGTACATCAGCAGGATGACTGAGTTCCAACTCAAACTTGGTAATACTGAAAGCTGAATTTGAGAGCTAGAGGTATCTTCTGGAAAGAGTATACGCAACCTTACAATAAAACTTTTAAAATGTGTGACTAAAACTAGATTTCCACTCACCTCGAACTTGCTGTTCCAAACTAAGTATAACAGCAACAGCCTGGTGTAGTATGAGGAGCTTGGTCTGTGGCTTGTCGCTCTTGAGATGGAGCTGCACCATCCGTCCTAACTCTTTGAAAGCCTCGTTAATGTCACGTACACGCAGACGTTCACGAGCATTGTTGGCCATTCTCCTCTCCTTCTCCCGCTCTGCTTTCTGCTCAGGTGTGAGGTCTTCATCATCATTATTGCTGAAAAGCAAAAGTAAAGCATTTTCTAGAAGGCTTGGAAATAATTGGTGAAAATAAGCATCAAGCAAACAAACATCATTAGTTCAAAAGTTTTTTGAGATGATCTAATTTCATTAACACCTAATCTTACTTGGATCTTACTGCAAAACCTTCATATATGCGATAAAGTACCCCCTGCCGTCTATTATAAGGATACTGCAAGTCGCTGAGAAATTCCATGACCACAGAGAGGAATGAGGTTGAAGGTCATGAACTCTGCACCTTGATTAGGGGAAAGGCTCGACTGATGCACTTCACAGCTGTTATTTTCCTAAAGAAAGTCCTGCTATTAGACTAAGGCGATTTTCATAAGGACCTGAAGGGGCAGAATAATATTTCAGAAATGTTGGTAGTGAATACAATTTGAGGCGCCTTTTGAAGCTGATTTCCTACACTGGTATAGCTCAGTCCTTTTTAATGCAAGGTACTCCCTGTCAAATATAGCAGTTAAAGTTAATTATGAAATCGAACAATTGTTATAGACACTCTTTGAATGCAGAGGTAGGAAAGCACACCGAGTCAGGTGCATCCTTATATGACATCTCGAACTTCTAGAGCGAGAAACTGCATAACACTGAACTATTTCTTCAAACACAGAGAAGCATTTAGATTGCTAGCGCAGGAGCCTCCTTATCTGGGTAGCGGCAAGAGTAGACATTAGACTCCACATCAACTTTGGATGTGACAACACTGAGCACCATATAGGCGCTTCCCCTGCATGCCGACATCAGTTTATCACCATATTTCCGCTGACTAAAGAGAGACAACAATACAGAAAAACGAAAGAGGAACCTTTATAACACAACAAGTCCACTTCACAGAATGGTGAGGAGGGTGGGCGGTGAGGAATTTGTGATTAGACAGTATCTACCAGAAAGAGAATTAAAGGTAAGTAACTTGTTCTTCTGATGGTACTTCTAACTGCAATTTCTTCACCTTTTTAATCAATACCCACGCAATACTTATGCAAGGAGAAGGGTCTGAGGAGAGGAAGGGTGACGGTATGAATGGATGCCCATGTAGCAGCCTGGCAGATATCGAGCGCTGAAACATCTCTCACTAAGGCTGTATTGGTGGCCTTGGCTCTGATGAAATGAGCTCAAAGGCACTCAGGAAGGTACTTCTTGGCCAAAGTATAACACAACTTGATAGAGAATACAATCCATCCATACAAGACTCACTTTTGGACTGCCCGCCCTGGTTTTCCCACACCAGCGAATAACACGAAAAGTTGACTATCTACTATACAGTGCTCCCTAGTCCTGTCAATACAGAAACTAAGAGCCTATTTGGTATTCAACCAGTGCAGCCTCGCCTCCTCCTCAGGTGGATATTATGGAGAGAAAAAAGCAGAAAAGTGATACTGTCCTAAATGGAAGTGCAACAACACTTTCAGAAGAAAGGCTGTTCGATTGCAACGCACCAATTTGTCAGTAAAGAATGTGGTGTATGATGGCTGCACATATTATGCCTCCAGCTAACTGATGCATCATGAAGACCTGGTGGTGATAAGTAAGACAGTCCTAAGAATCAGAAACCTCAAGGTACAACTGTGTAAGGGCTAAATGGTGTACACACAAAGAATTAAGACCAAATTAAGGTCCCACTGTGGCATAACAAATGGAAGAGGAGCTTATAACCAAGCCCTTTCAAAAAACATATCACAAAGGGTTGATCAAGAAAATGCAAAATGGCCGACCTAGCCCATGACAGGGCCTACAGCCAGACCTTGCCGGGCCAAAGAGAAAACAATCAGAAGTCCCTCAAGCAACTTCGCATGATGAGGGTAAATGTGTCAGTCTTGGCATCATGCCACAAACTTATTTGAAGGACAGAATAGACGGACCTAGCAACGGGCAGCAAGCCATTAAAATCATAGCCAGAACTTCCCACAGCAAATCACTCTCACTCAGCTAATTCCGCTCAATCTCTATTCATAGAGGTACAGTTAGTGAAGGTTTAGGTGCAGAATCCTGTCCTGCTGTTGGGACAACAGATTCTCCAGAAGAGGAAGCTGAAATGGAGGGCATGTGCTTAGGTTCAACAGACCAGAGTACCAGATTCTCCAGGCCCAACCAGGGCTGTCAGGAGGAGCCGACCTTTGTCAATCATGATGTCCCAGATCAGTGGCAGGACTATGTAGCAGAGGCCGGAGTTCACAGAAGCCAGAAAACATCCGAGAGAGGACCTCGAAGAGGAAACGGCACGGCGCAGAAGGCTCAACAATGTGCATACTCTGAATTACCGAACAGATGTACTAGGGGCACGTCAAACATGGCGAAAATACCCTGCTCCACCTTCAAATACAAGTTAATCTAATGATCTGCAAAGCTGACATCTGCTGAGTTGTCCACCCTGAAGTTGAGAGAACTTACAAGATGGTTACCATTAAGGAAACCCCTTGAAGAACTAGCCACCATCATACACTAAAAGACTCTAAACAAAAAGTACATGATGCTTGTTATACATAGCAGTTGTGCTGTCCATCAAGCCAGACAGATCTGCCCCCGATGGAAGGCATTAAAGCCTGGAGGGCTAAGTAAACGGCACAGAGTTTCAGAAGACTTATGGGGTGCTGCTCCTCCATTTGAGACCAGAGACCTTTGAACTCCACTTCGTCCAGGTGGCCTTTCCAGCCCAGAAACAATGTGTTTGCCATGTCTTCAAGCTCCAGAAGGGGCTAGGAAGGTCATCAGTCAAAAGTCAGATTGGCACCAATCATCCACCACTGAAGGTCACAGTCTGCCTCATCCAAGACATGGATGTTGTCCAACAGGCACTTCCAGTGTTGGACCCACTGCAGAGTCCGTATCGGCCAGCAAGCACGAGGCACTAGCAGGATACACAAGACCAAGAAGCCTCAGAACCCTCCAGGTTGAAACTAGGGCCTGAGCCCTAAACATGGGGGTCACAGCCTGAACGTCCTGGATCCACTGTGGAGGACGGAATGCTCTCTGCATCACTGTTCCCCAGATGGCACCTATAAAGAAAATCGGCTTTATAGGCTGATAAGAATACTTCAGTTCAGCCCATGTCACTTTCAGGAGCCAGTTGTAGAAGTAAAGAAATTTGTGAATGGGATTGGGCAAAAAAGGAAGCAAGCAACAAACTACACCAATTTGAAGAACCCATTGATCCTAATTAATGGCACACCCAGCAAGCAAATAAAAATGAATCCTGCCTCTAACACCATAGATAGACTGAATAAGGTCGAATTAAAGTGGTTTGGTGATGTCTGCAGCTGGTGACGATGAATAGGATGAGTGCTATCCTTGTTGCTGACTACAACCCCTACCACCACCACAACCTCTGGTCCTGCGAAAGGACTGAGATAGTAGAAACCAAAAACGTTGGGAGCAAAGCTCAGGATCTGTGCTAAAATGCACAGAAAAAGTGGGAATGACATCAGCGCGCAAGCTCTGTGATGATACATCCAGGGGGAGTGTAGTCTCAACGTGGAGTTTTAGGTCACCACCTGCTATTGCTAAATTTAAAGATTCAGAATGGCACCTGGGAGGATTCAAAAGGTGATGAATGTATATTATATCATGTTATCAATGTTTTTATAGCGTGCTAATTACCCGTGAGGGTATCCAAGCGCTCTGTAGCAAGTGTGGGAAGCAAGACCTGGGGGCTTCAGCCAAAAGCCAGGTCTTTAGCTTCTTGCGAAAGTCAAGAAGAGAGGAGGAGGCTCTGATGTGTTATGGGGGGGTGGTCATTCCATGGTTTAGGGGTCAGGTACAAGAAGGTGCGGCCCCCTGCCCTGATTTTGTGTATGCGTATGGTGTGTGCTAGTGAGACACTGGCACAGCGGAGGTGTCTTGAAGATTGGTGCAAGTGAATGCGGCTGTTCAGGTAGGCAGGATCAGTGTTGTTGAGAGCTTTGGAGGTGTGGGTAAGAAGTTTAAAGTGTGCACTCTTATGTATCAGGAGCCAGTGGAGTTCCCTAAGGAGTGGCGTGATATGGGTTCAATGTGGATGGTTGAGGTCTAGTCTGGCTGCTGTGTTTTGGATGTTCTACAGTCTTCTTGCGAGCTGCTTGGCAATCCCTGCATACAGGGCAATCTCATAGTCTAGTCTGCTGGTGATGAGGGCTTGAGTGATTGTATTCCTGGTGTTATCTTGTAGCCACTTGAAGATTTTCTTTAGCCTCCTTAGTGTGTTAAAGCAGACCAAGACCACTGCTTTGACTTGAGCAGTCATGTCTAGTTTGTCGTCTACGAGGTTTCTTTCATGCAAAGAGGGCTTGGGCGGTTCCAAGGTCTGTGGACCACCAGGTGGGAGCCCCACAGCGAGTCATTCTTCCAAAAGACTTTCACCTCGGTCTTGTCAGAGTTCAATTTGAGGCAACTGGATTTCACCCAGGTGGCCACTTGGGTCATGCATGTGGTGAACTTGTTCCTGGTGTTGGGTGTTTTGTCCATGAGGGACAGTATAAGTTGCATGTCGTCGGCATAAGTGAGGATGGTTATGTTGTGAGCTCGTATGTCGTCGGCCAGCAAGGTCATGTGGAATATGAAGAGCATTGCTGAGCGAGGAGCCCTTCGGGACTCCATAAATAATATCTCATGCTTCAGAGTCGTAGGACGGCATGTCGACAGATTCGGTTCTTCTGGTGAGGAAGGAGCAGATCCATTTGAGGGCAAGTCCCTGACTACCTACTTTGTAGAGTCATTGGATTAGGATGGGGTGGGAGACGTGTTGAAGGTTGCCGATAGGTCCAGAAGGATAAGGGCTGCAGTCCCCCCACCCCCAGTTGAGGATCATCCAGATGTCATTCATTGCTGCTATAAGGGCGGTTTCCATGCTGTGGTTGGGTGTGAATCCGGATTGTGTGGTGTCGAGAAGCTGGTGTTTGGGGAGGTAGTCAGAGAGGCACTTGTTGATGGCTTTTTCCAGGACTCTAGCTGGGCAGGGAATGACTGATCTTGGTTGGTAATTGGCGAGTCTGGTCGGGTCAGCTTAGGGTTTCTTTAGGAAAATGTTGATGGATGCATGTTTCCAAGGTTCCAGGAAGTTGGCTGTACTGATGGAGGCTTTGAGGATAGGGGTGAGGGCCTCCCTGAGATGGACTGCTCCTTTTTCGAAGGTGTGGTGGGGCAGGGGTCCTCCTGGACCCCAGAGTGAATGATCTCCATGATTGTTGTGGTTTCCTCGGTGCTAATGGTGTCCCATGTGATGATTGTCTTGACTGCTTTCATCACTGGGAGATGTCTGGAGAGGGCCAGGAGATCCGGTTGTTTGGGGAGGAGGGATGGGGGGTGAAACTGCTGTATATGGTTGCAATTTTGCTACAGAAGAAGTTTAAGAGGTTGTTACACAGATCTTGTGATGGGTTGATGTTTCCGGTGACAGCTGTAGGTGTGGTGAACTCTGATAATTACAAAGATTCTTTGCTGCTGTTGGAGCTCATATTTATTTGTTCAACTAGGGCCTTCCTCTTGGTTTCTCGGATGAGCTGGTGGTACCTCCTCTGGGTGACTTTGAAAGTGAATTTTTCCACTTCCCCTTTGCTGTTATTTCTGTTCCAGTTGTTTGCAGTGTCGCTTGGTCATTCTGAGATCTTCTGTTTAGCAGCTGACTTGTATTCTGGTTTACGCCGTTTTGCTTCGTTCATGGGGGCAACAGAGTCGGCGCAGTAGGTAATCCACTTGTTGAAGTTCTTGATGTCGCGTGCCAGGATGCCTGTGGGTTCCAGTTTGTCCTTGTAGTCCAGTCTGCTTCTGTTAGGCTGTTCCAGTGCCACCATGATGGGCCTGCTGTGGGGGTTCTTCTATGTTGATGAATTTCAATTGTAAATGGCGTGATCTATCCAGGAGACAGGTGTTGGTCGTCATGTTGTTGAAAGATGTGAAGACGGGGTCTAGGATGTGTCTGGCGGCATGGGTGGGTACCATGACGTGTTGGGTTATTTCCAGTGTGTCAAGAGGGGCAGCTGACTCGGGTTCAGGCTCGTCTTCAGATGGAAACTGAGGTCTCCTAAGTGGGTGAAAGTGCTGGCGTCGGGCACTATGGGGGTGATGAAGTTTGTGATGTTGTTTGCGATGTTGGCTCTGGGCCTTGTGGGTGGTATAGACTAGTGTCCCAACCAGTGTGAAATTTGATGTGATTTGTAATTTGAATTTGAGGTGCTCCATATAGTCTGTTCCGGCTTCGGTGGTGGTGCAGATAAAGGTGTCTTTGTAGATTAGTGATTATTTGTTGTGTGTCCTTTGTATATATTCTATATTTATTCACACACTGGAGCACTGCGTCGCCTGCACTTATGTTTAGTGTTGTCACAGTATCTGCATATAAATTTAAGAATATTACTAAAAATAATTCTGAAACCCATTTGAGCAATTTGTGATCATGAACATATATCTTTTTGAGCATTATTTTTGTGTAAAACGCTACCAAAGTAGATACTTTCCACTTGGGATTTTTAAATATCATATTGAGTGTTGGCTCCCCCAGACAGGCGCAGGAGAGGGTCACTTTTTCAGAAAAGAGTCCCACGGTGGACTTTGTTGTTTACATAACTATTATAACCCTGGTCCCCGTTGGTATAGAAGGGGTTGTCCTTGTGATTATATATATATATATACACATACATCTAAAGGCAGTTAATGGCTGGAATATACTACTAGTATGTTATTTAAATATTCTCAGTTAGCAAATTTATAGGCAGATGTGAGTTAACCAATTCATCAGTCACAGAAACAGGAACATTTTAACAGACTCTTAATATTTTCATTTCACTAATATAATATGTATTCGCATTTATCTTGAGGGTTGGATAGCTTTGAATAAAGCGATCCATATCTTCCAACATAGTGCTGAATGCATCCATTGACAGAGTGTCAATGTATGCACATCTCTGTTTCAAGAAACATGGGGTAGCCCTGAGTTTCATAGGGACCTGAGGTATTATTTTAAAGACAACAGATAGGGACCAGGGGTATTATTTTAAAGACAACACAAGTATCTATGGGGAAATAAATTAAATTATAACAATCAATGTTTAAAATTCAAAACGATGTTTTAGTATCCAAAAGTATACAGACCCTCAATATTACAATGAATTAATACACAGATGGGCCTGTATATAGTGTTGACAGTGTTTCGATCCTTTTCACATAATAGGATCATCATCAGGATAAACTTATATATTGGCCTGAGTAGTTACATATTGCCAGAATTAGGCAAAAGAGTCACATTGTAACCAAGAAGGAATATGCCCATTCAATCTGGAGTATAGTTGAGATGAGTTTGCTAAGGTGTAGAATCAAGTGGTGGCCGGTCAGCAGTAAAATCTGAAAAGATGGCAGTTTTAAGTATTGGTAAAATGGAGAATCAATTAAGCCAGAGACACAATAAATATAAAATGGATTGATATTTGTGCACCAGAGACCTGGAGCAATGCTGAAAATACACCGGGGCTGCTGGTCACGTGTCACTTTTTTTTGCCTGAGCACTTCTTCACGGCACGTTTGGTTAACCACCCACTGCATTTTTAGGTTTTGAAAAATTCTATTTATACTTTTGGATATTTAAAAAAAATTGAATTTCAAAAACGGATTATAATTTAATTTCTGTCGTCATAGGGACCTATTTTGTCTTTTAAAAATTGTATGCACATCTGGCATGACTGCCCATTAAAATCTTGGGAGTTCAGTTCCAAGCGATGAGACCACTCAAAACACTATCTGGAGAGAACCAAATGTATGAACACTTGGTTAGCTTAACGAGTAACTATAGTCCTGGCGTATATTTAACGACGTTGATCTTATAGAACAGATTTCAAGATAATTCAGTTTCAATTGCCATTTAGCTGAAAAAGTTAAACAAAAAGAGGTGGATTTGCTAAAATACATGGCAGAAAACATGTTTTAACAATTTGAGAATCAAGTCAATGTAAATGCAATTATCTGTATAGTTTTGATAGCAACGGTTAAATTCTTGTTATTCTGAAACATAAGGGAACATAAGAGCAGGAGGATACATTAATTTCCTCAGGATAACATACATTGTCAGGTGCTGAAACAGATATTTAAACCCCCAGTCCCTAGCCCAAAATCAAACTAGACTACTTGAAGTAAACTCTGAAACAATATACAAAACTTATTTATTCGTTCTTTGCATAAACTGATGCGTGGGTTATTAAGACAATCCTAACATACTTAAAACTAAACATAAATATGGTGATTGCTTTCTGTGTTTCATGTTATAAGGCACCGCCTTACACAAGTGGGTCTAAAGAGACTGCTCTTGTTTTCATTCTTGCAGGAGGCACGAATATAATATTGAATATTAACACATGTTCAAATTTAGAAAATCAACTAGAATATCGTGCAAACTGTTTAAAGTAAAAACTTTCTAATAAACAGAAATGTTCACAAAATATTTAAATGATAAACAATGCAGTCCCCACAGAAGATCAACAGCCATCAACACAGAGGTACATTTAGATATTACAGATACAGATATGAAAGTGCTTGAGAGCAGCACGCTTTGTCAACGCATTGATTATGGAGCAAACCTCCTCAAGGATCGATGTACTCATTTTTCATGTTTATTTTTGTGGGGGCTTTTATGGGTCATTAGCACCTTTTGAGGTCAATCCTTACTTTTCAGAATGTGAAGATGAATGAGGATGCCCTCAAAGCACTTCAAATCATTCCCAATAAATATGAGATATTAAAGTCCATTTCCATGATTGGTGATTAAGTGAAATTGTTTCACATCAGTAAAGAATTTAACACTGATTGTATTTCACCAAGGTCCAGTTAAATGTATATTATTAATGCAGATAACCAATCATGTACAGTGTCTGTCCAGGCACACCTCTGCTGCATACAGTAGGTTATATGAAAGAAATAGCACCTGCACAAGCCCCTGTTCCCTCAGATAAATTCATGTGGGATTGTGATCATGTGACAGTGACACAGAAGGCATAAAGATTGAATAACTTTAATGCCTTGAACTATCAATTTGAGGGATGGTTTTCTATGAATTCGGAAGATGGTTTTAACTGAAGTGTGCTGGTGTGCGTCTGCGCTAATAACACCAGAAAACATTTAAAGTATTATTTTATAGACAATAAAAAAACTGACTAACGTCAGATCAAAGGATGCAAATAACTGGGTGGTGGAATACATTGTGCAATTTTTCGAATTCATGATTAGATTGGAATATTAACCTTTGTGGTAAGAGTACATAAATCTGGAATGATAGCATGCTAAAGCTACCATGCCAGGCCCTTGGGTCCCCTAAGGCATTAAGCAATACCAGCTAGCAGCCAGAGGAAATAAAATCTTGGTTTCTCCATAATCCAGTCTGTTCACTTCATCGAAATCCAGTATTGGAATTAAATGAAGCGACGCTATTATTTACTGTTACCTAGATCTTGACCTCGTAATTGATTTGATATCCTTCTTGTCATCTTCTAATTTCTTGTCGTCCGAAGATTTAGAGTCGTGGAGATTTTCATCCCCTTCGTCGTCCGACTTGATTTCTGAGCTACCAGGAGACACGCTTTGTCCCTGCAGTCCACTGGCCAGACCTGAGCACAAACACATTCGTTTCACTGTAATCATGATTTTTAAATAGCATCAAATAGAGCACATTAGATGTATACAAAACTATAATTTTCAAAACAATAGCAGAGCAAAAATTATCATCAAGCATGCCAAAAAAAGCGAAAAAACAACAGTAACAGATGTCTGACAAATTGGAATGAAAAGGTTGTGCCTGGCCAGTGAAATAAGGCTTTCTCTTGGGCTCCATGACCTGGAGCCGTTTCTACTGTTACCCTTAGACTATCAAACAAACATATGTCAAGAGTCAAAATGTGAAGAGTTATACTACTTAAATCGTCGATGATTGGAAGGCTCAATAGTCTGGCCTTGAGACTTCCAGCCATCACTGGTAGACTATATTGGTAACAGCCCCCATCTACTAGCGTTGAGTGATGGGAAACAAGGGCTTCTAAAATCAACTGAGTGGCCCAAGCGATTACTATGGGGGAGAAGACAATATCAGTTTGAGTATGCCACTGTAACTGTATTTAAGTATATACAAAGCCCTTCAAGAAGAGCGCAGCAAGGAGAACCCCAGAGGTCTTCTCTTTATCATGAGTCTTCGACATGAGACCAATAAATAGACAAAACATGTCTCATAGAAAAACTGTGCAACATTCCAAAACAGAAGATAATCCTGACCACTTAAAAGAGCACACCACTGCTGGAAGTGCCATGTGTCATGGCTGCTAATCATGCTCACTCTGATAAAATGAGAAGCTTACAGGAGACATGGGCACTAGCAGGTCTGTAATCACTGGACAGCCTTGCATATAACTTGTAGCTACTCTTCCTATACCCGCGGTTTCAAACCAAGCTAAAGGCAGTGCCGGGAGCTGTCTAGAGCTCAGTTTCCACATCAGGATAACACATGGCTTCTGATGTTAAGTCCGTGTCTGGCAATTATACTGTAAACAAATAATAGCAGCTCATGTTTTGCAGGACAAAGCACCTTCAAAATCAATTCTTGTAGCAAATTTCACCCATGGGTATCAAAAAATGAAAGTTAATGCGGGTTAAAAAGACAGCAACCTGATTGGTTACATATGCATGTATTTGTAGAGGTAATTGTAGTTGCCCAATATTTTGACACAGTAAAATGAGCACTTAAAATTTGAAATTTTAGACTCTAGGTCTATTGTCAGTCATTTTCCTCCAGCCACTGTATCCCATGTCCCTTCATCAGAGTGGGCCTATGGGTAAGAGGAAGAGTGGAAAATCACAAGGGGCTTCAGTGATAGTCGAGTATGATTAACCCACAGACCACTGACCAGAACCCTTTGGCCTGACTTAGATTCCTCTGCCCATCCATGGTCTGCTGCAGGGACACTTTCATGATAAAACATTTGGATAATGGACCTTTGCCTCTGTTGAGTCAGTAGAACCACTGCACGTTGCTCAAATTAAAGGGATGCTCTAACATAGCTAGGGTAAACCACAAAGTACACAGTTATTATGTTTCTCATAACATTATAGAACAGTGGACAACACATGTTTTGCAGTAATAACTGAAATGCACTATGGAAAATTATATTGAAAATGAGATTTTAATGAATGCCATTTTTGTTTTTTACATTACATATATTAGATTCTTTACGGGAAAATACATATGTACGTCTACATATTTATTGCCTTTTACTTTAACACTGAGTTATTTACAACAAAAGGATTGGGTTTTTATAATCGTGCTGTACATAAAGTTAATGACACTCTTTCAATGAGTGGTTGAGGGTGTTTTTGCCCAGTGAGCTGGCATAATTATTAACAAATGGGAGTCCCATCCTCTAGTCGGGGGATCAGAAATGTTGTTTAGTCCACCGTCTCCCAGAGATGGAGGTCCGGGAGCAGGCGTTTAACTCCCTCATTCTGAAAGCAGGGCGTAAATGGTTTTACAGAGTACAAGCGTAATTCTGATCCCCAAACGGGGAGGAAAGTAAAACCATATGTAAATCTTTAAGCAATTAATGCTGTATCTGAGGCTAATAATTACAATAAATCAAGCTGTTTCTTGTGGGTACCCGGTTTCTATAATGGCGAAGGAACTAGAAAAGCACCGATTTACGTTGCTCTGAGAATATGAAGAGGGCAGCCTTACAGGACAGAAAATAATGCGGCCCTCTTTTTGGCTATAATAAAAATATTGCGCATTGGAAAGGTGTCCCTTTAAATAAAGAAAGGAAGAAATGCTCAATAAATCTTACATTTACCGTGTGCTGAGAGGTTTTATAAATAGAAAGTCAACATATGCCATGACATGACAAAGAAAGTTCAAAAACATTAACATTATTATAGTAAAAAAAAAAAAAACAATGAGGGCGACTTACATTGGCGGTAAAAGATAGATTTTAGTTGCTGAATTTCTTTGGCATACTCACTCCTGTATGGATCTTGGGAAGGGTTCAAGTCGGGGGACGTGGCAGACTGAACTGGCAACTGTGGGACAGGCACCTGGTTTGGCACGAGAGAATGGCTGCCTCGAAGACCCACGCCATCTTCACGATGAGCCCCAACCTAAAAACAATATTTAGAGACAAGACATGTCAGCTGAGGCATATAGTACTTATCTGAGATTGAAGTACATTTACGTGCTTGCTTAATCTATTCACTAGATGGCGCCCGTGCACCATAATCTACCTAATTACCAAACTCCTCGCACAGTATGCCGTACAGCACATTTAGTCACAAATGTGGCAGAGCAGCTCAGGCAGGTAAAACGTCAAATCGTCTCCCCGGGTGCAGCAGTGGAGCGCACTGATTCGAACCCATCTGTCTTCTATCATGTCCGCCAACAGATCTGACAATTATCTTAATGCCCATATGCTTAATTGTAGGGTTCCCAATTCCCCTATTGCTATCTGAAATCCTGCAGGAATTTTGATTTGGCATTCCGCTTCCATTTCAGGGGATATAATTCTCAGGCCTGCCATTTTTCCCACAAAGCCTGCAAAGCCTTCGACAGCATCAGCTCCCATGGTGGGCAGGGACCCTGCTCAGTACACACATCATAAAATGTCGCCCGGCCTTCCAAAGCCAGGCGTTCGTTCCAAATGAATGTTTATGGTATATAATCGAGTACGGGGCTTCAAACCCAAAGGGGAGCCGCTCCTGCCAACACCCCAGTCCTACGAAAACTAGCGATAAAGACTTTATGGAACACAGGGCTGTTGCCACGTTTCCAGACTTGATTAAAAGCTATTCATTATGTGAAATGACTCCTGCGGGTTCCTGGTCATGAGGTATGCCAAGAGTGGAGCACACAACTGGAGCGGGAAAGGACTTAGCCAATGGTGCAGCTCTTTTTGGACTACGGGCCTCATTTAGATTTAGGCGGACGGGTTACTCCGTCACAACTGGGACGGACATCCCGTCCGCCGAAATATAAATCCCATTCAGGCCCCAAGACAAAACCACATTTACTGACATTGTCCGCAAAATACAACTGTGCACATCTTTATTTTATAATTAACTTTAGCTTGCTCCAACCACAAATGCCCAAAGAGTGCCTGACCCCAACATGGACGTCAACTAGAGGCAGCCTCCACTAGCAGACGCACCCCTGTTACTTTGTCACCCAAGGAACTACGCTTGCAACGTCTGGCCTCGGAAGGACAGTATAGTACAGGAAGTAAAGAGTGAATTTACAGCACTGCATAAGTGTAAGTAATGTATAAACATGTAATTTGTTTTGTAACAATATCTAGATATATACATCCGACCACTGAAATTTGGTCATTCCAGAAAGCAGAGGTTGTTCCATTACATGATGGTGGCACACTACCCAAAGATGACACACAAGCACTGCAACATACTAAACCTGTACTGCAATGCGTAAACACAAGAAATCATATATTATTTAGGGTGTGTGGCTACCCGCCTCAAGGAATAATCATAGTAATTGTGAACCCTCAAAGTAACTAAATTAACCTGTGATTAACCCCCTGGTAGCTATAGCACAGAGCAAACAGACTAGCTTAGGGTAATGTGTTAAGTATTTATGCAGTACCAAAAAATGAATAAAGTCAAAATGCCAAACATTAAAAATCCCAAACCGAATTAGTAAAAGAAAATAAATTGTATTAAACAAAATTATACTAAAATGACAAAAATCCGATAAGGGGAACCGGACATATGAATTTCTAAAGGTTTAAGCAGAAATAGGGCCAAGAAACGGAAATCTCCAATGAAATGTTATGGCCGCGGCAGACTGGGACCTAGGCTGACTGCAATAGAGCGTGGGTTGAATACACCAATCAGGTTCGTCCTGGTCCAAGATTTTACTTTCTGACTTAGTCATTTAAGTTCCATCCACCACAGGAGTACTAGTCTAAAGCCCCCCGCTCCTGAGGGAAATCACTTTGCCTGACACCCTGTAATTCTCTGAGGCCAACAGCAGGGTCTAGTACAGGTCAACTTGCCATTGTTCAGCTTGGTACTTCCAGGAAAAGGACTCTAGCAGCTTTTCTCCCTGTAGCCATACAGGAGGCCTTTCCTGACCTTTAGAGTCCACTTCTTTGTCCTGGTTACAAAAGGGAGCAGGTCCAGTCCTTCAGGGCTCCACTCCGGTTACAGACAGCAGATCTAGTCCTCTTCTGATCTTGCACAGGTCCAGAAACTGTTCTGAAGTGGGTGACTGGAGTTACCACATTGATGCCTGGCAGGAGTTAGTGGGTGGAGTGACTCCTAGACACAACCTAAACCAACGGGGTTAAACTTCCAAAACCCCGAGGTACCAACTTTGCAGTAGTTCTGCATTGTTTTACTGCAAACAGTCCCAAAATGCAATGTGTCAGGGCAAATCCAAGATGGTGAAGTGTTCGGTCACACTAAACTTGGGCCCAGAGGGCTGTGGGTGTGTGCGGGGAGTGTACTATGGTAAATATAGTTTCATCCCTGAGCAAATACTAAAATCCAGTTTGAGGTAGGCACTATACCCACAACAAGAAGTCTGGTAGGACAAAAGCAGGGTCCTTCAGCAACCAAACAGATGAACCACAAGATTTGTCTTGGCATCCTGTTCTCTCACTTTCAAGTGTGCTCCAAGTGTTGTGTGGCTCAACCGACCGGACAAGCAGGACTGGACACTAGTCAAAAAGAATGCCCGCAGCCCCTACCATGCATATTCTGTGGAGTTCAAATGAGTCATCTCTGCTCATTCAGCTGAGCATATTGGTTGCTCATGGGAGGTATTTCATACCTATTCAAGGTTGAGTATACACTGAGAGCTGGCAGAGGTTTATGCTAATTAGCCTTCGGACAGTTCAGGAATGTAACTTTCCAAAAGTTAATTTTCCTTAATACTAATTAAAAATCCAACTTCACAACTGAATTGGATTTTCAATAACTATTAAAAATAGTGTTTAGATATTTTTCTAGCTACTCCCATTCCCAAGATACAGTATTAGTTATTTAATATTGCTTCTCAGTGTTTCCCTATGGGCCGGTAAGCCTTCCTACAATGAACTTTTGGGTGCTAGCCACTGTAAGGACATGTTAACTTTAAATTTCTACATGTCCTAGTTTTAAATACCATGCACCTTGCCTTGTGGGAATCAAGGCTTACAAAGGGGTGACTTGTTAATATTTAAAAATATTTTCACCTGTCAAAAGGTTTATTTTGACAAGTCACAGTGCATGTTTTGCACTGGTACAGTCAGGCTACAATGGTAGGCCGGAAGCCATGTTTACACTGCAACTATAGTGGATGGCACAATAGGGGCTGAGGTTCTCTAGAGGCATTTAACTTCCAGGCTCTGGGTACATTTTGTACCATATACTAGGGTCTTAGACAGGTTAAATATACCAATTAGGATCACGGCAATTAGACCATGTTTAAAATGTGAGCACAGGCATTTTACTACTGTTTAATAGGGCTAAAGTGCAGAGAGTTCTAATGCCAGCAGATCAGATAGCGCAACAATCTGGTGAGGCATCACACAACAGATGGTGATTTCCTATATTAAATATTTAAAACTCCCTTACATTCCTACCAAACTGTACTTCAAACTAAAGTTTTGAATGTGTGCAACAAATACTCAGCTGCTCCTGCTGTACAGTTCTAAAAATATTTCGGCAATTAATTCCTCTAAAAAGAATCAAGTTGTCATCCTGCAGTATTCAAACAAATTGAAAAATCAATCCCAAAGTAAAAGTAACTCAAATTGTATCTGCTGCACCCTGCATCTACTGCAATAAAAGCTATAAAATGCACTTGACACAAAACAGAGGTTGGATTTACTAAAAACTGAACATTTTGGCTTAATTGGTTTATTTTCAACATGACTTATTTTTACACGAGATTCGCTCAAGGACAACCGCTGAAGTGACTTTTCTGCAAGTTTTCAATTTCTGCCATTTTTAAAAATGTTTTTGTGCTGGTTCTCTTTCAATAAAATGTACTCGTAGTGATGGAGTTAAAAGGCTCATTAAATCAGGACGTTTCTCCTTATTTTAGGTTGCGACTTTCCTGTGAACTGCCAAAATATTCCGTTTGTGATTTTACAAAGAACAGAGGGATTGTTTACGGACTTGAGGCAACTGCTGATGCGCATGGAAGAGTTAGAAGCCATGCAATGGATATGACCTTGTATGCTTTCAATGATACTAGAATTGGAGCGAGTTTTCATTCCCATTTCCTATAAACCTCTGTGGAAATTGATGTGCATTAACACTTGACATTCATTTTAGGGCACTTTAAAAAAAACACTGACTCTCTTGAAAACAGTGTGCTATCTTACTGTCATTCCTCTTAAAGATGTGAATACCTGTTTGATGCGCTCAGCCTACACTGGAAGTCCTAGACGAGCCACCACAGGCAGAAAAGTGGGAGTCGGGCCAGCCTGACATGACAGGAAAGGTGAGGACTACCACTATAGATTAGATTTTCTTGTGAAATGATTAAAATAAGTACACAAAAAATAAAAATTACTAAAATTGACAAAATTATACAAAGAAAAAAATGTAGCCAAGAAGAAAGAAGGCAAGTCACCAACAACTAAATAGTTTGTAGGTTAAGAAAACATTTGTCACTTGGGTTCTTAAAAGACTATAAGCCAAACCTAAAAATCTCATTAATGCACTAATAAAAGAGGAGATTTGATTAGTGAAACAAAATTCGATTGCTTCTTTATCAGTCTTACTGGTTGACTCAATAAAAAAATTCTGAAGGTTGAGTATCCGTAGATTTAACAACTTTGGACAAATTCAAATAAAATGTTCTATAGTTTCAAGTTTAAAACACACAAGCAAGATGAGCCATCGTTCCTGAGATGAGGATTCTAAGATTCTCAAACCGAGCCAGAGGAATATGGAGTAGCCTGAATCTATCGCAGGAATGTTCTTTTCTTTAAAGCTTCAAGGTCGGAATCACGATAGGGCTGCATATAGTCGAAATAGTAATTATAAACTAGGTCACTATGTTGGTAATTCAATCATATTTTTAGATCCTCGGTGCAGTAGTTCAGCCTCAGGTTTTTTTTTTTTTTAAACCAGTTGCTACTGTTTGGGGGCAAGGATGACCGTGTTTCCAGGTCTAAAAACTTGCGATATTTATTTACTAAGCTGATGTCATCCAAGTTGAGGGCAAAGTTTTTATATTTCTTTTGTTTCAGATTCTTGAAGATTAATCCTTTTATGGTGAGGCTGTTGGCGTTGGCACAGTGACACATAGTTTACTACTGAGGCGTTATGAATACTTGCCAAGGGTTTTTTGTTTCATTCTAGTCTTATTTTGCTTTGAGGAGTGGATGTTTGTAGGTATAGGAGTTCCCGAATATTGGGCCCAATTAAGAGTCTGGCACAGCGGCGCCGAAGCGCCAAACACGCGCATGGACCGTCGGCCATATTACGAGATGTAAAAGTACAACTCGTAATATGGTTGGCGGTCCTTTGGCCTTTCCCATGGTGGTGCCTTGAAAACAGGTACCGCAATTGGGTGTGAAAAGGACTGAGGTGAGGACTGGTGCCCCAGCAGCCCTGATGAAGTTGTCTTGACGGTTTTGGCAACGAAACATGTTGGCTAGTGACAAATAATAACGGCCATGTGTATGCCTTGTTTTTAAATTGAGGACACTCACAACAGTGAATAAATAGTGGTGTATGTGAGTGCTATCTCGTTTTTAATATATTGAGATACCAATTATCTGTGCACGCTTGGGGTTAATCAAACACTGGGTGAACTTTGCAGCCTCAGTGTTAGGGGTCACATAAACCTGTTGTTTTGACCTTCCACCTCGGTGAATTTCTTACACACACCTTTTTCTTTCTTTATTCTTTTCGGGTAAGAAAGCAACCGATGATGATAACGTGGGCCAACTAGCGAGTCCCACCCAGGAGCCATTTTGGTTTGCGCACGTGAGGTGCTTTCTTACCTTTCTCACATTTTTTTCACGTTGTTGGGTATTTTTTACTCGTTGTCTTAGTTCACTCTGAGTAATGAAGTGAACATGATTGTCTGGTGGTTATTGACAATTGATTTTTAAATGAGAACAGTCGGGACAATCCAGATCATTGATGATTGGAATAGATCTGGTTTGGGAAGGGGTATTAACAAATAGATATGACACCCCTAAGAGTCCTTAAAGTGTTGATGGACTGTTCATAGAGTTCAGACCTTGTTGTGTTTATAACCGCAATGGGAACGGCCAAAAACTTCCAGCACGGCATGGACGGTGATGTGCATGCCGTGCTGGAACTGGGGAGAATACAGACAGGGGGGGCTCATGTTGTGGCCCCTGAATGTATCCCTTGGCGGGGTGGACATGGGGGCCCTGTATGGCCCCTTTTGTTACTGCTCAGCCAGCCTTTTCATGGCAGGGCTCCGCCATGAAAAGGCTGGCGGTCCAGGAACTCAAAATATGCTGAGTGGGACTGCGTCAGTTCCTGCTAAGCTTAATGCATTGTGGCACTCCTGCGCCACCGCCAGGGAACAGTCCACCACTGATACGACTTACAAAGTCGTAATCGGCAAAACTGTGAACCGCCACTCCTGCGCCACAGTGAGTCTGGCAGTCGCAAGACCGCCAGACTCTTAATCAGGCCCATTGTGTCTTGCAAAGTTCACATGCAAGAAATATGTAAGAATGGAGTTTAGATAGCTGATTTTGTGGATAAAGACAGCAAGACAATATCATCAACGTATGTCAATTGGCTGATGCCATAGCTGCGGAGTTTTGGAGGGAAGCCCTCAGGCCCATTCAGGTACCTTGGTAGGTAGGCAATGCACAGTGAGAACAATGAAGGAGCTAAAATATAACCTTGTATGATGTCTTATGAAGTATATATTTTTATGGTGAGGGGATATTTTCTGAGGTTAATTTGACTCTTACACAGGTGTCCTTGAGTAATTCAATCTGAAAATTAAGTATATTTGAGCCAATACTCCAATTTAACAATTTATTCTAGAGTCTTTCCCGGTTAATTGTATGGAAGGCAGAACTACAAATCGATAAAACAAGCATAGAGGGTGCTTTTTTTCACTCTTGCTTTCTTTGCTAAAATGGTCGGTGCCACAATGTTAACTGTAGAGCAGACTGATTGTAATCCAGTCTAGGAAAGTGGGATTAAATGATTATCCTTTGTAGAGTCAGTTAATAGGTTAAGTATTTGTCAAATAGTTTCCCATCGCAGTCTAACAGGGATATTAAACAATAATTTCAGGGGTCAGACTTCTGTCCTTTTTTGAAAATAGGGTGAATAATAGAGGCTTTCCAGGAGCTGGGAATAATCCTTCCATCAAGCACTTGGGATAATAGTTTAAATAACATATTACTCCAAAGGAAGCGAGCCGTTTCTTAGTACGTCTATTGGTGGCTATTGGAGATCTTTTTATCAGAGAGATCATCTCTTTAACGGTAATTGTGAAGATATTATCTTCATAGTTAAGGCTTCGTGTTGTGACCATAGTAGGACATGAGTAGAATGTTTCGATATCAGATTCCCAGATATCATTTGAAATAAAGTGATTGTTTGTTGGTCCATGTGCTGCTACACTTAATCCTATCCATGTCCAAAAATGTTTGGTATTATTTGTTCTTATAGCAGTCACCAGCTTTGCCCAAACCTCTTCCTGTGAGTTCCTGGTTTTGTCTTTTATTGTAGATTTCATTACTGACTTGGCGTTCTTTATCTTGTCGTTACGCACTAAGGAACAAGATTTTTTTAAATGTCCTTAAGTGTTTTCGATATTGTTTTTTTAATGTTTGCTGTTGAGCTTCTGGAATGATTTTGTGGGAGAGCAGTCTGCTTTATCTTGTCACATAACATCGATTCAGATGAAACGTACCGCAGCACTGAATGTGACATTGCTTCCTAATCAAAAACACCAATCAATTGGTTGTTTACCAGTGGACAAATAGAATGAGCTACTCACAACAAAATCTACTTTGCGAAATCTTTGTAGCTTAGAAGAAAGGTCATAATTACATTTTTGATTTTTTTATGTTTTTAACATTAGAGGGTTTGGTAAGAGGGCTGCGATTAGTATTCTGTCCAAGTTTAAACTGCTGTTACTCCAATGTAATCACCTGAGGATTATGGTCACTTTCACATCGAGAACGAGTTTCAAAAGCCTTGCACGTGTAAAATGCGGACTAATAAAGAAAAGGTAAAATCTCGTATGCGAGTAGCTTTAATATGCTGAAAGGTATACTTTGCAAGTTGGTCCATTATAAATCTACTGTTTAAGGCTTAATAACCAAGGTTGTGAAGTAGGTCGTATGTACGATTCCTTACTGACGTACATAACCTGCGGAACAGTAGATATGTTTATAACTGGAGATTGTATACCAAAGCACATATCAGGCAAGTCTTTCATTTCAGAGGAGTTACTTGCAGGGACCAGATAGTGATTAACATCACCAGTGAGTACAAATTAGTTCTTCGCATGATGTTCAAGAACAAAGAAAAACATTAATATATTTATATACAAACAAATATAGAACAATACGGTACAAATAATTTCTAACATACAAAAACTTTCTTGAGAAATAAAGAACTTGTCTACCATCTAGCCACTATGTTTCAATAAGAAACAGTTTATAATTCTGTCTAAGTTTTTGTATGTTAGAAATTATTTGTACCGTATTGTTCTATATTTGTTTGTATATAAATATATTAATGTTTTTCTTTATGTTGTTAAGTAAAGTATGTCCCATTAGTTTCACAACCTTTTTATCATGAACTTATATTAATAAAATGAAGTTTTTAATATAAATGTTTGTGTACACTGAGTCAATGTTCTTATCAATGTGTCTAACAAAGGTTAATGTATGACCAGTTAATTGGCTAGGTTTTTTGTTCTCAACTGTTCCCATGAGGCACAGGGTCAAGACTGATTTGCATATAGCTGGGTCTGAACTGAGGTGGCGAAGTGAGCTAAAGAATGATGATGGATTCAACCCAGATCTGTGACTGGGGGTGAGTGTCTGAAAAGTTTCAGCGCTCCGTCCATCATCACCTTGTGTTTGCTATATCCCAAGAGCAGGCGTCACTTCATCCTGCATCCCCAGGATCTGCTTAAACAAGGTTCAATGCTTGTCTTTTGGTTGTAATTGCAGAGACATGTCTCTCATTCATACTGAGTTACATTAGATATGCATTTGATTCCAGCATGCAAGTTACTATTCAACAGGTTAGGCCGCAGACAATTCCTTAATTCAGCAGAGAAAGGTCCATATCACCAAACTTAATCTCATCAGAAATGAAAACATGCTCAGGAAGAGACCCATGAAGTACCTTGTTAAATGCTGTGAAGCAGCAGCAGAGCCCTGGGTGAATCTGATCCGACAACTGTGCTTCCTGGTTTTTAGAGAAGATCAAGGCTTCACGGGATTTAAGATTTTGAGGAGGTTTGCATAAAAAGTCCTATGCGGTGGGTGGTGGTGCAGCTTAATTTGAAAAAGTTATCAAAACAGTATGATACAACAGATAAAACTGTGCGGAGTATTAACTTAAACAAGCATTGGCATAGCCAATAGGTCTCGCCTTTGGGGCCTTATAAGTGTTTAGCCAGAGCTATTGACTCTGCCAATGTCTTCAAGCTGTGCTGTAGAGAAGTGTGGCTGCTGTGCAGCATGCTGAAAAGTTATAATAAAAAAGTGTCAGAAGCATTTTTGTTACTTTATATATGACCAAGAAGGCATTATGTAAAACTGAACGACCATAAAAAAAAAAAGTATTTACAATAAAAAATTCTCATTTTTCGTTTGTCCTTGCAATGCTGGCAACTTGTTTCTGCCTATTGCAATGGTTGTTTGTTAAAGCTTTTTTTTTGAGGGAGCATAAACAATCGGAGGGTGAAGGTTGGGAACTAGTACCTGTATTATAACACTAGCAGCGGCCAGACGCTAGGGGAGAATCAACAGATGCCAGATTCCGAGAGCAGGCTGAGGTGGTGCTGAGTGATGCTGAGGTGGTAGTGGTGGTGACTGTTGCGGAGACGATGCTGAGGTGATACTGAATGATACTCAGGTCTTGCTGAGTGATACTGCTGTGGTGCTGAGTGATGCTGTGGTGGTTCTGAGTGATATTGTCTTGGCGCTGAGTGATGCTGTGGTGGTGCTGAGTGATATTGTGGTGGCGCTGAGCGATGCTGTGGTGGCGCTGAGCGATGCTGTGGTTGCGCTGAGCGATGCTGTGGTTGCGCTGAGCGATGCTGTGGTGGTGCTGAGTCATCCTGTGGTGGTGCTGAGTCATCCTGTGGTGGTGCTGAGTGATCCTGTGGTGGTGCTGAGTGATGCAGTGTTGGCCCTGAGTGATGATGTGGTGGTGCTGAGTGATGCTGTTGTGGCGCGGAGTGATGCTGTTGTGGCGCGGAGTGAGGCTGTGGTTGCGCTGAGTGAGGCTGTGGTTGCGCTGAGTGATGCTGTGGTTGCGCTGAGTGATGCTGTGGTTGCGCTGAGTGATGCTGTGGTTGCGCTGAGTGATGCTGTGGTTGCGCTGAGTGATGCTGTGGTTGCGCTGAGTGATGCTGTGGTTGCGCTGAGTGATGCTGTTGTTGCACTGAGTGATGCTGTGGTTGCACTGAGTGATGCTGTGGTTGCACTGAGTGATGCTGTGGTTGCACTGAGTGATGCTGTGGTTGCACTGAGTGATGCTGTGGTTGCACTGAGTGATGCTGTGGTTGCACTGAGTGATGCTGTGGTTGCACTGAGTGATGCTGAGGTTGCACTGAGTGATGCTGAGGTTGCACTGAGTGATGCTGTGGTTGCACTGAGTGATGCTGTGATGGCGTTGAGTGATGCTGTGATGGCGTTGAGAGATGTTGTGTTGGTGCCGAGTGATGCTGTGCTGGCTCTGATTGATGCTGTGCTGGCTCTGATTGATGCTGTGGTGATGCTGAGTGACGCTGTGGTGATGCCGAGTGAGAGATAGAGTGAAGATATAATGCCCAATTAGAGAGGGTGGTGAGAGAGAAAGAGAGAGAAAGGGTGTACATAGAATAAAGAGTGGAGCGGGATAGAGAGAGAGAGAAAGAAGGGGAGAGAGAGTGAATGAAGGAGTTTGAAAGAGAAACAGATAAAGGGGTGAGAGAGAATGAAAGGCTAAAAAAGATAGAGAGGGAGAGTTAATTAAGTAGAGAGAGAATTAGAGAGGGAGAGAGAGAGAAGGAGAGAGACAATAAGAGTGGGGGTGTGGAGTTTAAATAGAGTGAAGAAGTGACGCGGAAAAAGTAACCTTAAATATAGCTTTGTGCTTTGCGCGAATAAATATTTTTAAAAAAACAGAGTGAAACAAAAATACTGGTAATTAGGCTGTGACTCCCAATATAAAACAAATAGCGATATAAGGTGAAATCAACCCACCGAAGCAATATTTCTAACTAGACAAAAAAAAGCTTGCATTTCAATGCTAATCGCTGTTGTTTTTCATGTGACTGTAGTCCAGGGCCGTCAGTTGGTAATGTGAGCTGCTGCTGCGATTGAAACATCAGAGTCCAGAGAGTTAATGAGCCATGACGAGGAAATGAGGAAGAGATAGGAAACCCAGATGGCAGCTGCGCGCGTGCACGCTATCGTGAACGCAAGCTGGTCGCAAGCCGAAAGCCAGTGGGTTTGCACTTCCAAAACCCGCTTACTAAAACTCTCGGCCAGACCAGCGCAAGCGCTGGTGCAGGCCGAGACCTAAAAAGTGGCATTAAAGAGGTCAAATTAAACAGAAAAACTGCAAAAATAAATCAAGATTGTTACTTTCACATTCAATGATTAAAAAGTTCTGCGCTTACTGAGAACTCGAACTGTACTTTACTCTTCTAGCTCCCAAAAAGGAGAGTAGACCCCGATACCCCCATAAATCTCAATCATGCATACGGTAACAATCCCTTTTGGGACCCCTCCCCTCCCCCCAATAGGACGCATCCATCTCCCTGCAGTCCAAAACTTGCCCCAAAGATCACTTTCTATCGGTGCAGCTCATGGTAAATATGACGAGGTGCAGAGCCACCGATGTAGATGAGGCCAGGTTAGCCCAATAAATACGGGACGTCAAGTTCAATTAGTAGATACAGCATTTCAAATCAAACAGGCAAAGGGAAGGTATGATCACTGACGGACCTGATCACACGAAAGTGCAGTGCACCAATGGTTCGCGATACTAGGGGTAGGTAAATCAAGACTACAAAAGGACTTATACCAAATAGCTTCCTGAAGCGTCATACAGATCCCAATACGGAAGATTGGTGCTGGGCCCCGAGTTGAGATGTGACGCCCGACATGGTAGTACCGGCCCTAAAGTGCCAATGCTACGTTAGACGAGATTAATGCACTTGGATAGCGTACGCCCCAGGTTTAGTAATGGCAGCTGCAGCGTGGCATAACAGGTCACATTATCATTTAATCATCCAGCTCTCTAAGCTCTATCTGTACCGAGGTACTCCAGCCTCTAAAGCAGCCTGATGGGAATCTGATCACTCCTAAGACGAGCGGCGATAACATGCAGAGCTGTAGTCACTACAAATAGCATCATGGGACGGCATGTGTTTACATTTATGCAAGGGAGGAGCTAGTCTATGTGTCTGTTATGACTAGAGGCAATCATAGCTGTCTCAGTCTACGAGGAGCACTTGCACAATGCAGCGAGACGTTTTATGCTGCAACTGTATGAAGGTTCAACGGTCTGAACCTGGAGGAACCAGTCACTAGGGTCTTCGGGGAGCTACTAGCTGCCCTGTGTAGAATCCTATTTGTGTATGCCTGAGCGGTTGTGTAGAATGTTCCCTTATCAGGACCACTTACTAGACCCTGACTTGGAAGAAAACGCGTGGGCCGCAGACGTCGCGAAGCGGAAGCTAGAAGAACCACGCAGTCCTAGTCAGTAGGTCAGGCACTGTCTATGAGTCTTCTGACTGTCACTGCTTGTTTTGTTCTCTGTAAAACTATGTTAGGGGGCTACCGGGTACAAGTCGATTAAAAAAATAATTGGTTGGAAGCTTTTAACTCAAGAAATACACATTCATTACAGTCCCTGAAAAAAGGTGCTACGTGCAAAATACAGTGAGATTAGCTAAAGTGGGCTGGCCCACTGCCGTGTGAATGGCGCAACCGTCCAACAAATGATCACTAAAAACAAAATCTTTGCAAACGCGAGACCTAGAAGGAATGAAAGACTGCAAGAAAAGGGGGAGATAAAAGCGAGAAGGGAGTAGATATTATGAAAGGCGGCCGACTTTGTCAAGAGACGAAAAGGTGGGCGAGTAGTGTCTGGGGAGAAGGGAGACGGGGCAGGAGACAAGGGGTGAAACGAAGAAGGTGTGACGAAAAATTGAGGGGGAGGTTGAAAGAAGAAACCTTTCGCGTTGGTGGCGGAAATGGGCTGCAAGAGTTGGAGCTTAGAGGTGACAAGCGCCGCCTGATTTCTAACAAGGGAAGGACGGACAGTTCCCTGTGCTCCAAATTCCTTTTACAGTTAAGGGTCACAATCAGGGCCGAAGACAGAGTCGAGCCGCACCTCACATGGTGGAATCGTGTACAGGAAAACATTGGGGCAAGGGGTACGGTTGACAGTTGTGTGGCGTCAAATCGGCGGTTTTTATTAATGTGTCCACTTAAGAAATTAGTCCGAATCAATGTTATAATGTGCGTCAATATGGCGGTTAGTGTTGCACCACTTTATCCATGAACGTGTAGGGGATAGTCATTTTACTTCATACTACTGTGAACGTTTCCCTAAGCCGGACAAACAGGTACAGGAAAAAACAAACAAGCATTGGCCGCGCGGTGTGGTGGGGGAGGGGGAGCAGCCGGAGAGCAAGTGACGCGCGGCCGTGAAAGTGACACGGCCGCGCGGCCGCTAGACGCGCTCTGTGGTGGGGGAGGAGCAATAAAGAGGAAAGCGAGACGGCCTGGAGCATGCGAGGAAAGCGCGTTACTGTGCGCGTTCTCGCATGCTCTAGGCCAGGCCAAAAAAAAGTGGTCGCATTTCCAAAAGCCCACTCACTAAATGTCTCGCCAGACCAGCGCATGCGCTGGCTCAGGCGAGACCTAAAAAACATCGGGGCTGGTGAACATGCAGCAGGCGCACAACACTGACATCAGCCATCAAAACTATACTCGCAGTAAACACAGTAGAATTGGGCAGCGGTAGGAAACTGGGATACTTCTGGACTCTGAAAGGATGATTGCATTGGCGAAGGTTGACTCAAATGTCAGGTATTCATGACATGGGACTAACTCTGCTCCAGTTTTACCGGCCTTTTAACGGCACTGGCCTGACAAAAAATGACCCCACGTGCTCATACATCAGGCAACGTCTGGTACTATTTTATTAAATGAACAATCTGTCCCGAAATCCGAATTTCTATCACAGATTGGAATTATTCAGATCTTTCCAAAATCTAGTAAAGAAATATGGGCACAATAATTAGTTAGCTGGCAAAGACCTTACAACCATCTTGACTCACCAGCAAGTATTTGCAGAATTGAAAGTTACAGGGCAAGAGATTTGTAAATTAGTATTAAACACCATTATCCCCCATAACAAAACAATTCCGGAATAAGAGCAGTCTCCCAGCTATGGCCTTAACATGTCTGTCACAGTGACTACCCACAGATTACTATAGTACTGCACATCAGTGCTGGCACAAATATTCTGCCGCGAGTCATCAATGCATTTCACACATTTGCTTCAATTTTCCATCAAATATATAGTTCTATGGTCAGGCCAGATTCATTTTTAAGAACAAATAAGTATATTTAGTTGTAACATATATAAAAAAATAGTAATAAAATACTGCTAGAAGCTATTAAAAAAAACCCACATGAAGCATTGATTTGCGATAAATTCGATGCTGAGGACTAAAACTGCTATTGGTTCTTATGATTTCATCCGTGAAAAATGAGTTATAACTGACATTGCTGGATCTCATGCCCATTTGTCCTACCATCCTCCTCTAGGCACTACATCGCAAGCGTAAAAAAAAAAAATCATTGGCTCGGATGCGTTAGTAAGCATTCAACTAAACGTGCACTAACTTGCAAAAAAAAAAAAAACATACATTTGGAAGCACTTGCAAGAAATAGTAAAAAAACAAATGGACAAGTTATCAGCGAAAGTATAAGAAAGTTTGTTCTATTTTTTATTGGCTTCAGAATTTCCAGTTCAATCAATATAATCTAAGTTTCTATAGTCCCCCTTAGAATATAAATCATACGTTTTTTGTGATACATGACACGTATATATACGAATATAATTAGTGAGAGACGTTAAGTGCGATAGAGTGCAGCGCTTAAAGCTTTCACAACAGTAAAAAGCTCAATTTAAGCATCATATTCAATGCTATCTTACTGATAGCGCGTTTTTCTCTATTTTTTAAATTCAAACGTGATTATCCTAAATGATCCCATTAAAAATAAAGTTCGATGGAGGTGGGGGTGTTTACATGTGCTCACTAATGTCAAAATACAAAGGCCTGAAGAAAATCATATTTATGCTAAGCTCAGCTCTTAAAGCATGAAAGGAACAGCACAAAGAGGTATTTTGACACACAGGGCCTTAGAATGAAATTGTGCAGTATTAGTCCAAATAATTCACTCGTTTTAAACGTAACAAAGGCTTTCATCTCGTGCTATACAATAATACTTTCCATATGAGCAAACCGCTCAGCTATAAATAAGATCAAACGTAAAAGAAAGGGTTTAATAAAAATTGACGTTATGACTGTCATTAAATCAGGAAATAAAACACCAAGTTCAATGGGTTTTATAGAAAAAAGCACCAGCAACGCACAAGCACTCGATCTAAAGCCATTTCATGAAAAACAGTTATATTAAAACAACTACTTCGGTGCAGCTGAAATTGGCATGCTGCCGCTTAATACCAGTTTACTATAAAATACAGATTAATACTTTATAAAAAAAGAAAGCAATGGAGACGTTGAACCCAAATCTGGGCATTTAATGTGGGTAAAACCGGGACAAAAAGCAGCAAGCCAGACAGAATTTAAAGTGAGGGTGAACTCAGTAATTTAGGATTTATTAAAAAAAAAACACGCCCAGTAGTTCCCACCTTCCACCACACATCGAAGTTTAAAAAGGAAAATTCTGACAATGGAAATTACTGGTTTGAGGTAAAAAAAACAAGTTCTACAATTAATTTTCTCAAGGCGATGCACACTATTGAATGTTTTTTCTTTGCTGTATATGCTCGTGAAGAGGCTGCTAATAATTAGCAGCCAAATGGACATTACTTTCAATGCTCGCCTCTCAAAACACAACTAATTGTATTTTCTTGTATAGCGTGCACGCCAAACTGATTCTCCTAAGCGCTCCTAATACATACATACATGGAAGTGAGTGAGCACAGGTTGATAAAGTGATTTCCCCAGAATGTCTTAATCTGGTCAAGTGAAGAAGTTATGAATTAAACGCGGGTCTCATAGCTCTCATATCCTCAACTTGGCAACTAGACCACCTCATCTCCCTGGTCCCAAAAGTGTATCTGCCAGCAAGTCCAAACTCGTGATGGCTTTTGACTTCTCAGCATGTGATTGCCTGCAGCACCAATTCTCTTTGCTGTGCGCTTATGACGAAACACCTTTCGAACTACATTTATAATGAACCTCTCCCAAGCTGAACATGCTATAGGGACCTCCTGGCACCCACACAGCTGCATCAAGGCCATGTTGCTGGCATAGGGCTGAAAACCCAAAAGCACTCTTCCTGCCCCACAACAACACACATCTAAGAGCCATTCAAATAAAGTTATCTTTAACATGCCACACATTCATGCGCACAACACTGTATCATCACTTTTTTTAGTTGGCTAGTAATGATGTTTAGAAAACAATCTGGATAGGGCGGATAACCAATAGTCCCGCTCAATGAAAAACCTCAAAGTCCTTTGCAAAGCGATCCATACCCATAACAAACTACAAAGATCTTTAGCACATTTTTAACTTTCATATTAACCTTCAAATGCCATCACTAAACTACACATGTAACAAATGTCTACTAAAGTTGCTCATCCATACAACACCAACAGAGGTAAATCAAAAAACTGTTTAAAATGGGTGCCCAGGTGAAAAAGTGATACGGTGCCGTGCTTGTGGTAGCGAGTGCTGTAAAACAGCTGATAATATATGCTAATCGGGTGATATGTTCCTTTATTGAGAACATTTCTTACTTTCATGGTGGTTCAATGGGTGTAATCAGTTAGCGGGAATTCAGACTGAGGAACTTTATTGAATCAACCACACATCATTGACTTAGAGGTCAAGGCAGGCCACTTGATTGTAGTTTAAAAAACGCTTAACATACAAGGAAATGTGAGCCCCTCCAGATGTGGCAGCCATGTCTACTGCTGCACACCAGCAAGCATGCTCTATTCAGTCGCGAGACAGCCATTGTTTGATAATACAGGATTAGTCGTGTTCACACTCTCTGCTCCTTTGTGGACTAGGGATCTAAGGAGATTGAGCCAGGTAGAGTTGGCAGCCTTGAAGTGGGTTCACTGATACCACGTGGATGTTTCCTTGAAGTAGGAAACACCATCCTGGACATTAGGAAGGCGAGCCTGCTCTTGCAGCGTTCCCACGTGTTCCCTAGCACCTGCTTTCATGATGACCTCAGCTCTGCATCTCAGGGCTCAGACATTTCACAAAACAGCTTTTTAAACAAAAGCCAGCTGTTTCCCATCTAAGCTGCAGGAGAAACAAAAATCAGGGCAGCCTGGGGGAATGTTAACCACCGTCCACCACTCTCCAGTAACTTTCACACGTTTTCTGCTGCTTCAGTACTACAAGCAGGGTGCCCATGAGAAGAAAACTGGCAACCAGCCAGTGAAATAAGATGACAGAAAACGCATCTTGTTTGAAAAAGGCCTTGCAAAAGCAGCTTTCATCTGAAAATGCTGGTGGAAGGCGTGTCAAAGCAGATTCTAGATTTAATGGACAAGGTTAATTTACTCTGAAAATGTTGTACTCAATGGGTGAAAATTTAAGGAGGAGACACTAGGAAAAAAGAGGAGGTGGGTGTAGCAGTGTCCCACAACGTTGCAGCCAAATCATTAGCAGTATCCTTTCAACAAAATAATTACAGTAATACAGAAATTTGACTTGTACAAAGATCTTTAGAACCTTTGCAGCCGTCATTTCTCTCACTGATGAAGCTCTATTTAAACCAACAGGAGAGTGTGGCCATCCATTAAATGTGGTATTGACAGGATGAACTGGGTGGGAGTGCATAGTACTGGCCACAGTTGTTATAACAGCTTCACTCAACATTGAATGCCTATTGAGCTGGCCATCTTGTTACAATCTCTAGGGCTTCCTGCACCTCCTGATCAGCGACAGACGCTGGGCCTAATTTTAGGAGGAATCATAATAATATGTCACATTATTTTGAAACATTCCTGTTAACAGTAGACTCAGCTGATTCACCATACAACACAACCAACTGTTTCAACAAAACTAGCTAGCACTATGCCCATTTGTCTTCTAAACTATGGTTGGTGGTTGGGTTTCTTCTAAAAAGCCAAGTCCTTTTATCAAACCAAAGCTGTAATACTGTGCCTGGGATGTTAAAATTTATTTTTTTGTCTCAACATGGATACCACTATCTGATCCTATGCTTAAAGACATTGCCAAAAAGTTTTGGAATTTCAAACACTGGACACTCCGTGAAAAACAAGAGGAAGCTAATTTGCACTGCAGGAAAAGTACAGAGAGGACCTTCTGTGTTTAGTGGCAAGAACTTAAACTCAACCTTAGTCTTAAATCACATTTGCCAATAAATGTAGGCCTTTCCTCGGACACTAGATGAGCTTCACAGCACAACACTGCATAAGGTTACCAGAGCAGCAGCTGTGCAAAGGTAAGGGACAACTGATTCAGAAATACCCAGCAAATCTTTTAATTTCATTTTCACTGAGGTTCTAGAAAACAATTAGCACATTTCACAGAACCTTAACGAAAATGACAGACTCCGTTTTAAAGATTAACTTGAGGTAGCAGCACTAACTCTGCAGGGATAGCGAACAATGTATTTTGGGGTTTTATTAAAATAGAGTTGGGTTCTTTAAGTAAATCAGCTTCTCTGCCATTAACAAAGAGCCCTGACAGAACCTGAAGTTCAAGAGGATTCACGCAATCCAAGTAATGGGTCATCACATTACACATACAACATAGGTGATGTAGTATATCATGTTTTATTGATCGCAGAAGACTTCCAGCATATTTTGGGTAAACGTGGAAAAATGATCTTCATTTAGTGTGCTGTTCGTGGAGGGACCACATGAATTTTGTCAAACTAAGACACTAAAAAAAGAACAGAACTGTTCTAATCATAAAAAAATGGATCATATTTCTTCACTTTCTAATAAGGAGCGAGCAAATTCACATTCTTATTCTAGAAACATGCAATAGAAAATGTATCTATATTTTCACTGTGTATCTGAATGTCCTGAGGTCTCAATCAGTCATAGCAAGTATGTATCCTTCCATGGGTCAAGGTTCAATGGAAGCCCTGCGCTCTCTACCAGGTGCAGCTTTTCACTTTAGAGGTCCTGTGCTCTTGACCAGGTATAGTGAATATGCAGGATTTGCCATTCAAGCTTCTGCCTTTGGATGCTCAGCGCTCTCGATAAGGAAGTGAGTGTATGCGCTACCCCATGTCAAAGTCCACCTTTTGGACGTCCAGTGCTCTTGACCAGGTATAGTGAGTACCCATGCTATAGACTGTTTAACTCCTACATTTGGAGGTCCTGCACTCTCGACAAGGTAGTATGTATGTATTCTTCGGCATGTCAAGTGCATGAATTTTGAAATCCTACGCTCTCAACAAGTTATACTGCAGTCGTCTCCAACCTTTTCTGTAATAAGAGCTACTTATCTTCAATGAAAAGCATCCCCAACTAATATTATAAGTGCTGAAATAGTGACCACATCAGACAAGATTACATTAGTGGCCACCATATGCAAGATCGCCGGCAGTGTTCACCTCAGTGCATCAGGCATGGTTACATTAGTAATAAGTCTCCCCAATGTTGCATGATTTATCACTCAAACACCAACTGAAAATATATTTTGAAAACTCAGACATTTTTCTTCAAACATCAGATTATGTTTTCTGAAAACACACACGTTCGTCTTGAATACGCACTTTTCAATGCTGCTATACACATATTATTTCAAACAATCGAAACCTTCTAAGTTATTAGGCTGGGCTGCATACATGAGAGCTGCTTACAGGTAGCTGGAGAGCTACCAGTTGCTCACGAGCTAGTACACCTGTTATATATGTGCATCTCCATGTTGAGTTCCTCCGTTCGGAGCTTCTGCAATCTTGACCAGGTATAGCGAGTACAGATGCATCCAATGTCAAGCTCCTACCTTTGGAATTCCATCGGTCTCAAAAAGTTACAGTGAGTATATATGCTTCCCTATGTCTCTTATTAAGTCCTGCACTTCAGACAAACTATCATGATAATACATGATTCCCCATGTCAAGCTTCTTCATTCTGAGGCCCTGTGCTCTTGACCTGGTATAGTAAATACCTACGCTTCCCTATGCCGAATTGCTTCCTTATGTGGTCCTGAGGTCTTGCTCTGTGTCTAAGGAAGACAGATGTGTATTCTGTGTACAGCCAGACATTGGAAATTATGCATATGTAAAGGTACTAGACATAGATGTAGTGTACATACAGTAATAGCAGAGCATTCATGTGCATATCTAATACGATGCATCATCGTGTTTCTCAGATTTAGCTTAACACTGGCGAAAGACGACACCAAGGAACTTTCAGTAGCAGTAGGCATCGGAAAAAAATTGTTTTTGCAAACATGAGTAGCACTGGAGATATTGCTGGGTGGCGTCGAATTGACCGCGAGCATCATATCACCGAGGCGAAGGGTGATTGCAGACCCAGCTGTCATCATTAATAAAGAGGTGCACAGCTACAATAAAGGATTTTTTTTTTTTAAAAGGAGAAACCAGGTTAAATTGTGTAAATCCCTTCATTGCCCTCCACTAACCAAATAAGTTGCCTTCAAAATACTGTGTACAATCCACCGTTAATTTTAAAAAGATGTCGCCTCTACATCTAAGAACACTTTAACGTAGATCTACAACAACCAGCTCTGCATTTCTCTACCGCCTAATTTCAACCTTCAGCAGATGCACGATTTTACTTAACTAGGAATACAAGTGCTCGGGCTCAACTCACAATGTGTGTCATCCAGCATTCCTTAAAGAGGAGGCTGTACACCTTTCTGTCCCAGTTGTCACGAAAGGTCTTACACTGCCCCTTTGAAGGAAACTCTCAAAGCACCCTTGGGACTTGAGCAGCTGTAGGCTTACCCCTCATCTGCCATCCTGATATACTTCTGCAGTGAGTGGGTGAGAAACAGTTAATGCAATATATTCAGAATCATCTTCAGGTCGGTTAAACACGGGAAAGAGGTAAAGATTCAGCATAATTTCCATCGTGACTCACTTACAGCAAGACATTTACCACTGCCCCAGTCCTTCTTAGCTTGCTCATAATGGTAAATAAGGCTGACCATCCTATCCTGACAGAGAACCTAACTGGTGTTAGAACTACAACTCACATGCTGCAGACCCTTTCTGCAGATAAAGCTTTCTTCAAAGAATTGGCATATGGAGCTTTAAAAATCGCTGATAAAGCGCCTGCTTGGACTACTGCCCAAGTCATATACTTTATCTTAAATTAGTATCATACATACGACAGATTTCTTTTCACCAGGCAGCAGTTTGATTCTGCTGTCAATTAAGTAACATCTGTGCACTGAAGGCATATTAATTCAGTTAAACTTCACATTAGACATGTAAATAAAAATATTCAGAACTGAAATTAAAATGCAAGTGGCTACAGACTTAAGTCAACATTTGTGTATGCATTGGATAGATTAGGTATTTAAGTAACAAAAGATTACCTTTTGGACTAAAGTAATCTCAGTTTAATGTGGAATAGTAGACAACAAACAACATGTGATCTAGTGAACATTTTCCAAAATACATTATCCATCCCACATCATGGACTTAAAGGTATGTTAAGCAATGTGTATTTGTATAGCGCACAACTCACCCTGGAGGGTATCCTGGTGTTGAAGCAAGAGCTGCATGGGCCGAGTCATGGTCGGCGCTAGGTGAAGAGCCAGGTCTTCAGTTTCTTGCAAAATTCAGGAACTGAAGAAGAGGCTCTGATTTGCAGGGGCAGGTCATTCCAGGTTTTAGAAGCGAGGTAGGAGAAGGTACGTCCACAGCATCTGGTTCTGCGCATGCGGGGCTGTGGGTGAGTAGTAGTCCAGCTGAGCGGAAGTATCTGGTAGGTTTGTGGAAATTTATGTGGATGTTAAGGTACGTGGGGCCAATGTTTTGTAAAATTTTGTATGTGTACGTGAGGAGTATGAAGAGTGCTGGTTTGTGAATTGGGAGCCAGAGGAGCTCTTTTAGAGGTGCGGGGTGAAGTGAGTGTGGGATGGGAGGTTGGGAGCGAGCTTGATCACAGAGTTTGGTATGGTCAAGAGTCATCTGGTCATTTGAACATTGATTCCAACATACAAGGCGTTGCCATAGTCCAGCTTGCTGGTGACGAGGGCTTAGGTGACAGTTCTGCCAGAATTTGTGTGGAACCATTTGAAGATCTTCTTGAGCATCTTGATTTTGTGGAAGATGGAGACGGAGACTGCATTCACTTGGCTGCTCACGGTGAGTTGGTTGCTGATTACTATCCTGAGGTTCTTTGCCTGGGTTGTCGGGAGGAGTGTGGGTCTGAATTCCGCAGGCCACCAGGTGGAGTCCCAGAGCGAGGTGTTTTGCAAAAGATTGCTACTTCCATCTGGTCTGTGCCGAGCTTGAGGCAGCTTGCTTTCAGCCATCTGGCAACTTTGGTTATTTAGGCATAGAAATTGGTCCCCGTGTTTGATATCGCAGTAGAAGCAGAGTATGAGCTAGACAAGATTTGACGTTGATTCCATGGGCCTGATAATGCTGGTGAGTGGGGTCATGTAGGTGTTGAAAAGAGTGGGGCAGAGTGAGGATCCTTATAGAACTCCTCAAAGTAATGTGGACTCACTCTGTCCGAGGTGAAGGGGGCAGGCTGTCCGAGTGGGTGCAGCCTGTCAGGAAGGACCCAGCCTAGTCTATTTTAGCCTAGTCTGTCTAGTTCTTGCCTTCTTAACATGTGAGCTCTTTCTAATAGGTACAATTCATGCTGGAAAATGGAGGGAAAGAAAGCCAAATACATGAATGTCTATCTTTACTTCACCTACTTCATTCATATAGTTAACTCTTGTGCTGGTAACAAGCTAGAACAAGCATTGGCAAAGCCAACAGGGCTCATTTTGAGACCCATTGGCTTTACAAATAAATAGAACAGCAGCATAGCTAAGGAGGAAATATAAGAAAAGGCACCATGACATCGTTGGGTTGTTATTACTATCTTTTGCATTGTATCCCCACATATATTTGCCTTCTTTTGCTGAACCTGCTTTAGTTGGCCCTAGGACTCTGCACACTTTACTTCTGCTAAGCAGTGGTAAAGTGCTGGAGCTCTCCCTTATAAACCTGTTAAAATGAGCATATAACTAAATGGCACTTTTAATTTACTTAAAGGTCCCTAGTATGGTGCTACCTGTACCCAGAGCTGGTAAATTAAATACTATCAGAGGGCTGCAGCACTCATTGTGCCACCCACTGAAGTAGCACTGTAAAACATGACTCCAGTCCTGTGCCTGCAGCATAGGTGTTCAGTTTTAAAACTTCCATTTCGCCGTGGCACAACAAATCTTTTGCCATTCCTAAACCTTCAATTTTAATGCTTTTAAGTCATCCCTAAGGTAGGCCCTAAATGCCAATTGGTGAGGGTGCATAGCAGTTAAAATGTAGGGCAAATATATTTGATGATTTACTATACTGATTATCACTATTTTGAAGGTTATCATTTTCCTGCCAAAGCCAGCCACAAGCTGGCACTGGGAATAAATGTAGCATCCACAGTACCCTCCGGAGAATACTCCTGGACCTGGGAAGATTTAAAAAAAGACTGCCCTGCGGTTTGAGCCCTGAAGAAAGACTGCTTGCTGTAAACCCAGGACCGTAGAAGTGACTCCACGGATCAGTTAGCTGCTACAGGGACACCTACCCTGCAACTGCCCAGCTGACCAGAACCAAATGGATCTGCCTGGACCCTGCAGGTGGTCTCGGTTGGGGGCAGTCCTAACCCCAAAGTGAGGCCCCCAGGTCCTGGACCTTTGGCTGGTGTTAGAGTGTATTACCCCTGCTCCAAACTGAAAGATCTGAGATTTATAGACTTTTTGCTAACTTTCTGGAGAATTGTCGGAAACCAGGACGGCTGCCGAAGCCACATCCATCGAATAAGTGGTCGGACTCTACTTGCTGTTTTGCCAGTTTGAAAAAGATCTGAATTCCAGAAAAGTTTCTAAGCCTGAACGTAGAGGGTTTCATTGGGACCAATGCCGAGCTGCAACCCCTCTGCATCGAGGCCTTCCTGCACTCAGACTTCGCCCGCTCAGAGCTATCCCACCTTTGTTGACGACCGCAGCGGGATCCCACTTTGCAGCAAACTGCTGTTGTCACGCCTTGCTTCGGATCCAGCTTGCAGCCTGCCCCGTCGACAGGTTGTCAACGACCACTTTTACTCCATAAAGATTTCTAAGTTTGCAGCTAAACTTTTCACTGGGACGAATAAGGTCCCTGTTTCCAAGCTATGCTCTATCACAGCTGGCCTTATCCTTTGACCCAATAACAGCGGCTGGCACTTTGTGCTTTTTGGTGCTATTTTTAATTCAAACTTTAAAAAAAATTCAAATCTCTGGTTTTACTTATTGGATTTTTGTCGTTTTGGTGTAATTTTATTAATTATCACTTATTCTAATTTTCTAAGTTGATAAGGCATATTTGTTGTGCTGTGTTCTCACTACATTGATGTCTGAGTACTGCATACATTCTTTACACATTGCCTCAAAGTTAAGCCTAATAATTTGTGCCAAGCTACCAGAGGATTAAGCACAGTTTTATTTACAGACTTTAGTGGTTACCCCGACATGGATTGTGATTATTATTTGAGGTGGGTTCTCACCCTCTCAACTAATAGTCAAATTTCTTCCATGCGTCTTTTTGTAGGTGCAAATGCACGTGCCTACAGTGGGTGTTTTTTTATTTTCCTATCTGCACTGGATCAGTAAATAAACAAAAAAAAGTACCACAAGAGCATTTTAATAATTTCTCCAAAAGCTGGTGGGTGAAGCAACATGTTCGGTGCGGGATAGGAGAAGCAACAGGGAGGTCGGGGGAAGGGAAGCAGCATTGGGGCGGAAGCAACATCGGCAGAGCAGAAGCAACACAGGCAAGAGAGAAAAGTGGAGCATGGGGGAAGAGAAGCACACAGGCTAGAAAGAGGAACGCGACGCTGAAGGGGAATAGCACAGAGGTGAGAAATCAACATGGGGTAGAAGTGCACAAGGGTGAGCACAACACAGAGGGTGGTGGACAAAACATGGCAAGAGGGAGTAACAAGGAGATGGAAAGAGAAGTTAACAAAGGAGACAGCTGGAAGGAAAATGCACTCTCAAGGAGTGCTTAACCCCAAAAAAAAAAGTAGTCACCAAAAAAAGTAAACAGTGAATGACACAACTAATGAGGCCATACTCGGGGGATGGGGGGGGGGGGGGGGGACAAGTGCTCCGGGTGGGGTTGAGTGGGGTGGGGTAAACAAACAAAAATAAGAGTAAGAAAAGTTTACACAAGCTGACTAATATAAAGCAAGCAAATTAGAGTGACAATAAAGCCAACCAATAGTAGGAAATGCGCAGACTCTAACACCCCCTCTTGTGCTGACAAAAGGTTTTTTCGCAAACAGACAGCTTCAGCTGTCTCTTGGGGGAGACCAAAAAAGGTCCAGCTTTAAATAGAATCCTCAGCCGCTTTTCAAAACTCCACCGCGGTTTTCTGTCGAGCGTAGGATGAAGTTTTGGCAGGTATTTTTGATAGTTTGGTTTGTTTTTGTGTTTTGAACACGGTGCGAGTGTGGCAAGGGGGTGGTTATGGGGGAGACCGGAGGGGTGAGAGCAGAAAGGGGTTATGTTTGTGGAGTTGTAATGGGGAGTATCACATAGGTAATGGTATATTTGAGGTTTGGATAAGGTTTGAGGTTGGTTCACCACTGAGTGCGGGAGAGAGACACAGCAGGCACATGGAATTATTCATTTCTTGAGGTGGTTACATGGGATGGATAATCAATCAGGGTGCAAGGGATTATGGGACTACACAGATGAGCAAGGCATGCAGAGTATCACGTTTTGGGGAGAATTCGGGAATAATCAAGTTGATGTGGGTTGCAATGAACATCAAAAAAGCGCTAGTAAACAAAGGATAGCGTTTTGTATTGCATGGTTTAGAGATCTTATATAACGCAATGAGAGCATTATAGATCATTTCACATGTTAATTGTGCTAAAAAGAAGTAATGGTGTTTTTTTCAAATTTGTAGTTACCCCTGAAGAAGGGCTATTATAGCCCGAAATGCATTGGGTGGATGCAGACTGCCTTGGATGAACGATGCATTTCCACACGTGCTTTAGAAAAAGGCCTGGATGGGCATATCTTTAGCATTTGAAGCAATAGAAAAGCATGCAACCTTACATGTGGATGGTGAAAGAAAGGTAACAATACTGGGTGAAATGGAATAAAATGGTTAAATATAGATCACCAAATCAGGACATAGTATTTTGTATATACATGGAAATCGCTGTGCGACTGGGACTGAGGCGTAATAGCGCTCCAAACCTGACGTATTTACTAATGCGCGCCATTGGGGCAAGGCACGCGCCAAGTCTGCACGCGCAAGTTAAACATTTGTATTTAAAGCAACTGAGAATTAATGAAATCAAATAAGGAGTGCATCTATCATCTATTTGGACAACTGAGTGCTCAACAGCATCAACATTGATTCCCCTTGTGACTAGTGTGTGCTAAATCATTTTTCTCAACGTCCAAATGGACATTCTAACAAACTTTGTGTAGTATTTTACAGTACTCATAGACCTGCCACACTATAAAAGCATAATTACAGGATTTCTAACCTATATGTTGGTGATCAATACCTTCTATACCATCTTGAGACCATGTACTATGAATGTTATTTGCAACTTTTGTCTCCAACCACTTTTACTTCTTAACAAAAAAAAGCCAATGGTTTCTTATCAACTAGTTCTATTGACAATTTGAAAGTAAGCTTCCACAAGACATATCTTCCCTTCCAGCAGTTTCTAAAGCTGCTTGTTACAACATTCTACAGGTTAAGCAAGGTGAAGACAGAGAGGAGGAGCAACTGTCACCTAATCCTCCACAGAGGTAAAAGTGGTAATATGAGGACGGAAAAAGTGTTTTAGCAGTTTCTAGACACCACCAATGTTGAAAACAAGAGAACGGGTTCACAGGACTCAATTGCTGACCAGCGAAGCAGATAAATACAAAATATAAATTAAGTATATTTTTTGTATTGGGACAGTAGCTTTGTTTTCACGATTACAGCTAACTTCATACTCAGTGGGAGGGAGGACGAGCACAAAGAAAAATATTTGGAGACGTGGTCTAAATTAGTACAGTTTATCAAATAAAGCAAGATGGCTGACGAATAAGGAGCTCCGTCCGGGAGCTCCTGAGCGAGGGATCGCCTTTTGGCGAAAATCCCGGAATATGCCCCCCTTTGATCCTCTTCCACCCCGGGGATTTGTAGGCTATTATTTCTGCGATCGCCGAAATTGAGGCAGCCTTCCACATCAACAAGAAATAACTCAACCAGCGGAATCCTAGTTAAGTGGCCGATCGTTGAGCTGCTCAATGCAGCTGAGAGGAGACGGGCACAGGTTTTAATTCCTTGGCTATCACCTACCTTCCGGACTCGGCCACTTTTACTCTGCATCCCGCCACGACTGCTTCTCACTGGCAATTAACACTTAGATCTCCTTCGAGGCGGCTGCCCTGCTCGTTTTCCCGCTGCGGCCGTCACGGTCCCCGAGATGATTTCCCCCGATCGGAGCGGAGAGTGAGATCTGGTTTCCAGTCGTCAGCCCTTCTCACCCCCCTGGAGGCCCTCTTGCGGTCCAGGAGTCGGGACAGCCTTCCTCCACTGGTCTGGCGATCACTGGACGAGTCCTCCATCCTGGATGTGGGAGATTTTTTTCTACGGGAGCACAGCTTGCACCTTGTTTCGTCCATGTTATTGGTTTCGTCGACTTGGTCAGTACCCAGCGTTGGACTGCAAAGACCCACTCCTGCTCCCCCACCGCTTTTCGTCTGCTTCCTGTTGGTTGGAGATGGTGGTTACGAGGCGGCCATTTTACCCCATCCGATGGCCCTCTCGGTGGTCTGCTAGTCTTCGGCGCGGCGAGTCAATTCCGTCCCGCTGCGTTGCTGTGCCTTGACCAAAACCCTCCTGTGGGTTCTACACCTGAATCAAATTGGACTGCCTCTGTTCGTGCCCGGTGGGATGGACTGACCCCGGGTGTACCCTAGTTGGTGACGGTCTGCTGGACTTGAACTTTTTTTTTTTCTTACGACAGTCTGCCTTATTCCCGATCCCCCTCTCCTCTTTGCTACGTTTACCTGTACTTTTCCCTTGCTCCGCTGCACTTCTCAACAGTTGGACATTGATGTGTGTATCTATTTTATATAACCTGTGCATTGTTCACGTTCTCCCCTATGTAAAGCGCTCTGATACCTCCGGGTCTAGCCAGCGCTATATAAAACTCCTAAATAATAAATAAATGTAACTCAATTAACACACAAAGGGATAATGCAGATGAAAGCAGGGATTCAGGATGGAGGAAGAGGACGTTTTTTACATTATGAAGGCCAAGCACACGCTAGTAAGGTCGTTAATAGCCTACAGTAGTAGGTCATGCAAATGTATGGTACGCTAATCTATTATGGTCAATATGGTCTGTCCAAGTTTCAAACCCCCTCAACACTTGTACTAAGAGCAGGAAGTCTGTTAGAGATAAATTCGTCCTAAGACCTGTTCTGCGCAATGAAAAATAGGCAGAGAGAAGACATTTACACAAGCTGGTTGCTGCACATCAGACCGTCCAGCTCCCATTTGCCTGCTCAGAAGAGATAGTCCTTGTCTCAATTTCCTTTCATGAAGATATACCAGTTTGATTTCAATCTCAAACTTGAAGCCAAATCCACACAGTGCTATAAGTTAAACAATGAATGTAGGAAAATATAACAAATAATTAAACCACTCACTGCAGAATCGCAAGCAAAAAAAGATCAGGCTAGGCTCCTTCACACTACTTCAAAATGTTACAGCATTTGAACAAGAATGGAGGGTGACTGTGCTGCTGACAGGTGATGTTGTTGTGGTAGAGGAAAACATTCACCAAAGTATGATAGTGGCAACAATATGTCAGGAGTCGGCCTAAGAACAGATTCATCATTAGAGGGCACCAAACACAGACTTGGGAGACTAGAGGCATTGAAAAGGAGAAGAGCAGGATCCAGTGGTGTACATTTTTAACATAGAACTGTGATAGATTTAAAACAGACAGGAAATAAACCAGACAGGGATATGAAATTGAAAAGAACACAACAAATGGAAGGAGGAAAGAAAGCAGACAGGAAGCAAAGTGGGTGGTTAAAGTGCCATGTGCAGCAGAGGAGGCTTAAAAATGGCAAGGGACACCTCATAGCGAGTATCTGGAGCCCAGAAGGACGGGTGATTAAGGGGAAGGAGGGAGAGAGAGAGAGAGAGAGAGAGAGAGAGAGAGAGAGATTTGCATGACTACCAAAGAGGGTCCAGCTGATTTAAGATTTGAACGGCCAAAAGTGTGCACGGGGATGAATATTGATGGGTGAATTACACAATAAGGAGACTTCTTAAAGTTATTTGAAAGGAAGATTTAATTGAAAGGCAAACTTAGTGCGAGTCTCCAGTGCCTATACTGCAAATTAGCCATTTTCCATTGAGGGGGGAAATGCCTATACTCTGGTGCTTCACTATTTTGTGAAATCAGGAAGCCAGGAACGCAGTATCCTCGTTGAGTGGAGATTATTCATTTACTTAGCTTATGATTATTATTTTGTATTGACTGACAAATATGGCTACGCCACGATGAAGTTTTGGGGTGGGATTGCACCCAGATTCCAGTAAGGGAGCTATTGCAGCTGAAAACACTTTTTTTCCGCTATGCAATTTATATACCACTGTTGAGCGCTTGCACGATTAGCAATGCAAGTTTCAGGAACCGGTCCCTTCTCCTTTCAGATGAAATAGCACATCAAAGATGGCTCTTCTACCCCCGTTTACACCGGATCACCGTCGAAAGCACAGGGACAGGCGCTGCATGGCACTTTCGCTCACTCTTAAAGCTAATGACTCGGTATAAACTTTAAAATGTTGTCTCTTGAATAAGTGCGAGACAGCTTAAGGAAGACTGCAGCGTGCTAAACTAAGCAAAGCTGGATTCTGAAAGCAGCTCAAGAAGGTGCACAGCATCGAGAAACTCCCACCAGCAGCAGGCTCTGAACACGTTTCCGGTCCATACCTCCCACTGATACTTTATTTACTGCAGCTGGCTAAAGTTTTACAGCCTGTTTCATGTATTAAAAATTCAAATGTGGAAAACATTACCATATCCTTGATTTTTTTTCTCCCTACTTCCTTTACAGAATGGAATGCATCAAATTGTCAAAGGCTAACTTGAAGACTGACTTAACTCCAAAACTATTTCCTTTGTTCTTCTGAGGTTTAACTTTTTTAAATCTACAAAATACACACCAGTGTTCAGAAAAGTACTTTGTTGTGTCTCATGCGAGTGAGAATTTTAGAACACTCTGAACAGTCGAATAACGCTCAGAAAGGCCAGTGAAAAAGTCACTTGGCGCTCTGGTGTAGGCAGCAGATCTTTGATCCAGCAACCCTTTGATGCTGTAACTGTTCCCTTCTTAATAAGCCATTCTGCTCCTGGGTTGAATTTATCTGAGTCCAAACCTCCTTCCGAGGCCGAACGTCAAGGGCTCGATAACCTACCAGGCTTGGGTCTTATAATGGAGCAAAACAACTATCGGTGGTTCACATATGAATAGGGAGTTCTAGCTTTACACCGTGCTTTACCCCCACTTCCATACTCCCTTCTAAACTGCAGCAAGGCACAGGCAGACACAACAGCACAAAAAGTGCTTAGCATTAGCTCTAGAGGTCTGCACACACATATATTAACATGCATCTGGGCAGCGGAAAATGCCAGGTGAACAAACCTGCAAAAAGTAAACAGTACTCTTAATTGAGAACAGCTAATGCTAACCAACAGTCATTACATGCCTGCTGGTTTATAAAGGCTGGCCGTTTGGCCTAAATACGTAAACATGGGCCATGTTTGGGGGGGGGGAAACTGCACGTGGTTCTTCTGAGATATGGAGGCACACGTACTCCAGGTGCATGGCACACTGCACAGGCCTACATTAAATTATACTCTATTTTGAGTTTCATTTTTTGTGACTTCTTCTGAAACTTACAAATGGAGGGGTGGTATGAATAGGGCGTGGAGATAGAAACTGACGCTGGCAAACCATCAAAACCTTGGGCTGGAGAGTGCACTTTGGAGAAGAGGGTATTTCACCCAATCGGAGTACCTAGGGTGGGAGTACCTAGGGTGGGAGCTCCAAGGCTGGACTGTGGCAGGAAGCGTGCCAATAGGAGAGGAGAGGCAGACTGCAGTGTGGGTGCTTCTGGGATGCCTCTGCACCTTATGTGAAGCATGTCATGTGGGGAGAGGCAGAAAAAAAGGTACTATTAATATTGGGGCGCGTCCCACCTTAAGATGACCGCGTGACAAAATCACATTCCAATTCAGCCACTGAAGAAGAGCTCAGTCTTGCTCCAGTGCTTTAAATGGGCAGGTACTCACAGGTATTCAGTACCTGCACTTCTTAGCATGGGTACAATACTTTCAATAAGACAGTACACACACTTCTCTGTAGCACACAGGTACTCTGGAATAGTGAGTACCTCCACTTTCATATTTCCATTTCTAGCAGTCTTTACCTGCAAAATCTACATTGATAGTGCATGTGACAGCCGGACCAAAAACCAGTTTTTCAGGACAGAGTGGTCCGTATGGAAGGACGGCCAGGACAGTTAGTGGATGCAAAATTAGACAAATTCACACTCGAAAGAGCCCATCCAGGCAGGAAAAAAAGCGACTGATGATGACAAAACCATTAATAAAGGACACAAACTGACGAAGTGCTGCGAAACCATTGCACCATGTGTTGTTAAAAAAAATAACCCCAAACAGTGAACATTACAGTACATGAAACAACAGCAAAGAATTAATCACATGAAAGAAACTGAAAAAGGCAATATAACGAGAACAATTCTGACAGAGTTGCGCCCAAAGCAAACCACATTCAAGGTCCCAGGGCTGAAGAAGAACCCACCAGTGTTCTTAGAGTGGCCTAAATTTGTCCACAATCCCGGGAGGGAGTCAACATCCCCAAAAACAGAGGGATGCTGGAACCCAAGACAACTGGATGGACCAGAATTAAATACCCCTTCAAAACGTTATGCAAACAGAGGACAATTTGCGGGAGCAAGAAAGGTCACAGGCTCCAAAAACAGTCTCTCTGAAGGCCCACTGTACTAATAATGGAGACCAATGTTTTCGTGTCACTTTGATCATAACAAGCAATATATGCACACATCTAGACACAATTTGCACAATGCGTAGTCTGAAACATTCTCAGCAATCTATCCCCTTTAACTGAAACCCTGACTGTAAAAATGGTTTCATAACGTAGTTCTTATAAGGACCTATTAAGTGTGTGTATTTGTTACTCAAGAACACACAATTATACATAAAATGTGTTGCATTGTTGCTTTAGAATGACTTCTACCAAATAGGGACACTCGTTTCTTTTTAGAAAAAGTGCCAAGAAGCCTTTGCAATGGCATATGTACCCACAACAAAGACAACAGGACATTTGTTGAGAGCTCCAAGAAGTTGTAGCCCAGTTTATCAACAAGGGTATGGATGATAATCTAGCCTTGAGACACACTTGCATATAGTGTGCCAAATGTCGTACACTCAGCTCAACCTTAAGAACTAATTCAGTTCTTCTATGATCCATGCTTTTTAAACACACCCAGCGTATTATTCTTGTTTACATATCACCAATAATGATTCATTATATGGGTTTTAATGTAAAAGACAAGGAACTTGGATCAAAACTGTGACAAAGCTGTTTCTAGTACTGCAACAACCTAAGGGCATGCCCCTCTTAAATATCTTAGACTACTGTTGTGCCTGTGCTCAGGAACTGCATTTATGAGAGAAACAAGATACTACTTATATATCATATAAACCTACTATTCCGGTCTTATTAACTGCTATCATTGTGTTCTAAGCCTACACACACGCACCCCCCACCCACTCTCTAATGCACTTTATTTATCTTAACAGACGGTTGGTAATTTCTAAATTGTTATCCTCAGAAGACCAACATCTTGACTGACATCTGACCATAACGTCAAACTCAACATAGTCAACATTTTTTGCTGGGCACTGTCAAACTCTATAATCTTGACATATTCCTACATTCATTATATGGGACTGATCATAAGTACAAAGCTAAGATGAAATGCTGGACAACACACATCTAAAGTACATATAGGGCAGATCATTCTGGAATCTAAAACTGTAAATCATCTTACCATAAGTGAATGTCTATTGGATGAAAGAAGGCCAGTCCCATATCCTGATCCAATGTTGCCCATTGCTCCATTATGAGATGACCCTAACAGTCCGTGCATGTCACTATGACTACCGGGCATGGTTGTGGATGGTCCAACTGCATGGTTCCGTAATACATGAATGGCATCGTCGAGTCTTTCTAATCGATCTTCGATTCGACTTTGCTGTTGAAAAACACAATTTCAAAGAAACACCGGTTAATAATGCATCAGTATCAATTGTATGTTCATGACACAGACAAGGGGATGAATAACAAACCATCAAAGTGCTCAAAACTGCTATTTCTGCATGCAACATGTAGGCTTTTCTACACCACCATATGAAGCTTTTTTTAAATTTAAGTCTTTGATGAATTTGAATAGAGAGACGCAGAGAGGGGAATAAGTGGGATACTAGCTCTGATTTTCCAACAGCAACATTATACAGTGCTCATATACTCTAAATACTTGTCCTATTCATACAACTTTCTTACATATGTGAGAAAAACAATGTTACTCACAAGTCTTGGCTGGCTACAACAGCGAATGCACAGGCAATCATTTGGAAAGCTCAACCATCAGAGTGGGATGAAATACATCAAAAATATTGTAGAAGTGGGTGCTGCACTTTTTAAGGGCTTTTGTGCAATTCCCAAAAAAACACATTTTAAAAATGGGGGTAGCTCCTGTTGCTCCCCATGGGGAAGAGGAGAATCCAATGGCTTTTCACTCGGAACACAAAAGTAACCTTGCTGATTGCAAATCCATAACTCATGCAAACATCTTTCTCACATTTCCTTTCACCAACCCTAAAAACACCTCATCCCTGAAACCTTCCACCAGTGATTTTCATCCAACACTGAGGAAGTGTTGAGTACGGGCACATGGTCACACTTGCTGACTCAGAGAGAAGTATCTCCTGGACTGCAGAAATGGAAATCACAGTACCCTGATGACGTGAATTTTTTTTTATTTCCCTGAATGAGAGAACCTACAGTGACAATCAGAAAAAATGCATTTTGTGTCTAAAATATGAGTTCAATACTTCATTTTTTTTTTTTTTTACATATCAGCTCCGATGATAATGATTTTTCTCACTGTTCTGTAAGATTTACTATTTTTTCCAAACTTACTATCAATTTACCTTTGATTTAAGAATACCTGGACAGTGATGCCAAACTAGGTAGGTTTAATGCGTGCATACCTGATCAGTGTTTTTATAGTAGGCTTATCACCAGTGAGGATACCCAAGCACTATGTAGCCGGTGTGTGCGGCTAACTCTGGAGGGCTTACTCTAAGAACCAGGCCTTCAGCTTTTTGAGAAGAGAAGGAGAGGAGGGGGCTCAGTTGGGTTGTGGAAGGTCGTTCCAGGCTTTAGGTGCCAGGTATGCGACGCACGAACCCCTGCTCTGCTTTTGTGTATGCATGGGGTTTGTGCTAGTGAGTCCAGCAGAGTTGAGGTGGCTGGAAGGTTGGTGAAATGAATGCGGCTATTCAGGTAGCCAGGGCCTGTGTTGTGGTGTGTTTTGTATGTGTGGGTGTGGAGTTTGAAGTGTGCACACTTGTGTATTGGGAGCTAGTGGAGTTGCCTATGGAGAGGTGTGATGTAGGCTCAGCATGGAGGTTAAGGACTTGTCTGGCTAATACGTTTTGGACTGTCTCGGGGCTTCTTGTGAGCTGGTTGGTTATACCTGCATACTGGGTGTTCCTAAAGTCTAGTCTGTTGTTGATGAGGGCTTGCATGACCGTTTTCCTGTTGTTGTCTAGTATTTCTTCAGCATCCTTAGGGTGTTGAAGCAGGACGAGGCTACTGCATTGACTTGGGTGGCCAAGTTCAGTTTGTCATTTATAATGATTCCGAGATATCTTGCTTGTGAGCAAGGCATTGGGGTGGGTCAAAGGACTGCGGGCCGCCAGGTGGAGTCCCATGGAGAGGATCAGCTGGTGGTACCTTCTCTTGGCAGCTTTGAAAGCTTCTTTTTCCACTTCCCCCTTGATTGGCTCACCATTTCTGTTCCAGTTGTTTGCAGTGTTGCTTGGTCATTCTGAGGTCTTCCATGTATCAGTCGGCTTGTGTTCTGGTTTTTGCTGTGTTTCTCTGTTTCTTGGGGGCCACAGTGCCAATGTAGTTGGTGATCCACTTATTGAAGTTTTCGATTGCGTGCTCGGAGGCCCGTGGGTTCCGGTTTGTTCTTGTGGAGGGTGGATGTCCAATCCACCTCAGTTAGGTTGTTCCAGGTGTTGGTGAGCTGGGCCCACTGTGGGTGGTGTTCTGCATTGATGGATGGTGAATATGAAACTGACTATTGCAAGGTCAGACCAGGTGAAGGGACGAGGTCTAGGATGCATTTGGCGGCGTTGCAGGGCTCCGGGACGCTTTCGGTTAGCACCAGGTTTCTGAGGCGGTCAAGAATGGCAGCTGAGTTGAGGTCGGTCCGGTCTTGTATTTGGAAACGGAGGTCTCCTAGGAGGATTTATGAGCTGGAGTTGAGGACTAGTGGGTCGATCAAGTACTTAATGTTGCTGGCAAAGTTGGCTCAGGAGGCTGGAGGGGGGGGGGCAGAGGGGGGGAGGGAGAGAGGAGGTAGGCCACGGTTCCACCTAGGGTGTAATCTGCTGTGATTTGTATTTTAAAGTAGTTTGCTCTGGCTTTACATGAGGTGGTGCAGTTGAAGGCGCCTTTATAAATGATGGCGATTCCTCCTTCAAGCCTGTTTAGGCGGCCTTGCCTGGTGATCTTGTATCCAGCGGGGATAGCGGCAGCGATGTCTGGCACTGAAGCTGAAGTCAGCCATGTTTCCGTGAGGAAGAGGAGATGCAGGGTTGTGTCGTCCAGCAGGTCTATGGCATGCTTGCTGAGCGAGCAGTGTTAAGCAGCATACATACAGGTTTCTGGTGCTGGGAGCGGTCCAGGCGAGGACAGACGTAGATGTGTACACTGCTTGGCACGCTGCAGTCACCATTAGGTAGGTCCTGTGAGGAGTACAGGTGTTGTGGGTGGGGCTGAGGAGGAGCTTATTCAGCAGGGAAGAAGAAAAGCACAAAGAGTGAGAGAAGTGGCACAAAATTCACAGAGACAATAAGGTGTGAGCGCATGAGGAAGAGAGGAGAGGAGGGTGCCACGAGGTACTGGAGCCGGGTCTGCAAGGGCCTTGACTGGTCAGACGCAAGTCCAGAGGTTTGGGGGGCTGGTCTTAGGCACCTGCTTAATGGCTGGCCCAAGTTGCAGCCACCATTGAGAAGGTCCTGGAAGGGGGAGGAGTGCAGGGGAGGCAGCGGGCTGAAGAGGAGCGCAGTCAGCAGGGAAGGAGAGAGGTGCAAGGAACAGGTAAGGAAAAGGGAAAGGCAGGAGGGGGGATGCGGAGAGGGCAGGAAGGGAGTGCGGGAAGGGGGCACACTGATGCAGAGATAGAAGACAGACATGGCTGAATGGTCACACAAAGTGTGAGAAAGATGGCAAAAGGTCAGAAAAAGAGCGAGAGAGGCAGAAGGAGCGAGAGAAATGGCACAAAGAGTGAGAAATGTCATAGAGAGTGAGAAATAATAGAAAGAGCATGTATTGGCAAAAGGGGCAAGAGAAAGGGCACAAAGAGTAAGAGAAGTGGCACAAAGGTCACAGAGCGAAAGAGGGAGAACAAAGTGCAAGATAGAGAGCGTGCAAGAGGGAGAGAGGCGAGCCAGGTGCTCCCACGGCACTGAGCTAGGTCCACAAGGGCCTTGACCAGTCAGATGACTGGTCACAGGTAAGTCTGCCTATGCACCTGCTTAAGCCTTGCAAAAAAGTACCTCCTGTTAGTCTGGTTTTGAAGACTTTGTAATAAGCCAATGCAACTGCCATGTCTTCTCAAAGGCTACAGTCACGAACAACTACAGCAGATCCATTAGATGAAAATCATAAATGTTGCTGTAGGGTCTAATACATATAATTTCTAAATAAAATTGTTCTCCTTAATAACTTGAAATTGTTGATAAAGCTGCTCTCCATTATTCAATCTCTAAATATTCAACAATTGTGCAGTATTTAGAACAAATTCTTAAATTTTATATTGCACTAAAAGTGCTGGAAGTTAAAACTGATATCTGGTGATTTTAAAGAAATGAGTGACATTTACACAGTACACAATGATGTGAGTAATTCCAGATCCAACATTATTCAAGGAAGAATTCCAAACCCACTTTGGAAGCTGTGCCTTTACACTGTAAAATAAAAATCCAGACATGTCTGGCATGCACTCTATAGGTATTTCTCCAAACTGTCTGTTTCTGTTTGAATCTATATGCTTTGATCTATATTTATAAACTGTATAAAAGGCTTCAAGGGGGTTCTCTTATTTGGTACCAGGTAACTAGTCCCCACTGAACAGCATCTTTTCTGAGGTGTTTTTAGACGGAGACTTCTTCAGGAATTGAAGTAATTTTGTTTAGTCTGTAATTCAGGTGTCTAGTTCACACTTACGCTTTATTTCATACAGTTGCAAAGCATAAACAATCCGTCTTTTGGGCTATTTAAAATGGAGTACAACAGACAAAATGCAGACAGCCAAGGAAAATAGCTACAAAAGGCGCTTCTGGGAAGCAGCCACAGTTCTCCAGTTCTTTGAGACACTGATGCTCAGCTTTGCAGCCTCTTACTTCCTGTATCAACCGCATGTATCCCATCCCATCATGCAACATCCCTAATTATATGTAAAAAACAACTTGAAACTTCACAGACCTCACCAACATCCCATCAGAACCATGACTTATGAAGACAATACTCTGCCTCAACTATTATGACGTCCCTCTGTGGAAGAACGTCATGCCTTCCACAATGCTGTGAACACCTACCACACTTAAGAAAGCCTCCCAGATGAACTCAAAACAATAATGATCTTACCACCGCTGAAGGAAACAACCTTGGATCCCAACAACCATGCCAATTGAGGTCACATTACGCATTTCACAATCCTTAAAGATATAACAGAAACTTTTCTCCATCCTGTTGTTTGATCAAATCAACAAAAAACACAACTACCAAGCAGGTTTTACATTATACTTAAGAGCCTAAACAGCCACCATCGAAGAGGTGGACAATGCCCATCTCACCATCTACAATGGGAAACATAACAGTCAAGAATGGGAGACCTGTTTCTTAACACCCAATGCATCAATACAAACAGTAGAAATGTGCTTCACAAACAGAAACTATATAAGAATGTATTTTGATTCTTCTGAAACTCGTGGTTTTGATGCCTTCCACTTCTATAGTTGGAGTTCTAATCCCTGAAAGAGACATCAAGATCCATCAATACACCAGTAATAACTGAATCCCTGCCTATCTCACTCCCATAGTAAATGGATATCAAGTCTACAGCCAAAATATTCCTCTTTACAAAGAATAACAGAAACAATCAGATATGAGAAGACCTGTATAAGAGCAGGAGCTATGCAAAATGAAGTTGAATGGATTCATGCTTCAGCTTACTACAAAGGACAAATAACTCAAATTCAACCAGGACATCAGCCTCATCTTCAAGACAGACACTGAAAAAGAAGCTGAGACCATATGGTGCCAGATTTCATTTTGGTCAAAAAGTTTTAACTCTCCGAAGAAGACTTCTGAATGACCCAAACTTGCTATCAGGTCACTTCCGCTCTGAAATGTTTCCACTCCAGGCCAGTACCATCTTCAAAACCATTTACATCACCAGCAACAAAAATAAGGAGCACAAACATACTTGGCCAAAACTTGAACACTTCAGACTACCAATGAAACAAAATAAGTCAAACACATTGTGGTTTTAAAGCAAGTGCAAAACTGAAAAAAAGAAACAGGAGTCACGCTTTCTGCCTCTACAAATGAAGGATCTGATATTCATTATTTCAAGGAATACATGTTTGGCTATTGATGAGGATCCTTGTGGCTCCTTTTGTCCCTGGCGGGCAACAGTGCCTCAAATTTCTCTCTCTACTACACTGACATAGCCTTCATGTTCTCTGATTGCTAAGTACAGTACTCCGTTGGTCTCTCTCTAATACTAATACATTGTGAAACAACCACTGGCAAAGCCAATAGGTCTTGCCTCTGGCACCTATCAGCTTTTCCAATGGCTTTTCAAAATGCTGTACAGGGTTTCCCAATGCAGTGTAACTTCTGTAAAATATACACAGAGAAAACATGGAAGCCGCAATATTGTGACTGGTCGCTTAATTCAGCTGGCGCTCACATGCCTCATGCACCAACAGAATAAGAAAGGTCCCATTTTCTTTGCTTTTTACTTACAAATCCAAGATGGCAGACGCCATTTGGATCAGTAAATAACAAAAGAGGACTGTTAAAGAAAAAATAAAGATGCAGGTTGGGGAGCAAGGAGGAGGACGAGGGTAAAAGCAGCACACAAGGGATAGATCAAAATGTGGGTGGGATAGAGAGAGAGCAGCGTGGGGGAGAAGCACACAATAGAGTAGGCAGGAAAAGAAGAACATGAAGCACAGTGGGAGCGCTTCAGAGAGTGAGCAGCACACAAGGGTGGCAGTAACATGGCCAGCAGGTACAGAAACACATGGGAAGAGAACAACACGGACCATAACGGTGGGGAGCAAAGTTAATGAGATATAAAAGGCAGCGTGGGGGCATTTGGATGGACACACGAGCAAGAGGCAGAGAGCTGGAAATCCCATGTATGCTCATGGAGTGCTTCATCATTAAAAAAAAATTAGTTCCCTAAAAAACAGATGTGAAACGGCACAAGTAAGCCAAATCAAGAGGATGGTAAAGAGGCTATGGTCCAGGGTAAGGACAAACACAAGATGGACAAGGGTAACCATTGAAAAAGCAGCAGGAAAATGAGACTGGCAATAAAGTGGACCAATGGTAAGCAATGGGCGGGCAGTAAGCTCTTGGTAAGCCCATAATACAGTGCTGTCTTATAGGCTTGACCTAACAACGATACTCAGAAATCTATATAACTTACCAAAGAGTGTAGAGGACCTTCATAGTTCGGAGATGAAGAAGACTGTCCTCCGTTTCTCGACCACACCGTTGTGCCTGCTACATAACGGGAACAAGCATTAGTTGTATAGTGTAACATGTTTTTGAAAACAAAGGCAGTAGATTAGATGGATAACTTAGTCCGTAACAATATATATGCCTGAAAGGGTATTGTTTTGACTTGTACTGGGTGCTCCTTTGTGTCCGGACAAATCTATACCTATCTGAAGAGCTCTAAGTAGAGTGAAACACTGTGTCAGGGGTTGCTTTTACTCATTTCAGGTTGGCTTAGATGGTATTTTACTAATTCAAAGCTGTAATACTGTGCCTGGAGTGGTAAATGGCTTTTGTCATTTTACAGCTCGGCATCGACAGCATTGTGTTAGTCCTATGCTTAAAGACTTTGCTGTAGAAATGGCAAAATACTTTGTCCCTTTCTATCTCGGCGTGGATGGCACCTGTGCTAATCCTATGTTTAAAGACTTTGATAGAAAAGCAGACATTTGAGGTGAGCAGATCTAGAGTGTCGCTGGTGTTGAGAGTGCCCTATACAGGAGCTGCTTTCCACCTAAACTTGAGACTTACCCAGAGTTCTCTGCTTCTTTTTTGCATAATGTATGCGTCACTCTATGCCTGTAAGGGTATTGTTTTGACTTATACTGGGTGCTCCCTTGTGTCTGGACAAATCTATACCTCTCTGAAGAGCTCTAAGTAGAGCGAAACACTGTGTCAGGGGTTGCTTTTACTCATTACAGGTTGGCTTGGTTGGTATTTTGTCAATTCAAAGCTGTAATACTGTGCCTGGAGTGGTAATTGGCTTTTGTCATTTTACAGCTCGGCATGGACAGCACTGTGCTAGTCCTATGCTTAAAGAATTTGCTGTGGGAATGGCAAAAGACTTTGTCCCTTTCTATCTCGGCGTGGATGGCACTGTGCTAATCCTAAGCTTAAAGACTTTGATAGAAAAGCAGGCATTTGAGGTGAGCAGATCTAGAGTGTCGCTGGTGTTGAGAGTGCTCTATACAGAAGCTGCTTTCCACCTAAACTTGAGAACTACCCAGGTTACTACCAAGGTTATCAACGTTGCTTTCACCCTATTCAACCTCCCCAGATGGACAACAGCCTGCTACTAATTAAATACTATAATACCGACTGTCCCCATCCATCATGACATTGGGCACTAAAATGAATTTATCTGGTGTTTTACCTCTAATTTTTGTTCCCCTTCCCACATACCCAGATCCATCCTTCTAAACACCTAAATGTAACCACTCAGTTACATTAGCCTTCTGCGTCCCTTGCTAGTATCAACATCATTTGTGGTAGAAAAGCCTGACTGTCAAAAATATATAGCAAACCCAGCATCTTTAGATATAAAGGACAAATCATTTTCCTAGAAGGAGAAACTATATAAATATGCATGCATATAATATTGTGTGGAATGCATGATAATACATACAGCATGGAGGGAACAGATAGTAACCGACTACCATAATAATTCAATCATGAGGCCACACAAAATGAAGGTTCATTTTTTAAAGAAAGGTCATATTAGGAGGCAAGGAGCATGACTGCAGCATGAATGCAAGTCACGGTATCTCTCAGATGTTAAAATCTTATGCTACAGAGTCGAGACATATAAAACACGTAATATGGGGCTTGAGATGGAAAACAAAGCGTACCAAGTCTGAACAGAGATGACCCCCGCTCCAGGAACCCTGAGGCAGAAAGTACAGGTGACATGTGATGCGGCGTGCCCACTGACAGACGGCTTGTGTGGAATGGAGAGGTGGAGTCAGTGGGCAGTCAGGGGTGAGACGCCTAAGCAGAGGGGACACATGCTGACACCACAGCTGAGAAAGGACTGACGCCATGAACTGGACTGGCATGTCGCGCCTGGAGACCAAATCAGCAACGCTCCAATACTGGGAGGCGCTGAGAGGTAGAACAGAGGAGAGGAGGGAAAGTGAGGAGTACAGAGGGGAAAGGCTGGAAAGCGGGCAGGGCACTATCCTGTGCCGGCACCGGTGAAATAATATTTAAAAAAACAGAAAGAGGGTAGTGGACACTGAAGAATGGTGGACATCTTTGTTGTGTCATAACTATGGTATACAACAGATCAGGAAACCAGCAACCACATAGAAGGAAAGAGAAAAGTAAAGAGGTGTGCAAAGAATTAAATACAGCAACTGTAAACAGAAAGACTGTAGTAATGTCTCCACCAGACCCAGAACCACATCCCTAAGTGAAGATTAAATATATTATACATGGAAGAAATCAATGGGATGTTTATGGCCAAATAAAGCACTGCACAGTTTAATTAAAATACAGAAGAACTCCTCCCCCAGGAAATAAAATTGAAAATGAAATACGTACTTCCATGTAATGGACAGTATCGTCACCTAAACACCTGAACGATATGTTGGAACCCACCAGTACCAGACACAAGAATAGGCCAGAATATTAACCTAATGCACAAGTTACTAACTTGTGTAACGATATATCTGTAAGAGACAGTAGTTAGTGATAGATTCCTTACCTTAGAATATCCCCAGGCGTCAGGCTGGATCCGGAAAGTTTTGCGTAGCAGTACCCTTGCGCGTCGGTAGGCGGCGTCGTGCGGCTCCGCGTCCGTCGTCGGCGTCGTGATCGCCGGGATGACGTCGCGGGCAGTACTTAGGCGCCGCCCCTGCGCGCTGACGTCAGTTCTGTACACGACTTTCCGCGCCAGGAACGCAGAGCCATGCAAGAAGCTGACACAGGTGTCTGAAAAATACTAGGGCCCTGAAAGGGATGTCCTTAACCCTAGAAATCAGTTCGCAGAACGGGAGGATGGGTGGGCGGTAAGGAATCTATCACTAACTACTGTCTCTTACAGATATATCGTTACACAAGTTAGTAACTTGTGCATCTGAAAGAGACACGTTAGTGATAGATTCCTTACCTTAGAATAGATACCCCAGCAATACCAACCCCGGTGGTGGGTCTGCGAACAAAGATCAGACAAGGAAGTCCTGGAGGACAGAACGGCCAAAGAAGCCGTCCCTCCGGACCTGACTGTCAAGGCAGTAATGCTTAGTAAACGTGTGCAGCGAGGCCCACGTAGCTGCCTGACAGATAACCGGCAGCGGAACACCGCGGCCCAAGGCCGTGGTAGCAGCCGTTGCCCTGGTGGAATGGGCACGCAGCCCAACAGGAGGCTCCTTCTTAGCCAAAGAATAGCAGGTCTTGATGCACAAGGTAACCCAGCGGGAGATGGTCCTCTTGTGCACCGCCCGACCTTTTTGGCGCCCACGTAGCCAACAAAGAGCTGGTCATCCACCCGGAAGTGTTTCGTGCGGTCGATATAGAAGGAGAGCGCACGTTTTGGGTCCAGACGGTGGAGCCTCTCTTCCTCTCTGGAAGGATGCGGAGGCGGAAAGAAGGTGGGCAAAGTGATGGTCTGCCCAATGTGGAAAGCAGTAACCACCTTTGGCAAGAAGGACGGACGCGTCCGAAGAACAACCTTGTCTGGATGAACAGACAGAAAGGGAGGTTTGCAAGAAAGAGCCTGGAGCTCACTCACCCGCCGAGCGGAGGTGATGGCCACCAGAAAGGCTGCCTTTAGAGTCAGAAGACGAAGAGGACAGTTATGCAGAGGCTCAAAGGGAGCGCACATTAAAAAGGTAAGAACCAAGTTCAAGTCCCACTGAGGCATTACAAACGGAACAGGAGGGAAGAGGTGAGTAATGCTCTTTAAGAACCTGTTAACAACAGGGGACTTGAAAAGGGAGGGCTGATCAGGGAGCCTGAGGAAGGCCGAGATAGCACAAAGATAACCCTTGATGGTACCCAGGGCAGAACCCTGTTGGGCCAGAGAAAGAAGGAACAGAAGGACCTCAGAAAGAGGGGCAGAAAGGGGATTCACAGCCTTTGCTGTGCACCATGCCACAAATTTGTTCCACCTGCAGGCGTATACCACCTTAGTGGAGGGACGCCTGGCTGCCAGAATCACATCACAAACTTCGGGAGGCAAGTCGAAAGGAATCAACTGCCGCCGCTCAATCTCCACGCAAGCAGGTGTAGACTGGACAGGTTCGGGTGGAGGACCGTCCCCTGCTGCTGCGACAGAAGATCCTCCCGAAGAGGCAGACGGATCGGGGGATCTATGCTCATATTGAGTAGCTCGGGATACCAAACTCTTCGAGCCCAGTCCGGAGCCACAAGAATGACTTGGGCCCGGTCGTGCCGAATCTTCTTCAACACTCTGGGTAGAAGTGGTATAGGCGGAAAGGCGTATAACAGACCGCAACTCCACTCGCGACGAAAAGCGTCGCCGAGCGAGTGCCGCCTTGGAAATTCCAACGCGCAGAACTGATGACATTGCGCGTTCTCTTCGGTGGCGAATAGATCTAACCAAGGCTCTCCCCACTGTAGAAAGAGTCCTTGCGCCACTTCCGAGTGAAGACGCCATTCGTGATCCATCATGCACCTGCGGCTGAGTTCGTCCGCCCTGGCGTTCAGAGAACCTGCCAGGTGTTGAACCATCAGGAACATGCCCTGATGTTCCAGCCATGTCCAGAGGCGCAGAGCCTCCTGACAAAGGGTCCAAGACCCCACCCCGCCCTGTTTGTTGCAGTACCACATGGCGGTGGTGTTGTCTGTGAACACCTGCACTACCTTCCCTTTGACAGAGGGAAGGAATGCCTTGAGTGCAAGCCGGATCGCCCGGAGCTCCAGAAGGTTGATATGGAGCCGGGACTCCGCCGGAGACCAGAGGCCTCTGATCTCCGCCTCTCCCATGTGACCGCCCCATCCCAGAAGGGACGCGTCCGTCACAACTGTATGCTCTGGCTGGGGAAGGGAGAGGGATCTGCCCATGACCCATTGCCGGTTCGAGAGCCACCACTGCAACTGTTTTGCAGTCCCCTCCGAGATCTGGACGTGATCGGACAGGTTGCCCTGGTGCTGCGCCCACTGGAACTTCAGGTCCCACTGCAGAGCCCGCATATGCCATCTGGCATGATTGACCAGCAGGATGCAGGAGGCCATGAGGCCCAGCAGCCTCAGGGTCATCCTTACCGAAACCCAGGATAAAGGCCGAAAGATCGGAATCATAGCCTGAATATCCCGGACTCGCCGTTCGGGAGGATAGGCCCGAAACCGCGTCGTGTCCAGAACTGCTCCGATGAAAAGGAGCTGTGGAGAAGGAATCAGATGCGACTTCGGCACATTGATGGAGAACCCCAGCGAGTGCAGGAGTTCGGCCGTAGTCTGGAGGTGGGAGACGACTGCCTGGGACGAGCCCGCCTTCAGCAGCCAGTCGTCGAGGTAGGGGAAGACTGAAACCCCTGCCCGGCGCAGATGAGCTGCGACCACCGCCATCACTTTCGTGAACACCCGAGGGGCACTGGTAAGGCCAAAGGGGAGCACGGTGAACTGAAAATGCTCGGGGCCTACCGTGAACCGAAGGTAACGCCGGTGGGCCGGCAGGACGGGGATGTGGAAATACGCGTCCTGCAAGTCCAACGCTACCAACCAGTCTCCAGGGTCGAGGGCAGTCAAGACCTGAGCTAGGGTGAGCATCTTGAACTTCTCCTTCCGGAGGAAGCGATTGACGTTCCGGAGGTCCAAGATAGGACGCATGTCCTCCTTGTCCTTTTTGGGCACCAGAAAGTAGTGGGAGTAGCAACCACGCCCTACTTCTGGGGTCGGAACATGCTCGATGGCCCTCTTGGTCAAGAGGGCCGTGACTTCCTTCTGTAGAAGCACCAAGTGATCCCCTGACATGCGGTGGAATTGAGGTGGCATGGCTGGGGGGTGGTCTCGAAGGGGAGGGAGTAGCCCCTTCGGACAATGTCCAAGACCCACCTGTCCGAGGTGATGGTGCGCCAGTGGGGAAGGTGATGGCGGACCCTGCCCCCTACTGGCGTGCCGTGCACCTGAAAGGAGGGACTAGGAGGGCTTGGAGGCCGCGGACGGGTTGGAGGTGGTGGCCTGACCCGCACGCTGGTTGCCCGATCCGCCACGGCGGAATCCACGTCCTCGGCCACGCGAAGACGCCTGCTGCGCGGGCCGGTGGCTGGGCTGCTGACGTGAAGGGGCGCCCCTACCGTGGCCACGATAGGGGCGAAAAGCAGAAGGCAGCGGAGGGCGTGTAGCAGAAAGGCCCAGGGACTTGGCAGTAGCCCGTGAGTCCTTAAAGCGCTCCAACGCATGGTCTGCTTTGGACCCAAAAAGACCGACTCCATCAAAGGGCATGTCCATGAGAGTATTCTGGACATCCCCTGAAAAACCAGTGGTTCTCAGCCAGGCGTGGCGTCGGAGCGCCACCGTCGTTGCAATCGACCTGCCCAGCGAGTCGGCGGTGTCAAGGCCACAACGGATAGTGTATTTGGCCGCATCCCTTCCTTCCGCAATGGCGCGGGAAAGCAGTGCCTGGACCTCCTCAGGGCACTGGGGCAAAACATCCGCCACCGAATCCCACAGAGAGTGGGTATATCGGCCCAAAAGACAAGCGGTGTTAACGGACCGCAAGCCAGCACTGGAGGAAGAAAACCTTTCTTCCCAAACTGATCCAGGCGTTTGGATTCCCTATCCGGAGGAGCGGTAGGGAAGGCGGTTTGGGAAGCGGAGGCTTGGACAACCAAGCTCTCAGGAGTGGGGTGGACAGAAAGAAACAGGGGTCGCCCGGAGCGGGGCGATGGCGTCGTGACACGTTCCGATCCACAGGAGCCCCTGTGTTGGGCTTGGACCAGGCGCCCAAAAGAACGTCCGTGAGGGCGTCGTTAAACGGCAGCACAGTCTCCGCAGAGGAGGCTGCCGGCTGAAGCACCTCTGTCAAGATGTTAGGCTTGACCGTCAAAGTAGGGAGCTGGAGACGTAAGGCCCCAGCAGCCCTACGCAACACCGTACCAAAATTGGCCCCCTCCTCCGTAGCCACGGGAGGAGACAGCATGCCAGTGTCAGGAGAAGTATCCAGACCACTGGCCTCCCCTAGACTCTCTGTCCAGTCCTCATCATACTGACAGTTGCGTGTCAGAGGGTCATCAGACCCCTCCCAGTCCTCCTGGTCCTCCTCTGGTTCAAAATAAGGAGGAGGAGGGACATTTGGGACCCAAGGTCCCATCGGCGCCGGAGCCGGCGTCGAGCGACGTCGCTCCGGGTCCAAGTCCGGAGCCGGAAGGAACTGGGGACGACGCCGCCCGGAGCCCAGGGCGGCGTCGAGAACGGCACCGGAGACATCGGCGCCGGCGGAGGTGTCGTGAGGTCGACCGGCGTCGATGGGGGTTGTGGAGCCGGGATCGAGGCCGGGGCCGGAGCCGGAGCCGGGATCGAGGCTGGAGGCTCGGGCGACGCCGGGCCGGAGCCGCCGGCGACGCCGGATCAACCCCATCAGGGCCCGCGGGGCCCGAAGGCGCACCGGAGGGGCCTGAAGGCCCGAAGAGGCGGGCCATGGCCGACAGGAACTCCTGTACCTTGGCCGGATCCGCCCCCGAACCCGGGAAGGGCGGGTATGACGGGGGCGACTCCACAGGCAAGTCCGGGGCCGCGGGGGCGGGGACGGTGCCGGGAGGGGCCTCAGCCGAGTCGCGAGACCGGCGAGGCGAAGTCCGAGAGCGACGATGCTTCTGGACTTCTTGTGTCGAGACTTACCGGACGAAGAAGACTTCGACGCCGACGACCGGTGTGCACTCCGCGAGCGACCCCTGGACCTCTCACGCGACCGGGGCTTCCGCGGAGCCGAATGCCGGGCCTCGAGGAGCTTTCGAGACCGCTCTCGCAAAGCCTTCGGGTTGAGGGCCTGGCATTCGGGACAAGACTCGGTGTCGTGGCCTCGGCCGAGGCAGAAGAGACACTCCCAATGCGGGTCGGTGACGGACATCATCCGCGCACAGGCGCCGCATCGCTTGAAGCCGGGCATCCCTACGACACCTGAAGGCTGGAAAAAAACAGTGAAAAATCACCAAAAAGTATGGTCAAAAATTGACCAGGGCACTGCTCTTCCCGGATCTGCGCTTACTGGCGCGGAAAAAGAAGAACTGACGTCAGCGCGCAGGGGCGGCGCCTAAGTACTGCCCGCGACGTCATCCCGGCGATCACGACGCCGACGACGGACGCGGAGCCGCACGACGCCGCCTACCGACGCGCAAGGGTACTGCTACGCAAAACTTTCCGGATCCAGCCTGACGCCTGGGGATATTCTAAGGTAAGGAATCTATCACTAACGTGTCTCTTTCAGATATCTGAACACAGAAACATGTGGACAATCTAGATTTACTGATTAATACAGAAAATAAATGTTTTTATGCTCACACTCTGGTGTTCTCAGAGCCGGTGAGCCGCTATCGTCTGTAGTAAAGAAACAACCTTAAGATTGCCTGATCAACCACAATACCCCCTGCCACTCCAAAATGGGTAGAGATTCATTCAATCGCACCAACTATGGACCAATATCTTTGATAAATGAAGGTATGAAGATTTTAGAAAAAGGGTTGACCAATAGTCTGAAACTATTTATCCCAATCCTCATTCATCCCATTCAGGTTGGATTTGTCTTAGGCCTCTCTCTTACTAATCACCTATGAACACTCTCATATCTACTCTGACAAGTCAAGGATAACGTCAAAAAAGTAGTAATTTCACGTGATGCCGAAAAGACATTCGAGCATGTGGAAAGAAATTACCATAAAATATAATGAACAAAACGGACTTGAACATACTTTCATTATTACGTTTCCACGATTATATATTGACCCAATAACAACAATAAATTGTGGCATATATACATCCAAATAACTACGAATACAAAGAGGTACGATACAAGGGTGCTCCCTTATAATTTCTTCTATGTTTAATCACCTTAGAACCACTGGCAAAGGTCATGGCTCAAGATCAAAATATTAGCAGCACTCACATAGTGACAGGTGAACATAAGGCAATGCATTATGCACACTACATACTCATCACACTACTGAACATCTTGATTCATGCACTCATAACCCCGACTACTAAAATCGGAGTTCTGGGGATACAAAATAAACTGGGGCTGCCAGTGCCTTCTCCACAACCATAGCTTTCATAGGGGGAAAAGGCCTTTAAAGAGAGACAATCCAAAATGAAATATCTTGGAATAAATAGTAAAAGAGGGCTAGAAAATATGATCAAAGACAACGTACTTCCATTATTGGAAAACACAGCATTGGATTTTCCAAGGTGATCAAAATTGTAACTGTCTTCTTAGGGTAGAGTGAACATTGCACGCAGGTTTAATTACATTTTCGGGATGCCACCATTGAAAATCCCAAGTGACCACCAAAGGACAACAGAAAAGAGCATCAAATATTTCATATGAGGCTAACTGAACCTACAATAAAAACCTTAAAACTACATGCAGCCACCATGGTGGGAGGACACACCTTCCACACATTGAGTCACATTGGTTGGCACATTAGCTGGTGTCAGTGGATTACATGTTACTGACACACATAGAAACATCATCCAGCGCACATATAGAGAAGAATATACTGCACTCGAGCGGAGACCTAGATATGTATATACAAGTTAGCAACATGGACTATCTGTAGGGAATTCAATCATATACTCCTCTCTATATGCATGGCACAGAGCACATTTACTGCTTAAGGTCGCAGGAGAAACACACCTGAAAGCGTCCAACAAAGCACTTTCGGTCGAACAGTGAAAATTACGATGGTCGACATGAATAGAGAAAGGCATACTACAATTAAAGACGTACTAGAGGAGGGATCAATCAAACCGTTTCAAACCTTAAATCAAGAATGTAATCTACAACAATACCAATACTGGAGATGTATACAATTATCCCATTTCCTTAAATCTGAATTAAGGACTACTCATACAATACTGCAGTGATAACCTATTGTCTGCTACATCCACACCTGGAAAGCTTTCAAAGATACTGCCTCAGGGCTCTACTCGACACAGATTGCCAACTTCTTCTCCCGTCCAAAATTCAGGTGCTCTCCGACATTGGTGGGAAACAAAGTTTGGCATCCAATTCTGAGACGAAGACTGGAATTCTCTATCAGAAACTCACAACAAATGTCTAAGAGAAGCGTGGTTAAAATTCAGCTACCTGGAGGTTGTGATCCCTAACTAAGCTACAGAAAGCTAAACTGAACCTGAAGGCAATTTGCTGGAAATGTAAATCCACAGACTGTGATATGGTATACACACTATGAGAACGCCCACAGAAGAAAACATGGCAAGACATTACCATGCTCCTGACTGCCAAACTAGCAGTATTAAATAGCACTTCAGGCTAGGCTTACCAAGACTATCCTCCCACATCAATAGATAGCTGTCTACAGCATTAGCAGTAGCTAAACTAGGAATTGTATGGTACTGGAAGAAGATCACTGTACGACATACCAGACCTGGTTAGAAGACATACACAATATGGCGTCATGAACAACTTATATACAAACTCAACAACAGACTGGTACAATTTGACACGGTATGGGGTACAGTTTTCAGGCACCAAGGACGTTAAAGATAGTAAGGATAAGATCCACCAGCCAAGTTCCCATTACTCATTCATTTGGAACAATAGCAGCATGTTATTACCAATATAATGAACACAGGGTTAATCAGTGAAATATGGAGATGTAACGTTATATCAGAAATATTATATATGAAAGGATGCAAGTGGTGAAAAATAGTCAAAGACCACGGAGGGGGTAACTTATACTGTATAGTTTCTGTTTTGATTGGAAACTTGTGTTGCTTCACTGGAGCATTTTAAGCTTCATATATAAATGATGATTACATGTATGACATGTAATGATAGATAAAAATAAAAAATTGAAATACACAAAAAAAAAAGCCATATTAAATAAATATTCACCAGTGAACAAACTGGGCTTTGAAATCAATTGTGACCTTTATGCTGACTTACAGGCATGTTCAGTGGCATAAGAGGAAAACAAGTTCTGCCTCATTCCGCCTCAGACCCAGAAACCTCGGACTCATCTAATTCTATTGATCTTTCTAGACTTGCTGGCAGTGGCCCCTTTTGGTTGGTTCTTCTTGCACATCTTGTATTAAGTCTGCAGACCCTGCACACTGCAGCCGGCATCTATAGTGTCTCATACATTAGATCACAGATCATATCTGCAATTTTCCCTGGGCCCAATGACAGCACCTTCTATGCTTTGCTAACAATTGCACATTGGTCCACAGTTCCATTAACAAACACTTCAGTCTTCACTGCATTTGTTTTTTTAACATGCCCGACCTTGTACCTTAATATATGTAATAAAAAGATGGATGGTTCTAGCATTCCTTTTTTTGCATTGCGTAACTGTGCAAATCTAAGCCTACAATACATTAATGACCAATCTAAAGGTCTGTAAACAGCTCAAAGCCTAGAGGTTGTCACTTAAGTTGCTGTATTCGGTCTCCGACGATAGCGGCTAGCACCTGGAACATCTTGGTCTATAAGTTTGGTTATCAACCAAGCAGTATCAGTGAACTGGCAGACAGCTACAGTAATGGCAGATTAAACAACTTCCTTCATAAGGTTCCTTCTTTTTTAGTTCAAGCCTTACATCTACCAGAATAATTAGGGAGGTCTACAAAAGTGCCTCATAACTGATTAGTGCTAACATGTTGAAGGTGTGTGCTGACAGAACCTTTAACCGCTCCTCACAAAGCCTGTAACTGCCACAGTCTACTTTATTTTTTGAAGCAACTATTCCATCACTCTATCTGTCCTGACCAATAACGGAAGCTAGGCACTATATTCTAAGGGCACCAAGTTAGGAAGTCCTCACTTCTTGAAAATTAGGCCATTTTAGAATCAGCACATTTGTATTCATTAAAGCTGTTAGAGATTGCTAGTACCCAGGTTCAACTGTGCATAATGTATTCTACCTTTAGATGATTTGCTCACACATGTATTCTCTTAACTTATACTCCAACTATTCTTTCAACGCTAGACATAGGCACATGAGCATTTGACTATATCGCTGCATTATGGAACTCGAGTATAATATATGGAATGTGTAATCAACAACTCAGAGAAAACTAGTAATGTGAGGAAGCCAGGTAATAGAGCAATGTACTTTTGGCGACTTGACAACTTGAACATGAGATGATACTGCAAATTAATTTGTATGTAGAAAGTCTGCTTTATATGTTAATTTCCCTGTCCAACTACTCTAAGTATAATAGTATAAAGGATTCTGTCCCCAAGTAATTTTTCAACTTTGGGGGGACTTCTTGGACAATGTATGCTCGCACATTGCCAGAAGTATGCCAAAAAAATGATCAATCCAAGTTTCCAGATGCCAGCATCTCTCCTTTAACAAATATAAATGTACACAATCAGAATACCACACATTTACAAATACACATGTACACATTCTGAACACCAGATTTACAATTGCAAATGTACGTATTCTTAGCACCACTGCTTTACACATGCAACTGTACGGATTCTGAACACCACACATTTACAAATAAAATGTATGCAATCTGAGCTCCATGTATTTACAAATACAAATGTACGCAATCTGCATATTTTGAGAAGAGTAAAGCATTACAGATTATTGTACCTGAGAGCGATGGTGGCGATCCGACAGGAGTTGAAGGGTTTGAAGAGAAACTGTTGTTGGTGTGATCTGGAGAATAAATCTTTAACAAGACAAAGAAAAGACAAGCGATTAATCCACCGCATTTGAAGGGAGACGAGAAAACTATGCATTCAAGTTTGCAACCCCCTCACACAACTGAACGAGAAGTAGGACATTTGAAATTGATTATTCACCACTGATCAAATCGATTTAAGGGTATTTGTTAAATATTAAGTAGCAAACATATCTGAATTGACACTGTAAATATTTGAAGAGTTACATTCTGCAAACATGTAATTACATTTTCTATTAACTACTTTAGTTTCCATCTCTGATCACACTTCAGCATACAAGGCACATTTACGTACAAAGAAGAAATAAACAAAATAAGAAAAACATCCTTTGGAGAACCTGGGCCCGATTCACAAAAGTAATCTGAGACAAAATCCTAACTTTACTATTCGGAGTAGTAAAGTTAGGAATCCTACCTTTACTACTCCTAAATGCCCTTTGTGAATACCGAAAGTCGTAAAGTTAGGATTTTGTCTCAGATTACTTTGTGAATCGGGCCCCTAATGTCTTATACTGTACATGATCAGAGTAACACATTTAAATGATATGCCTTCATTCTCATTGGATTTGTGACAGTAATGTTTCCTATCACCAACAATAAACTGTGACTGTAACAGAGCATTGGTGAGGAACATGAAGGCAGCAGTACAATTACAAAACTAAGTGCAGTTCCCACACAGAAACAACTTCACACAAATTGTGAGCGTGAAATGTTAGAGGGCTTCATGTATCTACAACCCATACCGCGTGCATTACTGGCTTGGGTTATGACAAAGCCATTTTTAAAGACTTCTATATCATCCTTAATACGATTCCTCTAATAAACGTTTTTTAAATCAGTATTCAAAAGTGTCACAAAGCTGCACCAAAACATATACATACGGTTTATGCAGTTTCTAGTAAAAGTTAAGCAGAGTTTGCGCATGCTCACATCCTCCTTGCAATGTGAAAAGTTTGACAAATGTTTGCCCCTCAATTAATACAAACACTAGATCAGTAGCCTGAGTCCTAAGACGTAGGCCCAGTTGTGTCTGCCATATTAAAGGAAACCCCTTGAAGAATTGGAATAACTGTTAATGCTGAAATCACAAATCTCAATATTCTTCTAAAGTAGTAAGGCATCATTTAAAATTATATATTTTTTCAAATTTAAATGGCGTGGAGCTAGATGCAAAATATCCTAATTACATTATTTACTTAGTGGGACATTCAGAAAGAATTTGAGACAGTTTGCAAAAATAGTGTCTCATTTAAGAAGGTAATAATATCAGAGCAAAATGATTATATATAGATGTTTTAAGAGGTTGCAGATGTGATGAAATATTGCAACAGTGATCCTATAGAACATCAAAGATGTGTGATGACAAGGAAAACTGTCCTTTCATTGTTTAGAGCTGCCCTTCTTAAAAGCAAAAAGACAGAGCAAACAGCCCACCAGGATCTTGTCCTCAAATTTAAATGTAGTTCACTAGTCATGCTTTTATGGACACACAGGGGTTTCCAATCTTTTCTTTCATAAGCTTCTAGACAATCTAGGCCGTTATACATTTACGTCTCTTACTTTTTACTACATTGTCATTTTCATGGTCTCATATTTAACATTTATTTCTGCCTGATGTCAGATACTTAATTGAACTTTATTTGTGTGTCAAGCCTAGGGTCACTTCACCTAAGTTATGGATTTACAGGTTTCTTTTCTTTGCAAATGTTTTGCTCCAATGTCGTCATACCCTATATAATGTTTATATATATATATGTGCTAGCTAAAATAACATCTTTGCACTCTCATGGAACAAATACAGGAATAAAAGAAAAGGCTAATTCAAATTCTCCAGCTCGGGTCATCTCAAATAAAGGGGATGAGGATCTATGAGCCACATGTTGCAGAGTTGATTTAAGTTATGGATGACTTTGAACAAATCGAATTTTCAAGTTGGGAAGGTTGATTTGAGAGCTTGGCAGACCATAACCCGTAATTCATCTGTACTCCTAACAGAGGGGACACATTTTGCTTCAATAAATAAGGAATCTTTGCTACAGGAATTATTATTTGAGGTTGAGGTGGGCATGCGACTCTTGATCATGCTTCAACGGTCAGCTGTTTGCAGTAGTCTTGTTCATGACTTGCCTGAGGGAAATAGTCCAGGTCAGTGGTTTGGCCTTCCAATGGCTCCGCTAATTTCTGGAGGAGAGGACACAGATAATTCAGATGAGCAAATGTTCATCCTACCCTGATTTCATCAACTGTGGAGTACCCACAGAAATCATCATATCTTCACTCCAGTTCAATGTAGTTTCATGAAAGACAGCTAGAGTCCTATATTAGGACAAGAACTCTGTTGACACGTGCGCTAATTACATGCAGGTGTGTTTCAAATTCACTGGAATTGGTGGGAAAATTCTCCCGGAAAGTGCTTTATCGAAGGTCTTCGACCAAATGGCCAGGAATTAGATTAAATTCAGTTCACAAAAGAGAAACTAGATCATATCTGCTAAATAAATCATAAACAGGATTGGAGATAAGTTAGTAAAAATTATCAAACAGAGGTGGGACTGTATGCTTAACACATCAGATGATGTCAAAGTGGTTAAACATAACACCTTCGAACACCAAGAGGAACGTTGGGGTGCATAAAGAGACACAACACTGGGTTGAAAGAGGTATGTTTCCAATATGTATACTAAGAACCTACTTCAGGGTTAGTATCCAGTTTTTAAAAACACTTCTCCAGGACTCTGCAAATACACTTTAGTCAGTTTACAGACTGGCTGAGAAGGCTACTAAACCAAATGCTTTAAACTAAGGTTCTCCAATGAAAGGCTGAAGAACAGAAACATGTATACATAGAGGGATGGAAGCAACATGATTGAAATATAAAATTTCTTAAAAGATATAAACACAGTATCACAGGGAAACAATTTTCAGTGAAACCCTACTCATGGAGGTAAAGTGCACAATGTTAGACTGATGACGGGAGGAGATGATACAAAGAATCAGCTGCAACAATTCAAAAGAACCGTTCTGGTGAAGACAAGCGAAGAAGGTAAAAAGGTAAATGTATTTTTGAAAAAAAGAAAAGAGGAGCAGTAGTTTTCATAAAACATGATGTAGGCTGAAGGCAATGGGGAGGAATTGCATCAATAGCAGAGGCTAAATGGCTAGACTGGATAGGTCTACCTATTTTTACCTGCCACCAAATTCGAAGTTGTTCTTGGGAATGAGAAAGAGCCTGGGGAGTACAGGCCTCACTGATCGTTATCATAGGCATTGGTAAATGTGACCTAAACATGTTAGTGTCCATGTGTCTCCTACTGCAGAAACCCAGTAGTTAGAAATACCATTCACATTTTCATGTATTGTGATAGTCTAACCATTGACTGAAATGGCTCCATTTAGCACCAGGGTTTAAGTCGAGCGTAAAGTGAATTTATCACACTGTATTATGAGGGACTTACCTTCTGAAACTGAACAGGCTATCAGAACTAAGATTAGCTGAATTAGTACACTTTGTGGAGGCCAAGCAAGTTCACTTAAGCCTAATTCCATGTGATTAAGCTCACCAAAGCCAACTCTTTCAAAGTTTTATGGTGCACATGATGTCATCACTTTTCTGCCATATGCCTCCAAAAATGGCTTTTTGTTAAGAATAGCAACATATTAAATGTCTACCTTCAATACATAGGTAAAGTCGTCAGGCCAACATGTCCCTCTTACGTTTTTTTTTTTTTTAGAGTTTAGTTTTAAGTTACACAACAAAAAATCTAGCCTACCACCCTAGATGGATGCTCCCTTTATTTTCAAATTTCACGTTCGGAAATCTAGTCTAATCCACTTTTCAATTAACTATAAACTCTTATGCGCACACACACCTTGAAGTCAGATTATAATTACCGAAAAATGCCTAACAGGTCCATAATGCAAGTCTCAGTCAGTTTTGAAACAAAATGTGCAAAATAGATCAGATTTCTCTTACTAAACTTAACCAATGGGGCTTAAACTGCAACCAATACTGTAAGTTCCACACTGAAAGAACAAAAACACCTAATATGAGGAGTTCAATCTCCATGGTGTGTCCTTATGTTTTGACTGTGTTAAGCATTTGTATTTTCCTAATCATATTTTACTAGTCGACTTTGGATATCTGACTCCTGCTGTGGACTGAATCCTACCACACGTCTTTACCCTCATGTTCCCTTCAACTTCCAGTGGAGTCCCTGGTACAACAAGTCTGGCAAGACTTGATATCATGTAGACACTGGAAGATGTCCTATTCTGGCTGAAGCCCCACAGCGTTTCTGGGTGGTCAAGTAAGTCTATGCTGTTTTATTGTGAATAGCTAGCCGACCTTGGGTTTATAGTGTGCCCTAAGCGGCAAGTACTTGGAGAGGTTGGAAGCAGTGCTCCACACATGTTGCAGTGATCTTGTCTCTGTGTTTAAATATGGAGTTAAGCAGAGGTGTAGGAGAGGCTAGCCTATTTGTTGTGCATAGTTGGAAGATGCTGGCATCATAGTGTAGCCTGTGTGAGAAGTGCTGGGTGTCATGCCTGAGTTTTAGAGATGTGCTCCAGCCTTCTGCGGCTAGCTTCTAGCTGTGCTTTCACGTAAAATAGACCAGAGAGATGTACATAGATAGGAGTTGCGCTTGTTGTTAGATTCCAACCTCCTCTAGTATAACTCAGACATATTTTGTGCCAGATGCCCCTTTCTTAGAGCTGCAAACAGAGTGCATTACAGTAAATGTCTAGAGTATAGGAGATTAGGCACACCTACGAATAATAAACTAGGCATTTCTTTAGAGAACCCATATTTGTCCCAGTAGAATGTCAGAACAAGCATTGGCATAGCCAATAGGTCTCGCCTTGGGGACCTTATAAGTGTTTAGCCATGCAACGGTTGATGTTGTTGCACCAAGGATATTGTGCTGCATAACTAAATACTTATAAGGTCCCAAAAGCGAGACCTATTGGCTATGCCAATGCTTGTTCTCCAAGGTGTTTGCCGAAGTCAGCATGCGGCATCATACTATTGGCAGGTTACACATGGAGACAATTCACCCAGAGGATACTATGTTGTGTTCCGTATTATACCAGAAAGCAGGATGCGGGCCCTCACTGCCCCCGAATCAACAGCTACGGCCTCATGGCGCTCGTGATAAGAAATTAGCCTGATAATCTGGACTTTTTGCCTTTAAATTTCTAGGTTCTGGGGTGCATTGGAAGACAGCGTTTGAGGCAAAATGGCGGCGATATGTCAGCAGACACCAGTCCAGACACTATTGGAAGCGCCGGTCAGTACCTTCCTCTTTGTAGAAAAGAACTAAGGTGACTTCTCTAGGCCCAGAAAGCAGCAGGTGCTCTGACAGGGCGGTACTTACCTTTGCCCATCTTACCACAGGGCCTGAGAGGAGCGCATATTAGGGCCCCAGTCATTCCAGGATTTGAAGCACATCCGCAGTGCAGGGTCTTCCATCAGTGCAGTTTCACCGACCCCTTAAGTGTGATCTAGAACTGCAATGCCATGCATCAGTGTAGGTTGACCTTGGACCACGTTATCTTGGCACGATCAGTGCAGGGCGATAGAGTAGAGCAGTATTATAGAAAGGTGCAGGGTAATTGAACAAGGCAAAGCCATGCATCATCGCTGGGTGACCCGGAAGCTAATGTCGTGGGGCAGTGCAGAATTACAAGAATCAGGGCCTTAAGTGGGCCGGGTCTCACTGGTGCTGAGCACCGGCAGTTTTTTAAAGGGGGCCTCGAAACGGGTCTCTATCGGGCTCTGTTTTGTGCCCTGGCACAGGCGGTCCGTTTTTTTCCGGACTGCAGTGACAGCAGGCACATTGATGTGCGCGTGCTCACACACCTCACTTCTCACTAGTGGAGAAGTTACAGCATGATGTCATGCCAGGGGAGCGTTGTAGGGGAAGGCAAATCCTTTAAAGTGTCATTTTCTCTCTGGATTTCCCTTCTCTTTTTGAAACTCAGGAGCAGCAACATTGTCGTTGTGTCACCAGGCCTTTAATTGGAAGCTTTTTCAATATGATATACAAGCCATAGTTGCTGCTTATTTATCTTATGCAACTAACAACCATTGACAAAGCCAATAGTCCTTACTTGTTGTAGGTGTGATGTTTCTTGTTGTATCATATATCTGGATGCAATGACAGAAACAGCAAAATACAAGTCGGGCGACACAATATGCCAAGAACAGATTTTTAGCTTACATGTTTTTTAGCCACGCCTTTAATTGCGTTGGCCACGCCCCTTTGAGAGACCCCCAGTTTTTCATCCCACTTAAAGCCCTGACAACAACGGAGGATGTAGCCTTGTGGCTAGTGCTGCAGACTTTGGAGCTGGGGAACTGGGTTGGAGCCTCGGCGTGGGCTCAACATCCTGTGATTCTGGGCAAATCATTTAACCTCCCGCGCCTACCAAATAATGAATGTGTCCTTGTGTAAGATAACTTGTGCTTATGTAAAGCGCTCCAATACCTTCGGGTCGAGTTCGTGCTATATAAATCTGCAAAAAAAGGTGTCCGATCAGTGCAACTTGACTGGGCTGTGCACCAGTGCCGTGCGACTTGCCAATGATGTATCAGAATCAGCAGTGTCATACATCAACGCAGCATCATACAACACACAAGTGTGATCCTTCACATTATAGGCAGTAATCTGACAGAGCAGTGTTATTCAGAAGTGTAATATATCTCATATAAGTGCAAGTAACAATTTATCCTCATCGGTTACATTCGGAGCTGGCCTTTAATGAGAGCGCCCTGGGCGAGATCGAATTTGGCACTCCACTCCCACTCTTTAATTTTTTATGCACTGAGAATTTGGGATGGAGGAGGAAGTGGGCAGTTAAGGAGGGCCATGAAAAAAAAGCAGACAAGGGTGCCAACAGCCTTCCAAAAAGTGTTTACCCACACGTTTCTTTGTACCTACCTCTTAGAGAGACTGCTGCAGGGAGCTAGCAGTGCAATGTCGTGTACCACCGCAGTGTCAAGCCAGTGCGGTGTGCGCTAGCAGTGCAGTTTGATCCAGCTGTGTGGTTTCGTAGACCAGAGCATCTGGACACACAGTATTACCACTGCTAAGTCCTCTGGTGGAAGTGAATCCTTTAGCGTCAGTTACATGTGCCCTGGAAATAATGCAGCGGGGCGCACCAGTGCAGTGTGCTTTGGGAGTGTGCAGTGTCACACCAGTGTAGTGTACTATGGCAGTGCAGCGTCATGAGGAGGTGCAGTGTATCAGGGCAGCATCGAAAATCAGTGAAGTGTGCTCTGTCAGTGTAGTATTATCACAGATGAGTGTAGTTTAAGCTGGCAGTGTGGTATCACAGACTACCCTGTGACAGGCATGTAAATCCTAAAATGAAAGTAAAAAAATGTGTAAGCCAAAATCAAAAGTAAAGAAATAGAAAAAAACATCTATTTCTTTACTTTTGCTATAATCGCGGCACCCGCGCTTTACTTTTAACATTAAAAGTGAAGCGCGGGTGATGCGATTATAGCAAAAGTAAACAAATAGAAAACAGCCAGCTGATTGAAAGTACTAAAAAACAAGCATTGGCCGCGCGCGAAAGTGAAAGGAGCGCGACGCGGCGGGGGAGGGGAGGGGCGGAGGAGCGTGAAAGCAATCAAGTGAGAGGAAAGACAGATGGCGCCTGATCGGGCGCTGAAAGCTGCCGGTTGCGCGGGTGCACGCTATCGTGAACGCAAGCTGGTCGCCAGCAAAAGCCACTGCTGTTTGCACTTCCAAAACCCGCTTACTAAAACTCTCGCCGAGAGCAGCGCTAAGCGCTGGCTCAGGCGAGACCTAAAAAATGACCATTTTGCCTTAAAACACTTTTTCTGCAAAACGTTATATCTAGTCAGTGCTTTTGCTCTTATTTGTGGATAACATAAGACCGGACAGAAGCAGAAGCAACCATATGACCAAGATTCAACCTTGTTGTAAAGTCAAACCACCTCACATATAGCTTTTCAATTTTCTGAAAAGGTGCTTAAAGGAATTTCCTCGAATGCTAGACTGGCCTTATGAGGCCTTCTTGACTACAGACTTTGAACTCCAAAATAGTAATACAATCTAAACACAGAAATTATCACAGAGACCAGCCATTTCATCTTATCTCATATTGCTCAGATAAAGTCTCCAGGACTGGTCCCATTCAAAGTTTACTCTCTCCAAAATATTGTGTGCAAACAGATATGTTGTATCCATTCAGCCACCATTCTCAGCCGAACTCTACACACTACTGTGTTGAACATGTAAAGTGCCTATGTCTGTATTCTGAAGATCACATACATATTCATGGCTATTTTTCCTTTTCCATTGAAATATTCGAACACCAACCTTAGTATTTGTTTCCAACAGCACATTTTTACTTTACATAACTTTTGAACCTCGTTCCAACTGGTATTTTTGTATTACCTTTTAATACTATTTTCCGCTTTTTAATTAAACTTGGCAGGACTGTTTTTCTTTAAATGTATTGTTTGGTTCTTCTCCCCAGCTTTTACATATTTTCTCTGAAAATTACCTTGCTGATCAGGCCAAGCTAGCTAAGACGAGCTAATGTTAACTTAACTGAAATACCACTTCCTCCGTGGGCTGTTCTATTTTGGCAGTGGGGAAAAAACAGCAGTCACGGCTCATATGAGCACTGTGGCCCCTCTCCCACACAACCTTTCAATGAAATGTCTTACTGCCAACTACAGAGAAAGTGTATCAAGTTACACTTATAGTGCCACCTAAGACAGAAATGAACTAGATAGTTAAATGCAGAGATACATCTAAGTATATCTGATTAAACTTAAGATTTCCTCAAATGAAATAAAATGACATTGCCACTGAATTCAGTTAATTAAATACAATATATTTTATCTGCGTCCTCACTATCATCCAAATCTTAGATTATTGGTGTGAAGACCTCAATAAACAAGACTCACTCGCAAATAAGGAAGACAAATTGCTTTCACATGGCAATCGGCTAGATCACTAAAGAACATACCCTAAACAAAACAATCACAACATTGTTTCTTGTGTAACCTAGAGCCCACACTGCTGTATTGAGTTATGTTATGGAGACTTGTATAGCGCGCGTCTACCCATAGGTGTCTTGGCGCTTGCAGAAACATGAGCTACTGATCCGGGGTATTACTAATTGCTAAAAAGCCAAGTCTTGAGTTCCTTTCTGAAAGCAAGAAGGGTGGGTATGGTCCTGAGATGCAATGGAAGAGAGTTCCACAGTCTGGCTGTGCGGTTAATGAAACTCCTTCCTACCCAGTTCACTTTCCTGATTCTTGTGGTGGTAATCAATCTAGCATTAGTTGATCGCAGATGTCTGATTGGAGTATGCCAGTTAAAAAACTTCCAAAGAAATTTCGGTCCTTCTCTGTGCAAGGCTTTATGGGCCACACAGAGAGCCTTAAATTTAATTCGCTGTCACACCGGGAGCCAATGAAGTTCCCGAATGCCTGCGGATATTGGCTGGTATTTGGGGATATCCAAAGTCAGTCTGGCTGCTGCGTTCTGCACCGCCTGGAGCTTCCCAAGTAGTTTTATCTGGAGATTCATACACAAGCCGATACAATAGTCGAACTTTGATATGATCAGTGAGGAGACAACAGTCTTCCTAGTATTTCTGGGGATAAAAGGAAAGATTTTACTCAAGGTTCTAATGATAAAAAAGGGGAGGACACTACCTTAGACACTTGGGCCTCATATCTGAGCTTATCATCCATGATAAAGCCTAGGTTTTTGGCTTTAGTCACCGGAAGGGGAGGTGAGCCCAGGCTGTCAGGCCACCAGGCAAGAGATCATGCTGGAGAGAGATTACCAAACAGAATAACCTCGGTTTTACTCGAGTTCAGTTTTAGGCAGTGTCTGCTCATCCAGCTGCTCAGGGCAGTCATGCAGTCGTGTAATCTTAAGAGAGTTGTTGATATCATTGTCTACAGCTGATACAACCAATTGGTTGTCATCAGCATAAGATGTTGGATTTAAATTGAAGCTTTTAATTAAAGGGGCAAGTTCTGAGACATAGATATTAAAAAGCATTGGGCTCAATGAAGAGCCCTGAGGAACCCCGCATGGCAAAGTAAAGGGTGAGGATGTAAACTGACCATGATTCAGAGTTTGAGATCTCTCTGATCAGAAGGATGTTAATAACGTAAGAGCTTTACCTTTAACTCCTATGGCGTTCAGGCGGTGGACCAATAAACCATGGTCCACAGTGTCGAATGCTGCGGATAGGTCCAATAAAATAAGAGCTGCTGACCCTCCGCCATCCAGTGCCATTCTTATCTCTTCGGTGGTTTTTATCAGTGCAGTCTCTGTACTGTGATTTTCTCTAAACCCAAACCGACTGGGGTCTAAAAGCTGATTGTCGAGAATAAAATTGGATAGCTCTGCATTAATTATTTTTGCCACAATTTTAGCTGGCAAAGGAAGTCTTGAGATGGGACGATAGTTGGGAGGATCGCTATTATCAATAGTTGTGTTTTTAACCATTACAGAAATTGCAAATATGATAGCACACAACAACAGGGAAATAAAATAACCAGAATATAGAAAAACAATAGATTCAGGAAATCTTTGATGTCTAACATTTTATATCAAACTTTTATATGGGGTTTAAGACAGAAATCTGTAAACATCAAGAAAAACACAATGTTGTGTATGTTAGTAGAATGCATAAAAACTGTACTTCAACTGAATTAGTTTAAAAAAATATGTTTTCTTTTATAAACTTTATTTGTAAAGAATGCCACCTCAGAGATAGATGGGTAAATCTGTGGCAATACACGTGATAATGACACTGCTTCTTCAAGTCTTTAAAAACACTAACTGATCTAATGTCTTTATTTAACTTTATGGAGTTAGATCTATAGGATTTAAAAATGATATGAATCAGCCTAAGCCTCAGTTTATATCTATGGTAATCAGAGGTGGAAAATAATACAATAAGAATCTTTGAAAAGGTGGTATACTACCAAAACCATCTTCAAATTCTATATAGTTATACCTATCTGATTTACAGCTGATCTTAGCTTGTATCTATGGTAATCAGAGGTGGGAAATACTATGGCAAGAATCCTTCAAGAGGTGGTAATTGTTAATGAACACAAAGGGTAGAGCAAAAATGCTCTCTGGTTGAACACCTGTATTGTAAGCCCTAACCAAAACCCAAAGAAAAAGTGATTTTTGGGGAGTTCTGTAAACAAAACTCTGACCTTCTTCAGCATAACCGATCCAATACATGTATGTTGGTCCCGTCTACCACCAGTCCCCTCTCACTACTTGCTTCAAGTTGAAACAATAAGTGTAACAAGAAACCATACTTCAACTTTTGCTATTTTAAGATTCCTACTTTCCAAGAGGCACACTTGCAACTCTTGTCCACAAAAATGCACACCAGACCATAAGAAAATCCCCACCACCAGCCTGCACCTACTGGTAGGAAATTCAAAATCCAAAATGTATTTTGCGAACACGACATTATACCAGTGAGAAAAAATTTATTTTTAAAGTAAATATATCCTTACAGATGCAAGTGCCTTTCCCAGTGCATCACCCGTCTGCGAGCTGCCTGTTGTCCCGCTTCCTCTGTTTGCTGCAAAAAAAGAATTTTAAAGTAAGCTTTGAGACACTCGATCATTTTCCATTCCTGGCCCACTTACTCAAAATATAATTGCATTTTAATGCTAATTACATTACATGAATAGATAATTACCATTACTTTATTTGCTAATGTAGATGTCAAACATATTTAAGTTACATTTCCACAGATAAATATTTTGCTATTGTTCTTATATTCAAATTGATTGTACTTCAATAGTACAAGTTGAGATTTGACTCTCGCAAATAAATGCAAATCACAGTGGAGGATGAGAAGCTGATCACAGCAAAAACAATCAGTGTCACTCTAGAGGGGGAAGCAACAGCCTTATTTTTGAAAAATATTTCTTACTGGCACCCTTCATATTTACAGGATACGGAAGCATTATCAGACAGGCAACAAAGACTAAATTGAGATAGGGAGCCGAGAGGAATGGCGGCGTTGAGAGAGCTCCGTCCCGCGGGTCCCTGAAGCCCAGTAAATCCGTCAATCCAGCCGCTTTGTAGCAACCAACGGTGCCTCTTGGGCCAGCGGAACATCCAGTGTCGGGACTGAGCGAGGAATAGTGGAGTTTAGTGCACCGTGAGCCTCCCGGATCGGAGTGACACAGTCATACGCCTTGACTCTCCGGAGGCCGGCGGAGCCGTGTGGGGGACCCGGATCGTGCTGAGGAGGAGCGGAGTTACATCCGGCGTGTTGGGGGCCTGGGAAGGGCTGCACGGAGTAAAGCCTCAGGAGATCGCGGCAGAACGAAGGACCAGAGGCCAGAAGAGACCTGAGAGGTACTGGGGGGGGATAGCTGAGGCCGGCGACATCGGCCGGCGTTGGGATCCGCCTCCCCGGACCTTTTCTGCACCTGTGTCTGCGGGCGGAACGTACTGGAGGCTCTGGGGCCTGGGGAACCCGACGCAACTGACGAGACATTACAAAAAAAGGCAAGGTGCGGCGCCCATAAAGACTATTGGGTGGCGGCTTAACGGTTTAGAAACGTGCCCATGCTCGAGTCGCTACAACGAGTGAGTCGCGGGCCTTGATCCTGCCACCGAGGGGAGTGTGAGGAACGACCTGATACCATCAGGGGGGTGACACTCTACGACACACCTGATGCACAGACTGCAGTGCGAGTAGTTTGGATAACAGCAGCATTGGAGGCGAGAAACGTTTGGAGGGGGCACCACTTGCGCAACACGCAGTAGCGAAAGTCCCGACGAAGGTGTGGTCGAGGCGGGCTGATCCACGGCTAGGGGTGACGCAGGCCAGAATCGGACTGGAACACAGGTGGGCAGCCGTACTGGCGTTGACACTGTTGGTCGGAGGGTTCACCCTATAGTCAAAGAAGGGACAGAAGGACAACAATCTACCCTAAAAGACTAACGGAGAGTGCCTACAGAGGCCTCAGGTCAGTCCAACGACTAGTGCGGAAAGTTTGGAGATCAGTAGTGGGAAGGAGTAACTGATGTGCGCACACCCCCCTGTGAATAGTGAGATCCGGAGAGCTGACTCCTAACCTGCAGGCACTAGAGGACGCAGCACACTAGGGGACGGGGGCGCTTATAGAGACCCCTGTCAGACCTGTGGAGGCGAGGGTGAACAAGACCTAATAGACACCTCGTGGGGTGAGTGAGCCATACGGGCCTTATCCTTTGTGGTCATCGTTGTGTTGGAGTGCTTGCCCGAATGAAGCCCAAGGGTCACGCAGGGGCACAAACTAACAAAATGGACAAATATGCGGTACCGCTCCCGTCGACAATGTCCCAGACTGATCTACCTGAGGAGCAGCCGGAACCCTCACTGAGTGCCATCATGGCAGCAATTGCGGACCTCAAGGGGACAATAGATCCTAAAATTGATGCTGTCACACTAGACGTGAACCTCCTGCGTGCAGACTTCCGGAAGATGTCTGGCAAAGGCGTGGCCACTGAAGGTCAGGTAACACAGCTGGAAACCAGTACGAAGAGTCTGGAGGAGAGGGTCCAGGCACTTACGAAACAGCAGGACCTCATGGCGGCCAAGCTGGAGGACCAGGAAGGCCGGGCGAGAAGGAATAATATCCGCGTGGTGGGAGTACTGGAGGGAATGGAGGGGCCTAGCATGGAACTCTTCCTGGAAGACTTGATACTGCAACACCTCAAACCCAAACGTCTCTCCGTTCATTTTATCATTCAGCGTGCGCACAGAGCTCCCATCCCTAAACCCAAACCAGGAGCTTTGCCGCGAACAATTTTCGCTCGGATTCTCAATTATTGCGATAGGGACGCCATCTTGCAAACAGCGCGTCAGCATGGTGACCTGTTACATGAGAATGCGGTCATCAGATTTTTCCCGGACTTCACACTCAATGTACAGGGCCAGAGGCGAGCTTTTGATACTGTGAAAAAGGAACTGCGGACCAAAGAAATCAAGTATTCCATGATGTATCCAGCCAAACTGAGGGTTGAAGCTGATGGAAAGGCGTGGTTCTTCGGAACCCCAGAAGCTGCCATGGACTGGCTGGAAGGATGGCGCACTGTTGGTCCCAACTCGCAAAGAGGGAACTGGCGAGAAAGAGTCAGGATGGCAGGAGAGGAATCGGAATGATTGGCGCACTAGAGTCGGGATGTATGGAGGGTCTGGAACTTGCGGAAGCTGCCTCAGGATGAACCACGAACTGTGAAATTGAGGTCGTATAGGGGTGAACATTGCTTGGGAGTGGTTGGAGTGAATATATATGTGGTCACAACTAATGTGGTCAGCTGCTCTCAAATTTGTCATGGTAGTCACTAAGAGACTGAACCACTTGGTTGCTATTGTAAAGGGGATGGGGACCTGGGGCAGGAGCCTTAGGAGCTCGGCACCGACCAACCCCACTGTTGAGGGTAAAGTTCAGGGCGACAGGCACTCTGCGAGTTGGGGTGGTGGGAGTTGTTGTACCCGCCAGCAGGGTAGCAGGGAGGGGGGTGAAGAGAGGGGGGGACTGTTAAGTGTTATAGGGGTTTTTTTGTTGTAAGGTCAGCTATTTTATCATGTGCGAACGTCTTCACAGAATGGTACAATTTGCAAGGATCAGAGGAATGTTACGTTTTATGAGAATTGCTAGATTAGAGACAGTTTCACTATACCACACAATCAAGAAGATGAGTAGACACTCAGCCAGGGATAGAGGGTCACTTACTACACGAATGGAGACACCCACAAGAGGACCAAGACAGGAACTGAATCAGGCCTCTATAGGAAATCCTGGGGGGGGCCAGCAGGGACATACCAACCTCAAACTTCTGTCGTGGAACGTTAATGGTCTGGGGAGCCGTATTAAACGAAGCATAGTTCTACAGTACCTGCACAGACATTCCCCGGGAGTTGTTCTTATACAGGAAACACACCTCAAGGGCCATAGATATCGTGCACTGGATAGGTATGGCTATAAGATGGTTGCACATGCAGGCTACACGACTGGCTCACGCGGTGTTGGAATCCTCATGAAAACGGGTCTCCCTTTTGTAGTGGGGAAAGTTTGGCACGACCCCCTGGGTAGATACGTGGCACTCACGGGGACATGGGAAGGACAAACGATTAACGTGGTCTCGTGCTATATACCACCAGCGATGCGATCCGAGGCATTGGAAGCTCTGGGGACATTGTTGGTTGACCTCCGTGGGGACTCTTAATGTTGGGAGGTGATATGAACTCTACTATTGACCCGGGGATTGATAGGGAATCCATGACGACCAGAGAGAGAGGGGGGGGGGGAAACCATTAGGGGCATTCGTCGATGCGATGGGTCTGACAGACCTTTGGCGATTACATAACCCTCATACCCGCCAATACACTTTTTACTCAGCCGCACATGGAAGTTACTCCAGACTTGATTACATACTGACACACAGAGGGGAGGAGGCTTGGTTCTCACACGCTCATATTGGCCCACGGGGTATTTCTGATCACTCGCCCGTGGATATCACGGTGAAGGGCCCGACTCGATCACATACCCTTCCCCCTAGATTGAACTCCTGGTTCTTTAAGAACAAGGACAATTCCCAAAAGGTTCGGGAACGGGCACAGCTTTACTTTCAGGAAAATGAAGGGACGGTGGCGGAGGCGGGTACCCTATGGGAGGCCTTCAAACCAGTTATGAGGGGCTATGTTCAAGTATGTATAGGGGGTGCGAATAAGGAGAAGAGGTCGCAGTGGGATAAACTAGAAGCAACAGTATTGGACCTGGAGGCAACATACCTGGAGGGCTGGAGAACAGATAAGGAGTTAGCACATCGAATAGCGCTTGGGAAGCAAGAATTACAGGATATGGCTCACAATGCGGCTAGAGCGGCTACGATCGCAACTCAGAAACGTATATACGATCTAGGGGATAAAGCTAATAAAATGATCGCCTGGCTCGAAAAGAGGGACAGGGACAGGAGCTGGGTGGCGGAAATACGTGATAGCCAGGGACTGGTACATACTACTGGGGAGGATATGTCGCGGGCCTTCGCAGATTATTATGAGGAACTATATGAGTCCCGCCCCACCAGGACATCCATTCAGTGTAGAGAATTACTGGAAGAAATGAGACTACCGAAACTGACTAAGGAAGATAGGGATGGATTAGATGGGGAAATAACTATCGAAGAAATAGTAGGAGCTATACAGGATTTACAGGCTGGCAAGGCACAGGGTCCAAATGGTCTGCCCATCGAGCTCTTTAAATGCACGGCAAGTGTGGTGGCCCCATATCTATTAGACATGTTTAATGAGGTGCGGAAACGGGGACGGCTACCTGTTGACCAGCGAACGGCTACCATTGTGGTAATTCCCAAACCCGGCAAACCAGCGGACCAGTGTAATTCTTACAGACCAATATCCCTGTTGAACGCGGAAATTAAAATATTGGCTACGGTCCTAGTTAATCGTTTACTGGTCCCCATTACGACCCTGATACACCCTGACCAATCAGGCTTTATGCCCCGCAGAAGCACCAGACTCAATCTTAGACACCTTTACGGGGTGATGCACCTAGTGAAGACAAACCCGGGGATGGAGGCAACGCTCCTTTCTTTGGACGCCCGTATGGCGTTCGATAGTATAGAATGGCATTACTTGTTTGAGGTCCTAGGGCGGTTTGGGTTCGGTCCACGCTTCCAGTCATGGGTGAAGTTATTATACTCACATCCTCTAGCCAGAGTTCGGGTAAATGGTACTGTCTCACGTGCCTTTGCGCTCCACAAGGGCACACGGCAGGGATGCCCTCTATCACCGATTTTATTTGGGTTGGCACTCGAGCCGCTTGCGGCCTGGGTGAGAGGTGACCCTGTAATTGCTGGTATTCCGGGGGGGTGGGGGGGAGCTGTGGGAGGAACGAATATCACTCTACGCTGACGATGTCCTTCTTTATGCGACGCGACCGCGGTTTACAATAAGCTGACTGCTGCAGATTTTCAAACTTTTCGAAGGTATTCTGGGTACCAAATTAACTGTGATAAGTCCCTCTTGTACATGCTATCAGATGGACCACCTCCACGCCATGGTGCCGACACACAGTTGACGGTTAAAGATAGTTTTAAATATTTGGGCATACGAATAACAAAAACTGATGCAGCCTTCCTGACCGAGAACCTACAGCCACAATTGGAGCACCTCAGGAGGGACAGTACTCATTGGAGGAAGCTGCCACTGTCTCTGATGGGGAGGGCGGTGCTATACAAGATGATGTCATTACCCCGTGTGCTCTATGTAGTACAAAACGCCCCGTGCCCAATCCCGGATAAATTCTTTAGGGAAATGGATAGCGAACTAAGGACGCTGCTGTGGGATGGTGGGGGTACAAGAATCGCGTTAGCCAAACTGCAGAGAGGTGTCTACGAGGGTGGGCTGGCTATTCCGGACCTACGAAAATATTATTGGGCCTCACAGCTAATGGTAATTAATGACTGGGTGTTTGCAGATCGGAACGACCCAGCGTATAGGGTGGACCACTGGGCAAATGGGACAGGGGGTCATTTCGGAGCACTCTACCGTCGGAAAAAAACGGGAGTCAGGCCAACACATACCCAGATAGTCGTTGACATATGGATAAAGGCCAACCGATTTCTCGGCTGGGCTGATAAATTAACGGAACAGACCCCTCTCTGGGACAGTGATATGCTTCAGGAAGTGGGTAACTTGCAGGGCTTTGGAAAATGGAAACAGATCGATATAATACGACTGGGAGATGTGTGGCGGGGGCAACATATGCTTACTTTCTCTGAACTACAGACTGATTACCAGTTAGCGGAAACAGAACGTTACAGGTACCTACAGTTGAGACATGCTTTGAGCAAACATTTAAAGGAGGGGGACCAGATACCCGAATATAGCCCACTTGAAGATAGATTGCTACTGGATCCAATACCGGAAAAAGCCCTCTGATGCACCTATAGAAAGATAATCAATAATGCCCCGGATCTTCTAACAAAGTTAAGAGAGTCTTGGGAAACCGACGTAGGCCTACTAGAAGAGGATGACTGGGTGGAGGTGATACAAAGCCCCAGGGAGGTGGCGATTTGAGCAAGGTTCAGGCTGGTTCAACTAAGAATAATTCACAGATCCTATTCCACTAGTATACTTATGTTCAAGCTGGGGCGCATTCCTACGGAACAATGTCAGAGGGGATGTGATCGAAGAGGTACCTTCTTTCATATGGTGTGGGAGTGCCCGGTCATCCAGAGATATTGGCGGAAGGTGATACGCATAATGTCAGAGGTGGTGGGACAGGAGGCTCCTCTTGAAGCCCGGTGGCATGTACTATGTGTCTCAGGGGAACAAGCATGGCCTAAATACCAAAACCATGGCTATTAGTGGCCGCAATGGTTGCCAAACGGAACATTGCCAGAGCCTGGGGGGCCACGCTACCGCCAACAGCGACGCAATGGAAACGAGACATGGACTGGTGCTGTACCGCAGAAAGGACTATATATGAAAGTAGGGGTTGTCCCAAAAAATGGGGGAAAGTATGGCAACAATGGGAATCTTATAGGAGCAACTGGGAGTTTCCTGGGAAATAGATGAGGGTAGGGGAAGAAATTTATGTTAGATTGAGATTCTGATTGTAACGTATTCATTGTCATATACGAATATTGATTGCTGATTATGTAATATTGTACTGAGGATGCATAGAATATGAGACTCATGATAATGTTATATTTTGATGTTGTTGTATGTTTAATAAAAAGACGTTTTAAAAAATAAAAAAATAAAAGATTAAATTGAAAGTGTGTCGCTTTGATATGGTGGTCTGGCAAAGAGGCTAGTAGCAACACTGTACTACAATATTACATGTTTAAGTATGTTTTTTCATTGAACTAAAAAATGCTATGCTAATCATTTACTCCATTACTGGTAGGCTAACATAACTACACACATTGTTGTCTTGAGACACTGAAGTTGACATCAAATTAGGTATACTGGTGTAGAAGGGAACATATTTTCAAAGTTTCCTTTATTCACAAACGCTTTACATACTGAACAGAATTATCCTATGAGATTTACAAAACAGAGCACTTTGAGAACAATGTGTTAAGAGACAAGTCGCAAATTGAGTACCAAATGTTTGCCACCTGTCTCCGATTATGTGATGCGACCTATGTATTAACAGAAAGAATAGCAACATTTCAAGATGCAGGGGGGTCGCAGAATAACCCGCCTAATGAATGTTAATTTGGCAGGTCCTTATTTGAGATGCCCTGTGATTTACTACAGCAGACAGCCATTCCTGTGTTTGCATTCCCAACATTCACAAAGAAGATAGTTTCGTTTTTCTTTTTTTGAAGCAGCCCATGTTCCTTAAAGGTAACTTAAAAGTATCCCCTAAAGTCTGCAGACACAATTCACAAAGGGGAGCGAATCCCAAGGAAACAACTTTCACTTTGCAAATTATCATCTCTTTAGAAGTGGCAGTAACTTATCAGTGCTTTGCAACAACAACTGCAGTCCCAAGTCATTGATACATACCACTGCTTTTCTGACTGGGTTTAGTACATAAATAACAGACCTTTTGTGGTTGCATAGTCTGATTTTCCGAATGGCAGGATTTGCTACAGCAAAAAGCATTTGTACATCTGGTCCCTTATGTCTAACTGCTCACAGGTTCTGGACCACTCAAATTAGTACAGATTTAACTAACTTGGTACGTGTAAACCAGAGCTAATTTGTGGAGGTGGCTGCAGGTGGCTGGCACTGGCACTCCTTTCTATGTAAGGAGACTTATTTTTCAACATCAGAGTCGAGCACAATACCATTGGTAAATAGAGTGTGTTGGAGTTTTCTGATACACCACTAAATACACTGTCAACAAACTAGTATGCACTCAAAAATATCCCTGCAGACTTATAAAGCGATAGGTGACAGCACCAAAATGTTAAAGGAAAATCGAGCAGAATAGAGTGAATCCAGATAAGCAAAACTGAACATATGACTCACACACAAAATGATAAGTTGCAAGTAATCTTACACTATTTGATGTGGCGCTATAAGTAAGACCTTTGTAAGGGACTTCTACAATCAGCATGAAAATAATTTTTATTTTGGTTGCTTGAGATGAGCTTTGGTGTAGAGAACACACTTAAGATTTGCACTTAAATTAAAGGGTCCATTCAATAAGATATTGAGGAATGTCAACTGTATTTCCCCCCCCACCCCGCAAGGACCAAAAAGATCCCAAAACTAGATTTACAACTCCTTGTTTCCTAGTATACAAATGTGTTTAAAAATGGTCTTTTCTGTATCAATCGCTATGATTTACCTGTGCTGTATTGTTCTCTGTTCACTTCAAAATCAATAAAATTGAGTATAAAAAAAAAAAAAAAAAGGTCTTTTATGAGGACAACGCAGACTGGAAGGCAAGATGATTCCAATGTTATTGGGCTCGTATTTTTTTCACTATTTCACTGACAGCTGAATGGGACATTCTGTCTGGAGAACAAGGGAACCCTGTGATGAGGGAGGGAACACAAAGGGTTGCAGCAGAGTTGCCGAATACTTGGTAGAATGGCTCCTTCTAGACGCCACATCAAAATCTTCTTCTCGCTCCAAGCCTGTACAACGAACACTGCCTAGCTCCATATGTGGGTAAGGAGGAGTATCAAAGGCGACAGAGCATGAAGCTTCAGTGTTGCTATGCTCTTGACACAGAGGACATATCTGTCATGGTTCCAGACATCTACCATTCATCTTCGCAGGGCCTGGAATCTTAGTATGTTTGAGTAAACTGCTGAGTCTGCACATAGATCCCTGGTCTGTACACCTCATAGAATGGTGTTACTAAGTATCTTGTATTGTTAACATCCCTCTGCCTTTAATGGTTAGCTGGACTAATGGAGACGACTGAAGAGGGTCTGGGAGTGTTTGCAAGTTCTATGACTCAGATAAGAGACAGGGTCATAGGGAATCTGTGCCTGACTGACCTGATAAGATTAAAAAATAATGTGTGATTCCCTTCCTCTGGAGCAGGATCCCAGTAATCTGAAACCAATGTGTGGGTTTTGTGGGGAAGAATGTGACATATACATACAAACACAGCGAAATAGTCACTGTAATGAGTTGAAAATTGCTAAGCTTGGTATTACCCTCATTAAGGACACTTGGAAGGCAACATGCAGGGGATGAAGGCTCTTTTTTTTTTTATTAATAATGTCTTTCTAAAGTCCTTAATGAGGATAATATCAGATAAGCAATTTACAACTCACTACTGTTGTTTTTAAACAGGGCTACATGGAAAATCAGTTCATGCTTTTGAAGTTAAATAATAAGTCAAAAGGATGACTACTTATTTTTCAATTTTTACCTTGAAAGAGCAGCTTTAATTCACAAGTAAAACAAATCTTGTTATAATGATGATGTCCCTTCCGGGAAAGTGATAATGAAAGCCAGGTGCCGACTGACTTTCTACACAAGGTTAAGTTATTACCTTCAGTAACAATATTTTTGATGGGTACTCCAACTGCAAATTCCTCACCTTTTGAATTTCCCCAGGCACCTAACTGGATCCAGAAACTTTAGTAGCAATTCCTCCAGCGTACTGACTGGGGTGCCATTGGCTCCATGGAAGTATTGTCCTGCCTCTGGAAATGTCAGAGCAGAGCCATATAAATGTGCCACCTTTGCATGCTGACGTCAGTTTACAAGAAAGCATTCCGCTCCCTTAAACATGGAGCGTTAGTAAGAGACTGAGAACCGTGATGGTGGGCAAAAATTTTAACATGAAGCGTTAGTTGAAATCCATCCACAGTACAGGGAGAAGGGAAGCTGTTGCAAAGTCTAATGGTGGCACCTACTGCTGTGCAGAAGCATCTGCTTAAACATTTCTGGATGCTATCTGGTGGCTTGGGAAATTCTAAAGTTGAGGTATCTGCAGTTCGAAGTAGCCATCAGAAAGAGAACTAATGTACAGCTGTATAAGTAAGTGGTCATACACAAAGATGGACCGATCTGAAGTTCTCTCTAAGCTGGGGCCATTGACAAATATTTCACCTTGCACATTAGTGCAGGGTCCACATCCATTGTTACTTCCTTTAGTTGTACTTAGGATCATTTTTACATGTGCAAAAGCTGAACCAAATGTGGCAGACTTTGTGTTCCATATTTGCAAATTATTTAATTAGTTTTGTTTGTTCTTTGGGATACGTGAAAGACTGTTTGTCTTCTTCGCTGTATTTTAGTACTGATGAGTGTACACCAAGCATTTGAAATAGGTTACAGGTGTACACGTCTAAATGAAACCACTTGTTAACAAAATGTCTGCAACATCAGAAGAGAGGGGTTTTTTTGTCATTTATTACATTTGTCACAATGTCCTCCAAAACAGACTTGTAGAATATTCCAGCCCACCCAAGTAATAGAGTGCATTAGTGATAGTGCTAGAAGTCACAAATGCGTACGGAAAGATGTTATTAATTGCTAATCTGAGTATCAAGGTAATCATCTTTACCTGAAATCGCCATACAGATGAAACTGTGAGCAGGTTAAAGTGTAAGCATTTAATGATGGAGAAAGCTAAAGGCTATAGATAATTATCTAAAAAGAGTCCATTTAAGATTTCTAGGGTACAAAAGATCTTGACTATACACACATCTGATTTATTTAGGGCATTGAACAGTATGAAATAAAAAAAAACAGCAATATTTTATGAGGACAAAGAAATGCCTCACGTAGAAAATGGTGATTAGGTGAGCAGAACGACTATCTGGTATCAGAGTTTCAGACATTACTGCACAATACATAACTAGAAGCTAGGCATGTAACATGACATTTTGATCATCGATTATGGAGGTACAACCTTGTAAATTTGTTACTAGTTTAGAAATAAATTCTGGGTTAAAGCTTAATATAGGAAAGGCTTCCCACTTCTGCAGAGTTCTTATATATGGATTTAACCCAGATCTCTTGACTGGGGGTGAATGTTTTGATTTGTTCTGCATTCCGTCCATCAATTGTGTGTCTTTTGCTTTCTCGCCCTAAGTGCGCCAGGTATGCCCAGACGTGGGTCCTGGGCTCACTGTGCCACTGGAATCAAGCTATCCTGGCTGAAGAGGGGTGAAACCCCGAAACCGGTACTAGGATGCTTGTTTCCGGTCCAGGGAGGACCTGGCTTGGCAGTTCGGGCTGGACTGTTCCCATGAGGCACAGGGTCAAGACTGATTTGCATATGGCCAGGTCTAAACTGGGGTGGCATGGTGAGCAAAAGAATGATGGATTTAACCCAGATCTCTTGACTGGGGGTGAATGTTTTGATTTGTTCTGCATTCCGTCCATCAATTGTGTGTCTTTTGAGTTCTTATATACAGCCTCAACCAAACCTACTTCAAATTAGGTCTTGGTATTTGTCCTTCATGCTGCAGGGAAAATGTAGCTATCACGGACCTCTTGTATCCTTGTTGAATAAAATATAACAAACATTATTTTAAGGAGTATTGGGTGCCACAAAAAGATAAATTACCTAGATATTAAAAAAATCTATTTTAACCTTTGCTACTGGTAGCAAATGTAAATTTGTTAAAAAACACAAATTATAATATGAACTCATATTCTGTTGCCCTATTGTAAATGGGATCAGTTATGTTATAAAGGCCTAACCTCTGACTTACCCAATATACTGTCAGTTCCATTGGCAGGTGGTGTGCATGAAGAAGCGTTGTAATGATTTGTGCCAGTACGGTGAAAAGTGGACATTGGAGGAAGACTGGAATTGATGTCTGTTGACGAATGGGATGGGTAGCTCTGCTGTTGAATTTTAAAAAATCCAAAATTGTGAACAGAAAAATGTACAAGGACATCGTTTTCTTATTTCTGACAACCCATTTACAAATCATGCAATATATTTTTATGATTATTTACAGATTATATTTTACAAATGACATTCAAATGATTAAAACATTTACTGTACTGAAAATATGTCAACACTTAATACTCAATGGAAATAACTGATGCGTAATCGCTTTTAATACACTCTGCAACAAATGTCTCAATAGAAGTAAGATGTGTCACATGAAAATTAATGTTCAAAAGGACCAAGTTTAAAGAAGAGATAAGAAATGCAAGAGCGAAACACACTACCACAGAACAATCCGTATTTACTAGCATTTTTTTACAGCACGAATTAGACCCACCAGCGTAGTAGAGCAATTTACATATACAGAAATGAATCAACAGGATGCAGCACACCCTTCATAACTGAACAGTTTACATTATGAGTTCCTAACAATAGGTGGGACATTATTGGTATGGACATATAGAGTTCCCCTCTAGTAAAGACAGGATTCGTCGGAAAGTTATGGGCATCGTCAGGGAAGACTTTGCACTTGTACAGTCTGTAGGAGATTTCGATTACGTAAAGAAAAGACTGAGGGTGCTTTTGAGTTAAGACGAGAGTTTTGTGAGCTTGATCTTAATGTATTACTAAGTTGCAGTAAGAGCAGAAAGCATCTGGTGAAAAGGAGAACTTTGAGATCGTTCTTAAAATTTTTATGGGTGGGACGGACGTCCATATCCTGGAGGCAGGGGTTTTCAGGAAAAGCGATTGTGTGCTCCACATAGGAGCCACCTGAGGTGTGGATTAGGTATTAAGTGGCTTTCACATGTAAAGTTTGTGAAAAATTCAAGCTATTGCTTTGATGAGGAACCGTTTAAGGGTGATTTTCACTATGGTGATATGGTCTGATCATCTGGCACCAGTGATAAATCTAGCTGCTGAAGTCTTCCTATCACTGGGTCAGATGTGTTTTGGTATATTTAGGACATATACATTTAAGTTCATTCAGTTTAAGTAAGTGCCTTATAACCTATCACTTTATAAAGATCGAAGGGAGAGAGAAAGAGAAAAGTAAAATATTACAATACTACTCCTAATAAAACTATCTCAATAACTCCAAATTTTATTAGAATTGTCCAAATACTAAAGTGTGTGGTATATACTGCGTTTCTGCTTGATAAACGTCAGTAGCTCTAACAAAGTCTGAACGCAGTAGAAGAAATAGCTCTTTTAGTTACATGCAAAGCTGAGTCTACTGTTACCTCACATACAAGCCAATTTGTTAAAACACATGAATAAAGGTCATTAAAGTAAGTCACTTTTCTAGTAGTGGTGAGAAACAGTAAAACTTGACCATGTTACACCTAACACCTACCATACATAAGATATTTCATTTGAACATCATAAATGAATCAAAGATACTCCTAACTTACTGTTTTGCTGCATGGCAGCTTTTATGTGGTTGTATGACCCCACATCACAACTGAAAGCAGCCCAAGACATTCTTGCTATCCTTTCAAACTGTAGTCAAATCAGAGATAGCAAGAGGTTGTTTCCAGTTACTGAATGTGATTAGGAGCGAATTCAGATGTCACTATGGGTGACAGATGACGTTTAACTTGGTAGAACAAAAGGGCTGCCTTATTTCCATATATGATCCAGGCAGTGTAAATAACTGTACTGACATAGTGCTTAAGGTGATATAATATCTCATGATCTAGGGTCAGTTGTACATAGACTTCGGTTTGTGATTTCCTAATAGCTAATTTTTGCGATTCTCCATTAGGAAATTGCAAACAGCTATGTACAACCGTGTGTTTTACACTGCTTGTGATTCCCAGTGAGTCGCAATTAACCTACCTCATCAATATTCATGAGGTAGGTCGCAAATTGTGACCCTTTGGGAACAGCTAAAAATCACAGGGATGGTGGCCTGCTGGGAACAGCAGACCACTATATCTGTATTTGCTTTTATATAAAGCAACATTTTTTTTTAAATGTTATATTAATTTATAAAGCGCACTGCTACTCGAAAGAGTGTCCCGGCGCTGGCAAAGGGTGGGAATTGTGTAGGCCGAGGGTTTAGCCGTTAAAAAGGCAGGTTTTGAGCTTCTTCTTGAACAAATCAAGGCTGTCTATAAGCCAAAGATCTCGTGGGAGTCTGTTCCAAAAGAGAGGACCTAGATAGGAGAAGGATCTCCCACCCATTTTGAGGCGATCAATGCGAGGAACCTTTGCCAGGCATGCCGAGGCAGAGCGAAGGGTGCGGGTGGGGTGTAAGTACTGATTCTCTTGTTGAGATATGATGCCCCTGTCCTGTGCAAGGCCTTATACATGATGACCACAGCTTTAAAAGCCACCCTCTTTTTCACCAGGAGCCAATGCAGGGCCCTTATGTGAGGGGTCATGTGGGACCTGGGAGGAAGTCTGAGCAGCAGTCTTGCTGCGGAATTCTGAACCACCTGTAGTCTGTTAAGGAGATAGTCAGGTAGGCCTAAGTACAGACGTATTCAGGGCCTGCACTACTTTTCTGCCGGCAGCCTCAGATAGAAGCGGAAGACATTTTTTCAGCATGCAAAGCACGCTGAAGCAAGACCCAGCAAGCGCTTGAATCTGCGGAAGGAAGGAGAGGGCGCTATCTATTTTAATTCTGAGATTCTTGACACAGGTTTGCAGGAGGCCAGGGTGCGGCAGGTTGTTCGGCCAGCAGGCTTCCACAAAGTTGTGGGGACAGCTCCAAAGGTCACAATCTGTTTTATCTGGGTTGCAGCCCGTTTTTCTTAAAGGAAAATGGGATGCCTATTTAAAAAAAAAAAAAAAAAAGTTTTCTTTTCATTCTTTAAAAGTAGACAGTGGTCTGTGAGACCACTGCCAGCTCTTAAAAGAAAGTTTTCACAACTATTCACAAAGGGAAAAGGGGCCCTTGAGTACCACTTCCTGTTTGCGAAAGGGTCACCATCTACTTGAAGTAGGTGGTAAACTGTGAATGTTTTGCGACCGTATTTCGGTCGCAAAACATTTAAACATACCACTGTGAGTTGCTATTAGGTAGGGAGGCCCTTAACACACCCCTTTCTAATACCGAATCGCTAACCCATTTTGCAATTCGGTAATAGGTTACCAAATCGCAAAAAAGGTTTGGGGGCACATGCATCATTGTTTTTTGCGGTCGCAAAGGGGCAGTTTCGCAGAATCTGCCCCTTTCCTACCGCAATTTTTGCATTTGGGATGCATCATCCCAAATGCAAAAATCGCTATTTAAGTAATCGCAAAATTTGCGATTACTTAAATTGCGATTGCATTTAGGGAATCGCAAATTGCAAATCCCTAAATGCAAATCAAAAAAAAAAAAAAAAAAATGCGATTTCGCTTTTAAGAAACGCAAATTACCATCAACTTAAAGTTGATGGTAATTTGCGAAAACTTTGAAAAATGCACAAAAGTGCATTTTTCAAAGTTCTATGTTGCACACAAACATGCCCTTGGGGCATGTGTGTGTGCAACATGTTTTTTAATTGCACTTTCAGGGGAGCATCATGGTGTCCTTTTGGCACCCTTGAAATTGCACGCGCAATTTGCGAGTACCTATTTGGTACTCGCAAATTGCAAATTTCAATTGATTCCTATGGGCCTCTAGGCCCATAAGAATGAATGGGAAGCCATTCCTTATTTGCGATTCGCAATTTGCTCATCGCAAATAAGGAATGTGTAGGAATCACAATTTTTTTTGCGATTCCTACATGCATAAGGAATTGAGATTCCTAAATTGCGATTTCTTAAAAATTGCAATTTAGGAATCGCAATTCCTAAGTTTGATGCATGTGGCCCTTGGTACATAAAAAAAAGCAATTTTTTCGGTCACAGACCTGGAAAAATCTATGTACATCTGGCCCCTAGCTAGTAAAATGTTGTAATTAATAATTATAGGTAAAACAGGGAACGTCTGGTACTGTACCATCATTGCATCATATGGCATCATTATTTGAATTGTGAAGCACAATCAAGTGATCAACTTGACTAGGGCCCGTATAATATTCCACAGTAAGGGGCTAATCTAGAGCCATGTTGGGTATATAAACTACAGGTTTGGAAGGAAATCTAAGAGATCTAGAGATCACTTTCAGTTTATAAATCAATGGGCATGACAGCTACATTACTTCCATCAGGGGGTGCTTTAAGATCCTGGAATCTAAGGTACTTTTAAATATAAGCCTATCATCAGAAAAGACACAACACCCATTTCAGTGAAAGTTATCGGAGGTTGAATTAGAGGCCTAAATGTTCTATTTTACAATCTCAAAAAGCAAATAATATGGGGGTGGTTGGGAGAGACAGGAGAAATATTTGAGCCCCTAACAGGATCTCGCCAGCATCTCCATTCAGATGACCAATATGATCTTCCTCAAGAAAAATTATACAAAATGAGGGCTGATTCAAGCAATGCCACAACAAACATATGAGAGCTTTGCCAACTGCACCCTGCCAGATACACAGTGAAAGGAAAAAAGTAGGTGGCCCTCAAGTGAAATTTAATTTTTTTACTGGAGCTGAACAGTTCAGTAATTCTCATCACTGGCTCTTACTAAGATAGCTGAGAAGAACATAAGTTGACAGCCTGGTATCAGCTTTTTTTCTAAAGACAGTGAAACCATTTCTTACAGAAAAAAATTCAAAACTGCCGTTCGAGCGCTCATCCAGTTGCATGGTGGCAATGCCCTACTTCAGAGCCTCTGGGACTCCACACGAACATCCCTTAAGTCTGAGGTCTTCAAACAGTGGGACGCGCCTCCCTGGGGGTCTGTGGCTGCATTCCCAGGGAGGTGCAAATGGCTCAGGAATACTCGTAAATAAAGGTGGGCTGAAGCGCGAGCTTGGTTATTTGGTGCACAATTGAAGTGCATCAAAAAAGGTAATGCAACTGTGATGCTGAGTGCCATGGAGCATAGGTCAGTGAGTTTGGTGACGGGATCAAAGACATGGCTAAAAAGATCAGTATATTCGGCCATTATTCTGTTGATAACACACAAATATTAAAATGAAAAATAAGCTAATCTGTGAGAAATGTAGACTTTAATCTTCGAAACCTCAATTGGTTAATGAGATCACTTGGGGAGGAGTGGGGTTGAGGGTTGCAAGTCAAAGAGAGAGACACCAGAGGGCTACAGACTGAATCCAGGTGGGAGAAGTGACTAGCGTATTTATAGTGCTACCAAGTCCCAGCCAGTGAAGAGAAAGCACTATGACTATGTAACGCAGCATTTAAAAATTGTATTACCCATAGTATATGATAGGCTGTTGCAAGATGATTTAGTGTTTAACCTAAAATGTGTTTTGAAAATATATATGATATAGTGTTTAAAATAAAACAAGTGCTTTCAAAATATATATTTTAGTAATATAAAATCAGACTGTACCTACTGCAAGCATGTTTTATGAGTATCCATTAAAAAGGTGCACTCCTGAACTCACCTGGTAGCACACATGCATTACCTCTCAAGAAGAATAAACCTTTGTCACTAAGAAGCTTCATGATACTCCCTCAACTAAAGCCTATACTGGCTCTCAAGCAGCCTTTACATTTTCTGATTAACCAATTGCACAAGTTACTAACTTGTGTAACGATATATCTGTAAGAGACAGTAGTTAGTGACAGATTCCTTACCTTAGAATATCCCCAGGCGTCAGGCTGGATCCGGAAAGTTTTTGCGTAGCAGTACCCTTGCGCGTCGGTAGGCGGCGTCGTGCGGCTCCGCGTCCGTCGTCGGCGTCGTGATCGCCGGGATGACGTCGCGGGCAGTACTTAGGCGCCGCCCCTGCGCGCTGACGTCAGTTCTTCTTTTTCCGCGCCAGCAAGCACAGATCTGGGAAGAGCAGTGCCCTAGTCATTTTTTGACTAACTTTTTTGGTGAATTTTTTCACTGTTTTTCTTCGAATCGACTTCAAGGTGTCGTAGGGATGCCCGGGTTTAAACGTTGCGGCGCCTGTGCTCGGATGATGTCCATCACAGACCCGCATCGGGAGTGTCTCTTCTGCCTCGGCCGAGGCCACGACACGGAGTCTTGTTCCGACTGCCGGGCCCTCAACCCGAAAGCTTTGCGAGAGCGGTCTCGAAAGCTCCTCGAGGCCCGGCATTCAGCTCCGCGCAAGCCCCGGTCGCGTGAGAGGTCCAGGGGTCGATCGCGGAGTCCACACCGGTCGTCGGCATCGAAGTCTTCTTCGTCCGGTAAGTCCAAACACAAAAAGTCCAAAAAGCATCGTCGCTCTAGGACTCCGCCTCGCCGGTCTCGCGACTCGGCTGAGGCCCCTCCCGGCACCGTCCCCGCCCCCGGACATGCCTGTGGAGCCGCCCCGCAATACCCGTCCTTCCCGGGTTCGGGGGCGGATCCGGCCCAAGTACAGGAATTCCTGTCGGCCATGGCACGCCTCTTCGGGCCTCAAGGTCCCTCCGGTGCGCCTTCGGGCCCCGCGGGCCCTCATGGGGTTGCTCCGGCGTCGCCGCACTCTTGTGACGTGTGTGTGCGGTTTACATTATATAGCGCTTACATCTAGAAAGATCAAGATTCGCATTCAGGAGCACCTTAGTACGATCAGAGCAGGGAAACTCACGACGAGGCTTGTACAACATTTTAAAAATGAAAATCATGATGCCAGGTCATTGACTTGGGTTGTGCTGGAGAAAGTGGTGGGGGATACCTATAACATGGAGAAAATACTATCCAAAAGAGAGGCTTGTTGGATTTTTGGGGAGAGAGCAGACCAAGTGGGACTGAATGATTATATAGAGTGGAATAGGGTCAGTCTGTGATCCAGGATATCAGGGCACTGATACTGATTAAGAACAACTGCTCCTTTCTTCTCAGTGATGGGTGTCTCTTTGAGAAATCTCCCTAATAATTCTCTGAAAGGGTTTATCTTGGGTATTTCCCCGGTTATTACCTTTTTCCTAAAAGAATCCTGGAACACATAGCTGGAAAGGGATTGAACTGATGTGATCTCCAGTTTGTCCCTTTAGAATTCTGTGACATGAAATGCTGTCATCCAAATTAGATACAATTAGATACTGAATATGGTGTCTGTCATTCCGTTCATTTGGGCTGTTTTGAATAGTACTGATTCTGTTACCAATAAATGAATGGGCTGCAGATATTGACTCGTTATGTGTAAATATATCTTACACTTGAATTTTAATAGGGTAGATTACGTCTAGCACATGATCTAGCTCTTGTGTGAGCATCGGTGCAATCAGTAATTTTGCCATTCCAAGATGGCGCTTATATTTCAGTGCCGAGCATGTGACCTGACAGCCAAGCAGGTTTCCGCCGTTTCAGATCCGCCGCATTTAAATGAGGCTGCTGCTTCCGGTTGTTGAACTGGAACGAGACGATGCTCGTCGTTTGACAGACGTGGTAAGAGCACCGGGAGGTATACATTGGGATCTGGGTTCCTTTTCGAACCACCGTAATTGGGGTGTCGGAAGTTTCTTTCGCGTTCTGAGCAGGAACGAGATCATGCTTGTTGTCTGTCAGACGCCGTTTGTACTCTGGGAGGCACACATTGTAGATTGGGTTCCGTGCCTTGGTTACCGTTTTGGATTACTTGCAAGAATTGTGACGGCAATGGGACAAGGTGTAAATGAATTGGTGGGTTTGAATCCGCTTTCAGCAACAAAGTGGGATGTGTGATTGAGGCTACTGTGGTTGTTGTTTTTTTAAATTTTTTCGCCAGATGACAAGAATAATATTCTAGCATGAGCAAATTAGTATGCTGGACAGTCATCGTCGAAATATCTAACAGGATCTAGGTTCGCATATCGATGACAAAGGGTTACAATCAGGTTCATAAAAATTGTTTTATAGAAAAATTGCTCTATACGAAGATGCTAATGTTTGTTTGTCTTTGCAGAACACGGACAACATAAGTGTCCTCTTTTATGAAACAGGGCTATTAACAGTATATAGTCCCTGTGTGACAAGGTGGTTAGCTGGTATGAGAGGCCTTGGCTGCTACCGGGTAAATATGCATTTGTGGGTGTGCTGATACATAGGATGAATGCAGTAAGATGAAGTCTGCACTGGCTGGATGTGCTTTTAATTAACCTTCCTTTTGTTTAAACAGTCACTGCGTGTTCACAATAAGGGCCCAGAAAAGGTGGACAAAGTCCTCGTGCCCTGAAGAAATTGCCACTACAATTTACAGGCAATGAAACATGTCGGCCCAGCATTACATGGTCTGCAAACATGCAGTATGTTTTTATTTTGAATAAGCCCTCGAGTTGAGAATAAAAGTGGCTCCCTGGTGACTGGGTGGCTTATCTCAATTTTAATCACACGGGGTTGATTTGTGTTATTGTATACACATGTTCACTGTTTTCACTGGTTTTCTGGACACCAATTACATTTATTTTTGTTTACGAGGTAGCAACCAATGATGAGAAACGTGGGCATAATTGGTGATAATTAACCAGTAAGCTCCTCTGGTGGTGCGCACGTGAGGTGCTACCTCGTGTTTTCACAATTGTTTTTCCACACTGGTGCACATTTGTGTGTTATATATACCTGTTAAAGTGTAGGGTATTTTGTTCGAACACAGTGACTGTTGACTCATGGGTCGGTTCTTCCTTTTTATAATAAAATACAGGGCGAGTATGAGTTGGGACAATACCTATAAAATATGAAGGGTTGTTGTCGAGGAAGAAAATAAACTTCCACTCCCACTCATGAAGTTAATGGGATTTGTTGGCCCGAGCAGATTAGGTCTTTTTGTTGTTACTTATGATTTTGAGTGGAGGGCGATCTGATCTGAGTTTTCCCTCTATAGCTCCCTTTTGTGTAGAAGATTTGTGTACGGCGGCTCAGCCGTGAGAGCTTTTATGAAAATAGGTTTTGCACGTTCCAGTCAGTGTAGAATATTCATGTTTAATAAATAACTGATTTTTGAAAAAGTTCTTTTTGGTACCCACCCATACCAGCCTAATACATTATCACTAGGTTCTCCTATAAAGATTGAGACTATATAGGATGGATAGACATTGTTTAGCCTTTTCAGATGACCAGATAGCTGCCATTTTGTCAGGTCCATCACTTTTTCCTGATACATCATTGGCAAGTTCTACATCAGCCAGGGAGGAATGGGAGAAATTGAGCAACATCAAGAAGAAACAAGTAAGGATAGCCTTGCATGGGGCGTTGATGACAGAATATCTTAGAGCAGGTGCAGCCCCAGCGAGCCTATTGGTGCGGATTGAACCCAGAATCTTTTTGGAAGACAGTCAGTTCCGGGTCGATTGGAGCTATATTGCCAATAAGTGTACCCGGGACTGGCTGATCCTTATTATTAATACTGCCAAAAGGCTCAGTGAGGAACTCCTTAAAGAGATTGCCGACTTGGAGGAGAGTATTAAAAGAGACACCACTCTTATTGATACGAAGGAGCAGTTGGCAAGGATCCAAGAGGACCTTTCTGATTACAAAAACTATATGATTAATCAAAAATTAAAAGGCTTAAAACGTAACCTAGAACGATTTACCCACGCATGGGCATTTCCCTATTCTGAGGACAGTTATTACCAACAAGGGACAGAACAAAGACAACGGGGTGGCCAGGCAAGGGGAGGGAGACAACCAGCTAGGCGTACACCATACAACTGGACGTTTGATAATACTTCCAGTGAAGAAGACGAGGTAGGAGCACAATCAGATAAGACCAACAGGGTTAGATTTAACCAGCAAGAGCAATCGAACGAAGATCTGGGAGCATTGTTACGCTCTTATTTAGGACAAAGTCAGAGGGGTCACAGAGGGGGAGGCCAAAGAGCCAGAGGACACATACGACAGAATCAGGATCGAACATGGCAAACCTTCTCGCCACGAATCACTCGCAGCAGGGGGAGGAATCAATTATAAACAACATTGTGGTAAATTTGTCTGACCATGTGCTTACATCAAATGAACTGCAGGTATTGAATAAAGGGTTGGGATTTGTTCCCACCCCTACACATGATTCTTTTAAATGCCGTATTGAATTCCAAGAAACTATGAGGAAAATTAAACTCAAAAAGTTCTTTGCGAATAAAACACAGGATCCCCCGTCTCTATTCTGCACCAACTTGCATCGGCCTTCACAGTTTTGTCCACCCTCTTCTACATTAGGCCCTGAGGTCCTGGTCTTTGAACATAAAGTACTAGAAGAGATCAACTCCTTAGAATGTACCGCACAGCATCAAATTTATAATAACATGAGCAGTGATGACTGGCGGCCAATTAGAAGTCTACAAGAGAACCCTTTGATCACCATAAAATCAGCGGACAAAGGTGGGGCTGTGGTGATTATGAACACCACTGATTACGAGAACGAAGTCATGAGACTGTTATGCATGCGTGAAACTTATCGTCCGCTGCCCCGTGATCCTGTGAATGAACTACAGGAAATTATCAAACAGCTTGTAGGTGAGGCAAAAGAGAAAAAATGGATTACTGTTAAAGAAGCTGATTTTTTTATTAATTCCAAACCAAGAACCCCGGCGTTCTATACATTACCAAAAATACACAAGGCCCAGCGGCCTCCGCCGGGTCGCCCGATAGTTTCGGGTGTACAATCGATTCTTGAGCCCTTGTCACAATTTGCTGATTTCTTTTTAAGGGAGTCAGTTATAAAACAACCTGCGTATGTCCAGGATACCAGGGATGTCCTTAACATTTTGGAGGACACACAGTTTGACTCAATGTGTGAGTTTTTGGTGACGATTGATATCGAGTCACTGTATACTTGCATACCCCAGGATGCCACGTTGGTGGCAGCAGCGTGTGCTCTTGGGGAGCAAGAGTGGTTTTATGATACTCCACAATCCTTTGTATTACAGTGTATCGAGATTGCCTTAACCAGAAACTATTTCAGTTACAAAAATGATCTATTCTTGCAAGTCTCGGGGACTTCAATGGGCGCGACTTTCGCGCCCAGTCTGGCCTGCATCTATGTGGGCCAGTTTGAGGAACATTGCATATTCCATCCGTCTAATCCCTTCCAGAGGAATATCCGCCTCTGGAAGCGGTATATAGACGATGTGTTATGTATTTGGTCAGGTACAGAGACAGTGTTGCTTGAATTTTTGAATCGGCTGAATACCCTAGATAGTAGTCTGAGGTTTACTTGGTCATTCAGCAACCAAAAAGCAGTATACTTGGACTTGGACATAGTAGTGAGTAATGACAAACTCTGTACCACGGTACATCAAAAGGTAACTGACAGGAATTCACTTCTGCATTACCAATCATTCCATCCTCGGGCACTTAGAGATAATCTGCCGGTAGGGCAGTTTTTGCGGTACCGTAGAAACTGCTCCTCTACGAATGACTATGTACAGCAGTCAGAGGTGCTATGCGAAAAATTGGTGGAGAGCCAGAGCCCAAGGAAAATGGTTAAGCATGCCAGAAAAAGAGCCTTAAATACTCCATGGAGTGTGTTGTTGGAGAAAAATGTAAGACCCAAAACTGATTGCCTTCCTGTGGTCATGACTTTTGATCCTTTGGCAAGTAAGATCCGCCAGGCTATTCGGAAACATTGGGCCTTACTGTCAACTATGGATTTTAAGATGCCCCAACCTAGATTCGCTTTCAGAAGGGCTTGTAACTTGAAAGATAAGTTGGTGCATTCTCGCCCAAAACCATGCCCCAAAGAATCCACACTACCCATGTGGGTCATGTTCTGTTTGTGATCCGACGGTGAGGACAAATAATGTGGAGTTGCTTGATGGGAAGTTATGGCATTTGACAAGATTTACTAATTGCAATACAGTGAATGTGATTTACCGGCTGACGTGTGCGGTCTACATTATATAGGGCTTACATCTAGAAAGATCAAGATTCGCATTCAGGAGCACCTTAGTACGATCAGAGCAGGGAAACTCACGACGAGGCTTGTACAACATTTAAAAAATGAAAATCATGGTGCCAGGTCATTGACTTGGGTTGTGCTGGAGAAAGTGGTGGGGGATACCTATGACATGGAGAAAATACTATCCAAAAGAGAGGCTCGTTGGATTTTTTGGAGAGAGCAGACCAAGTGGGACTGAATGATTATATAGAGTGGAATAGGGTCAGTCTGTGATCCAGGATATCAGGGCACTGATACTGATTAAGAACAACTGCTCCTTTCTTCTCAGTGATGGGTGTCTCTTTGAGAAATCTCCCTAATAATTCTCTGAAAGGGTTTATCTTGGGTATTTCCCCGGTTGTTACCTTTTTCCTAAAAGAATCATGGAACACATAGCTGGAAAGGGATTGAACTGATGTGATCTCCAGTTTGTCCCTTTAGAATTCTGTGACATGAAATGCTGTCATCCAAATTAGATACAATTAGATACTGAATATGGTGTCTGTCATTCCGTTCATTTGGGCTGTTTTGAATAGTACTGATTCTGTTACCAATAAATGAATGGGCTGCAGATATTGACTTGTTATGTGTAAATATATCTTACACTTCAATTTTAATAGGGTAGATTACGTCTGGCACATGATCTAGCTCTTGTGTGAGCATCGGTGCAATGAGTAATTTTGCCATTCCAAGATGGCGCTTATATTTCAGTGCCGAGCATGTGACCTGACAGCCAAGCAGGTTTCCGCCGTTTCAGATCCGCCGCATTTAAATAAGGCTGCTGCTTCCGGTTGTTGAACTGGAACGAGACGATGCTCGTCGTTTGACAGACGCGGTAAGAGCACCGGGAGGTATACATTGGGATCTGGGTTCCTTTTCGAACCACCATAATTGGGGTGTCGGAAGTTTCTTTCGCGTTCTGAGCAGGAACGAGATCATGCTTGTTGTCTGTCAGACGCCGTTTGTACTCTGGGAGGAACACATTGTAGATTGGGTTCCGAGCCTTGGTTACCGTTTTGGATTACTTGCAAGAATTGTGACGGCAATGGGACAAGGTGTAAATGAATTGGTGGGTTTGAATCCGCTTTCAGCAACAAAGTGGGATGTGTGATTGAGGCTACTGTGGTTGTTGTTTTTTTACATTTTTTCGCCAGATGACAAGAATAATATTCTAGCATGAGCAAATTAGTATGCTGGACAGTCATCGTCGAAATATCTAACAGGATCTAGGTTCGCATATCGATGACAAAGGGTTACAATCAGGTTCATAAAAATTGTTTTATAGAAAAATTGCTCTATACGAAGATGCTAATGTTTGTTTGTCTTTGCAGAACACGGACAACATAAGTGTCCTCTTTTATGAAACAGGACTATTAACAGTATATAGTCCCTGTGTGACGAGGTGGTTAGCTGGTACGAGAGGCCTTGGCTGCTACCGGGTAAATATGCATTTGTGGGTGTGCTGATACATAGGATGAATGCAGTAAGATGAAGTCTGCACTGGCTGGATGTGCTTTTAATGAACCTTCCTTTTGTTTAAACAGTCACTGCGTGTTCACAATAAGGGTCCAGAAAAGGTGGACAAAGTCCTCGTGCCCTGAAGAAATTGCCACTACAATTTACAGGCAATGAAACATGTCGGCCCAGAATTACATGGTCTGCAAACATGCAGTATGTTTTTATTTTGAATAAGCCCTCGAGTTGAGAATAAAAGTGGCTCCCTGGTGACTGGGTGGCTTATCTCAATTTTAATCACACGGGGTTGATTTGTGTTATTGTATACACATGTTCACTGTTTTTCTGGACACCAATTACATTTATTTTGGTTTACGAGGTAGCAACCAATGATGAGAAACGTGGGCATAATTGGTGATAATTAACCAGTAAGCTCCTCTGGTGGTGCGCACGTGAGGTGCTACCTCGTGTTTTCACAATTGTTTTTCCACACTGGTGCACATTTGTGTGTTATATATACCTGTTAAAGTGTAGGGTATTTTGTTCGAACACAGTGACTGTTGACTCATGGGTCGGTTCTTCCTTTTTATAATAAAATACAGGGCGAGTATGAGTTGGGACAATACCTATAAAATATGAAGGTTTGTTGTCGAGGAAGAAAATAAACTTCCACTCCCACTCATGATTTGTTGGCCCGAGCAGATTAGGTTTTTTTGTTGTTACTTACTCTTGTGAGAAGGCCTGTCTCTTCGTTAGTTCTTGAGTTCCCTTCACTTCACAACCAGGAGCTCTCCTCGGCCTTCAATTTTAGCCAGAGGCACTTAAAGATCAGCATTAACTGATCAGACGTTGTTTTGAGACAGAAAGTGTGGGAAGTGTTTTTTGTAAAATTAAAAAGCACAGGCATGCTGTTCCCCTAATATCCCACCTACTTCGACCAATTTATTTGTAGATGTCCTTTCAGGTGAGTAGAGGTACTGGCAGGGAGGAGGCCAGCATTGTTGCATTAAGATGCACATCCCTGACCATCTGGACTCCTGGGGCTTCAGACTAATGGCCTGAGAAAGAGGAAAGCAGTGTGAACCATGGATGTCACAAAGGAGGAGTGCTCTGTAGGGGCTAATTTTTTGTGTTTACAAATGGACAGTGAGAAGCTTCTTCAGAGAGATGCCCTGGGGATGTGGACGAGTTACAGGGGCTCATTGGTTATTTACTTTTTTTTTTTTAATAAGAATCAAAGGGCTATCATCACTACCATTAGTGCAGCAGGTGCCATGACACTAAGTTATTGGTGTGAGGAGCCGCTGCACCCCAAATATGGCTGTCTTACTACCAAAAACTCAAGTGGAAGCACTGTTGCCTTGCTAGCATTATGATTCAGGTTTTCCTGGATGTGCAAGGAACAGGACCCTAGGAACAGGGAGATAAGATGTGGAGCTTTTGTCTTTTTTTTTTTTTTATATAAAGGGGCAGGCAGGCAGGCTTCTTAGGCCCAGGCCTAAGAGTGATGGTCCAGAAGAGTGGGCAGAAGAGGAGACAGCCTGTTTTGCAAGGCTGTGTCGATCACAGATGCTGCAGGTGATGTGGCACCAGGGCCCAGGACAGCGAGATACCTATTAAACCCCAATTATGGTTGTTTTACTATCCATCCTTGCTTGCTTCAGGGCCCAGTGCAGCCTTGCTCTGCCAGTGTACCTTTAGGCCTGTGAGCAAGGGCCAAAAGAAGAGGAACATTGAAGCAGGGGAGGCACCTTAGTTTGGGTCTCAGAGAGATGGCGGGGAGTGGGTAGGGCAAGACAGGGTTCTTACGTTTTTAACAAAGTGCATAGGAGAGAGCCTTGTTCTCAAGGAGTAAAACATTATATCAACAAACCAGCTTCCTCTCCTATCTACTGTTGTCATTATGCTCGTCTTTGACCATGCAGGTGCTCTGCTGCCTTTTGGCTAGGTTATCACTTTAGGAATACCACATACATCTATCTGCAACAAAGCAGTGACATGTGTTTACATTTATCAGCCAACAGTTCCCCCTGTTTGAGTGATGCTTAAACAATTTAGTCCGAAAAGTTGCAACCTGCAAAACAGGATACGCTTAGTTTACATACTCATTAGTACATGTCCATTTGAAACTGAGGTTGGTATTATTCAACCCCACACTATTTAATTATGAATTTAAAAAAAATGTGTAATTAAAAACGTGCTAAATGTTTGGTCAATCTAAGAAGTACAGTAGTTTTCTGATTAGAATTTAGCACCTCAAAAGTGATCCTTTTACAAAAACATTTTCTAGGACAAGTGCCTTTATTATAAAATGTTTGAACTGATGCAATATTTGTGAATGCCACTTTATGAAAATTAATGATAAATGGATGATGCCCACGTATATATCATGTATTTGCTATACCAGACGTTGCTTTTTTATTTCAACTGACTGAATTCTGAATTAGGAAGTGCTTTAAATGAACCAAAATTGTCAGGAGATGAAAACTACCCCATTGCAGGAAACATTTTACATTGAACCAACTAATCTTTTGTATAAAAAAAATATATATTTGGTGCTTTTTATTAAACATAAGTCAAATGAATAAAAAAATTAATTCTTCAAATTGTAGCTCTTGAACAGTAATCCATGCATGGATGGGTGAAAATAAGAATAAGTCAATAGATCAATGCATGAATAGAGCACAGGGATGAGTGAGCGGACTGATGAATGCATGATGCACAGACCAATAACACTCTATACAAAAAGTGGTATTATTTGAATGGTCATTAAACAACAGCATCTCATAGAATGCATGAGCGCGTGTTCCGTACGCACCTGAGCTAAGAACAGTTTAGTAAAGTAAATCCAAGAACAGTTGAGGCTTACACTCCCCTGCCCTTAAACGTCAAGAAGACATTGCAGCAGCCCCAGTCTACTCTGCAAGGACACAAGAGTAGGATTTTCATGGATTACGCTGCTGCAAGTTCCTGACAGCTGGAGCTTCTAATACCTAGCCGCTGAATGTGTGCAGGGGTTGCCTTGCTTGTACTTTTACGAGACAGAGTGCACTGATCACAAGTTTACATCATCAACCCACAGACAGTACGATGAAAGCTAAACCCTTTCCAGTCACTGGCTGTCATAAGTGCCATTCACATATTGCTCAGCCCACATTACTGCCACTGGTTGGAGTAACAACCAGTCATGATCTATTGAAGAACAAGTTACTTACCTTTGGTAACACCTTATCTGGTAGAGACTATCTAGCCGCAGATTCCTTACCTTTGAATTATCTCCAGGCGTCAGATTGGATCTGGAAATTTTTTATGAGCAGTACCCCTGCACACCGGTAGGTGACTTCGTTACGCTCTGCGTAGCATCGCATGTGTTGTATGCGCTGAAAGTGACGTCTGTCTGCAGTGCCTATATAGGAGCCACCCAGGAGCGCTGACTCGACTTTCCACGCCAGAAGCGTGGAGCCACAAAGTACACTGACCACTGGCATAGAAAACTAGAAACCTGAAATAGTAAGGCCCTGTCCTTAGAAATCCGTTCACAGAGCAGGGAGGATGCGTGAGTTGGTATGGAATCTTCAGCTACCAAATAAGGCATTACCAAAGGTAAGTAACCTGTTCATTTGAAAGAGAATTCTAACCGCAGATTCCTTACCTTAGAATACCCTTAATACTAACCCTGGGCGGAGTTCGCGTAGTCACGCTATGCTGAGTTCCGGGAAGTGGTAAAAAAAACTCTGCGAGCTACGCAGAATTCCACGAGCACGCGGAGTTGCTTGTTCCGCCCGTTCGCGATGCGTTTTTCCTGTTCGGGAACGCGTATTGCGTGTTCGGGACACTGTTTGCGTGCTGGGGGGAAATATCTTGCGAACTTGCCCATGCGGTCGCCAATGGGCGCAGCCATCTTGTTTTTCACATGTCCCGCCCGTTCGCGATGTGTATTTCCTGTTCGCGAACGCGGATTCCGATGGCGCGTCCGAATGACGTGTTCGCGATCGCACACTCTCGCGGGATCACGCGGCCGGCTACCAAAATCTCGCGGAGCACGCAAACGGATAGGAAAACTCGAACGCAGGGATCCCGGTAAGTCGCTAACGCGCACGCGAAAATGCATTTTGAAAGCGCGAACAAGGGAAAAACTCCGCTACGCCGCGGATCGCAGAGTTTTCGGTAACTTCGCGTTCTATGCGGAACACAGAGTTACCAAAAATCTGCAAACTCCGCGAGCGGAGCGGATTTTACCGCCCAGGCTTACTTGATACCCAAGCAATACTTTCCCGGAGGTGGGTTTTCGGACCAATTTCACATGAGGAAGACCTGCAGGACAGAGCGGACAAAGTGCCCATCCCTATAGACCTGCAAGTCCAGACAGTAGTGTTTGTTGAACGAGTGCAGGGAAGCCCACGTTGCTGCCTGGCAGATGTCCAGGACCAGAACTCCGTGAGCTAATGCAGTTGTGGCAGCTTTAGTTCTGGTGGAATGTGCATGCAAACCCTCAGGGGGTTGTTTCTTAGCCAATGCGTAGCAGATTTTGATACAGAGAATGATCCATCAAGAGATTGTCCTCTTCTGAACAGCTTGTCCTTTCTTTGCTCCGACATACCCCACAAAGAGTTGATTGTCCACCCGGAACTCCCGTGTGCGATCAAGTTAGAACGACAAGGCTCTTTTTGGATCTAGATGGTGATGCCACTCCTCTTCCTTGGAGGAATGAGGCGGAGTGTAAAAAGTAGGCGGAGTGATGATTTGGCCAACATGAAATGTAGTGACCACTTTCAGAAGAAAGAAAGTTCTCGTATGAAGCAACAGTTTGTCTGGATAGATGTTAAGATAAGTAGGCTTGGATGACAAGGCATGAGGCTTACTGCCTTCTCGGCAGATGTTATTGCCACCAGGAAGGCTGTCTTGATGGTAAGGAGCCAGAGAGGACAGTTATGTAAGGGCTCAAAGGAAGCGCATATCAGGAACGTGAAGACCAGATTGATGTCCCACTGAGGCATAACGAAAGGAGAGGGAGGAAACATATATTGCAAACCTTTCAAAAACCTATGTATAATAGGGGATTGGAAAAGGAAAGATTGGTCAGGCAACCGAAGAAAAGCAGAGATTGCAGAAAGATATCCCTTAACAGTGCCCAGAGCAGTGCCCTGCTCGGCAAGAAAAAGGATGAACAACAAGAGGACCTGAGAAAGAGAGGCAGAAAGGGAATCAATTTGTCTTTTTGAACACTAGGCCACAAATTTTGCCCAATGGCAATTGTAAACTCTCTTGGTGGGGGGAAGCCTGGCTGGCAAGATAACGTTACAGACTTCAGGAGGAAGGTCGAAAGCGGTCAACTGTCGCCGCTCAATCTCCACACAAGATGGTGGAGCGTTGACAAGATCGGGTGGAGAATCCTTCCCTGGTGCTGCAACAGAAGATCCTCCCAAAGGGGTAGTCTGATTGGAGGACAGATGGCCATGCTCAACAGCTTGGGATACCAGACTCTCCGTGCCCAATCTGAAGAGACGGGGGCCAGGGCATGTCTATGAGCGATGACTGGACAACCCCAGAAAAAACAGTAATTCTCAACCAAGCGTGGTGTTGCGGGGCCACTGTCGACAAAACCGCTCTGCCTAGTGAGTCAGTGGTATCTACTCCACAGCAAATGCTGAACTTGGCTGCATCCCTCGAGATGGAACAGCCTGGGAGAGCACGGCCCGGGAGTCCTCCGGGAACTTTGGCAACACTTGCACAACCATATCCCACAGGGCATGGGAATAGCGGCCCCAAAGGCATGCAGTGTTCACAGACCGCAACGCAAGGCTGGTGGAAGAAACTATTTTCTTGCCTAAATTATCCAGCCTCTTGGATTCCTGATCTGGCAGGACAGTTGGGAACGTGCCAGGGTTTACATGAGAAGTGGAGGCTTGGACAACCAAGTTCCCCATGGTAGGGTGTTCAGTGAGGAATTTGAGATCTCCAGGAGTTGGGTGTTGGCAGAGGGCAATAGCCCCTGTGCTGAGCGTGACCATGTCCCAAGCAGGACATCAGTATATGCTTCATTGAATGGGAGAAGCAGTTCAGAAAGGGACACTCCCAGCTACAGCACTACGGTCAAGAAATTAGTCTTGACTGCTACCAAGGGCTAGCTAAGGTCCAGGACCTCAGCCACCCTCCTCACCACCATTCTGAATGATGCGCCCTCCTCTATAGCCATGGTAGGGGGAGAAAGCATGATGTATCTGGGGAAGTGTCCAGTCCGCTGGCTTCCCCCAGATCCTCACACCAGCCCAAGGAGTCACAAGGCTGGTATTTCTCAGGGTTCAGAGACCCCTCCCAGAGTCCTAGCCCATAGGAACAGGGCTCAGGCTCTGGCCTTGAAGGCATGGCTCCAGTCAGTGCCAGCGTCGGATGATGCCCCTCCGGCTCCGTGTTGGGGATGAGAATGAGGATGGCGCAACCGGTGGTCGATATGGCATGACCTGTGCCGATCCGGATCAATCTGTGGATCCTTAGGGCCCAACTGGTGCCGGAGCCATGGCGTGGATCAAGTAGGGGCCCCTTCTGAATCTGTGGGACCCAAAAGCGCGCCGGAAGGAACGGGCAGCTCAAATATGAGGTGCATGGCCTCATAAAACGCCTGCACTTGAGCGGGGAAGCTCTGTCTACCGGAAAAACGGGGTGGTGAGGAGTCGGCCCAGGTGTTGGCTCAAACGTGGAGTCAGGCCTCAAGGGACGCTCCCTCGCCTCGTCGGCCGATGGACAAGTTAAAGTGCGCTTCTACTTCTTTTTCTTCTAGTGGCCGCGAGACTTACCCGAACGGCTCGACGACCTCAAGTGGGATGATGATCTCAGACTCCACGACCTCTCCTGGGAACTTCCTCTCGACTGAAACCTCAAGCACCACCTGTTGAGCTGCCAGGAGGATCACTCCCTCAAGGCCTTCGGATGCATGGCTTAGCAGTCGGGGCAGGCCATCGGGTCATGGTCCTGCACAAGGCACCACAGGCAAACGCGGTCAGATATCTGTTGGTGACAGGAACCGCAGGGCTTTAAGGACATTCCTGCCACACCAGGAGGTAAGACCTTAAAAAGACTGACAAAACATCAAATAAAGCTTAGTCAAAAAGAGAATAAGGGGTAGCTCTTCCCGGTTCTACGCTGGCTGGCGCAGAAGGAAAAGGACTGACGTCAGTGTGCCTGGGTGGCACCTATATAGGCACCGCAGATGTCACTTCCGGCGCGGAGGATGCCAACAATGCCATGTGGAGCCGAACACCACCTACCAGCATGCACTGGTACTGCTCATGAAAAATTTCCAGATCCAGTCTCATGCCTGGGGATAATTCTACGGTATTGTATTGTATTGTAATTGCATTTATATAGCGCTTACTACCCCCGACGAGGCGTCTAAGTGCTTTTTCGGCGAGTAGCACGCTACTCTGGAACCCAAGAAGGATTAGTGTTGAATTAGTATAGTGAAATATGAAAGTAATTTGAGTGGTGGATAGGTTAGTCAGTTATTTGGATTCAGAAGGATAGCGGAGGGATAGAAGAGGTAAAAAGGTTTGCATTTATATAGCGCTTGTTACCCCTGATGGGGTGTTGAAGCGCTTTTTTTCGCGAGTAGCACGTTACTCCGAAACCCATAAAGGATTAGTGGTGAATTAGTATAGTGAAATATGAATGTAATTTGAGTGGTAGATATTAGTCAGTTATTTGGATTGAGAAGGATAGCGTAGGTATAGAGGAGGGAAAAAGGGTTTCATTTATATAGCACTTGTTACCCCTGTTGGGGTGTTGAAGTGCTTTTTCGGCAAGTAGCACGCTACTCCGGAACCCATTAAAGGATTAGTGTTGAATTAGTATAGTGAAATATGAAAGTAATTTGAATGGTGGATATTAGTCAGTTATTTCGATTGAGAAGGATAGCAGAGGGATAAGGTAAGGAATCTGCGGCTATAAGTTTTTATCAGATTATTCACTAGCAAAAGGCCACTTCATGGGTAGATTAGTTGCACAGTGTGAGGGACAAGATTTCTTTCTACATTAAAAATAATTCATTCAGAAGATTACTTTGAGAAAAAGAAAGAAGCGATGAGGTATCACAATTGTCTTTTCAAAATGGGCCACTTGATTGCCCTCCCAGAAGAGCATGACAAGCCATATCCAGACATAAGATTCTGCACTTCTGGAGCCAGTACTAGGGAAGCAGTCTTGAACTTTGACAATATTCATTTGTCAGGGAAGCGCTAGCTACAGATGTCCAACTCATGCTTGCTGAATGGCCATGTGCGCGAAGCGACAGCAGCTGCCATTCACTCTATTTCCACAGCACCTGCAAACAACTACCAGTACCATAGCAGAAAAATGTGTGTGAGCCAAATCCCTTCCACAAGCGAGTAAATTGCAATTAAAAAATATGGGGGCAGTAGTCTAATCCGTACATTCACTTTCTGGCCTTCCAGTGGCCAATCAGTACATGGTGTAGGCCTGAATGTGGAGATTCAGCCCAATCGAGTTGTTAACTTTGGTCGAGACATTTTTTTATGTAGAAGAAATTCCTCCAAGAGATCAAATGGAATGATTGTGGCTTTAAAAAGGCTCACAGCGTTAGCCCTGGGCGCGGCAGTCCAAAACGTTTTGACACATTGGGGTACCAAGACGGCCCCTACACGCCTAGGCTGGCTTCATAGGCTATGGTCCATCTTGGGAATGGAGAAAATCTCTCTTTCTTTGACCAACCCCGGGGCGTCCTTTCATGATCTGTGGGCACCATTCCTCGCACTATTGACATCCGAATTTACGGAGCTCACTTGTCCCAAATATCTTAGACTCTTGCGACTAGCGGATCCGCCCGCACAGCTGCCCCCACTATATCCGCCACTTAACACGCTTTGGGGGGTTGACCGTTGGAATGAAGTGCTCTCCTTTATTTTCTCGGGGTGCTTATTCTTTCTTTCTTCCGAGGAGGAGGGGAAGGGGTGGGGGAGGGGTGGCGGGGGGGGGTTTGTGTCCCTTTCTTTTCATTGTTCTTGCCTGATACAGGTGACAGCGACATACCGGGTTGTAACCCGATGATTGTTGAGCACACTGGCTCGTTCAATTTTTCTCTGTGTAAAATCAATAAAAGAAATTTAAACCAAAAAGGCTCGACAAGGTCAGATATGCTTGATGTGGGGTTTTCAGCAAGAGTACGTTAATTTGGAGGGCTCTGACACATTTGGCACCTTTCATTCCAGTTGTTAAAAGACAGCAGCGCTAAGAATTTTGGAGCTGGAAACCATCTATTATGTTCAACTGAATATTACATGTCAGTTTCTTTCTATTAGAAAAAGACCATCTGTAGCCAAAGAATGAGAAAATACTAACGAGTACTTTTATTACACAAACAGACATACACACGCACGCTACAAACCAAACTGTATCACTTGTTTTACTGTATTCTGCATTGACAGTGCTAGTCTCAGCCCAGAGAGATCTTTACAATCAAGCTAATGGTGAAGGAATGTTACAGCACACACCATTGCAGAACACATGTCGGTTTATTATGACACATCTATTCAGTGTTGTTGATTATCACTACACCTAAACGTGACAAAAACACTACACTCGAAAAGTGTCTGAACACCCTTGCAATATATGTGGTAATATTCGAAAACAACACAAACCGTAAAAAAACATCTAAAGAAAATGTTGCCTTGCAGGTCTGTCAGTAAGTGCATTAATTAACTGTGAATGACATACTGGAGAAAAATATAATTTCTTGGAGTAGGAAATCTACTACTAAGTAAAAACCAGAGAAGAGAAAATATTCACAGTACTTCTCAGCAAAAAGTAATTGGATAGGATTCAGAAGGCTATATTCAATTTCTATGACATAAGGCTACCTCCGATATATTACTCTTACTTTTTCACTGGTTCATATGCTTAGGAATCAGAAATAACTACATTACCTGGGAACAGTATGGGTGAATAATAGAAAATAATTAGTAATACATATATAAATCTGAAAATGCAGCAAAAGGCTAGCATTCTTTTGAAACGAATATAGTTCAGATGCTGAAAGGACCACGTTGCTAACATGCATAGTTTATTCCTGCAGTGGGCATGATATAACTGGGCCACTCATTATTTCTGCTATGGTGGTGGAAGAAGTGCACACCCAGTGACGTTGGCAACTTTACTGTTATGAAAGATAAATCGAATACAGCTATTAAGTCGTCCATGAACCTCAGAGAAGGGGAATAAAATACAATTTTGTGCAAGAGCAGCTTTCCAGCTAAAGATTTATTCAGGGTTGCATATAGACATAGCCCGTCTGAATACGATTCTGTAAAACAGATTAAACATAGAATTGCACCAACATTAAGGAATTAAAAGGACAGCCAAAATGTAAAAGGAATTAAAAAAAATTAAAAAAGCTAGTGTGAATTAACATGTGAGATGAAAACGAGCGAACCAACGGTTATACCGATCGCTGAAGGACCGAGCACAATTAAATCCTTTAATATAACGAGCATAACAAAACAATCTACACGACAGATACTGTCGTTATGGCAGTAACTAAAAACACAAAAAGTAACATTATTAAATCTCTACAGAGGACTTCGCTGAAGATGTAGCAATACACACCAAGTAACATTACTACCTTCAAGATAATGAGATGAAGGTGGAGCACAGAACAGAGTGAGGTGCAACTGTACTGATTGATGTCCTAGATACATTCTTGAAGAGTGGGCTAATCACACCAACACAAGTACTCTTTTTTATTTTATTTTAAGGAGAACAAATCTGATGAGGCATGATATTGGTTATTCTCCCTTCAAGTAGAACAAGCATTTGCAATGCAATAGATCTCGCATTTACATAAGTTTGAGCTATTGACATTGCAAATAACAATGCCTTTTATTTTTGTTTTCGTTTTTAAAACATAAATAAAAGGCATTGTTAATTACAATGCCAATAGCTTAAACTCCAGTAGATGCGAGACCTATTGCATTGCAAATGCTTGTCTAGAATTATCCCAGATTAGCTGTACTCATCTTCCATCAAGTAATATTGCAGGCATTATTCGACCTTACAGCCAGCTATGAGGCACATCAGTGGGGCACTGGTGGGATATCAGTGGGTCAATTTGTGACCCTGAACTAATTGTGTCTCGTCCCCTCGCCAGACTCCATGCACAGCTACTGCCAATTTATATACCCATCCAGCCTCACCAATCACCCTAATTCGCATCCAGAAAACCTCATGAGGGAGGTTTTACTCCACCAACATGGCTGATCAAGGGATACATGATGCAAGGGGGCGCTCTAAGGACCTGAAACTGGCGCAAAAGAGGTCTAAGAAGGAGCTTCCCACCCTAGACTCCCAATCAAATCAAAAGCTGATAACAGTAACAATAACCTCCGCCCACCACCACCGGGACTTCTACCCCTACGGCCATCACCACCTAGGGGATTTCTCCAGGCTGAAGACCACCGCCGGTGAGTGCAACAGCACCTGAAGGCCTGGCTGAAAGACGGCAAGAAGTTCATGCTCTGTAAATATGTAATATTTAATTGTCCAACCCTAATCGCTTCTTAAAATGTCATCTTGAGTGATTTTGCATCTTGTATATATGTAACTCTAACCACTAGTATCTGTAATAGACTTCTGTACTTACTACCATTCTTATGTGAGTTTATGTTTGTATCTTCTCCTTGAGTGAATTTGCAACTTATATATATGCAACTTTAACCACTAGTATCTGTAGTAGACTTTTGTACTTACTACCATTCTTATGGGAATTTAGAGGTTTCTGTTTGTAACTTTTATTTAACTCGTACTCTGAAGTCCTTATGTAATGCAACTGGTCCTTTTGTAAAGGGCTCGGACACCTTCGGGTAAAGTTCGGGCTATATAAAATCGCAATAAATAAAATAAAAAACAAAGCTAATGGTCAGCAATGGACAGAATGCATTCCTAGGTCAGCCTACTGAATGTCCCAAGATGTCTTTAGCAAACCAGGTAGACTTCGATCTAAAAACGAATGGGTCCTTTTGTAATGTAAGGGGTGCTCATGTAAAGCTCTCCAATACCTTCGGGTCGAGTTCGCACGATTTATAAAAAATTAACTGCAAAGCCTAACTTACGGTAAACTATATAATGTAAATAAATATCCGTTGTTTTGATGTCCTGACTTGCATAGAGTACAAGTCGACCCCCTCCTAAAAATCCGGAAGTGACCCTTCCGTATTAGTGGCTAGTAAAATGTAGCGTGCACTAATGAATCAGACGGCCATCTTGTAATGGAATATTTTTCAAGTTGACCATGGGAATGGTGCGCATGGGAACGAAAATATCAAGTATGCTTCAGTGTCTTGAATAAAAATTGTGTATAAAGTTATGTATCGATGATGTAATCGATAGCACGCGAAATGCGTTTCTAATACAAAAATTTAATTTTGTAATAACTTCATGATGATAATATTATTTACGCATATTGTTCAGTATATTACTCAGACTGCTTTTTCAATATAGCAGTAATCCAGGACACCAACATTTGCGTCGGTTTCTTGATCTGTGCTCGTCCTTCTCTGCCGCAGCCTTTCGCAGGGGCGCTCTCTGTTGATGTCACCGGCGGCAACAGCTATCCCAAGTGAAGTTCCTCAGAAGTTCCTCCTCTGTTCGATGACGTCTGACTGCGCTGTGTTGCTGTTGAATGTCCGGGCTGTTCCGAGAAGGGTAGCCATGGAGGGACCAGAGAGTGCTGTAGCGTGAAGTCGGGACCGAAGGTAAGGACGAATCTCCGAGCTTGTCCCAGTGAGTGTAGAGACCAATCCGAAGGGCAGAGCCCCGTGATAGAGAGTACAAGTTAGCCAAGGAGGATTTTGGCCAGGAAAATGTACTCTCCTCTGATTCAGATGTTACAGCTGCGATGCTCTGTGACAGTTCCTGATTTAATTCCAGACTCTGCTCCCGATTTATTTCCAGGGGCATTCATTTGCTACCCATAAATTAGCTTCCGGGATTACCATTGTTTCTTTCTTCTGATGAAACCCTAGAAGCTGCCTCTGTGCAATGTAGCTCATGATCTCCTCTCCCTCCCCGGGCTCCTACAACTCCAGGTGTGTTCTTCGAGGCTGTCAGTGTCACCCTACCTCTTGTCTCGTGATTCAACCGCAGGGGATGTCATACTGTCCTCTGTCTCCCTATTATTCAACTCCATATGCTTTGACCCTGCTCCTCATTCATCCCACGAGACTGCCAGGTCACCTTTCATCCCCTCTGCTTTACATTTGGACATAATTACACTCTGATGCAAATCCGTTCAAGTGCATTGTAATGATGTATTGTAGTTCTATTTATAAAGCACTTACTACCCCTGACGAGGAGTTGAAGCGCTTTTCGGCGAGTAGCACTCTACTTCGGAACCAAAGGATTAGTGGTGGATTATAAATTGGGAAATATAAATTGTTAACTTGAACGGTGGACATGTGAGTCTTTTAGTTTGATCGAATAGGATAAAGGGGGGAAAGAGGAGGGAAGAGTCTAGAATAGTGTTATTTGGGAGATCGTATTAGTTAGATGATGTTTGGGATGAGTAAAAGGAGGGATACAGGAGGAAAGATTCTAGTGTATGAGCATGTGATGAGCGAGCAGCTGATCCCACGGTTATCAAGGAAACACTAAGTACTGTCTCTTTGTGAAAGTACAATAACGTATGCTATCATGTTTTTGCTGTCATCCTCAAGTGCCAACATTTGTCCCCATCCTGACCAGCCTATAAATGGGATAGCTTTACGTACTTCATTTGGGGGCGCCTTTCATTGGCCCAGCTCCTTCTTGATCCCATACCCCACAAAGGCCTCATTTACCTTGTAGGATTGCTCCCTGACTCTCACTCTTGGTACCATTGGTAGTACATGGCCTGCACCACAGGCAGGCACAATGTGGCTACTGTCGTGAAGGGCAGTAACAGGTCTGACAAAGCAGCTGAAAAACTGCAAGAGTGGCATTGAGGGGTATGTAAAAACATAAAAAGTTATTTGTTGTTGCTTTGATGCGTGTGTTTGTACACGTGCATGATGTGGTATCCCTCAGGTTTGGTAGTAGCTCTCCTTAGTGAGCACCTGATTCGTGCCAATCTGGCATCAAATTAGCATGTAAGGGCTACTGCTTGCATTATGGGGCCAACCTGTGGCATAATGGTGGATATTCTTGGTGCATAATGGCATTTCTTGGCATGATTTGTGACATAACGGTGGCCTCGTAATATGGTTGTCTTTTTTGGCATTCGTGGTATAAGGTTGTCTTGATCCTGACATAATGATGGTTATTCATGTATAATGTAGCATTTGTGGTGCTATTGCTCCTATTCCTGGCATTGTGGTGGCTTGGCATATTGGTGATGATGCTGGCCATGTTGTGGGTTGCCTTGGCACGATGAGCCACACACCCTGAAATGCTGAACTTCTTTGATTTATTTTCGGCATCCATTGAATTATAGAACCCACCATTGGTGTAATGCTGGCCCATGGTCCTTTGTAAAGATTTAAGCTAGGCCAAATGCATTGCATTTATACATTTATAAATGTGTAAGCATTATTGGCAGCCCAAAACCTTTGAAAAAGAATGACGTTTTAAAGTCCTGCTACACTTTGAATAACCAAACTTGTACAGAGATGGTCTAGTTAAATACCCACAAACCTGATTTTGTATACCACTCTAGTTATAACTCGGAGATTGCCACGGTACAAGACTGGGTTGACAGATCCCTTGGTTGACTTCTGTATGGGCCTTCACACATTGGTGTGAATTTAAAGATTAGAGCATCTGACTGGCAGGTAGGGTGTGGGTATATGCAGCCTATTGTTCGTATCTGCTCAGCTGCAAGTCAGGTTATGCTCTTCCCCCAGCAGCCACACCCTATATTACTGGTACCCTGCATAGCCATCTATAGCAGCATATACACCTAACACTACAGTCTACACTACCTAAACATCCGGTATTATATATATACACTCCAAAACTACCACCACCAACTGTGCACACCTAGCACCCACCCAACAGTCTAGCAACTCTAATGCTAAAGATAGGAGTAAACAACAAGTGTACATCTCTGAAAATGGAATTGGAAAGTCGGGTAAGAGCTTTAGGTCTTTAGAGTTATACATATAATTCATTTGACAAATAGAAATATAGAAAAGGTCTACATGAATACAAGCTTCAAATAAACAACAAGCGGCAGTGAAAGCGATCGCAAAAGCGATCGCTATTGTTAAAAAAAAAAAAAAACACGCCCGCGAGTGGTGCGCGCGCGCGCCACAGCGAGCCATCTGGTTTCCATTATCGCGCCCGTGTCTGGGCACGATAATTGAAACCACATGGCATCGGTGCGCGTAATAGACACCGATAGGCCATGGGCGGAGCAATGCGACCGCCTTTGGCCAATTGCGTGCTGTGTTTTATACATAGACGCACGCAAAAGCCAATGGGGTAGCACAAAAGGAATCGCACCCGCACGAGCGTGTGCAATTCCTAGGTCAGTGCTGAATCCCCGTTTTTCACCTACTAAATGTCTCGCGCTGCGCGAGCACTGCCGCGCAGTGCAACGCTAGGCACGAGACCTAAAAAGGCGATTCAGTTGCAAGTGTAGACATTGCACATGCACCTCGATATCTGCCCTTACACTTAACACCGTTCTTGATGGTCAAGCTTCCGTGTTTTTCAGGAAAGGCAGTGAAAAAACATTTATTTAGGAGCGGAGAAGTGAAGTCCATATTTTTCTTTTGCATAAACCTCTTCTGTCAAGTGAAACACCTACATCCAGCTCTCCAGGAAGAGATTCTACAGAAAGGTTAATATGCTCATTTTGATTACATTAATGACTTGAAATGTTGGTCACCAAAAGAGTTTTATCCAGAATGCAACTTATTGCCTAGACACAAACATCAGTGGGCAACATCTCCTCTATCTTAGAACACACTAACTTATGTGCTAATTATTAGCAGCTAGGAGTAGTCAAAAATATTTCCTTAAGTGTACATGTGGAGGAAATTACCGTTTTCGTCCTTCGCCAATAAAATGTTCACTGCATGAAAACTACTTCAATGCAGCAACGTGAGATGGGCGTAAAATTGTCTAGGAAGGTGCAGACTGCCCAGGCTATTCTGTCTAGCTGCCCAGCAACCTATCGGAAGGTTCTACTCACAGAACCCAAATCATTATTTTAAGGATAGCCAATAAGACTATCTGAAACATTAAATTGCTTCAACCATTCAGATTGTCTGCATTTCAGACAATTGGAAATTGGCTGGTGTGATGAATACATTTTGAAGGGTATTCTGAACCACACAGAGCAGCTTGGGCAGCTGGGATGCACTTCCATTGAGCACTTTCCATTCTGGGAGTCTTAGGACTACTGTGTCGCGAGTGACCCGCAGCAGGGAACTGAACTGCTAGTTGCTGCCATTTTCCTATCCGCATCCTGAACAACTTGGTTTTCAAAATGGTGGATACAGTCACTGATCTGGTTCATTTACTTTACACTAATTAGTAGTAAAGTATTTTTAGGATTCCCACATTGGCACATCCATCGGTATTCTCTCATTTGGGTATGTTGTTCTGAAGGACAGTCTACAAACGTGCAATGTGTGCCACACACTTCAAGGTGAGCTAAGGGATGTCAGTTGAACTAAGGGGTTTTGAGGTCACACACATTCTGGGAAATCGCTAGTAAATGATTTGATAATAGAAGAACACAAGTTCACTGTTAAGCACAACTCAAAATTCTGGATACATTCACGATTGGAAAAGGTTTGTTAATCTGACAGTAACTCTTGTTCACTCTCAGAAACCGACCATATCGTCGGCTAGACAAAGTATATGAAGGTGGTTAAAATTGAACACCTCTGTCATAGCATTCTTTAATTAAAACTCCCTTATCTTTGTTCTTTAGTCATGTACATCTATTGTGGGACTAAGGACAGTCTCCATAGTGAAAAGGGGGAGAAAAAGCTATTTAATTTCCCTGTTTATTGGCAGTGGTGCTAACATTTAGAACACTTTCGGAAATTCAAATCATTCTATTTTCTTATATGAATGACAACGCAGTTTGTAAAAATATATGATGTGCCAATAAAGTTTTCCATCACCATATCAAGCGGAAGGGGAAACGTCATGAAATGTGGTAGTATTTTTTTTATTTACTCTAATTTTCTCAAAGTGAATTAGGCATTTATAGAGTAAACTACATAGTAAACTACACAACAAAGTACGTACCTAAATTATAAACTTCACAGATGCTATTCTGATGCTAAATTTAGGAGACACGTAATGCAACATAAAAAGATCTTGGTGGTGTGGATATATGACCATGCACTCCAACACAAAATGTAGTAAAGTAGAGACAACAAATGGAGCTCAGTGCCTGGGGTTCCCTGCTTAGTGTTTCCACCTAAACGTGGCACTACACAATGAAAAATGGTATTTACGGACGGTGCTCATTAAAACAAAGTACTATTTAGCAATTAGTCTTTGAAACAGCAAACTAAATCACAAGAACTGGAGAGAAGCAGCCAAACTAAATGAATAAATACAATTTAAATGAGAATGAATTACATTTTATATTATTTCATACAAACCAAGAGGTGCTCAGATTGTCTACGCAGGCATAGCACTGTACTTCATACAAACATATAGAAAAAATATGAAACAGTACTTACTCATACAGAGGGACAACATAAGGGAAGGATGGAGATAGAAAGGGAAACCTAATTAGTGGGCATCCAGTGACCTTGCCTCGCAAACTAGATTATAGGTCCTTAGAGCCTGGACAATTCAAGTAGGTGAGAGTCGGTTAAGGAGGAATTAGGACTCGGCTACCTGAAGAAAATACTCTAGTCAACTTGTAAGAGCACTAGATCTCACATCACAGTATTTGCTTCTTCCATCCACTCTCTAAACATATTTACTAATTTACCTTAAAGAGGCCGCCTCAATGCTACAGATTTAAAATAAAGCTGGGGAAAAAACTTTTATAATTTTTATACAATGAAAAACATAAAAACAAAGAGCACCACAAAACAACAAAGTAGTGCTGTAAACAATTATGCCAGTGATATTTCCCCTTGTGTGCCATCAAGAAGTTGTCTTACCAAACGATCATGTGGATGTAGACTGCAGTAGCTGCTTGACTGTGGAATATGAGAAGAATTGGCCAACATCCCTCCATAGCTAGGTTGGTTCATCCCACTGGAGGAACTCCATGGGTCACTGTTGTGATGACCATCTGAAATGTACATATAAATCAAGGGTATTGAAGTGCTGTTGCTCATAATACTTTTCATTTTATAGCACACAAACATTAAACAAAGCAAAATGTTTTGAAAAATAAAACAATTACACACCATAATTTTCATAACCAACCCAAAACAAAATAATGGATGAATCTATAGGTACAATTAACAAAATGCCTAAAGTTGGCTCTCTTTTGGATTACAAATATTTTTTTTAATGTTTAGCGAACATTGTACTTTTTATTCTCAGACAAAAGTATTTATTATACCAGAACTAAAAAAGAATATTGCTCCGATAAGGTAGGGCAATGAAGGAGAGAATAGGATTACATTAATTATAATATATCAAACCACTACTGACTTCACCTTCAACAAAACTTTGCAGTGAGTTGTGGCGACTGTGCATAGCCATAGGATGTTTGCAGTGAAAAAGTGGCATTACATACAACCACACCTTATGCCCAGTAAGCCTGTCACATAAATCCCTGTGCATAGGTGATGGTTGTGTGCAGTAGGCTCACAGTCCATGGAGCAGATCACCTTTAATCAACACTGACCTCTCAGTCCAGAGTGCACACTTGGGCAGTGTTATTTTCTGAAATAAAATTTTTAAGTAGTGGACAGCAGACTGATTGCGGTAATATCTCATGCATCACAGCAGCCCAAAAGGGCAGCCGATGATCTGCAGACCTCATTTCAAAGCCCATTTAACACCACTCACCATCACCACATGGGGTCATTTTTTTTGTCATCCAATCGCATGGGACATATTTAAAGAGTGTTGTGCCAAGACATCCATTGCAGAATAGGTAGAGTGCAGTAGCAGCCAGTTCTTAAGGCTTGGAGCCCCTCCCCACCTTTTTGCAAACATGAAGATTGTTCATCAGGCTGAGCAAAGGTCAGCCTGACAGACACTCTTCATTCAGGTTAAGCACAGAGGTGCTGTATGTGCACTAACTGCACAGGGGTCTGGCTGCCTGAGCTGAACTTTGCCGAGCTGAAGATGTCACAGCCCTGTGGGCATGAACTTCTCAGCACAGCGAAGCGCTTGGAGGTCCTCCCGCTCATGAAGAGTGGGCGCGTCACAGATTGTTTTCACAACAAATGAGTTAGAGCAGTGTTTTCCAAACTGTAGGTAGCCACTTGAGCCAACTTTTGGTGGGTCGTAAAAGTAAAAACAATAAATAAAGATGCCTTTAAGTTCTGTATTTATCTGAGCTTCAATGACAGAGGTTAAATGTCAGGCTATGTCTTCTGACAAATTGCTGCTTCTGCTTTTTAACATGGGGATTGCTGTTTACAAACTCCTCACGCTTTGCAGCCAGAGAAAGAAACGTAAAGTGAATTATGTGGCAATCTAGCTAGGGTACAGGGAGTGTGAAAGGAAAGGCTGTAGGGTTTAATATTTTGTAACACACAACAAAATGTAAATAGCTGTAAATGAACTATACTCATTCAGAAGTTCGGAAAGCAAGAATTAATCTATTTTTTTTGTAATTCTGAAGTGTGATGAAAACAAATAGGATCAAAACACACCAAAGCCCCTTTTCTTGGTGATGCACAAATGATAATCATTCACTCAAACCCAATTTCCACACATCATCATTTGTGCATAATATAATTTTTATCAGTAAATCTGTATGTTTGTGCAAATTTAGTGATCTCTGTAAATGACAGTGCACTACAACCCGATGCTTTAGTTACATTAAAAAAATCGCCAGCCTCATGTCCATTAACATTAGGTGGGTCACAAACATTTATCATGCTAAAAAATGGGTCGTGGTTATAAAACGTTTGGGAAACACTGAGTTAGAGATGGCTAATATTATTTATGTATTATGTTATAATTAATATGCTGATATCTAATAAGAACCACCAGGTCCAACAAGTACCTTCATTTATAGTTACTTGAGTTACAATTCATGTGTTTGAATTCCAATTTGAAAACATACGTGCACGCACACGCCTCAAATATTGAATAATTGATTGATTGATGATGATCTAGCGACTTGTAGTGGAATAAAAATGATGCTATATGCTCCAAGATCCTAACTTGCTTCTTCAACGCAAGGACTCAAACGGAAACTACTAACTTTTGGTGTCTGCTACTACTGGCCAGTTCAAGTAGGACCACCATAGATCGTTTTATGCAGATTAGCTTTTTTGGAGATAAGTAATTTGTTTCGTTTACAGTTCTCACTTCCGATATAGTGAACACCAATTTTCCAACAGCAAAGTAAATCAACGCATACCAATAGGATAATGGCCATTTGTTGGAGTTCACTAATGTGTTCAATTAAAAACTTTTGCAATACAGTTTCATAGTTGAGTGGCTTTGTGCATCACTACTGCATGAAACAATCCCAAAGGAATAGAGCTGAAGGACATGTGGCATCAACATGTATTTACTGGAAGCATTTACAGAAATTTGCTGAACAAAATATGTTTCAAGGGCAATGTTCTATATTTCTGGTACCCTTTGTGCAAATCCCCCAATGGATCAGTTCAAGAAAAAGGCTCTCTCTGGTCTTGGAATTAGGTTTTGAAGGGTAAAGACTTAAGGAGGGGTGTACATTCTTCCACTTCCAGACTGGGTTTCAAGACCCATTAGGCCAAGTATGTGCTTAACAGCAGACTACACATTCCACTGATAACAAGTCCTAATCCAACACCTTAAAATATCTTCACAATATACACTCCAACTTTTACTACAGCTTGATGCAGTTACAAACCTGGCAGAGCAGCTAGTCGCACCAAAATCATTACAGAACGCTTTAAATGTGACACTCCCATTATATATAAGGGCAGCCTTGCGGTTAAGGAGCGCCTCCATGCGTCCCCATCTCCACCCACCCTAATCAATTCAGTCAAGTCCACTTCAAAGGCATATCCTAATGCATACCATAGAAAAGCTATGCTCTGCTGATCAGCAGATCAGGGGAAGTGTAATTAAACAGAAGACCAAATGGTACATGTCAGGATACATTTCTTACCTGTAAGATGGCTAGATCTTAGGATATGCGTGACTGAGTCTGAGCTATTCCTATTTCAGAATGACTTAAGTATGGTCAAATGACTGGATCAATGAATACTAGAAGCACTCAGAGGAATCCTAGAAAGGGAAGGGGGGGGGGGGGAAGGGGTAAGGATAAAACAAGATGACTTAAAAATGCAAATGTAAGGTGAGCAAGAATAAGGCTTCACTATGGATGGCTGTCTTGGAAAAGCTGAGGACACCAGGAAGATGCACTATGTCAGATGCTGCAGGCAAGTGCAGCAAAATTAGTATGGTTCCATTTCCATATGCCAGCATTTTTAAATCATCCCAGGCAGCATTGAGAGTTGATTCAGTCTCATGTCGAGCGTATAAACTGACATGCAAATAAACCAGAGAATGAAGTAATCAATGAGTTGCAGGTATGCTTTCAATTGATTTTGCAAAGAAACGTTGCTTTACGATAGTTTGTACTTCAAAGAATTAAGGATGTTAAGTGTAGCTTTTCAACCAGAGAGTTGATATGAAAAAGAAAAGGCTCCAGTTTCAAACAATGTGTTGAGAATGGCCCTGGTGCAGTTGAACGATGACGAAGAGTGCAGGAGTTTCTTAAATAAGGCCAGAGGAAGGGGTCAGCCAGTGTCGTTGGTGCTTTGGGAAGAGCATGAGATCTCATGATTCCATAGCAGAGAGGAGGTCTTCAATGAAGCCACTAACATGCTACTCCATAAGGTTGCTGAGAACTGATAAAAGGGGTCTGGTATGCACATTTTGTCACTAAACAGGTCTCTAGATGTGGACTATTTACCTTAGAATAGTTTGCACAGGCATCACATAGCTGCTGGGAAGAGGCAGTATCTTCTAAATAGGATGCTATGTTTTAGAACTCAGACAAAGTCCTATACAGTTCACTACAAGGGCAAAAACCCAATGAGAGAAGAGGACAATGCTAATGTTTACTGATACTTAAAAAGCTGCATTGAAAATCCCAAGGTGCATTATGTAGCGATATTTGTTAAAGTGTTACATTCAGTGCTTAATTTGAGCGGGTGGAGGCCACCAGCACTCGTATTTGGGACCGGCACTTATTTTTCTGCATCTGACATTTAACAAGGGTAAGAGCAGTGGCGGCTCCTCCGCTAAGGCAGAGGAGCATTGCCCCACTGTGACACAGCAGTGAAATAAAGGAAAAATAAAATAATAACTCGATGTTATCATCATTTTATGTTCTCCTGCCGCGGCAGCTTTGCGGAAGGGTCCGGGCTGCTCACACAGGAGCAGGGGGAGGAGTGATTTGCCCACTCCAAGTGTGCATGAGTGTTTGGCCAGCCAAACATTCATGCGCACTTTGCATGTTCTCCACCCAGGCTGCATTACAGCCTGGGTTGAGAACATGCCCAGGCTCCCTCTGCCTGTCTGAGCGCTGAACTACTGCGCTCAAACCAATCACAACGCTGCATTGCAGCATTATGATTGGCTTAGGGGAGACAATCACAGCGCTTCGTTGCATCGTTGGGATTGGCTATGGGGAACCTGGTGCTTCCTGCTTTGGCCGGGAGAGACGACGAGGGATGCGGAGGAGAGATGCTGCAAGCAGGTACGTTTTTTTTTTTTTACACCCCTCTCCCTTCACTCTGACCCGCTCCCCCTCCCCCCTGCTCCGGATCAGTGCCGGACGCCACTGGGTAAGAGATGGAAAAGTAAACATAACTGAAAGGAAGAGAAAAACTGAAAAACCATCATAAAGAGAGAAACCATGCACTTGCAAGAGTGGGATAAAGGGGAAGGGAGTGTCTGGGAGTAGATTAAAGAGGCACGAGGTGGAATAAAGACTGATCAGTCTTGGTATTGGGTGCACCAACATTTAATTGCACCGGATGCGGACTTCTGAGCAGAGCTTTGGCCACTGGCACTCTTTCTTTTACAATTTAAACACTGGTTACATCTATGCCTCCATTTTTCTCTCCAATGTCTGACTTAAGGTTTTGAGGGAAAATGCTCCTTCATGAATCATTTGTCGGGTCTGGCATTCCCAGAAGATCAAAGATCCTTAAGAAGAACAAGGTGTTGAAAGCATCAGTGAGGGACCCTTATCATAAGGCAGACAAGCTTATCAGATAGGGCAGTAGACGCTCCAAGGATGTATTGCAATGCAGTAATGACAATGTTTTCTAAGCACATGCATAACCCACAGTCATGTTCCTAGAAACCTGTGCAAACTAGGCCAGTGTAATCATGATTAATGGGATCGCTCAGTGGTCAATCAGAGGCAGCCAAAGGCAACTGACCTGCTTCCTAGGCATCAAGGATCACATCAAACATGTGCCTAGTAGAATGGGGTCTGCCAGTGATAGGATGATAAAATGCAGAGATCTAAATCTGAAGATAAAACAATTCAATATTAAGGCAGCAATCCACGGCATCCCCTCTCGTGATCCCATAGATGTTGCTTACGTTCACTTTGAAGGTGTCAGCTGTGCGATGCCTTAGGCAGGGATGCTAAGAGATGTGAGGCCCTTGAATAACAAATCTGAATAGCTCATCCATTCACCTAATCCGACTCATGTGCAACATTTTCAAAAATATTACATAGTCAATTTACATATGACTCCAGATTAGATATTTTCAGTCCAAATTACCAAAAGGTATATATACATTTGCTAACATGAATTTCTAGGATTTCTGAAATTCAAATTAATAATTAGTTTATAATCTTCCTTATGAAACACGGTCCGAGCACCAAGATATTCCTGGGTATTTAACCTGTGTATACATGACTCACTTGCAACAGGCAGGTGATTTGGGTAGGGCCTTACAGTGAGCTCGCCATTCATCTTTAGCAGTCTCGGTGTCAATTCTGAGACACTGACAGGTAGCCTGAGAGTAGCAGGGGGTACAGTGGAGGACCAAGACACCATTTTAAAAGAGAAGAGGTCAGAAATCCAGAAAAGCAAAACATATCAACTGGAATGCAACACACATAAAACTTCTTACAACTAGAAAGCTGCTACAAAGGCTTAATTACAATAAGTCTCAGAAGCTGGTCGACGTTTTACGAAATTATCTCAACAAATATTTTAAAAACCATTGTCAATAGATTCCTGTGATACTCTGGGGCAACGGACATCGATATAAATACGTCTTTTTGCTGGAGTGAGGTTTGAATATGAATAAGAGGCAAATGTGCTGGGGGCAGGATAACTATTGATTAATAATGTTCTATATATACATTCAGATACTACAATATTTCTGTACTTCCAGACACCTAGCGTTTTGTGATGCAAGTAGGGTTTGGAAGGACTAACGTTGGGACATACCATATACTGTGACTTTTATGGAATACGTCATTTAATTTCATTGAACCCTACGTTGCTGGTATGACACTTTGAAGAATGCAAATATCACACAGTGACTGTGTGTGAATTAATACCCAATTAGTACTATGCAAGTACCCAGGATCCCTTATGTTAAAACAATCTGTGCACCTAACTATCTAGCAATCTTAAAATCACTACTCTCTCTAGAGACATTTAGTGCTGGGATTCTTCTGTAGGTATGGGATGTGAGTAGAACTCCTATTTCCGGTTCAGATCTGCTCAGCGACTCACATTCAGGTAACATTCAGGTTAAAGGAACAACAGTGTGCAAAGCAAATTAACATTAAAATGTTGAAAACAACTGTAAGCAATAAGCTGCTTAAGAAACAGAGTAGCCTCTGTTTATATATCAATGCATATTCTTCCACCATTGCATACACTGTGACAGAGTCTAATCATGTCTTTTTGTCACAGAAGACCAACATGTGCTTGAAACGCGTGTTCTGCCTTATGGGATGTGGTTCTTAACAGGTGCTTCCTGTTTGGGCATAACGTTTTGGTGAGGGCGTCTGAGGGCCTTCATCTGCTTCATTTCTGTAGGTGGTAAAACATGAAGCCAAGTCAACACTCTGCAGAGGTTTCAGGGACCCTGTTCAGAAGGTTTTAGACCCTGTGTTGTTTCTGGCAGGAGTGGTGCTGCAGTCACGGTGGTCTGAAAAAAGGCGGGAGCCTCGTTCCGACAGACGTTTTCCAGAACAAAGATTTGGATTCTCTTACTAAACGAAGACGCTTCGAATAATAACAGAAAGCAGCATGTAAACACTTTACACATCAGCATAGTGAAATGCAGCAATATCACAGGCTTGAAAGCTGCCCTTACCTTGCATAAAGAAGGAGCTGGGAAAAGTGCTGGATGCAGGTTTTGAAGATGGGTAGCCCGGCGAGTCCCTGTTGTAATCCGCAGTACTTGCTGATGGGGCATAAACCTACAAGGAAAGCGAAGAGCAGCTTTAGTATGGTTCACTGCCAATGAACACTGCAGCACATCAACCTTCAAGATGGAAATCCTCACCTCAGTGTTATTTCCTCAACCCCATTACCTCCTCAACCACCAACATCTGGATTGTTTAAAGTCTGGCTCAAGTGAGTGAGTCCAAAGGAGTCTGTATCAATATAGAATGTGTTTCAGCAGTACTTGGTCCATTCTATTTCACCTCCACAATGCCTACGACCACATAACCTAGCAGTACAATACACAACGGCTGAATCATCAATCAAAACATTCCAGAGCATTAGCCATGTGTGCAGCATTGCTTCATGTTTTCCTAGCCGTGCAGTTAGGTATCAGGAGCTAGATCGGTGAGAATTTGTTTTCGTGGTCTCTACGATCACTAGAGAGCCTTCCTATCTATATTACCTCTCACCCCTTTAAAAGCCATGATTGCAACAATGGAGCCTCGACTCCTTTCAAAATTTGGTTACAACATGTTTTGCTGATAAAAGCAACTGGTTAACGAGCCTCCAGCAGGTATTAACCATCTTATCTCACTATGAGGGTCTGAACCCCACTCAGCTCTACCATTTCCATTTTTTATGTTATGGGATATCCCATTATTTGCCCACTGCAGACACAAACTCTTTCCAAAATATACATAATTTAGAATTCTTCCAACATATATGCACATGGCATCACCACCTTCCCCACACAGCCTATAACACCTTCTATCAGCTTTTGATAATTAGAGTGTGCTGGCATACTGAGTAACTGGATAAGAGTGATATATATTATAGTCTTCAGTGCAGCCATGTGGCACTGTAATACTGCTTTATAGCGTCAGAACCTATGGCTGTGGCCAGCTGGGGACGCCGACGTTCAGCCATCCACGGTTGGAAAGTCAAAGGCATTGCTCCTGTGATATCTTCATCTGTTTTAAGTGTTTTATGTTTCTACATTTTCTGTTTTGATATACTGGAATACCCGAAACTAGAATCTTTACCCGAGTCTGTGATGCTGGACGTCCTGTAATTACACACTACATCTTCTGCAATACACTACTCTGGCCTATGACGTTGTGCCCTTCCAACCAAAACCTACACCTTCCACAACACACTGCTTTTAAATACTAGCAAGACTGCAGGCGGGACAACCAGAAATTACAGCTCATAAGAAGTACTATACTCAGGAGACTGAATTACCAAAGAGTTTCAAAGCCACAGTGAAGCAACACCCAATCAGAGCCAGGGGCTGGAGTAGGGGCTGGAAGAGAGGCTGAAATAGATGTGCGCTCTCATGTAAGTCATCAAGGATGTGGGCCAGCAGAACAACAGCTTTAAACACAACAGTCTTTCTTTGTTGCTTGGATTTGCCTTGCACTTAATGTCCCAGTGCTGATCCCCTGCAAACGTTTGATGGTGCTTTTTTATCATCTGTTCCACATACACATTGCCATTTTCCCAGCAGACCCAGGGTTATGCTTCTCCAGCCTGAGTTAGCTTGTTGCGGCTTCTGGACTGTTGCTTTCCCGTGTTTTGGCTTGGTGCAGCGCCACAGCTGGGCGCTGCATATTTGTCTTCATCACCATGAGATTTCTGTCCCTGTGTTCTTACTCAATTACATGCTTTATATTTTTTTTAACTAAGTTGTTCAAGCACTGGGTTAATCCTTAGCAAGCTATACTTCATCTCTTGAGAGTCCTTCACGAGTAACCCTTAAGTTCTCCAATTCTTCTTTAATACAGGTGTCCCCTCTGCTTAGTTGCCTATCCTGTTTCTCCCACAGTTTGAAGCCTGGTTTTCCTTTGGCGCCAGCTTCTCTTTGTTGAGTGGCAGTTTGGGATCCTGATCTAGATAGGTTTCTTGCTTGCTCACTGCTTGGGTTTGATGTTGGTCTTCTAAGTTACATTACATTGCAGTCTTGTAAGACTCGGACTTAGAACAGCCCCCCCCCCCCCCCCCTCTGCCCCCAACCATTCCATGCTCTCAGTACTATCCCTTCAGCTCTAAGTAATTTGTGCAAGAAACCATTTATGAGCTAGACACAAATCTTACCTTTGAGCACTCTCTTGCTCATAGTAGCATAGCTGTGCGTCGCAGAGTATACACTGTGGTGCTATGCAAACGTTTCTCGCCTGACTAATGCTGGTAATATTGGTTGATACCTTAGCCCGAGAGACCTCCCAGTCCCACTCACAACACAACCAGCCGGCCTTGACATATGGAGCAAAATAAAGTTACTGTAGTGGAGTTTTATGAGGCACCAAACATCAATGGAGAAATAAATGTTCTGTTGCACCCATATATCACCATATCACGAGAACCCGACGCACAGTCAGAATGTTCAAATAATTGGAAATAAGGTCACTTCTGCTGTGTGGTGGTGTGCATATCAAAAATGATGTACTCCATGGCTCACAAAGGTTGAGAACACTGTGGAATGCACTCAAAATGCCAACTCAAGGATAGATGTACAGTGCTCAGCCAATGTATAGTGCTGCAGCCGGTCAACTTGTTTGTGTGAGTCCTAGCATCAAGAGACCACCGACGAATTGTATGCGCACACAGAGGGAAGTACAATGTAGGAGGAAATCAAAAAAATCACAGGGTAAGAAAGTGCAAGCAAAATACAAATACGATACAAAATAGTATTAATTGTGTGAGGTAAGTCGAGAAATGGGAGATTTATAGATACGTGGCTCATACCCAGTAAGAATTATGTAATTTACTTTTACACAGAATACACTTCGTGTGGCGAGGCCTTTTTTATTGGTCATGGCGAAGGGTAGAAGCCAGAGAGATGAATCATTATCTTGCCAAAAGTGAGGATTACATGGAGAAAATCACATCTGGAACACAAGCAATGGACTTAACATACCTAGGGGGTAGTAGGTAAAAGTGTTCCTGTTGGCATAGGCCTTCTCAGAGACTGATACTTTATTAGCTTTCAGGTGATCTTGGTCAATTTTTCTTTGAAGTTTGCTGAGAGGCCCCTAAATCTGACCCTTAAGCCTGACAGAGTTAAAATGTTATCTTAAGGTAATGAAATGGGACACAATGGCCGTGGTAGAATGCCATGGAAGAACAGACATATTCACTATGATTCAGCTTTTCATTTTCATCCGTCCTGACATTTTATGGTGGTAAATGTTCCGTTCTCATGTTAGGAACACATTTCAGAAGAATGGATTAGCCCACGACAGAGGTAGGAGGCTGCCAAAATGATAACCATGCCAAGACAGGAGGCTGTATTGCAGTAGGGAAATACATTTTAATGAATGATGTTTTACTAATGATGTCACTTCTTATAACCGGGCATACTTTCAGAATCAATGGGTTTTGGGGGTCTATATGCATTATAATATTTTATGCTAATATGTGTACTATGTCATTCTTGGTGTGAAGGGCAATATGCCGAAATCATTTAAATAAAATGCCAAATTCTCGTATAACAGAATACCCTGTAGACTGCAGCCTCTACGCTCACCAATGAATGACAACAAACAATCCATTTGGGAGTGCTGTTTTCACCCCTGAGAGATAACCTGGATCATGATGTAGATCCAAAGCATAAACAAAAAAGAAGGGGTTCTTCGTCTCTCAGGATAAGGCTCAATTCAAGTCAGACCCTCTAAATGAGGGTGCAAGAGTGAAAACCTGAATAGGAGCTTGGCAAGCCTGCCAAAGGGAACTAATGGGTTAGTGTTTCTCATTTTTCCCAATTTTCAAGTACAGTGACAATGGGACTCTTCTAAAACAAATTCATCCTAAAGAATTTTGAGTGAGCAGGGCAATGTCGAAATATGCCCACGTGTTGGCTTCATTTAAGTAACTGGCAAGTTCAGGCTGTGTAAGCAATAAAGAAATTAAGCAGATTGATATAAGGGGACATACATTTTCTAAAGCTGTGGTTTGCTGCGAACCATGCAGCTTAATATGAAACTAAACTTGGATTCTCAAATTCGACTGCACATCCCTATACATTTGCTCCAACATGCAACGCAAAGTTACTACTTTTTCGAAACTGAATTATGTTTCCAAAGAAATCCTCCGGAGGCAGATCTAACACATGATAGAAGGTGCGAAGGTTTAAGGATTCTGGGCAAGGCGCATCTAGCAGGTAGGAGGCCAATGAGTGTGTGTTCAGCCGCAAGCAAGGGTGCGCTATCGAACAATATACAAGGTTATGCACAGAGCATCGGAGGACTTGTAATTCTCATTTGTTTCTTCAGGTGCTTCACTCAGGGCAGCAGAGCACACATGGATCCTATTTGTTTGTCTTTGTTTATTCTCACTGGGTCTTCTTCTCGCCTTACTCTAGGTGGTCTGTTCGGGGTCAGCCACCCACCCCTGTACTCGCAGGCACAACATGGCCCTGGTGTAAGCCCTCGTGGGTCAGAAGGTTCCAGTTATGGGTCAGGGAGGGGAACTAATGTAAAACACACCCTGGCTGTGCCTGGAGGGTGTCTGGAGTGATTCACACTCCATGTTAGAGGTGGTCTTTTCCTCTTCCCTTGATTAAAATCTATAGAGAGGGGACAAACGCAGGCTGATCTCCCCTTTGAAAGCACAACCAGTGGTGGCTCTCAGCAATGGGAGTGATTATTGTATCAATGCCCTGGAACGCCAGTGTCCAGACGCTATTCTGTTTTTAAAGTCTACGTGTATTATGCAGTTCCAATGAACGCTATATACAATGATACCTGTTCTATCACATTGTACTCAGTCATTCTACGACATGTGCTAAATATTACATTTCACAACCCAACTGAACTCAGTCTATATGCACTTAATTTTTCTTAAATGCTGAATGTGAAAGGTACCCACTGAGACATGTCTCGAGCTGCGATGGCGTAACACTGGATCGTGTAATGCTGGACCAATCTTTTCTGAAGCCTTACTGGATTCTATACTGTTCTCGACAGTGCAGACTCCAAAACAAATAAAGACTAACTTCAGGAACACAAAAATAGTAACTTCAAAATCCCTGTCAATGTGCAGAAAAACATACGGTTGACACTATGTGGTATCAATCTACTTGTGACACCTAGAACTTTCACCAAGACTCCTTAGTATGAAACTGCAGCCTGTGACTCAAGCAAAATCAGACATAAAACACAAATTTGCAGAAAAGAATCTCGTCTGATGCCCATCTCTTTAACGCTTTCATGCGTGAACCAGATCATAGTAGACACTACCAAACACACCGCTCAATTAATACAGCCCGGTTCCCTGTTTGTTCTACAGTGCAGACTGGAGTATAAAAACCACAGGTCGGACTCATCAGAGAATACCGATACAGCCAAGTTCAGGCTCCTCCTCGCTACACATCAAGCTAAATGATGCACATTCTCCAAAATTGCCAAACTATTTTTCTGTTTAAATTGTCCTTTATAAGGGGACTGAATTATGTCAGATTCGCATACACCTTTCGATCTATACTTTCGGGAAAGTTCTTATCCAGTACAAAAGTTGTTCAGCATCTGAGAACCTCGTCCTGGGATCTGCAAAGGGGAAGGGACCACCAAAAAGTAATCTGTGTTGTACTGGAAGTAGGCAATATGGGCATTCAGTAGGAGGACGAAGTGGGAGTAAAAAACACAGGAAAAACATACCAGGACTAGAGCTGAAAAAACGGAGGCTTTACCTCCAGGATAGCTTCCCATTTCTGTCTGTGGAGGAACACCCAGTCCATGCTATAACAGAGAATTCTTTATTTTATTTCAGCATGCTTGGGTAGACCAAGGATAAAAGAAATGGAGAAACTGGGAAGAAGGTCACATGCTGAGAACTTGTGAACACAAAATATGCATTGTAAACGCTGTATTTTATGAAATGTCTCCTCTTCAGTGCACGACATTATAGAATGAACTCTTCAAAAAGGAAATGCCATCAGTTAAAAAATTCAAAAGGATTCACATGGAGAGATTTGGAACAAATTAAAAAGAACATATTTTATCACTTACTGTATCTCACTTTCTCAAAGAAAGCTTAAAAGAAGCTGATGTTAGAAATGTGGTTTTAGCAACAAAATGCTTAGCTTTGTCTGGGGAGGCACGGGCGTCTTTTCCGTCCCACTGCGGATGGTGGGTTGGGATTGCCCGATGTTAAGTATATCCTGGCTGCCCAGCTTCATCACTTCCTAGATTGGAACCACGATCCGGACGGTAAACCCTGTGTGCAGATTGAACAGGCCTTCTCTCCGCCCCCCTGAATGGTCTCTTGTGGCTACCTACATCAGCCTGGGCCCACGACCTACCACTTCTCCCATTGACCTCCACTCTCCTGTCCTACTGGCAAGACGTCCGTGGGAGATGTATGTTCCCAACTTACCCCTTCCCTCTTACTCCCTTGGCTAGTAACTCAGATCTCTCCCCAGCACGGTTCATCCTGACTCCTTTTGTTGGGACAGCGGACGATCTCCTCGGTTAAGGGATTTCTACAGCGAAGGGGGCTTACAAACCAACGAGGGTCTAATCACGAACTACACCTTGCCTAGGCAGAACGCTTATAGGACTTGGCAAGCACCACACTGTGCTGGATGATACCCTGCCCGCCTCGTCATGATAAGGGAAGATGCACCCATCGAATCCTTATACCTCACCAGTGTCAGGCATAAAGGCATATCGTGGCTCTATTGCTACATTCTTAACCTCACTACACCAAAGAAACACACCTATGTGAAAGAACTTGAAAGAGAATTAATCACAGACAGTACAGACGAAACTTGGGGGGCGATTTGGCAGACAGCTTCCAAATCTTCTAATTGCCTCCGATACAAAGAGAACGCTTACAAAATCCTCACATGTTGGTATTTGACACCAGTGTGTCTGCATAAAATGTTTGGGAGCTCAGAGTTATGTTGAAAGTGGTGCGGGGAGCATGGCACTTTCATGGACACATGGTGGACATGCCCGAGTGTGCAAACATTTTGGAATGAGGCCTTACTTTCGATACATTCCATCACTAATATTTCACTGCCACGAAATCCACTATTGGCTCTCCTGGGTGATCCAGGAGCGGATAAAGCTCTTTTCTCCATCCACTCCATCAGGGCAACTTCTTTCTCACTTGTTTCTGTCAGCATAGCGGCAATGTGGAAGCAACCTCAGCACCCTTGTTAAACATGTGGTGGGGGAGTGTATGCAACCTCTATGCCATGGCTCACTGCCATCGTGAGGGACAGGGCGGCTAAATTCGAATCAACGTGGCGTCCATTCACCACTTACATACGACGGCAACACAGAATGGGAGGCATACATCTAACATTGTCCAAAACACTAAGGGCATCAGATCTTTGGGTGATGTCCCCTCCAACACAGAGGATGACCCGGCCTGACTGTCATGACTGCCATGCTTATCATCAATAAGACACATTCTGGATGCGTTGGAGTTTTCCATTACTGTGCATTTATGCATGAACTGTAATGTTTAAATATGGCTGGTGAGGAACTTTATTAAACATCTTGAATTGGGGAACAATGTTGGACCTTGCTGGCTTAACCCTGTTATGCAATTTAGGGGGATGGACTTGTGCCAATTTCCTCCCGATATATGTCTTCAATGCTGTATGTGATGACTATGCAATGTGTGTAATGTTACTTTAAACCAAAAAGCTAAATAAAGTTGCTTAAAACAAAAGAAATGTGGTTTAAGGACTCAAGTTGACACTCGTTAGAAATACAGTGGTCACTGCGACGGTAAGTGAAAAAATGGTATGGCAAACACTGGTGCTAAGTCCCCCTTCAAGAAACTACAACATATACACACATAATTATACAACAGGTAATAACTAATTGCAATTTTTCTGTCCGTGACATACATATTGAATTTATTTGCTGATCAAAAATGCACATTAGGTGCACAGGCATTTTCTATGCTTAATATGAGCAATTTATTGCATATGTCAAATTATCTTAATTTGTTTGCCAAATCCCACCTGTTAATACAGTTTTGGCTCTATTAACTTTGATTTTCTTACCTACCTGAACCCAAATGTCAAATGAATGAGTGGACCTCTTGACTGAGTGCACCTACATGCTGTGAGACAGTGAGCTGGGATTAGAATCGGTGACCTGCAGGTGGCACATATTATTAGAGAAAGGTGTTAGGCTCAACGTTATTTCCAAGTGGCTAGAGTCACTAACATGAACCACCGTAAATGTATAGCTAGCCATTTAAGAGATCCCTATGACATTCATGTGTAATACTAAGGGCTGGTCTGTCACTGGATTGGTGCTTGGCTGACTAGTGGATAAAAGAAGGCTCTGTTCAGGTGTCACCTAACATTTGCCTGCAACAGGGAAGGTCTTTTTGAAGTTAATTAAGTTCCTGGGCACAGCCCAGATGGTACTTCTGCCAGAAGAACAAACACCTCCTCACAAAAAGGCATTTCTCTTAGCTCTGCGAACAAGTTCACACTGCATCATGGGGCTTTTAAGCTCCTGGGTGAAGTTGGAAACTCAGGCAAACGGGCTTCTAAAGGCTTTAGGCAGGAATCAGATGATTTTCCAAAAGTTCCAGTACTAAAATATTTATTACAAATCTGACTTTACTAGTGAATTGGGCTTGTAATCATTTTTTTGTAAAACTCCAAGAATGAACTTTGTAGGTGTTTCCTAGGTGGAGATAACATTATTAAATTTAATATAGTATCCAAATGCTTTTCGATGGAACAGCTAACCCTGCTACAGTGAAAATAGATTTTGATTTTCACCGCAAGGACATGTTTAACATTTAACTTAAACAAGTCCTATTTATAAACATTATGCACCCTCTCTTATGGGCCTATAAAGCCTACTTAGGAGTAACTTATTAATTTTTAAAAGGAGGATTTAGCTTGTTAAAAGGGGTTATTTTGACAGGTCAAATTTGCAGTTTAAACTTGCACAGCCAGGTTGCTGTGGCAGGCCTGCAGTATGTTCTGCATTATCACTGTAGTACTGGCACAATGTGTGCTGCAGTATACTAGTGAAATTTATCTTACAGGTCATAGGTACACTTTGTATCATATACAAGGGATTTATAGGCAAGTTAAATATGCTAATTAGGTGTAAACCAATTTGATGTATTTTTAGGGGTCACTGCACTATCAATTTACTGGTGGCAAGCCTGCAGTCATGTTTGTACTGCAATTGTAGTGGGTGGCACAATGAGCACTGCAGTCCGCTAGGGCCATTTAACTTACAGGCCCTGAGTACACTTCGTACCATATACTAGGGAGTGATAGGTACGTTAAATATATCAATTAGGAGTATAGACAATTTTGACACGTTTTAGGGGGGTCAGATCACGTGCACTAGGGCCTAGTTAGCAGCCCCAGTGCACAGTCAAAAAACAAAACCATCTGTCCAAAAGAAATGGGAGTGATAATGCAAAATAGAGGCATTCACCTACAGACACACCAAGAACTGAAACAGTGAGAACATCATACTGCCCACGTCACGCATATTATTACTATTCATGGCAGGGTCACTAAAATGATGATCTGCAACTGTCTGTTTCCTCACCTCAGTATGATAATTTGTGTCTGTAGAGAGTTGTTTGTGTAGATTATTTCTGGTTTTATTATTACAAAAAGTGCATAATTAAACTTCCGGAAAGAACACCTTCGTTATCATTTGAATTTTACAATGTATCATCTTTAAATTCTGCTTACTTTTAGGTACTTCATTACCGGACTTGTTTGACAAGGTGACAAACTTTGTTTAATGATTTGTAAGGACAGTCACATTTTCCAATGTCATCGTGCTAGAGATAGCATGTCGCTCGACCAAGAAACAGTTTAATGTATAAAACAAGGATGCTATGAACACAACTTAGATCCACATTTAGTTTTGTTAAATGGAAAGGATGGTGAGTCAAGAGAATCTTCTCAGGGTTGGCTCTGCTCTTAGGTTAGCAGACGAAGACGTGTAGTGAGGTGAGCAAAACCACAAAACTCTTCTGACTAACCTCCTGGCCTGCCAAGGCTAACAAGCAAACTCCATCTCGGATACCTCAGAATCTGGTGATGGAGTAAGGAGTTTTGTCCCACTTTTGCAAAGTCTTGCCGGGAGAAATGGAAAAGGGGAGCTAGTTCCTTCCCCATACCTCACAGAAGAGATTCGCCTCTTCCCAAGCTCAAAAAACAGGGCGAGAAAAAGGGATTAAAAATAAAGGGAGGCAGGCAGAGATTTTTCCCCGAGTTCAAACCTCCTTCCTAATCCAGAACATATAATCGATCGGGGGAAGATAGAGCACTTAATTACATTGCACAGATAACTTGCTACAGGCTTCCCAAACTAGTTAAAGTGAGGTCAAAAGGAGAATGTAAGGATGAACCATCAGCACTCACTTGGAGACTTACCCATTCTCTTAAAAAAAAAAAAACACACACACACACACACACACACACCCACACACCCACTAAGGTAATATCGCAATAAAAATAGCAGGAATCATCTTAAAGGCACATTAATCCCCACTGGAAAGAGTGGCAGATCTTGAGGGTTCCTCGCCTCCCTGCGCCACTGAGCAAGGCATCATCCTTCAGGTTAAATATTGCTGAAAACCACACAAAATGGGGTTGAAATCACTTCACAAGGAGACTCTGGACTCTCTTATTTACCTGCAACATATATAGCAGGCAGGTTGGCTCATTTTATACCGTAGTTTTTAATTTTTCCAAAGTAAATTGCCTGTGTGTGGCAAACAAAACACTTTCCTCTATTACCAGGTCCTTTAATTGAACACCTTCCACAGAACGCATTACACAGGAGACCCCTCTCATCTCCAGACTCTCATTCAGAAGCAACTGCTTCGGCGGTCTGTGACAATATGAGTTCCCTCAAGTTCATTGGAACACAGCCTAGGGAACAAGGCTGAATCCAAGAAACATACCTGAACCAACGAACCCCATCAACACAACTTTTTGTTATGGAGTAATTAACGCAACAAGATAGATCACTTCTCAAGGAGAGGGAATAAAGCAGAAGAGGACAGAATTGTGGTGGCGAAGGTAGGAAAGGTGCAGTTAAAATTAGCATTTCTAAATCATTAATTTTCTTCAGTTTTCATTAAGGAGGGGTACTTCTTTCTAGAGTAATGGCTTTTGCTGTAACTTATTAAGTGTAACACAAAAGGAAAAACAAGAACAAATGTGGGAACACCACAGAAGAAGCTTATACAGGCTTTGGCAGCACCAGTAACACATCAGTCCATCCAATTACTAGTATTAAGAAATAGTAGTTGTGGCTGCCACTGTAGAAGCCGATATTCAACACCACAGTAACTGACAGGAGTTAGTACTGTCCACCTAATGGAACTAATTTTATTGATCCTTCAAGGGTAAAAGACTGAGCCAACCCAGTCAGGAATACTAGTTGTGACCTATATTTAACAAAGATCTGATACTTCTACTAATCTAAGTGCTGTAAATTACATGTGCTATCATAATCCAATTCAATAGCACCTTGACATTTTTCATTTTAAGGAAACATTCAACTTTTATTTTTACTATTGGTGTTTAGTGGTCTAAAAAATTAGACCGCATCGCCCAAAAAAATAACTAGCTTTGCTGATTCTAAATGTTCTACAGACTTCAAAACAATATTGGTTAGTGATAGTGGAGTCGACAGTGTGTACTATACCAACATTGGCAACATACCCATAATAGCAAACACAACAAGATGATGGACGGAGTGCTGAAACTTTTCAACCACTCACCCCCAGTCAAGAGATCTGGGTTTAATCCATCATTCTTTTGCTCACTATGCCACCCCAGTTTGGACCCAGCCATATGCAAATCAGTTAGACCCTGCCCCTCATGGGAACAGTCCAGCCCAAACTGCCAGGCCAGGTCCTCCCTGGACTGGAAACAAGCATCCTGGGACCGGTTTCGGGATATCGCCCCTCATCAGCCAGGCTAGCTTGAATCCAGTGGAACAGTGAGCAAGGGACCATGTCTGGGCATACCCATAGCCACTTAGAGCGAACACAGCAAACTCACCCCAAGTCAAGAGATCTGGGTTTAATCCATCTTTTGAAAAGACTTCTTGGGGACATCTGGAAAGCTTCCCTGGTAATGATTTCCGCTCATTGCGTACCACTGGCTTTGTGGTTTGTAACTCACATTTGCTTGCTTTCTATTTGCTGACTTTATGTATTATAGGCTGTCCAATGTGGCCTGTGGAGCTTAGCCTGTTTAATGTATTCTTCGGTGCTCACTTTCTGTAAATAGGCCTTTACATTTTGTTCTGGTCACATTTGCTGTGCACTCAAAGACAAAGGTCAAATGTTGGGTTCTGTCTTCCAAGAGAGCTTGGTGTTTACTTTTCTTTCTCTGACTTCAAAGTGAGAGAATTCATGTCGCAATCATGCAAGGTACTGAGGTGTGCTGGAGAAAGGCTGTACAATGTTATTTTATTCTAGCACACAACAAAATTTAAAAGTCTGCAGATGTACTGTGCAAATATTTCAGAATATATCAGAATTAGGAAAGCACTAATGATGCACTTTTTTGTAATTCTGAAGTGCGGTGGAAACAAATAATTTAATACGATCAAAACAAATGAATTTACACGGTGATGCCATTTCCACACATTATTGTTTGTGCGCTGTATAATTTTATCAGGAAAACTGTGTCTGTGCAAATGTAATAGTCATTTCAATTGAAAATGTGTTGTCTGTAATAGCAGCATGCTACCACACTATGCATATTCCAGTCTACTCTACACTACTCCCCTCTAGCTACTCAGCTCTATGCCACTCCACAACACTACTCCACGGCCCGCAACGCCACTCCACGATACTCCACTCTATGACACTCTACTCCATTCCACTCTACTTGATTCTGTTACTCCACTCAACGCCACTCCACGACACTTTACTCTACAACACTCCACTCTACTCTACCACTCCACAACAGTATACGCCCCTCTCCACTCTGCACTAGTCTACTCCACGACACTCTACGCCACTTCACTCCACTCTACTCCACATTACTCCACTTTATGTCCCTCCACTCTAAGGCATTCTATGCCACTTCACTCCATTCCATGCCACTCTCCTCTATGACACTAACTTTTAGATATGCTGAACAGCAGTCACGCTGGTGTTCAACATGACCAAAACACATTGGCGAAGCCTATAGCTCTTGCACAGGCAAGACCTATTGGCTTTGCCAGTTCTTGTTTCAGAGTGGCAATGCTGCTGCAATAGTCTCACCTCCCTCCACTGCATTTTCAACCTCAAATGTTTCTGAACCGGCATTCCCACTCACTGTACTGTGTTCAGCTCCTATATCTTTACAAATAACTTCTGATGTAGACCATTCGACAATCTTGGAAGTTTCCCTCTGGACTGTCACTAACCAGGCTTGTAGGCCCAGCCTCCAGAATTGGCCGTGATACTCCAGATATGGCCAAAAAATGCTTTAGAAGTTTAATACACCTTCTTTGTTTCTGCTGATTACACCTCTCCCAGTGTACCACATCACCGCCTCACTCTCAAAACTGCTTAGTCACTCTGTTGGGCTGCAAGAGCCATTCTGAACCTCTCCAATGACTGACCTGAATTCTACTTGTAACCTATCACCATGGCAGACATTCTAAGACGCATCATTTTTCCTTCTCCTTCCAAGGCATCATACCTGTTCGCAACTGCAATCAATCAATCAATCAATCAATCATGTCACTTATAAAGCGCACTACATACCCGCGAGGGTCTCAAGGCGCTGGGGGAAGAGGGGGGTGGTGCTGCTACTGATCCAAGAGCCAGGTCTTGAGGAGTCTTCTGAAGGCCAGTAGGTCTTGGGTCTGTCGGAGGTTGGTGGGGAGGGTGTTCCAGGTCTTGGCGGCGAGGTGGGAGAAGGATCTGCCGCCGGCGGTCGTTTTCCGGATGCGGGGGACTGTGGCGAGGGCGAGGCTGGTCGAGCGGAGCTGGCGGGTGGGGGTGTAGAAGCTGAGTCGTCTGTTGAGGTAGGCTGGTCCGGAGTTGTGGTGTGCTTTGTGTGCGTGGGTGAGGAGCTTGAAGGTTATCCTCTTGTTGACAGGGAGCCAGTGCAGGTCTCTCAGGTGGGGTGTGATGTGGCTGCGTCGGGGGAAGTCGAGGATAAGACGTGCAGAGGCGTTCTGGATGCGTTGCAGCCGTCTCAGGAGCTTAGCCGTCGTTCCTGCGTAGAGGGCGTTTCCGTAGTCCAGCCTGCTGGTGACGAGGGCCTGGGTGACTGTTTTTCTTGTTTCGGTGGGGATCCACTTGAAGATCCTGCGGAGCATTCGGAGGATGTTGAAGCAGGATGAGGAAACGGCGTTGACCTGCTTAGTCATGGAGAGGGTGGGGTCGAGGATGACCCCTAGGTTGCGTACGTGGTCGGTGGGTGGCGGGGCTGTTCCCAGTGATGTTGGCCACCAGGAGTCGTCCCAGGCTGAAGGGTTGGAACCAAGGATGAGGACCTCCGTCTTGTCAGAGTTCAGCTTCAGGCGGCTGGTCCTCATCCATTCGGCGACGGCCTTCATTCCTTCGTGGAGGTGGGCTTTGGCGGTGTGAGGGTCTTTGGTGAGGGAGAGGATCAGCTGGGTGTCGTCGGCGTAGGAGATGATGTTGAGGTTGTGCTGTCGGGCGACGTGGGCGAGGGGTGCCATGTAGATGTTGAACAGCGTTGGGCTGAGGGAGGAGCCTTGGGGTACGCCGCAGATGATCTTGGTGGCCTTGGATCGGAAGGGGGCGAGGCGGACGCTTTGTGTTCTGCCGGAAAGGAAGGATGTGGTCCAGTCCAGGGCCTTCTCTTGGATCCCGGCGTCGTGAAGGCGTGTTCGTAGTGTGTGGTGGCAGACCGTGTCGAAGGCGGCTGATAGGTCCAGGAGGATGAGGGCTGCTGTTTCTCCGTTGTCTAGCAGGGTCCTGATGTCATCGGTGGCGGCGATGAGGGCGGTTTCGGTGCTGTGGTTGCTGCGGAAGCCGGACTGGGAAGGGTCCAGGATGTTGTTCTCCTCGAGGTAGCGGGTCAGTTGTTTGTTGACGATTTTCTCGGTGACCTTCGCGGGGAACGGGAGCAGAGAGATGGGTCGGACGTTCTTGAGGTCCTTGGGGTCTGCCTTGGGTTTCTTGAGTAAGGCGGTGATCTTGGGCGTGCTTCCAGCTTTCCGGGAAGGTTGCTGTCTCGAAGGAGATGTTGATTATTTTCCGGAGATGGGGCGCGATGGCTGTACTGGCTTTGTTGAAGATGTGGTGAGGGCACGGGTCTAGCGGTGAACCGGAGTGGATGGTGTTCATGATCTCGCTGGTGTCCTCGTCGTTGATGTTGGTCCAGGAGAGCAGGCGGTTGTGGGGGCAGTGGTCTCGGTGGTTGCCGGGGCGGTCGTGGTGTTGAAGCTGTCGTGGATGTCGGCGATTTTGCGGTGGAAGAAGGTGGCCAGTGAGTCGCACAGGTCTCGCGACGGCTGGATGTCGTTGGTGTTGGAGCTGGGGTTGGAGAGTTCCTTCACGATGTTGAAGAGCTCTTTGCTGTTGTGTGCGTTGTTGTCTAGGCGGTCTTTGAGTGAGGCCCTTTTGGCGGATCTGATGAGGTGATGGTGACTGCGGGTGGCGCTCTTGTGGGCGGCGTAGCTGTCCGCTGTCCGTTCGTGGAGCCAGATCTTCTCCAGTTTTCGGCATGTTCGTTTGGAGGCCTGGAGGTCTTCGGTGAACCAGGTGGCTTTCTTGCTGGTGTGGCTGTTGGGCGGATTCTTGAGCGGGGCGAGGGTGTTGGCGCAGTCGTCGATCCACTGTCTGAGGTTGCGGGCGGCGGTGTCGGGGTCGGAGGGTTCGGCGGGTGGGCTCAGGGCGAGGATTGTGGTTAGCTGGTCTTCCGTGACTCTGCTCCAGCAGCGGCGAGGCATTTGTTCGGTGCGGTGGTGCGTGGTGGGCTTCCTGTAGGTGAAGTGGATGCAGTGGTGGTCAGTCCAGTGGGGTTCAGAGGTGTGGTTGAAGGAGACGTGTGGGCTTGCGGAAAAGATGGAGTCGAGCGTGTGGCCGGCGGCGTGGGTGGGTGTAGTCACGAGCTGTCTGAGTCCGAGGGTGGCGAGGTTGTCGATCAGGGTGGTGGAGTTGGTGTCCTTGTTGTTCTCGAGGTGGAAGTTCAGGTCCCCGAGGAGGATGTAGTCCGTGGAGGCGATGGCGTGTGTGCTGACGAAGTCAGCGATGGAATCGCTGAACTGTGGTCGGGATCCGGGGGGTCTGTAGATGAGGGTTCTCTGAGGGTGGTGTTGGAATCGGTGTGGATCTGGAAGTGCATGTGTTCGGCGGTGCTGAGGGTGTCGTCGGTGTTGGTTGAGACTCTGAGGGTGTTCCTGTGGACGATGGCGATGCCTCCTCCGACTCCGTTGGTGCGGTCCCTGCGGGTGATCTTGTATCCGTCCGGGATGGCAATGGCGATGTCGGGGGCTGAAGCGGGATTCAGCCAGGTCTCCGTCAGGAATGTGACGTCTGGGGAGGTTGAGTCAAGAAGGTCCCAGAGTTCGATGGCGTGTTTGCGGGCGGAGCGGGTGTTGAGGAGGATGCATCTGAGGTAGTTGGGTTCTTTCCTGGGCGGTGGTTTGGCGGGGCGGGTGCTGGCGAAGCTGCAGTTCCGGCAGGTGAAGGGCCCTTGGGTGCGCATCATACCTGTTCGCAACTGCAATGTATCCCACAGCATCACTGACAAATGTGTTGAAAAGAATTGCCTTAGGTTTGATCGGCTTGGAGCTACCATAGCCATTTCTATGTCCACTGAGACAACGCCTTTGCCATGCACACACAGCCTCTGTGCCAACCTAAGCCACTGTCTTTTACGCAGCTGTGAACAAAGAACCTGCTATCTTTGCTCCATGTTCAATCCTGCAAACAACCTCGTAGGTGAACCCAGTGACCATATAAATATTTCAGTTGTCACTGTTCCTTGGGGGAAACAATGTGTAAGCTCTCAGCCTTTGTCAATCAATTAATTCTTTATTCGGATACGAAAATATCCATAAAAGTACAAGATAAAACCAGCACAATGCATACATAATTAATGATTAAAAGTCAATAAGTGCAATAGACATGTTATTATGTGTACACGGAATTATATACATAGTACAAAAATAAATTTCAACAAAACAGACATAAGCCTTCAATTAATTATTAGTTCAGAGGAAATATAAGATATAATATTAAAATGTAACAAGCATAAAATATTAAAAAGCGGACACTTTGACACGTGAAAAACAATAAAATTAATAAGATATGCGGCCCGCATATTAATTGAGTCAAATGCCTGGCATACAGCAAAAGCTGTCTATACTGTATTCATAGAAGCACGAGAACAAACAGCCAATTTCAAGAACGTACTGACGCGAAAAATTAAATTTTCCCCATTAAGCATAACAATCTCCCTATATGCTTCCCTAAGATCAGTAATCTCATGAGCCTTAAAATAGGGGATCAACAACTGCTTACTATATATTTTATAGAAATCACAGAAGAAGAAAAAGTGTAACAGATTGGCTGCCACGATTTCCACAAGGGCAATGCATTTGCTCGAGATTGATATTAAAACCTAGGGGAAAACGAAGTAAATATTTTAAAGTACCAGCCCTAAGACGAAAAAGCAGGCTTCGTTCCCAGCGATTAGTCGCCTTTAAGAGATAACTAGCTGGGAATTTTGTGGAGGGGCCAACTGCATCTACCATAGTTATATACCGGGCAACTGAGGGTTTCAAAATTTCTAGCTCATATCTCAGGTTGGCATAATGAGCATACAGGGCCCCCTGGATAATCTTTTTGTTAGTGCCTACCATGTTTCCTGGGTCTGTGAAAATGTGTGGCAGGTTTACAATGCTCCGGCTAGCCTTAACGGCCGCCAACCAAGGTATATCTCCGCCCTTATTACACTTAAGACAGTCAACTATAATGTCTCTAGTCAATGTGGCTGCTGGATTTTGCCACACTTTCATCCAGAAAATCACTGGGCGGGTCTTAATGTAATCCTCAATAAATGGTAATTTTAACTCACGATGGCAAACAAAAGAGGAAGAACTGATCGGTGCCCCCAAAACTCTCCGACAGAATCTATTTTCTTCTACCTGGATATTGTTACAATTTGCATAGCCCCAAATTTCCGCTCCATATGTTGCGGTCGGTAGGCACTGAGTTTTATATATTTTCAAAAGGGATAGCACTACCTCAGTTCTTCTTGGTTGAGGGAGAGACAGAATCGAGTTGACTGCTTCTATAAATTTACTCCTGCTGTGTGCCAAATGGGCAACCCAGGAACCATTATCTGAGTATACCAGAGGTCTTCAAACTTTTTGATGCAGAGACCCCCTTGTCAAAATTGTTTAGGCGTAAGGACCCCCTTCCGACAAAAATTTCTAGAACCTGGTACTCCTCATCATCGACAACTATCGACAACCATAAACGCCCCTAATTCCCACAGCAAATAACTTTTACGGTAGGGAAATAATATTAAACAGTGTGTAGCAAACCAAGGGTCAGTGAGCGTGGGGGTGTAGTCAAAGGTGTAGCTAAAAACAAAGGGCCTCATTTATGAGGAATTGGCGTAGGGCAGCGCCACACGTCTTCTTGCTGTGCTGCCCTACGCCAATGTGAAAGGGCAGGAATACACCGTATTTATAAAATACGATGCATTCCTGTCCTTTTCCCTTGTGTTGGCGCACAACATGCTGCCTAGCACCAGCATAGGTAGGATTGTTTTTGTACAGGAAGGGGAACCTTCCTTCACCAAAACAATCCAGAGAGGCATTTTCCTCTTTCTATGTGAGCTGCAGAATGTAACACACATGGAAAGAGGAAAAAATTAGGAGAACTGAAAACATTTCTCCTCGTTGCGCCTCCGCTGGGGAGGTGTCTGTTTTTGGAGCTGCCCCATGTTTACGTGATTTTGTAAATATGGGGCAGTATCAAAATCAATGCGTGTTGAGTGGGAACTCCACGCAAAGCCCATGCAACCCCTCCTTGACGCAGAGTAAGGCAGCACAGTGACTTGCTCTGCTATGTCTTATATCTATGAGGCTATGCAAAGCCATGCAGATGGCTTTCCACCGGCTCATAGGTATGGTTGAGACGCTTGCGCCGCAAGAGCCTCAAAAAAAGTGATGCTCTGGTGATGCAAGCCTCTCATAAATAAGCCCCAAAATATTCTGCACATTTTTTAGGTCTTTCACCATCAGATATCTACATATAAAATAATGGGCAGTGTAAATGAAAAATAAATTTTAAAAAGTTGTTACTCAGTGGGAAATGCACTGTAGTACATTATGAAACCTCTATTAGTTAATGCACTGCAGAGGTCTGTGTGTAATCAGAGAGCCACAGAAATAAATCTTGATTTGTGCAGTGGAGAATAGTGACGTGTATTTTTAGTGCTACGAGGTCACAGCATGTGACAGAAAGCACTGTGAATATGTAAGTCATTATTTTATACTTGCATTACACACAGTGTAAGATAGAGTGCTACAAAATGCGTAAAATGTTTTACAATTAAATGGTGCTTGCAAAAGGTAGATTTTAGTAATACCAGTGCGTATGTAATGCAATTTTTTTTACATAACTGTCCCTTCAACATCTCCTTTGGGGTACTAAGGGCTGTGTAAATGCAATTACAATTACAAGCACACACATCACAGCCCAGTTGTTAACTCTTTGCACTACCACTCCAAAACCCAAATCTTTGTCATCCCAAAAGCTTGGAGTGATTGCATCAATTAAAGTCAGAACCAGCTCCCAAGCACCCTTTACACTTGCAGATTAACTAATAGCGCACATTTGCATTTCATTCAGGCAAGCAGGCATCCTGGAATAAAGGCTTTTCAGAAACCAGACACTCAATTGATGAAACTTCATCTGATAACGATCTAAATTAGCCATCCCAGGATGGCTGCCTTTTTCCAAAAGGAAAGCAAACATTTTCAATTGCAGGCACAAGTGAAGCTGCGTAATGCGCGACCCCCTTTCCAGGACTCCACGACCCCCCTGGGGGTCGCGCCCCACAGATTGAAGACCTCTGGAGTATACCATGCCCTGGTATGGGAAAGTGCGTGTGCATAATAATTTTTCAGAGCCAGAATTAATTACATTTACAGAATATTTTTTGGGGCCGCAACTCATTAAAAATGATTTTTTTAAATTTGTGCAAAGGTCCAGCTTATTCATAAAATCCACAAAACCCCCAACTAAAGTGCGCAGTGCATTGGGAGTGCGGCCCATTAGGACCGCATCATCTGCGTACAGTAAGGCGGGAAGCATTTTACCATTAATCATAGGGACATCCTTGGTCAATTTGGACAGATCGTTATTCAGCTCGTTAATGTACAAGATGAAGAGGGAGGGGCTAGCACGCATCCCTGCCTGACCCCTCTGCCGATCACGATATTCCCCGATACTGCCCCGTCCCTGCTAATCCTCACCCTAGCTCCCAAGTCCTTATGTAAATAGGCCAAAAAAATATACTAAAGCCTCGTCCAGCCCATAATTTAAAAGACATTGCCAGAGACGCGATCTATTTACAAAATCGAATGCTGAGGTAAGATCCATAAAGGCCAGGTAGATTGGGGACTGACGAGCTGTAGTGTATTTACCGATTAACAAATTTAAATTAAGGCATTGCTCTACAGTACCCAATCTACTTCTGAAACCCAACTGACATTTATCTAAAATGCATTCATCCTCAGCCCAACTCCTGATTTTATTAAATAAAACCCGCCCAAGTATCTTCAGTGTGTTGTCGATCAAAGAGATCGGTCTGTAGCAACTAGGGTTAGACCTATCTCCCTTTTTAAAAATTGGGGCTATAGTGCTCATTGACCACGTGCTGGGGATGTGGGAATATGTTAGATTGTTAAAAACATTAAGCAGAAGCGGTGCCCAAAATTCTGGTTTATGCTTAATAAGATCAATATAGAGCCCATCCGGGCCAGGGGCCTTATTTCCTGAGCTTTGATCAATGGCCTCCTCGACTTCTGTTATAGATATCTGGACTCGTGTGGCAGCTTGGAGATCTATGTGAAACTCATTCGGAGCAGGGGCTGTGTATATTTTGGAAAAGTGTGCTACCCAGGCTTCACTTGTTATGTTACAGCTCAGAGGTGATAAATTGTGACCCATAGATCTCATATTTTTAACAGATTGCCAAAACCCATTTATATTATTTAAATTAGCGGCACTAGACAAATTATCCCAATGATCTTTTAATATCTCATCTTTCCTCTGTTTAACCACTTTATTATATTGTTTCCTCAGTGATCTAACAAGGCTTGCATCCCTTGGTGTTGATAACAAGGCAGCGCGAAGCTCTCTATTGGCCCTTGAGCAATCACTGTTAAACCACTTGATGTTATAATTATTGGGTGTCATGGGTTTTGAGATAATTTGTTTAACGCCTGTGCATAAGTGGGCAAAAGTTGTTACTACCTCGGGGTTAACGTCCATAGGCGACAAACAGGTGTCGACAAGTGACCGATAAGTTGTTACCATGTTCAGAAACACAATACTATTGTCGGTACCTTTCCAAATGAGTCTTAGATTATCGGTCGAGGGTGTTAAATTACTTGCTCCTAATTCTACAATCGGATTGGCTCTAGGAGTGACCCTAAACATAACCGAAGTTGGGTTATGATCCCCAAATACGGTCGGTATAACCTCTGCTCTAACTAAAATATCTTCCAATGTGGCTGATATAAAAACAATCAATTATTGAGGCGCAGCCACGGCCTCTGAACGTTGGTATTAAATGGCTATCATCATTGTTTACAGCTGCAGTGTCCATCGCGTTTACTAACTCATAATTTAACAAATAATCAACTAATTCCATCCCCCTTTTACACAGATTTACACATGGTGCGTAAAGGGTGTTTGATATATTCACCCCTGAAATCTTAACGTTAAAATCACCTCCCAAACAAATTCCAGCTAAATTGGGGGTCCCTGATGTGATTTGTATATTTGACACAAAATTAAACAGATTGGCAACAATTGTATTTGGCACGTTTAAAAAATCATTATTATAAAAGTTAATAAAACAAATGGAGACCCCCGTGTGTATATCAAAGCTTGGAAGTTGGGACTATTTGTAGAGATAATTTTGATACTTCCACCAGACTGAATATTAACCCAAATAGAAAGGCCGCCTGAGGGTCGTCCATATGTGGAAGCTTGTGCACAAACATTAAAACATTGAAAGCCCTCAAGGTAAAGATCCCCTGTGGCCCAGGTCTCCAGGAACATTAAGATATCAAATTTGTTTACCAGGTTAATCCAATCCTCGCTGTTTACTTTGGAAGCTAAGCCGGCAACATTCCAGCTTAGAACCTGCAAGTGGTGGTTCGAGGGCTCAAAAGCATTGCTTGCCAAGGGGAACGATACTGATCTAAAGGGGGCCAATTCGATGGGCGAAAGTATGGGAGGCAGTCAATCTAATGTATCCAGATCAGAGAGGGGGGTAAACCTATTTTGTAACAAAAGTGAAGAAATGACTGGTGTGTTGATAGAATTGTTGGGTTTGTAAAAATGGGCAAGAGGCAGTGACCAAATATCAGTAGGTGGGGAATTATTATACTCTCTTTGGCTCAGTATAGATTTTACCTAAGCTGGCCGACGGAAATTAACAACAATACAATCTCCTTCTAAGGTCTTAGCAGATCGACCAACCCAGCCCACCCTGTGCACCATCCAAATATCATTGATGTTGTGTATGCTGAACCCCTTGTATTTTACCAGCCAATTAACACTCTTGTTACGTAGTTGATCCCAGGACTCTGGTTGATTTTTCTTTATAGGGGGCACCCCTACTAAAACCAGGACATAAGGGCAGGCCTCAGGTGGTAAGTTTAAAACATCTTTTCTTGGATCAACAAGCCCGTCGTCATTTTTACTAGGGGCAATGTTCAAGATCTGGGATTTTTGTACTTGGCTGGTATTATTTACAGGGACTGTGCTAGGGATAGGGACAGGGATAGGGGCGGCTCGTCTGCTAGGCGGCTGTGGAGTGATGAGAGTACCTGGGTTTGGGTTGTTCCCCTGATTGACAGCAAACTCAGGGAGAATGCATTCTTTGACTTTACGACAAATATCGCAAGACCTGTTTAACATAGGCTGCACAGCAATAGGAATTGGTTGGAATATACTGGGAATACTGGGGATACTAGAAACGAGACCCTTCTGAGCCTGTAATTTGTCAGACAAGTTGGGTGCATTAGTTGGCAAACTAGACTTGTTAACAAGGGATTCTAAGCGGTCCAAGCGCTTCCAAAGTAAAGCAAAATTCCTGTCGACAAGTTCCTTGATTCGTTCAGACACAGTGTCTACAATAATGTCAATAGCAGTATCTCCCAGTGTAAAATTGTTGGAAAGTGCTGGCGTAAACTCCGTCTGGGTTTGGGTATGAATTGGATAGTTGGACATAGTAATTGACTTTAGAACAATAGGGGCGCCAACAGTTACTGCATCATTCACTATTTCAGCTGTAGCCGCAGGGCCTTGAATCCATGTACTTAGAGTGGAGCACTGTGGCTTTAAACGGGGTGGTTGTTTCCTCTTCGGGCAAACAGGCTTAGTTGTTTTCCTTTTCCTTTTTGCCCCGGAGACTTCTGGATTTGGGGAAACAGTCACATTTTCACCTGTGTCCTTATGGCTTTTGACTAACAGACTGTTAGCAGTAGTTGCAGTCGCCCTGTGGTCCCCAGTTAATTTGGTTTCATTGCGGCTCAGACAGCTTGCCAAGTCTGGTGAGTGCAAGAGCATGTTATTCATACTTTGGTTTTTTGGTGAATTTAAATTCAACGTCATAGGGGAGCTAATATGATCATCATCATCAGTACAAAAACAAAGGAGTACCCACCCTTTTGAAAATAGTAAAGGCCCGCAAAGGAGTCCTATGATGATGATTAAGAGCACAAAGCAATCTCATGCATGCAGGAAAAAAACAACAATGGAAACAATAAATCGTTTTTGTCTTTTTATTAACAAAATATCAAAGATTATCGAAAGATATGTTTAATATTACAGAAAATAATACATACAAATAAAATATACTAAAGGAAATACAATAAATACATTGCCCCACAAACACTCATCATTCATACAGACACACTCATATCATTCATATGAGCTCAAAACATCAAACAGACATACTCAAAAATCATCCAACATTGACACACAAATATCCAACATAGAAAAGAAAGCCCACAGAATGAATAAATATTCTATATACAGATCCAAAATTGGAGGGTACGAAATGAATTAAGGTATTGAAAGGACAAGCGCCAACGCGTTTCGGTGGAAACCCTATTCACGGGCCACACCTTCCTCAGGGCGAGTCATCATTAACATGGAGGATGTGGGGCACTCAATAAACCAGTAATGATATTCTGTACAAATCAAGGTCCAACAACGACAGACTAAAATGATAATTCATTGGTCGGTCTATGTATAGTCAGAGAAGCAACCTTCCTCTCCAATCGGATAGATTCAGGGCCCATTTGGCCAAGAATAACGTTTTTAGGCTGCTTCTGCCAAATCTAATTTGATAGTGGCTCTTGATTAACACACCAAGCAGTCGTAGGTCTGGATAAGAACCCACGCTCCAGAATGCGGGTACTGATATAGCCCGTTTCCTTCTGCTGACACGGGCTATATCAGTACCCGCATTCTGGAGCGTGGGTTCTTTATCCAGACCTACGACTGCTTGGTGTGTTAATCAAGAGCCACTATCAAATTAGATTTGGCAGAAGCAGCCTAAAAAACGTTATTCTTGGCCAAATGGGCCCCTGAATCTATCCGATTGGAGAGGAAGGTTGCTTTCTCTGACTATACATAGACCGACCAATGAATTATCATTTTAGTCTGTCGTTGTTGGACCTTGATTTGTACAGAATATCATTACTGGTTTATTGAGTGCCCCACATCCTCCATGTTAATGATGACTCGCCCTGAGGAAGGTGTGGCCCGTGAATAGGGTTTCCACCGAAACGCGCGTTGGCGCTTGTCCTTTCAATACCTTAATTCATTTCGTACCCTCCAATTTTGGATCTGTATATAGAATATTTATTCATTCTGTGGGCTTTCTTTTCTATGTTGGATATTTGTGTGTCAATGTTGGATGATTTTTGAGTATGTCTGTTTGATGTTTTGAGCTCATATGAATGATATGAGTGTGTCTGTATGAATGATGAGTGTTTGTGGGGCAATGTATTTATTGTATTTCCTTTAGTATATTTTATTTGTATGTATTATTTTCTGTAATATTAAACATATCTTTCGATAATCTTTTGATATTTTGTTAATAAAAAGACAAAACGATTTATTGTTTCCATTGTTGTTTTTTCCCTGCATGCATGAGATTGCTTTGTGCTCTTAATCATCATCATAGGACTCCTTTGCGGGCCTTTACTATTTTCAAAAGGGTGGGTACTCCTTTGTTTTTGTACTGTTTCATTGAACCCCTATATTACCCACCCCCATTCTCTATTAGGGGTCCCTCCTGTTTACTGTTATTATGATCATCATCATCCACAGATATGGGGGTAAGCTGAGGGATTGTAGAACCTAAGGACATACGCCTCTCGGTTAGTTCTATTTCAGTACTAACAATATTGACAACCCTCTCCAACATGCTGTCTATAGAAACTGAGGCAGTGGCGCGCATGCTAGACATAGCTTTGGCCATTACAGTAAATCCGCAGGGGCAAGCCTTGCTTCACTCACCAAAGATTGTCACAGGTGACGGCAAATGTCAGAGGGGTGGCCCAGCCCAGTCTACTCCGGTCTATGACGGGCGCGGACGGGCCCGCCCTTGGCCCGGGCGCGTCCCGCGCCGCGGGAGGGCCGCTAACCTTTTATCGCGCCCCCCGGCGCAATGTCAGCTGTGCGGGAGCGTGGCCCTCTGGGTGATGTAGGTGTTGTTGGGCCGTTCCCCTCACGGCCAGAAATGAAGGAAAAGAGCCGTTCACCTCACGGCGGCAGCGGAGGCTGCACAACAAAGCCCCCTGTCCGGTGTGCGTCCCGCGCCGCGGGAGGGCCACTAACCTTTTATCGCGCCCCCCGGCGCAATGTCAGCTGTGCGGGAGCATGGCCCTCTGGGTGATGTAGGCGTTGTTGGGCCGTTCCCCTCACGGCCAGGAATGAAGGAAAAGAGCCGTTCACCTCACGGCGGCAGCGGAGGCTGCACAACAAAGCCCCCTGTCTGGTGTGCGTACCTGCTTAGTCACTCTGTTGGGCTGCAAGAGCTATTCTGTACCTCTCCAATGACTGACCTGAATTCTACTTGTAACGTATCACCATGGCAGACATTCTAAGACGCATCATTTTTCCTTCTCCTTCCAAGGCATCATACCTGTTCGCAACTGCAATGTATCCTACAACATCACTGACAAATGTGTTGAAAAGAATTGCCTTAGGTTTGATCGGCTTGGAGCTACCATAGCCATTTCTATGTCCACTGAGACAACGCCTCTGCCATGCACACGCAGCCTCTGTGCCAACATAAGCCACTGTCTTTTACGCAGCTGTGAACAAAGAACCTGCTATCTTTGCTCCATGTTCAATCCTGCAAACAACCTCGTAGGTGAACCCAGTGACTATATAAATATTTCAGTTGTCCCCGTTCCTTGGGGAAACAGTGTGTAAGCTCTCAGCCTTTGTCCTTTTAAACCTATTCTTTCCTACGTTGACCAGCTCTGGGTTTGCAGCAGGAGGCCCTGGAAGCTTCATCACAGTTCTCTAATGCGGGCCACATGCGGCAGGCAGCGCTGCGAATCTGGAAACGATGAAAAGAGCAGTCCTTTGAGCAAAGCACATAGCCAACTCAAGAGTGGGAAGGGGCCGGAAGAAAAACCCACCCATCCACCTCCCCCGGCGCTTACTCTAGCAACCTGCAATTGCAACAACGAAAAGCAGATGTCGGCTCTTCCAGATTTTTCTCATAGGACAAACACGCAAAAGGCCCAGGGCCTGGAGTTGCCATCAAATGGTAATTGATCCAATATGAGCCGCAGAACAGAAAGGCTCATGTGAACAGATCCCGCGACCCCACGAGAGGGATGGAGCTGCAGGTCCCGCTGAGCCGCTAAGTGCAAAGCAAGTGCACACAGCTACGGCAACCACCTGTACGACCAGGGCACGGGGGCGGCCGCCGGGGACGGAGGAGGTGAAAGGTCGCGCAGGGCTAATGAAAATGGCTGGGAAATGAAAGCAGGTGCAAAAGTGATCAAAAGCCTCGGAAGGTTTTTGGTCCTCCCAAATTTGTAGTACGTGCTCCAAGAAAACATCTGTTCTTCTGAAGGATGAATGAAAACAATAATTAGAGCAATGCTCAAGTAACACCGTGCAGGCTTGCCAAAACTATAAAAGGCACTGGTCAGTCAGCTTTAAAGAAAGTTCCAAGTATTCCGAATCGGGTGATTTTATAGCGCCATACCTTAGTAACATCGAAAAAGGATAGTCCGGCAGACCCCCCCTTTACACTGGTTGTTTAACATCAAATGGCTTTTAAGATGCACATGGTGGCGAGATCTGATTTTAGGTAAAATGTTGACCTGCAGCTGGAGTACTGTACAGCGAGGCCGAGACACGGCAGGACGGCTCTGCGCGGCCACCGCCTTCGAGTCACACATTCCAGCGTAGCATGGTGCGCGGCCAGCTGGCAATAAGCTTATTTTAAAGGCACTACATGTCTATATGCAAAAACGAATGCATTTATAAAAAGCCAAATTCCAATAGCGTAAGACCAAATATCAATGGATGTTTATGTGCAGGCATCTCAATCAATCAGGATTTATAAAGCGCCGCTAATCACCCGATAGGGTATCCAGGCGCTTGCAGACCCCGGAGGCTTAATCAAACAGCCAGGTCTTGAGAGCCATCTAAATCAGCAATTAAGCATTACAGTTGGGTTTAAAAACAACAAAACTATCAGACCTTAATATATTTGTACATATACTTTGGCAGCTTGTTACAAATTACTAAAAATTGTACCTTACCCTCAAAACCTACAGCACTGAAATACAGACAGCTAACACAGCAAGGTGCCATTATAAAAGCACTTTCCTTGACAAAAACTGCTTTACACACTAACTGTGAAAAATGCAAGATTAAACAGCACAGCAATGTACATGAATTTGTCAGCTATCTTAAACTATAGACTATAACAACCTTGAAGTAATAATCCAAATGCAAATGTGTACAGCCATATTACAAAGATTCAGACATAAAACTGCGACACCTGTCTATCTCGTAACTGGCATAGGAAAAATGTTTCTTTTTGCTGGGAGGTAGGTCAGTCTCTGCAGCTGGTCCTATGTCAGTGGAAGTTTGATACGAGCAGATATTCCTTCAATAAAATAATAGAATTCTGAACTGAAGCATTGGTTCCAATCCAACTCACTAACCTTGGTTATCAGATAAACTGTAGCCAAGACTACTGGATGCGACACAGACATACTCCGCCACCATTCACCAGTGTGCATCACCAATTACTGACATATATGAATGGTGTGTCCCATGTCTGAATCAGCTAGCATGTTCTTACTGCAATGTAGGTTGCTAAGGAGTGGGCCTTCACTATGCAAGACATTCAATACAAAAGAACTTAAAATCAACAAGTTATTTATATCAGTGTTAGCCAAGTTATTACACAACATATAATAAAAGTGCAAAACGGTAATATTGGTACATTATTTTTAGGTTCTTAGAAGCAAGATGTGTACTCACACACGCGTGGGTGCGCGCACAAACACACAGCTATTTAAATATGCTGATTACGTGTCTAACTTAGTAATAGGAGGTAACATAACTGGGAGCTATTTCTGTCGGGGATGTGCCTTTCCTTCTAAAACTTCAACGCTGATGTTTCACTGATTTATAGGATGCTGATTCCAAAAAAGAAGTTATAAATCTCTAATATGCAGACTTAAGATTATTTTACCTGAATGTTCTCGAAAGCATGAGTTCTGTAAATTTTATGCCATATGGTAATTATTCCTAACCTTACACCAGCATATTTTCAAAACTGCAAAACACAAAATATCTGGTGTTTGGAAGAGTAGATACCGCCTGGGTAGTTAATATTTTTGGATTCATTTAAATAACCACCCTATCCTTCTGAATTTGCAAATCCGTTTCTTCTACTGTTAAGGTCTGAATCTCACAAGCTCTTCCTAAGTAAATAACAGCAATTAAGAATGTGGTCATTAGTGTCAAATGCTATAACCTTGCCTTATGCCAAAGTGATCTACATCAAATGAGCTAATACAGTGTTTAGGTTTTGGCATAGGAAGTGAGCTTGGTGGGTCTAATCTCTTCATTCTCTCCAAAAATAATTTAATGAAATATTGGTTTACTATTGACTCCAGGCATAACTTATACAAGCTGCCATTTCAAACACATGTACAATGGGTGATGAATCGGAAACCTTCTTGTCTAACCCATACATTAAGTATTTAATGAGGTTTGTCTAATTTATTCTTTATAACCCTTTTCTTTACACCAGTGGTTCTTAACCTTTGGACTTCTGTGGACCCCCACATAGTCCTTATTAAAAACCGGGGGCCCCCACTGGATAATTATTGGAATCTGGGGACCCCCCCACTGAGTCAATGTTGGAAGCCAGGGACCTCAGCCTAATCATTTTTGATGATTTGAACCACAAAACAATATAAAAAAATACAGAAACAAGTATTCATCAAACAGATACACAAATGATAAAATATTTTATTTAATTCACAAAAAATATTTAAAAAAAAAAACAATACAAAATGTACTTATAATGCTTACGTATAATGGGGGGAAGGGTAGGGCTTTTCAAAATTCAGTTGAGGCCACTTATTTGATGCACTTGCGCTGCTCCCACAAATCAGTATGAGGATCCTAATTAATCTGAAGCCATGAATTTCAAATTCCTTCACATTTACAGAACTTTTTAAAATTTTACATTTTGCTTCTTTATTTATATACACTTTATTAATCTGTTAACATGATGTAAATTTCTAAGCAGTCGCAGACCTCCTGTGTAGTCTTCATGGACCCCCGGGGGGCCCCCAGGCCACAAGTTAAGAACCACTGCTCTACAACATCTAAGGCAGAGGAGCCCCTTTCCTGCAAAACTAATTCAGATGGGGGGCCTTATTGACTCTTTAATTAATAACATAGATATATGGTCTAGATGCAACTGTTAGAACTTTATGACTTTGAGAGCTAAGCTGCTGGGTTTAATGTCTTTAATTCTGGATGATAAATCTTTTGCTGTGTTAGCAATCTGGCAGTCGACTGACTAGACGATACACATGATGTGGTGAGAGTACCACAGTGATTTGGCACACTGTGGAGCGATAAGTATTAAGGTCATGTATGGTTCTCAGGATCTGCTGTTGATTAGGGGTAGCAGCAGATCCTGAGAAAAGGCGTAAGCATTCATCCTGTGCCCATTTGGTAACCGGTCAATCCCCCGACAATTGTGATGCGGATATCTGGATGTGAAGTTTAAGCATAATGCATTTTTTTGAGTCTGGGAAGAGATCTATGACTGACGTTCCCATCGCCAAGAAAATGCTGGCAAAAACCACTTATCTAGCTCCCACTAATGAAACGTGCCCGTTTGTCCGCTTAACCTGTCTGTCTCTAAATTTAGGTCTCCTGGTAAGTGATGTGCCAGTAGTAAAATCTGATTCTGAATAGCCCATTACCAAAGGTCTGGTGTTAACTTTGACAATGTTTAATATTGTGTGCCCCCTTTCTTTTTCATGCAGAACATTGCAGTGGTATTATCTGTTCATATTTCCACCACTTTTACATCTACCTGACTCTCAAAGGTTCTCAGTGCAAGGAGCCCTGCCTTTATTACCAACACAGTTATGTGTTTGGCTGCATCCTCTAGTGTCCATTTACCCTTTATCTGTACATTCAAATTTGTACACCATGCACTGCGTGATGAGTCTGTTCTGGGAAAAGTGAGGACTTGCTAATCAAACCTTTTGCTCTTTGTCATGATGTCCTGTGTCTACCAATTAAGCACCTTCGTACTCTGCTTGTGTCAAGCACTAAATCATCCCAGACCGCTAGTGTTAGTAATTATTATTTATAACCCGTTTTTGCATTAGGCTCATTATGTACAAGCCCATGTCACCATTATTTCCACCAACCATGGTTCTCCCCGTCAGGGACCGAGGTGTCTGATAAATGTGAAGTTGTTGCTGAATACTCAGTATACTGCCATTGACTCGCTCATATCTAGATCTACCCCCAAGGGATAAACATCCACCTCCTTCTGGGTTGGTGTGGGAGACAATGTTTTCATGTTGACTGTGAACCCCAACTGATATAGTAGTTGTACAACGCGATTTATAATGGACTGACATTCTTGGAATGTGTTCCCCTTCACCAGCCAGTTGGCTAGGTGTGGGTATACATGAATGCACTGTTGCCTTACATTCACAAACACCTCTAAATAGTTTGTTAAGACCCTTGATGAGGACTTGATTCCGAATGGAAAAACCTTGAATTAGTATTAAATGCCACCACACTAAACAGGAAATATTTCCTGAATTTCAAGTCATCCGAATACGAAAAGTAAGAGTCTTTGAAATCTATTGTAGCCAAGTTATACTCCTCTTCTAAAAAGGGTATCATTTTGTAGAGTTGTAATTTGGATTTTTGAGTCTTAATGAACCTCATTAGAAGCCACGGATCCTAATTGGTTTCAATGTCAGATCCTGTTGTGTGATTAGGAATTGGAAGTACACCGAATATACTCCAGTCTTTCTGAGGTACTCTTTATAGCACTCACCTGAAAACCTTTAGTAGCAGTAAAGGCAGGAGGTCTTTTTAGTAAGTTGCCAGCATAGCCAGCGCCCTTTCCAGTTCTATGCAATATACATGTTATATTATGTTTAGTACTCAAGTGTGGCTATCCTTTGCCACTGAGGCAAGTAACCACTATCTGCCTGCACAGGTGTTGTTTGATAATGGGATATTGTTATACAGTCACTTGTGTGTTTGGGTACTACATTCTGAGGTCTGCCTGTCTGTCTGTCTGTCTGGGTGGTTTGTTCCCAGTATGCTATTTGTTGCACCCGAGCCGTCCACAGATGCTTTTGGTATTATGACTGGTGAAAGTGAGGTCGGAGTCTGTCTTATTCTCTTCAGTGACCTGGACTGTCTCTGCAGAGCTACCTCGTTTCCAAATCTTCCATTGTGTTGGTTTTCTCATTCACCTTTTTATTTTTTCCAAGGAATTCGTCAACAGAGGTATTGGAAAGATGTTGCCTTGTTACATTTGTTTCAATGATAGTACTTTGCACCTGTGATTTTACCAATAACATTTTCAGCCAATTGTGTCTGCACAATCCAGCACCAATACAAAGCTGTTCTAGATTTCAGACATGTGTATGCAATGGCCTTTCAACCCTGCTTTATACCCTTTGCTCTGTTTCTATACTCTTTGAGTAGGGATGCATATGCATACTTTTCACAATTAATCCATTCCACTTCTGAGGACCATATGTTCTTAGTAAAGCACGCATTAGAATGACCTATTCTCTACTTTTCATTTGGCTCCCCGTTACTTGCCACATTTGCCTGGATGTGGTCCGGAGGATGAAGTGGAATTTGCCTTCTTCCTAGCCATTGCCACAGTTGGAAAATCTGCCACCACGTGCGCCTTGATACGTGTGGCATCTTGTGAAGTGGATCTGAACCTCTTCACAACTCTTAACACTAATGACTTTGCAGTGGTTTGATTCTTTAGTGCAGGCTTCTCCAACGAGTAGCTCGTGAGCTACTGGTAGCTCTCCAGCTACCTGTGGGTAGCTCTCCTGTGTGTAGTCCTTCTATATTGCAAGCTTTTGCTTGTTTGATTCTATCTATATATATATATAAATTCAAACAAGCAAAAGCTTGCAATATAGTAGGACTACACACAGGAGAGCTACTCACAGATCTATATATATTAACTCCCGCCCGCCGCCGCCGCCACCACCATATACTGGTTGCTGTCCGCCTGGAACCTGTGCTTTGCTCTCTAAGATAGTCTCCCACACCTTGTCCCTCCTTGAGGATGTTGTTATTTTCATACAGGTCACCTTCATCATTGTAATGCGCTCTGATACTCTCAAGGGTCATGTTCGCGCTATATAAAACTTTACAAATTAAATTAATTGGGGAGCTTTATTACTAATATGACCTTGATGCCAAGGGCATTACAGCTGTTTGTGGAATGCCTCTACAAGGGCCATGCACAACACAATGACAAAACATTTTTTTACATTAGTGCTCCCAACCCTGCAAGGGGCTGATCATTGATGGTAATCTTGCACAGGGTGGCCACTAATGTAATCTTGGCTCATGTGTACAACACTAATAATATTAGTAGCTCAAGATGATTTTCATTGCACATAAGTAGGTTTTATTACTGAGAACGTTGGAGACCCCTGCTCTAGTGTAAGACTAAGACACTTGGCAAACCTGGAAGAAAGCAATTTCTTCTTTGCAGAGGTTTAATAGACTTTAAGAGGGAACATGTCTCTTCTTGTTACTTTTCTAACTGGACTACATAGGTTTCCACTGTTCTTTTAGCCACTGCCTGGTATATAGTCATTAAGGGAAGACAGTCTAAATATAAATAATTCTATGTCCTCGTGAGGTGAAACACTAAGGTCACCTTGATTGTAATCCTTGTGGCTTATGTGCGTCATCTCCCCCTCTAATGTTGTATTCCTGCTCTTGATCATAACATGTGTATTTGTAAAGCGCACGTTCACCCATAGGTATCTTGGCGCTGAATAACAGATGTTTATTGTTACCCAACTCAATGGTACTCATTTTATCGACCTCAGATGGATGAAAGGCTGAGTGGACCCGCCGGGATTTGAACCTGTGACTATGAAGTCAAACACAGGCCCCTGCAGTAGATCATTAGTCCACTGAGCCACCAGACCCAGTCATCAGTAGGTTCTGGTGTTTGTAGGCCAGTGTCATCCCCACCTCTTTCTTCTTCTGCCACCTCTGTATTTCTTTAATGTCCTGCCACATTTGGGATTTTTAAAGAGCATAATGTATCGACATACTCTTTTTAGGTCTCACCTATAGACAGTTTTTAGCTGTATGCTGTCGAAGGCCTATTGAGAACAATACCAATGCTTCAGTGGTCTATAGGTCAACCCATTGCTGAACAGTGGTTGGCAATCTGGTCAGTCTCTTTTGCCAGCTTCATATTCAATGGCTTTCATTCCTCTTCTCACTTATTTCCCCTCCTTGCGGTGAGGCATGTGTGTAAATATGTCATTACTGACTGCCGTAGCGTTGTGATTGGTACTTATGCATGCTTGAGTATTGATCATCGTACACATTTTTTACAATTTTGTTTTGGTCACGCTTTTCCACATCGGCAAATGAGATTTTTTTAAACGTTTTTGCTATGTGGAACAGCATCATTAAAAGCCCTGGCAACATCACTGAAAGGCAAGATCTACTGGCTTTGACAATGTTGGTTTCTTTGACAACAGTGCCTAGATTACGGCTCCGAGACGTTTTTAAGCCTTTTGATGTCAATCACAGTATCAGCTTTTTCAATCTAGGCTACTGACGACTAATTTGTTGGAGAAGTATCATTGTCCATAGCCTTTTTCTCATCTTTATTGTCCACTGAATTTAAGTCAGACATTTTATGGCACCAAATGAATTTTCATATAGTTCCTGTTCTTGCAAATTCACGTATTAATAGTTTTTAATGTGCTTTACTTCTGAGTCACCAAACAAAACTGTGTATTTATTATGAATGTTTTTAATTAACTTTTGGAAATTTGGAAATCACGATATCTGTCTTTTCAATATTGCCCTCCACAGGGCAATAAAGATAAAACTAGTGCTAAGCACTTGAGGGTTGAAGGGCACTTGTGGCTTGAAGACAAAATGTAACAGGGCACCTATATTACTGGATTGCTTATGGTTTTTAGATGAGCGGAAAGCACTTTAAAAACCATGTTTTGTCAAATATGGAATTTTAATTTGTGACCAAGCCCTCAGCTTGTTGGCGAATAGGAGGTTCTTGGACGTTACATGCGCAATTGGGATATTTTTAATTGCGATATGGGGGTTTTTGAAAGGTCTGTCAGGTAACATGTAACGGAACCGGTGGGTTTTTATGAGATCCCCCAACAATGATTTATTTCTCTTACTTTATTGTATGTATTATTTATTTGATGTGTATCTTTTTAAAACACTTTTATTGTATGTTTTGTTTTAGGATGTATTTATGGGAATGTTTATAGACTATGGCCTAAATAAACAATGCTTTCTGACTGACTGACTAGCGCTTTTAAGTATGGTATGGGTATTTACATAGTGTTTATTACCCTGACATGGCGCTCAAGCGCTTCGTGGATGGGTAGCATTTTAGTCGATGGGAGCCTCGTAGTTTACTCAAGTGGAAGGAGATATAGTTAGTCATGTTGTTTCCAATCAGGTATCATGCCTTCTGATATATTCTTCTCATGCAGAATTCGTGCAAATGTTGTACCGTTGCCACGTGGCTTGGTAAGTTCAATGTAGTCGAGGTAAGGGGACGATTCACGCAACCTTGCCATGCACACAGATACTACAGTTGTCAAGCCAATCACGCACAATTCTTCATGCTATTAGGAGAACAGATTTTGATTATCCAACAACAACCTAACAGTGACATTTATTCTTATGAATCTTACCCTTTAAAACTGGAGAACAAGTTACTTACCTTCAGTAACGATATATCTGTAAGAGACATAGATTAGTTATAGATTCCTTACCTTTAGAATTACCCCCAGGCGTCAGACTGGATCCAGAGAACTTTTTTCCTCAGCAGTACCCCTGCGCGTCGAAAGGTGGCGTCGGTCGGCTCCACGTTCGTCGTTGGCGTCGTGGTCGCCGGTATGATGTTGAGATAGCTACTTAGACGCCGCCCTCCCGCGCGGACGTCAGTTCTTTTACACGACATTCCACGCCTGAAGCGCAGAGCCATGCAAGACCCTGACCACTCGTGCACAAAACTAGGGCCCTGAAAGGGATTCCCTGACCCTAGAAGTCAGTTCGCAGAACGGGGAGGATGGGTGGGGCGGTAAGGAATCTATAACTAATCTATGTCTCTTACAGATACATCGTTACCGAAGGTAAGTAACTTGTTCATCTGAAAGAGACAATTAGTTATAGATTCCTTACCTTTAGAATAGATACCCCAACAATACCAACCTCGGAGGTGGGTCTGCAAACCAAATTCACACCAGAAAGTCCTGGAGAACAGAACGGCCAAAGTAGCTGTCTCTCCGGACTTGGCTGTCCAGGCAGTAGTGTTTTGTGAACGTGTGCAGAGATGCCCACGTAGCTGCCTGACAGATGTCATTGAGGGGGACTCCCCGTCCCAAAGCAGTGGTAGCTGCCATCGCCCTGGTGGAATGGGCGCGCAACCCCACTGGAGGCTCCTTCTTTGTAAAAAGAGTAGCAAGCTTTAATGCACAAAATGACCCACCTAGAGATGGTCCGTTTGTGCACAGCCCAACCTTTTTTGGCGCCCACGTAGCCAACAAAGAGCTGGTCATCCACCCGGAATTGCTTGGTGCGATCCAAATAAAATGAAAGCGCATGTTTTGGATCCAGACGGTGGAGCCTCTCTTCCTCCTTAGAAGGATGCGGAAAGAAGGTGGGCAAAGTGATGGTTTGACCAATGTGGAAAGAAGTAACCACTTTAGGAAGAAAAGAGGGACAAGTTCGAAGGACAACCTTGTCCGGATGAACCGCCAGAAAAGGAGGTTTTCGAAGAAAGAGCCTGGAGCTCACTCACCCTGCGAGCAGAAGTGATGGCAACCAGAAAGGCAGTCTTTAAAGTGATAAGTCTGAGAGGACAGTTATGTAGTGGCTCAAAGGGAACGCACATAAGTTACGTAAGAACCAAGTTCAAGTCCCACTGAGGCATTACGAAGGGAACAGGAGGAAAAAGATGAGTAATGGCATTAAGAAAGCGATTTACAACAGGGGACTTGAAAAGAGAAGGCTGATCAGGAAGCCTAAGAAAGGCTGAAATGGTTGAGAGATAGCCCTTAAGAGTGCCCAGAGCAGATCCCTGCTGGGCCAAAGAAAGGAGGAACAAGAAAACCTCAGAAAGAGGGGCAGAGAGGGGATCCACAGCCTTTGCTGCACACCATGCCAAAAATATGTTCCATCTGCAGGCGTATACCGTCTTAGTGGAGGGACGCCTGGCTGCCAAGATAACATCACGGACTTCGGGAGGAAGGTCGAAGGCTGTCAACTGTCGCCGCTCAATCTCCACGCAAGGAGGTGGAGGCTGGACAGGTTCGGTGGAGGACCGTTCCCTGCTGCTGTGACAGAAGATCCTCCCGAAGAGGCAGTTGGATCGGAGGATCGATGGCCATGTGTACCAGCTCGGGATACCAGACTATTCGTGCCCAACCGGAGTCACAAGAATGACTTGGGCCCGGTCGCGCTTGATCTTCTTCAGCACTCTGGGCAGAAATGGTATAGGCGGAAAGGCGTATAGAAGACCGCAACTCCACTCGCGATGAAAAGCGTTGCCTAGCGAGTGCCGCCTTGGAAATTCCAATGCGCAGAATTGCTGACATCGCGCGTTCCTTTCAGTGGCGAATAGATCTAACCAAGGCTCTCCCCACTGCTGAAAGAGACCTTGCACCACCTCCGAGTGAAGACGCCATTCGTGATCCATCATGCACATGCGGCTGAGTTTGTCCGCCCTAGCGTTCAGTGGACCTGCCAGGTGTTTAACCACCAGGGATATGCCCTGATGTTCCAGCCATGTCCAGAGACGGAGAGCCTCTTGAAATAGTGTCCACGACCCCACCCCACCCCACCCTGTTTGTTGCAGTACCACATGGCGGTGGTGTTGTCCGTGAACACCTGCACTACTCTTCCCCGGACAGAGGGAAGGAATGCTTTTAGCGCAAGTCGGATCGCCTGGAGCTCCAGAAGGTTGATAAGGAGCCCGAACTCCGCCGGAGACCAGAGGCCTCTGATCTCCGCCTCTCCCATGTGGCCGCCCCACCCCAGAAGCGATGCATCCGTCACCACCGTGAACTCCGGTTGGGGAAGGGAGAGGGATCTGCCATTGACCCAATCCTGGTTCGTTAGCCACCACTGCAATTGTGCAGTGCCCTCCGAGATCTGAACGCAATCGGACAGATTCCCCTGATGTTGTGCCCACTGGAACTTCAGGTCCCACTGCCGAGCCCGCATATGCCACCTTGCATGATCTACCAGCAGGATGCAGGAGGCCATGAGGCCCAGCAGCCTCAGGGTCATCCTGACCGAAACCCGGGATAGAGGCTGAAAGATCGGAATCATAGCCCGAATATCCCAGACTCGCTGCTCGGGAGAATAAGCCCGAAACTGCGTTGTGTCCAGAAACGCTCCGATGAAAAGGAGCTGCTGAGAGGGAGTCAGGTGTGACTTCGGCACATTGATAGTGAACCCCAGCGAATGCAGGAGGTCCGCCGTAGTCTGGAGGTGGGAGACGACTGCATGGGACGAGCCCCCCATCGACAGTCAGTCGTCGAGATAGGGGAAGACTGGAATCCCTGATCTGCGCAGATGTTCTGCGACCACCGTCATCACTTTCGTAAACACCCGAGGGGCGCTGGTAAGGCCAAAGGGAAGCACAGTAAACTGAAAGTGCTCGTGGCCTACCGTGAACCGTAGGTAACGCGGGAGGGCCGGCAGGACGGGGATGTGAAAGTAAGCGTCCTGCAAGTCCAACGCTACTATCCAGTCTCAAGGGTCGAGGGCAGACAGGACCTGAGCTAGTGTCAACATTTTGAACTTCTCCTTTCGGAGGAAGCGGTTGACGTTCCTGAGATCAAAGATAGGACGCAGGCCTTTGTCCTTCTTGGGCACCAGAAAGTAGTGGGAATAGCAACCACAACCTACTTCTGGAGCAGGAACTCATTCTATAGCTCCCTTGGCCATGAGAGCCGTAACTTCCTGTTGGAGAAGGGCCAAATGATCTCCGACATGCGATGGTATTGATGTGGCATGGATGGAGGGGTAGTTTTGAAGGGGAGGGAGTAGCCCCTTCGGACTATCTGCAAAACCCACCTGTCCGACGTGATGGCAAATCCTGCCACCCACTGGCGATTGGTGGCCCTGAAAGGTCGGACTAGGAGGGTTTGGAGGCTGCTGAAGGGGCGCTGTTGGATTGGCCCGCTCGCTGGCCCCCAGATCCACGACAGTGGGTTCCACGTCCCCGGCCGCGCAGAGGCTGGGCAGCTTGCGTCGGCCTGTGGCCCTGGGTGGTACGTGGCGGGACACCCCTTCCGTAGCCACGAAAGGGGCGAAAAGCAAACTGCGCAGGGCGGGTTGAGAGGCTCAAGGACTTGGCCGTAGCCCGGGAATCCTTGAAGCGCTCTAGCGCGTTGTCTGCTTTGTCGCCGAACAGGTGACGGCCATCAAAAGGCATGTCCAGCAAGGTAGCTTTGACATGCCCGGAAAAACCAGTCGACCTCAGCCAGGCGTATCGTCGAAGGGCTACCGATGTTGAAATTGTCCTGCCTAGCGAGTCAGCGGTGTCCAGTCCACATCTCATGGTGAACTTGGCTGCGTCTCTCCCCTCTGCGACTGCACGGGAGAGCACGGCCCGGGCCTTCTCCGGGCACTGTGGCAGCACCTGCGCTACCGTATCCCACACCGAGTGGGTGTAACGGCCCAATAGACATGCGGTGTTCACCGACCACAGTCCCAAGCTGGAGGAAGAAAACATCTTCTTCCCAAGATGGTCCAGCTTTTTGGATTCCCTATCAGGAGGTGCGTTAGGGAATGCGCCTTTGGATGTAGAGACTTGGACCACCAAGCTCTCAGGGGTGGGGTGTTGTTAGAGGAAAGAGGGGTCGCCCAGAGCCGGGCGGTGGCGTCGGGCAATCATCCTGTCCACAGGAGCCCCTGTGTTGGGCCTGGACCAGGTGCACAAAAGGATGTCAGTAAGGGCTTCATTGAAAGGCAGCAGGGGCTCCGAAGAGGCCGCTGACGTTTGAAGCACCTCCGTCAGGAGATTCGTCCTGACCACCACCGTAGGTAGCTCGAGATTGAGGGCCTCGGCCGCCCTACGCAACACCACTGCGTATGAGGCATCCTCCTCCGTAGCCACGGTAGGAGGAGACAGCATGCCAAGGTCTGGGGAGGTATCCAGACCACTGGCTTCCCCCAACTCCTCTCTCCAGTCCGGTTCATCTAACTGGTCAGCCAAAGGGTCAACAGACCCCTCCCAGTCCTCCTCACCCTCCTCTGGTTGCCAATCTGGCCTGTAGGAAACACCAGGGTCGAACAGAGGCACAAAGGTACCGCTCGGCGCCGGATCCGGCGTTGGTTGACGTCGGTCCGGCTCCGTGTTCAAGTCAGGGGGGCTGGCCATGGACGACGCCGGCTGGGGATCCAACCGGCGTCAGGGACGGACGTGGTGCCAGTGGAATCGGCACCAGGGGAGGTGTTACAAGGTCGACCGGCGCCGATCCAGATCCAGGCCTGGATCCAAGGGGACCCTGTGGTGCCTGGGCCGAAACCGCCGGCGTCGAAGGCCCAGGGCCCCCAGCCGAGTCCGCAGGGCCCGAAGGCGCGCCGGCGGAGTCGGGCTGCCCAAAGATGGCATGCATCGCTTCGTAGAAACTCCGAAGCTGGGCAGGGGTTGCTCCGGCTCCCGGAAAAGGAGGGAAACTCTGAGTCGACCCTTCAGGCTCCGCAAGCGGCGCCGCGGGACGGGCACCGTCTGCATCCCTCGTTGCGTCGGCTAACGGACGGGGAGAAGTCGAAGGGCGACGATGCTTCTTCGACGACTTCTTGTGCTTCGACTTACCTGAGTGCGAAGACTTCGATGATGGGTGATGGTGATTCCGCGACCGGTCCCTTGACCGGGACCTTGAACGGAGCGGACTGCCGGGCCTCGAGAAGCTTTCGCGACCGCTCCCGCAAAGACTTCGGATTCATGGTCCGGCATTCGGAGCCCGACTTGGGATCATGGTCGCGCTCCAGACACCACAGGCACACGCGGTGCAGATCCGTAACCGACATCAGCTTACGACAGGTGTCGCAAGCCTTGAAGCCGGGCCGAGGACGACTGGACATCCCTGCGTGCACCAGGAGTCACAGACAAACAACGGTGTCGACAAAAGTCGCAAAAAAGTCAGCAAAAAAAGAAACTGGAGGTACCGCTCTCTCCGGATCTGCGCTGGCTGGCGCGGAAAAAGAAAGAACTGACGTCAGCGCGTGAGGGCAGCATCTAAGTAGCTACCGCGACGTCATCCCGGCGACCACGACGAAGGCGGAGCCGACCGACGCCACCTTTCGACAAGCAGGGGTACTGTTGATGAAAAAATTCTCAGGATCCAGTCTGACGCCTGGGGGTAATTCTAAAGGTAAGGAATCTATAACTGTCTCTATCAGATCAGATAAACAACTGAATTCATGTGCCTTTATACAACAATAATTTTACTCTCACTGACTGCCAACTCTTTGAAAATGTCCAGTCCTTGAGTATTTGCCCTGTCCTTGAATATTCGAGGGTATTTCTATGCTTCCGACCTGGTAGAGAATCACAGTGACTTCCAGAGGAGATGGAGATATGGGGGGAATCTTCAATGGTTGGAACACTGGCCATACTCCCATTTGATTCTTGGCACCGTTTTTTCGAATTGTTGGTCTCCACATTAAAACTGACAGATATTTTGATTTTATGATTTTAGTGATATTCCAATTTATATAGTTTGTGATTCAGACCCGAAAGACAATATTTCCAACTATTTTTATAACCCATTTGTTGATCAGTGTCGTTGGTGTATTCGGCGGTGTGTTGCTTAAGGGGCAGCCAAACGAACATTTGTGCAAACTATTGCTGTATTGAAAAGTGCACTGCCCTTTTAATTAATGCCGTGCAGACTAATTTGCTCGTTCTTTTGACTTAAGACTGTTTAAATTTCCCCAACTCCTTGACAAACCAAAACTAATTAGTCCATCCTTCAGATGTAAAAACAACAACCACTCATCGTGTTTGAAGGCTGCGCTTGAGCTCATCATTTTGAGTTAATTTTGTGGTGGAACACACTGGTCTTAAGTATTCATTCATCTTTAGTAAAAACGCCCATTACTCTAATTTCTACAGCAAACAAGTTTAAATAAGCAAGTCAATTAAAATGTGAGAAGCCCAAACTGTTCCCTTCTCACACTGTACCTCCTTTCAAGATATCCCAACCTCTAAGTCGTCAGTTAAACTGAAATGTTTTCCAGATGTAACCATGACACGCTACATCATGCCAACGTCTAAAGTTAAACAAGGGTCACAAACTTCAGAGCGAAATAAACTAATGTAACTTCAACTGTATGAAGTTTTCAAATTCTTTTTGAAACATTACAACCAGGAGTTGACAATGTTACTGAGTCTTCACACATGTAATATTGACATGAATTTACTAAAATGCATCAGTGGTGGACTCATAATATTTCCACCATCTAACAGAGCCTTACCAGCTCTTCGCTTCACTAGCTGCAACAAGCCATTACTTCATCACTACCCAGTGTTTAATATGTGTCAGCACCACACTCCTTTTTTAGAGTAGATCTTATTTTTCATCATTTGACTTTAACCCAGGGCAAGAGGAGAAATAAGGACATAATATCAAGAAATAAGGACAAAGATAAAGTTAGAAAAATTATGAAGAAAAAGTACCTGAAAGAGAGAGCTAGGAAGCTTAGAGTGGTGGATAACTTTGGGCATGTATGTATGTATGTGTATGTATGTATGTGTATGTATGTATGTGTATGTATGTATATGTATGTATGTGTGTGTGTATGTATGTATGTATGTATATATATATATATATATATATATATATATATGATTTCACTGAAAAAAACGATTACTGGGACGTTCTAGTTAGGAAATAGAATTAAAAAAACCTTAGGAATTCACACAAAAAAAAAAAAGTCACAGGGGCGCAAGTTATAGTTACCTTAGGGCACGAGTTATAGTTTCTTGAGATAAGTCTAATTGTTGAATGTCTATGGTTTTGTGCATGTGAAATATGAACCTAACCATAACGTCCCAGTAAACTTAGGTTTTTTAGTGAATTTCTAAGGTTCTTTAAATTCTATTATATTTTTCAGAGCATTTGTATGTTTTTTTTTTTTTTTAACAATGAGTAAAATTTTATTACCTTCTGTAAATCCAACCCCAACAGACACCGAACCCTGTGCAACACACGGTCTCTGGCAGTGCGCAGAAGGGGTTGGCCTTCAGCCATGCTTGACGGGAGGGGGGGGTAGGCCACAGGGTCCCATAAACAGGCAAACCAGGAGAGGGGCACACAGCCCCTCTCCCCGGGCCAATTATGGCCTAGGGGAACCCCTGCCAATTGCTAAAAGGGGAGGGGTGCTGAGCAGTTCCTCTTCCTTGTCCCGATTTCGGCCCGGGGACCCCCCGGCCACTTCATGGTGGGTGCCTTGGCCACACCCAGAGCACCCAGTGTGTGCTGTTGGGTGACCGGGGGAGCCTGAATGGCCCGCGGCGCCTGCCAGCTCCCCACCTCCAGCAGAAACAGGCATTGCTCACTCACACAGGAAGGAGCCATTTTTTCATCTGTTTTCCTGCCCGTTTGACAGTGGGCCAGGGAAACAGATGAAAATACCACTCCCAGCTAGCTGTAATAGTTTTTCTGCTCCTGCCCGCTGGGAGCAGCATTACTGTTTGCTCTCGCTTGGCAGGAGCTGTCAAAGCGGCCGGCAGGCGAAAGCAAACAATTATGTCCCATGGGTGGGCACCTCGGAACATAGGGTGCCGGCCGTGGGGGTGGTCCCCCGGGCCAATAATGGCTCCAGGAGGGGGTCTGTGTGCCCCCCCATTCAAATTGCATGGGCTGCCCAGGGAGGTGGTGGTCCCTCGGGCCGAAAACGACATGGGAGGGTGGCCGTGCGGCACCCTTCCCCTTGTAAACATAGGCCTTGCCTGGAGAGGTTGACTTTCCCCGGGGTTGTAAACAGCCTGGGGAGGGGGGCCGCAAAGCCCCCACCTCCAGTAATTTACATTGGCTTTGCCCCAGGGAGGTGGTGCTCCCCGGGGCCGAAATCGGTCATGGGGAGGGAGGCCACATGCACCCCCCTCCCCAATATACTTATTTTCGTTTGCCCCCGGGACCTGAAGTTTAAACAAGCATGGGACACCACGCTGGTTTTAAAAAAAAAAATATTTTGACAAGATTTGAGGATTCACCGTGATTTCCGCAGCAAAAATTTAAAAAAAATATGTTGGGACCCCCACAACCAGGCCTAGGGGGTCAAGGTATTCCTACTCCGACGCTTTTTGTTTTTTTGGTACTATGGCTCAGTCCCAAGTCGGCTGCTAATACTTCCTGGTTGAAGTGTTGGCAGCAAATCAGATCTCACCATGAGATCTGTCGGATCCGTAGAGTATTTACGTCCCTGGATATCTATATTTCTTTTTCCTTTAATAACTCCAAAACTACTGAACGGATTTACATCAAATTACAAAAATTGCTTTTTCTGGACCAAGAGCTAGCTTTCTGTCAAATTTGGTCTAATTCCATTCAGCGGTTCAGGCTTTAGTTGTGTTGAAATCCCATTGGGAAATTGCATGGCCCCCGCTTGACTAATCGCCTGAAAACTTACCACCCAGCAGCTGAACTCAGGTGTGTGCTAGTTTTTAAAATTTTGTGAAGATTCATCAAACGGCATTAAACTTATTAGAAAAACAAAAAAACATTTCCTTTGGAAACTAGGTCCTAACTATAACTACCTACACTTGTGACCGCCATTAGGATATATATAGATGTAGATATATATATATATCTATATAGATATATGTATATACTCCCAAATTAAGTATGGGTACAGTTAATTCAGACTATTGAATCTGCAGACCCTTAAGCCTACTTTGAATCATGATTTTGGCTTACACCTTTCCAAAATGTAAATGAAAATATGTTGATGAATTTCATAGAGTAGACAAGGTAGAAATCAATCTATATCGCAAATCAAGTACTAGCAAAACCAATAGGTCCAGCCTTGGTTAGCATCTATTTTTTATTTATTTATTTTTCAAACATGCAATGGGCATTCATAGAGTAAAAGTCATACAGAAAAGTAACAAAAAGTATAAAGATGTCCAAAGGTACCTTGCATAGTTATTTAAGTTAGCACAGTGAACTCTAACTGGTGAATTTCACAGTTTTTTTTTTTTTTTTTAAACATGAGGTTTTACCTTATTTCAACACCTAACTATAAAGTTACTTAAACCTTTATTTTTTCAGTGAATTTACATATGCATTATAATTATGATTTTTTATGTAAAACATGAGGGCGCTGATATCGTTAAAACACGCTCGAAGCCAAAACCTGAAAAAAACTGCAACAAATGGCCCACAAATAAAGGGATTTTGTTTCTAATTTCAGTGATGTAGAGTTTAGGTTAGAGATCAATAGGAAGCTGAGCAGTGGAAGTGATTGGTTAGTGAGGCAGCCTAGCAATGAGAAAGTGACAGTGTTATATGGACGATTTAGTGGTGGGGCTTGGTAAAGGACAATAAAGGTTAAGCACAAGTGATGGTAATACAAAGTAAAGAAGGTGAGGTGGTAATGAACAAAACTCATCACCAAAAAAGTAATGACCGAGACATCTGTGAAGACTCAGCACGTACACATTCATGCAGAGTGGAGGAATGTGATGTCATTCTATTAGTGCACATGTATCCACTAATCCTTAATGTAATACAATATTGCATCACTACAATCACCAATAAGATTATGATAACGAAAGCTAAATCATGACATTTCAACCTGCTTCCACATATTTTACCACATTTTGTTGCTGTGGAGTCTGGGTTATGCAGCACCTCCTAAACAGGATACAAGTATTACTGCAGCAAGGTATTTCCAAAGGACTTATGTCTAACATTGAAAGTGCACGTTAGAGTTTGGAAAACCCAGTGTAAGGCAGAACATTGACAGAAATCTTACATTTCAATGGAGTTGCCCGAAATTTGTGTGAATAAGATTTACATTTCCAAATTTAATCTAACAGTAAGCCTATACCTTTAGATATTTACAATTACTTTGTGAATAGGACCCACGAGCATAAACTATAGCACAATATAACAAGAAATGACTTGCTTCAGGGCTTTCGGTTACATGAAATAGAACGATGTAAAAATGCCATCTACGGGACAGGAAAAGGAGTACAGAATTTTCTGATCTGACAAACGATTGGGGAAATTTCTCTTATAGAACACCTAACACACTTTTAATCAATCGATTCATACCATGCTCGATCACAGCCGGCAAGTCCAAAAAGTGTAGGGCAGCTAAAGCATCTGATCAGCTCCACCAAACACTTTCACCCAATACCGAATCCCCATAGTCTTAGGTCAGCAATTGCTTACTGCTCGTAATTTAGCTTGTGTTACTCGGTAATGGTCTGTTTAAGAGTCACAGAGGTTAATGTGTTACTCTTGTTCATGTGTACAATGTCACAGTAAAGGTCTGGAAGGACCAAGGTTGGCTTCATACTAACCACAAAAAGAACAATATACTACTACTGCACCCGAGGAGCACCACCCCAACACACACCCTTTTTATTCACTGACTCTCATTAGCAACTGAGGTTGAGTCATGACGATGATGCTTGCATAAAGCAGCTCTTCAAGAACAAGTGGCGTGGTTGTGCGAAAGATACAGGGACTTGGTGGGACTGTTGCCACCCACAGACAAAGAGGTACTCATTAAAGGAACCTCAGTCACCAGCAGTGATGGAGCTTGTGATATACAGTACAAGAAATTCTATAGCCAATAACGTGTGACTGAATTCCACACCACAAGAAAACATGTAGTTCACTTAATTTTCAGATACATTTTGTCTTTTCAATCATCCTTTCTCCTAGAACAAAGATCACACATTCTCCTAAAACAAATGAACAGGCGGCCATGAATAACATGCATAAATCATTGTTTTACATACAAGTAAAACGTACTCATTAACTGACAAAATAGAAAGCAGATTAAAGAAATTAAGTGTTATTTTAAGCAGATTTGTAGAGTGCAATATCACCCGGGAGGGTCTCCTGACACTGAGTACGTGTGAGTCTAGCCAAACCTATGACCTAGTTGAACTACTCGAAAAGCCAGAGCTTCAGCTTCATGCGAAACTCAAGCAGTGAGGAGGAGGCTCATAGTTGTAGAGGCAGGTTTTCCCACACTTTAGTAGAGATGTAGAAGAAGGCTCGACCACCGGATCTGGTTTCCGTATGCATGGGATGTGTGTGAGCAGAAGTCCGGAGGAGTGGAAGTGTCTAGCAGGTTTGTGAAAGCAGATGCGATTGTTGAGGTATGTTAGGCCAGTGTTATGTAGTGCCTTGGCGGTGTGGGTGAGCGGTTTGAATTGTGCTAGTTTGTGTAAGGGGAGCCAGTGAAGCTTCTTCAGGTGTGGTGTGATGCAAGTATGGCGTGGAAGGTTGACTGTGATTCTGGCCACCGAGTTCTGAAGGGTTGGCAGCCTTCAGTGAGATTTTTGTTGATCCCAGCATAGAGGGTGTTTCTCTAGTCCAGGTTGCTTGTGATGAGGGCATGTATGACAGTTTTCTGGATGCTGATTGGGAGCCATTTAAAATCTTCCTCTGCATCTTCAGGACATCATTGCTGTTAGAAGTGTACATTCCTGATAATAATCTTAGAAAGATGTGTATAGATGAACTGTAACCACAATAGTTAATAACCTAGAACTTGAAGGAGATGTTGAAGGTGAATAAAATGTACACAGCCAGGGATTGATGCTTTTCACTTAACGGTTGCTAAAATGAAGAGCATTATAAGATTAGTACATTTAATTTGTTTAACTGTTGTGTGTGCTTCTACTCCATGATCGCCAATCATATGAATTGGGACACAAACATTTTGTAATATGAAACAAAATCAATAAACATTGTTTCAGGATTCTGCTGTACCAAACTTAGAGAAAGGCATTGCCAATTGAGTCATGTAGGAACATGTTGAATAACTTAATAGCTGTGTCATGAGTCTAACTTCTAGGTAAAACCCATATCTAATCCTCCTTCATTTTCAGCTCACATCCATGGGTCACTTAGCTGTTATCAGCAGGAAGAAGGCATCACATCACAATGGAAAAAACTATTTTACCCAGCTCTTTAGAGGTTTGTTACATCTTCCCCAAAATGAATAATGAAACCTGGACACTTCTAAAAACCACAGTGTTGTGGCTGTCGTAAGTCAAAGTATACTAGATGATGGCTTAACTTGATTCAAGATGAAAACGTCCAAGAGCAAGGATGTAGAGCACTTTTAAAGCGCTGGCAAGTAAATGAAGGCAGGCAGGCATCAAGTTATTTCAACTGACCATTCGAAAAGCAATCAAACTCCACTGAACTGCAAGTTTGAATATGAATTAACAATACTGGTCATACACAAAAAGCTTACATACTTTTATATTAAAAAACCTAGAGAAATGCTCTGGGTGAGCCGCAATGTTTTGTGAGAATCTGTGTGAATTAATACTGGTTTGAAGCATGCGTACTACCAGTGAGTGCATCGTACTACTTTGCGTTTTGGAAACATTTATGAAAAGGATTCCTCCCCAAGGAGGCACTAGTGTCACAGACTGGATGGAGGGCACAAACGGGACAGGGATATGCATATTAAAAACATATCTAAAGAGGTATGCAGATGTGGTGGAATGTGAAGAACGGACTTTAAAACATAACTACCAAAGTATGAACCTCAAATAAATAACTCCCTACATAAGTTTAGGCCTGCACTTAAATCCACCATCAAGCACGGACGCTAGGATTGCAGGTAAACCAGTCTTAAAATGGACGGGTAATAAAGTTGCTGCATTTAGCCATTCGATACAGAACGACAGATTTGTTGGGAGATATTTACGTAAGATTCAGCTTTTTTGGCCGTCTTTATTCTTCGCACAGTTTTAATTTATATCTTCACATGCAGCCCTGCTGACCTACGTTACATGACATAAAGATGCTTTATTAGAAACATATTCCTATAAACGTATACCTGACATTACTAATACTGGACCTCGTCAGGGCTAGTAAGTGCTACATAAATGCATTTCAACTGTATACTTAAGCCAGATTGCCCACTTGCTAGAGCGTTAAAACTAGTTAATACCCTCTTCAGAGAGCATTATTTAATGTTAATTGTCTGGTCTTCAATTAAGAGCCCAAGCCGAAGGTGCATAATAAAACGAAGGGCAATTAACAGCTGTTTGCATACTACCTCATGCCTTCTACCTCATGCCTTCTACCTCATGCCTTCTACCTCATGCATTCTACCATATGCCATTAGCACCCTTCACGCAATTCTCATCCAACATAGGCAGATAAACAAGCCGATAATCCCTGCTCTGCTCCGGGTCCTTGTTTTACGCTCTGACAAACAACAGTAGTAAGTGGAGAGGTGTGGTGCAGCGGCCAGGGCAGCTGACTTCGGAGCACAGGGTTCACGGTTCGATCCCCGGCTCCGGCGGCAGCTCAGCTCAGCACCATGTGACTCTGGGCAATAGCTCACTTAATTTCCACTACGGCCCCCAGCGCCTTGAGATCCGTAAGGGTGAGTAGCTGCGCTATATAAAAACGGACTTACTTACTAAGTGCCAGCTTTCTACACTTTATGGAAATACCTTTTAGGGACAAAAGCTCCAGTTGGAAGCTAGACGAGCAGGCGACAAACAAAAAGGGCATATCCATTCGTTTCCAAGAAACAACTCTTAATTAAGCTACTTTTTTTTAACGCTTTTAAGACTTTAGTGGGGTTGGTTAGTGAACACTTATTTCGAATCTGGCCATCTCATCTTAAGACATTTCAGAGAGAGACCAAAGTGTCACAAAGACTGGGATGTTTCTATATTGTAAAGCTTACAGGCAGTACTAACGCTCACCACACTGTTAAAATGTGCTGTCACCAGAAAGCGATCCTGCAGGGCTCAGAAATTTTTGAATAAACACAAGATGGAAGTAAATCGAGAGGAAGGCAGTTTCAGGAACTTCGACGCAACAAAAAATCAAGTTGCAAAGAAAACGTTTGCTCTGTATGCCAGCTGAGATGTCGCTACCCATTAATAAACTGATCTGCTAAACCTACTCTTATTCTCAAGGGACATCACCAAGCTTAACGTAAAATAAATTATCTTTAATTAAATTGAATTGTCGTCTTCCTCCTGCTATCATCCACAATTATTACATCCTAATCAGTCCTTGTGGGAGAAGGTTAAAAAAACAAGGCTGAAAGGCACATTTACCATAAACAGTTTATGTTATCAGTCAGCTGACAGTGTCATTTTTAGTCACTGCTCTAAATCCTGATTTCCAGCCACCGAGTCAGCCGAGGAATTTACGGCGAGAACGCTGTCGTTTAACAAAACAGGAGCACCAAACATCGCCCGATGCTTTGCTTGGACAGCTCGTCGTTCATTTCGGAGGACTGAAGCTCCATTTTATACACGCATTCAGTCTGATGAAAGAAAGCAGCTTTTTAGTCAGCGTCCCGTCCTTTTGAGCTCTGTAAATATCTAGAAGAGATTAAGGCATCCTTATGAGTAGTGAACAACTTCAAGTGCCCAGGGCGCAACACATGCTTAGTGCTCGACAAATGACAACTGTGTGACAGCCTTGCTGATTGCTTCGAAAAAAGGCAGAGCGCCCCAAAAAGGTTATCTATTGTCTCTAGTGTCCCAAAGTCATAATAGGACCTTCTCTGGCCAGATCTCTACAATCACTTTTCGCGGATTCACACAAAAAGATAAAAATGCAAACTTTAGCATTTCTGGTGGAAACAGTCCATAACTCATTATATGACACATACCTTTAACAGACCATTGGTTTCATAAATCCTCAGCGTCTCTGGTTGAATTAGACCATGATTGGCTGTATGACACACCCATAACAGATATTACTCGCATCAAAAGCCTTTAGCGTCTCTGGCTGAACCAGACTATGGTCACCTGTATGACACGCATGCTAGACCTAGCATCCTTGAGGTGGTTTGCCCTGTCTTTTTTGCCACTACCGCCTGTATTTTTGAGGTTATGCTGGACTTCATTTTTGCTGGTTTAAGTGCTCTGGGAACTTTACAACTGTTGATCAGTGCTAAAGTGCAAGTGCTCCCTGTGTAAATTGTGATTCTGATTGGTTATCCATGATTGGCTTATTTGATGTACTAGTAAGTCCCTAGTAAAGTGCATTGTGTGTGCCCAGAGCCTGTAAATCAAATGCTACTAGTGGGCCTGCAGCACCGATTGTGCCACCCACATGAGTAGCCCTGTAAACGTGTCTCAGGCCTGCCACTGTAGTGTCTGCGAATGCATTTTTCAAATGTCATGTCGACCTGGGAAGTGCACCCACTTGCCAGGTCCTAACCTTCCTTTTTACTACATATAAGACACCTCTTAGGTAGACCCATGGTACCCCAATGGGTAGGGTGCAGTGTATGGGAAAGGTAGGATATGAACGGGTGTGCTTTACATGTCCTGGTAGTAAAATACATCCAATTTCGTTGTTCGCTATTGCAAGGACTAGCTCTTATGTAGGCTATCATTGGAACTGCCTTGTAAACGTTTACAACTGTAACTTTCAATTGGGAACAGCTAGAGATATGAAGTTTGTGCTCTCTGAATTTAGAAACTCATCTTTTAGTAAAGGTGATTTTTAAATGTTGTGTTTGAAAATGCCACTGTTAGAAAGTGGGCATTTTCTTTTTTTACGATCCTGTGCCTCTGCCTGCCTGTGGAATCAATGTCTGGTTTAGACTGACAGGGGCCTGTTTGTGCTGTCACTTTAGCCAGTCACACAAAGGGAGTTGAGGTGTGCCCTGCATATCCTGATGGCCCATCACCAGGCTGATGGGCCTTCCTGAGCTAGAGTGATGGGAGGCGTTGTCACTGCCACCTGAAATGGGCTGTGCCTGTCCTCTCACAATGCTGTCTCCACCCCCCTGGAGAGTGCCCGAGGTCAAGACAGGGCAAGGCAAAAACTTGTTCACTACAAAGACTATCTTTTGAAGAATGCCTACTTCAAAGGCCAAAAGGAGTATAAGTATTGGACCTAAAACCCCAGGCTTTTAGAACACTTCTGGATCAAGAGGAGACTCTGCTAAGAAAAAGAGCGGAGGAGTACTGCCTCTTTGCTGTGTGTTGTTTTGCTGCGTTGGCCTGCAGTTGTTGCTTCAGTCTTGGAGAGGAAAAGGACTGGAATTTGTGTGTATCCTGCTTGTGAAGTTTCTGCAAGGGCTTGTGTGTGCTTGCCTCCTGTTAACAAGTCTCAGGGCCACCAAAGACTTCACCTGCAGCACCCCTGAACTCCACTGCTGGGAGTTCTGACCTGCCAAGTGGTGCCAATTCCAGTTCTGGGCCCTTGGAGGTTGTTCCTGCTGCAAAAAGCTACAAAATACTTCAAAATCAATGCTTCGCCCTTCCAGCGCCTGTTTTTCCGACACAGCACCACCATGTGGAAAATTTTCCATGCACCGCTGCCATGCAGCCCAAGAAATCGATGCAGCGCCTGCCCACTGCCGCAGCCAGAGTTCGGCCCAACGTGTCTCCAAAGTCCAAGACCACCGTCCTTAGTCCGACCAAGGCCCAGCTGTGCGGCTGAAAGAATCGACGCATCGGTGGACCACAGCTCAGGAAATCGACGCAGCGGCTGTTTGCTGCTACCGCATTGACCTCCAGCACGTCCAGATTTCCACGCATCGCACCTGTGCGCCAAGTTTTCCACTGTATCACCCGCAGACCAAAACCGCCTTGGATTTCGATGCATCACTTCCTCTTACAGTCCGGATTCAATGCAACACTTCTCCTGCGTGCAGCAGAATGTACGTATCGCCTCCCCAGGGACTCCGGAATCGACGCATCCCTGTGTTTTCCGATGCTTCCCTCTTCTGCGGCCGTTTTTCTTTGTGGATTTTGACGCTTCTAAGATACTATGTGTAAAATGACCACATCCATAGAGTTCTATGGGCAGAATTGCTTGAAACGTTTAAAAAGTCATATTTTGAGTTCCGTATGTTGGATGTTGGTCGTTTTGGTCTTGTTTGGTTTAGATAAAGATACTTTATTTTTCTAAAGTGGTGTGGTGTCCATTTGCAGTGTTTTCACTGTGCTACTGTGTGTGTTATGTACAAATACTTTGCCTCTGAGATAGGCCTGATTGCTCGTGCCAAGCTACCAAGGGGGTGAGGTGAGCAGGGGTTATCTTGGGTGTGTAACTCCCTTATCCTGATTAGAAGGACGGGTCCCTACTTGGACAGGGTGCATATCACTTCCAACTAGCGACACCCATTTCTAACAGACACCACTCAAATCATAAGCCCTCAGCATCTCCTACCAGTCTATGATCAGCTATATGAGGCACGCTCACAATAGACTGCACTTGCAACACGAGCCACAGCCTTTCTGGTATAATTAGATAATGAGTGGCTAGATGAAGCCTGCTCATAATACATGTTACCTCTTGAACTCTCAGCATCTCTGGGTTAACCAGATCATAGCAGACCAAAAAAGGCATATTCATGAGTCAAATGGCACCATCGTAACTATATGGAATCCTGGACTGAGAACCCAAACCCTTATTAATTTATATAGCTAAAACATGGCCAGGAGTTTGCTTCACATTGCAAAATGCAGCAACAAAGAATTACTTCTTCAGCACAAAAACATAATATAGATAAATTACAGACTGGGGATAAAAATATTACTATACACTAGGACGTTATATTAGCATAAAACCTCTCACATGCTACTACAGCAGTAAAGAATATAATAATGTAAGCAGTGGGATAAAAGTGAGCTTAAAGCAGTGCAGATTAAGAGTGTACAGAAGTCTAGGGAGAGGCACAGAGGATAAGGAGATCTAGCTTGCAAATGTCAGTAGTTGACAAAAGATGCAAAGCTCCGAAAAGGGTACTGTCCTGAAACTCTTCCTTCTTTACCAGAAAATGTGGAGAACCATGCTCTCCACACTGATTGAACATTGCAGTAATCTCTCAAAAACCAGTAACTATACCACCTGCCTTGCCCTTAATTTCTCCTCCTGACCACCCTATCCATCCCCTTTCCCACCCTCTCACAAGTCCACACCGACCCATAAGTAACTGTGGCCGTATAAGCTTCTCCAACTCCTAACAGCTCCACCAACCCTCACCAATGCCATTTTAATCAATAGGTTCCTATAGGCTGTATGAATATGTGGTTCTGCCCAGGTCCTTCATTCAGCACAATTTTTTACTTTAATAGCGAAGTGATACCACTCACGAGGTAAAAATCATTACATAAAAATAACAGAAGAAAAAGGTGCATAAATCTTAGCAATTTTGTTAAGAGTAAATAGGCCATTTTTTTTTGTAAACATGCTCTACTCCTACACAACTACTGCATGTGTATAGGAGTACTTAAAAACTCAATTATTCATTAAGCAGCTGTAATTTGGACGTACCATGCTGTTGCATGAACTACTTCGCAAAGAATATTGCTTCAGCATTTAGGTGTGCTTCTAATGTACATTTGCTCCCTGACAGCGTAACGACATGCTGGGAAATCAAGCTATATGACAACTTTGTCTCGGATCATTTATCTTGCAAAATCTGGTGTACCACAAAACATTTCCAGGAATGAATCCGCGTCCCTGCATGTGCTTTGCTTTGCTCACTTCCCAAAGCAGACAAGGGGAATCGTTAGGAAGAGCCGCTGTGCTCCTTGCCCTCTACCTTCCTTCAGCTTAGCTACCACGGCACAAGCTGCAATTTCATTTTTTCTTGACAACACACTGTCGTTCTGGGCTTGTTTGTAATAAATTTGACTTCACTTTACACAACCGCTGACTAAAGGAAAAACCATCTGCAGCACCAATAAAACTATACAGCATAGCAAAAAATAGTGCCCCTCGCTAGGAATGGTGACGTCTGCAACTGTGCTGAGAATAATTAATGATTCCGTTTTAAAATAGAAGCCTTTGATTGTAGCCCTATTTTGGATTAGGGCAAATTTGAATTGCTGACTACAGAAGAAAAAAACACAGCAATACAAGCATGCATGCCGACTTCTTAACAAAAAACAGTTTTAAGCTTGTTTACACTACTGATTCTAAATCAATGCAAGATGGCAGCTAGTTAATGACAAAAGGGGGGCGAAGGGATGATCAAAGTGCTCTAGTCTTACAATGTTCACTTTTAATGGACTAATTAGGCAAAATTAGCTTAAAAATGACCAGTAGAGGGTACAAATTATGGAGACTCAAGGTTTTTAAGCTGTCTAACTCTACCAAGCTGAAAAGAATACTAAGGTAGTGATGCTTCCTAAAAAAATATGACTACCAAGGTCAACTTATCTCAAGTTTAAATTTCGTCTTTTGCTTACTAAGTACATTACTCTGTTAAAAGTCACAGATTCTGATACACTAAAAATGTGAACAACAAGGTACTTATAGAGACAAGAAAATTACCTGTGACGGACGAAGGGTGTATTACTTATTGGTAATCTTTAATACTCTACTTCTCCCTTCCTCGTTTAAGTATCTATTCGATGAGTACAAGGCCTTGACACGCACCATAATGATAGTTTTCACTCACCAAATTACACTATCCCATACCAAGCTAGGCCTGCTGCATGAGCCATAAAGCGTGTAAACCAAATTAGCTAACCAAACTACAATAATGGCCCTGAAAAAACAATGACCCGAAATGTATGCAAAGCACTTCATCAGCCCTAAGAGGGTGGCTGCACGCTATGGCAGAGAGAACCTCTTCAACAACTTTTATACGGAGGTGAAGACCAGCAGCCTTTCGTTCTCAGCTGATCCTCTGACAACACAGGGGCCATGGGGGATGGATGGGCAAGTTGACTGCAGTACCCAAAGTACTGTGAGTGTTTGCATTTGGTGTTATAATCGACTGTGAGTCCGTTTTTGGTGACAGACATGTCCTGTCTGATAAATGTGGAGGAATAAAGACTACCCGCCTAGGAAACATCTACTAGGGCTGTGTTCCCAGCACACACTGGTTTTTAGGTCTCGCCTACGCAGCGCGCATGCGCTGCATAGGAGACCTTTAGCCGTTGTGTAGCTCTTTTTCAAAGCACATACTCGTGCTTGTGGCGGCATACGCCTTGCGGGAGTGCGCAGCGGCGTGCCACAAGCACGAGTATGTGCTTTGAAAAAGAGCAGACTGCTCTCCCAAGCGCGCGTGTGTAGCTTGGAACTGGAAGGACTGCGTCGTGGTTTATTTTTACACATCCGATAGCTGACAGACTTGGTTCTGCTACCACTGTAATAAAGCAGAAAAAGTCCCTATACAGCCTCACACCTGGGCTTTCACCCCATCATTTCAAATAAAATTCGCAAAGCAAACGCAATCCATCTACTGAAGCCAAACCAAGCGCGTTAAAAAACAGAAAGCAAAAAGAAATTCCAAGTGGCCAACAGAATGCACGTTCTGAAATGAGAGGTATTGCTTCTAGGAAGTCCAGTATCGATGTCTGTCGACGTCATGTGTTCCTCCTCTGCCAACACGTGCTTTTATACCACCAGACCTGCTTCTGTGAATAGCTGTTCCTCTGGAAGAAATATAAACTACAAAAGCCTCCCTTGTACAAGGCCAGGCTCCTTCTTACAAAGGAAAGTGCAGTCAATGAATTTAGACAATGACATCATGTTGAGTTGACTACAGCATACTAGGTTATTGCGGAAGGGGTATAAATAACTATATGTATTTAACGCATTGTGTACCACTTCTCGTCTCTAGGCACTGACAACAGGTGTTAATCACTAGACATCAATGGAACTTATTTTGTCTTCCAATGAAGGACGAAAAGCTGAGTGGATGGGATTCGAACCTGTGATCTGCAAGCTGCACAAAGATCTCAGGAATGGATGCATTAGTCCACTGAGCTATCTTACTGGGATAATTAAGGAGAGGTTAATGTCAGCAGACTGAAGAGCTTAAAACAACTCTGAAACGACAAGTTTGTTGTTTCTTTACACTGCTCGTGGTTTTCCCTCAAACATCTCAACCATGTTAGTCAAATATGTCCAAACCTGGAAGTGGTTTTAATGGTATTTAAAGAAGGGGAGGAAGTCTGCAACTACTGTTGACTAAGCGTTGTTTATGATGTCAAGGAGACAGCTTTAGAAACCATATCAATATTTTTCATGTATCATACTCTAGACTACATGTGATTTGTACATGTGACCGCCGTCCCAAACAGTCATCCTCTGCAGGAGGCTTTGAGAGGAGTTTATTTTCCAAAACACAAGAACCAATGAAGGCTGCAGCCAAATGAGATTATGTGGCAGAAGAAAAGTCCCTTACAAAAATATCATCCCAATCTTACCTTTAATGGGAGATTTTTTGAAAATTATATTTAGGACAAAGCATTTCTGTCAGACACTATGTTGGTGACAACATTGTAATACTCACTATGGACAAACTTGAGGAACATATAATAACTGGTCAGGTAGCAGGTCAGATACCTACTCCACTTTGTTTTTTAGGTCTCGCCTACGCAGCGAGACCTTTAGCCGTCGTGTAGCTCTTTTTCAAAGCACATACTCGTGCTTGTGGCAGCATACGTCTTGCGGGAGTGCGCAGCGGCGCGCCACAAGCACGAGTATGTCCTTTGAAAAAGAGCAGACTGCTCTCCCAAGCGCATGCGCGCCTCTTTCCTTGCCCACACATCCCGTCGCGCAGCTCGCCCAACTCTGTTTCCACATCTTCAACACCGCTCCTAATCGGCAACAATGGCGGCTGCACTTTTCTTCTTGTTACTTTCTTATTCTTCTATCCTTATTTATCTTCGGATTTTCTTTCCTCATTCTCCCATTTCCGTGTTCCTTACTCTTTCTTATCTTGCTTTCTTGGAGAGTTGTTTCCTTTCTTTCCACCTGGTCCTTCATACCCCTTCTCGCTTACTACTTCTTATATTCTCCCCCAACTCCCTCTTTTCAGTTATTTTTGCATTTTACTTTATTTGGTTCTCCAGTTCCTCGTTTCTTCTAGACTCTTGCTTTCACCTTTGTCTCTTCGGCGCCTTTTCTCTCCCAAAACATTTTCATTAATTTTCCTTTATCGTTCTCTACTTTTTCTAATGACTTCCACATTCACCTTTCATTTTGCTTCCCTTCATTTCCCTATCTACCGCTGTCTATGCGTTTTATTTTTTTCTTTCTCTCTTTTGCCTAAAATCCTTTTCACCCTCCTATCTGCCCTTTCTCCTTTTCATCCACCCTCATCTTTCACTCCTTACCTTCGACTCTCCGCCTGGATGTCAACAGATGTCTGACTGTACTCTCTCCCCACTGCTCCGCTGTGCCGTCTCTTGCCTCCAGACCCCGACCTCCTCCTTGGGAGGTTCGAGGCTGCTGCCCGCTCCTGCGCCTGCTGCCCGCTCCAACTGGGACCAGACTGCCTCCAACCACCGTAACCTTTCTCAGACGCTTTTTTAATTTTTTTTACCTGTTGTGCCACTGTTATTGTGCCCATCTGTGTCTTGCTCTAATTCCACCACTGTTTTTATTTTCTCGTGCCTGCCTGTTCCTTTTGCCGCTGCTGCCCCTGCGGCCCCTCCCCCCCCCCCCCGGAATTTCCCCTCCGGAATTCCCCCCCCCCCCCGGAATTCCCCTGCTTCCGCCTCCCAGCCTCTCCTCCCTTACTTAATGGCGGATGCTGCGCGGTCGCGCCACCGGCGCGCCAAAGGCAAGCCCGTTTGCGCCCGTCCGCGACCCGACTGCGGCCAGCGCCAGGAACCCTGGCCCTCCCACTACCCATCGCTACAACACCACCACCCTCCTCGCACTCAACCCTGGAAGACTTCGAGAATGCCAACAGGCCTCGCCGAACACGACCCACGGCCAGTTCTCCTGCCTCCACTGCCGCCAGACCCTCACCGCCACCCCGGCCTCCAACACCACCGACGCCAGCACCGGTGACACCCTAAAATGCATCCTCCTCAACGTACGCTCCGTACACAAACACGCCATGGAAATCTGGAACCTACTCGACTCTTTCGCCTGACATCGCCTTCTTCACAGAGACCAGGACCAAAGCATCCTCCGCCCCCGACATCAGCACTGCCATCCCAGACGGATACAAGATCCAGAGGAAAGACCGCCCCAACCACCCAGGAGGGGGCCTCGCCATCGCCCACAAGAGCACCCTCCGCCTCACCACCTCCAGCGAAACCTTCCCCTCCGCCGAACACCTGCACTTCAAGATCCAGACCCCCCCCAAAGCCACACTCCGAGGAACCCTCGTCTACAGACCCCCCGGCCCCCGAACACCCTTCGCCGCCACCATCACCGACTTCATCGCACCCCACGCAATCGCCTCAACAAACTACATACTCATTTGAGACCTGAACTTCCACCTCGACAACCCCAGCGACCCCAACTCCACTATCCTTCGTGACAACCTCGCCAGCATCGGACTTAAACAACTCGTCAACACACCGACCCACAGAGCAGGACACACCCTCGACCCAATCTTCGCAGCAGGAAACAGCGTCCATTTCAGCCACACAACGCAGCCGCCATGGACCGACCACCACTGCGTACACTTCGCCATCAACAAACCCAAAGCACCCAAACCAGCCCCACGCCCACCACGAAGGAACTGGAGCAAGGTTACCGACGAGCAACTTAACTCCACCCTCAACCGAGACAACCACACCTGGGCACCCGACGCAAACAGCGCAAACGACGCAGCCAGAGAACTCCACACCTGGATCTCCAACTGCGCAGATGAGCTCGCCCCGCTACGCAACCCCGACAGACAACGCCCCAGGAAAGCCGCCTGGTTCACAACCGCTCTCCAAGAAGCCAGACGCACCTGCAGACGCCTGGAGAAGAACTGGAGAAACACCAAGACAACCGAAAACCACACCACCTACAAGGACGCCATGACGGACTACCACAACCAGATCAGAGCCACCAAAAGGAACTTCATCCACAACAAAATCCTGGCCAACTCGGCCAACTCCAAGGAACTTTTCAGTGTCATTCAAGAATTCACCAACCCACGCAGCGAAGCCACAGACATCACCCCATCCCAAGACCTCTGCGACAAGCTTGGAACCTATTTCCACCTCAAGATCAAAAACCTCTACGACAACTTCATCGACCATCCACCAGGCGCCACAGACGGCCTCCCGCCCCCCAGAAACACCAGCCAGCCCACCATCTCCAACTGGACACCGATCACGGCCGAAGACACCGCCTCGACCATGAAAAGCATCCACTCGGGGGGGGCCCCCACCGACCCCTGCCCCCCTCACATCTACCACAGAGCCGTGGCCGCCATCGCACCCGAACTACAACAGACCATCAACACCACCTTCAAAACAGGCACCTTCCCAGACGACTGGAAGCGCGCAGAAGTCAGACCCCTGCTCAAGAAGCCCACAGCTGACCTCACCGACCTCAAGAACTATCGGCCCATCTCGCTCCTCCCCTTCGCAGCCAAAGTTGCAGAGAAAACAGTCAACAGGAAACTGACACGATTCATTGAAGAGAACGCCGTCCTCGACCCGTCCCAATCCGGATTCTGAAGCAACCACAGCACAGAGACCGCCCTACTCGCCGCCACAGACGACATCCGCACCCTCCTGGACCAAGGCCACTCCGCAGCCCTCATCCTACTCGACCTATCAGCGGCCTTCGACACCGTCTCCCATCGCACACTAGTCGTCCAGACTACACGACGCAGGCATACAAGGAACAGCCCTGGACTGGATCCGATCATTCCTCACCGGAAGAAGCCAAAGGATCAGACACCCACCCTTCCTCTCCGACCCCACGAAAATCACCTGCGGAGTCCCACAGGGTTCATCACTGAGCCCCACCCTCTTCAACATTTACATGGCCCCCCTCGCAGCCATCGTCCGACAACACGGCCTCAACATCGTATCCTACGCCGACGACACCCAGCTCATCCTCTCCCTCAACAGAGACCCCACCACTGCCAAACTCAACTTCCAGAAAGGAATGCAAGACGTCGCAGTCTGGATGACCAACAGCTGCCTGAAGCTCAACGCCGAGAAGACAGAAGTCCTCATCCTCGGTACCACCCCTTCTGCATGGGACAGCACCTGGTGGCCGACCGCCCTCGGAAGCCCACCTACCCCCTCAGACCACGCCAAGAACCTCGGCATCGTATTCGACTCATCACTCTCCATGAACCGACAGGTCAACGCCGTCACCTGCAGCTGCTTCAACACCCTCCGCATCCTCCGCAAGACCTTCAAGTGGATCCCCCCTGAGTCAAGGAAGGCAGTCACCCATGCACTCATCACCAGCAGACTGGACTATGGAAACGCACTCTACACCGGCATCAACAAGTCCCTACTCCGCAAACTCCAGACAGTACAGAACACCGCCGCCAGACTCGTCCTCGGCATCCCCCGACACGAACACATCAGCCAACACCTACGAAGTCTCCATTGGCTCCCCGTGGAGAAAAGAGTCACTTTCAAAATCCTCACTCACGCCTACAAATGCCTACACAACAACGGACCCAAATACCTCAACGACAGAATCCACTTCCACGTACCCAAAAGAAACCTCCGATCTTCCAACCTTGCACTGGCAGAAACCCCGCGCATCCACAGAGCCAGAGCAGGCGGAAGATCCTTCTCTCACATTGCAGCCAAGACCTGGAACGAGCTACCGGCAGACATCAGACGCGCCCCCTCCCTGAACACCTTCAGGAAGACCCTCAAGACCTGGCTCTTCGGCTAAACAGATCTGCGGACCCCCCCCCCCCCTCAGCGCCTTGAGACCCTCACGGGTGAGTAGCGTGCTTACAATTCCCTGATTGATTGATTACAATTCCCTGATTGTACAATAGTTGGCACCTTCTGCTCCCGCCGCCCAGAGTGCCTGTACGTTCGCCCCCCCTCCCTCTCCCGTTGCGCTGAATATGTATTGCACGTCTGTTTCTCGTCCCCGCTGTACATACCTGCGTGTCGTCTGTGTGCTGTCCTCTGCACTCCTCAGACCCCAAAGCGTCTCTTATTTATATCATCCAGCTTTTTTCTCCGCTGTTCCTTCTCGTGTCATCGTTCTATGTCACACATTTTTTTTCTCTTTTTCATACCACCCCATGCCTTTTCTCCACTCACTTTTCTCTTCTCTCCCTTTTCTCTCCCCCCTCCCCTGTGCTGTGGCTTCTGTCCTCTACCTGTTCTGTCTCCTTTCTGTATTCTTTCCGCTGTGACTGTCCCCTCCCCCTTTCTCTCAACTCTCGCCTACTTTCTTCTTCCCCGTTTAACTTCTCTCTCTATTTTCTCTACTTTCCCTCGCCAGACGCTTCATTGAGTCACCTTCATTCTTTGTTACGTCTTTTCGGACTCTCTTTCTGTCTTACACCTTCTCCTTCTTATCTTCCCTTCTGTCTTGACCTTTCACCTTACCGCGCGTCGTCCTTTCTTAGTTGCACCTGCTTCTCCAGGTCGTTGGCGCCCATAATTTCCAACTCCTCTAATCTACGCGCCCCCATTAGCTCTTGTCCTCTCACCTGTCTCATCTTCTCCACGCTCCCTTTTCATAGCGCATCGTTTTACTCTACAGTCGCCATTTGCTGGCATGCTCAGCCCCGTCACTCTCCCCTCTGGTTTTGCTCTTGTCCATTTTCTCCTCTTTCCTCCCTCTCCCCAGCCCCTTCCGCTACCTCACATTACTCTTGCTATAAATTACGCTCGTGCCCTATCCCTTCCACTGCATTCTGCTCCTGAAGCTCTGTTTTCAGTACTATTAATTGTATAATTGTAACACCCATTATTTACAGCGCTTAGAAACAACTGCAGTATAGTCCGAGACACTATATAAAATCAAGTTCTTTCTGCCTGTCCTTCCCTCAATCCACCTCTTTCCTCACCCCATCTCCTGCTTTTCAGTACGTCTCTCTGCCCTGCCCTCCCTCTTCTTCTCTTCATCTCTTGCCCTCTCTTCCCTCTCCTCCCTTCCTCTCCCCTTCTTTCCGTACTATCATCTGGCGAAACCCAGTCTGACTCATTACAAATGGTTTATTTTTTTATTTATTTTAGAGGTTTTATATAGCGCTGGCTGGACCCGGAGGTATCAGAGCGCTTTACATGATAGAGCTAGTTACGGTCAGAAACAAATTACAGCATCATGGAACAACAAAACATCAGAGCGCTTTACACGACAGAGAAAGAACAGTAAAACAAAATTTCAACATCATGTGAATAATAGCAGGTAAAACAGAAGAAAGAACGGCTTGAGATTAAATATATTAAACATATCATGTAAACAGATAGTCAGAGTAAAGGGTTAAATACCTATAAGATATGGCAGATCGAGTTTAAGGCACAGGTAAAGACCCCCAATATTTGTTGAGGAGGTGCATTTTGAGGTCTTTTTTAAAGCTGGAGTAGGAGGGGTTGCATCGTAGGTCTTTGGGGAGGGCGTTCCAGATGTAGGGGCATTTCCGGAGAAGGAGCGGGATTGTGTGGACTTCTTTTAGCAGGGGTGGGACAAGGAGGAGAGCGTTAGTGCTTCTCAGAGGTCGAGTGCTGCCCGCTTTGCAGAGTTTATTGGCGAGGTATGAGGGAGCATTTTGGTGGAGGATTTTGTGTGTGATGCATGCGTTTTTGTAGGCGGATCTGCCTTCGATGGGGAGCCATTTAAGAGTTTTGAGGGCTGGGGAAATGTGGTCGAACTGTTTACAGTCGGTGATGAGCCTGGCTGCAAGGTTGAGTACAGATTTGAGTGGAGCTAGGTGGACCTTGGGGATTCCAGTGAGGATGGCATTGCCGTAGTCAATTCGCGAAAGGACCAGGGATTGAACTACTAATTTAAAATCTTCAGTTGGGAGAAAGGGTTTGATTTTCTTGAGATGACGCAGAGTGAAGAGGGCTCCTTTAGCCGAATGTTTGATGTGGACATTGAGGTTGAGGCTGTTATCGATGGAGATACCAAGAGATTTTACTGAGTTGGACAAGGAGAGAGAGCAGTTGAGGGCATTGAGGTCAGAGATCCAGGTTTGAATGGGGTGGGGTTGTTTTTAGGGGAGAAGAGAATGATTTCAGTTTTTGGGGGGTTGAGTTTGAGATGATTAAGGTGGAACCAGGATTGGATTTTAGTGAGGGTGTTATTAAGGTGTATGATTCGGCATGGGATTTGATCTTATAGTAGAGTTGGGTGTCGTCGGCATAGAGGTGGTAGTTGATACCAGCTTGTTTAAGAATGAGGGTGAGGGGTTCCATAAAGAGGTTAAAGAGAGAGGGTGAGAGAATAGAACCCTGGGGGACTCCTAGGGAGATCGGAGTGGGGTTAGATAGACAGTCTTGAATTTTAATTTGCTGGGTTCGATGCTGAAGATAGGAGACGAACCATTTGTGGGTAGTACCATTGAGGCAGAAACGATCTTTGAGCACATTAAGTAGGGCAGAGTGGTTAACAGTGTCAAAAGCTGCGGAGAGATCAAGGAGGATAAGTAGACATGTTTCACCATTATCAAGGGAGTGGTGGATGTCGTCAACAATGGTTAGTATGGCAGTTTCAGTGCTGCAGCCTTTTCTGAAGCTTGATTGTAAGGGGTCCAGAAGGTTGAATTTTTCGATGTGTTTGTCTAATTGGAGCAAGACACATTTTTCAAGGGCTTTAGAAAGAAGGGGGAGGTTGGTGATGGGGCGGAGGTTGTTTAAGTCATTAGGATCAGCATTAGTGTTTTTAATAATGGGGGAGATTTGACCAAGTTTAAGGGAGCTAGGGACATTTCCAGTAGCAAGGGAAGAGTTGATGATTGTGGTCCAGGATGGGACAATGATGTGCTTTAGGTCTTGGACGAGGTTAAATGGGAGGGGGTCTTTGGTATGGGAGGATGGTTTTAGTTTAGCAATGATGCTGTGGATTTCACGCTCAGTCACAGGGAGGAAATTTTGCCAGGAGGCATTATTTTTAGGTCGTGAGTTTTGGTGTATTGGTACGAGAGGAGAAGTGGTAGAAAGGTGTGGGGGGTAGTTTAGGGTGGTAATGGGAGAAGGAATGTGTGAGGAGGGGTTAGGGTGAAGTGAGGGAGCGGGTGAGTGTGAGGGGGGATCAGGGGGTGTCAAGAGTGAGGAGTGAGATTTAGAGGTGATGTCAGGAGTAAGTAGGGGGTTGGTTGGGATCTGAGTTGAGCGGAAGGATTGATCTATTTTGGCGATTTTTTCAGAGAAGAAGAGGGCAATTTCTTCGCATCTAATGGTAGAGGCCGTGGGGTTAGGCGGAGCTGAGGAGGTTTGGTGACGGATAATGTTGAACAGTTCTCTAGGTCTGTTTTTGGCCCGATCGAGTTGTGTACGAAAGGAAGCCTTTTCGTTGAAAATGTGTTTTTTGTATGTAGATCTAGCTGATCTGAGGAGTGTCAGGTTTGAGTGGGAGGGATGCTGTCTCCAGGTTCTTTCCATCAGTCTTAATGAGCGTCTTTCGTTGTTAAGTTCTAGGTTAAACCATGATTTGGAAGGGATGTTTCTTAGAGTTTTAAGTTTAGATGGGGCCAATTGGTCTAGGACATCCGTGACAGCTTTATTAAAGTGCTCAGTAAGCTCATTTGCGTTATGTGAGGGAGGAGTGAGGAGCAGTTGAGCTTGGAGTTTGGACTCAAGCTCGTCAGGAGGGATACATTTTAGATTTCTGGTCTATTTCAAGGGTTTAATTTGTTTGGTGGGGAGGGAGGGGTGTGATAGCAATGGTGAACAATATGAGGTGGTGGTCGGACCAGTCAATGGGGATGATGTTGGTCAGGAAGGCCAAGTCATTGTTGGTAATGATGGCGTCCAGGGTGGCTCCTTTGGTGTGGGTGGGGGACTGACATATTTGTTTGAGGTCATTGATCTCGAGAAGGTTGGTGAAGAGGGTGGTAGTCGGATCATTGGTGTCATTCAAGTGGAGGTTGAGGTCTCCAAGGAAGAGATTTTTGAGTTGGATATTGAGGCTTGTGTCATCAAGTCAGAAAGTTCATCAATAAAGGAGTGAGGATCACCAGGAGGGTGGTAGATAGTATGTAAACGAATAGGGTGGGTATTTTGAACTTTAAGTTCAGCTTCAAGGTATTCGAAAGTCGAATGGCCAGAGTTGTTAACAAGGGAGAGCTGAAGTTCGCTTTTGAAGATTATGGCCAGGCCCCCTATTCTGTCAGGTCTGTCTTTTCTGAGGATAGAGTATCCGGGGGGGGAGATTAGATCAAGCATGCTCGTTGAGCGGTCATTGAACCAGGTTTCCGAGAGGAACGCAATATCAATTGATTCGCTAAGGATAGATTCGGAGATTTCAGTGGCAGTTAACAAGCATGCAGGCGAGTGGTTTGGGGTTGTTTTGGGGGTGAGGGCAGGAGTGGATGGTGGTGAGATGTGGAGGGGGTCTTGGGGAGGCTGGAGAGGAGGGAATTCTGTTGGTGCCTAGAATGACAGGGATGTTGGAGTAGGTGGGAGGTGGGTTGTTGACTAAGGTATTAGGATGGTAAGAATTGCATAGTTCGGAGAGGTCTGATGGGGAGAGGTGGTTCGAGGTGCGGCGAGGTCTAGACATCCGGTTGTAGAGGGGGAAGTATTCCAATGATGACGATTGATGTTGGCGGGGATTTTGCGGTTGGAGTGGGGTGAGTTTGCACGTGTGAGTCGGGTTCCAGAGCTGAGGGATTTAACATCTTCTCTAAGTCGAGAGAATTCATTCGTCAGTAAAGAGAGATTGCGTTCAATGTTGTGTAGGGTCAGGGTTATAGGGGAGAGGGGGATCTTAGAAGGGGAGGATGAGGGTGAGAGGGAATGGATAGTGTTTGTTGCAGACGGGGGGCAATTGTGTGTGGGGTGTGTGGGGTCGATGGAGGTGGAATGAGTAGAGATAGGGCTATTAGGCGTAGGTGATGGCATGATGGAGGATGAGAGATTAGAAAACTCAGGGGATGTGGATAGAAATAATATGAGGGCATAGAGAGTTTGAAGTATGACTGCGTCGGGGATTAACGGTGGCGAGAAATTCGGTGGTAGTGGTGGAGGATTAGGCGCGGGTGAGGGTAGGGCCAGATGTGGGACGGTGGGAGAGCCGGGGAGGAGGGGTAGGGATTCAGGTTGGGGGGTCAAGGAGGGAGGATAAGGGTTAGGTATTTTGGAAGGGGTTGGGGGGACAGGTCATTGGAGGATGTGAGTGGTTGGAGGAGGGGGTGTGAAGTGGGGATGTCAGGAAGAGGGAGGATCATTGGAGGGGAGAGTATATGGGGGACTGTGATTGGGAGCTGGTATTGGTTATAGAGATAAAAGGGGAGGGGGTGTGGGAAGTAGGTGTTTGGACTAAGGTGTTGGTAGGAGGGAAGAGAGGGGAGGGGAGAGTGGGGGAGGGGGAGGGGGAGAGAGCGGGGGGTGTTGATCGGTTGGGTATACGGAGGATTAGGGATCATTTTGTCTAGGTGGAGAGACAAGGTACTTAAGTGGTGCTCAAAGATGGAGAGGTGTGATTCGGCGGCTTGTATAAGGATGTTACCCGTTTTGAAGATGGAGATGTCGATTTCACCAGGAAAAATTGGGGAGGAAGTAGTGGATAATTTAAATCCATAGGGAATTTTGATTGAGTGAGTGACTGGGAGTTGACGTAGGAAAGTACTTTTCCATTTGGAGGGGCGTTTGGAATAGAAGATGTAGTTGGTTTTTATGGAGGAAGAGAGGCTGAGGTAGTTATCGACGATAAGTGTTTCAGGGTTACGAATGAGTATTTTATGTTTGAAGTTTTTCCAACAGTCTGACTCATTACAAATGGTTTACAAACGGTGAACAACATTCTGCTGTGAATGTGAATATGTTCAACTACATGAAACCAAAATGTGCAACCTTTTGGATGTACTTCTTGAAAATGTGTTGCCAGCAGATAGCTCGAAGTTACCATTTTTAATCACTCTGTGATGTTACTGGATGTATTGTTTGAGTGGTCTCACACTATTTCCAATGTATACCAATTAATGCAGCTTCACCACAGTGCGCAATAAGGTTTCACCAGCATATAAAACAAGCATTGGCATAGCCAATAGGTCTCGCCTTTGGGACCTTATAAGTATTTAATTCTGCAGCACAATATCCTTGGTGCAACATCAACTGTTGCATGGCTAAACACTTATAATGTCCCAAAAGCGAAACCTATTGGCTATGCCAATGCTTGTTTCTGAGGCTACAGTCCCAGGCAGGAAAAAGAAAGACCAGTAACCACCTGTTGTGTTCCTTACTATGTGTTCATCATGAATCTTTCTAGTGACATCGATGTGGAAAGATGAATATGCAAACTAGAGAGCGGTAACCCAGAGGTAGCACAACCCAGTACAAAGTTCACAACGACAGAGCTCATCTGCTTACGTAAAACACAGCAGTGACAGTGTCAGTTCCGGTTGTGTTCTCGTGTGATGTACCAATGTTTCACGTTAGAACTACCACCATGATCAAAGTGGAGTGAACAAGTTTCTCCAGCTCACCGATAATGAAGACTACTCAATGGCTCCATATCCCCAATGTCGCCCTGACCCAGTTCTAGGTTTTCCTATTACAAAGTAGTGTAATGCCGGATTGGCAGTCTTCGTACACTACGGTTGAGCCACCTGAAAACAATGACTCGTCAAAGAAAAGCCAGCACTGGTGCAATACAGGCTTTGTGATAGAGCTATCTCGTAACCTGAAGAAAGAGTAATACAGTACCACAAAAGGTGCCCCTTAATGACTGCCCCATTTCAATCGGAATCTTTCGCAACTGTCTATGAGATGGGGAAATCGGATAGCAATCCATTATGCATAACAGTGAACAAAGGAGTTTACAAAAAAAACGGTAATTTTCGCTGAATAGCTAACACCTTTGAAGAACTACACAAAGCACAATTCTTTCAGGACCACTAAATTCGTAACATTTGCATAAAACACATCCAGTCCTACATATTTCTTCAAGTCATTTATTGCATGTGCTACAATGAGTCTGAATGAATACCATATTTTTCTCCTTTCCGCCAGTGCTCATTAAAACACACTTGCTTTTTTCCAAAGCAGTTGTGGTTTGAATCTGAAATAGGAATGCAAATGCATTTCTAAGTTTACAGTATTATTTGCATAACAGAAACTAAACATGGTTCAAGTTGAAAAACACCACCACAAAGAGCCTCCGAACGGCACAACGAATACAAGGGGGGCGTGGGGCGAAGTTTTGCCAGTTGGTGCACACATGGTTTAATTGTCAAACCACAATAACAGTTTTTCAAAACGAGACATCATGCAGGGTACCATTAGAATTCCAAGACAGGAGCGTTCATGCAGACATCACAGGTATCAGAAGAACACTATTTGTGCCTATATGAACCGCATTTGGCCACTTGCTGGCTGCTAATAAAGATTTAAGACATAATAACGTCGGTTACATAAGAGCCAGAGGCAAACCAGCGTGCCTTTTAGTCTAATTAACCATTCATTACCTCTAGTAAATGCTAAGTTGGGGTATTAGTGCTAAAGAAAAGTATCACACTCTAACACTAATATGGGCCTAGGTAGCATAACTGAGAAAGAGTGTGTGGCAGTTATACATTGGTTTACTACCAAAAGGTATAACACCGGGCATCAAATATCTCAAAAGACATATTATACATACCATGAAAATATTATTTACAAACTGATTAAAGATGAACATCCATTACAGCTAAATCTATGGTATAAAAATATGTATTCTGCATTTTATACAGCACTTATAGAAAAAATACAGAAGGTACACTAAAGTGCAAGAATAATTTGTGAAAATAAAGCAACCTTGCCCCCTATGGATAATTTCATGAAACGAAAGGCAAAGTTTCATATTTTGTCAATCAACAAGATAGCAAAGTTGACCTTCCAATATCACACAATGTCCAGGTTTCACAATTGTGATGACTATTGTTCGTATCAGAGGCCTCGAAGGGGTCTTGGGGGGGGGTGGGGGGGAGCCGACTGCCGGGAGGCTTGCACCCCCGGGGATTTTGGACCAGTGGTGTGGCCCAGAGCCCATTTGGGCTAGTTTGTGCGTTGGTTGGGCTGGGGGGTGAGGGAGGTACTTAACCGGACATTTTGTCAGCTGTGTCACCATTTTAGTACGGTGACATGGCAGCTGGTCCGGATTTTTTGGGTCAACCAGTTTTTTGGAAGTTTTAGGAGTAGGCTGAGGCGTACCTGGTAGGATGGCGGATCCACGCGTAGCAGAAGCCATGCACCTGCTAGCTGAAGCACGGCGCATGGACTTGGTGGTGCCGGCGCGACGCGCAGCTGAAGGGGTGGCGGCGGCAGTGTGGGCCTGCTCGCCGCCACAGGCAAGATGCATCGCGTCCAGGAAATCGGTAGGTGGGAGCGGCCACAGGCAGAAAGCGGCCGCTCCAACAACTCGGGCAAGAGGAAGAGGGCAGGGCGCCGCGCAGCGGCCCGCGCTCGATTTTGTAAAAGGGAAAGGTGGGGCTGCTATAGCAGAAACCAGCCATGAGGTATCAGCGGCCAGGGAGGCCGCGCGTGACATGCCAAAAGGGGGGAGGGGGAAAATCTATGCCAGGAGGCGGCAGAGGGCTGGGAGGGAACAGCAAGAAGGGGGGCCGGACTAGGCCATCAAGCAGGGGGTGAGATGGAGTGTCTCCACCCAGGGAGAAGATAAAAGGAGGGAGCCAGGCAGGGAGGGTGGGCAACATAGGGGGAGTAGGGTTGAGGAGTATGGGGAGGGGGATATACAGGAGGATACAGAGAGAAAGGGGGGCAGGCAGGAGAAGGGCCCGGCAAAAAAGGGGACCAGGCGGGGCCACGTAAGGGCCTCCCTGCCTCCTTGGATCTGGGTGGCTGGTTAGACAGGGCCCCATGAGGGCTCAGATCGTGCTGGTAAGAGGAGGGGAGCAGGCTGCAGGGGGAGCAGACAGGGGTGACTGGGGGCAGGGAGGGGGAGGACAGGGTTGGTCCGGGGGGTGGGATAGAGGCGCAAGTAAGGGGCCCAGCATCCGCTTTAGTGGCGGCCATGTTGGAGTGGAGTGACGGGGAGGATCAAGAAGGGGTTGGGGAATAGGGACAGGCAGCAGAGCCTATTCCAGGATCAGGACATATACGCATCAGGGAGCAGGGTGGGGGGGGGCAGCACGACGGTGGGGGGATTCGGCGGGGAGGAAACAGGCTTGGCAGGCAGTCACAGATGAGGGGGGGGTGACGGCAGGCAGGCTGCTTGGGGAAACACGGACGCGGGACAAGAAATAGTGTTTTTTTTGGCAGTGGTGCCCAGGGCCAAAGAGGGTAAGCACAGAAGGGACCATTAACCCCGGCTTGCCGGACCTTACTTTTCCTTTGCAGGAGTGGCAGGATCAAGAGAGGGAGTACTCGGATGAGTCACATGCAGCTCCACGCTCCCTAGGAGAAGTGACTGCACAGGCAAAGGCGGCCAGTCGGAATGCGTCGCGGGACGGTAAAAACACTGCCAAACGACGGCCATAGGTGACCGAGGCAATGCAACAACCCCGCTGGGTCGATGCGGCCTCAGGGGCGGCGGTGAGAGGGCAATCAAGTATGGATGGGGCAGAAGGGTTTTTTGCACCCCCACAGTACCCAGTGGTGGATTTAGAGGAGCTAATATGCAACAAGCGGGACATTGCAGAGGTCCGGTTGCATAAGAGGGCAAGCAACGAGGAAATAGAAGGGGATTTATGGTTGGATTATGGAGAGGATAGCATTGAGGAAGGGGAGATTGTGGAGGAGGACAAAAGCGGAACGCAGCAGGGATGGGGGGGGCATAGTAACGATGTGCCTAGTATGTTGCAGGTTCGGAAACAAGGATATCTCCCTGACTGGGACCGCGTGGTTCAACCCCCTGCACGACTGGTTAGGCATCTGGATCCAGTGCGGATGCCGACCTTGACGCCAGGTAAGGGCTCGAAAGGGTGTGGTCTGCCATTAATGCCCAAAGGCAGGGTCTCGGTGGGGACTGATGCACACAGGGGTGAGGCCGAAGGGGCAGTGCGTTTGCGCAAAGGTCTGTATGTTAAGGGTACAGGGGTAGGCACCAAAGGGCAGACATCAGAGGAAGTGAAGACAAAAGGGGACTTAGCGGAAGGTCGACGGGACGAGGGATGGGAGACGGGGTCAGGCACAGACAAGACGCCAGCGGAAGGGCAGGACAGCGAGGGGGCCCAGGGAGGAGCCACTAAAGAGAGCCATGAGATAAAAATTAAGAAGCTGCCATACATGGGGGTGACAAAACCACTGGGGGCACATCTTATGCTGATGACTAAAGAAAAGATTTGGAAAAGGGGGTGCGTGTACATGCTGAAGTTACTACACAGGGAACTTAGGTCAAAAGAGTGTTCACAGGAGGAGGAGCTAGAGTTATCCAAGAGGCCTAAAGTGCCTAGGACTATTGAAAACTGGATGGCAGCCTTCCTGATATTTGCGAGCGTGTATTGCGAAAAATACCCAGAGAGGTCTGTCTCGCTTTTTAAGTATATGGACGTGATAAGAAGGGCTCAAGTGACATATGCGGGCTACGCTTGGTCGCACTACGACGAGGAGTTTAGGACCAGGCTGGCGTGGGACCCGGAGGCAAAATGGGGGGAGATTGATGCAGATTTGCACCAGCAAATTATGGTGGCAGTTAAGTTTGGGAAAACCACGTACACGGCAAGCAGGCCTCCACTGACTTACCGCCCCTTTCCGAGCAGCCTCACCCGAGGGGGGAAGGGGGTGGGTTACACAGCAAAGAGCTTAGGGGGAGTGCGGGGGCCTGCTGGGATTACAATAAGGGATCCTGTACAAGAGATGACTGTAGATTTAGACACGAGTGCTCAAAGTGTGCAGGGCGACACCCGTTGGTACAATGTTTTGGGACAGGATACAACTGGCAAGGGCAACAGCAAAGTCAAGGTTTCCAGCACAACAGCTTTTTTCAAGGGCAACAGGGACAGCAGATGGTCGGGGGCAGGGGCGGTAGAGGAGCACAAGGTTCTATGGGAAAAGGCTCGTACACCCATTAGGCTGGAATGCTAACGCTGGCACAATATCCATGTCTGGAGGATGCGCACTACTGAGCTGTGTTTTTCGGGAGGGGTTTAAGTTGGGGTATGAAGGGCCAAGGTCGGCCAGGTGGGCGGAGAACTTGAGATCAGTTAAAGCACACAAAGCAACAGTGCGGGAAAAATTGTTCAAAGAAGTGGAAGCGGGCGTATGGAAGGACCATTCGGACACTTACCTCTCAAAGAGTTGATAAGATCACCGATTGGGGTGGTGCCCAAAAAGGAACGGGGTCAATTCAGATTGATACAGCACCTATCTTGGCTGGAAGGGTCCTCAGTTAATGATTACATATCAGAGGACTTGACATCAGTGTCATACTCATCAGTAGATGTAGCCAGGGCATTAGTGGAGACGGTAGGAAAGGGGGCGGAGATGGCGAAATGTGACATTAAGTTAGCCTTCCTTTTACTGCCGGTACACCCGGATGATTTCCAATTGTTGGAGATACAGTTCGAAGGACAAATCTTTGTGGACAAGGCATTGCCTATGGGATGTTCCATTTCAAGCGTCTTGTTTGAGCATTTTAGCTCGTTCTTGCAATGGGTTTTCTCATGGCAGACAGGCAAAGAGACGGTGACACACTACCTTGACGACTTCTTCCTGGTGGGACGACCCGGTTCAGCGGACTGTCAACAACAGCTGAACAGTTTTGAAGAGCTCATGGGTTCACTGGGAGTGCCCTGGCACCAGAGAAGACACAAGGTCCAAGTACGGTGTTGTCATTTCTGGGCATTAAACTGGATTCGGTGGCGATGTAGGCACGCCTGCAGACAGACAAAAAGTTGAAAATGATTATGCTGATTGAGGACATGCTGGCCAGACGGAAGGTGACAGTAAAGGTAGTGCAAGTGCTGCTGGGACATCTTAATTTTGCGTGTAGAGTAGTAAGGACTTTTTGCAGGAGACTGAGCAGGTCATTAACGGGCATCACACTTACACATCATCACATGAGATTGTCTGCAGGGACGAAGGAAGTTTTACGCATGTGGCGAAAATTCCTAAAGGACTTTAATGGCATTCCAATGGTGACGCCCAAGGAATAGGAATGAGGCGTGCACATATACTCAGACGCAGCAGGAGCTAGTGGTTTTGGACTGTATTGGCAGGGTAGATGGTGCGCGAAAATGTGGCCACGACATTGGAATAACGGGGACAGGAGTATTGCCTTTTTGGAATTATGTCCACTAGTGGTAGCGACAACAGTATGGGCACAGGGCCTGGCAAACAAGAGGGTAATTTTCAGGTTAGACAATATGGCAGTGGTGCAGGTGGTTAATAAGCAATGTGCTAGGGATGCACAGGTACTCAAGTTGATGAGAGTGTTTGTACTCAGTTGTTTGAAACATGATATCATGTTTCAAGCCAGACATGTGCCAGGGGTGGACAATGACATTGCGGACGCTTTGTCTCGTTCACAGTGGGAGAGGTTCCATGGTCTGGCCACGGAGGCGGATACCTGCAAGACACTGGTGCCGGTGGGGATGTGGTCCATCGGAGACAAAGGATGCTGCAATTGGTGGTAGGGTCATTGGCTCTCTCCACTAGGAAGGTGTATATGCAGGCTTGGCTGGAGTTTATCAAAGGGGGGGCTCAGAAAAGGGAGGACAGGTGGGCAAGAGAAGAAGACGTAGTACAGTTTATTTTTGCTATGACTGAGAGGCCTGTCCAGAATTACGATTATTGGCAAGCTGGCAGGGTAAGGCTTCCATGGGTAAGTTGTGGTGGGCAAACTAGGTAGGCGGATTTTGGAAGGCTGGGCAAGAGAAAAGGGGGCCAGGCCCAGAGTTAGGAGGTCAGTGTCTAGAACATTGTTGGTCGCCATGTTACAGTTGATACCGAGGATTTGTAGGAACAAGGAGGAGACAGCATTATTCGCCACATTAATGTCTTGGATGTATTTCGGGGCCTTTCAGGTTTCAGAGTTGGTGGGCAGAAAAGGTGTCTCAGGTCTTCAATGGGGGGAGGTGAGCATGACAGAAGGGGCAGTAGAAGTGAAGTTAAAACAATCAAAGGCGAACCAAAGGGGAATGGGGTAGTATTGAGAGCCTCAAATGACACAGTGGTATGCCCAGTGAGATGGGGAGGCTCATTGTGGGGTATTTCGGGGACAGCCACTGGGGGTGTGTTCAGAAGGGTGTCACAGCAGCTCAGAGCATTGTGGCTCTTGGGGGAAGCTCCGGGGGAGTACAGCACTCACTCCTTCCGGATCGGGGTTGTGACAGATGCGGCGAAGCAGGGTTGGGGGGAGGACAGGATCATGCGTTTGGGGAGGTGGAAGTCTGATTGTTTTAAAACATACATTAAACTGGGGGTACGGTGATGCTTAGTGTACACGTACTTACGCTTGTGTCTTTTAGGTGCAGTGGCTGGGCCAGCTTCGGCTGAGCTGTCTATATGGATAGTGGGTAATTCTTTTGTTAAATGGGCAGAACGACATGAAATCCAAAAAGGGAAAGGTTTGAACCTTGGGTTAGATTCGTCATTATTCAAGGTTTCTTGGCATGGAAAGGGGGGCATGCGCTGGTACGAGCTCATACCTTGCCTGAACAACTTCCGGACAAATGTTATTTTTAATGATGTGTTGATTGTGCACCTTGGTGAGAATGACCTGGTGGTGAGCAAAGGTTTAGCTCTTTTGAAACAGATGAAGAGGGATTTGTTAGAAATCAAGCATCAATGGTCAGGGTGTTTTATAATTTGGTCGTAGTTCATTCCCTGGAAGCATTGGAGGGGGGCTGAAAGACCCGTTGCAATTGATAAGGCGAGGAGGAAGATTAATAGGGACATGAGAAATGTTTGTGAAAAGGAAGGCATCGGGAGAGTAGAACACCCAGAATTGAAGTACGCAGCAGTGTATTTTTTCAGGGAAGATGGTGTACATTTGGCACGCTTCGGGATAGAGTTGTATCTGATACAGATGAAGGAGATCATGGATAGATCATTCAATATTAGAAGATATTCTAAGCACCGTAGGTTGGGGGGGAGGGGAGGGTCGGAAAAGTCATAAGTTAGGTGCAGGAGGAGGACTTTTCTGAGTGGCGTGTGTTCGCTAGTGTTTTTTTACAGGTTAAAGTTATGGTTGGGCACAAGTTAATCTGAGAGCAGGCAATAACGGGAAGTTAAGTAGGAGATGCTTAGGTAGGTAGATGTTTTAGAAATAGGTAAGAGTTTACAGGGTTAAAGTTCAACAGTTAATGATTATATAGGGGTTGTAAACAGTTGCAAGGAATTGGAGAGGGGGGAACCTTAGGGGTGGGGGTGGGGGGGGGAAGACAAGATACGTAAAAAAAATGTATAGCGAGGATTAGTTTTGTAAGGCAAAGGCCAAGGGTAATGTTTTTGTGAGGTGCACCTGTCTTCAATAAAGCGGCCTTTTTCACACTTACCAGAGAGTTTTTTGTGGTCTGTGCTGCGCCCCCTCCTTTGGCCCAAGGTAACAGACACAGAGGATTAATTGTGTGAACTTTAATAGAGCTGGAATCACAATCAGGCCAAGACAAGAGGGGTATTTGCTGCTGGTGTGTCACCAAACAATAACCAAGGAAGGCACAACCTCGGATATGATAGGGAGTTGATCACATTTTCTGAGGAGAGGGCAAATGCTCAATGCCTCATTTCTTGCTATCTCCCTTCAGGATGATCGTGCTAATCAAGAACTGGACCTGTAGAAAGATCTGTTCGTCCTCCTCATTTTGGCCTTCCATAAAAGTTCCCAGTTTTAAGAAAAATGGTCCAAATATTACGTCGGTTTCTCAAAAAGGTACATTCAAATGGAATAGGGAATATGTCCGTATCTTTAATTCCACAGGACATAGTCATTGTTTAGAGTACATTCAAGGCCTGCAGCCTTTGTTCACTTTCAGTACTAAGTGCCTTATTTGGTGAACCGACTTCTCAGTCAAAACGTGGAAGATACCCTTTAATATACGTAATGCATGGCTGCATGATCTGTCCAACAGGTATTGAATGAAGGGTTATTGAGCACAGTCAGAAGCTGTGCTCTGAGAGAAAAGGAAATGGTCATTGGGGTACACAGGTCACATAATATGCCCAGTGTCTGCCAGGCAACCCAGGACCAGCAGGCACGGGTATCTGATAAAGAGAAGTAATCAGTCATAAACAACAGATACCATGAGCAGAAATATAGATTATGGACGAAGCAAAGCCTTTGCATGATGGTGCTGGGCACAGCTGCTGCAGTGCCACTCAGGCACTGTGGAAAGGGGTATTGTGCACAAGGTACAGCTGACGTCCACAAAGTTTGCCCAATGGGTACTGCAGGCAGGGGAAAAGCCAAACTGGTTGACCTAAGCCCATGGCCTGTGCTAAACGGATATAGAGGGCATGGGCGAAATATAGCATAACAAAAACAAATACAGAGAAAAATCACTGACAAACTTTGCACAGGAGTCATGGCTGGCTAAAAAGAATGAATGCCAACAAATATTTGGAAACGTATTCCCCAAATATGCTGAAAGACCTCCGTTATAAAGTCCAGGTTAAACTTCCACTCATGCTTCATTGACTGCAACCTCAATTGAGCCTCAAAATATAAATTGTGAACTTCTGCACAGTGAATAGCAGATATTGTCACTCTCCTGTCCAATGCCTAAAATCACGTGTTCCTGCTTTCACAATCACACTGCTACTCCAGATAGGCAAATGACTATTGTACAATGGGAAGAAAGGAAACCCAGAGCTAATCTGATGGCTCAGCACTCCAAGCTATTCATGTGAATCTGTTTCTATTCTATAATCCACAAACCACTCCTAGATATGTCTTTCAGATGATGCCCCACAATTTAAGGAAGACATTAAAGGGGGCACTCAAGCTAGCAGGAACTGAAAACTGCCCACCACAGTAAGCTAATGCATACATCAAATGACGCCGATACGTAGTCAATAGTATGACCCCAGGTTGGAACTCTTACTTCCAACCTTGCTCCTGGAACCAAAAAGATGTAGAACCTAAGAAGTATTAGAGCTCACTGGCCCTTAGATTTAAATGTTGGCCCAAACATTTCATCATGTCTGAAATGTTCTGGACTCTCTAAAGAGTTAGTAAAGGATCTTTGAAAATTTAGGTTTAGGGAAAATTAGGCTGTAGATGAGGTTGCACATAATATCAAGTGGAGAGTTACAGAAAGAGAAAAGGCAGCTTTGACTAGCCAAGCATTTAAGTAAAGCAATAAATACATATGGTGGCAACTTCCAAGACCATAGTAAATACTCTGGCAGCTGATGCCAGCCATAATAATAATAATAATAATAATAATAATAATAATAATATAGCCACTTATAGAGCACGAACAGCTACCTCAATAGAGCCTTAAAGAAGGGATGTAAAATTAAACGTTTGCCTCTCAACCACAAACTTAAAGTACTTCCAGTGGAAAAGCCTGATAGGGAGGTGAAAGATTCAGTCTCGAGGAAACGAGCAAATCACTCAGTCCTGTACTTCCAAGGCTTGCAAGATCTGACCAGCATTGATTATGATTTCATCAGGAATGAGCGGATGAAATTCAGGCTATGGTTGAGCAACACACCCTGCATTTCCTGGGACACAGGAAAGATCTAGAGTAACAACTTCTCCTCATTGGCTGTGAATAGCTCTTTCCATAGTTTCTTTTTTATAATAAACAATACATTAGGGTCATCAAGTTGTTTAGGTGAAAGAAGAGACGGGGGCCGGGTTGGAACTTACTTAGGACAGGAGTACTCCAACTGTTCAATCAATCAGGAGTTAATATAACGCGGCTACTCACCAGTGAGAAGGTGATGGGGGCTGCTGATCCGTCTGGGTGTGGAGGTACAGTCGAAGAACCAGGTCTTGAGGGCCTTCCTGAATTGGGCCATCAACAGGGATTGCCTGAAGTGGAGGGGCAGGGTGTCCAGGTCTTGGCTGTGAGGCAAGAGAAGGATCTTCCTCCGGTTCTGGTCTTGTAAATCCGGGGGACGGAGGCCAGGGCAAGTTGGGCGGAGCGAAGTTGTCTGGCGGGTATGTGGAATTCAAGGCGGTGGTTCAGATATGCTGCTCCTGCATCGTGGAGAGCTTTATAGGCAGGTGTGAGGAGCTTGAAGGTGATTCACTTGTTGATTGGGAGCCAGTGGAGTTCACAGAGGTGTTATGTGGCTGCGGCGGGGGATGTAGAGGACCCGACTGGCTGCAGCGTTTTGGACGTTCTGTAGTTTCCTGTTCTGTTTCTGGGTGATGCCGGCATAGAGTGCGTTGTTGTAGTCAAGTCTGCTCGTGCTGAGTGCGTGAGTGACAGTCTTTCTAAATTCTGTGGGGATCCATCTGAATGTCTTTTAAAGCAGGCGGAGCGTGTCGAAGCAGAATGAGGATACTGCGTTGATTTGGCGGTTCACTGTGAGCGAGGAGTCCAGTATGACGCCGAGGTTGAGTGCGCGGTCCGTAGCGGTGGGAAGGGTTCCTTGTACGGCGGGCCACCAGGAGTCATCCCAGGCTGAGAGGGAGGGTCCCAGAATGAGTACTTCGGTGTGGTCCGAGTTGAGCTTGAGGCAGCTGTCTTTCATCCAGGTAGCAACAGCCTTCATTCCGCTGTGAAAGTTGATTCTGGCGGCTGTGGGTTCGTTGGTGAGGAAGAGGATCGGCAGGGTGTCGGCGTAGGAGATGATGTTGAGTCCATGGATTTTGACGATGGCCACAACAGGGGCCATGTAGACGTTGAAGAGGCTGGGGCTCAGGGAGGAGCCCTGGGGCACTCCGCAGCTGATCTCTATAGGTTCTGAGAGGAACGGGGGTAGTCTGACTTGCTGCGTTTGGCCGGTAAGGAAGGAGTAGATCCAGTCCAGTGCCTTGTCACGGATGTCAGTTTCGTGGAGTCTCGTGATTAGGGTGCGGTGGGAGACTATGTTGAAGGTGACGAGTGGTCCAGTAGGATGAGGGCTGCGGTATCCCCGGTCGAGAAGGGAGCGGATGTCGGTGGCGGCGAGGAGTGTGGTCTCGTTGCTGTGTTGCTTGGGAGACCGGATTGGGAGGTGTCCAGGACGTGGTTCTCTTCGGTGAAATCGGAGAGTTTGGCGTTGATGGTCTTTTCGATGACCTTGGTGGGGAAGGGGAGGAGGGAGATGGGTCTGAAGTTCTTGAGGTCTGTCGGGTCGGCGGACGGCTTCTTCCGCAGGGGGTTGATCTCAGCATATTTCCAGTCGTCAAGGGAAGGTGGTGGTTTTGGTGGAGAAGTTGATGGTGCGGCAAAGCTCGCAGGGGATGGAGGCGGCGGCTCAATGGAAGATGTGATACAGGCAAGGATCTGATGCGGCTCCTGAGTGGATGCTCTTCATGGTCTTGAGTGTGTCGTCTGTGGTGAGCAGAGTCCAGTTGAGCACAATCTGTTGGGGTGTGGCTTGGTTGCATGCGGGGGTGGCGGGCGTTGTGGCATGGTCTTGGGTTTAGAAGCTGTCGTAGATCTGCCTGATCTTGTGGTGGAAGAAGGTGCCAAGTTTGTTGCAGAGGTCTTGGGTGGGTGGAACGACTGTGGTCTTGCTGTTGGGCCTAGGGAACTCCTTGGCGATGGCAAAGAGTTCTTTGATGTTGTATGGATTGGCATTGATTCTGTCTTGGAGGGCTGTTTTCTTTGTGGTTTTGACGAGAAGGTGGTGTGCGTTGATGGCGGTTTTGAAAGTTGCATGGGCTTCCGGGGTTTTGTTGTTCCTCCATCTCTTCTCGAGTCGTCTGCAGATGCGTCTGGACTCGTGGAGGGCGTGAGTGAACCAGCTGGCTTTCTTGGAGTCTTGCTTGCCTGGTGGCTTCTTGAGGGGTGCCAGAGTGTCGGTGCAGTTGGAGATCCATTGGTGAAGGCTACGTGCTGCGGTGTTGGAGTCCGTTGGTGTTGGTGGTGTGGCTGTGCTGATGAAGTCGACAAGAAGTGGTCCCATGTTCTTGAAGTGGTTCGCTGGTTGCTTAGATTGACCTCTGATGTTAATGAATATGTAAAGCAATTATCCTTTTAGTGGGAGAAGGCTGCCAATCGCCTTCTTATGCAGTTCGATATCCTGGATGTACAACCCAAAATGTAGTAAGCACTGGAGTATAGTGGGCCATGGAGTCTCTTCTCCTATGCAGAGACTATGGCTGAAGGCTGCACACTGTTTGGCCTATGGCATTTAGGACCCATGCGAGACTCGGTCATACAAAGGGCTTGCTTTACAGCAAAGCAGCTGACACCACGAAGTACCACACAAAGGAAGCAAGAAATAAAACACAGGAATCTAAGTCAGTGTTCCAAAATACTTTAAGACCTTTGTGTACTTCCAGAAATACAACTTCAAGCTGACCCTCCCTCCCCCCCGAATTCAGTGCCCAGGTATGTGGTTCAGGAGCAGTACAAATATGAGATAAACTCCATGCAATAAGGAATAACTGTACTGACCTGGTTTTACTAGGATTAAAACCGCCGGTATTCCCAATTCCATGGGGTTCAAAGCTGCCATTTACCACCCAATCTAAGCAGGTGGTAAATGGAAGCAGAGGCTTCTGTTCAGGTGTGGGTGGAGTGAGTGGGTAAGAGAAAGTGAACATGTATCCGGGAAGGTGGGTGGAGCATTGCATGCTTCCTCTTGGCAGAAGAGTTGGTCAGACAGAGGTAGAAGACAAAGCCTTGCTAATGCTACAGCCAAAGCCTAGAGCGATTTTACAGGCCACTTTTTTCTGGCTAGTAAAATCAGGTCCTCCTGTACTTGGGTAAATCGGGAGTGAAAACACTGGTTTATTTGTGATCTGAGCCATACAGGAATTTTGCTCCGACCAACTCATAATGAGGGAATTTTAGTGCAGTGACTGGTAATAAGTTTCTTCTAGTATCAACAATGAGGAAATGTAAGTATAGGATGATGTAAGAAGTCCTTTTATACAGCAGCTGAAAGCACTGATGCCAGCAATTTAAAAGATTGCCCAGACTGCACTGTGTTTGTTGTTTACAAGAAGCATGGGGCTTTGCCACTCTGGGTAAAAGTGACTGCCTTCAGGTAGCTGACTCTGTGTGGATCAGAGGCCATATCAGTATGAGACATGGGATTTTCATAGAAAAGACTATTCCTTCAATATTTTCAACATTTAGACAAACTTCTGACAAAAATTATTTATTTAAAAACATCAAAGTAAATTTCAGAATAATGCTCCAAGGCAAGAAAAAAGAAAAACTAGTCAATATCTGGGTACAAGGGTTTACCAGCTTCTACTATAAGGTTATATGCGCTGTTAAGGCAAGTGACCGATAGCAACTGCTCAGTACATACAAGACTGCTGATCACAAGTTGGACAACTTTGGCTTAGGTGCCAAATAGGAAAAACGTCACAGCATGGGAAAAGGGGAGCACCCAATAACCTTATCTCTAGAGACATATTTCTTTGATACTGTCAACAGCCTACTGCTCTTGGGGGGGGGGAGGGGGATCTTTTAGATAGCAGCAACGTGTAAAGATCACAGTCCCACACAGCCATCCTAGCTGAAAAGGGCACCTTCAGGCTAGACTCAATTTCTAAGCCATGACATGCGAAAGATTTACACTGCCACCTGACTGTTCTTCAGACAACTACCCATAATTATTGACTTAGATGGAGCTTCAGCCAAATCTTTAAATGATTAACCATGATCCTCCTTGGCCAGTTCTACATATTTTACCCAAGTTGGGGTATTTTGCTCATTGAATAACATTGAAATTGTAATTTGTCTGAAATTCATATTAGGCATACCTCTAGCTATTTCGAAATGTGAACAGCATGTGGAACTGCATACACCACCATCTACTGTATGGTTTAAACATGGCCCTCAACTGAACAGCAACATTGTAAAGCCAGGGGCTTTCTGGCCTTTATTATCTCCTGGGCCTGCCCTATCCAGCACCTGGATACCCTCACGGGTGATTAGCTGTGCTCTACAAATTCACATAACATTACCAGAATTAAGGTAATGCGTGATGCCATATGTGGCAGGAGTTTTTTTTAACAATAAAATGCATATTACAGGCCTGAATACATGTAAACAATACTGCATTTAATAACAGAGACAAAAAGTGGGCAGCCCAACAAATCAACAAGGAGAGTCGAGCCTGAGCCGAGGCATGGGTATGGCTTGGCTGAGAGCCTGTGCACGAGTCGAGGCTTTAAAATGTTTGGCATGTAAATCGTGCCGCAATTATCATACACAATTAAGATGAAGTCCGTTCAAAATTCTAAAAAAGTATTGATTTAATATGTAGAAGAAGAATATTTCAGATTGTATCACTGCATTGAATGGCATTTTTATTTTTACACATGAACTCAAAGGCATCACACAATTTGGTTAAGCAGGAATGCTGGGACTTATTCCGGATTTTACATTATGCAATTCAGCCCCTACATGGTATCTCTTTCTTTCTCCCCTTTACAGCAAAGGTTAATGCTTTGTCTTCAATTTCTGGATCACGTGGTTAGAGCGCCGGTGGCAGGCAGTAGAACAAGCATTTGCAATGCAATAGGTCTCGCATTGACGCGAGTTTGAGCTATTGACATTGCAAATGACAATGCCTTTTATTTTTGTTTTCATTTTTAAAACATAAATAAAAGGCATTGTCATTTACAATGCCAAAAGCTTAAACTCGTGTAAATGCGAGACCTATTGCATTGTAAATGCCTGTTTGTTTTATTAAAGGGTTCACAGGTGTCCAGAAGAGCCTCCCCTTCCAGCAGCTAACACGTAATTTTAGAGCAGTCGACATTCAGTATTAAGAAAGGTCAGTGCGTTAATTGGAAGATGCTGTTCGGTTCCGAGTGCATAAACGTATTTTATTTGAAAGTGAGAATCCCTGCACTGCTGCAGTACATTTAATGTGAGAGTACCGGTACTTTACTAGAACAAACAGGTACTCTAAATAGTGTGTACTGTATTGCACTTCTAAATTTCCATTTAAAGCACCAAGGATTGTCCCAAAACGGTCAAAACTCGGTATAAAGCAGAACTTCAGGGATGGGCAGTAAAGTCCTGTGTATTTACCCCAGTGTGGCCGCCACAAGTCCCACGGCTCCAGTGCCTGCGCCCAGTTCCAGCACCGAGCAGCCCCGGAGTACATGCTGGGAGCATGGGTCGTAGAAATCCTCAGTTTGCAAGAATTTGGCCAGAACTAGCGCTGCATCCCACACCACACAGCCAACGTCGCCTAGACAGCGCTGCTCCAGGCGCAGCACAGAGCCGTTCTTCAACTCAAGCTCTCGCACGAAGCCCTCCTGACGCGCGCCCGCTGCCATGGAACGAGGCGGACGGAATTCGATTTAAAGTAATCCTTTAGTCCATCACATTAACATGTCAGACTATACTTCAGTGCGCATGCTTACAGCCGCCGGTCTTGCCGCTGCCATGTTGGGTGTGGGTAAAAACGGCACCGTATTAAACAAGCATTTGCAATGCAATAGGTCGGATTGCATTGCAAATGCTTACGTTTAAAACTGAGCACGGCGCCGCTTGAAGGACACCGCGCTTGTTTTTTTTTTTTAAACTTTAACACTGAGCGCGGTGTCCTTGAAGCGGGCGCTGCGCTCAGTGTTAAAGTTAAGAAATATATAAATAAACCGAGCGCGGTGTCCGTGAAGTGGCGCGCGCTCAGTTTTAAAGTAAAAAACAAGGCGGAAGAGACGCCGTGCGCGAGCCAAATATCCAGTCCGGGTGGGCGACCCAGAAAGGAGACAGGGAGGGGACCGAAAAGCCCCACTGCAAATCAAAAGCGCGCATTTAACATAAAGTGTGACGCGCGCCAATGAAAAGCAGAGGCGGAGCTTCCACCCCACTTCCAAAAGCAACCCGATGAAAAGAGATCTCGCAGAGCGAGCAGCGCATGCGCTGGGCGAGACCTAAAAATGAAGGCTTGGGTTGTTTTGGGCTTGTGGACAAAGAGGACCTCGAGCTGAGTCGGAGTCAGGCATCTAGCTCGAGCCCTCAGTGGCTCGCCCACCTCTATTAAATATTGGGTATACATTCATAATGTCTAGGAAGGCAGACTATTTGAATGGTAATGCTAACAAAAGTGTGTTTGATCCCCATGTTTTCTGTTTAGAAACCCCATTTCTCACACCGTTCAAACCAACAATACCGAGAAAGGAAAACTTCCCATTTCTCTGGTGTATGCATTATAATTGCGGCTGCAAGGGAAGATGATCTTGCAGAGTTCAGTCTTAGAAGGAAAGTGGAAAAGTCAGCATTACGTTCTGCAGCTTCCGCGAGCTCTGCCAAGGGGCATTGTTTCAGGAAGCAGAGGCAGAGGGGAAAGCAGGAGCTAAGCATAAGTGAACCCTCCTTGCTTCATTAGACACCATTAGTAACAAGCATTGGCATAGCCAATAGGTCTCGCCTTTGGGACCTTATAAGTGTTTAGCCATGCAACAATTGTGCTGCATAACTAAATACTTATAAGGTCCCAAAGGCGAGACCTATTGGCTATGCCAATGCTGGTTTTCTATTCGTTTACTTTTGCTATAATCGCGGCACCGGCGCTTTACTTTTAACGTTAAAAGTAAAGCGCCGGTGCCGCGAATCTAGCAAAAGTAAAGAAATAGAAAAAAACATCTATTTCTTTACTTTTGATATAATCGCGGCACCCGCGCTTCACTTTTAATGTTAAAAGTAAAGAGCGGGTGCCGCGATTATAGCAAAAGTAAAGAAATAAAGTCAGGCAGATGGCGGCTGCGCACGTGCACGCGCGCGTAACCGCATGCTGGTAGCCAGCAAAGTAGCACTTCCAAAAGCCCCCTTACTAAAGGTCTCGCAGAGCAGCGCATGCGCTGGCTCAGCGAGACCTAATAAAGGGGCACAAGGTACAGATGCAGAGATGGGACTAGACACATGGACTCCTTGTTGAGGGGGTATGGGGCAAAGAGGGGAGGGGCGGTATTCTGAATGGTTGAATTCTGATGGCTGTGATGAGAGCATAAGGTATGCGTGGAAACTATACCTGGCTTGGCATAGTAAAACTTTAGTAAATTATTACAGCCTTTTAGGTTGTATGACTGAAATCATCACAGGCACGTCTGGTAGGAAATAGAGTCCCAGGTTAGGAATGTGTGATTGGAGCTTTTTTAAACTTCACCATCATTTGCATATTATGTTCGTAATAACCATGACCATACTGTGCAATCATGTAGACAAGAAATAAATAATACCAATATAATTGTAAAATATCAATCATTCTGTATGCATAGTACATACTGATTCAGAGTACAAAGGTGGGCTATAAGCATGGGACTCTACTTTATGCATTGTGTGCAGATAAGAGGTTCTCCGATAGGCATGTCTGACTCCTAACACTCCCCACCTAACAGGGCATTACTAGTCAGAGGAGGCGTGACAGACACCTGCCAGTTCACCTCTTCTCTGAAACAGCAAGTTACTTACCTTCCGTAACGCCTTTTCTGATATAGACTATCTAACTGCAGATACCTCACCTTTTGAATACCTCCAGGTGTCAGACTGGATCGGAAAACTTTTGCATAGTAAATCCCTCCTATACCAGCAGGTGGCGTTGTGCAATGTCATGTCACCTCGTGCTGCTCCGTCTCGTGCGGACGTGAAGTTGGGACCAGTATACATACATCATCTGCTGGCACTGGTGTCAGTTTCTTTCTATACTCTTTCTGTGTCAACAGACCTAGATTCTTAAGAAACTATCACTGAAACAGTGTGCAGACTAAGAATTATTTATTACCTATAGATTGTTATGAGACCACTCCACACAATGGGGAGTCTCTACTAGAAAAGGTCTCATTCGTGAGACCAATTTGTCAGGAAAGAAAGAGGCATACAGAGGCACAGATGACAAAGCCTGAAGTTCACTCACTCGCCCTGCAGATGCAACAACAGTGTGGAACACTGTTTTAAGAATCAGCAACCGCAAAGGTCAACTGTGCATAGGCTCAACGGGAAGGCACAACAAGTAGGTCAAGACCAAATTTAAATTCCATTGTGCAACACAAATTAGACAGAAGGAAAAATGCGGATCAAGCCTTTCAAGAAACGTATCACAACATGTGTTTTAAATAGAGATGGTTGATCTGGTAAATATAAAAAGGCCGAAAGGTCTGCTAAGTAATTATTAACTGTGGCCTCAGAAAAGCCTTGCTGGGTCAATGAAAAATAAAACAAGAGAATATCAGAAAGGAAAGCTTGTAAGGGTTGAAGGAAGGAACACCACAATACAAACGTCTCCCAGTGTCCTACACCAACGGATTTGGTGGAGGGACATCTGGCTACTAGGATAACACCAAACATTTCAGGAGGGAGATCATATGCCATCAGCTGCCGCCGCTCAATCTCTATACATGGAACTGTGAGTTGCGCAGGCTCAAGTGCAGTGCCTTGCTCCTGTGACAGATCATAACAAAGAGGCAGCCGGATTGGAGGACAGATGTTCATGGCCAGAGGTTCCGGGTAACACTCTCCATGCCCAGTCCGGAGCCACTAGGATGACTTGTGCGCGGTCTTTACTGATCTTCTTAAGTACTCTGAGCAGTAGAGAAAGGGGCAGAAAGGTATATAGGCGTCTTGAGCCCCCATGTAGGTGAAAGGTGTCTTCTAATGAAGATTGCCTTGGGTACTCTATTGTGCAAAAATTGTGGCCCTGCGTGCTCTCGGCGGTGGTGAACAGATTGACCCAGGGACCTCTGCATTGTTGGAAGATGACCTGTGCCATCTTGGGCACATTTATGATAAAACCCAACAATGCTAACAGGTCGTCTAGCTCTGCTTTGCGACTGCTTGAGGCGAGTACTGCTTCAGTAACCAGTCGTCGAGGTACGGGAATACAAGTATCTAGAACCTCCGCAGAAGAGATGCAACCACAGCCATCACTTATGTAGCCACCCAAGGAGCACTGGTCAAGGCAAAGGGGAGCATACAAAGCTGAAAATGCTCCTATCCTACCTGGAAACCACAGGTAGCGCCTGTGGGACTGAAGTATCGGAATATGAAAATATGCATCTCGCAAGTCCAGGGCTACCATCCAGTCTTGTGGATCCACGGCAGACAGAACTTGGGCCAGAGTTAAAATCTTGAACTTATTCTTTCTTAAGAAGAAGGGCAGAGGGTGAAGATCTATGACGGGACAAAGTCCCCACCCTTGTTCAGAATCAGAAAATAAGAGGAGTACCAAAGAGTTCTAATTTCTGAAACCAATACTCTCTCTATTGCTACCTTTGTTAAGAGAAATCCACTTATCCTTGGAGAATTGACAAGTGGTCCTCCGGTAGATGTGGTGGTGGTGGGATGTCGGGGGGAAATGACTGAAAGAGTAAACAATAACCTTGTGCCATGATTTGGAGCACCCGATGATCCTCCGGCCTGGAACATAGTAAGTTTAAATTGGGGAGACTTTGTGGCGGCTGTATAAGAAAGGGCTGGAGTCTGGGCAGAAGGCTGCCCCAAGGGTCCTGAGTGCTGTTATCCAGCTTCATTGCCTCTGAAAAGGCTGGGTGACCTGTTCCAATTGAGGAGAATATTGTCTCCGACTCCGAAGGTAACCCCTTTCAAAGCCTCAAAAGGTCCTAAATTGCTATCTCAGGGTTCTGGTGCCATTTAGACATCAAGCTAAAAACCTTAAACTAAACATGGAGTTTAAAAAATACATATGGTAACATGTAAAAAACGGTCCTAAATTGATATCTCGGACTTCTGATGCAAAATAGACATTTACAAATCTGTTATGTATCATATACATATACTATGATATGTGATTTGATACATAACAGATTTGTAAATGTCTAAATGGCACCAGAATCCCGAGATGAAAAAGTAGGACCATTTTATACATATTCGCTATGTGTATTTTTTTATACTACATGTTTATTTTGCGGTTAATATGGAAAAAAAAAATCTTTCAAGTGAAGCTAACAGTAAATGGAATTAGAATGTTTAGGCTTATCTTTCTTGAAAAAACTGGACACTTGTGAGGGCCGGCGGCTACAACTTTTACCAAATAATTATGGATGTACCACATTTGTCACATATTACACAAACTTTCCATAATGTGCAGATATTTAAAAAAAACTTTTTTAGCTCAAATGGAAAAATGTAATGCTGTTAGAAAATGTGCTGCATAGTTTGTCTTTTGCTGCATAATTACAGTATATAACATAGTGGTGGTAGCTATTAGGGGTGGCCGATAAATTCCGCTCTGCCGGCGGAGTTTTGGCCATAACGCGGAGTTCCAGTCAAATTCCGCCAACCGCCGCATGGCGGAGTTTTTTTCAACGTGCGGCTCGCCAATGGTAAGCTGGCGAGCGAGAACTGGCGACCCCTAATGCGATTTTTAGGCACTAGGAGAGCATCCAGTGAGATTTTCCCAAAGCTGGCTGTCGCCACTGTTTGCGGTGAAAAAGCTGTTGCTTGAGTAGAGAAAATCGACTCGATCTGCAGCAAAACCAACTCGAGGTGCAGTGCTCTCTGGCGCGCCACGTGGTGCAATTCACGTTGATTTTCAGGATGGAACAAGCTCCTGGTACTAAAGATCAGCGCAAGCAGCATGACATGTCGATTTCCGCCCTGTTTGTGGAACTCCACGGAATCTCGCAGAACTCCGTGGAATCTCGCAGAGTTTTCATTAAACTTTGCTGAATTCCACAGAGTGAAACTCCACCAGTTTTGCCCACCTCTAGTAGCTATACATGAGTCAGAGTTTCCATAAGACAAACTTTTTTTTGTTTTGCTAATAACTTTGGAGCGGTTTGACAAATCTTCACAAACCTTTATAAAAAATCATCCACCTCAGCTCCTTCCTGGAAAGTGCTGAGTGATCTATTAAGTGGGGGGCTGAGAAAAGGGGATGGGGTCCCAAAACAGTTATCCTATGCAATTTTCATACGGGAATACAGAAAAACGACTGAACAGAATTATACCAAATTTGGCAGACAGCTAGATATTTATTCAGAAAGTGTGCTACTTGAGATTTGCTGTAAATCTGTTCAGCCGTTTTAGAGACAAAGGTTCAAAAAAATTGCAATATGGGCAGCTTCTACAAAAGCGCAAAACAGGCCATTCAGAATATGGGTCTCAGGGATGCATGGAGGACTCTGAACTCCACTGCAAAAGACTATACCTTCTTCTCACATGTGCATCGAACATATTCCCGCCTAGACTATGTATTCCTTAGTCAAGGGCTGTTAGGGTTCCTACAAGCGTCAAAGATTCACCCCATCAATATCTCAGACCACAGCCCTATCTCTGTCTGTCTGAACTGGGGGATCAAGGCACCGGGCCCGCCGAGATGGTTTACCCCTGTCTCCTTAACACATGACAGGTTGCTTTGCGATGAACTGCGAGCGGCAATTAAAGAATTTTTCCAACTGAACTTGCCACAAGACACTACACCCTCGAATAATTGGGATTCTTTCAGGGCGGTGTTGAGGGGTAAATGCATTGAACTCAACGCTGCCATGCACAAGCAAAGGGCAAGAGAGCGTGGAGCCCTGGAAGTAGAACTGGGAGAAGAAGAAAAGGAACATAAAATGACACCTACACGGTCCCTCCAGCGCAAGCTAAGTGCACTAAAGGGGAAAATCAATCTAATTTACACCAACAGAGTGGAATATACTCTTCTGCGCTTGCTTCGCATTTCCTATGCCCAAGGGAATAAAGTAGGCTCCCATCTGGCAAGGCAGCTCAGATAAAAGAGGGAAAAGGAATACATAGGAGGGATCTACGATGGTGAAGGGCACATGGAAAATATAGACGAGGGCAAAGCTAACATATTCGGGGCCTTTTACAAGGAGCTATATCAGGCAACAACTATAGAGGTTAATGCCAAACTAAAATATCTGGACTCGACTGACCTTCCCCAGGTCTCGCCTGCTCAGAACGAGCATTTGAACGCCCCAATCACCGACGAAGAGATTAGGCTAGTAATAGCGGCAATAAAGTCACATAAATCCCCAGGGCCGGTTGGGTTGACGGCACACTTTTATAAAACGTTTGCCTCAGAGATCATTCCCCACCTGACCCTCTTTAATTCGATAGCGACGGGTCCAGCGGTGACAGCCTCAATGGCGAAAGCCATGATAACGGTGTTAGCAAATGCGGGGAAGGACCCACAATGCTGCTCCTCCTATAGGCAGATTGCACTTTTAAATTTGGATGCTAAATTATACTCTGCAATCCCAGCATCCAGATTGGAGGGTTTGATGTTGGACCAAATTCATCCCGATCAATCAATCAATCAATCAGGGGTTTTAAAGCGCGCTACTCACCCGTGAGGGTCCCAAGGCGCAAATCGGGTTTCATAAAGGGCAGACAAACCCACGACAACATTCGTAGGGTATTACACCTGATTGAAAAGTTCTCAAAACAAAGTCCGGCAATCCTGGTGGGATTAGACATGGAAAAAGCTTTCGACAAGGTGGACTGCCCTTTTGTTTTTCACACTCTATAGAGCTTTGGGTTTGGGGGACCCTTTATTAACATGATCAAAGTTAACTGCGCACAACCCCGATCTAGAGAACAGGTTGATGGCATAAGCATGCCTCTGTTTCCCCTTGGCAGGGGGACGAGGTGGGGGAGTCCGCTGTCCCCCCTGCTGTTCGCCCTAAGTATTGAAACTTTGGCAACTCAAATCCAAGCAACACAAGAGATTCAGGGGATTAGATTCGGGGGCGATGAACACAAGATATCGTTGTTTGCCGACGATGTCTTGATGACACTTACTTCTCCCCGATCCTCGCTGCAGGCCCTCCAGGATGAACTGCAGAGGTTGAAAAATGTAGCGGGCTTCTGCATAAACCTGTCCAAATCATCCATTTTAAATCTCACTATGCCAGAAAGGGAGGTGCCTCTTTTGTGCGGGAAATCCCCATTCCAATGGGCCAAACACAATCTCCCGTACTTAGGGATCAAGATCACGCCACAACTGGAGGGGCTGTTTAGGGAAAACTACCTCCCCCCTACTTCTACAGTTACAACAAGACCTTAAGCGCTGGAAACCACTATACATCTCATGGTTGGGGCGTATTCACACCATCAAAATGACGGTACTCCCAAAACTACTGTACCTGTTCCAGGCCCTCCCGATGGACCTAGAGCGAGACTTCCTCCCCAAATTACGCACGCTCATCACTCACTATGTTTTGCAGAACGGTAGGGCGTGACTGCCTTTTAATCTTCTAAGACACACAAAGGGGGAGGGAGGTGTGGCTCTGCTCGACTTTGACCATAATTATAAGGCAGCACAACTCCAGGTAATTGCAGAATGGTAAATGAGGGAATCAGACAAACATTGGCTTCACATGGACAGGGCAATAGTGGGTAGGACGATATGGGATGTACTTTGGAAACCAAGAAAGGATAGACATCGAAATGCATACCCAAGTACCCCCACCCGGACTACCCTTAAGGTATGGGACGACACCAATAAAGTGGCTGGCTGGCTGACGATTCCCTCTCCCTATACCCTGATCCATTGCAACCCGGAGTTCCCCCCAGCGGCGAGGCCGGGACCATTTGACGCTTGGAGGGAGTGAGGCTGCCTGGTATTATCCGATCTTTTCCATAACAACGACATTCTGACTTTTGAGCACTGCCAACAAGAGTTTCACCTACCCCCACCAAGCACTTCCATTATCTCCAGCTCAAACATTGGGCCCTACACCCACTGATCAGGGAGGCTGCTGCACGAGACTTTACGCCAATAGAAACTTTCGTGCGGAGGTTGGGAACCATGAAAGGGGTGATATCCTTCTTATACGGACTCCTGCTTTCTACACTGCATTCACCGCAGCCCCGACAAATCAGCTTCTGGGAACACACGCTAGGGAGCTTAATCTCAAGAGGGAGAGTGGAGACACCGGTGGAAAGACATTGTTAAGAACAACCATTAAATAGACCTAAGGGAAACTCACTACAAGACACTTTTCGATTGGTATCTCTACACCACGAAAATTAAAAAGATATTCCAAGAGGCCTACGACCTCTGTTGGAGGGGATGCGGTTTGCTAGGGGATTTCCGCCACATCTGGTGGGATTGCCCAACCATTAAACCATTCTGGGTGGAGATTTTAGCCCAAATGAAAGACATGCTGGGATACCCCATTCAGACCACACTAGAGGCAATACTACTGAGCCTCAGAGATCCTGGACTGGAAAACCAGTTAAAGGCAGATAGGGCGATTATGTGGGCGTGCTTCGGGGCAGCCGAAAAGGCAATTTTGGTCGCCTGGAAGAAGAAAGTAGCACCACTGTTGACCCAGTGGCACTCCCGTCTTTGGAAAATACTTTTTTATTTTTTTTAAGCGGATTAGATAGGTGAAACTCAGTCTATCTACTTTTATTATATTTTGAATTCTGCCACTACTTACATAACGGGTTCCTGTACTGTTCTAACTGCAGTGATTACTTTGGTTGTACAACTGTAAGTGGCTCTCTCGGTTGAGCTGATGCTTTTTCCCTTTTTGCTTCTGCTGAGGTAGGGGACACACTGTTTCAAACGATCCTCTGAGCGTCTCTTGCTTTACACTTTCACCCTTGCTGGTGGCCCTTTTTAAGTCAAAGCACAACATTATCCAGTTGTGACTCTTCGGAATATTTTTCAGCTGAAAGTTCAGGTTGGACTGCAATGTCAGGGCCACGCAGTACAGACATGAACAGAATAAAGGCCAAATAAATATGGATGCATTTCACGTTGTCCTTTAAGAGCACTCTCTACAAGAGAAAGCCATAACCAAGTATCAATGGGTGTGAAATTGGCAGTGTTTTTGGCCCAGTGTGAGACATGCCACATGCTTGCCAACTGATTTCAGAGCCCTCAGTCTTAAGAAAGTAGGAACTCAGTGAAGAAAGCTTGAGACCCTTATTGTTTTCCCAGAAAGACATCTGTTCATTTCATTGGAGATACAGTACAGAGGCAGACGTCAGGCAGCTCTAGTAGCACATTTTTGGGGCATTTTAGGAGAAGTTTACAGTTTGGTGCAAACCATGTGACTGGAAGGGACCCCCAACTACCTGGCAAAGTCCGGCGAAACCACTTTGGTAATCAATGGCGAAGCAGATTTTTAGTCAGACCAACCTCACATCGGTTTACCCATTGTCTGCTTTGCCCTCAGAGATTTCAGTAAATTAATAAAGGAACATGGCTCAGTGGGTTGAGACACCTGCTACACTGATATTCGGGTAACCTAGATAGAACTCGCAGTTTGGAGTCGGATCTTGGCTTTTCACTCGTGCAGGGCCGACATCAAAGATTTTTTTTTTTTATTATTGAGCAGAGCATGGGGATAATACATACATAGTGATATAATTAGTCATCAAGAATAAAAATCAGTATTATGCAATAAAGCACATTCTTATTCATTTTTCAAATGGAACCTCTATGGATTAAATAGCATCACCTAGACACCAAATATTTAAAAAGGCAACAAAAGTCTGGCTAGATCATACAATATTTAAAAAACCTGATCTCACTACTAAAATTTCTAAAGTGCTAACGTGCTACATGCTAGAATATCGCAAAATTAACTTACTAACATTGTTTACAGGCCCTAAGGATTACCTATAATCATTGAATTAAGATCACTTGTACCCTTGATTATAGGAAGTTCGTTAAAAGACATGTAGAGCCCTATATAAGTAATGTAAACATATCTATAAAGAGAACTATAATATTAAAGTGCCATCGTGCCTTTCCTTAAATATCTGACAGAAAAAAGTGCAATATGCTAAAGTGCTCCCTAACACGTCAATGCATACATCTCTAAATATTTATTTATTTTAAATTTCTGGCGTGGTTTCACAATTTTCAGAAAACCTCCAAACAGTTTTGAATTTTTTTGTTGCACCAACCCTCTTAGCATAAGCTTTTTCAAACCTCTTGGTCTTTTGCATTTTATTTAACCATTTAGAATAGGAAGGTACTTCTTCAGACCTCCAATTTTGGAGAATTAGCGAACGAGCCACTAAAGAACAAATCGCCGTGTAGGTCTCTTCGGTTTTGGTCAAATCAGACCTAACTTTAGAAATGCCAAAGAGAGCTACTTCTGCTTCAGGGTCAAACCTCTTCTTTATTGCCTGGCTTATTGACGAGAAGATCTTGCGCCAGAATAGTTCGTGTTTTGGGCACGTAAAAAATATGTGGAGCCAATCTCCCTCGCCTTCAGCCTGGCATCAGAAACACTTGTTTTCCACATCCGGGTAGCGTTTATTAAGAGTTTTAGGAGTGTAATATGCCAACCACCGAGATAGAAAAGCCATCCTTTTAAAGTTGGCTGCTCTTAGGGCCTTGCTTCCTAACTGGGCTATAGACTGGCATTCCTGGCAAGAGAAAGAACAGTTAGTTTCCCGGGTTACTTTTTCCAGGAATTCTTCGACCAGGGGGAGCGCATTTACACTTTCTCAGTAGTGAATACCAATTTCCAACCCCCTTTAGTTTAGCTCTATATAGAGCATTTACCTGGTTTGTTGGAGCACCGCTTAACAGTAGATTGTATTTATTTATAAAGTTTACAATCTGCAGATACTCCAAAAAGCCAGGCTTATTTCGGTTGCCATATCTATTTTGAACCTCTTGCCAGGAAATTACTTTTCTAGAAATTAAAAAGTGACCCAATTCCTCAAGACCACAGTCCTTCCATCTTTTAAGCCGACTAGAGTGTACTTGAAGACCAAAACTTTTGCACTCTTCTAGCTTCAAATAGTTAAATCCTGAGGACCCGGCTTGTTTAAAAAAGGACTGTAATCTGTCAGAAAAGTCTCGAACCGTCTTATATCGGGTCTTTTTTGGTAATTTGGAAGTTTTTAAGAATATTGGAATTTTCGAGCCAGACTCCTGAATCATGCTATCAAAAAAGAAATTGTCTAGTAAACCATTTGGTTCCAGAAGACGTGCTGTGAGATCCAAGAACGCTGCCTCATGATATGTTCGAATTCTTGGTAAGGCTAAACCCCCCTGATTAGTTTCCAACTGTAGTATAGGTAGCTTAACCCTAGAAGCCTTCCTATTCCAGACAAATTCCCTGAACATTGACTCCATCTCTTTAAAATAGTTGGAGTTGATCTATAAGGGAACGTTTATAAAGAGAAATATTAGTAGGGGAAGAATAGACATTTTTATCGGCGCTACACGACCTATTAGAGTTAAAGGTACGAGAGACCACTTATCGAGTAATGTTTTAATTTTATTCCGCATTGCTAAGTAATTCAAGCTGAATAGTTTTTCATACTGATTGGTGACATAAATGCCCAGATATCTAATTGGTTCTGCTTTCAAAGCCTGGGATTTTAAATTGTAGGGTAAAAAATTGCAATCAACATTCAATGTTAAAATCTCAGTTTTGTTTTGATTTATTTTGTACCCCCCTAATAGTTCGAATTGTCTGAATTCTTCTAAAACCTGATCCAAATTCTCTTTATCGGGCGCAGATACAGAATTGTATCATCTGCGAAAAGTTTTAGTTTCGCCATCCCTTCTTTTGGAGCTTTAATTTCCGGATTTCCACGAATTCTAATAGCCAAAGGCTCGATGAAAAAGGTGAACAAAATGGGGGACATCGGGCAGCCTTGTCTCGTTCCACGATTTATATTAACTGCCCCTATTTGATTGGCATTTACTACCACCCGGGCTTGGGCACCCTGATAGATATTTCTTAACATTTTTGTGATTTGAACAGGGATGCCAAATTTTTCCAATCCAAAAAAAGAGAGCGTCCCAATTGACCAAGTCGAACGCCTTTTTAGCGTCAACCATCGTAATAAGAGTTGGAATTTTATTGTGCGTCGAATAATCAAGGGCCTGAATTAAAAACCCGGTATTTGAAGACATAGACCTTCCCGCAACGAACCCGGACTGGTCAGTATGAATTAGTGCCTGGGCAATAGGGGAGAAGCGTTGGGCCCAGACTTTCATTAAAATTTTAAAATCAGCATTGAGGAGACTGATCGGCCTATAAGAATTGACATCCTTATGATTTTTCCCCTTCTTTACAAAACTGACAATTATAGATTCTTTAAAACGAGGGGGAACACAGCCTCCCGATTTAATAGTGTTGAACAGTTTCGCCATGAAGGGAGTCAATTCCTTAGAAAAAGTTTTATAAAATTCGATTGGTAGCCCATCAGCTCCATAGGCTTTAGCCCCTGCAATTGATTTCACCACATTTAAAACTTCTGTTTCAGATATATCGAGCTGAATTTGTTCCGCTAGCAGCTCAGGCAAAATGGGAAGATTTACCTCCTCAAAATATTTATGGATTTGGTCCCGTCCTACCTCGTATCTAGTGGCGTATAGCTGTAAGTAATGTTCCATAAAGTCTTGGGCTATGCCGTCTTTATCCATTATAATGTCTTGGGTCTTAGGATCAATAATTTCAGAAATCAGAGCTGCTTCCTGTTTTATTTTTGTTGCCCCAGCTAGCATTTTACCAACCATTTGACTCTCCTCGTACACTCGTTGTTGGTATGTTCTAGAGCGGTTTATTTCTTCAATTAAAAAGAACTCTTTTAGTGCCTGCTTCGCCCTTTCAAGCTGGACTCCGGCATCCCCCGTCCCCTGAGACGGGGCATTTCTCAGGTACATAGCATTATCCACCGCCTGCTGGAGATTAGCAATCTTATCTCGCCGTTTTTTAGACTGAGCAGCAGAAAACGCGATCATCTGCCCACGTAAGGCTGCTTTGAACCAACCCCAGACAGAGAAAATCTCTGCCGTATTTTCATTTATCTTGAAATAGTCTAATATCCAGTTTTTTATATCGGCGACCCACTGAGGATCCTGCAAGAGGAGACGATCCATCTGCCACCTGGATCCTATCCTCCTGCCCTCCTCAATCTCCAACTCGAGTTTTACGAGGGAGTGGTCCGAGAATGCGTTTACCCTTATTTCAATACCTGTATACTTCTGAGATCGTGATATTAAAAAAAAATCAATTCGGGAGGCCGTATGAAATTGGTGAGAATAACATGTAAATTTACAATCAGTTGGATTAGAGTGGCGCCAGGGGTCTAGCAGGAGATGTTCCCGTCTTAACGCATCTAAGACTTTTTTTGGTTTTGGGTTTCAATTTTTTCTTATTTTTATTAGAAGCGTCTTTTTTAAAATCTTGAATAAAATTAAAATCCCCACCCAAAATGATCTTTCCCGGTGCCCCCCTGAGTAGCTCACTGATTTTAAGTATAGCTGTGAAATCGTCTACTATTGGGCCATAGTAGTTTACAAAATTTAATATTGTGTCGCCTAGTTTGGCCTCAATCCAGATCCACCTTCCAAAGGGGTCTCTCCGAATTTGACCGAATTCCCATGGAAGACCTCTACAAAAATAGACAGCTACTCCTCTTTTCGCCAACCCAGCTGAAGCAAAAAAGGCATGAGAAAAAGCTTTTGGGAGAAATAACTCTGGGGAGTTGGTTTTTAAATGAGTTTCTTGAAGAAATAATACCTGGGGCGAAAGGGAAACTAGCCACCTAATTAGTCCTCCGTACTTTTGTTTATTTAGTATCCCATTAACGTTGACTGAAATAATACAGCACTTATTTGTCATTTTTACAGTGTTTCAAAAAAAAAAAAAGACGAACAATCCCGCTATCCTGATGGTCTTTCCCCGACTGCCCCTGCTCATTTTACTGCTACACCCTTTTATGAAACCACCCCTCTAGAGATGTGGACCACCACACTAACCACCTCTCTCCCCCCCCCCCCAATTTCTCTTTGGGGTGCCATGGACCTGCACCCTCGATGACCCACCTCCCTCCGGCAATAGTGGACTTCGATGAACTTAAATGCGATGTAAAAAACATTATGAAGAGTATCATTTCACTTTGGAGCCGAGATCTCCTTGAGAAGGTCCTGAGCATCTTCTAGATTTCAGAACATGTGGAATTTCCCCCTCACAAGAACACGCAGCTTGGATTGCTGGGCTATAGACGCCTGCGCGCCTTGAGCTTTGAAGAGAAAGAGCAGTTTGACAAACTCTTTGCGCCTTCGAGCCGCAGCCGCTGACATATCAGAAAAAATTCGGCAATTCGAAGTTTTGTTAATCGGGAATTGTCTTTGTTGTATGGCCTTTGCCAGAATCCTTGGAAAATACTTATTATGGAAAGACTAGCAGACATCTTTAGAGATGATTACAGGAATTTTGAATATAGATAGGGTCCACTAGTGACGCATCTCACATGGTGCCTCCCGCTGGCTGTGTGCCCTCCCACGAGGAGAGCCATGCACCTGTTCCAGTTTTAGACCTTCCCCAGGACAACCAATAGAACCCCTAATATCATATGGAGCTTACAGAACTGCCACCACACTTATCTACACCTTAGGATCTATTCCTAGACACCTAAGCTGCTCACTACTTATAGGTATCCATTGCTTTTTCTCATCACCACTGTTGTTGGGGGGGATGGGTACAGGGGGAGAGGGAGCTGAGAAGGGGTTACAAAAGTTCTGAAGCAGAAAATTGAACTGGATGGTATGGGAATGGTGAGATGACCAGTATTACATTTCCCTGCACATTGAGATACTGTGTCTTCTTTGGATATGGAGTTGGCTCTGGGGATTGATTATACGATGTAATGCCTTTTTCTGTATGTGCTAGTTCTTAAAAAAAAAAAAGAGGTTTGACAAAAAAAATTGCGATATCTGTTGCCATGGGAGTTGTATGGGGAAAATTATCCCAAAAATGTTTGGTACTCCTGCAAGACCAGTCATTCAAAGGACCTAAAAAACATGGGAAAATATAAGATGGGTGCCTGTGGCCAGTTGGAGCTCGTGGTGCTGTTGCCCGTACGCAGGGAGTTGCGTGCAGAGCCTGGCCAGAGGCTGTGAACAGCAGGGGCGGGTGGGGCGGTGGCCATAGACGTATCGTAATAAGATCTTACTTTACATTAAAATATACAGACATTCACTGAAAAAAAACAACAAAGGATAAAGTGGAGTTATACTTAAGTAAGGTAGCAAAATATAAACTTACGTTAACAAAACCTTTGAAATTCACTGAAAAAACACAAAGGTTAAAGCGGAGGTATATGTAGGCCTGGCCTTCTAATAATAAAATTAAAGCATTTTAAAACCAAAAGATACAGTAAAATTCACCAGCTATACGCAAATGACATAAGTATAACTTACTGCTACGATGCACTACTTATGACATCATGTATTACATCACTGATGACATCTGAAATCTACAGCAAGTTATACTTATGTCATTTATGTATAACTGGTGAATCTCAGTTTTTTTTGTTTTAAAACTTTTTTTTTTACCACCCATGTGTAACTCCACTTTAACCTTTGTTTTTTTCAGCGATATACACACACACACACACACACACACACCAGTATAGGAGCCCCCGACCCCACGGGGGGGGGGGGAGGGCCTCAAGGCAATGGGCACGGAGCAGCCCATCAAAACACAACCGTGTACAAAAGATTATTGAGGCCCAATACTGACAAGGCTTTTATTCAGCACCCAGCAGTACAGCATGCTTCCATTTCCCTACGCGTTTCGGCGCTAATTGGCCTTTATCATGGGTGGAAACCAACAGTCAAATTTCAAAGTGCGCTTGTGCGTGCTTTAAAAACGTATAGTCACGTGAATTGATGCCAAAATACAACTCCCATAGTGCAGTATAAAATCCTTTCAAGTACACATTTCTGGGTGTCCTCATTTTATTTAGTTATTATTAGGTACCTGCACTGATGTTGGTGTGGAATCTGTCAATGGTACCAGTCAGGTGAGTTCGTGTTCGTATTCCTGCGTAGTGCTGTCATACCACGGTTGGTCTGAACAAAGTTTGTTCTCCAGAACGATCAACGCGGGATGTGCTCCCACTTGAATCCCTTCCTCACGCTTACATTCTTTTCGCTCCAGTGGCATCTACTTATGCAGGTTGTAAGCGCGAGTGGGTCATGCTCCCAATCAATACAACAGTTCCATCCTCCGAGTATAGGAGCCCCCGACCCCACAGGGCGGCCTCAAGGCAATGGGCACGGAGCAGCCCATCAAAACACAACCGTGTACAAAAGATTATTGAGGCCCAATACCGGAGACAAGCCTTTTATTCAGCACCCAGCAGCACATACAAACACACACATGTACCTTTATGTATACTTTTTTGCCCTTTCAATTTTTGAGTAAGGGGGCATCATAGCCCACTTTCGACTTCATTACTTGTGAGTCATGGCCACTCTCCACATAAACACCCATATTTCACAGGGACCTGTGAAATATAAAAAATAATTTACAAGCCCTTGTGAAATGTGGTTATTATTATTATAATGACAGCCCTCTTCCCTCAAGTCACTGTGCAAAGGTTTACTATTGTCAGAGTCATAATAATTAAGTCAGGGCTATAATAATTAGCTGGTAAAGCAGGGCAAATTTATGTGGCAGAGGTATTTAAATTATGCTGCAAGAAAAGCAAAGCAAGTACAACTTTTCAGTATGCTTTCTGGCAATATTATTTTGATCCTCTTGAACTAGAATTATGTTATGATGCAATTTGTAAATTGGGCCGAAAATTATTGTGGCAAGTATGGGAAATCCATAATTATGCAGCAATTGCTGCAGCCACAAAATCACTTAATTCCACTGGCCGTGCTCATTGTCCACTATTTTATAGAAAAAAATATTCATTGAAGGTAAACAAAACCTAAACATTCTAATTACAATTTGTGCCTATTGGTGGCTGCACCGTAAATGGAACAGCTTCAAGAGTCTCTCACTTCCACAGTTTTCCAACAACACAAAGGTGGTTTGCTCAAAATGTCATACTCTTAATTACAAAGTTTTGTTCTCTTCTCTTTGTACTGCAGACAATCCGTATAGTCCAGTATTACGCCTCCTATTTTCAATAAACAGTACCCGGTTTTTCAAACTAGCTATCCCAACAATAAATATGCAATATAAAAACATATAAGAGGTAATGGGTATTATGGTCCTATAATGACATTTCGGGGTTCGTTTGTGACATTAACAATTCACTAAGCCATTGGCCGCATGTTTATATCCCCAGAATCCTTTGATTGCAATATCAAACTATATTGCATGGTTCCCACATATGCATCATCATAGTATTCACTTCTTCCAAGCAGGGTGATCTCCAACTGATTCGACGGATAGACTAACACGGAGAAAGGCGGGAGAAGCACAAGAAACAGACAGCTGCAAAGGCACATGCACTCTCATACAGTGCTTAACCCAAAAAAACAAGGATTGGCAAAGCCAAGAGGTCACGCCAATAAAACCTTTTGACTGTGCCAAGGTTTTTTGCCATACTGTACAGCTTTGCGGCTGCTGTGCAGCATGGCCAAAAACAAAAACACAAAAAAAGGGTGTGATGCAGCTGCTGCGTCATTTTCTAGGTGCATGCATGTGTTCGACGTGCATGTGCGTGCCTACAAAAGAGTGCTTTATAAAAAAAAGTTAATGCATGACCAGGTTGAACAAGTGAGTTGGGGAGGAGTTTGGCTTGAGAGGTGAAGCAACACAGGGGCAAGAATAGGCGAAAGAGTAACACAGCTGAAGGAAGCACATTGGCGAGAGAGACCAACATGAATGAGGTTGGGGTAGAGATGCACATGGGATGAGCGAGAGCAATGTGGAGGGGGAAGAACAGCATATGAGGAGACATGGAAAACACATGCAGTCACATAGAGTGCTTAAACAAAATGAAAAAATAATTTCCTAAAAGAGAGCAGAGGAAGCAAAGCAACCAGTCTATCAAAAAGATGATACAGAGGCTATGTTCCAGCAGAGAAACAAACACAAGATTGACACGCTGAAAGAAGTAAAGCTATCCAATAGAAAGCAAACAAATAAAAGTGACAGTAGAGCTAACCAATGGACGACCTGAAAGCCCCTCTATATATTCTTGGAAAGCTCACAATAGGTCTATAGCAACTAGGCAGGTTGGGCTGCCTGGTAGGCTGGATCTTAAAGTAGTTCCCTAAAAGTGAGCACTGGAGTGATACAAGTCATACAATCAACTGAATGATGAAGAGGTTATCCTCCAGGTGAGGGTCAAACACAAAAAGAGGAAGGCAAGTCAATAAATAAAACACAAGAAAACAAGAGTGACAAAGACCAGCAATGGTAAGTAAAAGGTGGCTGTAAGCCCACTGTGAGTTTTTGGTAAGCCAATACAACTTGAAAACTTGAGCTGTCTGGTCGGCTAGACCTAACAAGGACATATTACTATGCTAACTCTACTGCAAGCAGTAACAACGCATGTCGTAGCACTGAAAACAGGTGTGCGACTAGCATCCATTTTATTCTCCTGTACACTTCCATCCCAGAAGTGTAGCATTTAACAGGTCTCTTTGAACTAGAAAAATGTTGCCTTTACGTAGACATTTACAATTAGAGCCCTTATTTTCATTTCCAGGCGTGAACATTTCGGAGACAGGTAAACAGACATGGCAACTCTGCTGCTGCAGTCTTATTATACTAATTTGTCCGAACGGAGAGGATAGCAGCATTTGTGCCGTATGCGATAGCTAAATTGCTAGGTTGTGTATGCCGTCCATTACAGTCTACTTATGGCTGTGCTACACAATTTGCTGTAAATTTATTTTTTTTACTTAGCATTATCTCAATTGTTTAATCCACTATTTCTTATAAAGAAGTGTTGCTAATAAGGCATCATGTAGAGTGCACAATTTTTGCCACTTTGTTTTATTTATACCAAGTAACTGTATGGAATACACAAACACAACTGTAGTATTTTACCGATTAATTTTAATCATCCAATACAAAACATTTACCGCACTTGTACTGTGGTTATTACACATGTTGACGTGAAAGTATTAAACTTATGTCTCTTCCTTGTTCATTATTCCTTCAATTGCAACCGTTAATAACATTTAGTAACTTACAATTTATAATATGTATTAATAGGCAACACCTGCAATCTTGTAGTTTGAAGAAGGTAAAGTGGCATATTTTCTGGATTAAACACTGCTATAAAAAGGAAACTTTACTGTGGGTTATGGAGATAGGGGTTTAAAAGTGTTTGCTCTATAAGAGAGGATTTATAATCCACCGCCTATTAACAGGGAACAGTCAATCGCGGAGGTGACATTTCTCAAAACCAATAGAAATCAAAGAACAAGTGCTGCTATTTTGATAGCAAGTCCCATGAGTCGCAGTATTCATGACAAAAAGCACTAGAGTCCATTTCAGACCAGTTTAACCACAAGGCTGAAAAGGTCAAATATTGTACTTGATTGGTCATTTACTTTATTCAATTCCGGGTCAAAATCAGTATAAACAGCAGCTGATACCAAACTGGCCTGGTGTTTGCCTCCTCATTTGACTCCCATCCCTAATTGTGTCTACAGTGTGGCCTTAAGGAATTCAAATATGTAAAATCTTAATAAGGAACTGTCTCACAGCACATTCCTGTCACAGAAGAGGGAGCAGCCTTGAAGAGTAAACATGGGTACTGAAATAATACAACCAACAATCCCAGCTCAAATAGAAGAGATTAAAAACAGTAACTATTCCAAAAAGATGCCTGGTGATCAACGGTGATGAAAATGCAACGAAAAAAACTTTAGGACAAGCATGCTAGTGTGATGTCAAGCCATGCGAAAGCAGGAAATGTCCTGAAGGATGGGGCATGCTATCAAAAGTCTGTCATAAAATTCCATGGACTAATGTACCAAGTCATTTTGCAGTAAAACCCCTTGTGAATCACAAAGTCAGAGAGTATTTGACCACAAGATAGTTTTTGGGTATGCAGTATACAAACTTTGTGAGTCAGAAATGATTGTCTGACTCACAAAGTTTGTATACTGCATACCCAAAAACTATCTTGTGGTCAAATACTCTCTGACTTTGTGATTCACAAGGGGTTTTACTGCAAAATGACTTGGTACATTAGTCCATGGAATTTTATGACAGACTTTTGATAGCATGCCCCATCCTTCAGGACATTTCCTGCTTTCGCATGGCTTGACATCACACTAGCATGCTTGTCCTAAAGTTTTTTTCGTTGCATTTTCATCACCGTTGATCACCAGGCATCTTTTGGAATAGTTACTGTTTTTAATCTCTTCTATTTGAGCTGGGATTGTTGGTTGTATTATTTCAGTACCCATGTTTACTCTTCAAGGCTGCTCCCTCTTCTGTGACAGGAATGTGCTGTGAGACAGTTCCTTATTAAGATTTTACATATTTGAATTCCTTAAGGCCACACTGTAGACACAATTAGGGATGGGAGTCAAATGAGGAGGCAAACACCAGGCCAGTTTGGTATCAGCTGCTGTTTATACTGATTTTGACCCGCAAAGTGGATTTCCTGATCCACACCAAATTACATTTGGGAAGGGGAATACCAATCTAATTGCAATTCTGTATAGCAAATAACAATATTTTGCTTCTGCAACAGTGGTTACAAATCATTGAACATATACCAGCACCACAAAGGAGATGGTACCCGATTCACAAAGAGGAAGCTGTGACCCAAGACATCATTTTTGCACCTTAGGGGTGGGTGGGGGCAAGCAGTGGTCTATGGGATCACTGCTTGATCTCCCCCATGGCTTCCCAAAGCAAATTTAAAAGACAAAACAAACAAAGAAAAACAGCACTGGGTCCGTTAAACAGACAGGCTGTTTTTAAAACGAAATGTTCCCGTTTGGGTAAGCAAACGCAGGGACTGAGGTCAGCTGTTTCATGCTGGCCTCCAGCCTTGATTTGCAGTCAAGCACAGGGGGTCACAAATTTTGACCTGCCAAATTAATATTCATGGGGAGTACTTCAGCGAGCCACTGCGAAGGTACAAGTTTGGGTGTGACCTATTCGTAGATAGGTCACATCGCAAACTGCATTTCTGCCTGCAAACTAGTTGGTGCACAAATTTCATATCCCCCTCTTATTTTCTTCTCTATTTGCGGTTGTACTAAAAAAAAGAACCGCATACTATGAATGACGTTACAATACTGATTTTTTCTGAAACAAATAAAGGTGACCTTTAAGCAACTTTGGACGAGGAAACCATCGAACTTTTTGCTATTAACCTGCTATGACACTTCTGAAAATGTAATGGTTTCCAGGTGCACCTAAACTAACACACTTCCTTTCGCCATTGAGTTTTCAACCGATTCTCCCATCTAGTAAGAATTACAATGATTGCAGTTTTTCTGTCTGTGGCTATATCATCTTATTGGGATAGTACCCACACCTACACTAACCCTGTCTTTAGTCGTTATGTTGTCTGTTTATGCCCACCATCCCATAAGTGTTGACAACATACAGCAATTTGGCCGATTTTGGCATGTGTATTGGGATGCAACACTAACACCTGCTTTAAAATTCCGTTCACATTTTGCCACAAAAGCAGAAAACTACTAAATGAGCACCTTGACTTCGGAACATCACTACAGAGTAAATATATCCTTTCATAAAATCCCAGTGTGGCCCGCTCCTTCATTGATTTCTGAAATCAAACTGAGAAAACTAGTACAGAAGATCCATGAAATAAGAGAATATGCATTCCCTAAAGCTGCGGGTACAATGGTGCTTTCAACGAAGCCTGCACACTTATTTATTTTATTTGGTTATCTGTTAAGCGCAATCGCTCCCGCGGACGTATCACAGCGCATAAAACCTAAACCAGCACCAACACCAATATCATGAAGTGTTCCAACCGCATCATCACTGATTAAGAAAGAGAAGAAAGAAAAAGCCAGGTCTTCAAGGCTTTCCTAGACTTTAAAAGAGAGAGCTGCGATTGTAGAGCCAGTGGAAGAGAGTTTCAATGACCAGCTGCCACAGCCAAAATAGGTCTACATCCAATGGTGGCACAGCGAAACGTTGGAACTATCACAGGAAAAGACCGCGGACATCAAAGGCAGCCATTTGGTTTATAGAAACAAACTTTGGGACAGTGGCATTATAGCAGGAATACAACAGGGCATTTATGAACCAAACAGAGAAATTTAAGCAACACTTAAACTTGAGTTACATGCTTTATATGATATGTGTGTGTGTGTATATATATATATATATATATATATACACACACATATATACATACACACACACACACATACATCATACTGACCCCCTAAATGTATCTCCAAGCAGTCAACTGGGATTCTAGAGCACAGCCTCTAAGATATGGTGACACATGTACATTCTGGAGTAACTTCCTTAGCTAAAAGCCAGTCTACTGCGAATGATTAAATCTAGATTAGCCAGTACGACAGTGTGTTCACACCTGCCCACCGGCACGTAGCAGAACCTCTTCTTTGAAAAGCTTCCACCACAGCAGTAAGTCCTCAACAAGTGGTGAACTGACCATGCGATTAAAGCCTCTTCCAACTGAATGAAGAGAACAAAGGTAATCAGTCCCTTTTATGCATACGAATTCCAATCGTTTCATTTCCCTTTGTTTGTTATAATAAGAAACATATATTTACAAGCTTGAATACTGAACTAATCTACATATGGCACTCCAAACACCTTTCTAATAAATATAAAGCTTAATGCTTATTTTCCAAGCGTCAGGACATTCCAATAAATCTAGAAAACGTACACAACCGCAAAAATTCAAACGTTTGGATTAATTGTTAGAAAATAGCAAGGCAAAGTAACATTGATGTGAGCAATGCAAAGTATATCTGACTACCAATCCTGGATCAAATAGATTTGATATTTTTAAAATATTCGGAGGCCAAACAAAGCGTGAATGTACTACAAACATGCCCACCAATAAATGCCAGCCATTTGCGATTTGTAATACTTGCTTATGTCAGTGTCACGTGTAAGCAGAACAAATACTGCTACTTGCCATTTAGTGCACAAAGACTAAATATTACAGTCAGTAACTAAAAAGAAGCTTTCTGTTTGAGAATGGGCAATTGTTGCCCAACATCAAATTCATAGTTTTTCAAGCGTCAATTACCCGGAAAAGGCAGGCAGGAGCGAAGGAATAATACAGGGCTACAGAGGATTTTAACTGGAGCAATGCCTGTGTCTCACCTGCACAGCGCCAAAAGAATACGTGCAAAAGGATCTCGCAAGTCTGACCAGTGAGCAAGGTTTTGTGTTGAATAAACCTGCAGACAGTCCGTGCCAGGGGTTCCCAGTCTTCCCATATATAGTACAGTCTCAGAATACTAGTGAGATTACTACTGGAACTCGCTAAACAACGTAGACTTTCCTTCCATTTGCACACTAACTAGGCTTCAGCCTCAGTCTGGTTTCTTCAACTTAAGTTCAACTTGGCATCTAGCATCATGCTTTCCCTCCAGGAGTACCTGGTCTGTGCATGTGGTGGGAGTTGTGGTTCTGGTGAGCATGGTCCCTATTGCTGGGTAGTCTTGAAGCCAGCAGGTGAATGAGATAACATGTCGGGTGCTCAGGTGGGCCGTGCCTAAGAATTACCATAGGTTACTGGGAGGGCACAGATGACTCTATAACATATTCTCATGTGTCTACGGAGGCATTTACTTGATTCTTTGACTAAATGAGCATGAACTTTGGGAGAATTGACGCGAATGGTCATTACCATATTTTATGGCATTACTCATCAAAATTTACCATACTACCTTGTGGGAGGTTTGACCCGCTGCAATGCCGGACCAAGACAGGTCACAACAAACTCTCTTTATTTCCATTTCTAATTCTTGTCTACTTTTCGAAGCTCCTATGTTCAATGGTTTATACCATGTTTTCTTCTAGGAGGTAAAATGTGTTTTTTCCGGTTTCCCATCTCAATCCACTTCTACAGTTACATCAGAGCTTAGCCATGTTTAATCAATTGCCTGAGCCTACCGCCCAAGATCTATGGTGATTACTGCTTTGGTTTTTCCCAAACATTTGACTTGATCGATCTATTATCGGCATTTGTAGATTTTTAAGTTCCTTGAAGCATCTAACCACAACTCCATGAACAGGCATCCCTTATTTGTTTTCAATCTGTGGGTTAGGTCTATGGCCCTTAGATAACGTAGTGAATATTCTGCTCCTATGTTAACTAAATAATCTGGATTCAAAAGTTAAAGACACCATGAATGTATTAGACGGACCGAGTAGGGATCTATTATAAAATAAGCTCCATTGATTGGTTCAACAGGTTCCCTCTAAGGCCAACTAGGGACTTGAGTGCCATCTGCATAATAACCTACTTATTTGTCTGTCAGGTGCCAAAACAATACATACATGCAATGTTGTAAATCCATAGGACTTTGGTTTGCTACCTTTCTAGATTTAACACAAACATGTTGGGTTCTGTTTAGAATGTTTGTGTCACGGGAAGATCTGACCATATTGCTTTCAGGTAGAATCAATATTTGATTGGTTCAAGGAAAGAATATTTACCTGTGGTGGGGCCCTTAGTTTTTGAGGGTCTGATGAAATCTTAACATTGCATTATTGGATCTGCCCTGAACAAAAGGTTGATAATACTTTGTCCGTTGCCACGAACATGATGACTTACTCTTCAAGGTCCCTTTTTAGGTCTCGCCAGCGCATGCGCTGCTCTGGCGAGAGTTTTAGTAAGCGGGTTTTGGAAGTGCAAACAGCAGTGGCTTTTGCTGGCAACCAGCTTGCGTTCACGCGAGCGTGCACGCGCGATCAGGCGCCATATGGCTTCCCTCGCGATTACTTTCACTTTCGCGGCCGTGCGGCCGTGTCAGTTTCACGGCCGCGCGGCCAATGCTTGTTCCCTGAGGTTTGTGAAGGAATCTTGTCGAGCCATCTCTTGAATCGTAGTCCTGGTTTTCCTTAACCTTTGGCTGTTTAAAGAAAGTAAATGAAATTCAGCAGACACAGCCTGCTGCTTATTATGTTTGTTTGTGCTGCAGTCCATTTTGTAGCAATATATTACATGACGATGCAGTTACTTCTGTCTTCACTTGTAGGGAGGCACGGCTGAAGTCCATCTCTCGTTAAATTCTTCATGTTTCTTTTAGCAAAGTTTTTACTTCACCTGGCCTTGGTTATGAGTCGCACACAACTATTGTTATTTTCTCAATCCTAGGATCTTCATTTTCATAAACATTAGACTATCTCTGCCCATTAGTTTGTATTAAAATTGTTTTTACGGGGGTAGGGGAAACTTGCCTGTACAAGCAGGCTTTTTGTATTAAATCTAACAGTTATCACTTGTTTGACACTAATAAGCTCCTGCCTGTGAAAATTCAGTTGTACTTCACTTTTGGGAAAAGAGGAGTTGGCCTAACGGCTAGGGCGTCCGACCTCGAATCTGGGGAACTGGGTTTGAGTCTCGGCAATGACGCTGAACATCTTGTGATTCTGGGCAAATCACTTAATCTCCCCGTGCCTAACAAAAATTAATGTGTGTCCTAATGTAACGTAACTGGTGCTATGTAAAGCTCTGATACCCGATTCGGGTCAAGTTCGCGCTATATAAAACTCTGCAAAAAAAAAAAAATAGCTGCAAAAATGGAGGTAGGCACTGCTCTCATATTAGTATTTTGCTATTGTCACTTAATGGCTCCAGAGGTCTCCACTGTCCCAGCAGTGTAAGTTAGATCCGTTCCGTTTTCTGCTGCAGTCGGGTTAATTTTTGTTTAAAATATAGTCGCTTGGAGTATTACTTTTTGGTTTCACAACTCTTGGTCCCTGTTTTTGTTGTAAACCCCTTTTCTTCTTGGAGGTAAGGTTTGTTTTGAGTCCTTTACTCTCATGACATTTCCTTGCTGTTTCCTGGTTCCAGCAAAAATATTCGTAGCCAGTGTTTGATCGCTAGCCCAAAAGGAGGCTAACACAGTAAAGGGGTGGGAGCGTGAGGCCACCTCACTCTCCTTCTCTGGTACCCTTCCAGTTGACAGTCACTGATGTTTGCAATCCTCGCTACTTCAGCGGCCAGTACCATATCCACAATGGAGGCGATACGTCATTGACTGTGCCTCAATGCTTCAACATTGACCATATTTGTCTGATGTTTTCATTTATTAATTTCTGTATCTATTTTCCCTCGCAAAACACCAATAGACGGTATGCCTCAACAGTGCCTGGAAAGTGGGTGCAACATAACCTCCAATGCAGGCTGATGCATTACTGCACCAACACAGTTGGCCGCGGTAATAAACCAAATTGTGACAAATTACCTCAAAAAGTTTTCTTGCTAGGTATAATTGAGCTTTGTCAAAATGACATTTCCCGGTGGGTGTTAAGATTGTCGGTGCAAATTTTGGTTCTTGAGATTTTCAGTGAGGTAGGTCTCAACGTCATGGCTGGAACTGTTTATTGCCAAATGGCCTCACTGCACTATTGAAGTAATGCTTTCAGCCTCAAAAGCTGTAGATCGATCAATGGCTGTAAATAAACGTCATCTAACAATTCGACATGGGCATTTGGAGGATGATTTAGAATTAAGAGAGTTAAAGATGTTGTTAAACCGCCCCAGGAGGCACTAGAAGGGTAGCTATGATGATAGAGCCCTTGGGATGAAATTTAAACTTCTCTGCGGTATATCGGAAACAAGCATTGGCATAGCCAATAGGTCTCGCCTTTGGGACCTTATAAGTGTTTAGTTATCCAGCACAATAGCCTTGGTGCAACAACATCAACTGTTGCATGGCTAAACACTTATAACGTCCCAAAGGCGAGACCTATTGGCTATGCCAATGCTTGTTCTATTATCTTGCCACCAGAGTATTCCTTCAAAATTGGGCATATGGAGCAAGATATTAGTGAATAAATCCACGATTACCGTGGCAAGTCAAACCATAGGTCAGCTATCATTCAGGGTATTATGATCTCTCCAGAAAGCAGTAGGAACTAGTATACAAGGGAATTACTTTTCTTGAACATCTACTAACAGTAATGACTCAATTTCAGAGCCACATCTTTTGCCACTTAGGTGATGTGATCATACTTTTAATTAGTACACAAACGTGGGTGAAAAAAACACGTTCTAGAGTATCTGTGCATTATCTCAACTAGGTATCCATTAATTATGGTATGATTGCCTTAGGGGAAATTCGAAAACCGGTCTCAAGGGAAAAGAAAGGTGGATAACAATAGGAAAGACAAAGGCACTTGTACATACAGAAGAGAGATGACATTTTAACAATACTTCAAACTTCTTAGATTTTAGATGTTTGCTTCATGATCACAGTGTAAGCTAATGGTGACCTTTCAATGAAACACAATTGAGAGCACTCACAGATTGAGAAATAAAAGCCTTTTAAGACATTAAAAAAACTGCACTGCCATTCTTCGCTTCCACAGCATTATATTTTGGGACTCAAGAACATAAAAAGCAAAGTTACAACAAGCATTGGCACTGCCACACCAATGCAAAAAGTTTTTTGTTTTTTTTTAAAGTCACTGGTGTCGTGACACATGCGCATATGCAGTTATCCTACAATACTGAGAAAACCATTCCAAGATGTCTTCCAGAGTGCATATGTGTTCTGAGGTACCAGAATCAGAGATCATTTTTTTCTTTTTCTCCTTCAGTGTCCCAACATAGTGCATGGCCATATGAGAATCGTAAAGTAAAAATAAAGTGTGGAGGAGTGCATAAAAAAGAAGTGACAGGCCTGATAGCACTTTGCAGCTGCTGGACTCTGAAAAAATAATATATATTTTTTCTAAAATGCAGAACAGAGACGAGCAAGAGGACACCAGACCACGATGGAGACTGGGACAGGTGGCACCAGGTAGCAATGCATGGGGTGGGAGGGGATGAATTGGGGGTGTGTGTGCAACTAGTGTATGCGAGTGTGAGAGAATGAGCAGAGACACTACTAGTCAATGCCTAAAGCCTCCTTGACCACAGCACCCAGGGCTGAAAGGGACTGTACAAAAGCCTATTTTTGTATATGTAACTGTATGCATGCCTATGTTGGTGATGACAATTGCTCTTGTCACACAGGTAAACCAGTCTGTAGGCGGGACCTAAAAACAGTACATGTAGGAATTCAAAGTACTAACAATGCTGCATAATAGTTATATAATAGACTTTGGGGGCAGCAAACCTGACATTCTCTCACTGGTATGGAGGTAAAAAAAAAAAAAAGGCTGCCCTGGTAAGTCAAAGGGAATCACAATTTGATGGCAATACCCATGTGACCTTTCTGAACACCTTGATGTCTTTTGGTGAAATTGAATAACTAGGCGGCTTCCAATTTCTACTGGGCAGTCACAATGTAGAACAACCTCTAGTTAAATGTAACATTAAAGCTTTTTTCTAAAAAAATAAAAAAAAATAATAAAGCCTTGAATTTCTTAAGCCAATGTGTAACTCAACCTCAACATCGTTAAGCCTAGTGACGTTTATCACTATGGACTGCATCTGGAATAGACTGTACTGCACACATTAATGCCACTGCATGCCATGTTGTGATCATAGGAGTATGATGCTGTAATGCCAATGTATGCACAGGTCTTACGAACTTAAAATGTGTGTAGCCCATTGTTCATCTACGTAGCGCTTGGCCATGTTCTCTCGACTGTTACCGAATGCCATCACCATCTAAATCACAAGGGCCCGTGACCAGTGTGATGCACCATAATATGTATATTTCCGGATGTTCAGTCATAAGTAATAACGTCAGGGTTACATTGATTAAAGCGATGAGTGCGAGTGTAGCTTAGCTTCCAAAGTATACAAATGTATCTTTAAATTCGGTTCCTACAGTATCAACTACTATTTACAAAGATGCTCAACGTCTCTTTAACTATGCCTGCAGAGTTGCCGACAGCTGATAACAAGGTTGCTACAGACATTAAAGTTACTAGTGAGCCCACAAACACACTGAAGTAAAATAAGTATTTACATGCAGGTGTCTACAGTTAGAAAGAAAATCAACATGTAGGGTGTCTACCGACCTTGTACGAAGTTTGGGTTTATTTCCCTAAAGTTTCTTTTGGTTTCAATGCCACGAGTCACAGATATATTTGTTAGATGTTGATGGTAGCATCATTATCCAAAGACTGAATGCGCATCACATACATTTGTAAGATTAAAACGAATTGTATAACTAACAATTATGGAGGATGATAAAATACTGTTTTCTGGCCATATGCGAACACAGCTAGCTCCGTTTTCAAGCCTCCGGTTCGAATCGCACATTGTGATTCGGAAGAATCGTCCTGTAGTCGCTGCTCGCACTGGAGACTATTTTGCATAGCTGCGTTGTGTGAGTGTTTGTGCCACGGGCTGGGGTGTCACTGGGGGCTCGGCAGTTCGACGGCTCCCTCCGTCTACGTTCCTCCAAGCAGTGCACACCACACCGCAGCCTGAGAGGATGCTCTGTGTGTTTGAGGACGTGTACACGAAGCACGAACAAAACGGCCTTGTGGAAAAGAGTCCAGAGCAAGAAGCCGCCCTTTCAGACGGCGCACAAGCACTGCAGCAGCTCCACACTGAATGCTAGAATGTAAACCACATTTTGGCTAAAACAGGAAGCAAACAATTCTTCGGCATAATTTCCTGTAACTCACTTGGAAAGGAATTTAAAGACATTAGATGTTTATGTAACCCCTAACTACACAGTGTAAAACCTACACCTATCAATGGAGGCCGTTTGTTGGAAACTGGCACCACACTCAAGCACCACTGCACTGCTGCCTGGGAGCAAACTTGTCCCTACTGCCAGGGAGCTACTGCCCGAGAGTGGACTTGTCCCTGCTGCCTGGGAGCGGACTTGTCCCTGCTGCCAGAGAGCGGACTTGTCCCTGCTGCCAGAGAGCGGACTTGGCCCTGCTGCCAGAGAGCGGACTTGGCCCTGCTGCCAGAGAGCGGACTTGGCCCTGCTGCCAGAGAGCGGACTTGGCCCTGCTGCCAGAGAGCGGACTTGGCCCTGCTGCCAGAGAGCGGACTTGGCCCTGCTGCCAGAGAGCGGACTTGGCCCTGCTGCCTGGGAGCGCGCTGGTCCCTGCTGCCTGGGAGCGGGCTGGTCCCTGCTGCCTGGGAGCGGGCTGGTCCCTGCTGCCTGGGAGCGGGCTGGTCCCTGCTGCCTGGGAGCGGGCTGGTCCCTGCTGCCTGGGAGCGGGCTGGTTCCTGCTGCCTGGGAGCGGGCTGCTCCCTGCTGCCTGGGAGCGGGCTTGTCCCTGCTGCCTGGGAGCGGGCTCGTCCCTGCTGCCAGAGAGCGGGCTCGTCCCTGCTGCCAGAGAGCGGAATTGGCCCTGCTGCCAGAGAGCGGACTTGGCCCTGCTGCCAGAGAGCGGACTTGGCCCTGCTGCCAGAGAGCAGACTTGGCCCTGCTGCCAGAGAGCAGACTTGGCCCTGCTGCCAGAGAGCAGACTTGGCCCTGCTGCCAGAGAGCAGACTTGGCCCTGCTGCCAGAGAGCAGACTTGGCCCTGCTGCCAGAGAGCAGACTTGGCCCTGCTGCCAGAGAGCAGACTTGGCCCTGCTGCCAGAGAGCAGACTTGGCCCTGCTGCCAGAGAGCAGACTTGGCCCTGCTGCCAGAGAGCAGACTTGGCCCTGCTGCCAGAGAGCAGACTTGGCCCTGCTGCCAGAGAGCAGACTTGGCCCTGCTGCCAGGGAGCTACTGCCTGAGAGTGGACTTGTCCCTGCTGCCTGTGAGCGCACTGGTCCCTGCTGCCTGTGAGCGCACTGGTCCCTGCTGCCTGTGAGCGCACTGGTCCCTGCTGCCTGGGAGCGCACTGGTCCCTGCTGCCTGGGAGCGCACTGGTCCCTGCTGCGCACTGGTCCCTGCTGCCTGTGAGCGCACTGGTCCCTGCTGCCTGTGAGCGCACTGGTCCCTGCTGCCTGGGAGCGCACTGGTCCCTGCTGCCTGGGAGCGCACTGGTCCCTGCTGCCTGGGAGCGCACTGGTCCCTGCTGCCTGGGAGCGCACTGGTCCCTGCTGCCTGGGAGCGCACTGGTCCCTGCTGCCAGGGAGCGGACTGGTCCCTGCTGCCAGGGAGCGGACTGGTCCCTGCTGCCAGGGAGCGGACTGGTCCCTGCTGCCAGGGAGCGGACTTGTCCCTGCTGCCAGGGAGCGGACTTGTCCCTGCTGCCAGGGAGCGGACTTGGCCCTGCTGCCAGGGAGCGGACTTGGCCCTGCTGCCAGAGAGCGGACTTGGCCCTGCTGCCAGAGAGCGGACTTGGCCCTGCTGCCAGAGAGCGGACTTGGCCCTGCTGCCAGAGAGCAGACTTGGCCCGGCTGCCAGAGAGCAGACTTGGCCCGGCTGCCAGAGAGCAGACTTGGCCCTGCTGCCAGAGAGCAGACTTGGCCCTGCTGCCAGAGAGCAGACTTGGCCCTGCTGCCAGAGAGCAGACTTGGCCCTGCTGCCAGAGAGCAGACTTGGCCCTGCTGCCAGAGAGCAGACTTGGCCCTGCTGCCAGAGAGCAGACTTGGCCCTGCTGCCAGAGAGCAGACTTGGCCCTGCTGCCAGAGAGCAGACTTGGCCCTGCTGCCAGAGAGCAGACTTGGCCCTGCTGCCAGAGAGCAGACTTGGCCCTGCTGCCAGGGAGCTACTGCCTGAGAGTGGACTGGTCCCTGCTGCCTGGGAGCGCACTGGTCCCTGCTGCCTGGGAGCGCACTGGTCCCTGCTGCCTGGGAGCGCACTGGTCCCTGCTGCCTGGGAGCGCACTGGTCCCTGCTGCCTGGGAGCGCACTGGTCCCTGCTGCCTGGGAGCGCACTGGTCCCTGCTGCCTGGGAGCGCACTGGTCCCTGCTGCCTGGGAGCGCACTGGTCCCTGCTGCCTGGGAGCGCACTGGTCCCTGCTGCCTGGGAGCGCACTGGTCCCTGCTGCCTGGGAGCGCACTGGTCCCTGCTGCCTGGGAGCGCACTGGTCCCTGCTGCCAGGGAGCGGACTTGTCCCTGCTGCCAGGGAGCGGACTTGTCCCTGCTGCCAGGGAGCGGACTTGTCCCTGCTGCCAGGGAGCGGACTTGTCCCTGCTGCCAGGGAGAAAACTTGTCCCTGCTGCCAGGGAGAAAACTTGTCCCTGCTGCCAGGGAGCAAACTTGTCCCTGCTGCCAGGGAGCAAACTTGTCCCTGCTGCCAGGGAGCTACTGCCTGGGAGTGGACTTGTCCCTGCTGCCAGGGAGTGGGCTTGTCCCTGCTGCCAGGGAGCGGGCTTGACCCTGCTGCCAGGGAGCGGGCTTGACCCTGCTGCCAGGGAGCGGGCTTGACCCTGCTGCCAGGGACCTGCTGCCAGAGAGCGGGCTTGACCCTGCTGCCAGAGAGCGGACTTGTCCCTACTGCCTGGGAGCGCACTTGCCCCTGCTGCCTGTGGAGCGCGCTTGCCCCTGCTGCCTGTGGAGCGCGCTTGCCCCTGCTGCCTGTGGAGCGCGCTTGCCCCTGCTGCCTGTGGAGCGCGCTTGCCCCTGCTGCCTGTGGAGCGCGCTTGCCCCTGCTGCCTGTGGAGCGCGCTTGTCCCTGCTGCCTGTGGAGCGCGCTTGTCCCTGGCTGCTTCCTGGGAGCGCGCTTGTCCCTGGCTGCTGCCTGGGAGCGGGCTTGTCCCTGGCTGCTGCCTGGGAGCGGGCTTGTCCCTGGCTGCTGCCTGGGAGCGGGCTTGTCCCTGGCTGTTGCCAGAGAGCGGGCTTGTCCCTGGCTGCTGCCTGGGAGCGGGCTTGTCCCTGGCTGCTGCCTGGGAGCGGGCTTGTCCCTGGCTGCTGCCTGGGAGCGGGCTTGTCCCTGGCTGCTGCCTGGGAGCGGGCTTGTCCCTGGCTGCTGCCAGAGAGCGGGCTTGTCCCTGGCTGCTGCCTGGGAGCGGGCTTGTCCCTGGCTGCTGCCAGAGAGCGGGCTTGTCCCTGGCTGCTGCCTGGGAGCGGGCTTGTCCCTGGCTGCTGCCTGGGAGCGGGCTTGTCCCTGGCTGCTGCCTGGGAGCGGGCTTGTCCCTGGCTGCTGCCAGAGAGCGGGCTTGTCCCTGGCTGCTGCCAGAGAGCGGGCTTGTCCCTGGCTGCTGCCTGGGAGCGGGCTTGTCCCTGGCTGCTGCCTGGGAGCGGGCTTGTCCCTGGCTGCTGCCTGGGAGCGGGCTTGTCCCTGGCTGCTGCCTGGGAGCGGGCTTGTCCCTGGCTGCTGCCTGGGAGCGGGCTTGTCCCTGGCTGCTGCCTGGGAGCGGGCTTGTCCCTGGCTGCTGCCTGGGAGCGGGCTTGTCCCTGGCTGCTGCCTGGGAGCGGGCTTGTCCCTGGCTGCTGCCAGAGAGCGGGCTTGTCCCTGGCTGCTGCCAGAGAGCGGGCTTGTCCCTGGCTGCTGCCTGGGAGCGGGCTTGTCCCTGGCTGCTGCCTGGGAGCGGGCTTGTCCCTGGCTGCTGCCTGGGAGCGGGCTTGTCCCTGGCTGCTGCCAGAGAGCGGGCTTGTCCCTGGCTGCTGCCAGAGAGCGGGCTTGTCCCTGGCTGCTGCCAGAGAGCGGGCTTGGCCCTGTTGCCTGGGAGCGGACTTGTCCCTGCTGCCTGGGAGCGGACTTGTCCCTGCTGCCTGGGAGCGGACTTGTCCCTGCTGCCTGGGAGCGGACTTGTCCCTGCTGCCTGGGAGCGGACTTGTCCCTGCTGCCTGGGAGCGCACTGGTCCCTGCTGCCTGGGAGCGGACTTGTCCCTGCTGCCTCGGGCAGACTTGTCCCGGCTTCCTGGGAGCGGACTTATATGAACGCTGTGTTACTCAAGCAGGAGGGTCAGAAACTGGGAGCAGAATATCCAGTACCGAAGCACTTGCAAGAAATCAAAGAAGATCCTTCAAAAGGCAGGAACTAAGCTTCCAACGTCAAACAATTATTTCATGACACCATGTTTTTAGAATGTGACCATGTAACTTGGGTCCCAATAACTTCAGCAAGAAAGGGAGAGAAAACCCAACAGATGGGTATTTAAGTCTAAATAAAAGAAACACTATGTATATTTGAACAATACAACAATGCAGAAAAAGACAATAGAAATGTCCAAAACTCCATAATACAATATAGCACACCTTAACACAAAAACACATAAGCCTTATTTATGTGCCTGCTGTCACTATTGACTGAAATATTTAATCATGGTATTCAACGTGCAGTATGTCTGTGAGTGCTTTTTGCATAGACAAAAATTAGGCCCACAGTGTATGTTGCGGAAATCGTGTACCTCTTGAAAACTTATGGATCGCACACACAAACAGAATATATTACATTTCCGACTCACTGTTCGTCATGGACTGTTGTATATCTAGTCATACTGTGTTCTGCTTAAACTTGAATGTGTACTCAGGAATTTGTATTTCGAGGGCATATTAACATTTTAAAATTGGCACTGCCAAAGTGAACCTACCATAAAAAAGAAGTGTGACTGCACCTTTAACAAATAGCACAATGAATAAAGTTAAGAGTATTGAGTGTTAATTCAAAATAAAATTTGAAGGTGATCTTTTTGCTAGGCATCAGCTTGATGGCGCTGAACATGTTGAGTGCCATTGTTTTAGAACGTAGCCCTTGCTGCTCAAAAGGAACGCAGCCCCAGGGAGTCAGTTTGGAGCAAAAGCATCAAAGCAATAACAGTATAAGCATCAAAAAACATCCTCGCTATATACTTCTTTGAATTTGATTGTTTGACATATTACGGTTTCTGGCACAATTGCCTAAAAGAGGATATAAAATCTGTTAGTTTGCAACAAAAAAAGCAATTACAATAATGGTAGGTTCCAGTATTGTATTAGAATATGAACATTTTGGTGACATCCGATAGTATGATCTAAATTGCCAAGAAGGTGAAAAGCCCTCATTTAGTTTTCAATAGCATTTGTAATAATTTGATCTCTCTAAGATATCCTGTTAGTTTATTCAATATGTATGAATGAGACAAATAACATTGAGTAGATCATCTTTATGGAGGAATAGTTCCCACTACCCTTAAAAAAAATTTAATTTCAACTATAATTCATTTCTTGCAGGATTTGATTATGTATAGCAATGGAAAATCTGCATTCCCTACCATTGGTCCCTCAATGTTGTGATGATATTTGACCTATTGGGAACCTTTAGAAAGGATACTAGCTAAGTGTTTTAAAGATTAAAAAGATCTAGACTAGTTAAATGGAGCAAGGAATAAATTATAACTAACAAATGAGTGTGGTAGTTCCCAGTTTGAAAAGCATCTTTTAGGACTGGACCCTGCATTTGTGGCATTTTCACTGCAAATAATGAGATCTAACATTGACACAGAATCATGTGGCATTATCTTTAGCTTTAACAGTAAAGAAAAATGTTGAGTTTATCTTCAATTTAACATTTGTTACTACTTGTAGGTATTATCTAAAAAAACATTTTGCTACGGGTAGTTATTGCGTGTTGCTTCACAGTACCTAGATGACAGGTGTGTCCAGTTATTCATTCTGTTCAACCAAATATCTGCTGGATGAGTTTAGCTTTTTTTACTCTTGTGTATTTCCCTATACAGACGTCTCCTGTTGCTTGCTTCCAGTTCATTTGTCACATAAAAAAATATAAAAGTAACGATTCTATGGAACATTTAAAAAACAGATAATTGTACAGATGAATTCAAGAAATATATTCCTAAATGCACAGAAAAAAACAAGACATTAAAAGCCGGGTGTATAAACAAAGCGGTTTCTCACAAGTCAGCGCATGCCATGCGCATTCTCCACAAGATGTCTGGCACCAGATCAAAAACTGTACAATGCATTAGTCTGTGCCAGAACAATGTGTATATTATAATAAACAAAAAATTGTTTATAGAGTGAGCATACAAAGCTTTTTTACACTTGGACGTTGGCAAGAGACGATAAATATCTCGGGATGGCACGATTACGGCAGCTTTTGTACCCAATGGTAAAAACGTAAAGATTGGGTACTGTGGTTTATTTAATATGGTCTTCCAGGAGGCTCTCAAAAGAAAGGGGAGGGAGAGGACAATGGTGTGAAGGGTTGACCATTATCATGTACAGAAGGTTTTCATTGCCAGTCATTCACGTTTCACACAGC